>JAWXYG010000013.1:19327507-20577507 GCA_034222035.1 Acacia crassicarpa | reverse complement strand
AGGTGGGTATAACTTTGTTTTTTGCCTTAATGGGGTGTCGGGCTTGGCAATTTTTGCACATCCTGTTTCTCTATTCACTAGTTTGAATCTGTCTGGAGAAATCTTATGGATGACTATAATTCTTGAAGAAATACATTGGAGGGACAGTAGAGCTGTGCGTTGGGTTCCTAGTTTGAGTTTTTATGTAGTGATGTGTCATCTAGGAGAATTTGCTTGTCTTTTGACTGTTGAAGCCATGAGAAGAGAAGAGAGAAAAGACGCATCACTCTCGCTTGTAGCGTTGAGCAAGCCAGGTGCGCTACCAACTTTGTATGATACACCTATACCAAGAAAAGGGGAAATAAGTGGGCTTGCCAATTATAAATGGGTTTTTGAGGTAATGTTCTGGTTAAGCAAGAAAAATCAAGTTATATCAGCTAAAGTATATGAAGACAAGGGTGAAAGATTCTCTCGGCAAGAAGCTATGGTATTGGCTGTCTCAATTTCAGGTCGAAGGGTGTTAATGACTATTGTCATAGTCCAAGTTGTGGAGGGCAAGACTCTGCTTGATATGGCTATATTAATCTTCTATGACATTGGAGGTCTCAAGTTGCAATTACCATCTTGCAATATGCAAGTTAGTAACGACAACAAAGTTGAAAAGTTAAGGTTTTCACAAACCATGGATGCTAGTAATGTTTGGGTAGGATACAAACTTTTTGCAATCACTAGAGATATCAAAATTCAGGTTCAAATCGATGGATTGGAGATGTTTGCGTTTGTTTCTGATAACATTTCAACTTCTGGCAATGTTTTAGAGCCGCAACTTGCCTATGAGTTCTCTACCTCCCAACTTGGAACAAAAGCACAACACTATGGAATAACACCCTTATATGGTGGCTCAAAGCATAGATCAATAGTTCATGGGCAGCCATATCTTCTATTGGCTAGACACTCTTCAGGCAAGCAAAAGATAAGCTACTTGGGGAGGCAACCACCAAAGCTTAATTTCAATTTCCACCTTGAGGACAAGGTGAAACTTTTAGGGGAAGGTAATGAAAGAACCCTTCCATTAGTGGGTCAGGTCTATACACGGACTCCAAGGCAGGCACAACAGGGCAGACACAAGCAAGATGCCTTTTAAGGTTACAGGGTTGACTTTGTTGTTTTTATATCCTTTTTGGAGTAAGTGTAGGAACAGTAGCTTCATTTGTTAGGGTGGCTCATAGGAGACTGTGAAAGTTCCTTTGTTTTGAATATATGAGCCCTGAGTGTTTGAGGGAGGTTATGCAGATTTTGAGAGTTTATTTGGAGAGGGGAACCAGGTTCTGTTTTGGCTAACCTGTGACCAATCTTGGCTGCGTAGGGATTAGTTTATGCTTCCAGCAGATTGTATAACTTGACATCAGTTGAATATATCAGTTATTTAGTATTTTGGGGTGCTAATCTTGTTAGTTCCTAACAGGCAACGATCAGTTTCAAGTACCAACTCTTATGTTTCAGATGCACAGTAAAACTGATCAGTTTCAAGTTCCAACTCTTATGTTTCAGATGCACAGTAAAACTGATAATATCAATTGCCTACAGCCTGTTAAACTACTCAATTAATAGGGTTTGTTCTTATTTGCAGTGCCCCTGGATACACTGTTCATCCTGCTGTTCAAAGACCCGCCGCTGAATCTTCTAGTACAGAACAACATACTTCAAGCGAACAAGCACAACGACAGGTTGTCACCCCTTTTGGATCAATGAATGTATCCTTCCATCCAATGGGACCGTTTCTTTTTCCTCCTCCAACACATGTAGCTAATGGGAATTATGGAGAGGGATCTGGATCTGATCCAAATGCGCCAAACCCTCTGCTGGAAGCTCAAAGAATTCAACACCAGATTGAGGTATGATTGCGCTGAACTTCTTTGATGGAAACTTGTTTGTCACTGCCCTGCCAACCAATAACTCTTATACGTCTATCTTCTCTAGTCACTGACATTGCTGATATTATAACTGCTATATGCCATATCACATGCACATATAAAATCGGGGTATAGCATTCCAGGATATTATATAGGGAAAATTCCAGAAAAATATCTTCAAAATACCAAATATCAAATTAGTTTTGTTTCCTACAATAGTTTAGGTATTGATTACACTTGATTAGCAATTCACAACTTAGTTTAGTAGGAAATCACTGATTTGAGATTTTCAAATTTGAAAGTATTTTTCTGAAATTTTCCATATTATATACTTTGGTGCTCTAAATTATGAAACACGGTTCTGGATGTTATGTTGGTAAATGGCCACGTTAATTTATTCCAGGTTTGTGAAAATTGAAGAGGTTTCAGAAACTGATATGTCCCATATGCGTAATATTTGAAAGTATGCCTTATAATTCTTAATGTGGAAGTTAAACTCAGGTATTGAAATCAATTTGTTCTATTGTTTTTTTTGGTAAAATTAAAATAGGTTCTGGAACATCAGCTCCAGATTCTGAAGGCAAGTGTTGAGGAAAATGTAAGTGAGGGCAAGCCATCATCAAGTAGCAAAGGTAAGCAGGTAGCTGCTTCATCTGTGTCTGATAATGGCCGTAATGACGAAATTCAAGAAATTCAAGGCGACAGTGTATAAACTGCTTGGCTTATTTTCTGGTTGGATATTTTGAGCAGACTCAGCTTCCTAATGTAGATATAGGAAAAGTAGAGCACAGAAATTACAGCATTTTAGGTCTCATCATCAATGTCAGGTTGCTGAAGGCTTGTTCTTTGTTATATCAATCTTATTTATGCATAGCGTCTTGTAAAAATGATTTAATTTCTTTTTGGCAGGCTTTGTTATCTGAGGTAGTAATTTTATGGTAAATATCGGTATTTAAATACCCCCTCCAAAAAATAAGAAAAAATAAAAAATTACGCGGTAATTTTATGAGGGGCTTACTCTAATGTCTCAAAAGGGAATATAATAATCTAAAAATCTGATAATCAAGGAAGCAGTTTCAATGTAGGAAATGATATTAGGTTTATGCTGCTCACTTGTTATTGTGATTTTTATTTTTATTTTCCTTGGTTATTAAATCTCTTTGGATCTTATAATAGGATATTTTGTTCGCAATAAGCTTTATTTTATTATTTTCTATGTAGTACTTCCTCCGCTCTTTTTTATGGATTACGGAACAACTAACGCTAAAGAATTGTTCTTATTTATAATAAATATTAAGGCTCAAATTTTCTCTGTTTTTCCATTTTGTCTCCATTTAATTACTCATTAATATTATCGCATTAATTGCATTTTCTTACACTTTTTCCCACCGCACATACTCTTTCTTTCACATATACTCTCTTTTTTCTGCTTTTCGTATTTTCTCTTTTCTTTCCTCTCTCTTTATAAATAAGGGCATTTTTGAAAAAAAGTGTTACAATTTTTACATCTTTATTGTTTTTAACCAATTTTTTTTTAAATAATTAAGTGTTTTTTTTAAAATAAAAATGAACAGATGGAGTAATTTATAATTGACTTTCCGCCCTCTAAGTACTTCCTCCGGTTTTAATTATAAGAACTAGTTGACTATTAAAGAAGCTAATTAAATTACTTTAGAATATTTTTATTTTTATTTTTTTCTTCAAACTAATTAATTTAACTAATAAACTAATATATAAACTAAGAATATATAACATATGAAATGAGTAGGTAACTTATTTAGCTTCCTTAATCTCTCCAAAGAATGTTAACTAGTTCTTATAATTAGGACCGGAGGTAGTATTAAGCATGAAATCAGGAAAGTAATTGGGGGACTTACTATGTGCCTATGAAATAGTCCCAATTAGTTAATGACAACTGGAGAACATGTAATAACAAATTTTAGTGTAAGAATGACAACACCTTAATTGTGATGACTTGTAATTACCGTTTTAAATAATTTTCACACATCAAAGATTGTTAGTTAAGTCACTAAGTACTATAAAGTTCTTTAAGGTTATCCTTATTAAAATTTTTTTGTTTCACTACATTTAAAAATTATTCCCACATCTCTCTTTCTAACAAGAATTAAACAAGGAAAACATTCATTAATAACATAAGTGGATTTATATTTAGGATAAAAAATTGACTCATAATAAGAGTAGAGTGGTAAGTCTTTTCTTTGGGACCTCATGGTAATTTCTTCAAAGTAATTTCATTTGTGCAATTAATTATAAAAACCTTTGAACCTTTATTGTATTTTAAAGATGTTTTAGTTCTAAATTATAACGAAATTAATGTAAAGGAAAGTTTTATTTCATAATTCATATACTGAAAAGAAATTTTATTTTTATTTTTATTTTTATTTTTAAAAAGATCTAATAATCATAGCTTCAAAAAACGAATAGAGCCTCGAAAGAACTGGTTGTTCTCGACAGACTTTGTATTGTATTCTCCTGTTCATTTTGTTTACGCGTCAGAGTCAAACATTAGACTTTTTAAAAGGGATAATTTTAAAGATATTATCAGATTGATTCTGATTTGGACTGGAGGATCGAGGGGTTGATTATGGTTCACTTCTCTTCCCATCCTCTTCCCGTCCTCTTCTTTATTTCAATCGTTAGATTAAAATCTTAACCGTTCAGATTTAATGTTTGATAAGAATATTATTTTATATATTTTTTAATAATTTAATATTTATTAATATAAAAATAATATTTTTATAAAAACATTAAATCTGAACCGTTCAAATTTCAACCTAACGGTTGAGCTAAGGAAGAGGACGGGAAGATGATGGGAAGAGAAGTAGATCGTAGCCAAATCCAGACTTTAGAGAACTCGTGAACAGAAAATTGATAGAGGGTATTTTTGTCAGGAAAATATTCCTTTGTCTTTATATATAATGTGCTTTTAATAATAGAATTGCATTATTTTAGAAAGTTGCTAAAATTAGTTAAAAATAATAAATATGTAGGAAATATACTTCTCCTCAAATATACCCGTATAATAATGAAAGAGAATGTATGAGAAAACATGATGCTAGAGAATAAAAGGAATGAATCAACATTTTCTTAAGTGGAGAATGTATGAAATTAATTAAGATTAAAATGAGTATAAACACATTGATAAACTCAAATAGATCTTTGTAAAAAGGGACAAGCCTATTAAAAAAATAAAAAAGAAATGAGATTATTATAAATAGGCACAAATGAGTATAAGAAAATTAAATGTTTGAATGTATGGAGGGGCGGAGTCAGGATTTGAAATTAGGGGGGGGCGAGAATTACATAATAGGATATAGTAGAGTTAGCATTTGAAATCACAGGCGAAAATTATAGAAGTGGACCAAAAATTGTAGGAAATTATATTTTAGCCTCATAAATATTTCAATTTTTGCAGTTTAGTCCCTCTATAAAACTGTCAATAGAGAGTAAAATGCAAACATTGAAACTTTTATGAGACTAAAATATAATTACTTGATTTTTTTGAGTCAAGTTCTGTATTTTTAGGGGGGGCCACCCCTAGCTCCCCCTGATTCCGCCTCTGAATGTATGTGCAGGATGGGATAGTGTGAGAGAAAAATGCAAAAGAGGAAAGCAAAGGAGATAGCTGACTTGTTAGCGTGCATAGACAACTCATGGAGGGGCATGGCAAGAAAAGTTATTGAGGGAGCATCGATAACTTTTCTGGCAAACGTTATTCAACCGACAAACGTTGCTGCAACAAGGAAGGCCATGGCCAACTCCTTTCAGAATCCCGTTGAGAGTAAAGAGTACGCGCCATTGCTTCTGGCAGCAAGCACCGGCATCGTTGAGATCGTCTGAGAGAATCATCAACAATCACCCGGACGCCATATCCCATGTCAGCCAAGTCGATGGACAGAACGTCCTGCACTTCGCCGTCAAGAGAACATCTATAAGCTTCTCAAGAAATACAAAGTCATCAAAAGCTTGGCTTCTCACATAGCATCCCGTGACCTCACTCTTTTGCATCAAGTTGCAAGCATGGACTATTACGACGGAGTAAACAAGCCAGCTGGTGTTGTCTTCCAACTTCAGGAGAAGCTCCATTCGTTTGAAGTAAGTACTCTCTCCAATTTGATTCTATTAAGAAAGTCAGTTAATATCTCGTATTTTATTCTAAAATATGTAGTCATCTTCCTTCATTCTTTTCATCTTTATTATTGAGGGAGCATAAATAAAAATAAATTAAGAAAGAGATCGAAAAAAAAATAAGAAATAGGTTTTACATATATTACCAAGATCAACTTCCCACTTAGATGCTACGGGAGCGTTAACTAACCTTGAATTAGCTGATTGTGGTTGGATTTTAAATATGAGAGATACACACAAAAATCTGACTATATTATTGCAAATATACGTATATGCAGAGAGAATACGCAGAGTGTGAAGAAGACTTGTCATTACCAGTTGCCCTGCAACGATTTAACAGCAAATGAGCTTTTTGATTTAGAACACTCAGACATGCTGAGGGAAGCCAAAGAGTGGGGTAAGAGGGATTAGACATGCAACAGAGTTTACCTACCAGGCTGTGGTGGATAGAGGGATTCCTTTTTATAATTACCATATATCATTTAATTACTACTAATTAGACATGCAACAAAGTTTACCGCGACAAAGCATTTCCTGGTTAGATTTCAGACAATACTAGTATAATTAAAAGTAACAAAATAAAATCCCCAAAGGGTTAGATATACAGTCATCCACCGGTGCCTATAAGGCCAAAAGAATATACAGTAACCCCAACACAAAAGTAAAATCAACAATAAATCTTCCTTCACCACTAACGACACCAACTATTCCAGCTTCGCATTCTTACCCTTCTCTCCAGCTACAACCTTTGAAGTACTTCCTGAAGCTTTACAAAAATTTGGGATTCATAAATGGATCTCAGAGTAACCATTAATCTCATATGTAATGTATAAACAATGTATGTATGTAACCATAATCAGGAAAACACTAAATAATAACATTCAGTAACGAACGCGCAGTAACACAAATACAACATACCAAGTATTCTGTGTTAACTGCGGAAGGACTACATGTCCTAGAAACAAATGCAGGATTGCTTAACAAAGCAAGCCTCGGATCCACAGCGCTAGGAAAAGCACAGTAGTCGGGCTCCGAACCCAGACCACACTGAATGCATACAAACGCATGTCTCTTTTCAGGATACAAGGGTCCACAATCATAGAAAATACAAACATACAAAGTAACACAGAACACATGAAGATTAAGATTACTACTTGGTGGTTGACCAAAATTATCAGTAAAATTTTTCTCTTGGTGTGCAAAATCAAAGTGGCCCTAAAATAATCAAAATATGAACATAAGTAACTCCTCTTTAAAATATTTATTTGTTGGCTTAAAAATAGGTCTACTTCAACTTTTAAAAAAAAAAAAAGCTTTCAATCTTATACTTAGATCCTATTTTAAACACCTTGAAGGCATTAGAAACACCAACAAAAAATTAGTTTTCCACGTCCATAAGGTTGGCAGACATGATAGATCCCCATTTTCAAGAACCACTTTTTTAATTATAGTAATATTTCTTCTTAAACTCCAACTTTAAATTCAATCCTTCATTCATTCATTTAATCTATTTTTCAATCCCATCCCATGATCAACCAATATTGTCTTGGCAAATCATGAATTTATAAGGTAATTTAAAAAAGGGTTAATGTGTAATTTTACCAATGAACTATTAGTCCAGGAGCACCCAACACAATAAACTTTTAAGTGGACCACATCTACCAAAAAACAATTAAAAAGCTTAAAATATCACAATGCCGTTAAAGATAAACTAACACCGTTCAAATACAAACGAAAAGAAAAGGATCAATTTAATTATCTCTTCCCTGAAGCTTCGCGTCTGGCTGTGCTTCTGGAGATCTGAGGAATTTTAAAACCCTAACTTGGTAATCATTTTATAACTTCAATCTATCCTTTCCCGTATTTCTTGTTATCCTTCAATATTCCCCTGCACCTTTGCGTTCTTTAATTGATTTGTAATTTCAGCTTCATCTTGCGTAAATCAAGATGGAGGAAGACGCAATCGGTGAAGGAAGACACAAGTATTTTGAAGAGTTGGGATATTCATGTATACCTGTTCGTTGCTCATCCTCTCTCCTGAACTTGTAGCCTGTCTGACATCTTTGAGAAGCAGGGCATCCTCGACGGATCTCACCTGGGAGAAATCCAGAGCTTCGGTGATGCGAATCAACAACAGTACCAAGATAAAGAAACTCAGAGCTAGTGATTCCGCACTGCTAGTAATTCCGCAATACCCTCTGAATCTTCGGTGTCCTCGGCATCTGGGGCAACCTCGGAGGCCTTTACATCACCATTGAAACTTAGAACGAGGAGAATGGAGAGAATCAAATAGATGAGTTTCAAAGTGGGTTTCTTGGTAATCATACTGCTAACTATAATATTGATGATCGAAGAAGAAGATGAGGTAAGAATATATACAAGGTTTCGCAACTTTTTGTGAAGATCTGGGGTTTTTTTTGGATATATATGAAGATCTGGTTTTTGGCAGTACAGCAGTGTGAAAAATGAAGTGAGAATAGAAGTGAAGCCCTAAAGTTTGGACATAGACGGTAAAGAAGGAAACGTGGGTGCATCGAGCAAACTTTAAACATGCCAAGATTTCACGGCCCCAATGATAATGTAATAAGATTTGAGGAAGAATTTTTTTGATACAAATTTGAGGAAGGATTACGTTGAGGAGAGTGGGTGTCCAATGGGTTTAAACGGTGTTAGCTTATCTTTAACAGCATTGTGATATTTTAACCTTTTTAATTGTTTTTTGGTAGATGTGGTCCACTTAAAAGTTTATTGTGTTGGGTGCTCCTGGACCAATAGTTCATTGGTAAAATTGTACCTTAACCCTTTAAAAAACTACGACTTACTTGATCTTGATATTCCACTAGCTTGAACCTTGCTCCTCAATGCTCCCTTTTTCTTCTCCAATCGCCTTTTGCTCCTCTTCTTCCACACGTCTAGCGAGCACAAGGAAAAGAAGTATATGGTCTCTTAAATAAATCCCCCAATAATCTAGAATAATCTAGGGAAATCCTTATTCTCTACTAACACCAAACAATTCTGAAGTAGGACGTGAATAAGCGAAGGTTTTGAAAACCGGACCGGTCATTGAATCGGTTGAGGTACTGAGTCAAGGGTTAGTGGGTCAGACCGGAGTCAAACCGGTATTAATTAAAAAATATAATTTTATTAAAATAGGAAAAAATGTTTTTATTTTAATAATAAAAATAATTTATATAAAAAATGAGCGGATGTTTAATATTATGTTAATTATTTTGAAAATAGAGATAACTTTTTCTTGGGCTTGCAAACAACAAAAGTCTCAATTTTTTTGTGGTTCACGGGTTCATGCGCAGAGAGCCATGGAAAGTGTGCCAATTAAGAATCGTACGGAACCTATCACATCTCTTAATGGCGAACTCCACCAACCCTTCAAGGCAAAGTCATCAGCCATTTTTCTGCCGAGTCATTTTCTTCTACACGCGGGCGTTTCTTCTTCTTCTCTCTTCACCTCACACTTGACACTTCTCTCTTCTATCGTCTGCGATTCAATTTTTCGGCGCGTGACAGGACCTCCTTCGGTGGATATGAGGTACCGTTGCCGTCGCCTTAGAGATTTCAGATTTTTCTCCACAGTTCATAGGTCACCTTCTTCAGCGAATATGAGGATCGTCGTCGACGAACACGTGACTTCGCACCCTCGCCATCTTCCTTGCCAATAATAGTCAGATCTCATCTTTCTCACCATGCTTTCGTCGATCTCGATCTCTCTTTCAACCCAACTCTTTTTTTTTTTCTTTTTTCAGATCTCTTTACTTCTGGTCTCTAGTTTCTTTCCCCCGACTCAGTGGCTCCCAACTCGGCCGGTTTAGGCCTAGTTGGTCGAGTTGACTCGGAGTTATCGAGTCAGCCCGTGTTTAGCCTAACTCAGACCGATATTCAGGCCGGTTCGCCGGTTTCCGGTCCGAACCGGCCGGTTCGGATTCCTAAACCATGGAATAAGCTATGGTGATGGATCAGTTTTAAGGTTACTTTGGATTGAGGGGAGGAGAGGAGAAGAGAGGGGAGGGGAAAAATGAGGGGAGGAGAAAATGGGATTAAAAAATAGTGTAGTGGGCCCCACAAAATTTTCATCCATTTCAATTTTTTCTCTCCCCCTCCTTCCCTCCTCTCAATCCAAACTAACCTTAAGTGTCAGCCACATTAGTATTTATTTATTTTTTTGGGACATTGGGAGCAAAAAGATAAAAAAAACATTTCATTTTAGGGAAAAACACTTCTCATGTTGTAAGAGAAGTGTTTTTTCATGTCACACATACATAAAATGGTGGGACCCATATATATATACATATATATAGGTCTTACTATTTCATGTGTGTAGTAATTTTTTTCATTTCATGCAACAGTTTAAACCCTTTCATTTTATTTGCCTTCTTTACTTCACACATCCGGCGCTTGGGGAATTATGGGTGAAATATTGTTTATTTATATAATTTTCCTTTGCCTTTCTCCACGTGATCTCTACTGCTTCCTTCATTACATGCTAATTGTCACTTCATTCCCTCTCTGCCAGCCGGCGGTTTAATGGATTGTAAGTAACAATAATTTTCTTTTATTTTATTATTCCACTTTGTTTTTTTCTTTTGCTATATCCCACGTAGGGGAATTATTATTAGAGAAATATTTCATGTTTCTTCTCTTACTCCACTGATGCATACGGCCTCCTCTCCCACTTCTTTAATTAATATTGTCCAATCCATCAATTTATCTCAGCTCAAAAGTGAACCTAATATTAGATCATTATTTCCCTACCTTTCCCTTCTCTCACGTCTAACACTATGGAGAAGGTATGAGGAATTATTTATTTCATTTCTTTCTTCATTTGATCTCCCATTCTCATCAGACACCTCAAGAATTATTGGAGAAAAGAAAAGAATATATATATATATATATATATATATTCTCCTTGCCTCACCTACGTGTATATTCTCCTTACCACTTCAAATTGACAGAAAAAACAGATACAAAGAGCTAATAAAAGTCCACAAATCAGCGAAATAAAGCATACAAACAAAGACTAAAGCAGTCCAAAATACAACTGGAAATCACTAAGAAACTAAATAAAATCATCACCATACCTCTCACAGAACCGGGGTTAAGAACCAGCATTCTTGACTGAAGAAGTCTGTGTAGCATCTAAAGTTATAAGAGACAACAAATGAGGTGCTAATTGATAAACCCACCCCACAGGGTATACCCTCTTATAAGCAAGTGCTGCAAGATAATCAGCAACACGATTACCCCCATGAGAAGTAAAGGAGATAGAGAACCCAACTTTAGAAGAAAGGAGGCTAATAATATCATGAATAATGCCTCTACAACGCCAGTCATGTAATGCAGGTGACTTTGAATTAACACAATTAATCAGCATGAGACAATTAGATTCAAAAATGGCTTTATCAAGCCCTAAGTCCATGGCAATCAACAAAGCTCGTTTAAGCGCTAAGACTTCGGTCATGAAAGTAGAAATGGATTTCAGTTTGTCAATAAAACCCCACTTAAAGGGGCCAAAGTGATCTCTACAAACTATACCGATGGTTGCCTCCTCCTTACCAAGATAGAAAGATCCATCACAATTTATTTTGACGCTATCAGCCACCGATGGAACCCACCAATCAGCACAGTGAGGGGGTTGATCATTTAAATTCAGTTCTTGCTACCTAGAATCAGCATTAATTAGAAATTCAGCAGCATTGGTTTTAGCCATCTCAAGTACCACAAAGGGGTTTGGTTCAATGAAATTAAAAACCTTAGCATTTCTTTGCTTCCAAATAAACCATAATGTCCAACAAATCAGAGAGATATCATAAGAGCTCAAGGAGGACATACCAGAAATGTGAAGCCACTGGCAGTTAAAATTGGTTACAGATGCAAGATCAAATCTGCCCCCTAATTGGCTACCGAACCATATACAATGAGTCCAAGGACAATGGAAAAAAAGATGTTCAATGTTCTCCACCGCTTCCTCACAGATTGGGCATAGATGATTCGAAGTTCTTCTCCTTCTAAAAAGAGGATCATTAGTTGCAATTGCATTATTTAGGAGTCGCCAAATGAAATGTTGCACTTGCGGTATTATCTTGATTTTCCACACAGATTTCCAGCAAGAGGGGGGGCACAACAATGGAAGATCCAGCCTTGTGAGTACCCAGCGAATGCCTATCACTCTCCACCTTATACCCCAATTTAACCACATACTCCCCATTTTTAGCCTTGTTCCACACAAGTTTGTCCTCCAAGCCGTTGGTGCAGATGGGAATTTTATAAATAGCATTCTTCACCTCATCCGTAAGAAATTGTGCAATTGGGGCTAGGTTCCAGGCACCATCTACAATCAGATCACACACGCGCCCATGCTTGACATAATAATTCACACTATTCTTGGGTTGAGTAGGTAAAGAGACCCTGGGAATCCATGGATCACCCCAAATGCGAATAGCAGCACCAGTACCAACATCCCATCTAAAGTCTTGCTTAAGGATATCCCTACCATCAAGAAGACTCGACCAGCACCAAGAAGCTTTGTGGCCTTTAACTGCATCAAGAAACCCTCCTTTGGGAAAATAGACACTCTTTATAACCCGAGCCCATAAATCATTATGGTGCAACAAGAGCCTCCAAGATGTTTTAGCCAACAAGGAATCATTCATAACGATGAGATCCCTAAAGCCCATACCCCCCTTGTCCTTCCCTAAAATAAGATGATCCCAAGCCCTCCAATGTGTGCGGATGCCCGAATGCATTACCATCCCACCAAAAATTAGCAATCAAACTATGAATTTCCTTACAAGTTTTAAGGGTAAACTTGAAACAATTCATTGGGAATATAGGAATAGCTTGAACGACGACTTTAATCCTCACCTCACGGCCAGCAAAGGAGAGCGAAGAGAGGCCCCAACTTCTCAACTTGTTAATGACTCGTTCTCGAATATAGGCCATTGCTTGATGCTTGGTCTTCCCCCAAATACTTGGGATACCCAGATACCTTCCCAGATCCTCAGTTGCCGCAATGCCCATAATATTGCCACCATGGTTCGTACCTCTACATAGGAGTTGGAGGAAAAGAAAATACTTGACTTGTCCAGGCTGATGACTTGCCCCGAAGCTGCACAATATAGTTGTAAGATTTGTGCTAGATAGGAGCACTCCTTTCTACTGGCTCTCATGTATAAGAGGGAATCATCCGCAAAGAAGCTGTGAGTAAGCACCGGGCAGCCTTGACTTAGTTCAATCCCCTTAAGTCTTTTAGCCTTTTGACTCTTGCTAATCATGAGAGATAGAATCTCCGCAACAAGAATAAATAGATATGGAGAGATGGGGTCCCCTTGTCTTAGTCCATGACTTGGGGAGAAGGAACTCACATTTTCCCCATATATGTAACACCCCTACGGTCGTAACCAACGTACTTGTAGATATCAATACTCCAATGGGAAGAAATATCTGGGAAAAGTTGAAGGAAGCCCAAAGGAAAATAATAGAGATGTTCCCCCTTCACAAATTCTCCACAACACAAGGAACACAAGCTGATTTAAAGATTGAGAGAGTGAGACGTAGGGATTTTGGAAGAGGAGGAACAAGGTTCTTCAAGGGTAAGTCCCTTAGTTTTTGAGTTTAAGCTTTTAGATTTTTGGTAAGATTATAGTTTAATTCATAAAATTAAGAAATAAATTCCTATACTTGTTTTTAGGCGTCCATTGCATTTAAAATGCTGAATGAGGTAAAAACATGGTAGGAAATAATTTTTGGAATAATGGAGCAAGATTGTGAAAATTGGGAAAATCCCCAAATTTCAGTATTTCTAAAGTCAGTTGGATTAAAGACGTTATTTTATGTATAAAATGAAGTCTTAAAATCATTAAATTTTTTATGAATAAAGTAGACATCCAGAGATTTCTAAACATAAAAAATAAGTAGCAATTTGTGTTCTTTACAATGAGGTAAAAATTCTTAAAGTTGGGTTACATTTTTGGAAGGTAATCTGAACAATGGTTGGAAAAATAAAAACTGGTATTGACTTAGGTATTTCAAGTTAAATCCGTTATTTTTCCGAGAAAATAGACATATCAAGGGTCATTTGGCTTTGGAAGCACCTCATTTCAATTTTTGTGGAATTAATTATGATTTTTCAAAGTTACCGAAAAATCTGGGCAGAAGTGCTAAAATTTGCATTTTTAAAGAAATGAAGGGGCAAAATTGTAATAGTAAATCCACCAAGGGCAAAAAGGTCAATAGTGGCTAATTAAGGTATCTCTTAGGATATTATTTATGAAGGAAATAATGTGGTGATAATATTATACGATATTCGAGGAATCAAGGATCGGTACCTAAAGGAGAATGTATCGCCAGCTATGCAGACTAAGGTACGGACGCGTACTGTAACTCTAACTCTTGTGGGTATTATATGCTTATATGTGATAGGATGATTCATAAGGTCATGGGCAAGACTAGGTCTTGGGTTATGCATCGTACGTGGCTAAGACTCGGTCTTTAGTCACTAGTTTATATACGTTTAGTTTTATGTGGGTTATAGTCTTGATGATGCCGTAGGGTTGTTTTCCTAGCACTGAGGACATGAGGAGTCATGGCAATGGTTAGTATTACATGTGCTGTGTGCTATGTATTGCTGTGTTGATAACATTACATGTGCTGTGTGTTATGTATTGTTGTGTTGTTAACATTACATCTGCTGTGTGCTATGTATTGTTATAACCTTACATCTGCTGTGTGTTATATATAGTTAATATTGAAATGTAATAAATATTTGTCATATATACTGTTATTACTTAAGCATGATGTTAATTGTTATTTGAGATTCAATGGATATTGAATCTCAAAATTGACCCTAGTTTCAGGATCTGGAGGATCGGGAGTCGGTGAAAAGGGTAAGTAGCATGTGTAGGGACTTAGCCAGAGTTTGATATTTTGGGTTGTATTTATATTGTTAGATACCTTGTATGTTTGTATATTTGGATAATTGTATTGATATTTCCTCGACCGGATACATCGCAAACAGTTTAAGTTATAGCCACGTATCAATTACTCATTCGCTTAACCCAACTATTACACGCAATCGCTCTACTTTAATGATATTCATATTGATTGCTTATTAATATATATAATGGGTAGTATTAAATTAGGGGTGTTACACCTTTTCACTAGACCCAACCCAATTGATTATTAGTTGACTTAAATCGGACATTGCTATGGAGGCTCTAGCCTCGGAGCCCTCGCTCTACTCTTTTTTGGTCCTTCTCTTGCCCGTTTGTATGATGATATGTTTTTGCTCTTTGCCCCCTTCTTTTTCTACTTTCACGAGTTCTTCTTCTTCTAAGAATCTTGCCAACACATAATAGGAATATTTTTTTTACCATCAAGGGCTTGGTTTAATTGGGGGAGTTGTATCAACTTTTAGAAATTTTGACTAAGTTTGGGTTCTAAGAATATAATCAAGTTAAATACTTTATGGGAGAGCCATACTATCCCTTGTAGTTTTACCATGCTCAATCTAGATTGGTTTGTATCCTTATCAAGTGGTAGGTCACGGGTTCGATCCTTTTAACTTAGGTTATTAGGGTCTTCCCCGGTAACTCCAAAAGAAAAAGAAAAGTCATATCTTTTTTTTTCGGAACCAATACATACATGATACATCATCAATTTAATTACAATTTAGAACTCAAATATTTTTAAATTGCAATTACGCACCAAAAGTCCTCAACGATTATGCATTTATGTGTGATTACGGATTATTTGGTTATCCATTTTCCTTAATTAATGTTCTATGTTGAAATTTAGAAGATCAATTAGTTAACTTGTTTAACTAATAATAATACAAGTATACTACTATGTGCATTATAGTAATTAGTTAAATAACTTTTTTACAATCTTCCATACTTATATAAGGACATTATTTGCAAATTTTTCATATACTTCGAGTCAAATTTTGAAAGATCCACGTGAAATTTCTGTAAGCCGCATACGTATTGTAGGGAATTGATATGCATCTTCAATTCAGGGATTCATCTGCAGTAAACGGAGAAACAAATCTTTGGTCCATTATTATATTATATAATTTTAAAATACTTTGGACCTAAATTGTATTTACATTAATATATTGATCTCAAAGTATCATTGCCATGAAGGTGAACTAAAAGAAATTTTATTTAATATTTTTTTTAATTAAAGTGAACTAATCATAGCTTTGAAAAGAGCTAATTCAACACACTTTTTGTTTACTGTTTACACATCAAAACAAAAAAAATTAAATATATGATCAGAGTGACTTTATTTGATGATAAAAAGAGGAAGCTGACTCAGACTTTACAATATTCTCTTCCTGCGATTTTGGACATATAACAATTGATTGATTGATCCTTTTATAAGACAAAACTCTTTAATTATGAGAAAAGTGCAATTAAAGCGCGGAGTAGAGTTTCACTATGGTACGGATGATGAATTGAGAGGAATACAGTAAATAATTTCATTATTTCAAAAGCTAATTCCCAACATATAATCATCATCTCTGAATGTTATATATTTCCAACATATAATCATCATCTCTGAAACAAATCTTTGGTCCTTTAATATAATATATAATTTTAAAATACTTTGGTCCTAAATTATATTTACATTAATATATTGATCCCAAAGTATCATTGCCATGAAGGTGAACTAAAAGAAATTTTATTTAATATTTTTTAATTATAATGAACTAATCATAGCTTTTAAAAAAAAAAAAGCTAATTCAACACACTTTTTGTTTACTGTTTATGCACGAAGACAAAGGGCCTGTTTGGATTCAGCTGGATGAGAGCAATGCAGGCAAATTTTTTTTTTTGGCTAAAAAAGTTTTAGGAAAGAGGTTGGGCTCACCCACAATCCAAGGGCAGGGCGCTTAGAGCCCAATCCGCAGGGTATGCTAAGTTAGAGAGTACATATGCCTCTACCTCTTCTCAGTGTTTCCACTGCTTCGTAGACCCCTAGGATGTCTTCCCCATTGCCTTGACCAACCTCAGGATTGAACCCTTTTTCTTTTGGTGAGAAAGTCCGACTCCTTTGCCAGTTGAACCCAAAGACAAGAGGTTGCAGGCAAAAATATATGGCTAGGCGTTAGGAAAAAAATTTAGCAAAAAAAAAAAAACCTAGTGGAAGTGTTTGAATTGACTTATTTTCCACTAGGCTTTAACTCAAAATGATGCTTTTATGAGAAGCTGGGAGGGCGCTTTTTGGCGTTATGTTTTGTTGGCTTTTGAGAGTTCTCAGCCTTTTCACGTGAAGGCTTTTGGATGTGGGCCCACCACCAATAATCATGTGTTCCTACCACCAATAATCATGTGTTCCTCTCAGTTTTGAGTGTGGCCTCTGTTAGAAATATAGGTGATCTCATCATGCTGAACAACTAAATAGCATAAGATCAATGCGGAAAATGAAGTAGAGAACACAAATACCTCCCGCCATTGATTTGTTTCCAGAAGCAAGCAGGGACGAGCTCCGAGTCTCCAAACAAGAACAAATCGAAGCCAGTAAGCAGGAACGAACTCCGAGTCTTTGTCCTTCTGATCCTTCTCTCTGAATCTGCAGATGGTGTGCTTTTTCTTAATTTCAGAGCAGGTTCAGGGGACCAGATAGAATTACACCATACATCTCCCCTTTGGCCATCACAGAGCTACAAAAGGAAACGCATTCAATACGCACTTATTGCGTATTAATTGGGCCGTTACAGTATTAATGGACGATTATAAAACTAGCAATAATGTGGGCCATAAATAGAAATAACGGAATATTGATTACCAAATTAAATATTCCAACATTCTCCCACTTGGCCCACATACTTCAGTATATACCACTGAAAAACAAAATGCATGGATCATAGCGATAGGTCCTCTTAAAGCGAGTAATATCTTCCATGTATCACAATGCATCATGTTTCCCAAGCCCAAATAACTTAATGAATAAACCCTATGTTTATTCTAGGTCCAAACTTTAATGATATTTCTCAAAATGAATATATGCGCAATACTGAATGAGAAAATATCGCAAATAGAGTTTCATAAATAACATCGTTCTTACAACGAAAATCACATAAAGGAACCAAGTCCCATTCTTTCTGCATGATCCTAAAATTTCAATGTAGTCATGCCTTTAGTTAAAGGATCAGCAATGATCAACTCAGTGCTCATGTGTTCAATAACCACTGTTTTATTTTTAACACGCACTTTTATGGCTAGACACTCAATGTTGATATGCTTGATTCGACTACCACCTTTATTGTTCTTAGCCATAAAAACAGCAACTGAATTGTCACAATATAACCTCAATGGCCTAGAAATTGGATCCATAATTCTAAGCCTAAAAATGAAACTCTTCATTCATACACCATGTGAGGTAGCCTCAAAGCAAGATACAAACTCAACTTACATAGTGGAAGTAGCAATTAAAGATTGCTTTTTACTACTCCATGATACAGTTCTATTGGCTAGCATAAAAATATATCCTAAAGCGGATTTTCTTAAGTCAATGCAGCTAGCATAACCTGAATCATGGTAACCAGTCAATTCCAAATTGTCGATTCGTTTGTACTTAAGCATGTACTCTTTAGTTCCTTAAGGGTATCTCAATACTTTCTTTGTAGCTCTCCAGTGGTTTGTACCTGAATTACTCTGATATCTCCTTAGCATTCCAACAGTAAATGTGATGTCAGGTCTTGTGCAGACTTGAACATACATAAGGCTTCTTACTGTTCAAGCATAGGGAATGTCTTTCATTTGTTCCCGCTCAAAGTCATTCCTTGGGTACTGGTCCGAATTGAACATGTCACCTTTCACAATAGGAGCTATACTTGGTGAATAATTCCTCATCCGAAATCTTTCCAAAGCTTTGTTGATATAGGTCTCTTGAGACAAACCCAGATGTATGCCTCTACTTATCTTAATGCTAGTGACATAAGATGCATCTCCCATATCCTTCAAGTCAAAGTTTTCATAAAGGAATTGTTTCACCTCATATAGTAAACCAGTATCATTAGTTGCAAGTAAAATATCATCCATATATAGAATAAGGAAACAAGTTTTGATCCCACTAACCTTCTGGTATCTACATTCATCCACAATGTTCTCTACACAACCAAATGAAGAGATAACATCATGAAATTTTAAATACCTTTGATGGGAAGCTTGTTTCAATCCATATAGAGATTTCTTGAGTTTGCACACCAAATGATCACCATTATTAGAGGAAAATCCTGATGGTTTGTTTCATGTAAAACTCTTCCTCTAGATCTCCATTGAGAAAGATCATTTTCACATCCATTTGTTACAACTTTAATTCAAAATGTGCAACCAATGCTAGAGTGATATGAAGGGAATCTTTCTTAGATACAGGAGCAAAGGTCTCCTTGTATTCGATTCCTTCCTTTTGAGTGAACCCTTTAGCAGTGAGTCCTACTTTATGTCTCTTAATGTTGCCCAATGAGTCTATCTTTGTTTTAAAGACCCATTTAAATCTAATGGCTTTTACACCATTGGGCAACTTAACAAGATCTCAGACTTTGTTAGATGCCTTAGTATTCATCTCAGCCTTCATAGTATCACACCATGAGTTTGATTCTCTAAAGTTCATGGCTTGTGAAAATGTTCCAGGATCATTTTCAGCTCGTACTTTATAGTCAGATTCCTATAGATACACAATATATTCACTAGGTATCGCTGACTTTATTGTTCTAGTAGATCTACTTAATGTTGTTCCATTATCTTCTTGAGGAACTTGTTGTTTAACTGGATGCTTAACAATTTCTTATTGTTCCTCATCAACAACTTGATCTACTGGATCAATATCAGCAGGTTGTAAATCTTGAATGATTGATTGTACAATATTCGGTTGAACCGAAGGAACATTGTTAACGACCAATCTTAAACTTGAAGTGGAAGATTGAGTATTTGAATAATGTTTTTCAAAACAAAGTTTTTTGTATTAATCACTCCCACTAATCAAGTCATATTCAAGAAATTTTCCCATTTGCATTTTCAGCCTTCCCTCCTCTTGAACACACATGGTCAAACGTTTATTGATTGACCATTTATCCTCATGTGTGTTGCAGGATATCCTTAAGGATCTATATGGTTGTGGAAGAGTATTCAGAATATAGTGTACAAGGAAAGAATCAGACATATCAACCTTAAGTGACTTCAGTTGAGCTTCAATGTCCCTTATTAATATGATGTGCTTACACACATCTTTTACTGTAGTGAGTCTCTGGGATGAAAACTTCATAATTAGGGTGTTGACAAATGCTTTATCTGAAGTAACAAATTGTTCATCAATTGCCTTCAGAAGTGACCTAATCTTGTTATGCTGTTCGACAGGACCACAAATGCCAGCAGAAATTGAGGTCTTTATGAACATAACTGAGAGATGATTAGATCGCTCCCACTTTTCATAAAGATCATCTTGATCTGGAGTGTTGGTTACAGTAATGGAAGATGGTTCGTCTTTCCTTATAGCATAATCAATGTCCATCAACCCCAATTGGAGAAGAACTCCCTCTCTCCATACCTTATAGTTATCACCCCTTAATTCGGAAATGTTACATTTCGTATCAGAAAAATTCGCAGGTTGTATGACTGCATAGTATTGAACATACATGCTTATAATTAAAATTTGAGACTAAAAAAATCATATCATGATTTATCAATGTAAATCATATTTAAAAAAACATGAATCTACTGACATATAACTTGCCTGTGGGCTAAAGTTATAATTCAATTAGATCCATATATACCTTTATCATAAAACTATCAAATTATTTCCTTATTCTTAATTCTTGCAGGTAAATTAAGAATATAATTTGATGTTCTATTCCAATTAATCATACATTATAAATTCGTATCACTAAAGTCTACCTGTGGGCAAAGACATTAGCATAGCATAAATTTATCTTGAATTGATGAAACTAGAATGCAGTTATATCTCCTAATACCTGTGGGCTACTTAGAAAATATAATGCCATTCTATTCTACCCTAATTAAAAATATGATTATAATTATCTGTCTGTGGGCAAAGATTAATTATAACTACACATTTAATTACAATGGATACCTTTAAATCTTTGTGTGATGTATTTTGTTCGTTAGAACAAAATAAAGTGTATGTCCCTAGTAAGGATGTTTTGGCTACTCCTTAGTTCTACATACTCATCACAAAGATATCATACCATTGTGTATACTAATTGTACATATGATCATAATTTTGATATGGTATAACCTTATGTGATTAAATATGCATACAACATGTGCAAAAGGATATTGAAGCTATTCCTTAAGCACAATATGTATGCTAATCACTAATATCAAATATGTACAATCTAAATACCGTACACACAATGTTAATAGGAATCTTAATTTAATTAATTTAATCAAATAAATCTTTACATTTATTCACCTTCCAAAGATTGATATTCTAAAATCCATATATAATTATTTATGCATGTTATAAGAGGGAGCTATAGCTATCACTCTAGCATGCAAATTAATCATAAATATCATTAATGTGCATTAAATTTTGTATATGCACAGTTTCATGGAGGATTTAACCAATTAATTTAATCAACATAGGTGACTAAATACAATCCTCCCACTTTGATTAAATTAATATTACCAATATTAATCACCAAAAGTAATATCATGCATTTAGGTTCCAAATATGCACAAATATTTAATGAGAATTTAATTAATCAATTTAATCAATAATTGATTAAATAATCATCTTAAACAAATTCTCCCACTATTTTGTGCATCAAAAATTAATCTATTATATGCACATCTTAATGGGAGGATTAATTGATTAACTAAATAATCAAATTAAAAGAAAAATCCTCCCACTGTTTTATGTATCCAAATATTGTTTAAAGAATTAATTTTGGCATAATTCAACTCAAATTTGGTTTCAACAACTTGAAAGAGATATATAATTGTCTAAAATTAAATTTTCCAAATATTTAGACAATTAAATAACTCAAAAATAATAGTAATAGTTTTTCAAAAAATTTCCAAAATGTGAAAGTTGCTAAAATTAACTTTTCTCAATTTAAACAAATCAATTTAATGTAATAAAATACATTTAATATAAAACAGGTTGCCAAGAAAATAAATAAGTATGGTCAAGGTGATCAAAAATTGCAATAGGGTCTAATAATTTTCCAAGAAGGAAATAAAAAGATTTAAATGCCTAGAATAATTGCTCAACTCATATGAACAATTGGTCCACTGGTCTAAGGTTCCACATTAAGATATATATATATATATATATATATATATATATATATATATATATATATATATATATATATATATAAATAATAATATTGCAACAAACCATAAGCAATATCAACATAAAATTGGATATTCATGTTGGCATATTATTTGACTTAATATTGCATGTATAATTAAATAATAATTAATGCATGCAAACCACATAATATATAATAATTACATGAATCCTAAACTTAAGCAAAAATCAGATTATTATATTTAAATCCAAAAATTACAATATGTAAATATAAAATCTTTCGAAATTACACAAGTGTCATCTTCTCCATAATCGGATCCCTAATACACAGATCTCAACCCGGTTCCAGTCGCTGACTTGGTTCCTGTTGCCCGATCTGCAAATGCAGATCGCCTTTTTAGGCAACTTCAGGCGGCTTTACCGGCAACTCCAATTGCCAAATCTGAATGCGACAGGAAGGATCTGCGGCTGCTATGATCTGAGATGCCACCGTGATCTGAAACGGCCGCTGGAAACAGAGTGCTCCAGATCCAGTTTTCCGGCGATCCTTATGCCGTTGTGGTCCATATTTCACAGCGATTCTCAGGCAATCGGGAAGTTCGAAGGATGGTGATTTTCATGCAACAATGACCGAAAATAATCACCAAAAATTAATAATTATCCAGAACAATATGCTCAATATAATCACACAATCGAAAAATCCAGATTCCGATGGCAAAGTTCATGGATAACCAAGCAAAATCCAGATCGAAAAATAAACATGAACAAGAGCTCAGATCTCCATCAAAAAGGGAAAATCACATATCAAAACCAAAGAGTTTTCTGATTTTTCCCATAAAAGTGACGTTAAGAAACTCAAAAAAATCTAAGAAACCCATATTGAGATTAAGAACAATTAGTTTTAAATGAAAAAAATCTCAGATCTAAACAAGGATTCAAACCAAAGGAAATCAAATCGAGATTTCAAAAATAAGACATTATTTTCGAAATTGATTCAAACATATATTAAAATTTATCAAGAAATCTCATCAAAAGGAAAATCATATATAGATTCCAAAGAACAAACACGAGAGAAATTCCAAAAACCCAGATTGAACTCATTGATTTTTCATGAAAAAACAAACCGAGACTCAATCCGGAAAAATCAAGGCAGAGGCATATAATCTGCTCTGATACCAAATGTTAGAAATATAGGTGATCTCATCATGCTGAACAACTATATCGCATAAGATCAATGCGGAAAATGAAGTAGAGAACACAAATACCTCCCGCCATTGATTTGTCTCCAGGAGCAAGCAGGGACGAGCTCCGAGTCTTCAAACAGGAACAAATCCAAGCCAGCAAGCAGGAATGAACTTCGAGTCTTTGTCCTTTTGATCCTTCTCTCTGAATTTACAGATGGTGTGCTTTTTCTTAATTTCAGAGCAGGTTCAAGGGACCAGACAGAATTACACCGTACGTCTCCCTTCTGGCCATCACAGAGATACAAAAGGAAACGCATTCAATACGCACTTATTGCGTATTAATTGGGCCGTTATAGTATTAATGGACGATTACAAAACTAGCAATAATGTGGGCCATAAATAGAAATAACGGAATATTGATTACTAAATTAAATATTCCAACAGCCTCGCCACCATTTTTTTTAAAAAAATTCTTTTCTTTTATTTTCTTGGGTTAAATATCAAATTTGCTACGGAAGTTTCCCAAATGGAGCGCCCAGCACCCGGAAGTTTTTTGGGTACCAAATTTGCCCCGGAAGTATGAAAAAGGTAGCAAATTTGCCCCGGAAGTATGAAAAAGGTAGCAAATTTGCCCATCCGTTAATTTTGACTGTTAAGTTTGACTAACTGTCCACGTGGCATGCCACCTCATCACACGTGGCATGCCACCTCATAACACGTGGAGTTTAAAAGAAGGGCAAAATTGCTACTTTTGTTAACTTCCGGGGCAAAATTGCTCCTCAATGAAAACTTCCGGGGCAAAATTGCTCCTTAATGAAAACTTCCAGGACAAAAATGATACTTTTGATTGATGAGGTGGCATGCCACGTGTGATGAGGTGGCATGCCACGTGTGATGACGTGGCATCTACGTGGACTTCCGTCACTTTTGGGTAAATTTGATACCTTTTCAATACTTCCGGGGCAAATTTGGTACCCAAAAAACTTCCGGGTGCTGGACGCTCCATTTGGGAAACTTCCACGGCAAATTTGATATTTAACCCTATTTTCTTTTGCTTTTTAACAATTTCTATATTTATTCTTTCTCTTTCTTCAAAAAACATAATTTGGAATTATACCCCCAAATTTAAATCCTTCCATGTAAATTCTTTATACTGAATTAATATATATAAATTTAAATTTAAATATATTTTTAAATAATAAATACATTTATTTTTCCTCTTTCAATTTTAAATATAAATATAAATTTTTATCTTTATTTATTGTAATATATACAACTAATATTAATATATGTAGTTTCCAATAAGACTCATGCACTTTTTAATCATTTTTCATCTCAACTCGCTTTTCAAATAATAATCCAAACACTCTTCAGTTTGGGGAAAAAAAAATTACTTTTGTAAAAGTCAAACGGGCAATCTAAACATAAATTACATTTATAACCTAACTTTTTTTTTTTGATACACATAGATTTATAACCTAACTTTTTCCCTACCGAGCTTTTGCAAAAATCCGATAGCTTTTAAGCCATCGTTCCTATCGCTAATCCAAACAAGCCCCAAAAAAATTAAAGATATGATCAAAGTGACTTTGTTTGATGATAAAAAGATGAAGCTGACTTGCAAAAAATCCCCGCTGGGAGACTCACTCACCATAGGTAGGTTTGTGCGCCTCAAGTTAGATTCGGATTAGTTGAGGCGAAGCTCCGATGTACCAGGTGGACAATTTAAAAAAAAAAAAGATGAAGCTGACTGAGACTTTACAATATTCTCTTCCTGCGATTTTGGACATATAACAATTGATTGATTGATCCGATTAAAAGACGAAGCTCTTTAATTATGAGAAAAATGCAATTAAAGCGCGGAGTAGAGTTTCACTTTGGTACGGATGACGAATGGAGAGAAATACAGTAAACAATTTTATCATTTCAAAAGCTAATGCCCAACATATAATCATCATCTCTGAATGTTAAAATATAAAGCAATAGAGCAGAGACGGAGCTTGCAATAAATATTTGGAGGAGCGGCTAAATGTATATTCATTAACTAATTAAAAATTTTATGATTATATAATATTTTTAAAATATTCAGATTTATAATAAAAGTATTTTAACAATTCTAATGTATAAGATAACATACCTATCTTTAGTATGGATGTCATATCAAACCTTAGAGCATCTTGGTAAGTCTTTTCAACCAGTAAAGATGTAGAAACTATGTTTCCTTCCTCTATGTGATCATTAGCTTTCCTCTTAAAAAATGCATCAATATTTTTATTCTTTATCATTGAGCTATTCTTAGATTTCAACACTTTCCAAATAACTTATAAACAATTTAAACAATATAATTAACTATTATCATACTATTTATAGGGTCAAAACTCAAAAGAATAACTTTATAGCTCACTTGTATCAGTATCACCACTCTATCGGGAAAATCTACAATGCTACGATTTTAATTTCAAAGTGGCAAGAAACAAAAATACATACAGCTATGTAGTTTCATTCAAGCATTAAAAAGAAAAACTGATAACTTATTCAAAAATAAAAAAAGCCAGACTAACAGACCATAATTTCAGAAAAAAAAAACTAACAAATATCAGGAAAAAAAATCATGTGCTAACAGACCATAATTTCATTCAAGCAATACACAAGACATATGTCTCAAAAAAAAAAAAAAACTAAGAACTTAATCAAAGATCTGCTTCATTTCTTTATTACTCCTGCAAATCATGTGCTTCATGAATTGAAAAGAAACAAGTTCTTAGCAGTAGCAATGAAACAGAGAACAAATAGTGACTAATTGTTGTTTCTAATGTATTAGGTAGAAATTGAATATACAGTAAACAAAATATCATAACAAGAATCTGTATTAATTAAATAGAACATACAGAGAACATATAATAAGTATGTATAATATGGAAAACTATAAAACGAACTCACAAGACTGTCGTATTTTGAATGAACAATACATAAATCTGGGCCCAACTTTCGTTTTGTCCTTAAGATAATTTTGCTCCCTCAATATGGATGCCGAAGGTTTTCTGAGCAATTGCCTCCCAGGATAGAGCGGATTATTCGTCTCCAGAAAGATGACTCTGTTTGTCTGAAGCCCAAGCGAATCCAACGAGTCTGCTTTTGGAACGCACAGAATGTATATGCAGAATGCAGAGAGAGAGAGAGAGTATGTAGAAAAACGTAATTTTAATATGTGACTAGGGTTCCCTATTTATAGACTCTGAAAAAACACGATTAGATGGACTCGTCTGTTGCTACGAACTGGTGCATTGTGAGAACAGACACACCAGAATGGAACGAATAGAGGCGACCTGCGTCTGTTCACGGTGAACTGGTACGTTTCACGAATAGACACACAAGAATGGACCGAACGGAGACGACCCGCGCCTGTTGGCAGCGAACTGGTGCGTCTCACGAACAGACGCACCAGAACTGAGTGAACGATCTGTAGCCGCTGGTTGGAAAAACACAAAGAGGCACAACGGAATTATTCAACATTCGGAAATTCAAAAAATAATTTAATAAAAAATTATTTTTAATCCAAAAAATAATTTAATAAAAAAATTAAATTTTTTATTTCACACGCGTGGACCGAACCGGGCAACGCGCGACCGATCGAACCGAGCCGGACGGACGGCGGTAGCGCGCGCGCGTGTGTGGTGGACCAAGGGTCACCTAAGTCCTCACCCCTCCACAAAAGTGGGTTAGCTCAAGGGCCCAATTAGTAGGAGCCAAGTTGGAGCTTATATACCCTTCAACTTCTCTCCAACTGAGCAATATGGGACTATCCTTCACATACACATTCCTTCTTAATTTTTCTCTTCTATTCCATCCTCCTTCATATTCACAACCCATAGGATTTTATCCTAAAATTCCAACACTAATATATATATATATATATATATATATATATATATATATATATATATATAACAGATTACAACAAATATATATATAACAGTAATTTTCATCATCCAAAGTATGAAAGAATGATAAAATCCAGAGAACAAATAGTGACTAAAAGCAATCTCCTTATTCTCCCTCTAGATGGCGGTGAAACAGAGCAAGAGGACTAGGCGTGAGCATATTGCGAAATTGGGAAACCATTAACAAGTATAATGTTTCCAATTAACCTATGAGTAAGCAAGAATCAGAGGGTTTGGTGGAGCAAGAAGACCAGGCGTGAGACATTCAATCACTACCCGAACCTGAATCACCAAATTGAGAAATTTAGGGTTAAGAACACAGACGAAGGAAATTTGCAAATGTATAAAATTAGGAATTGAAAAAAAAAGAGGGAAAATGAAGTAACCTTGGAAAATGCAGGGATGGAACTTGGAAGAATCAGAGGGTTTGGTGGAGGAAGAAGCTTTGTTTTGACGGAAAAGCTGCGAGAGAGGAAAGACCGGAGAGGAAGATGAGAAGAAGACAAAGCTGTTTGTGTGACTGCGAGAGAGACTGAGAAAGGATGGAGATTGAAGCACAGATGGCAGAGCAGAGTGGAGGAATCGTGGAAAAGGAAGCGTGCGCCGCGTGTAACATATGATGGTCTGACTTTTGAGGCTGGGCGGGATGAGTCAAGCGAGAGGGAATGAAAAACAGAAGGGGAAAAATGTTATAAAAAGATTTTTTTTTTTGGCGGGGGGGGGGGGGAATTTTCCCATGATATTAAATTAAAAAAAAATTAACAAGTTTTTTTTTTGGGGGGGGGGGCTGATAGACAATTATGAGTTTCATAGTTTTCCTTCTAATTTTGTCAGTTTGGGGTCGGCATTGGGAAACTCTAGCACGGCAAAAATTTTTGACCTTTATCATAAGGGCCAGTTTCATATTAATAAATGCGTTTTTTTTAAAATAAAAAATTTTTCCCCTGTTAATTATAATAAACAAAAAGAATTTATTCATATTGTCAAAACCAATCATAAATAAGTAAATTTAAAAAATTAGCCTCTAATTAATAAGTTAACAAACTCTTTTTGATATTTGAGAATAGTTAGTTAATTTGTAGTTTTGAACTTATAAATAGAACTAAAATGATAATAAAATAAGATATATAAATCTGAGCTTAATTAGACCAGCTTCTCAAAAACCGAAACAAAACTTCTATTGTATACTTACCTTATAAAAAAACTAATCCAAAATGTTTAGAAATGAATCTTGGGGAATATGACTAACCAGGGTCTCGTGCCGTGCCCTAAGCATTTGCTAGTTTTACAGTGAACAAGAAAAATTAATTCAACGTGCATGCACTCGTAAATGAGTAAGAACAAATGCACCGGATGATTGAACTATCACATGCCTGCTGAATGAATAATTGATTAAGAGAGTGAAAGAAAACTTTGGTTCAAATGTGTGTCACGTTGTTTGTCGCCTTGTGATGCATTAAGAGGGGATTCAGATACTCTCAACGTCTTTTTTCTCAGCGGCCCTCAGAATTTTAAAATCTCATCCATTCAGCTGATCAGGAGCTCACATTGCCGCGCCAGTTGTTAAAACTAAATCAACACTTCTTCAACTCTTCACTGCGACTCCGGATATTTCGCTCTCCACTTCCTGTTGTTCTTCTACAATCTCCCACCAATTTCTCACTGCTTAACAATCTCCTCCTCCTCCTCCTCCTATTTACGAGTGCCCAGTCATTTAGGATAGTTGTTTATGTAGACATAGACCGCTGATGTATTTTCTATACCAAATCAATGATTTTCCTTTTTGTTGTGTCCTATTAGAACTAGGAGTGCACAGAAGCTGAAAATAATTTGTATTTCCATTATGCGTTGTTGTGTCTTTGGCTAGGTGAAAGGAAAGACATACACCCGAGGCTTGTTCCCAGATTATATATACTCCTGTCTTTTTTAACGGTGCTATTGTAAAAAGTTGCGCACTAAATCATGATTTTCTTTTTTCAACATTATGGGTCTCCTCCTCCTTCTCCACCCTATTTCATTAGGTTTCAATGCGAAATCACTCGAATCAGAACATAATATAGTAAAATGAATCAAGCTTCTCTTTAAAAGGTTAATCATAAAAAGAAGCCAACGGCAGGCCAAACAAATAAAGGGTCTACTTTTCCAAGGTGTTTAAACCTGAAGGAGTGAAGGGTGAATTAAATATTAGCAAATATCCAAGTGTCTCTGTAATTTGCAACGTGGCATCTGATTCAAGTAGTCCGACAGTACCAACTCATACCAAAACCCCTGGTTTAAGTGGTACACAAAACATGGGAAGCTAGCTGATATTTTAAGGATACATGCTTACTTGGCCAGCCTATTCGTCAACTAAAGTAAGACCAAGTCCTCTTCAAGGTTTTTTCTGCTTCCCTTAATTCTGTTGACTACAGGAGGATACTCGCTTGCTTCACTGAAGCTGACCCCCTAGATCTATAATCAAATATGTACATTCAGATTCACTTTCAAGATCTCCTGCTAATAACTTCATCTAAGTTGTTTATTTGAGTTGTCCTATGCTTACTCTAGTTATCCTTATTAGATTGTTCCTGGTTGCGCGATGGTAAAACTAGGAAGGGAAGTGACTAAGTTTAAAATTAGAGTTGATCGAGATTCATGAGGGATTTAAGGATTTGACTTGCCCTGTTGCCCATTAATACAAACAACACTATTTTGACCGAAATTTTTGATGTGGTGTTAAAGGTATTGCTCATGTAGTGGAGGCCCTGCATAAATCTGTAAAGAGGAGGAGGAGGATGTTAAGCAGTGAGAAATCAAGGTGGGAGAATGAGGAAGAGCCACCCGAAGAGGAGAGAGAAAGTGAAGGTTGAGTAATATTTGCAGGGGAAGAGCTGAAGATAACATTCGTGTTTTATCATTTTTAATAGCTGGTGCAACATCAGCTTTTGGATTAGTTAAACGGATGAGATTTTAAGATTCTGAGGACTTCTGAGAAAACAGCTTCTGAGAGAAACCCGGTTCAAAGTATGAGGATAGTACGTATGCATGTGAGGAAATAATTAAAAGGAAGGATGAAAGTCAGTTGAGAAACTGAGGTTATTTGGATGATAGTGGGAAAGTGGACAGTGGGTGGGGAATGGGTTGTCTCCTTGCTTCGACGAAATTGAATGAGAGAGATTGATGATAGGAAATAAGTCATAATTCCACTAGGAAAAAAAAATGAAGTGTTGCATACGCTTTAGGATGTTACACTCATTGTCAAAAACAGTCTTCTAATTCAAATTGAGCCATTAAAAAGTCTGGTAGACGATCCAACAACCAATTGAACCGTCTGATCCAATTCTTTAATCACTGAAGCAAAGTCCGTATAAAGTTAGATAGCTGGCTAGAAAGGGAGCTTGAGAAAAATATTGGGGGACCAAATATATACTCATTAACTAATTAAAAAGAAAAAATATTTGAGGGTAACCAAATGTATAATTTTTTTGGGGAAAATGTATAATTTTTACGGTAAAATATATAAAAAAATTTCATTTTCATTAAATTTTTAGAGACAACTTTTTTCCCCGTATACGTTAAGCTCCGTCCTGGCTCCCAATGTGATTAAATTTTTGAAGACAACTTTTTTCCCCGTATACGTTAAGCTCCGTCCTGGCTCCCAATGTGATTACATATAAATAACAAATCAAACCACAATATTCAACCAAGAAACTCCTAAGGAAGCCACATATATAGCTTGTTAATATGTGAGTTGTGAGTGAGAGAGAGAGAACAATTGGAAATGGAAAGCAGTAGTGAAGAAGAAAATCCCAAATTTGACCTCAAAATGGAAGAACCACAGAAATATGCTTTACTTGGACAATGGAACCACTTCAAGAACTACTTCAAGAAAGATGACCACCAGAGAGCACCTGATCTGATCGAACCCTTCAATTTGGCAAGAAAAACCGCGATCCACATAGCGGTCCGATCCGACGACCCCCACCTCATCCGAGAACTTCTGGACATGCTTCCAGAAGACTCCGATCGCCGAAAAGCATTGAGGATGGGGACTGCTCACAAGAACACGCTTATGCACCAAGTGGTCTTGTGCGAGAATCTGGACATGGTGGACACGTTGCTGAACTATGAGATGGAGAAGAAGCTGAAGCAGCCAGGTGATGAGAATCTGTTGGAGCTGGTCAACGACATCGGCGAAACTCCGGTGTACCGGGCTGCCAAGCACGGCAGTCTGAGGATCCTGAAGCGCATGGCGCGATACATAGATAGTATGGAGCCACACTTGTACAGACACTCAGACCTCACTTCCATCCTTCACGTCGCCATACTTGGCCATCATCTTGGTATCAATTTACATCTTCTCTTTCATTATTTCAGATTTTACATGTATGTATTTGCGAAGTTCAGTTTTTGGCCAAATGTATTTTCAAAATTAACTTTCTTATCTGCATCATTTTTGTACTATAACAAGGTTTTGATGGGTGTGCATGGCAATTATTATGTTGCCCAGCACTATTTTTGAGATGAAACAATTTTTTCTGAAGAGTTCTGAGAATTAGAATTACGTTTGTTAACCCATTTTATTTTTACTCTGAGAATCAGAATTACGTTTGGTAACACATTTTTCTTCCCCTAGTTTGGGAGTTAAAAGAATAATAAGAGAGGAAGATGAATGATTAATGAGTTATTTTTACCATTTTGTTCTTTTCTTTAATAATTAATATAATTATTATACTTTACAAATAAACTTAAATTTAAATTTCCTAAAACAATTATTTATGTAATTTTTATATTCAAAAAATTATTTACGTGGTGGCGGCAATGGTGGCGGTGGTAGTGGGGTGGTGGCGGTGGGGGCGGTGATGGTGGTGGTGGTGGTGGCGCAGCGGTGAGGCGGAGGCGGCGGGGGCAGGGGTGGCGGCAGCAGTGGCGGCAGTGGGGGTGGGGTGGTGGGGCAGCGGTGGTGTTGGGGGTGGCACTGGCAACGGCGGTGGTGGTGGGGGCCGGTGGTGGTAGTGAATGAGGGTAAATTTCTGCTTCGATTGAGGGAAAAATAAATTCTGATCTTTTATCCTAGAATAGAGAAGCCAAAATTTCTAGCTTCTTTTTTTTACCACAAAAAATAAACCGGTTCATCCCGGAAGCAGGAAAAAAAAAACCGGATTTACTAAACACAATTTCCATCCATTTTTGTTCCGGGACACAGAAATTAAGAAAAAAGTCATTCTAGGAGTGTTACCATGCACACTCGAAACCTCCACAGGCAACGCGGCTTGCGTCCAGTTCCTCTACCGTCCACTGCTGTCCTTTTCTCCTAATATTGTGCCGTTTGGCGCAAAATAGGGAAGGGTGATGCCTTTTTTTTTCTTTTTTTTTAAAAGATATTGACCGGTACTAAAATATATTTTAGGATATTGACCAGTACTTAAAAAATACTAAGAGGTACTTCATGATCTTACAAAAATATTTTAGGATGTTAAAAAATATTTTAGACCCTGATACTCAAAAGATACTTCAAGATGCTGACTAGGGATACTGACTGGTACTAAAAAAAATATTTTATGATTTTGAAAAATTATTTTAGGATATATAATATCGAAATATATATCCTAAATAATTTTTTAAGATCATAAAGTATTTTTTTAGTACCTATCAGTATTATTAGTCAGCAACCTGAAGTATCTTTTCAGTACCAGTCAGTACCTTAAATTATTTTTCAACATCCTAAAATAATTTTTTAAGATCATGAAGTACTTGTATGCATTTTTTAAGTACCGGTCAGTATTTTGAAGTATCGTTTTAGTACCTGTCAGTACCTTAAAAAAAAAAGGCATCACCCTTATCTATTTTGTGCTAAAATGGCACAATATTGAAAGAAGAGGACGACAGTGGACGATAGAGGAAGTGGACGCATGCCACATCCCTAGAGGGATGATTAAACCAATAGAGTATGAAGAGTTATCAGTTATAAAGAGTTATCAGTTAGACCCGAATCAAACCAATGTATTGGCAAGACATATATAAGATAAATAATGAAAAAGAAAGATGAAAAATAAATTGAGACACACATTACACTATAGGAAAGAAGGAAGTCAAGGAAAGAGACGTTGGACAAGATGGACGCGCGCGTCAACCTCACCTCCTCCCATACACACCATCTCCCACATTCTCATTCTACCTTTTTCTCCTCCACTCCTTCACCTTGGAGTTCACATGTGGTGTTTATAATTATGTGCTTAGTTATGTACTTATAATTCTAATTAGAGGTATAAGTATTTTTTTTTTATTTTTAATTTTAATTTTTTATATATTATATTTATTTAGATTTAAATCATATGCTTCTTTCTGAGATATTTTTTGCACCCAGTATCTCAAATTAATTAATTTTCATAATACTGGTGTTACAGACAAATATAGAACTGGAAATTAATTAATTTGAGATACTGAGTACAAAAACATCTCAGAAAGCAGCATATGATTTAAATATAAATAAATACAATATATAAAAAAATTTAAAAAAATAAAAAAATTGCGTATACCTTTAATTAGAATTATAAGCACATAACTAAGCATATAATTATAAGCACCAAATGTGAACTCCACTCCTCACTTGCTATGCTTCTTCATATTCTTAATTTTTTCTCTTTCTTCTTCACATCTTCTCCCAACTCCTCTTCATCTTGTTCTTCATTTTACGGTGCTCCTTCCTTTTCTTTAGCTTTACAAACTTTTGTTGTCCTCTGGATTGTTTTCCCTACTTCTTTGTTCTGTCCCTTCTCGGTGTTGACGGCAACCTCGCTTTCACGTATACGCTTGTGTTATCCTCCACTGCAATCACATGACAATCGCCTTCCTTCATAGCACCTAACTAAGATCTCTCTCTCTCTCCCTTTCATCTTGATGACTCTTCAAAGTTCAGATCCCTCTCTCTTTCTCCTCTTTTCTCACCGTCGATCTGACAGTGAGGTCAGTTTCAAGCAACTTTTTTTTAAAAAATAAAAATAAAATATTCTAAGACTTGGTCAATTCGACCAGATCAGGCTAAGTTAACTTCGGGTTAACTCAGAATCCTGATTTTACCTCTAACTGGGACAAGTTTTCAAAACTTGCTGCTACTAATTCAAATTTTATCAGTTTTCTATATTTACTAGTCAACTTCTTGTTTAGATTGATGAAGGGGCAATTTGGTCTTTCTGTACATATAAGGAGAGACATTCGGGACATCTTTGAAGTTTAGCAAATTTGTAGCACTTATTATTATTAATTTTTTTTTGGATATAAAATCGGGGCCTTAGCCCTTTCTCGTTACTAACTCAGTATGTAAACGAGGGTAAGAAATACCCACAGTATCTATTTGTAGCACTTATTTATTTAAGCTCCTTTCTATTTTTTACAAGTTTTCATAATTTTTCGAACTAGTACTACTTTTTTAGTAGGGGAAATGACATACAAGTATATTAGAAACTAATTGAAAAAATTTGAGAATTTTAAAATGGTCTAAAGCCTGTCGGTCATCATGAGCCTATGAATTTAAGGGTTGAACTTCAATTTTATGGGTCCTTTAGGGCAAGGGAGATTTTGGGGCTGACACATCAAAGATTGGCTTTTCAGTGTCGGCCGACCCATATTACCTCCGCTAATTATTTGCAACTCTTCAAAACAAAATTTGGGGATAGGATTTAATTCTCAAAATGAGGAGTTGTATAGTTGGCTAAGATGTCGGTCTTCACACAAAAATAGAAGATGTTCGGTATCCATTGGTTGAGTCCGTCATTGGTGGACAATCTATAAGCATCTTTATAAATACCTTATAAGACTGGAGGCGTGTCCTGATTTTGATGGGGTATCAGTGATTATCCCCATCTAAATTTTTTTACAAAAAAAAAAGGATTTAATTCTCTATCTTTTGATATCTAATTGTCATTTTCCCTGCTTAGCAAAGTTTCCTAAAATTCTCAAATCACACATTAATTCAAAGAATACAAACCAAAGCATGCCACTACCTTGATGTTGTCTTTAATATAAGACTCAATTTATTAATTTGGGTAAATTAAATATGCTAAATAAATAAATTAATTATGACATCTATTATATAATTTGTTTTTTTTAAAATTCTTATATATATCATTAGGTTATATATCATTTTATATATTAGATAAATTAGTTTAAAAATTTTAAAATAATTTACGTAATTTCTTAATTTCATGAGACTAGTTTTTTTGCTCAAATTTCATTAGACTAGTTAACTGGAGCCTATATTAACATCGGAGGTGGTACTAAAAGATTGAGCCATAGGACAAATAGGACCTGTGGTCTAAGGACCTAAAATCTTTTTTTTCGTGTCTACTCATCTGAATGAAAAATAAAAGAAAAAAATTTATCCTTATATTTATTTTACTTATTTGCAGGACATGTACGTCTGTTCATTTGTTTTTTCCTTTTGACCTGTAGTGGCTGTGTGTTCGTGAAACATAAAAGATTGAGGAAATACAATCATGTCATGTAATTTTTTTGTAGCGACTTTTAATTACTACTACCAATTATTAATATACCATTTTATTTACAATATAATTTATACTATAATTTTTTTTTTGATACAAGGCGATGGGGAGGAGGGGATTGAACCCAGGACCAAGAGAGGGGAAATGAATCCCAATACTACTGCACTACTAATAGTGCTGATTATAAATTATTAACTTGCATTAAGGACAGGATGTAGTATGTTGAATCCTCCTTAAGCCCAGTACATATGCAAATTAAGTTTTAAGGCATGTTGTAGTTGTTGGGTCTACAGTAGTACGGTCTATACATACATGCATGTAGGAGATTAATATCATTATTAGTCCGTATAGTTTGATCAAATTTTGATTTTAGTCTATATAATTTTAAATCATTGGTTTTAGTCGCTATAGTTTTATAAAGATATGATCTCTATATGAAAAGCCTACTACATGAAACTATAAGGATTAAAAAACAAATTCGATCAAATTGTAAGGACTAATAATAATTTTACCCTAGATTTACGTACGTACGTATGTAATACATACATATAGTGGCCGAGCCAGAAATTACAATTATGGGAGTTGAATATTATAGAATAGAACCCAAATTTTTATGAAATTATATTTTAGCCCAAAAAAGTTTCAATATCTTCATTTTAGCCCTTTTACGAAACAAATAGTAGGGACTAAAATGAAGTAGTGAAATTTATATAAAGATGAAATATAATTTTCTAAGAATACGGGTCGCATTCTATAATTTTATGGGGGTGAGGCCACCTCTAACACTCCCTACCTTTGCCCCTGCATATATATATATATATATATATATATATATATATATATGAATGTATATGTGTGTGTGTATGATATACATGCATACATATATGTGTGTGCGCACATATATATATTTGTATGCATATATATGTGTATACATAGATATACACACACATTATAGATCTATATATCCATATATAAATCTATACATACATTAGACACACATATATACATATACACACACTTTCCTGACACATAATAATAAATCCGACAAGATATATTTTCTCACTTGACGTTGCAGATGTAGCTATGTGGTTGTCAAAAAAGGAAGTCATCAAGAAAGTTGCATCTGCATACGAGGAAGGAATTAATAAAGTAGAGCCTAATGAAACCGAAGGCAATGAAAATAAGAAAGATGCAAATTATAGATTGAGCTGTCTTCAGTTGCTATCAAGAATGCCATCAGTTTTCAGGAGCTCTAATTCTCAGGCAGGATTTGTTCACAACCTCATTTATGATTGTATGTACAGTACTAGCCACTTCTCTCCCTCTATCTCTCTACTTAGTTATGCTATTCCTTTTAGTTTTTGCGTGTATGCAATATGTATAATTAAGAGAGGTGCCTACACACACATATACTTCCTCTGGCCATAGATATATTTGTCAATGAATTTTTTTTGAGAAATTAAGGAAACTAATTAAGTCACATTAAAATATTTATATTTATTGTTTTTCTTTAAACTAATTTATTTGACTTATAACTAATATGTAATTTAATGATATAGAACATGTGCTATAATTATAACTAAGTAGTTTATTTAGTCTTCTAGCTATTAGATTTAGAAACGGAGGGAGTTCTTTCTTTCCTAGTTAAATGAGTTGTATGATTGAAGAACCTTGGGATTGATGATATATAATCTCGGTGATAGGTCTTCCAAATAAAGGCTATGATGATGAAGAGGATGAGGATGAGGGTGACGATGGTGTGTCTACTAGAGGGAAGGAAGATTTAGAAAGCGGAAAGAACAAGGTGAAGAAATCCTTCTCACCATCTGCAGGTAAACAGAATCTGTTTTTTGTAGTTTATATATACTCATCACTTTATTTATGTGTTTTTTTTATAAGATTAGGCAAGCCGAAACTTGAAAGTGAAGAAAGGACAAGACTAAAAGTCTACCTTTAAATACAACAAACTAGAAAAATAATTAGTTACGGCAGGCTAGCTGGTCTTTCAAGACTACCATATCCAGGCATCCTCTGAAAATTGTTGGAATTAACGTCACATCTTCTTCAGCAGAAGCGTCGTGGCCCACCTTGGCCATATAGTTGGCACATGAGTTGTTCTTCCTAGGAGTATAGTGAAGCTCTACGTTATAGTCTTGGAAGAGAAGGTCTCTAGTTTTCTTGATAATGTCCCTTAGCGGGTGGTCATCATAGCAGTAGTCTCTCATTAGGGTATTAATCACGATCACTTTATTTATGTTATATAGCAAATTCACCGAAGATAGAAGAGAGATTAGGGAGATCACTGGATTCTATACGCACATGACACTAGGGTTGATCATGGATCGGACCAGACCGGGTCTAGCCCCTACCCGAGGTCTGGTCCAGGTATTACCTCGGGCTGGAAAAATCAGCCCGAGGTCCTGTCCAGTCCAGTACCAGCCCGAGCTCGGGTTGGACTGGACTGGACAAGGGGGGACTGCCTGGACCAGTCCAGGCAGTCCAGGACCCCTTGTTATATTTTTTTCTTTTTTTTTTCAAAGTTCAAGGCTTGTTTGGGATTTAAAACCTAACCATAAAATTAAATCCATAACAATCTCCAACAACATTCAACAAGAATAAAAAAAACTACATCATTGAAGTTCCTTTAATACAATAATTGACGGAAAAAAATTAAAAAAAATAATAATTAGTCGGGCTGGACTGGACCAGACTAGGTGGCTTGATCCCCTGACCCGAGGTCTGGTCCAGCCTGAGCAGATTAGTCTGGTCTGGTTTGCTCAAGCTGGTCTCGGACTGATTTTTTTTCTAGCAGACCGGACCAGACTGAGTCGGGTTACCTGGACCGCTGGACAACTTGCTCAACCCTACATGACACCCACATTGGAACTCCTGTATCGTATACTCATATCCCATGATCCTCCTAGAAATTACCAAATAGATTTAAACAATAACGAAAAAACCACCTCAATGGACCTATATTATTCCATATTCACATAGTAGCCTCAATATGTATTGGGCTTGAGCCTAAAGCCTAATCCATTAAAGGTAAACTAGCTAGGTATATTTTGATGAAAATTGAAGATACAGAAAGATGAAAATAGTACTTCTATTATAATATAATTTTAAATAAAAAAATACACACCTAGCCTATTTTATCTCCCACACAGTAACTTTCTCTTCTTTTTTTTTTTCTCTGCTGCGACACTTTCTCTCTCTCTCTGTCTCTTTTATTTTCTTATTTTTCTTATATATATATATATATATATATCGGACTAACTATTTCAACAATTTTTTTTTAATGCCGACATTGTAGACTTTGTGCAGCTTTCTTTTCTTCGTAGCCTTCCTCCATATGATTCTAACACACACTATTACAAAATACCTAAAAAACAATCTATAAGACCCAATTAACATTCCTTTTCAGAGGGACGTCTGAGAGAATGTCGTTGTTCTTATTATATTTAGCAACCTGAATAAAATTCATGTCACCTCTTAAGAGGCGTCCTGAATTGTATTTAGGTCGCCTCTGAATTGTATTAAGGTCACCTCTTATGAGGCGAACTTAAGAGTATTCAGGTCGCCTATTATTAGTTTTTTTTTTAAAAAATATGCTTGCTATGTTTGGCCCATTTGCTGCAAAACTTCACAAGTGCACTTCACAAAATAAGTGCATATGCCCAGTATGACTGTATAAACTTATATGTATGTGCATTCTATCCAAAGAAGGTGAAATAACAATGAATAATGCAGTACGGTTCAATAAGAAAATTGAACATGTAAAAGTGACTTCAACAAAGAGTTCAAGAGAATATTGGCTTATACATACAAGAGCATACAAGAGAATGACAATAGATGAATACTATATTCAGCTCAGTTCAACAAAATCAATCAAATTCACAACTTCCAACATAACCATTCAGCACAAGGATGCAAGAATATCAACAACTCCAAGAGAAAACTTCAACTGCAAAGCCCAAGAAGACAAGTTCATCATTGTCACTTGATAATGAATTAAAGTGTAGTAGTTAGAAACTTTCAGCAAATTCAAGAGCAGAAAATTCAGAGGGTTTGAACTAGATTTAGGTTATTAAAACTCCCAAAACAACAAACAAAGCACCACTATAACAACAAATTTTTCTCACATTTGGAGGCAATTAATCTCCAAAATTTCACAACAGCTTCACAATTTAATGCAGCAATTAGATAGCATCAACATTCCCTTTAATTGGCAATAACACTGATATGCGACAAGAGGCAAATATATATAGCAGCAATGACTTTTGCACACAAAGTTCAACAGAATTTCAAGGTTTCAGCATATAGAATTTAGCAATTCTCTAATGCTAGATGAATGAGAGCCACCTAGTAATAATCACAGTACCACACAAGCTAATCAAACACCTCCCAAGCAAGAAGCACACATAAAACTTTCAGCAAATCAATTATGATGGTATGATTCAACAAAATTCTCAAGTCTTGGTTATTGGAAAATAAATGCAGTAGGTATAATGGCAAAATCAAACCTCATATGACAGTATCTATTTCCCAATATTCACAGCAATTAAAGTGGCAAATTCAAGAGCAGCATCAATAATTTATAGAATTAAACAAGTAATGATTTGCCTATTCACATTGACAATCACCCTAACAAATAGGGACTAAACTCAGTGACATAGAAGTTGAACAGCACACAAAATAAGGGTCTTTGTATATCTTCCTTCCAGCAATAGTTGCATAGGAACCAAGTGCATAATTTGTTCTGTCACCCCACCTGATTCCGATATTATGAGATAGTACAAAACCCCAGAAAAATGCCACATGCCACTGCTCCTAAAAGATGAAGTTGACAAAATTGATTATACATCTTTAGAGAGAAACAAGCCCAGACAGTGCTCAAAATGAAAACATTCATAAATTAATTAGGCTAATTAAACAGCCCAACATGAGCCCAATGCGAACCAACTAAGGAACATCATCAATCCAAAAAAAGCAAAGAAATGTCCACTACAACATAAATGCCACCATCACAATTCTAGAAGAATCTCATGCAACGGAAATGTCACATCACAGTTCCAGAAGAATCTCAAGAAGCATTCGTCAATTCAAAAGATTTATCTAAAACAGATTGATCATATGATCCAGCCAAAAAATGCGAAGTAAACTTTATATACCTATATGTGTTCAAGAAGATGTCTAGCCAACATGTCTCGAACCGAATCGATGTCATCCTGTGAGTATGGATCCTCACTACCAAAAAACTGTAAATTGGAAAACAAGGTATAAGATAAACCAATGAAGTGAATAAAATAATTAACAACTAAAGTACCACAAAAAAAAAAAATCATCATTTGAGGATCACAGAGCATTACGTACGTTTTGAAAGCTAGTAGTACGTCTGGTGGAAACGATAGATTGCATCCAACTAATAACATAGTATTCGCACTCGGTGTTCCCTGGTTGTTGATGGCACTATAAATCAGAAGCAAATTGTTAAAACAAATAAAGGCATATCGAAAGCTACTGTGTCTCAGGAAAAACTTGAATTGAAACTACTTACCTTCGGATAAAACAACTTCGGTCCACCTTGCTCTCGTGCTCTAGCAAGCTGTTTATATGTCTTAAGACCCCTATCATTAAAATGGAAATTAACAGACATGAAAACAATTAATTTAAAAGAAGAATCGATGATTTAGACAAAAATTTACTTACTTGGCAAACATGGTTTTGATATCCTCGGTTGGCCTGCCACCTACGGAATCGAACCAATAACATACGTTCTTGGTGGGACAAACAACACATAGGGTCCAATGACCACTACAACACATAAATATTAATTTTAAACTAAGATAAGAAAGCAATTTATTCTTAAAAATCTTATATAGACCAAAAAAAAAAATACGTACCTTTCATATATTGGCGTAGATAACAAGACGATTGTAAGTCACCCATTGTTAACACAACATAAATGGTCGTCCTGGCTAAGATATTGCGAGCCGAAGCCATGGTTGTAGGACATAAGAATCCATACGAACCCAAGCGGCATTCCTTTTTGCATATGTCGTGGCAAACACAATGATTGAAATAAAATGATAAATGTTGTTGAATATATTAAACAACAAAAGAGTACTGACATAATTAAAGGGTAAAAAAACTTACAAGATTGCAAGTTGAAGAAACTGTATATCTAAACAGTCCATATGCATAAACTCTGTCAAATCTTTCTTGTCAATATTGATCGAATATGTCTTGTCTGCACCAACAATGCCTGGAGGCATCTGCAAGCCTATAGAGACAATGTCCTTGTAGAACTCTCGCAGCTGTGCTAAGTATAGAAATCTGCCCGCAGCTTGTTCATGCTATGAAAACATAATAAATAGATTATGAGTGGGTTAGCAATGAAAATCAATTGGGAACCTACTCATCATCAATCAGTAATGTATTTCCTACCATTGGAGATGTTGTCCCCATCTGAATAAGATGATGCGGCCAAAGGATGAACGATGTGGTGGCAGAGCCTAAATCAGGAACCTCCTCATCAATTGGAATGGTTGTCTCTTCTTCCCCCTCTCGCATACTTTTCAGAGTCACCCTACGTTGGTCTTGTGGAATTTGCATATTGTGGTGTGTGGTTTGTTCTGGTTAAACAAGACCAGCAGCAACAATACGCTAGTGTGGGTCATCCAAATATAGAGTGCAGGGTTGTCCCCCCTGTGGAGTGTGAGAAGGCTCGCCAATAAGTACATTTGGAGAGTGATGAGAAGGTTCGCCAATAGGTACATCTGGAGCGTGAAAACTTTCTTTGCTACTTGGGAAGGCTGGGGATTCCTGGTTTGTAGGTTGCGTATTTCCCTTCTCTTGTATCATAGCCCTCATTTCACCCCATAGTTGTGTCATAACCTCATCTACAAGGGATGCTCGAATTTTGGCTACAAGCTGAGGACTAGGGTTGTCATCGTCATGCAAACAACGTGAACGCCGTCCAAAATATTTCGCGATGCTAACTCTCCTTGGCTCCCCTCGAACAGCTTCAAGGTAATCTGGCTTCCCAATCGCCGCGGACAAAATGTCCATCCGTGTACCCGGCGTGAATGAACCTTGACTGCTCTGCTGCTCAAGTGCATCTTGTATCATAGGATTTTTCATAAATAGTAACTAAACTCTAAAAATATGAAACAACAGAGGCTATTTAATACTTCTAATTTAACTACTTACAATCTTTCCAGCAACCTCTGCCACATCTTCATTTATGTATTTCTCGCCCTTCATTCTTGCAACTATCCATTTTTTGTGGCGAGGAGGACGCTCAGGGGCCTGGATAACAATGGAAGGATCGGATTGGGCAGCTTCCTTCATTCTCTGCAGCTCTTCTTCCATCATCTTCCGTTCAAGCTTTTTATAGCCACCTCTAGACATGCAATGCGGATACTTATTTCTCGCTTGCCTCTCTCTATTGGCTTGACTTTTTTCCTGTGACACGAAAACAAATAAAACTGAGCCTACGATGTCAAATAGATTCAACTAAAAGATAAGATATGAAAGAAATATTACAAGAAATTCAGGATTCTGGCGTGACGCCACAAATTCCCTCCAGTCCTCTGGGGAAATGTAATCATAGTCCTAACATGGGTCTTTGTCCCTCTTTTCCTCTCGAATATACTTTCTAGTAAGCTTGTTCTTAAAATCTTTCCAACATAGACGAACCTCGTCCATCCAATGCTTGTACATGGCCATATTGTTAGGCACATCGTACGTTTGCTGCAAGGTAAAAGAGAAGATATGAAAGAAATCAAGTAATAAAACTAAAGATACAAACGCAGAAGATATCAAAAGTGAGATACCAAAATTTTTGTCCAGATCAACTGCTTCGTTTTAGGAGGAACCAACTTCCAATGAAAGAATACAATGTGAACTTTGCTTCGAGCCAGATAGCCTACGTAGCTAATGAAATTGTCTTCCTCTAGACCAATTGGATTCATATTGGCATCGAACTCTACATGCAGCCTCTTTTTCTGACTGTCACGACGTGCAATTAATGCACCCATATGTGTGCTACCTCTACCCTTTCTCACCACCGGTACATCATTCTCACTATCACCTGATGACTTGTCAGAGCTAGACATATTCCTGTTCATCAAAGACAAATCAATAATGTTAGATAGGTTATTATTAAATAATAAACAAATGAATAAAATGAACTAACATGTTAAACCTGTACAAAAATAACATAGGACTTTTTCATAACTTAAGATCTTACTTTATATGGTTTCCCATATTCCTTCAGAATGATCCTTTCTTGGAGCATATTCTTCATCATTTACCAATTCTACTTCACGTGTTGTAGGTGGATTTGTTGTGAAAGGGAGTGTATCGTCCAGGTTCAAGGATTCTTCACCATACGTCTGTTTTTTACTTTGAAGTACAATGGACATTTTGTTATTTGCAGGGTCTGTAACATAAAACACTTGTTTCGTCTGGCTTGCTAGAATGAATGGCTCGTCTCTATGACCAAGTCTTTGAAGATCAACTGAGACAAATCCAAATTTAGGATCTATTACAACAACATTATTGTTAACCCACTTACATTTAAATAAAGCAACTTTGAACTTGTTGTAGCTTATCTCCCATTTTTCTTCAATAACTCCATAATAGGCCATTGATGCTAACACTAGGTTTTTGTCTTTCGAACTTGAAAAGTGCATGGATTTAGCTTCAACCATCACCCCACTATTTTGCACAGAACTTCTGTCATCTTGGTCTTTTGTGTAGAAAGAATATCTGTTTATATCATAACCTGTCCAAGTGATGACCTGATAAGAAGGCCCCCAGGCTAACCACTCGATTGTAGCCGACACACCGGTCTCGTGTAATACCTTCTCCTCGAACTACTTTATGAATGTCTTCTTTTGCTCATTAGCTATGTGCATGTCATTCTTCCTTGGATTCATATTCTTCAAACTCTTTTTGTGTTTGTCAATTTATAGTTGAACTTCTTCCATATTATTCAAGATGTACAAGTGTGCTTGCAACTCCTCTTCATGAAACATATTCTTCAGTTTGATTCCTCGAGTTCCCTCACTTATCCCCTTATCATGCCGGGATTGTAACGTCGCCCCTGATAGATAATCTTTACAGAACTCCATAGCCTCTTCAACTATATATCTCTCAACTATTGAGGCTTTCGGTTGATAAGGATATTTAGAATACCCTTTTAAGATCTTCATGTATCGCTCGAAAGGGTACATCCACCTTAGGTAAACTGGACCGCAGAGCCTTACCTCCCTTACCAAGTGCACTGTCAGGTGTACCATTATATCGAAAAATGTAGGAGGAAAATGCATCTCTAGTTGGGACAAAGTAATATAACCCTCATTTTCCAATTCATCCAACTTTTTAATGTCAATGACTTTGTTACAGATAGCATTAAAGAAAATACTCAACTTTGTTATAATGGTCGGCACTTCATCTTTCATAATGCCTCTAATAGCTACTGGTAATAATTGTTGCATCAACACATGATAATCATGGGACTTCATTCCCACTAACTTCAAATCGTCCATTGAAACACACATTCTCAAATTTGAACAATATCCATGTGGAACCTAAATGTCATATAGACACCCACACAAACTTTTTTTCTCCGCTTTTGAGAGTGTATGAGCTGCTGGCTCCATGTATGCCCTCTTACCATCTTCCATTACTCGTGGATGTAACCGTTCTCTTATTCCTATATCAACGAGGTCTAGTCTCGCACTAATTTCATCCTTAGTCTTCCCTAGTATGTGCAAAAGAGTACTGACAAGGCTATCGCAAACATTTTTCTTCACATGCATCACATCAAGACTGTATCTTACATCAAGACTACGCCAATATGGAAGATCAAAGAAAATTGATCTCTTCTTCCATATATTCTTCTCACCTGCAATCCTTTGCTGCTTACCCAATATGACACTGATATGTTCTACCCGACTATAAACTTCCTCTCCGGTTAATGCCTTTGGAGCCATTCTATACTCTGGTAAGCCGTTAAAACGCTTTCTTAACTTACGATATGGGTGGAATCGATGAAGAAACCTCCTATGACTGAGGTAGACTGTTTTTTTGCCATGCTTTAGTTGATGGAAGTTTGTGTCTGCTTCACATATTGGACATGCTTTATGCCCCTTCACACTGTACCCAGACAAATTTCTGTATGTAGGAAAGTCCTTGATCGGGGTAAAAATCATTGCACACAACTTGAAGGACTCCTTCTTATATGCATCAAACACATCTACGCCTTCCTCCCACAACTTCTTCAAATCCTCAACCAAAGGCACCAAGTACACATCGATATTGTTCCTGGGTTGTTTTGGTCCAGAAATCATCATAGAAAGCATCACATACTTGCGTTTCATACATAGTCAGGGAGGTAAGTTGTATATTACAAGAAGAACTGGCCATGCACTATGTGTTGCTAAGAGTTCGATACGGATTGAAGCCATCTGTACAAAGCCCCAGCCAAAGGTTTCTTGGCTCACTGCCAAATTGAGGGAACATTTCGTCTATTTTCTTCTATTGTAGAGAGTCAGCCGGGTGCCGTAGATATTTTCCATCAGATATTCTCTCATCATAATGCCATCTCAACTTCTTTGTCATTGCTTCACTAGTAAACAGACGCTTAAATCGAAGAATTATGGGAAGATACCACAATGCCTTCAAAGGTTGCCTTTTTTTTGTGTGTGATCTCCAGAACCACCACCTTTCTTCATTTTGTATCGTGAAGTTTTACACTTCAGACAATTACTAAGGCCTTCATACTCATTTTTGTACAATATGCAGTCATTGGGGCAACTGTGTATCTTTTCGTACTCCATACCCATTGTAGACAAGATTTTCTTGGCCTCATATATACGATTTGGAAGTACATTATTGTCTGGCAACATATCACACAACAATTTAAGCAGCGACGTGAAACTACTATCGGTCCACCCACAAGTTGCCTTTAAGTTGACTAAATGTAAGGTCCCAGTCAACCGTGTATACTTAGTACACCCAGGGAACAAAGGTGTCTCTGCATCACTCCGCACGCTATCACATTCATGCGGTTGTGCAAAAGATTCGACCTCAACATCATGAATCATTCTCTCCATTCCATCATCATCTACGTCAACTTCATTTTCGTGGGACACACTGGTAGTTACCTCCTTACCATGCCATATCCATGTTGTGTATCGAAGGTTTATTCCATCGCAAATTAGGTGATCCCTTATATCAGCAATATCCCTTCGAATCCCATTTAAACAATTAACACATGGACAATAATACATCCCGTTAGCCACATTCCTTCTAGCAAATTCAATAAACTCTTCCACCCCATTCTTATATTCTTCACTAATTCTCAAAGCATTCACCCAACATTTTATTATCACCTAAGACATTTTCAACAACAGTTAAGTTCATATTTGACATGCTTTCTTTTAAAAAAAATTTGGCAGCATTTCCCCTCAAAAGTAAGACATCCCAAAATTTCAATAACAAGCAATTTCAGCATAATTCAACAAAACTTATAACTAAAGCAACTCAGAACAATATCAACTATTAAATCCAACAATTTCATCAACTAAGAGAACATTGGAATTATTCCTACTGACATATACTTCAATCAATAATGGCAAACCATGAAGCCATAAGACAAAAGTGTTGTTCTCTCTTAGGAAGAAGGTATCATATAAGGACAATATATGTGTGTGCCAATAAAATAAAAGCAACTGACCTAATTTGGGAGCTCAACCGTTTGCTTCAAACCTTTGACCAAGATTTCTCAGCAGGTAGTCAAATAGACAAAGATGACTTTTTTTTAATCTCTTCTCATCTATATCTGCATATCAACATATGGTTGTTCTATTAAGAACCAAGCACAAAACTTATTTGGAAGCGGTAATAGGAAATCTTAACTTGTGAATAAATTAAAACTTTCAAACTAATATTTAGTTTAAAAGAAATAGGACTATCAATGGCTTATTCCTCAATTTCATTTTGCTAGCAATCATGGGTTGCAGGATAAGATATAATTGCTCAATAGACAACACTAGAAAAAAAAGATCAAGGGAGAGACCGTGATGTCAGATGTCCACAAAGTCAAATTGTCTCAGAGAAGTTGCATGATCAATGTACTATCTTTGAATGACTCTTCACTCAATGTATCAAGTTCAAAAATTGCCTCATCAAAGGCCTGTTAAATAATGAAAAAGATCACAAACACAGTAAAAATCAAGAGGAAGGAATATTAAGTTTCAAAAATTTAATCAACACTTCCACAACATGGTTTGAAAGATATCATATCAAATGTGGTCAACTGTACTTTTAATTTATTTAGTTTAAGAACACTAAAAAAGGAGGAGGAATAATCCAAACAGGGCCATTTAAACCATCTAATGATGCTTGCATACTCAAACAATGCCAAAAAAATAAACCATAATAATAAGAATTCCTTTTAAGATACATAGATTATCCTACATGCCCATACCTATAGCTACAGGAGCTAATAGAAAGAGAGGCATATGACTCCTTCAAGACAAGATAGGTGGTAGATGCGAGATCAACAACAAAATGAATGCAATAAAGCATGGGCGTATGGGGAAATCATCAAGTAGCATTTGAGATCAGAACCAAAATCATCAAGTAGCATTACTTCACTAAAGTTATAAACATGTAATTCTAAAAGAACCCGAATAAAACTCAATTCTCTACAAATTGGAGATGCTAAAACATTTGCACACAGAGACTTTACCACCACAAACAATATCATTACACATCAGCAACTTTACGAAGAATTTTGCAGAAAAGGATTATATGAAAAGAGAATTAATGAATTCCTACTAAGTCCTTCAAATTTTTGTCCATATCTGATATCTATACCAGCTTCATCGGACCCACAAGTCCACAACAAAAACCTTTAACAAATAACAAGAACCTTTAAATAAATGCAACTAGGTGAGTGGGTGAGATGACTACTATATAAAAAAAAAACCCTTAACAGTTAACCTCGCCTGTAGCGGCCCACGCCATTAAAAGACCCACTCGTGTCAAGAAGAGCCCAGATTACATGGAGGATTATATTTAGTAATATTGGGTCAAACCTGCGCAACCATAAATTTAGCAGTCAACCGAAGAAAGCTCTCATTTCAATTCAAATAAGCTAAATCCTAGGTAGTTGTTATTTCAGCCCCTGGTCGTAGGAATAAGTTGTTCCTTTAATTCAATAATTTAAATTCTAAACTAGAATTTGTAATTGCTTTAAATAGATGATGTTAGGCAACAATAAAGGATATGAGTAAATTGACAAAATTCTTATCCTCCCCTCTTCTTCTAATTCCTTCCCTCTCTATCCAACCTATCCCTACATTTTGGTGCTTTCATTCCCGACTCACCTCATGGCTGAGAAAACACGCATGGCTCAAATGCAAGATCAACTTAATGCTGTGCAACAGCAGCAAAGCACATCCGATGAACACCAGCAGGCATTTTTTAACCAAATGCAGCGTAGCAATGATGAAAAATTTAATACCATCATGGAGCGTTTTCAACAATTCATTGAAACATAAAGAGCAAATCAGTTACCACAACCCAACCCAGGCGTCCTAGGACCCGGACCAACACGTACAGACCCTCCTCGACCCAAACTACACCACCGATCATCGTCCCCATGCCAGAAAAAATCAAACCAAAAGACCTAAGTGGGCCAAAATTATTGGATCAAATGAATCTACACCATTGCAATAGAAAAATGAAACATTCGAAATTGTTTCACAAGTGCAAGGAAAAATATCAGAGAACCAACCACAGAAGCGAATCAGAATAGCCAGAATCCAGACGCTGAGATGTGACCACGGAAGCGAAGGCAATGGCGGAGACAAGAAAGCACGGATGGAGGAAGACGAATTGAGGTTGCGTGTGTCGTGGCGCCCCTATAACTACGCGAGAGACAGAGAAACAGAGTCTGAGAGGATGGAGAAAGCACAGATGAGAAGAGCAAAGCACCAAGGAACGGAAGAGGAAACGCGCGTGCGGCAAACCTTTCAGCGGGAGGGAACAAAAAAAATAGGGGAAAAAAGTTTATTAAAACAATTGGGGAAATATAGGCGACTTGAAATATGTATCAGGTCGTCTATTTTTGAAAATCGGTGACCTGAAATGTGTATCAGGTCACCTATTTTTGAAAATTGGCGACTTAATTGTTATTTAGTTCACCTATTTTTGAATAAATTGGAGGCATTTTTTCATTATATTAAAAAAAAACCCCATGTCCCTTCAATACTCCGTCGTTTCTGGTTTATGGCTTTTTTTTTTTAATAATTGGCGACCTGAATATAAATCAGGTCGCCAATTTTCAAATATAGGCAACCTGAAATTTGTATCAGGTCGCCAATTTTTAACATTTTTTTTTAAAAAAAACCCATGTCGCTTCAATGCTCTATCTCTGGTTTATGGTAATTTTTTTAAAAAATATAATTGGCACAAATATAGGCGACCTGAAATTTTCTCAGGTCGCCTATTTTTGAAAATTGGCGTCCCTAACAATATCAGGTCGCCAATTTTTAACATTTTTTTTTAAAAAAAACCCCATGTCCCTTCAATGCTCCGTATCTGGTTTATGGCATTTTTTTTAATAATTGGCACAAATATAGGAGACCAGAAATTTGTCTCAGGTCGCCTATTTTTGAAAATTGGCGACCTGAACAATATCAGGTCGCTAATTTTTAATAATTGGCGACCTGAAATATTTATCAGGTCACCAATTTTAAAAAATGGATGACCTGAAATATGTATCAAGTCGCCAATTTTCCCATTAAATATAACATGGGGCGCAAACAAAAAATTCTCCCATATTTCCCTTTTGCGTCAAATTATTTGGCAGATTTTAGGCGTCTTGAAACAATATCAGATCGCCAAAAATGATTTTTATTCCAAAAAATAGTAAATACCATGGCGCCAAACAAAAAATTCTCATATTTCTGATGGCGGGAAGCAATTAAAACGTCCTGAAAAAAATTTAGAACGTCAAAAATTAATTTTACAAGTCCTAAACAATAATTCAGGACGTTGAAGGATCATTTTCCTTGTATATAATTATAAGATTGTCATTGACCTCATTTTTTACTACCTATTTCTCATTTAGGACGTATTTGAGGGTAATAATATCAAATTTTTTTAGTAGTGATATTTTGTGCAGCCTCCATTATTGACTTTTCTTTTATCCATTTGATTCACATCTCTTAGCTAGTAGACTCTTCCACATGGTTCTCCTTTGGCAATGAATCAATGAGGGGAAAGAGCTAAATATTAAATTGAGTTTATATTCTACCACTTTCCCCTCAAACTCAATTTTTCATAAATCATATGTTTGAATTTGTTGAACGTATCCTCCTTCAATGGCTTCATCAAAATATCTACTAGTTGTTCTTTAGTTATGTAATAGATTAACTCCATAACTTTATTTTTAACTTGCTCTTGAATAAAATGATATTTAGTATTAAAGTGTTTGCTTTGGTTTTCCTTGTGCTTCTCCACCTTTCCTTCTTTATTGGTCTTTGTTTTGTACGCCCACTTTACTCCAATGGGCTTATGCTCCTTAGGCATAGTTGTGAGCTCCCATGTGTCATTACTTTTAATTGCTATGATTTTGTTGTTCAAAGCTTTTTTCCATGTTTCATCTTTTGCTTCTTCTTCATATGTCACTGAATCACATTCAGTTGACCAAAAAAAAAAAAAAAGAAGAATAATCAAGTGTAGTTTGTACTAGATCTATAGCATCATAAATAACTTAAGCTCCTCATTTTTGTTGCTGCTCCCCCTGAATTGCTACTATTGCTACTGCTTCCTGATGTTGATAGTGTAAATCCAGGAGTTGTTAGGTTAGGACTTGGTGGAGGAGTTTGATCATTGCCTGCTTCAACTATTTGGTCTTTTGAATCAATGCCATCCTTAAAGAATAAGCCTTCTACTCTTTTTTCTCAATCACTCCATTTCTAGTAGTCTGCTTCATCGAACTCTACGTCTCTTGAGACAATTACCTTTTGGTTAAACGATTATACAATCTATAAGCTTTACTTTGATGTTCATAGCCAATGAAAATGCATTTTACTTCTTTGTCATCTAACTTCTTCCTCTTCTGATATGGAATATGAGCATATGCTATGCAACCAAAGATTCTTAATTAGCTTACCACTGGCTTCTTACTACTCCAAGCTTCATTTGGTATTTTGAACTTGACACTTTTTGTTGGACATCGATTTAATAGATAAACAGCACACAAACTGCTTTGGCCTAAAATGTTTTCGGCATATGCTTTCCTTTGATCATGTTCCTCTCCATTACAGTGGTCTTCTTGCTCTCCATGACTTGCCAACTTCAAATCTTTGTCTCTTTTCTCGCATGCATCTTTCATGTAGTTGATCTAGATGATTTATTGTTGGCAATCCATTCACAATCTTTGCTTTTGATAACAGCTTCGCGCCAGTGAATCCAAGATGACCAAATCTGGGATGCCACAACCATGAACTATCTTCAATGATAGACTTCATGCATTTGATTCCATCTGTCTGTATATTCAACTTGAATAGACGATTGCTTGTCATATCAACTTTTGCTATCAATTCTCCTTTCTGATGTCTCATTATGAGAGAGCTATCTTTTAAATACATGTCATATCCCTTTTCTGATCCAATAATTGACCAAAACTGAGGAGATTGCTCATCAAATATGGTATATAATAGACATCTAAAATGTATTTTCTATCTCCACTCTTTGCAAATATTATAATATTACCTTTGCCTTTAACTGAGATTTTTGATAGATCGCCAAATGTGACTTTTCCTTGGACTTCTTTATTCAACTCTGTGAATAACTTCTTTTTGCCTCACCTATGATTGCTTGCTCCAATATCAAGGTACCATATATCTTTTCCACCATCTTCTTCACCTTTATAGGTGAACAAGATGGCCGGTTCATCAATTTTTTATTCATTTTCTATATAAAGACTTCTCCCTTCAACTTTAACAGCTTCTTTGCACTCATGACTGAGATGACCAAATCTATTACAATTATAACATGGCAATATATTTATCACCTCTTTGTTGATATCTGCCTCCTCTAGCTAAGAATCCTTGACCTTAGCTTTGGCCACAACTTCTATTATATGATCCTTCACCACGTTCATATTCTGTTGTATAAGTTTCAAATCTTCCATTTGATCGGCCATATCCACTGCGACCACCATGACCACCTTGAGCGTTGATGCCACCTCGGGTGTTATATCTACCTCTATATCCACCATGATTTCCTCTGCCACATCCATAGCTACTGCAAGCTTGATTTTCATTTAAAGATAATTTGTTTTGCAAAGTTTGCTCTAAATTGCTAGAGCCTTCATTTAGATTCATTCTTTGATCATGAGTTTGAAGAGAACCCACAAGCTCATCAATGGACATAACTAACAAGTTTTTGGCTTCTTTAATGACAGTGACAATGTAATCAAACTTTCTTGTTAGTGATTGTAGAATCTTCTCTAGTCCATTACTTTGATATCATCTAAAGTCTCTCCATTTCTTTCCATCTCTTTGGCCACCTTTTGCACTCGTGGGACATAATCTGTAACTGGTTCTGCATTCTACATTTTCAAATTCTCAAATTCAGCTCTAAGGGATTGCAACCATACATTTTTGGCTTTGTCTACTCCTTCACAAGATTTTTGTAAAATCTCCCATGCTTTTTGGATGATTTTGGCGTATGATATTTTCTCAAATGATATTTTCTCAAAGGTTGATTCATCAACACCTTGAAAAATCAAGAATAGAGCCTCATTGTCCTTCTTCTGTGACTCCTTAAGTGTCTTTTTCTGAGCACCTGATTAAACTGTTTCAACAATTGCATTGGTGGGCTCTGTGTATCCATCCTCAACAAGGCCCATATATCTTGAGATCCTAGTAACGTCTTCATTTGAATGCTCTAATTTCCATAATTGTCTTTGGACTACTTTAGAATTTATGGTTACACCATCTCCATCATTTTTAATCGACCATGGATCTGATACCAGTTGATGAAAATTGAAGATATAAAAAGATGAAAACAATACTTCTATTATAACATAATTTCAAATAAAAAATACACCTATGTTTTATCTCTCACATGCAATAACTTTCTCTTATTTTTTTTTCCCTCTAAAGTGCTACGTACTCTCTCTCTTTCTTATTTTCTTATCTTTCTGATCTAGTGCTTGATTACATTCTAAAATATAATATATATATATATGTGTGTGTATAGACTTATATAACCAACCAACTATTTAAATGTATATTATTTTTATTATTTTTTATGCCGACATTATAGACTTACTTTGTGCAGCTTCCTTTTCTTTGTAGCCTTCTTCCACATGATTCAAGCACATTTGGTGCAACCTCCATTGTTGACTTTTCTTTTATCCATTTGCTTCACATCTCGTATGTAGCTAGTAGACTCTTCCACTTGGTTCTCGTTTGGCAGTGAATCAATGAGGAGAGAGAGATAGATATTAAATTGAGTTTGTATTCTATCATATTTCAACCCTATTTAATCATCTCAGCACAAGTTCTTGATATGAATGCTCCTCTGTTGCAGTTTCTTCCACCATCTATTATGTTATCTGCAAATATGTGGCCAAAGGTAAGGATCTTAAGTCACTTTTGAAATTTTCACTTTATATATATATGTGTGTGTGCCACACACATATATTGCTATACTAATTGCAAGATAATGAAATAAAATCTCTGAATATATATGTATGCAGAATGGGATTATGTGAAGGAAATTTGGAAGAAAAAGCAGAAGAACATGAAAGCTAATGAGATAGCTGACTTCTTAGTGAGCCTAGACAACTCCTGGAGGGACACCAAGCATGGAGATCGTCCACGAGCCAAAGCTCTCCTACGGTTGATTCAACCCACAAATGTTGCTAGAAGAAGGAAGGCCTTTCAAGAGAAGACCAGCTCCAACCTAACAAACTTAAAGTGTAAACACTACACACCATTGCTTCTAGCGGCCAGCACCGGCATCATCGAGATCGTCGAGAAAATCATCGATGTCCATCCAGATGCCGTCTCCCATGTCCAAAGGAATGGACAGAATGTCCTCCACATCGCCGTCAAGCACCGTAAAAAAAAAATCTATAAGCACCTGAAGAAATTCAAAGTCCTCAATGGCTTGGGCTCTCAAAAAGCAAACCATAATCGCACTCTTTTGCACCAAGTTGCGAGGATGGACTATTACGATGGAGGAAACCAGCCTGGTGTTGTCTTCCAACTTCAAGAGGAGCTCCATTGGTTTGAAGTAAGTATTCACTAAGTAACCTTTAGCTTTACGTGTTGTTGAAGTTTAAATATGAGAGACAAAAGGCACATAAACTTAGTAGATGACAGGAAACAATAGCTTAAAAGCTTGAGAATTTATCACGGAGGCACTACCTATTTATAGGTGGCAATCACAAGAGCTCTCTTGAGAATCAACCAATTTGGGACTTTTACTAACACAAACCCATACACCCTTATGTGAAATGGGGTGAATTTTAATCAATGTGAGACTTTACTTTTGACACACCGAGATCATAAACACAACAATGTCTAGCCATGGAATGTCTAGCCATGGTAGCCCATAATCAATGTCTAGACATGGTAGCCCAAACTTAAGCTAACCATTATTGCATATGTGTATGCAGGGAGTGAAGAAGATAGTTCCTCCTCATTACCAGTTGTATTGCAACGACGATAAGTTAACAGCAAGAGAGCTTTTTGATTTAGAACACTCTGAAATGCTTAAGGAGGCCCAAGAATGGATTAAAGGGACTGCTCAGTCATGCTCGGCGGTGTCCGTCCTTGTCGCAACAGTGGTCTTCACTACAGCCTACACGGTTCCAGGTGGCACCGATGACCACGGCGTGCCACACTTCATCGACTCTCCTATCTTCCTCTTCTTCACGGTCATGGACGTTGTGGGGCTGGCAACTTCTCTAATCTCAGTGACGATGTTCCTTTCGATCCTTACGTCTCCGTTTCAGATGCAAGAGTTTCACAAATCTCTACCCAGAAAGCTCACAATGGGATTCACATTGTTGCTCATCTCTCTGACCACCACGTTGCTGGCTTTTGGGTCAACCGTTTTGCTGACAATGAGGGTGGAGAACAACAAATGGAGCTCCAGTTTAATTTACAGCGCTACATTCTTCCCTGTGACTCTGTTTGTATTGACGCAATTGCCCATTGTGATGGCCATTAAGCATACAATGAAGAGGCTCAGGAAGACTCTTAAGAAGATTATTCCAAATGGCATAATTACCATGTCTAAAAAGCCCACCTTCAAAAGAGATTATTCAAAATACTTCTAACCGTAAGTTCTCTAATATGAAACCCACCAAAACCTCTCTCTTAATTTATCTCTCCTCATAAATCCTCATGTATCCAAAGAAAATGAAATCCCCATTAGTTGGAGGCGTGGTTGAGCTTGATTGGTGCTTTGGATTGGATTGGATTGGTGTAATTTTTTGAGTTTGTTGTATATATAGTTGAAGTATGTGTGTATGTAGCTTGTGTCATGGGATCATTTTCGGGCTGTTTGATAATTACATCTATCTAATAAAGTTTAGAATATAATATTCTAACCCCCTTGTATTTATTTTATCTTAACTATACGGACCTTTCCTCTATTTCGAAAATATACACTCACAAAAAAAAAAAAACCACGATTTGTAGCTGTTAATCTATAGTGGTGACTAATAACCGCTACAGATACCTAACTTTGTAATGGTTTTAGACCAAATCACAACAAATTCGTAGAGGCAGCAATGGCACCAAAGCGTGGGCTTGTTTGTGACGAACTTTGTAATGGTTATCATAAAAAAAAAAAGAAAAAAAAGAAAAAAACCGCTACAAAAGTGGTGCCAGCTTGGCGTGTAATGGCGCGAAGGTTTGTGGCAGAGAATTTGTAGCAGGTATAAGGAACTAACCGCTACAAAGTTTGTGCCAGCTTTGGCGCGAATGTTGTTGCGGTGAAGTTTGTCGTGGTTATATGAATATAACCACTACGAAAGGCGAAACGACACATCGCGATCAGGGGAAAGAGATGCATTAAACACAAAAATCTTATCTATTTGTAGCAGTTATTATAAAAACTGCTACAAATATTTACCCTATATATAGTTGCACGTGTGACTTAATCTGTACATTAGTTATAAAAATTTAAAAATAATTAGATCTACATTGTCATTGAATGAACTATCTCGTCTCGGTAGTTGAAGACATGCAAATAAATATCTACAGCTCTCATCCTTGAAGCTGAGATAGTTCCTTCAATGACAATCCAGATTTAATTATTTGTTTGAAGTGAAAACTTCTATTCTTCTGAAAATAGTCCAGCATGCAATGGAAGACTAGGTTGCAATATAGCTGCCTTTCTCTCATGAAAATATCTCTGATTAAAATGAGTTAGTAAGTTTTTTGTGGGAGATCGGTATCTATACTGAATCTGAATCTTCACGTGGCATGTTGGACTTTTTTTAGTAAATAAATAATATTTGTAGCAGTTTATTGTAAGATGTGTAATTTTGTAACGATTTTATCTCAATAACCACTAGAGAATGTCAAATGTCAAGCATGTAGTAGCAGTTATGTAACTGCTACAAAATGCTACAATGAATGAGGCAATTAGTAGTAGTTTATTCAGCAGTTTCCCTTTCACTGCTACAAATTCAGTTACATCTATAGCGGTTTCATATATAAACGCTACAAAATGACGCGTTTTTTAAACAGGGCCTCCTCTCATTTCAAACCACCCAAGGTTTGAGATGTTGCCTTTAAACACTTCATTCTCTCTTACTTTTTTACTTAAAATCTAGGAGTGATGGTTTCTAAAGGAAATGGTTGGAAAGGCAAAGAGGTTGCATGCAGTAGAGTGCCTATAAGAGGCAGTAGTAGTAGAGGGGCAGGCCCGGGGGTCAAAATATCCTTCCGCCACCTCAGGTGGGATCGACTTTGTAAGTGGAGCTAAATACCCAAGAGGGGGGGTGAATTGGGTATTCTCAATTTTTTCGACAAAAAACTTTGTTTTGAAGCAACAAAAACAGAGGTGAACAGAGTAAGGGAAAGAATAGCTGGACACAGAGATTTATACTGGTTCGGTCCTAACAGCTTGACTTACATCCAGTCCCCAGACTCTCTGGGATTTTCCACTATATCAAAGATTACACACTCTGCACCCAAGAAGTAGTTTTCTCTCTAGAACTCACTCCCCCATACAAGTTGTAATCAATGAACTCCCAAATCACCAAGTCCCCTTGACTTGTGATTCTTTACAATAAATGTTTTACAGAAAGAAACTCTCTCTAAGAGCAGATATTGATAAACACTGAAGCTCTTTGTATCAGAAGATACTAGACAAGTGAAAACTGAAGAAAATAAATGTAGACTTGAATGCAATTCGTTTTCAGTTTTTGTTGTTTTTGAGAAGACTTGAATGCAACTCTATTTATAGTCAGATAGCATTAAATGACCGTTGCATCTTCAATCAAACCGTTGGAGATGATCTATACAGGTTAAGATGTGGTTTAGTCTTCTTCTCTCTCTAATCTCCACTTAATCCAGCTGTCCAAGTGTTTAGAGTTGACTTCCTCTGGATTGATCTGTTGGAGAAGCAGTTGCTTGTTGTAGATATCATTCTTTAATGCTTTGCAACCGTGTGCAGATAGATTACCCAAAAGTGTGCAACTTTCAGGGCATAGCATTTAATGAGCTGATAGTGCTTTTTTGCTTTTGCTTTAAACCTTCAATAAACATCTTCTAAATCATCTGAAACTCACTAACAAAGTGGTTAAACATAGCTAGGAATATAGAAGATTAATACTAGAAAGTACTGGAAACAAATAACAAGATTTCACAAATTCGTCGGATTTGAATTTCAAACTTTGCGACTGAAACTTGAGTTTTGTTCTGCTAAACTCGAGTTTTGAACTGTGCACTTAAGCAAAACTTGAGTTTTCATTCACAAACTCGAGTTTCCTCCTTTCAGAGAGGAAAGTCGCGATTTGAGTTTTTGGAACATATTTCAACATAAACTCAAAACTCGAGTTTCCAAAACCAAACTCGAGTTTTGGACTTTTAATGAAGTGTAAGTGTTTTAGTCCAAAACATCAAAACTTGAGTTTTCATTTAAGACTCAAGTTTTCAAAGCATTGAAAAACTTCAAAGCTCTCTGTTTGACCAAAACTTGAGTTTCCAAAGTGAAACTCGAGTTTTCACTTTAATGTGAAAACATTGAGAAATCTTAGTTAGGCCAAAACTTGAGTTTTAAGAGTGAAACTCGAGTTTTCAAAACATTGATAGAACACATTGCTCTCTGCCTGATCAAAACTCGAGTTTTGAAATCAAAACTCGAGTTTTGAAATCAAAACTTGAGTTTTCATATAGTTATGAAAACTTTGCAATGCTCTCGGCGAGTTGGCTCAAAACTCGAGTTTCCAATTCTAAACTCGAGTTTTCATTTAAAAATAAAAACTTTGGAAATCTGGTCAAGTTGGAAACTTGAGTTTTCTCTGAAGACTCGAGTTTTCAAAACTAAGTGGAAACGTGAAAACTCTCTGTCAAGTCAAAACTCGAGTTTTCTCTTAACTTAGAGAAAACTTAGGAAAACTCAAAGTAAGTTGAGGTTCTGGAGTTTTAGCGCAAAACTGGATTCAAAAGTTAAAGACTCTGTGTATGGGCAAAACTCGAGTTTCCAGATCAAGACTCGAGTTTTGTCTTTGGTTGAAAACATTAAGAAGTCTTTGTATGATTCAAAACTCGAGTTTTCAAACTGAAACTCGAGTTTTGTCTTGAGGTGAAAATCTGAGTGCTCACTGTAACTTCAAAACTCGAGTTTCCAAAGGAAACTGGAGTTTTGTTTTGTTCATTGAAAATGAGCAGCTCTCTATCAAGTTCAAAACTCGAAAATCAAAACTCAAGTTTTGTCTTGACAGTAAGTTTTTCAACTTACCAAGACAAAACTTCATTTTGCATTTACAATTGTCAGTTATCATCAAAACACATAGAGAACTAACATTCTCCCCCTTTTTGATGATGACTTGACAATACTTGTAAACCAAACTTCCAAGAATTTTAGTGAATTTTCATGTTGAAATGAAATTTTCAAAAAACACAGTGTTTCATATTTCAAAAATATGATAGAAGTGGCATTTTATAATCCTTTGTTCATTTGAAAAAGCTTTTGCACATTTGATAAGGCAAAGTATATAGACAAATCAAAGACTAGCAACGGAAGCTTTGGGCAAACAGAAAAATCTCGTTCATAAAACTGCAAGATTTTACATCATAGTTAAAACACTACTGACTGTAGCAAAATGCTAAAGATATTACAAAACAAGATAAAATGCAGAAACACTACTGACTGCAGCAAAATGCTAAAGATATTACAAAACAAGATAAAATGCAAAATGCTACAGAAACCTCAAAACTCAAATTCTATCCTAGTTTCTCTCCCCCTTTGTCATCTTCAAATTGAGAAGGAGCAGAGTTTGTGATAGATGGTTCATGGAGAGGGTCAAACAATGGAATGGGAGGAGGTGAGCTATGGGTATGGAGAGTAGGGTTAAAGAGCTCAGTAGAGGGAGTGTGAGAGGTATGAAGAACTTCAGTAAAGGGAGTTTGAAGGACTTCTGTGGCAGGTGTGGAGCTAGGAATTGGTGATGGGAGAATAGGTGTAGATGAGATAGGTGAAGAGGTAGGAATCTGTGGGCTAGTGAAGGTGAAGGAAGGGGATGAGGAGGGATCTGTATCTAGCTTAGGATGAGAAGTGCTGGGTCCAGTAGATCCAAATGCAGAAGATCCAATCCCAAGATGCTTCATTATTTTCTCAACCTTGTCACTCAAGCTGACATGGGAGACAAGTTGTGTGGACTTCTTGGCCTCCAGATCCATAATCTGGTCAGACAATTCACTATGGACCCCAGAGACTTGTTCCTTCAATGCATCCTGAGCATCCACTATAGCATGCTTGCCTCTTGTCACCTCAGCAAACAGCTTACCAATCTCAAACTCCAATCAAATTGACAAAGAGGTAATTGTTGCATCCATAATTGCCTTGACCCGAGGCTCAAAATCAGATGGTAGTGGAGACTGAGCAGGTGCAGACTGAGCCTCTTGTGCTCTTGAGTGAGTTTCTCTTGTGTAAGATCTAGTGGGAGCATGAGATTGACCAGACCCTTCGTCCTCCAGATTAAGCTTCATGTAATTCAATTGATTTTGATCAAATGCTGTTGGCTTCTTGATGGAGTTTGAAGGACCCAGATACCATATCTTATGGTAGAAGAGTATTACTAAAACTAGAGAGGGATATGGAATGTGGGAAGGTTTCTGGGAGGCAAATTTGAACTTGATTATCTCATCAAAAATCCATTGTCCTAAATTAAAGTGTGTTTCCTTCACAAATGCAGCAAAGACTGGATAGTCTTTTTGGGTGAAATGGGTGAAGTTTCCACCCTTTTGTATTAAGTTTCTGGAGTAGATATACCAAAGGATGAGATTGATAGGAGTCATATCTACTGGTTTGAAAGAAAAAGTATGAGCTTGACTTGGAGGAAATGGTTTATGAGGACAGAGTAGCTCAAATATCTCTTGATTGGAAAAGGAAATATTAGGGACAAGTGGGGGATTGGAGATCTGAAGGATGGAATTGATGATGGAGGTAGAGAGTGTCAGTTTCACTCCTTTTACAGTGGTAGAGACTCTCTCCTCGACAAGAGTACCCTCAGAATCTACTAGATTATCATAGTTCATGTTAAAATAGAAGATTTTAACAATATTTGGGGTGTATGAAGCTGAAATCAAAACAAAAGATTCATACATAGACAACCAAGGAAATAAATCCACACGACACTCATCCTTAATCTTACTCAGATTGACAGAAACTGAGGGACAGAATCATTTGTTCCAGAAATACTCTTTGAATCTATCGGCTTCTTGAGTAGACATCTCTGTGGAACTAATAGAGAAACCATCAGGAGCTGAGCTATGGTTGTAAATCTCATGGATTGTGTCTAACACCACCTCACCCTCTGGTTCTTCATGTTGAGACTGCCTGGAGGAGGCTTGACCTTTCTCAGGAACAGAAGTATTCTTAGACCTCTTGGCCTTGGGAGGCTTGAGAATTTCAGTCATTTTCTCTTTCCCTTTTCCTTCTGGAACAGACTCCTTCTCATGTCTCATCTTGGAGCGAGCTTCAGAGGGTTCATTGATTGACACCCCTTTGGGCTTGGGAGAAGCAGAAGCAGCTCTCTTGGTACTCTTTGATGGTGGTGAAACAGAAGAAGTGGCAGTCCTTCTTGCGAGCCTAGCAGAATGATCTCCACTGTGGTGATAGTGCTTAGGCACAGTCTTCACTCTGACTGGGCGTTCACGAAGAGGATTGGTAGGATTTGAAGATGGAGTTCCTTCGATTTTAGGGCTAGAATCACTGTGGGTAGTCTTAGGAGAATGATTGGAAGTCATTTATAGGGTTTTGGAAGAGAGAAATCAGAGAGATTGAAGAGGTTTGAGAGCCAGAGAGTCGAGAGTGAGAATGAAAACTAGGGCAAAACTTGAGTTTTGTAGCGAGTTTTGAAGATTTTAAATAGAAACTCGTGAAAATAAGTGCGATCAAAACTCGAGTTTCTACTAATAAACTCGAGTTTTGATGAATGGGTACTTACCTAGACTTTAAAGGTGTAAGGTGAACCTTTGAACTTTCACAACCAAAACTCGACTTTCAACTTACAAACTTGAGTTTTCACCATTCTTCAAAAATTGTTGCTCTCTGTCTTATGGAAACTCGAGCTTGTAGTTTCCTCAGAATTCAGCATCCTTCTCTGACCTCGACAGTCTATCCCAATACTCGAGTTTTGCTTCCAAAACTCGAGTTTGCTCTTCCTAACAGCAAACTTCAGAATTTATAAACATCCTGCATAAAACACAACTAGAAACTCCGGTGCTTAAGTTAATAACAATTAATCATCAAAACCTAAACGAACATTAAGTAAGTGAAAACTTACAACTCATTGGGATTTACCATTCCCAATTCTCTTCTTATAAAGTTGAATTGCTCCTTGGCCAATGGCTTTATAAAGATATCAGCAAGTTGAAGATGTGTTGGGATGAACATGACCTTGACATCTCTTTTCTGAACTTGATCCCTTATAAAATGATGTCTCACATCAATGTGCTTGGTTCGAGTATATTGAACTAGATTCTTGGCCAAGCTAATTGTGCTTTTGTTGTCACACAAAATTAAGATCTCCTTCAGATTGACTCCCAAATCAGCAAGTTGTTACTTAAGTCATAGTACTTGAGCACAACAACTTAAGGCAGCTACATATTCAGCTTCAGTGGAAGACACAGCCACACTGGTTTGCTTCTTGCTAAACCAAGACATAAGTCAGTTGCCAAAGAATTCACATTAACCACTTGTGCTCTTCCTATCAGTTTTGTAGCTAGCATGGTCTAAATCTGAATATGCCACCAAATGTTCAGGTTGACCTTTGGGAAACCACAATCCAAGAGTCTTTGTGTCAGCAAGGTATCTGAAGATTCTATTCACATGCTCAGCATGGGACTCCTTTGGAGCAGAGTGAAACCTTGCACACATCCCCACACTGAATTGGATGTCTGGCCGACTTGCAGTCAAATAGAGTAATGATCCAATCATTCCTCTATATTTGGTGATGTTGAAATCTTTGCCCTTCTCATCAGCATCCAATGAAGTGGTTGTACTCATTGGAGTATCAGCTCCATTGCAATTATCCATCCCAAACTTCTTTAGTAGGTAATTGAGATATTTGGTTTGAGAGATGAAGATTCCATCTTTCCTTTGCTTGATTTGCAGCCCAAGAAAATAGTTGAGCTCTCCCATCATGGACATATCAAATTCTCCCTGCATATCCTTTGCAAATTCCTCACACAAAGCATCATTAGTAGCACCAAAGATTATGTCATCAACATAAATTTGTACAATCAAAATTTCATTCAGCTTATTTCTCTTTATAAACAATGTTGTGTCAGCTTTGCCTCTGATAAACCCTTGATCAAGAAGAAATTTGCTTAATCTCTCATACCAAGCTCTAGGAGCTTGCTTGAGACCATATAATGCCTTTTTAAGTCGATAAACATGATCAGGATGATGCTTGTTTTTAAAACCAGGAGGTTGTTCAACATAAACCTTCTTTTGAATAAAACCATTTAAAATGTACTTTTAACATCCATTTGAAATAGTTTAAAACCTTTAACACATGCAAAGGCTAGAAGAACTCTTATAGCTTCCAATCTTACTACTGGAGCATAAGTTTCTTCATAGTCTATTCCTTTTTCTTGATTGTAACCTTTTGCAACCAATCTTGCCTTATTTCAGACAATGATTGCATATTCATCACGTTTGTTCTTAAATACCCATTTTGTCCCAATAACCGGATGGTCCTTGGGTCTAGGCACTAAGTCCCAAACTTGATTTCTGTCAAATTGATGTAGCTCCTCTTGCATTGTTATCACCCAATTATTGTCTGAAAGGGCTTCATCAATCATAGAGGATTCTATATGAGATATGAATGCAGAAAAGGTTACTTCATTTAAAGTGCTATTTCTAGTTCTTACTCCTTGATTCACATCACCTATAACTTGGTGTAACATCCTGAATTTTGGACCTAAAGACTAGAAAATTAGCCTATTTTCGGAGGACTATTAGACCCTATTTTTGAAAATAAATTATAACTCAAAATCCTTGAACTAAGTAGTAAACAACTGCACATATTATGAATCAGTGAATTTTTGTCTCGAAGATGGTGTCACCCGAAGTAATTTCTGTTACCGGCAGTGTCCGACTTAAAATCTTTGACAGATTATGAAATACCCTGAATGAGGTCAAAAATTCAGTTGACCCAGATATTTTTAAAGAGGAAGAATAGAGCTTCAAGGCTGTGCTTCCGGATTTTTGAAATTTTGCAAAAGATCACGCGATCAGAACACCGAACAAAGGATTTTATCAGTAAAAATACTATTTAAATTATTAAAATAAAAAAAAAATTAAGGTGGCCACGAGGTGCACCTCGTGTGCCAACTTTTATTTTTTTTTAATAATTTTGAAAATTACGCAAAATGACCCAAAAACAAGAAATTACACTTAAGGACCCATTTTCCAACACTATAAATAGAAGCTTCATTTCTTCATTTTCTTCACACCAAACTCAGACCACAATGGTTGAGTTTAAGAGAAGAGTGAGGATTCTTAGAGTTAGAGGGAGAATTTAGAGTAAAGTTCTCGGAGCTGGAGAGAAGGAGTAAGAACTTCAAGGGTAAGTTCTTTGGTTTCTAGTCTTAAGATTTGGTAGTTTCTTTTGGTAATTATAGTAGAAATGCCAGATAGAGTTTTTTCTGAGTATGCTCTGTGGCTGCAGCTTAGTCTGATCTGTCACATCAGAAAAGAATTATTCTTGGGCAGTAATGTTATTTACCAATACAGTAAATACTATTTACCAAACAGTAAAAATTATTTACCGTCACGGTAAAAATATTTTTACTGGTACTATTCACATGAATAGTGAATACTATTCACATGAATAGTGAATATCCAACATAGTTTCCGCAAATGCTGAAAATTAATGGTCACTGATAAAAATGATATTATAGGATATCCGAGGATTCCGGAGTCAGATTCGAAGGAAGTCCGTATACGTGAATAGTGCCGTATACGTGAATAGTACCGTATACATGAATAGTGCCGTATATGTGAATAGTACCGTATACATGAATAGTGTCGTATACATGAATAGTAAATTACTATTCACACCGAACGAAGGTACGGACGCGTATTGTAACCTTAACTCTGATGCTTATGGTATGCTTATATGTGATAGATAGTCTGAAATTCTGTTTTTGAAAATTGATCATACACATACAACTTGATACGGGTTATAGTCTTGATAACGCCGTTATGTTTTCCTAGCGCTGAGGACACGGATGTACACCGTGGCACTGGTGAATAGTGCAGACTATAATAACATGCATATTGCAGTGGCTGTGTTATGTTATTATGTGAATATATGAATAATGTATGTGATTATTGCTGTTTTGACATGAATATCTGTCATACATATTTGATACATAAGCATGAGGTTAACCGTTACCTGAGGTTCAATGGGTATTGAACCTCAGCTCTGACTGTAGCTTCAGGATTTTCGGAGTGAACAGAAACAGAAACAAGGGTAAGCAGCAGGCAGAAGGACTAACTGGAGAAAGTCCTGTAGATATGTATAGTCTTTCGAACTCTTTGTATCAACAAACCAGTACACTACAGTGGTTGAATATCAGTTACTTTGTATTTAAAATCATTTCGTTGCTCAACTCTGGTTAAATTATTTTGAACTCTGATCAAATAATTTCGAAAATGCTTTAGAAAAGTTGGGGTGTTATATTTTGGTATCAGAGCAGACATCCTGGCACAGAGTTAACTAAGTTACTCCAAACAGTCTGATATCTAGAAAGGGGTTTTGTGGTTGGCAATCAGTTTCCTTGAATTCGTCGAGCCTTCCACAAATACACCTGCCTAGTCGGATTGTCTGAGTAGCGGAGTTAGGTTCTAAGCTTTCAAAAGTGTTTTATCTGGTATGAACCCGACTCAGTTACAGTAAACCATTGGTGCCGAAGGTAGGGCCGAGTCTATGTGGATCAGCCAATCAGTCACCCTAGCACGGTGAGGCTCCCATGATAGACGCCTACCTGGCCAATCGGTTTGACTAACTAAGTTAGGCTCTAAGCCATGGTTTTAAAAGTATTTCGAAAAAAAAAACAAGTACAAGTACTGATACAATACTGGTGTTGTGATACAAAAAGGACGTACATCCTAAGGAAAAGGGTTAGGCTCGGGAGGCCTTGATATAGAGTAGATGGCACAGAATATGGTTTCTGTTGTTAAACTTTAAGACTTTTGATATGGGAATCGGAATCTAAGTTAAATCCCCGCTCAGAGTTTCAAGGGAAGTGGTACAGAGAAGTCGGTACGACTTAAGTTTTCCGGTAGACAGTAACCTACTGTTTAGGTTTCCCTTGGATAGTAACCTATCGATTTAATGTCCTTGTCAAAATAATAACTTATTAAGGTACCCTGAGAAGAAAATCCCTACCTTGTAGAGGCCAGACACCATGCGTGCAAAGGGGCGTGGCTCCGGGGACGAAGATCTTTTGATTAAGTCCTTGACGGTGGTGATCAATTGACAGAAGAAGGAAAGTACCCAGTAATTCTGGGGAGACAGTTATGTCATACTAGTGCCTATGAGAGTTGTAGGTACCCAGTAGTAAGTATACCAATATTAGTACCAAGAATCAATAGACATTATGAAGTTAATATTGCTTAAGCGAGAGAAATCTCAGAACTATGACCCCTGTGAGAGTAGGAACCCTTAGAAAATATGAGTGAGTTTTGCTTAGGTTCCAAATACCTAAGAGATAGTTCCTTAACAGAACCATACGAAAGCTGGAAACTTCAGTAGCCACCAGGTTATGGTCTCAAGGTGGGACCAAGAACCATAGAGATGTTAGTGGCTAATAAATTCCCTTTAAAGTAAGTGGCTACCCGATAGGGAAAATTGAGTTAAGAATTATGCTTGGAGCTAAATAGAAAGTGAAAGTCCACAAATAGAATGACCCTAGATAAGATGGCAGACATAGAAACAACGGTTTATGAAACTACTAAAGGATAGGAACCTGTTAAGATTTGAGTTCTCATTATAATGATTCAAAGACGATCACTGGCGCTACTTATGGAAAGTTTAATCGGAGAAGGATACCTACGGGGAGTTCTGATCAAGGAGGTTTACCTACAAGGATGCTAACCGGAAAAGCTGACTGGTCTGAGAAGACTGAGTGAAGCACCGAGTAATGTACCGTAGAGCAGAGCCACCGTGACGACGAACCGTAGAGTGGAGCCGCCGTGACAACGAACCATAAAGTAGAGTTACCAGTGCATCGGTTCTCAAGGTAAGTACATTATAATGAATCTCACATTGAATAGGTTCCCTAGAGAAAAGACTGTTGTAACTTAGTATATCGTCATGGTTTGCTCCAGTGCTATACAGCATATATTGTGTTTATAGGCTAGCAGAAGCCCATAGTTGTCAGACAACGAATATGAGAAGTGTCCAGAAAATTTTGTGAGATCCGAGGATAGCGAACGATGTTTGAAATAGCTGGAAGATTAAAGTAGAACAAACTAAGTATTTTATGGATAGTTTGAGTAGCCAAGGACAGAGGTTCCAATGCGTGTAGTTAGTGATGACCTTCTAATGTTAGTTGTCTGATTCCTAAGTAAGGTTTAAAAAAATTGAATTTTTGAACTTGCCAAGACACTTGCTGTATTTGAAATTTTTAAAATTGATTTGTTCGCACATGTGGATTTTTGAAACAGAGTTTTCAAATGAAATGTTTTCAACAGAATTTGAGACCACAGTGATGGTTATTTTGAACAGATGTTGTCTTATATAAAGGGGTTTTTGATAGAACCCAGAGTTTGAAACTGAGTTTTTAACTATGTTGTGGTAAAGTCAGTACAAAACTGGAAGAACTGAAGCTGTTGTAGATGTACACAGTTTGCTGGGTCTTGCTAGATGTTTTAAAATGTTTGAAATCGCTAGCCTTTGATAAATGTTCTCTTTGAACAAAAAGTTTTTGGAGGGATTTTGTTTGAGAAAATGGAAATCGCACCAACAGTGAACGCACCCAATCCATAACACTTTGCCGAGGGCATATGTTTTGTTTAGTACAACCTGACTGTCTATGACTGGACTGAGTTCCGCTAGATAGGGTTGCTACTTTATGTGCCAGTGTGAACACTGGGTCTCCTGAGAAAGGGGCGGAGGTTCTCCCACATTGTTGATAATACTGTTAAGACTGGATTTGGGGATTGGGAGAAGGCGCTCACTGTACCAAATGGTTAAAATGATGGTGTGTACTCTCAATTGTAAAATTTTGTGAAATAAATTAGCTCCCTCAAAGATATGTGCCGGTAATAAAAGTTTTTGAAAATGATCCGGCAGTGAAAAATGTTTTCACGAATTTGTGATGGCAGCGATTAAGTTTAAAAATGTTATAGCACTATTACTATGTGGTATAGTGCAGATTGTGAAATGTACTGAAACCACGGAAATTTTTCATGTTTGAAAATTTGAAAATGAGACAAGAAAATAATTTTGGGTAGCAATGACATGATTGTCGACGCTATCGTGTTGAAAAGAAAAGCAGTGTAATTGGGAATTATGGTACAGGAACAGCAACTATTAGAAAGGTTTGGAATACTGAATTAGTTAAGTCAAATAATAGCTTTGGATTCTTTTTACCAATTTTCTTGTGACATTCATGATAGGAGAAGAATAGGTTAATCAAAATATTCAAGTGATTGATAATGAGGATTTATGATTTGAGGATGTGATTGAGATTAAATTTCAGAGCCGCGTAGCGGAAGATGGTAAGTAGAAAATTTATTGAATATTGGATTTTGTAGGCCCAAAATTACTTTCTAGAGGATGAATATTTTTATTGGTGTCTAGAAAAGTGATTGAAAGACTAAGCCCCTATCTGATGGTTATTCAATTAGTTGCCGTTGTAAAAAGTATGAAGAGATTTTCGCTAGATTTACACTTACCTAGCTAATTTATATGAGTAACAGATGACAATACCATAACAGAATGCGGACATAGTCTTGATTATACAGAATAACTGGCTTAAGCTTGAATTTAATAAGATAAAGCTGAGTTTGGCAGGAAAACTCGAAAATCCTTATGAATCCTAGAATAAGAGATTACAAACATTAGCAAGAAGGCTAAGAAGAGTAGACTATATTAATTCAAGCATCAAGAACAACAGTTGGTACAATCCCACCGCAAGCTTCGACTATCTCAAGTTTAAGTCTATTAATTTCTTCCTGAGCGGCTGCACTTGAGAGAGGACCATCAGAAGACATTGTTTTTCTCAATCTAGCTATTTGCTTCATAGTGCTTCGAATTTTTACATACGGCCAATGCTTTATTCCTCCCCTATGGCATATTTTCATTAGAACATTTTTGCATAGACGAACTTGTTGAGCCGCTTCTTGTTGAGGTAAATGGAAGAAGTCTCTAAGATCATCTATTGACATTGATGCAGCTCTAATATTTTGTTCAGCTCTTGATCGGTATGGATTACTAGGTATGGGGACTGAAGGATTATTATTTACAACCATGAGCTCTTTTCCTTTATTGGATATATTTTCTGTATTGGTTGGAAATGAACTATTAGGGAGTTCATTTTGATTTTTAGTCCATTCCAAACCAACACAGAGAGCCTCATAGTAGGCTGATATGGGATCCGACACCAGGACATACCCTAAAGATTTTTGATTCAAACAATAATTTTCTAGAAAATGTTTGACATCATCTAAATTCTTCTTACCAAAGTCAAATACTTGAGGACTGAAAGAACCTCCTTGTACGTCCTGGTGAAAGACAGCGTGGCATATCATACCAATCCTCCCATGAACTTCAAGTTTATGGTATTGAAGTCCATTGGTATGAATAATCTCTCGTAGAACATGGCAGCAACCACATGAAAATGGATTAGTAGTCTCAGTCAAGGTAGAAGCAGGATTCCTTGGTTGAGAAGGTACCGTAGACTCCATAAGTTCTGCCACATTACGACACCTTTGGACAGGTCGCCTTGATGGACCTGCTTCAGATTCCTTTCTGTTAGTAGTTGTAAAAATAGAATCTTGTATCCTTGGAGGAGGAGTAGGAATGTTAATCGTTGAGGCAGATGGATGAACGTTCATACTTACGGGATTTTGGGGAAATAAAGAAGAATAAGGGTATGATGCATTGTTTGACAAATCAGACAACATGTTAGTCTGATAGTCATGAAGTAAGGCTTCAAGAAAGAAAGGGTTGAATGAATCGGAGACTGGAATAGAGTTACTTGAACCGGCCATGTTTAAGGATAATGTGGAAGGTTATAGTGAAGATTACGATCGGAGAGGAAATGAATATTTTGTGAAGTTTGAGAGAACATGAAACATTTACTCTTTCTTTACTCGATTTATAGCTGGGCTAGCAACGTCTAGATTTTGTTAAGCAGCATCGGATTCTCATCTGTCGTTGGCTCAGAATAGTGCAGACTTTGTTGTTATGCGGAAAATTTTATGGCACCGCACCCTAGTGCACCCTAGCCACCGTTAGGGGTCGCAGTTTCCTAGACCTTTGCAGACAGAAATCGCTATGGCATTTATTGCTAGCTGTGTTTTCAAGAAAATAAGTTTGGACGTTTATACGCACATTTATCTAAGAAATCTGTCTTAGATGTGCAGCTGACTCAAGATGTCGGAATTGACATTTGAAAATAGGATTTTGAAGCGTAAGCGTGCTAAGGTGATAGTAATCTTGGGAAGGGTGACTTTCTAATAATATTAGATGAACCGGAGAGAATCCGAAGATTTGAAATGATGATGAGAATAGTATCTATGATGATACTTGGTACCAGAATTAAGAGAATTGGAGTGATAGACAAACCCAGAAAATAGAATTTTTCCTGGATCACTAGTTGGCATGCTAGTACAAAGGAAGAGGTTGAATTATAGAAAATGAAATGGAGCATTTGTGAAATGTTCCCAGTTTAATGGAGCATTGAATAGTAGGATGTATGCTAGATAAGCATGTATAAGGAAGAAGTATATTAGAGGTCTAGATAACCTTTTGAGTTTATATGTTCAAATTTCGTGGACGAAATTTATTGAACAGGGGGAGAATTGTAACATCCTGAATTTTGGACCTAAAGACTAGAAAATTAGCCTATTTTCGGAGGACTATTAGACCCTATTTTTGAAAATAAATTATAACTCAAAATCCTTGAACTAAGTAGTAAACAACTGCACATATTATGAATCAGTGAATTTTTGTCTCGAAGATGGTGTCACCCGAAGTAATTTCTGTTACCGGCAGTGTCCGACTTAAAATCTTTGACAGATTATGAAATACCCTGAATGAGGTCAAAAATTCAGTTGACCCAGATATTTTTAAAGAGGAAGAATAGAGCTTCAAGGCTGTGCTTCCGGATTTTTGAAATTTTGCAAAAGATCACGCGATCAGAACACCGAACAAAGGATTTTATCAGTAAAAATACTATTTAAATTATTAAAATATAAAAAAAAATTAAGGTGGCCACGAGGTGCACCTCGTGTGCCAACTTTTATTTTTTTTTAATAATTTTGAAAATTACGCAAAATGACCCAAAAACAAGAAATTACACTTAAGGACCCATTTTCCAACACTATAAATAGAAGCTTCATTTCTTCATTTTCTTCACACCAAACTCAGACCACAATGGTTGAGTTTAAGAGAAGAGTGAGGATTCTTAGAGTTAGAGGGAGAATTTAGAGTAAAGTTCTCGGAGCTGGAGAGAAGGAGTAAGAACTTCAAGGGTAAGTTCTTTGGTTTCTAGTCTTAAGATTTGGTAGTTTCTTTTGGTAATTATAGTAGAAATGCCAGATAGAGTTTTTTCTGAGTATGCTCTGTGGCTGCAGCTTAGTCTGATCTGTCACATCAGAAAAGAATTATTCTTGGGCAGTAATGTTATTTACCAATACAGTAAATACTATTTACCAAACAGTAAAAATTATTTACCGTCACGGTAAAAATATTTTTACTGGTACTATTCACATGAATAGTGAATACTATTCACATGAATAGTGAATATCCAACATAGTTTCCGCAAATGCTGAAAATTAATGGTCACTGATAAAAATGATATTATAGGATATCCGAGGATTCCGGAGTCAGATTCGAAGGAAGTCCGTATACGTGAATAGTGCCGTATACGTGAATAGTACCGTATACATGAATAGTGCCGTATATGTGAATAGTACCGTATACATGAATAGTGTCGTATACATGAATAGTAAATTACTATTCACACCGAACGAAGGTACGGACGCGTATTGTAACCTTAACTCTGATGCTTATGGTATGCTTATATGTGATAGATAGTCTGAAATTCTGTTTTTGAAAATTGATCATACACATACAACTTGATACGGGTTATAGTCTTGATAACGCCGTTATGTTTTCCTAGCGCTGAGGACACGGATGTACACCGTGGCACTGGTGAATAGTGCAGACTATAATAACATGCATATTGCAGTGGCTGTGTTATGTTATTATGTGAATATATGAATAATGTATGTGATTATTGCTGTTTTGACATGAATATCTGTCATACATATTTGATACATAAGCATGAGGTTAACCGTTACCTGAGGTTCAATGGGTATTGAACCTCAGCTCTTACTGTAGCTTCAGGATTTTCGGAGTGAACAGAAACAGAAACAAGGGTAAGCAGCAGGCAGAAGGACTAACTGGAGAAAGTCCTGTAGATATGTATAGTCTTTCGAACTCTTTGTATCAACAAACCAGTACACTACAGTGGTTGAATATCAGTTACTTTGTATTTAAAATCATTTCGTTGCTCAACTCTGGTTAAATTATTTTGAACTCTGATCAAATAATTTCGAAAATGCTTTAGAAAAGTTGGGGTGTTATACTTGGTCTAAAGGATGATTTCTTATAAATCTCCAAGCTCTAGGCTGAGATTGATCTGGGTTTTCAATAAAATTTTGGGGTTCAGTCTCAAAAATATCTTCAGGATTTTCAACAGATGAAGTAGTAGTTTTTGAAAAGAATTGGTTTTTGAAAACATTTTCTTCTTCATCATCTAAAGGTTTATCAAATTTATCTTCACTAAACACAACATGAATAGATTCTTCAACAATTTAAGTTCTAGTATTGAAAACTCTATAGGCCTTACTTCTATTGGAATATCCAAGAAATATGCCTATATCAGTTTTAGAATCAAACTTACCCAGATTATCTTTATCATTATTGTGCACATAACACTTATTTTCGGTCTACATTGATGGCTTAGAAAAGGAACAAATTATTTTTTGTTAAAGCCTTTATATATTGATCTAAAATTAAATTACTTAGATGTTGTGAATAGAAATTATATGAATGTTAAACATTTAAGTTTTGGAATTAAATATGGTAGATTTGTTAGTCATCAAAGTGGTCAAATCCTTATGAATTATTTTAATTCCATTTATTATTGCAATATTTCAAGTTACCCATAACCTTGATGCTATGAAATTATGTTTATGTTATGGGTAAATTGTAGTTTATTATTATAGGGCTGTTATGGATCAATCCAAAGGTTGATTATTTGTTTTTATAATAATTAAACATAAATATTGGTATTGTCCATATACTTATAGTTTTTATTTAGACATCCAAAGATGAAAAATATTTTTAGTTGGAATATACATCACTGCCAAATTATGTGAAATCTTTTATAGCATCAATATGGTTGAATGTTGTGTATTAATGGGTCCCCAAAGGTGAACATTGATATGCATTGAATGAATTATGTCCAAATTTATGAAGCATGTTAGTATGTGATATGTATAACTCGAAGCATTAATGTTAAGTTGTTGTTTCTCGTGTTATTGAACTGATTGATATTAATGGAGAACAACCAATGAATGATCCCACTACTTATGATGAGATTATTGTTAATGACCATAAATAGTGAAAATGGTGACAAGTGGTTAGATGTCATGAAAGATGAGTTGAAATCTGTGAAACAGAATGATGCATGAGACCTTGTTGAGTTACCATAAGGGTGTAAGAGAGTTGGTTGTAAGTGGGTCTTTAAGACCAAACATGACTCTCATGGTAACTTAGATCGTTACAAGGCTAGATTAGTTGCAAAGGGATTTACTCAGAAAGATGGCATTGATAGTAAAGAATCATTTTTACCATCAGTATCTAAGAAGGATTCTCTAAGAATCATTATGGCATCGCTGACGCATTATGATTTAGAGTTACATCAGATGGATGGGAAAAATATCTAGAAAAAGAAAAGGAGCACATGGTGTGCAAATTAAAGAAATTAATATACGGACTTAAATGATACCGTTGTTTCCTTTGGATATAAAGAAAACACTATTGATCGGTGTATACATCTGAAGGTCAGTGGGAGCTTGATATATGCTCAGACTTGTAAGAGACCAGATATTGACTTTGCAATGTTGGAAGATACTAGAGTAACCTTGGTACAAATCATTGGAAAGCTGCAAAGAAAGTTCTGAGATATTTGCAAGGAACTAAAAGTTACATGCTTACTATAGGAGGTCTAGCAACCTTGAAGTGATTGGATAAGCAGTTGGTAATTGCTGCATCCATTATGGAAGCTGAATTTATGGCATGCTTTAAGGCCATGGTTCAAGCTAAATGGCTACGGAATGTTATTTCAGGGCTTGGATTAGTCGACAGTATAGCTAATTCGCTAAAAATTTATTGTGAAAATTCCGCAGCAGTCTTCTTTTATAAAAACGACAAGTATTCTAAAGGTGTTAAGCATATGGAATGGAAATACTTTGCCGTTAAACAAGAGGTTCAGAAACATAGAGTGTCAATAGAACATATTAGCACCAATCTTATGATAGCTAATCCCTTAACAAAGGGATTACTACCCAAGACATTCACTGGTTATGTGTATAGTATGGGTATTATGTCTGCTAGCGAATGTTAACATTATTGTTATGTTCTAATCATTGACACTTTGAGCTCATTAGTATATATGTGTTTCTAAGATTCTCCTATTTTCAACTTTATGTATGCATGCATAAATGATGTTGTTGGAAAACAAGTTTTGTCTATTATGAAGACTTTATTGATGGACATTAAAGTTACTTCTATTAAAGTGTCATGTCAAGGAGAAAGACTAATAAAGTAGTACATGGAAGGGACTATGTCGATATACTGATGTATAACTGTCATGACTCGTATTAGTTTTATCCGTAAACATGACTTATGATGTAACCAATATATATGAAATCTTTTAGCTAATATTATGCGCAAAATTACTGATATTTTGTTAAATCATGAAATGACATATATCACATGAGCCAAGTGGGAGAATGTAAGAAATGTCTCATGCGGTTGTGATAAATATATATGATTTAATAATTAATGAAGGGGCTAAATGACTATTGGTAAATGACTTTTGGGAAGAGGTTTCTTGACTGCTTGATGAAACAGTCATATCCATAGGATGTACATGTCTTTTGGATACAAAAGTTATTTAAAGAATAGAAACTTGTCCATTCGCTCTCTGATCATAAGGGACGCCTCTAGTTTTCCATCAAGAAGAGAGAGCATGTAATGAAGGGTAAAGAGAATAATAAAGGTTTCAATTATGGTTCTACAAGTCAAATATTGTAAAGTATCAATTCCGCAATTATAGATAGAGGTTAGTGCATCTTGACTTAAACTTCTACCAATGTGGAAATCATGAATTCTTAAGATCCTTGTTCATGTTCTTATTACTTGATGTTTGAGCATGAAATTATAGAAAAACTTACATTGAATACTTTCAATTTGACATCTTTTTGCGATTAAAAGCTATTTGAAGTTATTTGTCCTAATTTTTGTGTTTATTTTTCTTTGAATTACTGATGTTTGTTGTAATATTGCGGATAATTATGTGCTTATGATCTCATTAGCTGGGGTAACTCTCTTCTTGAATTTCAGGCTAGGGGGTTGAAGAAACACTTGAAGAGACTCAATGCACCCAAACATTGAACAAATATATAAAATAAAGAAGGAAATGACATTGGTGAAGTCATTATTAAGTGCCTAATACCTAGAGCTATTGATGGCCATCAAAAGGGAAGTGACTCAAGCATTAAATGAGGGGATTTTGTGCAGATTTTTCAAGCTAATTTCTGAACAAAATTCTCTCCCCAAACAGGCCCAAATTTTCATATAAGAGAAGGGTAGAGAGAAAAAGAAAATTGCCAAGGAAAACTCTAGAAACTTGAGAAGAAAATAAAGGGGCATGGAGGTAAATTGCCAAACACAAGCATTGAACACTTAAAATAGGCTATCGGCCCTCCATTTTGGCTGCCTTTTCTTGGGTGATTTAAGGAAAATGTCAAGTCTATTAGGTGATTAAAAGGAGCAAAGATCAAAGGAAGTTTGGGTCCTAAGATAAGTAAGTCATCTAAGAGCCATAACATGTTTTCCTTTGGTTGTAAAGCTTGAAAATGGATGTTTCTCCAAGCATGCATATTTATTTTTGGGTCTGATTGGATAATGAAAAAAAAAATATGAATAAAGATGTAAAGCTAGTGTTCATGGTCTAACATGGAGAAACAAGCGTAGTATATGGAGAATATAAGGTTAGAATGAAAGTTTAGTATTTTGTGGATAAATTAAGGAATTTCGTGCAAATGAGCTTTCTTGATGATATGAGTTGATTTTGGTATTTTTGAGGGTTCTAAAGTGTTTAAAATGAGATTTTGTATGAGATTAAACTTGGATCACAATTTTGGAAATATAAATGGAAATGTGAGAAACGTTGAAGTATTGTTTCTGGAAATTTCTGTGGGATCAGTCACCTTCTTCATGATATTGGACCTAGTAAATGAATTTTAAAAATTATGAAATTTTACAGGGAGAAAATAGACATCTCAAGGATTAATTTGGTATATAATTCATATTTTTATGAATTTTTTGATAAGAGAAATAAGTGTTTCAAAACAGCTCCTGAAAACTGGAAATTATTTCGGACAGCAGGGGTATTTTGGCTATGGATGAATTTTCAACTTTGTTTGGCCCAAATGAGTATTTTTGGTTGAAACTAGACATATTAAGGGTCATTTGGGCTTTGGAATCAACCTAAAATGATTTTTCTAGATTTAATTGTAAATTTTTGAAGTTGGGCCTTTATTTCTAGAAATTTCATAATAAGGGCGAAAATTTAGAAAATATAGGCCCATATTAAATTCTTTAATAAGAAAAGGAATTTAGTAAATATGGACACATTAATTGGGCTTATTTTAAATTATCAAAGAAAATATATTTTTGAGGTGGAATTAATTTTATTTATGTTTTATTATTATTTAGGTTTAATTGTAATCTTTTGCGCCGAAGAAATTATTTTTAACTATAGTTGACTACCAAGTAGTAACCTTAATCTTCATATACTCTATCTGATTTGTGTATGAATGGTTTTCCATGTATATTGCATACATTCGGTTATCATTCATTTTCTAAGTGCTTTGGAACCGGAATATATGCTGCGTGCATAAACGGGCCTTGCTGTGTGCCATGCCCGGCAGTCTGTGTTGTGTGCTATTAGGACTGCTAGTTTCGGATTGGCTGTGTGCATGATACTAAATGAGATGTGGTTTGAATTATTTTTATTCGTGGTTTGCTTACATGCTTTTGTTATACATTTTATATGAAATTAACAGTTATTCTGGGATTCAAATTTTGAATTCCAATCCCTTTTAAGCCATCTGGCAGTTCATCAAGGTTGGAGCAAGGGGACAGAGGTAAGGCTCCAGAACTGGAGTAATGTGGAGGTGGACGTTGGTGACTATTATTTTTGGATATTTATTTTGGTTACCTGATGACTGTATTTTTTTATTTTGGCCCGTCAGGCACCATTATGGTTGACTGGATATTTTGATCCCTCTGCGGAAAATTTATCTTTATGTATCTTTATCAATATATTTTTATTCAAACCGATGTGTGCTCTGCTGCTTATATTCTTATGTGTGACGTAAATTAACCTGGGAATAATAAGTTTAAATTAAATAAAAGTAAAGGGTCACACTACCTGCCACCCGAAAGGACGAGGTTGGTAGGTGTGTAATAGCATTAATAGTTTGCACATCTTAGTCATAGGATTACGAAACAAATTTTGAATAAATGTAATCAGTCCATTGATATTAATGAAACTTATATTTGTGAGGCTTGCCAATATCGTAAAGCTAAAGAGCTACCTTTTTCCAACTCTTTGTCTCAAGCTACAACTCCACTTGAATTAATACATACTGATTTATGGATCCTTCACCTATGCAATCTGATCTGTCAATTGCTGTAGGTACTATATATATACTTCTTAGATGACTATAGTCTATACATTTGGTTCTATCCACTGAAACACAAAGGAGAAGCTATAAATGCTTTTCTTCATTTTCAGGCTTTGGTAGAAAATAAGCTTAATGCAAAAATGTAAGCTATTCAGTGTGATAATGGTTCTGAATTTAAGCCATTCTAGTTGCTCAAAGTGCAGGTATTTAAATGAGATACATAAGTCCATATACCACTGATCAAAATGGATGTTTTGAAAGAAAACACCGGCATATTGTTGAAATGGGTTTAACTTTGCTTTGTCAAGCTCATATGCCACTAATTTACTGGGTAAATGCATTTCAGGTAGTTGTTTTCTTGATAAATCGCCTCCCAACTCCAGTTCTCTAGGGCTCAACTCCTCTATACAAGTTGACAAAAACAGAATCAGATTATGTTCAAATTCAACCTTTCGGATGCGCGTGTTATCCCTACATCAAACCTTACACAATCATAAACTTCAATATCATAGTAAGAAATATGTGAACCTTCTCAACAAAAGGGCTATAAGTGTCTTAGCTTATCTAGAAGGAATTTTCATCTCAAGGCATGTGGTATTTGATCCATTTATGTTTCCTTTTCCAACTGGTTTTATTGATCATCATTCCTCTTCTGGCTCCATTGACAGTGCGGTTCCAATGTTGCTTCAGTCTCTAGTGAGTGCTCCTGCATCTTCAATTCTTTGCGAGAGCAAACACCTACTGCTACTTCATCACCTCCTGTGTCTGCATCTGTAGATGGAACAATAAATGCCTCAGATTCGTTAGTGCCACTTGGGTATCTTATTTGCAGAACCTTTAATGGAAAATTCTCAAACGGTAATATTACCATTAGATAACAAGACTGAAGCAAGCTCTTCTGGGCCTCAAATTTCTGGGTCCCAAGCTACTCTCAGTGAGCCCACAAACTCTCAGCCTACTAATACTCATGTTATGCTAACATTGAGTAACGATGGAATTACTCATTTAGTATATCAAAGATATCTCTTGAATACTATTTGAAGGAAGCATAATCTTGCTATGCATCATGGGCAACGGGTGAGTTTGATAGCAACAATTAAAGAAGTTAAGCAAGTTGTTCAATTCACAAACCTAGCCTTTTCAAGCTCAAAAATAATGGTTAAGCCTTGTAAATTGGTTAAAACAGTTGATTCACATTTCATGAGAAATGGTGATGGATGTAAAGGCCATTATATTGCACATGTACAAGAAACTTGGGAATCATTATTGCTACAGAATCATTTCTCATAAGGGCTCTCCTCTTAAAGAATTTTTGTTCCAAAATCAGGCTGTCGCCATGACAAGTTTTTTCCCCAAAATTTCTTTGTGCTGCTTTGTTTTGGACCCAGAACTTTGAGCTCCAACAGATTGATCATAAGCACCAACTAGTCATGTACTGCGTCAACAAATGCTCCATTCACGTTTCTAGTGATTTAATTTCTCTTTAGGGCTTAACATTAATTGGCAAGAAATACTTGCTTTATTTTTATTTTTCATATGTTAATATTAGGATCACTCCTCAGTTGTCATATCATCTTTTTTTTTTTTTTTCTTTTTTAGCAGATAGAATTTTATGTTCTATATCTATTTGTAACTTATAAACCTTGTTAATTATAGAAATACCATTTTGTCTTTTTTTTTTTTTTTAACAATCGAATTATTGACTTATGATCTAATAGTTGAACAGGTTAAATGGTTGATCTGACTTTTAAATAAAGTATTACAAACTGCACCCATCATTAAACCGGCCGGGACAATTATTCAAAGTCATGCTACTACCAAAAAGGGCAGCTGTGGCGCTTTTGTTTATAATAACTGTGGTGCTTAGGAAGCGCCACATATCCCATCGCCAGCACCACATCATGTACTTTTTATTTTTTATTTTTTAAAAACCCTTCCTATGCTGCTTGCTTATATATCTTTTTTAAAATTTTTGCTTCGTAGCTATGACAATTTTCCAAGGAAGCGACACATGAAGTATTATTTTTATTTTTATTTTTTTGGTATTTTTCCTTTAGAAACCTTTAATTATAGTCCACAACAAACTTTAAACACAAATTTCTATATCCACAGCAAAATGAAGAAAAGCAAACCACATCAAATAACTCCAAAATGATACAAACAGATAACTAATTAACAAAATCACTTCTAACTATATCTACAACAATTGTGAATGAAATATCGCCAATTCTAATTAAATAAACAATATAGCAATAGGCAAAAAAAAAACCTAGCTACTTAAATAGTAGCTAGCTAGAGCATTATCTAAGCACATATTCACACCATATTGCTCAATGACTTCATTCACATGATGGTTAGTCAAACTCTCACAACATTGATCTTCATAATGCTCCATATACAATCCTGCACACAATGAATTAAAATCACTAAAAATTAATTATTAGAGACTGCTCAATTAAATTTAAAACTCAATATGAATTGCAACTAAAATGACTTACTTTTGGAGGAACAATGGGATGATCATGAGTAATTACATCCTTCATGAATTTCATAATGAAATACTCGCAATCATTGTTGCTTGGTTGGAAAGGGCACTACAACAAAATTTGAGTAAATTGATATATAAGTACCTGTATATTCTTTCAAACATAGCTCCTGACAGTCAGCAACTTTAGAAAAGTTTAATGAGGAAGAGGCTCGATAGGTAGTCAATGCACTAACAAAACAAATTGAAACTGATTACTTTTGGTTATTTAATTACACACACAAATATTTACACATACACAAAAACGTACAATTACCTACTGAACAACCACAACATATTAGGACAATTTTCTAGAAGTCCTTCAATTAGAGGATCCACATTGTAAATGCGAGGGTCTAAAGGTTCCATTGGATTGATTACAATTAATATCCAATGTCCCCTAAAATATCTTGAAGTTTTTTCTTCTACAATCATGTTATGGTAAAAATTAAACAATAAAAAAAATATAGATTAAAATATTACCACTAATAACTTACCCCACATTGTATGGCACTAGTAATAACATTAGAAATTAATCATTTAATCCCACAGCAACATAATAATTTTTCACAGCTTATAACGAAAGAAATCATATTTGCCAACACATATCATAGGTAAATTAGAAAGCATTAGAAGCCAACAAATAAAATACAAGTGTTAAAAATAAATAATTATTTTACTTATGCAACTCATCAATAACAATTACTACAAAAGATAAAAATTATAACTAGTACATATTTTCACATACAGCCTATAGAAAATAACATTTAATTTTATCTCATTTATTTTTTAACATATAAAAATGACAATAATTTTTTTTTCATATTTCATAATAAATTAAATACAAAAGACATTGAGCAAATTAAACTGTTAACTACTAATAAAATTAGATTGTAGGCTCAAAAATAAAAGAACTTATAGTGTATAGAAAGCTTAACTCGAGTGAGTTAAAACTTCAAACATAACACCCGAAAAAAGGTTAATAAGGGAAAAATTAATAGAAAGAGGTTGCATGATTCTTATAGAAAAGGGAAAAGTGAGTGAGTGTGAACTTACAGGATCTTTGGGATGGGGATGCGTGGAGGAAATGGGACCAAAGGAAATGGAAGTGGGGACCAAAGGGAAGTGGGTGCGTGCGTTTGTATTTATAGAAGGTGAAGGGAGTGGGGACCTAGGATAAGGAAATGAAGAGGCTAATGGGAGTGGGACCAAGGATAAAGGATGAGGCCAATAGAGTGGAGACAAGAGGATAAGGAAAAGGAGGAGGAAATCCATGATAGTGCTGCTCGAAAATGGGAGACACGCTGCTCCTGTTAAAGTAGGAGTTGATGAAGAAGGGTTTGGGAGAAAGTATTAAAAAAAAATACTTTGTGTAGGACTTGAGACAAAGTCACTAGCAAACGCCACAACCACTAGTGTATTTTATTTTTAAAAAACACCTTATGGGCGCTTGGTCAAGCAAGTGCCACACGTAAGCAACCGTGGCGCTTGCCTGAGAAAGCGCCACAAGATCCCTTTTTTTTTTTTTAAAAAAAAAGAAAATCTAGAAGAAGCTGTTTGGATTATGCAATTTCCCATTGTGAATTTGTGATGGCCATTAAGCATAGAATGAAGAGGCTCAGGAAGACTCTTAAGAAGATTATTCCTAATAACATAATTAGCATGTCCAAAAAGGCCACCCGCAAAAGAGATTATTCAAAATACTTATATCCATAAGTTTTCTAATATGAAACCCACCAAAACCCTCCCTCTTAATTTCTCTCTCCACATAAACCCTCATGTATCCAGAGAAAATGAAATCCCCATTATTTAGAGGTGTGCCGGAACATGATTGGTGCTTTGGATTGGATTGGCGTAATTTTATGAGTTTGTTGTATATTTGGTTGAAGTTTGTGTGTATATACGTAGCGTGTGTCATCGTATCATTTTCGGGTTGTTTCATATTTACATCTTTCTAATAAAGTTGATTTTTTGTCTAAATAAATGCCACTGTATTCATAGTATATTGTCATCAAATATTATAGGGTTAAGGCATATTTGTAACACCCCTAATTCTTAACTACTTATTATGTATATTAATATGTAGTATATAAGAATATCCTCAGAGTGGAGAAATAGAGCATATGATATGGATGAGTAGCTGATAATACATGGCTATAAATTTAAACTAGTTACGGTGTATCCGGGTGGGTATAATATCGGTACATTTATCCAAGTATTCATATACTGATTATCTAACAGTATAATATAAAATCCAAAAATATTTAAAACTCCTTTTGAGTCTTCACACGTGCTGTCCAACTCCTGATCCTGAAGCTAAGGTTAAGTCTGAGATTCAATAATTGAATAACAGGTAACGGTTATCCTCTATAGCAAGTATAATCAATATATGACAGATATTCATAATATGGAAAAAGAACAATATTCAGCTACCACAATACATAGCACACAACAAATATAATGTTAATGGTGTATGCACTCACCAATGCTATGTGTCCCAAATATGTATCGTCAGCGCTAGGAAAACAAGCATGCAATATTATCATATAATAACCCATAGCTTAATTGAATATAAACACACATGTGACTTAAGACACAGTCTTAGTCATGATGCATGACCTAAGACCCAATCTTGTCCATGACTCCAACAATCATGAATCAAACAATTATAGATAGAAATACAAGATATAGAAGATTAAAGTTACAATACATGTCCGTACTTTGATCCACATAATTAGTGATACGATTGTCTTTTTGAGATCAATCCTGAATTTCCCGGATATCTTAAAATATTATCACCGCATTATTTCCTTTTTATATTTTATATGATATTCAAATAAATATCATATTACTTGGAATGATATCCCAAGAGATATTTTCGTCACTCTTGACCTTTTTACCCTTGGTGGATTTATTGTTCCATTTTTACCCTTAGTTGTGCTTAAATTTGATTTTCCTAATTTCCTTGGTAGATTTTTCAGAAACTTTGAAAAATCATAACTAAATGCACAAAAATCAAAATGTAATATCCTGAATTTTGAGCATTGAGACTTGAGAATAAGCCTAAATAAGTAGACTACTAGTCCCGGTTCAGGAGGTTTGACATTCCTGAATAAGGCCATATCTTTGGCCGAGAGACAAAAAGAGCACAACAGACGTATACAGTGTAAATCCGGTTGGAAAAGATGCCACCCAACTATGTCTTGAGGTCTAGGACAATTAATTGAGCAAAAATATGTCGGTATAAGTAAGTATACGACATTTTCATGGCAGTCGGGTATGCCCTTCGTTTTTGAGAAGATATCGGTATGTGGCATCATTTGGCAGGTCTCGATATGTGTGCTGTAATCCTAAAGTAAAATTGATGAGCACAATTTATGCCATGTTTTCCTTATATTTTCTTACTGAATTGTATGGTAGCTACAATCAATCTAAGAAAAGAGGCATTAATTCATGGATATAGGAAACTGAAGGATAAAAACCATTCACATCCTAAACATATGCTAAAAGAAGAACAAGTTACGAAGTTTTATGAGAAGAACGTATAACAAAGTTGATACTATGCTATAGCATTCTGACAGTATATCGAAACGCAATACAAAGCATCTCTGAAGCTATAACAAAGTAAAGGACACAATGCTATACGACATATGTTCTAATCTTTTGTCAAGATTGTTTCAGGAAATATTGCGAAGGTCGAGAAAAGATAGGTAGATTGCTGACGTAACAGAATAGAAGAAGTAGAGGATCGAAACTAAAAGATTTGAAGAATATTGTAGGATCAACAGAATCAATCTACTACAATCGAAAGATATGATGGATTTTGACAAATTAGGAAGGTCCAGCTTGCTAGAACTTATGCCGCAAGAAAGTTTGATCATATAAGAAAACAACAAGCCAACCCTAAAAAGGTGGAGTCGGGGAGAGTCTATTCCTATTCGTACAGTCAGACTCAAGAAGAGAGAGGGAATTCACAAAGCACGAGAAACTTCAAGAGAATCTAGCATCCTTCCTTGCAGTAAGACGGAGAGAAGAAGACGTGGAGTGGTGACGTGATAAGGCTTCTTCCACGCCGTTGAAACTTCGTCAAGCTTTCTGTTTTTCTTTCGTTGTTAATCTTTTGATCATGGGTCATTCTGTTGTTCTTTGTTTTGCGTTTCCCTCGTCAGTCATGAATCGAAATTCCTATGGCTGAGCAATAATGATTTCCTAAGTTTGGAATGAACCCAGTTGCTAGTTCTTAATTCAATAAATTCAGTTTGCTTATCAGTGATTTAATTACTTTGTCGACTAGCGGAAGTTAAGGGTGAGATTTGTGGCCTCAGCTTACTGGCAAGGACTCGAGGTTAGACCTCTGAGAAGCAGTGATTGCTAGGCAGGCTGGTGCAAGGCTTGACCTATTATTGTAGGCTTCAGGAATGGGTTTACCACTCATAACCATAACACCTTGCTTTATAATGCAGATCTAACTAGAAAGTTTTTATAGGCATATGGAAGAAGTAAAGTTAGTATTATATGTATCTGACGCAGAAGCTTCGATAGATTATAGTGGTGAGTTAACTGAATAGCATTGTTACTAGTAGCTATGTTGTAGCATTGTGGAAGCTATGCAGTATAGATACTATAGCAATGTACAAAGCAACTAGGGGATTGACATGCTTAAGAATGATTCCGAACTTAGCCAATTTTCCTACTGATATCTTCTTCGACTACGACACTCTGTTTATTTTCTTGTTTATTAGTATAGCCATAAAACTCCCAATCAAATAAAATTTATTCTCTTCTTAAACACAGCTATTCTGTAATTCGGTGTCCTCATTTGGTATCCAGTCTTTGTGGGACGATACTCTACTTACTTTTTATTACTTGTTCGACTGGTTCACTTGTCATCAAGGAAATCGACCAACAAAAACTAGAGTAGAACCCCAAGTAAAAACCGATAAAGTAGCTTTATTAAAGTGACTTTAATAAAGTAAAGTCATGATGACTAATGATGACATAGCTTTTAAGTCATTGCCACAATATCATGACACGTGTGCTATCATTATGATAAGGTACAAGGCTACTTTATGTTGTCGTAGTGGAACGATGACATGTGTCCTGTCATGATTATAAAGAAAAAGCTACTTTTGCGTTGGCGCAATAAGAACATGACACGTGTCGTCTTATTATGACAAACTTTTATGTTGGTCCAGTAGAAACATGACACGTGTCCTCCATCATGATAAATAAAAAATTACTTTTGTTGGTCAAATAGAAAGGTGACACGTGTCCCTTTATGATTATAGAGTACAGAAGCACTTTTGTGTTGTTCCAATGAGATCGTGACACGTGTCCCTCATCATAATAAAGCATAAAGTTGCTTTTGTGTTGGTCTAATAAGAGCATGACACGTGTCCTATCATCATGATAAGGCATAAAGCTACTTGTGTGTTGGTCCAGTGGAAAGAAGACAAGTGGCAGGTTTTGGACTAGACACATGGCGCATTCTGGACGGCACCCATGTTATATATATATATATTTCCCTTCATTTGTCTTTATGCCATTTTCGGCCAAAACATGGAAAAGAGAGGAGAGAGAAAGAGAAAAACGAAATAGAGAGAGAAGGAGAAGAAAAGATAAGAGCTAAAGGAAAGAAAAAAAGTCTGGGGCTAATTTCGCCTTCGATTTGGCATTTTTAGCTCCCGAGGCCTTTTCTAAAGTTGTTCCTCTCGATGAGACCAACATTTCTACGATTTTGGATTCTTGATATGAGGTATTTGGATATGTCTACATGGTAGAGGTGCTGCCAGATCTCCAAACTGATCACAAAGTCGAGATAAAGGCCATGAGAAGAAGGGAAGGAGCTTTAAGCAACCTCGATAGTTGGAAGAAGAGGAAACCGAGGAAGGACATTAGTCCTTAAGGTAGTGAACTTACCCTATTTGCATGTACTTGATATTATTACTTGTATGTTAATGTGTATGATTGCTATGCTTGCTTTTTTATATTTAACATATTTGATTGGTTGTAGCTTTGTTTCTAATTTTACTATGGCCATGAGTAAGATGCTTGAAGCATTGAGCATGCAGAAATGTCATTTTGTTAACATGAGCCTAAGTAAGTTAAGCATTTCATACACTAGCATTTATTTTACGTTGCATTGTTTGATATTGTCTACTATTGAGATTTCCCAGAATTTCACCCTCCACTACCAATTAGTAGGTGTGCACTGAGAAGAAGTGCTACATAAGATCCCGAAGGGAATGTTACTTGAAGACAAACCAGTGGAGGGAATGTCGAGGAATTGGAGGATGACAGTGTAATAATTTTACTGTTTGTGATGTGTATAGACCCTATGGAAATTTCTTATATATAATCAAATTGTTAATTCATCAGTATATTGTACTAATTCTATTTTGCCACACTATTACGTATAGACTACGTATAAATACTCTGATGAATATCGATATACAATAGGATATTACACAAAATGATGTGCTTCCAAAGCCTAAATAACCCTTGACATGCCTATTCTCATGAAAAAATATTTCCAGAAACTCGAAATATCTAAGTCATTCCCAGTTTTATGGTTTTCCATCACTTTTAGATCACATGTCCAAAATCATTGATCAACTTGAAAAATTCATAACCTTTTGTATAAAATTATAAAAATTACATGTTATTCATAAAAAGAAAGCTCTCTCTGTCTACTACATCTTTGAAAAATTTCAGGATTTTTAGACACCATTTGATTGACCAAAATTCATGCAAAACATCCACTGTTCAGATTAACTTCTAGAAACATGGTCCAACTTCAGAAATTTGTAACTCCTTGTGTAGAGCTTTAAAAATTCTGTATTTTATATCAAAATAAATCTCTGGATGTCTAATTTACTCCTGTAAAATTTCATGATTTGTAGAGATCAGTTTCTACATAAAATACTGTTCACAAGGTGACTGACTCCAAAAAACTAAAATCTGGAAATTTTCTCAACTTTCACTATTTTGATCTATTGACTCCAAAAATCATTTTCCACCATGTTTTAATTCCATTTTTAGTTTTAAACTCATTGGTGACCTTAAAAACTTATAAATAATTTTACTTTATATTTTTCTTGCTTAGGCCAAAAATTATGGCTGGGTGTTAGGAAAAAAGTTTAGTGGATAACAAGTACAGTAGAGATGTTTGGATTGACTTATTTTTCACTGGACTTTAACTCAAAATGATGCTTTTTTGGGCTGTTAGGAAAGGGTCTTTTTGGTGTTACGTTATGCTGGCTTTTGGGAGTTCTCAGCCTTTTCACGTGAAGGCTTTTGGATGTGGGCTCACCACCAATAATCCTGTGTTCCTCTCAGTTCTGACCGTGGCCCCGCCACCATTTTTTAAAAAAAATATTGCCTTTTCTTTTCCCTTTTTTTTTTTCTTTTTGACAATTTCTATATTTATTCTTTCTCTTTCTTACAAAAACATAATTTAGGATTATACCTCCAAATTTAAATCCTTCAATGTAAATTCTATACACTAAATTAATATATGTAAATATAAATTTAAATAATAAATACATTTATTTTTCCTTTTTCAATTTTAAACATAAATATAAATTTTTATCTTTATTTATTGCAATATATATAACTAATGTTAATATATGTAGTATCCAATGAGATTCATATCCTTTTTAGTCATTTTTCATCTTAACTCACTTTTCAAATAATAATCCAAACACTCTTCAGTTTGAAAGAAAAGCCACTTCTGTAAAAGCTAAACGGGAAATCCAAACACAAATTACATTAATAACCTGACTTTTTTCCTACCGAGCTTTTACAAAAATCAGATAGCTTTTAAACTATCGTTTCTACTGCTAATCCAAACAAGCCAAAAAAAAAAAAAATAAAGATATGATCAGCGTGACTTTATTTGATAATAAAGATAGTAACACCTCCAAATATAGGATATTCAACACTCAAACACATATTTACAATATGGCCAAAGGTAGAAATCCATTTATACAGGGCCAAAATAAATCCAATAAATAAGAGTTATTTTAAAATGCGGAAGTCTTTTAGGTTCATGGCAAATAAAATAACACAACATAAACTAAAGGAGTACAGAAGAGCCTACAAAGCTCACTCCATGGGTGCATTCCCTTGATCTCTACTAAGTTATTCACCTGAAAAATGTTAATATGGGGTGAGATTACACATCTCAGTAACTACTAAATATTTCTACCGTACACGAGCAAATAATATATGACAAAAAGATATGGGCTGATTTCAAATATATATATAGATTCCATAATTTATCATACAAAATAATTTATACTAATAGTCATCAATATAGAAGGTATTAAAACATATATATCTCAAAAGTTCTCATCTCATGTCTTTACAGAATATTCATCATCATATCAAATTCTTGAACTGTTCAGAAATGCACTATGCAGTATGCAGCCTCCCTTATATCACCACCTCCCTTATACCGCAGACTGGAGCCATAGGCTAACACATAGTCCAATAGAAACTTATTCATTTGACTGAATTGTTCCAAGCTCACCAAAACTTAAGATACACCCGGCCAAAGGTATATAGCTTAAATCTGGACTATGGCTCCCCTCCTTTAAAATAACTAAGGAGGTGTCACATGTCCCACAACTCCAATGAAATCCCGGCCATAGGAAAACATGGAAGATGGGGCCCTGAAACAAGTACCATCCACTGTGCACCGAGTGGTGGCATAAATCATTCTTATCATTCAAATCCCTCCTTACTCCACCCATCATAATACAACCGCCATGATGAATATGTTCACTCAAAATAATGCATTATTATACCATAAAGTTTTATACATCAATATGCGTATTTATGAATAGTGAATACTATGCGTATATGTGAATAGTAAAATACGATATATATACATGAATAGTAAAAATGAAGAGTACATACGGTATGTATACGTGAATAGTAAATACGGTATGTATACGTGAATAGTATTATGAATAGTAAATACGGTATACGTGAATAGTAAAATGAATAGTAAATACGGTATACGTGAATAGTAAAATGAATAGTAAATACGGTGTGAATAGTAAATATGGTATACGTGAATAGTAAATACAGTATACGTGAATAGTAACATGAATAGTAAAAATGAATAGTAAATACGGTATACGTGAATAGTAACGTACGTATAAATAGTACCTCTGCAGATTTGCAAATCAAAGTTCCCACACCAGATCTTAAAACCATAAATATTTTCTAAATATTCTTGCCAAAATAGTAAACAAACAAATTTATAATCATACATAATTCACAAGTATAAGGAAGAATATTCAGAGTTACCTGGTACTTGCTAATTCCCAAATCACCGACAAGCTTCTAAAAAAAACTCTCAAATAATTATCTCTCTACTCTCTCTCTCTTCCTCTCTCTAAATAGCTCTAGGAGTTGTGAAGAATGAAATGAAATAAAAGGTCTATTTATAGTTGGAAAATGGGTCCTTAGGCGTAATTTTCACAAAATTATAAAATTATATAATATAAAAACATTTTCCTCGTGGGCTGCTGCGCTTCTGCCGTTTCAAAATTTTCTTCATTATTTTAATATTTAAATTTGTAAATTACTGTGCAAATAGTAAATTTAATAATATAATATTATTCTAATTATTATTGAGTGGGTCCCGCGTGATTTTTTAAAACTTCCCACGAGAAGCACAAGGAGAGGCGGCTGAAGATGAATTATTTTTGACGTGGGTCCTACGTATTTTCAAATAGTGAATACGTCTTTATAAATAGTAAATACCGTATTTTTAAATAGTAAATACGTATTTGTGAATAGTGAACACTATTCATATTTCACAAATTTCAAGTATTAAATACGTATTTGCGAATAACATATATATATATATATATATATTTTTTAAATACGTATTTGTATATAGTAAAAACGTATACGTGAATAGTAAATACTATTCACGGGGCCCACAAAATACTGATTTCAAATTTATCACTTTCCAAAAATAGAGCCTACTAGTCTTCCCAAAATAGGTTTATGTTCAAGATATTAGATTCAAAATTCAGGATGTTACATTTCTCCCCTCCTAAAAGAAAATTTTGTCCTCAAAATTTCGCTATAATAAGAATTCTAACCTATTTAAATAAATGAGGATAGGTTTGTCGCATGCTCTCCTCCGTTTCCCAAGTAGCATCTCCGGGAGCCATTCCTTTACACACAACCTTTACAAGCTAATATCCTTGTTCCTCAATTGCTTATCCCCCGCATCAACAATCCGCTTCGACTCAGCTTTATATATCATATTATCCCTAAGTCCTATCTCTTTCCCAAACATGCTCACCAAGCACACAACACAATTTTCGTTCATCTTGTACCCAAAGTAATATTCAGACACAGGATCCACTAGTTCCTTATTTGAGCGCTTGGTTACACTGGCCTCACAGGCCAGTTCATTCTTCCTTTCTGCTTATTTCATTGTATTACCACGACACTGGATATTCAGATCTTACAGCTTAAGAAGTTACCCTCAGGCCATAATAACCACAATATGATATAATCTGATTATTCTGTCAACCTTAAGATAAACTTTAGACATACAGGTCTAATGTTACCATGATAGGCAACAAACACAATACTAGGCACATAAGTCTTATAGCCTAGAGATACCACCATATGCAAACTAGCTCAACGGGTCTTACCGCTTCAAGCCTCTGCTCGTCTATCCTATACCCGTGCTTCCTCAATTCAAGTTTAAGAAAACACTTACTTACTAAATCTAGCTTTCACCAATGGCAAGTAATTCAAAAACAAGTACATTTGGCAAGATTCCGCAAACTAAGTATATCCACAATAGTTTCCAACCTCTTCTAGCTTGTACACCTTCCACCACAATCATAATGTAAAAGTCAATTCTTGTTCGAATTTCGCAAGGATTCATTCCATGAGACATCATAGTTTATAAATGTCGATTACAAACTGGTCTTAAATCCTGTTATAAATATTGCGTAAAAATTTCCAAACACAGCAAGTGCATTGGTAAGTTCAAAATTCAAATACTCAGGGACCTAGCAACTATTTTAAATAGTCACCAACTCCGAATACATTCCAGGTTCCAACTTATTCTACTCAACTCATCCATGAAACACTCAATTCATTATTTCTAAAGAAAGATTCTATTATCAAGATCATTTCCTATGCTAGTTAAACAGTTGGCAATCTCTGAACACCTTATACATGTTGGTATCACATGATTCGAATTCAATCCTTAGTATCTCAAAGACATATACTAAATATCATCTGTTCCTCTCATAGTTATCTATTAATCACACCCAAATAACATACTAATATTGTAACATAAATCACCGGATTTCATACTTTCATAATTAGACATACTATCTTAACTCAGATTGAATTCAAGTCTATTCTCAAATATTCCCAGACATTAATAGTCAAGTTTACAATTTGATTCTTATAACCTCAACATCAACTGATAATTCGTGTTTCCCCAAAAATACCCATTATACATACTAAGATCATGATTCACAATTCCTAATCTAATTCTTGGATTATACGAAGACTATCTACAACCTCAGCAGCATTCACAAGGTTCTAATTCTACCTCAACCTGCAATATCACAACGGCTCATTTCGTTCTTAAGTTCTATTTCAGCTTAGATTAAATTAAAGCCTATCCTCAACATTTACTATATTCATTCTAACATCTTACTGGCATTCCTAAGGATCACCATTTCATACCTTTCCATCGATCTTCCAACATGTTTATCCAAAAACCTTAGTCTTTGAATTATCTGTGACAAATTCATAGAGTTCTTTGGATACTCAGAGAGTGAAGAATGCTCTCCGGTTAATTGGCACAACTCATCATCATTTCAAATCTTCGGATTCTCTCCGGTTCATCTAATATTATTAGGAAGTCACCCTTCCCAAGATTACTATCACCTTAGCACGCTTACGCTTAAAATCCTATTTTCAAATGTCAATTCCGACATCTTGAGTCAGCTGCACATCCAAGACAGATTTCTTAGATAAATGCGCGTATAAACGTCCAAACTTAATTTCTTGAAAACACAGCTAGCAATAAATGCCATAGCGATTTCTGTCTGCAAAGGTCTAGGAAACTGCGACCCCTAACGGTGGCTAGGGTGCACTAGGGTGCGGTGCCATAAAATTTTCCGCATAACAACAAAATCTACATGATTCTGAGCTAACGACAGATGAGAATCCGATGCTGCTTAAAAAAATATAGACGTTGCTAGCCCAGCTATAAATAGAGTAAAGAAAGAGTAAATGTTTCACGTTCTCTCAAACTTCACAAAACCTCCACATATTCATTTCCTCTCCGATCGTAACCTTCACTATAACCTTCCACATTATCCTTAAACATGGCCGGTTCAAGTAACTCTATTCCAGTCTCCGATTCATTCAACCCTTTCTTTCTTGAAGCCTTACTTCATGACTATCAGACTAACATGTTGTCTGATTTGTCAAACAATGCATCATACCCTTATTCTTCTTTACTTCCCCAAAATCCCGTAAGTATGAACGTTCATTCATCTGCCTCAACGATTAACATTCCTACTCCTCCTCCAAGGATACAAGATTCTATTTTTACCACTACTAACAGAAAGGAATCTGAAGCAGGTCCATCAAGGCGACCTGTCCAAAGATGTCGTAATATGGCAGATCTTATGGAGTCCACGGTACCTTCTCAACCAAGGAATCCTGGTTCTAGCTTGACGGAGACTACTAATCCATTCTCATGTGGTTGCTGCCATGTTCTACGAGAGATCATTCATACCAATGGACTTCAATACCATAAACTTGAAGTTCATGGGAGGATTGGTATGATATGCCACGCTGTCTTTCACCAGGACGTACAAGGAGGTTCTTCCAGTCCTCAAGTATTTGACTTTGGTAAGAAAAATTTAGAAGATGTCAAACATTTTCTAGAAAATTATTGTTTGAATCAAAATTCTTTAGGGTATGTCCTGGTGTCAGATCCCCTATCAGCCTACTATGAGGCCCTTTGTGTTGGTTTGGAATGGACTAAAAATCAAAATGAACTCCCTAATAGTTCATTTCCAACCAATACAGAAAATATATCCAATAAAGGAAAAGAGCTCATGGTTGTAAATAATAATCCTTCAGTCCCCATACCTAGTAATCCATACCGATCAAGAGCTGAACAAAATATTAGAGCTGCATCAATGTCAATTAATGATCTTAGAGACTTATTCCATTTACCTCAACAAGAAGCGGCTCAACAAGTTCGTCTATGCAAAAATGTTCTAATGAAAATATGCCATAGGGGAGGAATAAAGCATTGGCCTTATGTAAAAATTCGAAGCACTATGAAGCAAATAGCTAGATTGAGAAGAACAATGTCTCCTGATGGTCCTCTCTCAAGAGCAGCCGCTCAGGAAGAAATTAATAGACTTAAACTTGAGATAGTCGAAGCTTGCGGTGGGATTGTACCAACTGTTGTTCTTGATGCTTGAATTAATATAGTCTACTCTTCTTAGCCTTCTTGCTAATGTTTGTAATCTCTATTCTAGGATTCATAAGGATTTTCGAGTTTTCCTGCCAAACTCAACTTTATCTTATTAAATTCAAACTTAAGCCAGTTATTCTGTATAATCAAGACTATGCCCGTATTCTGTTATGGTATTGTCATCTGTTACTCATATAAATTAGCTAGGTAAGTGAAAATCTAGCGAACATCTCTTCATACTTTTTTTTACAACGGCAACTAATTGAATAAACATCAAATAGGGGCTTAGTCTTTCAATCACTTTCCTAGACACCAATAAAAATATTCATCCTAGAAAGTAATTTTGGGCCTACAGAATCCAATATTCAATAAATTTTCTACTTACCAACTTCCGCTACGCAGCTCTGAAATTTAATCTCAATCACATCCTCAAATCATAAATCCTCATTATCAATCACTTGAATATTTTGATTAACCCATTCTTCTCCTATCATGAATGTCACAAGAAAATTGGTAAAAAGAATCCAAAGCTATAAAGGAAAATGCACATGTTATGATATTTAATTTGCCATGACCTCAAAATTTTATTTAGAAAACTGATAGGAAATTTACAGATTGGCCAGAACCTTTGCTCTGATACCAAAAATGTAACGCCTCATTTTCAATACCAAAATCTTGGCCAAAATAATAGTAACACCTCCAAATATAGGATATTCAACACTCAAACACATATTTACAATATGGCCAAAGGTAGAAATCCATTTATACAGGGCCAAAATAAATCCAATAAATAAGAGTTATTTTAAAATGCGGAAGTCTTTTAGGTTCATGGCAAATAAAATAACACAACATAAACTAAAGGAGTACAGAAGAGCCTACAAAGCTCACTCCATGGGTGCATTCCCTTGATCTCTACTAAGTTATTCACCTGAAAAATGTTAATATGGGGTGAGATTACACATCTCAGTAACTACTAAATATTTCTACCGTACACGAGCAAATAATATATGACAAAAAGATATGGGCTGATTTCAAATATATATATAGATTCCATAATTTATCATACAAAATAATTTATACTAATAGTCATCAATATAGAAGGTATTAAAACATATATATCTCAAAAGTTCTCATCTCATGTCTTTACAGAATATTCATCATCATATCAAATTCTTGAACTGTTCAGAAATGCACTATGCAGTATGCAGCCTCCCTTATATCACCACCTCCCTTATACCGCAGACTGGAGCCATAGGCTAACACATAGTCCAATAGAAACTTATTCATTTGACTGAATTGTTCCAAGCTCACCAAAACTTAAGATACACCCGGCCAAAGGTATATAGCTTAAATCTGGACTATGGCTCCCCTCCTTTAAAATAACTAAGGAGGTGTCACATGTCCCACAACTCCAATGAAATCCCGGCCATAGGAAAACATGGAAGATGGGGCCCTGAAACAAGTACCATCCACTGTGCACCGAGTGGTGGCATAAATCATTCTTATCATTCAAATCCCTCCTTACTCCACCCATCATAATACAACCGCCATGATGAATATGTTCACTCAAAATAATGCATTATTATACCATAAAGTTTTATACATCAATATGCGTATTTATGAATAGTGAATACTATGCGTATATGTGAATAGTAAAATACGATATATATACATGAATAGTAAAAATGAAGAGTACATACGGTATGTATACGTGAATAGTAAATACGGTATGTATACGTGAATAGTATTATGAATAGTAAATACGGTATACGTGAATAGTAAAATGAATAGTAAATACGGTATACGTGAATAGTAAAATGAATAGTAAATACGGTGTGAATAGTAAATATGGTATACGTGAATAGTAAATACAGTATACGTGAATAGTAACATGAATAGTAAAAATGAATAGTAAATACGGTATACGTGAATAGTAACGTACGTATAAATAGTACCTCTGCAGATTTGCAAATCAAAGTTCCCACACCAGATCTTAAAACCATAAATATTTTCTAAATATTCTTGCCAAAATAGTAAACAAACAAATTTATAATCATACATAATTCACAAGTATAAGGAAGAATATTCAGAGTTACCTGGTACTTGCTAATTCCCAAATCACCGACAAGCTTCTAAAAAAAACTCTCAAATAATTATCTCTCTACTCTCTCTCTCTTCCTCTCTCTAAATAGCTCTAGGAGTTGTGAAGAATGAAATGAAATGAAAGGTCTATTTATAGTTGGAAAATGGGTCCTTAGGCGTAATTTTCACAAAATTATAAAATTATATAATATAAAAACATTTTCCTCGTGGGCTGCTGCGCTTCTGCCGTTTCAAAATTTTCTTCATTATTTTAATATTTAAATTTGTAAATTACTGTGCAAATAGTAAATTTAATAATATAATATTATTCTAATTATTATTGAGTGGGTCCCGCGTGATTTTTTAAAACTTCCCACGAGAAGCACAAGGAGAGGCGGCTGAAGATGAATTATTTTTGACGTGGGTCCTACGTATTTTCAAATAGTGAATACGTCTTTATAAATAGTAAATACCGTATTTTTAAATAGTAAATACGTATTTGTGAATAGTGAACACTATTCATATTTCACAAATTTCAAGTATTAAATACGTATTTGCGAATAACATATATATATATATATATATTTTTTTTAAATACGTATTTGTATATAGTAAAAACGTATACGTGAATAGTAAATACTATTCACGGGGCCCACAAAATACTGATTTCAAATTTATCACTTTCCAAAAATAGAGCCTACTAGTCTTCCCAAAATAGGTTTATGTTCAAGATATTAGATTCAAAATTCAGGATGTTACAGGTTTGACATTCCTGAATAAGGCCATATCTTTGGCCGAGAGACAAAAAGAGCACAACAGACGTATACAGTGTAAATCCGGTTGGAAAAGATGCCACCCAACTATGTCTTGAGGTCTAGGACAATTAATTGAGCAAAAATATGTCGGTATAAGTAAGTATACGACATTTTCATGGCAGTCGGGTATGCCCTTCGTTTTTGAGAAGATATCGGTATGTGGCATCATTTGGCAGGTCTCGATATGTGTGCTGTAATCCTAAAGTAAAATTGATGAGCACAATTTATGCCATGTTTTCCTTATATTTTCTTACTGAATTGTATGGTAGCTACAATCAATCTAAGAAAAGAGGCATTAATTCATGGATATAGGAAACTGAAGGATAAAAACCATTCACATCCTAAACATATGCTAAAAGAAGAACAAGTTACGAAGTTTTATGAGAAGAACGTATAACAAAGTTGATACTATGCTATAGCATTCTGACAGTATATCGAAACGCAATACAAAGCATCTCTGAAGCTATAACAAAGTAAAGGACACAATGCTATACGACATATGTTCTAATCTTTTGTCAAGATTGTTTCAGGAAATATTGCGAAGGTCGAGAAAAGATAGGTAGATTGCTGACGTAACAGAATAGAAGAAGTAGAGGATCGAAACTAAAAGATTTGAAGAATATTGTAGGATCAACAGAATCAATCTACTACAATCGAAAGATATGATGGATTTTGACAAATTAGGAAGGTCCAGCTTGCTAGAACTTATGCCGCAAGAAAGTTTGATCATATAAGAAAACAACAAGCCAACCCTAAAAAGGTGGAGTCGGGGAGAGTCTATTCCTATTCGTACAGTCAGACTCAAGAAGAGAGAGGGAATTCACAAAGCACGAGAAACTTCAAGAGAATCTAGCATCCTTCCTTGCAGTAAGACGGAGAGAAGAAGACGTGGAGTGGTGACGTGATAAGGCTTCTTCCACGCCGTTGAAACTTCGTCAAGCTTTCTGTTTTTCTTTCGTTGTTAATCTTTTGATCATGGGTCATTCTGTTGTTCTTTGTTTTGCGTTTCCCTCGTCAGTCATGAATCGAAATTCCTATGGCTGAGCAATAATGATTTCCTAAGTTTGGAATGAACCCAGTTGCTAGTTCTTAATTCAATAAATTCAGTTTGCTTATCAGTGATTTAATTACTTTGTCGACTAGCGGAAGTTAAGGGTGAGATTTGTGGCCTCAGCTTACTGGCAAGGACTCGAGGTTAGACCTCTGAGAAGCAGTGATTGCTAGGCAGGCTGGTGCAAGGCTTGACCTATTATTGTAGGCTTCAGGAATGGGTTTACCACTCATAACCATAACACCTTGCTTTATAATGCAGATCTAACTAGAAAGTTTTTATAGGCATATGGAAGAAGTAAAGTTAGTATTATATGTATCTGACGCAGAAGCTTCGATAGATTATAGTGGTGAGTTAACTGAATAGCATTGTTACTAGTAGCTATGTTGTAGCATTGTGGAAGCTATGCAGTATAGATACTATAGCAATGTACAAAGCAACTAGGGGATTGACATGCTTAAGAATGATTCCGAACTTAGCCAATTTTCCTACTGATATCTTCTTCGACTACGACACTCTGTTTATTTTCTTGTTTATTAGTATAGCCATAAAACTCCCAATCAAATAAAATTTATTCTCTTCTTAAACACAGCTATTCTGTAATTCGGTGTCCTCATTTGGTATCCAGTCTTTGTGGGACGATACTCTACTTACTTTTTATTACTTGTTCGACTGGTTCACTTGTCATCAAGGAAATCGACCAACAAAAACTAGAGTAGAACCCCAAGTAAAAACCGATAAAGTAGCTTTATTAAAGTGACTTTAATAAAGTAAAGTCATGATGACTAATGATGACATAGCTTTTAAGTCATTGCCACAATATCATGACACGTGTGCTATCATTATGATAAGGTACAAGGCTACTTTATGTTGTCGTAGTGGAACGATGACATGTGTCCTGTCATGATTATAAAGAAAAAGCTACTTTTGCGTTGGCGCAATAAGAACATGACACGTGTCGTCTTATTATGACAAACTTTTATGTTGGTCCAGTAGAAACATGACACGTGTCCTCCATCATGATAAATAAAAAATTACTTTTGTTGGTCAAATAGAAAGGTGACACGTGTCCCTTTATGATTATAGAGTACAGAAGCACTTTTGTGTTGTTCCAATGAGATCGTGACACGTGTCCCTCATCATAATAAAGCATAAAGTTGCTTTTGTGTTGGTCTAATAAGAGCATGACACGTGTCCTATCATCATGATAAGGCATAAAGCTACTTGTGTGTTGGTCCAGTGGAAAGAAGACAAGTGGCAGGTTTTGGACTAGACACATGGCGCATTCTGGACGGCACCCATGTTATATATATATATATTTCCCTTCATTTGTCTTTATGCCATTTTCGGCCAAAACATGGAAAAGAGAGGAGAGAGAAAGAGAAAAACGAAATAGAGAGAGAAGGAGAAGAAAAGATAAGAGCTAAAGGAAAGAAAAAAAGTCTGGGGCTAATTTCGCCTTCGATTTGGCATTTTTAGCTCCCGAGGCCTTTTCTAAAGTTGTTCCTCTCGATGAGACCAACATTTCTACGATTTTGGATTCTTGATATGAGGTATTTGGATATGTCTACATGGTAGAGGTGCTGCCAGATCTCCAAACTGATCACAAAGTCGAGATAAAGGCCATGAGAAGAAGGGAAGGAGCTTTAAGCAACCTCGATAGTTGGAAGAAGAGGAAACCGAGGAAGGACATTAGTCCTTAAGGTAGTGAACTTACCCTATTTGCATGTACTTGATATTATTACTTGTATGTTAATGTGTATGATTGCTATGCTTGCTTTTTTATATTTAACATATTTGATTGGTTGTAGCTTTGTTTCTAATTTTACTATGGCCATGAGTAAGATGCTTGAAGCATTGAGCATGCAGAAATGTCATTTTGTTAACATGAGCCTAAGTAAGTTAAGCATTTCATACACTAGCATTTATTTTACGTTGCATTGTTTGATATTGTCTACTATTGAGATTTCCCAGAATTTCACCCTCCACTACCAATTAGTAGGTGTGCACTGAGAAGAAGTGCTACATAAGATCCCGAAGGGAATGTTACTTGAAGACAAACCAGTGGAGGGAATGTCGAGGAATTGGAGGATGACAGTGTAATAATTTTACTGTTTGTGATGTGTATAGACCCTATGGAAATTTCTTATATATAATCAAATTGTTAATTCATCAGTATATTGTACTAATTCTATTTTGCCACACTATTACGTATAGACTACGTATAAATACTCTGATGAATATCGATATACAATAGGATATTACACAAAATGATGTGCTTCCAAAGCCTAAATAACCCTTGACATGCCTATTCTCATGAAAAAATATTTCCAGAAACTCGAAATATCTAAGTCATTCCCAGTTTTATGGTTTTCCATCACTTTTAGATCACATGTCCAAAATCATTGATCAACTTGAAAAATTCATAACCTTTTGTATAAAATTATAAAAATTACATGTTATTCATAAAAAGAAAGCTCTCTCTGTCTACTACATCTTTGAAAAATTTCAGGATTTTTAGACACCATTTGATTGACCAAAATTCATGCAAAACATCCACTGTTCAGATTAACTTCTAGAAACATGGTCCAACTTCAGAAATTTGTAACTCCTTGTGTAGAGCTTTAAAAATTCTGTATTTTATATCAAAATAAATCTCTGGATGTCTAATTTACTCCTGTAAAATTTCATGATTTGTAGAGATCAGTTTCTACATAAAATACTGTTCACAAGGTGACTGACTCCAAAAAACTAAAATCTGGAAATTTTCTCAACTTTCACTATTTTGATCTATTGACTCCAAAAATCATTTTCCACCATGTTTTAATTCCATTTTTAGTTTTAAACTCATTGGTGACCTTAAAAACTTATAAATAATTTTACTTTATATTTTTCTTGCTTAGGCCAAAAATTATGGCTGGGTGTTAGGAAAAAAGTTTAGTGGATAACAAGTACAGTAGAGATGTTTGGATTGACTTATTTTTCACTGGACTTTAACTCAAAATGATGCTTTTTTGGGCTGTTAGGAAAGGGTCTTTTTGGTGTTACGTTATGCTGGCTTTTGGGAGTTCTCAGCCTTTTCACGTGAAGGCTTTTGGATGTGGGCTCACCACCAATAATCCTGTGTTCCTCTCAGTTCTGACCGTGGCCCCGCCACCATTTTTTAAAAAAAATATTGCCTTTTCTTTTCCCTTTTTTTTTTCTTTTTGACAATTTCTATATTTATTCTTTCTCTTTCTTACAAAAACATAATTTAGGATTATACCTCCAAATTTAAATCCTTCAATGTAAATTCTATACACTAAATTAATATATGTAAATATAAATTTAAATAATAAATACATTTATTTTTCCTTTTTCAATTTTAAACATAAATATAAATTTTTATCTTTATTTATTGCAATATATATAACTAATGTTAATATATGTAGTATCCAATGAGATTCATATCCTTTTTAGTCATTTTTCATCTTAACTCACTTTTCAAATAATAATCCAAACACTCTTCAGTTTGAAAGAAAAGCCACTTCTGTAAAAGCTAAACGGGAAATCCAAACACAAATTACATTAATAACCTGACTTTTTTCCTACCGAGCTTTTACAAAAATCAGATAGCTTTTAAACTATCGTTTCTACTGCTAATCCAAACAAGCCAAAAAAAAAAAAATAAAGATATGATCAGCGTGACTTTATTTGATGATAAAAAGATGAAGCTGACTGAGACTTTACAATATTCTCTTCCTGCGATTTTGGGTATATAACAATTGATTGATTGATCCTTTTATAAGACAAAGCTCTTTAATTATGAGAAAAATGCAATTAAAGCGCGGAGCAGAGTTTCACTTTTGTACGGACGATGAATTGAGAGAAATACAGTAAATACTTTCATTATTTCAAAAGCTAATTCCCAAACCTATAATCATCGTCTCCGAATGTTAAAATATTAATAATTTCATTATTTCAAAATCTATTTCCCAACATATAATCATCATCTTTGAAACAAATATTTGGTCCTTTAATATAATATATGATTTTAAAATACTTTGGTCCTAAATTATATTTACATTAATATGTTGATCCCAAAGTATCACTGCCAGGAAGGTGAACTAAAAGAAATTTTATTTAATATTTTTTAAGTATAATGAACTAATCATAGCTTAAAAAAAAAAACTAACTGATTCAACATGTAGACTTTGTTATTACTGTTTACGCATGAAGACAAAGGGCCTGTTTGCATTCCTCTGGAAGAGACCAACCCCCCCCCCCCCCAAAAAAAAAAGAAAGAGACTCACCTACAGTACAAAGGTAGGGCACTTCTGCAGGGTATACTGGGTTAGAGAGTACACATACTTCTACCTTTTTCTAGCGTTTTCATTACTTCGTAGACTTCTAGAATGCCTCCTCTATCGCATTGACCAACTTCAGGATTGAAGCCTCTTCCTTTTGGTGAGAAAGTTCGACCCCTTCGCTAATTGAACCCAAGAATTAGGGGCTGCAGGCAAAAATATATGGCTGGACGTTAGGAAGAAATCTTAGTGGAAAAAACAAGCCCAATAGAAGTGTTTGGATTGACTTATTTTTTACTGGGCTTTAACTCAAAACGACACTTTTTTGAGAAGCTGGGAAGGGGGCTTTGGGCGTTACATTATGCTGGCTTTTGGGAGTTCTCAGCCTTTTCACGTGAAGGCTTTTGGATGTAGACCCACCACCAGTAATCATGCGGTCCTCTCAGTTCTAAGCGTGGCCCCACCACCATTTTTTGAAAAAATTCTTGTCTTTGCTTTCCCTTTTTTTTTTCTTTTTAACAATTTCTATATTTATTCTTTCTCTTTCTTCCAAAAACATAATTTGGGATTATACCTCTAAATTTAAATCCTTCAATGTAAATTCTTTATAGTGAATTAATATATGTAAATATAAATTTAAATATATTTTAAAATAACAAATACATTTATTTTTTCCTTGAATAATTGACCTATATGAATAATTGATTAAGAGAGTGAAAGAAAAGTTTGGTGCAAATGTGTGTCACGTTGTTCGTTGCCTTTGTGATCATTAAGAGGATAGTAGGTATGCATGTGAGTAAATAATTAAAAGAAAGGATGAAAGTCAGTTGAGAAAGTGAGGTTATTTGGATGATAGTGGGAAAGTGGGAATGGGTTGTCTCCTTGCTTTGACGAAATTGAATGAGAGAGATTGATGATAGGAAATAAGTCATAATTCCACTAGGAAAAAAATTTGAAGTGTTGCATACGCTTTAGGATATTACACTCATTGTCAAAAATAGTCTTCTAATTCAAATTGAGCCATTAAAAAGTCTGGTGGACGATCCAACAACCAATTGAACCGTCTGATCCAATTCTTTAATAATTGAAGCAAAGTCTGTATTTTGAGTTAGAGAGTACATATCCCTCCACTTTTTCCCAGCGTTTCTATTATTTCGTAGACCTCTAGAATGTCTCTCCCATCGCCTTGACCAACCTCAGGATTGAACCTTCTTCCTTTTGGTAAGAAAGTCCGACCCCTTCGTCAATTAGACCCAAAGACGAAAGGTTACAGGCAAAAATATATGGCTGGGCGTTAGGAAAAAATTTTAGTGGAAAAAAAGTCCAGTGGAGGTGTTTGAATTGGCTTATTTTCCGCTGGTTTTAACTCAAAATGATGCTTTTTTGAGAAGCTAGGAAGGGGGCTTTTTGACGTACGTTATGCTCGCTTTTGGGAGTTCTCAGCCTTTTCACGTGAAGGCTTTTGGACGTGGGCCCACCACCAATAATCATGTATTCCTCTCAATTCTGACTTCTGAGCGTGGCCCTGCCACCATTTTTTTAAAAAAATTCTTTTGTTTTATTTTCCTTTTTAACAATTTCTATACTTATTCTTTCTCTTTTTTCCAAAAACATAATTTGGGACTATACCTCCAAATTTAAATCCTTCCATGTAAATTTTTTATACTGAATTAATATATGTGAATATAAACTTAAATATATTTTTAAATAATAAATACATTTATTTTTCCTTTTTTCAATTTTAAATATAAATATAAATTTTTAGCTTTTTTATTGCAATATATACAACTAATATTAATATATGTAGTATCCAATAAGATTCATGCCCTTTTTAGTCATTTTTTATCTCAACTCACCTTTCAAATAATAATCCAAACACTCTTTAGTTTGAAAAAAAAGAAAAAAAAAACCACTTCTATAAAAGCTAAACAGGCAATCCAAACACAAATTACATGTATAACCTGACTTTTTTTTCCTACCGAGTTTTTACAAAAATCAAATAGCTTTTAAGCTACCGCTCCTATCGCTAATTGAAACAGACCAAAAAAAAAAAAAAATAATAAAAGATATGATCAGGGTGACTTTATTTGATGATAAAAAAAGATGAAGCTGGCTGAGACTTTACAATATTCTCTTCCTGCGATTTTGGAGATATAACAATTGACTGATTGATCCTTTAATAAGACGAAGCTCTTTAATTATGAGAAAAATGCAATTGAAGTGCGGAGTAGAGTATCACTTTGGTACGGATGATGAATTGAGAGAAATAGAGTCAACAATTTCATTATTTCAAAAGCTAATGCCCAACATATAATCATCATCTCTGAACGTTAAAATATAAAGCAACAGACAATTATGAGTTTTATAGTTTTCCTTCTAATTTTGTCAGTTTGGGGCCGGCATTAGGAAACTCTAAATGCTTCACCTTCTTCATGTTGGCTATATAAATTGACTTCAATATCAAATAATTGAATCAACCAAAATGAGTAAATATACATTAATTAATTACCTCCCGTCTGACCAAATCAACCAATGAGTAAATATACACTAATTAATTAACCCCCGTCTGACCAAAGGTACTCCCATTTATCAGTCGATTTTGAGAAAAAATTTTGACCTTTATTATAAGCCTAGTTTCATAGAAATAAATGTGTTTTTTCTAATAATTTTTCCCTATTAATTGTAATAAACAAAAAGAATTTGTTCATATTGTCAGAACCAATCATAAATAAGTAAATTTAAAAAATTAGCCTATAATTAATAAGTTAACTAACTCTTCTTAACATTTGAGAGTTAGTTAATTTGTAGTTTTGAACTTATAAATAGAACTAAAGTGATAATAAAATAAGGAAAAATCCATATAGGGGTCCTTTTAAGCCAAAAAAAAAAAACAAAACAAAACAAAAGTACAAAAAAGGCCCCAACATTCTAATCCAAAATGTTTAGAAATGAATCTTGGGGAATATGACTAGCCAGGGTCTCGTGCCGTGCCCTTAAGCATTTGCTAGTTTTACAGTGTGAACAAGAAAAATTAATTCAACTTACGTGCAGTGTGCATGCACTCGTGAATGAATAATAACAAATACGCCGGATGGATTGAACTATCACATGCCTGCTGAATGAATAATTGATTAAGAGAGTGAAAGAAAAGTTTGGTGCAAATGTGTGTCACGTTGTTCGTTGCCCTGTGATCATTAAGAAATGATGAAAGTCAGCTGAGAAAGTGAGGTTATTTGGATAATAGTGGGAAAGTGGACAGTGGGTGTGGCGAATGGGTTGTCTCCTTACTTTGACGAAATTGAATGACAGAGATTGATGATAGGAAATACTCCCTCCGGTTCTTATTATAGGGCATATTTAACCGATTTTGGAAAGGTTAAAGAAAGAAGTTAAATTAGTTAATTTTACTTATTTTCCCAAAATGCCTTTATATAAATTTAAAATGACATAAGTAAAAGTGAATTAACAATCTTATCACATTCCTCTCTGACTTAAAATTTTCCTTTCCACATACTTTTTAATTGAAATAATGGTCTTACTATATATACATATATGTGTGTATATATGTATACATATAGATATAGACACACACACATATACATATATATATATATATATATATATATATATCTACACACACACATATATATATATATATATGAATACACACACAGATATACATATATGTATACACACACATACATACACAAATATACATACACATACACACACTCACAGATATACATATATATATGTGTGTGTGTGTGTTCATATATGTATGTGTCTATATACATGTGCCTGTGTATGTATGTAGTATGTACCTATGTATGTATGTATATTTGTATATAGACACACACATACACATACATGTAATCACTAAAAACTATACACATTTAAGAGAATAAAATAGGATATTTTACAAAGAAATTGAAAAAAATTAAAATATTGTCCTCAAAACCAACTCTCAAATGTTATTTTATAATTAGGACCGGGAGGGAGTAAGTCATGATTCCACTAGGAAAAAAATGAAGTGTTGCATGCGCTTTAGGATATTACACTCATGGTCAAAAACAGTCTTCTAATTCAAATTGAGCCGTTAAAAAGTCTGGTAGACGATCCAACAACCAATTGAACCGTCTGATCCAACTCTTTAATCACTGAAGCAAAGTCCTTATAAAGTTAGATAGCTGGCTCCCAATGTGATTACATATAAATAACCAATCAAACAATGATATTCAACTAAGAAACTCGTAAGGAAGCCACATATAGCTTTTTAATATATGAGTTGTGATGAGTGAGTGAGTGAGTGAGAGAGAGAGAACAATTGGAAACGGAAGGCGGGGAAGGAGAAAATACCAAATTTGACCTCAAAATGGAAGAACCACAGATATATGCTTTACTTGGAGAATGGAACTCCTTCAAGGACTACTTCAAGAAAGATGACCAGAGAGCAGCTGATCTGATCGAACCCTTCAATTTGGCAGGAAACACCGCTATCCACATAGCGGCCCGAACCGACGACCCCAACCTCATCCGAGAGCTTCTGGACATACTTCCAGAAGACTCCGATCGCCGGAAAGCGTTGAGGGAGGGGAATGCTCACAAGAACACGCTTATTCACCAAGTGGTTATTTCCTGCGAGAATCTGGACATGGTGAACACTTTGCTGGACTATGAGATGGAGAAGAAGCTGAAGCAGCCTGGTGAAGAGAATCTGTTGGAGCTGGTCAACGACATCGGTGAAACTCCGGTGTACCGAGCCGCCAAGTACGGCAGGCTGAGGATGCTGAAGCGCATGACGCGATACGTAGATAATATGGAGCCACACTTGTACAGAAACTCAGACTTCGCTTCCATCCTTCACATCGCCATAATTGGCCATCATTTTGGTATCAATATATATCTTCACTTGTATTTGCGAAGTTCACTTTTTGGCCGAATGTATTTTCAAAGTTAAATTTCTTATCTGCATCATTTTTATTCAAATTTGATCAGTTTTCCATATTTACAAGTCAACTTCTTGTTTAGATTGATGAAGGGGGCAATTTGGTCTTTTTCAACATATAAGGAGAGACATTCGGGATGTCTTTGCAGCTTAGCAAATTTGTAGCATATATTTATTTAAGTTCCTGATTTAGGACTTCATAAATTTTCCTATTTAATTTCTTACACAAACGCACATGAATAATTTAATATCTTTAAGACTTTTTACAACTTAATCCGTCACTCTCACACACTATCTCCCAAGCCTATTTTTACAAATTTTCATAATTCTTGGACCTAGTACAACTTATTTAGCAGGGGAAATGATATACTACTTCTGGTTTTTATTATAAGGCACTAACTAGTAAATGTATTTGATCATTTTTATAAGGTATTTACTTGTTTTCAATGAGCATTAATTATTATTTTTTCTATATCTACCCATAATTAATAAGAGTAGTGGGTGAGAGTAATAATTAATATGATATTGGAATTTAGTGTAATTAGTAGGGGTAATATTGAAAATTACTTAAATTTTAAGAAAATTTTATTAACTTTAACAATTTTTATTGACTTGTGAGAATTATGAGAATTGTTAGTTGGTATTAACAGTTAGTAGGAGTAATAAAGATAAGAGGGAGAACAAATGTACTAGGAAATAAGTGAAAAAATTTGTGAATTTTAAAATGGTCTAAAGCCTGTGGGTCATCATGAGCCTATGAATTTAAAGGTTGGACTTCAATTTAAAGGTTTGTCCATAAGTTTTTTTGCCTATCCCTCCTCATCTTTAGATTTAGTCGTTGAAATTTTAATCTAAGGGTCTAGATCTATACGGTAGTTCAGAAAATATGATATGGACCTTTAGATTAAAATTTCGATGGCCAAACTTTGCTGATGAGGGGGGATGATGAGGGATGTGCTAAGGAGAGAAATCGGACCCCTTTTAGGCCAGACCCCGTCAAAGGTTGGTCTTTCAGTGTCAGCCAACCCATATTACTTCCTTTAATTATTTGTAACTCTTTAAAAAAAAAAAAATAATAATTGGGGATATAACTAATGATTAAGGATTTAATTCTCCGTCTTTCGATACCTAATTGTCATTTTCTCTATTTTGTAAATTTTCCTAAAAATCTCAATTCGCACATTAATTTCAAGAATACAAACTAAAGCATGCTACTACCTCGATGTGGTATTTATTATAAGACTCAATTGACTAATTTGGAAGATTAAGTAAGCTAAGTAAATTACTTAATTATGACATATGTTACGTGATTTATTTCTTTGAAATTCTTATATGTATTATTAAATTATATATTAGTTTATATATTAGATAAATTAGTTTAGAAAAAATAATAAATGTAAAAACTTTAAAATAAATTATTTAGCTTCCATTATCTTTTTAACATAGTTAACTGTACTAGAGCTTATATTAACATTGGAGGTAGTATTAAAAGATATTGAGCCATAGGACTTGTGGTCTAAGGACCTAAAATCTCTTTCTTTGGTCTCTACTCATCTAAATGGGAGGGGGGGGGGGGGGGGATACTAGAAGACTCACAAATGTGATATCCTTATATTATTTTTAAAGGCTACTATTGATTCTTAATATAAAATCTTGTTTGTAGTACAATTTTTACTATAAAATTCTTACTTTAAAGATCGGATGTAGTATGTTAAAGCCTCATGAGCCCGTACATATGCAAAATTTTAAGGCTTGTTGTAGTTGTTGGGTCTACTGTCTACGCACTTTAGTTTTGATAGAAACATTTTCATATCCATATGGGATTAATATCATTATTAGTCAGTGTAATTTAATCAAATTTTGATTTTGGTCTATGTAGCTTCCAATAATTGGTTTTAATCCTTGTAGTTTTACAAGGATATGGTCTTTATATGAAAATCCAACAACTTGAAATGACGTGGACTAAAAACTAAAGTTGGATCAAATTGTAAAGACTAACAATGATTTTTACCCTCTATATGCACACACTCACACTTTTCTAATACATACTCAATAATAAATCCTACAAGATATATTTCCTTACTTGACGTTGCAGATGTAGCTATGTGGTTATCCAAAATGGAAGTCATCAAGAACGTAGTATCTGCATACGGGGAAGACATTAATGAGAAAGTAGAGCCTGATGAAAACGAAGGCAATGAAAGTGATAAAGATGAAAATTTCAGAATGAGCTGTCTTCAATTGCTGTCAAAAATGCCATCAGTTTTCAGGAGCTCTAATTCTCAGGCAGGATTTGTTCACAACCTCATTTATGATTGTATGTACAGTACTAGCCCCTTCTCTCCCTCTTTCTCTCTAGTTAGTTTTGCAATTACGTTCCTTTCAGTTTGTGCGTGTATGCAATATGTATAATTAAGAGAGTTGCCTACACACATGTTATACATCCTCGGTCCTAAATATAGGAGTCATTGAATTTTCTTTGGAGAAATTAATATCAAAATATTTATATTTATTATTTTTCTTCAAACTAATTTGTCTGACTTATAAACTGATATATAATTTAATGATATACAACCTATGCTATAACTAAGTAATTTATTTAGTCTTCTGGCTCTTAGATTTAGGAACAGAGGGAGTTCTTTTTTTCCTAGTTATATGAGTTGTTTGATTGAAGAAGCTTGGGATTGACGATATATAATCTGGGTGATAGGTCTTCCCAACAAAGGCTATGATGATGAAGAGGATGAGGATGAGGATGATGTGTCTAGAAGAGGGAAGGAAGATTTAGAAAGCGGAAAAAACAAGGTGAAGAAATCTTTCTCACCGCCTGCAGGTAAACAGAATCTGTTTTCTGTAGTTTATATACACTCACCACTTATTGAAGGAATCGAGGTGTAAAAGAAATCCTAGTGTGTGGACTTCATTGAGTTACATAGCAAATTCACCGAAGAGAGGAAGAAAGAAGAGAGATTAGGGAGATCACTGGAAGCTATAAACACATGACACCCACATTGGAATTCTTGAATCCCATACTCATATCCCATGATCCTCCTAGAAGTTACCAAATAGATCATTTAAACAATAACGAAAAAACCACTTCAATGGACCTATATTATTCCATATTCACATAATAGCCCCAATATGTATTGGGCTTGAGCCGCTACCCTAATCCACTAAAGGTAAACTACGTATATTTCAAGCCTAATTAATCATCTCAGCACAAGTTCTTGATATGAATGCTCCTCTGTTGCAGTTTCTTCCACCATCTATTATGTTATCTGCAAACTTGTGGCCAAAGGTAAGGATCTCAGGTCACTTTTGAAATTTTTAATATATGTATGTATGTATGTATGTATATGTTGCTATACTAATTACAAGATAATGAAATAACTGAATATATGTGTGTGTGTGTGTTTAGAATGGGATAGTGTGAAGGAAATTTGGAAGAAAAAGCAGAAGAACATGCAAGCTAAGGAGGTAGCTGACTTCTTAGTGAGAATAGACAACTCCTGGAGGGACAACCATGGAGATGGTCCACGAACCGAAGTTGTCCTACCGGTGATTCAACCCACAAATGTTGCTAAAACAAGGAAGGCTTTTCTAGAGAAGACCAGCTCCATCCTGAAACCCGTAAAGTGTAAAGACTACACGCCATTGCTTCTAGCGGCCAGCACCGGCATCATTGAGATCGTTGAGAAAATCATCGACTTTCATCCGGACGCCGTCTCCCATGTCCAAAGGAATGAAGAGAATGTCCTCCACATCACCGTCAAGCACCGTCAAAAGAAAATCTACAAGCACCTCAAGAAATTGAAAGTCCTCGATGGCTTGGGCTCTCAAATAACAAGCCGCCATAATCGTACTCTTTTGCACCAAGTTGCGAGGATGGACTATTACGATGGAGGAAACCAGCCTGGTGTTGTCTTCCAACTTCAAGAGGAGCTCCAGTGGTTCGAAGTAAGTATTCACTAAATAACCTTTAGCTGTACGTGTTGTTGAAGTTTAAATATGAGAGACAAAAGGCACATAAACTTAGTAGATGAGAGGAAACAATAGCTTAAAAGCTCGAGAGTTTATCTCGAAGGCACTAACTTTTTGTAGGTGGCAATCACAAGAGCTCTCTTGAGAATCAACCAATGTGGGACTTTTACTAGCACAAAACCACCCTTGAGTGACATGGGGTGAATTTTTATATGAGACTTTACTTATGACACACCGGGACCATAAACACAACAATGTCTAGCCATGGTACCCCATAATCAATGTGGGACTTTTCTTGTGAGTTTCCTCGATAGGACTCATAACATTAACCATTTGAAACCTTTTCTACCCACCAAAATATTTAAGAATTTCTTTAAATATCAAAAATTGTAATTGCAATCATGACTCTGAGTTTCTAAGAAAGTAATATTTCATAAACCTAAACTGTGTGTATATGCAAAAAAAAAAAAAAAAAACTAACCATTATTGCATATATGTATATGCAGGTAGTGAAGAAGATAGTTCCTTCTCATTACCAGATGTATTGCAACGTCGATAAGTTAACAGCAAGAGAGCTTTTTGATTTAGAACACTCTGAAATGCTTGAGAAGGCCCAAGAATGGATTAAAGGGACTGCTCAGTCATGCTCGGCGGTGTCCGTCCTTGTCGCAACCGTGGTCTTCGCTGCTGCCTACGCGGTTCCAGGGGGCACCAATGACCACGGCGTGCCAAACCTCATCCACTCTCCTCTCTTCCTCTTCTTCACCGTCATGGACGTTGTGGGGCTGGCAACTTCTCTAATCTCAGTGATGATGTTCCTTTCGATCCTTACGTCGCCGTTTCAGATGCAAGAGTTCCACAAATCTCTCCCCAGAAAGCTCACAATTGGATTCACATTGTTGTTCATCTCACTGACCACCACGTTGTTGGCTTTTGGGTCAACCATTTTGCTGACAATTTGGGTGGAGAACCCGAAATGGAGCTCCAGTTTAATTTACAGCGCTACATTCTTCCCTGTGACTCTGTTTGGATTGACGCAATTTCCCATTGTGACTTTTTTTGAACAATTTCCCATTGTGAGGGACATTAGCCATAGAATGAAGAGGCTCAGGAAGCGGGTCAGGAAGATTATTGACATAATTACCATGTCCAAAAAGCCCACCCGCAAAAGAGATTATTCAAAATACTTGTAACCGTAAGTTTTCTAATATGAAACCCACCAAAACCTTTCTCTTAATTTTTCTCTCCACATAAATCCTCATGTATCCAGAGAAATTAAAATCCCCATTATTTGGAGGTCTGCTTGAGCTTGATTGGTGATTTGGATTGGATTGCTGTAATTTTATGAGTTTGTTGTATATGGTTGAAGTTTGTGTGTATGTAGCTTGTGTCATGTTATCATTTTCGGGTTGTTTCATAATTACATCTTTCTAATAAAGTTGATTTTTGTCTAAATAAATGACACTGTACTCTTAAATCATAGTAATATTGTCATCAAATTTTATAGGGTTAAGGTACATTAGAACTCTAAAATTTTTCAATGTGCACATAATATTTTTAAAGTAATTTATAGTGTAATTTTACCCCTAATATTTTAAAAGTGGATTAAATTCACTCTACTTTAATGATGAGTATATATTTTATGATTAAATAGGTGTATATTTTATGAGATTTAATTGGAATTATTGATATTATATACCTATTTAATTATCTTTTATGAACTTTTCCATAATTGAATGAAACTTGGGATCAAAGAATAAATCGACATAAAATTTACTCATATCTTATTTTTATTGCGCAGGAAATATTAGCTGATTTGGAATGAAGTAGAAAAGGCAATAAGAGGATATACAATCAGCCAAACTTGATGGTCCCACCCAAGAAAAATATAAACAAAATCAATTGTGTGATCTGATGGAGTAAATTACAAGATATGAGATATCTTTTTAATAAGAAAAAGAGAATCAGTGACCCAAGACCTAAATTATAAATAAGGAGGCAGAGACAAGCAAAAAGGGGACAGAGAAAAAAGATCGGAGAGACACTGAACGAGAAGGAACAAAGAAACAGAGGAGTAAAGGATGAGCGTTTCAGATCTCTTCATTATCCCCACGGAAGGACAAAAGGACTGTGGAGGCGACGAAGAAATTTTCTTTCCGCTATCTCCTTCTTCTTTAAACCTGAAATCTTATTTTTTTGTTATGGATTTGAATAAAGCCATGTGTGGCTAATTTTTCTTTTCAACCTAGAGAACCTATGAACTTGTTTGGATTTTAGAGATTATTCCCTCTAATTAGTTTTGCTTAATTTTAATTCAGTTTATTTAATCCTGTGTTTATTGCTATTGCTTAGTGAGTGGCCACCATTGAGCATGTTTTGGGGATTTAGAGTTGAACTTGGAAGAGAGAATCCTAAATTGACCTTGGGAATAAATAATGTGGAATTAGGTTTAAAGTTAACGTGAAGTTAGGTTTTAATCTAATTTGCGTCTAGGATAGGAATATACCTAGAAGCTCCGCATAATCAAATTAGAGTGAGCCCGATTTAAAAAAGATCATATTTAGTTGTGTGAGGCATCATATAATTGATTAAGATAGGTAGATAAATGGACCGGAAGACATTTATAGACATTAATACTCTAGATTAGCTTATTAGGTTAAGTCAAAATTAATTTAGTGGGAATAAAATCTAGGAAACAAATAAAGGATTAGTGACTCTAGGTTGCTCGTTTATTAGTGTGGTAGCTTCTTGGTTTTAATTTTAATTTCTTTTCTCTTAATTAAATTAAATTTTGATTTTCTCAACTTAAACGAAATTGAAATTGTGAAATTAATGCTTAACTAAAGTTGTGATACTAAGTCCTCGTGGGAACAATATTTTACTTACTCTTTATTACTTGATACGGCCCGTACACTTGCGAGACTACAAAATTTTACCCTATCATTTAACAAAGCTTTTATTTGATCGTTAGTTTGACTAGAGAAAGCAAGGTTGGAAGATGACATGACCAATGATGACACACAAGCCTACCCCCATCCCTTCCCCCCCCTCCCCCCCCACCCAAAAAAAAAAAAAAAAAAGAAAAGAAGAAGAAGAAGAAGAAGAAAACAAGAAAAGAAGAAGAGGACACACAAGCCTTCTCCGTCTCCTTTCCTTCCCTTGTTTTATTAGCAGACTTCTTTATTATTATTATTTTTTTGAATTCTAAGAATATAGTCACATTAAATACTTTATGGGAGAACCTTACTACACCTTGTAGTTTTACCCAGCTCAATCCGAATTGATCTGTATCCTCATTGTGTGGTAGGTTGTGGGTTTGACCTCACCTATAACTCAAGCTATTAGTGTCTATCTTTGTAACTCCTTTTTTTTTCATCAAAAAATAAAGGGAGAATGATATTTGGGAACCGATACATACATCATCAATTTAATCACAATTTAGAAAACAGCTGATCTGATCGAACCAGTGGCGGACCCAGGATTTTGGGTTTATGGGTGCACAATTACTGATACCCCCGAAAAAATGTTTTTAAGGAAAGTTTTAAACGCATTAAAAAACAAAAGAATATAAACAATAAAAGAAAATAAAACTTCAATTTAACATAGAAAAATAATAATCAAGAATCAACAAGAAGGCAGATTTCACTAAAGAAAATCGAAGCCCCTGGCATGCACTATAAACACTTGAACAGCTAAAAACCTTGATATGCATTTTTGCGTAATTTTCTATTTCCTAATTACAAGGGAAAACTTGAGAATTCTCACTAGCTGACTTTCAAAGGTATGCGAATGATGAACTTAATCTGACCCCTTCTCACAAATTCTGTCCATTCTAGCAAACAAACGTTAAAGATTATATCTTAACAACTCGTGCGAAGTTAAGAATTCTAATCACGTAAGCAAGGCAGGATATTAAAATCACACTGTACAGAACTGGTCTAAGTAAAAAATTCCCCTACATACGAACTCCATCATAATGAATAAATGTTTTCAACACCGTATACCAGAATATAGAGAAGAACCTAACTTTAAGAGAAACGGTATAGAGCTGATCCGGGAATCATAACCGTGGACATGTAGAAAACAAACTAAAGAGAAGTGACGAGAACCAACCTCGAGAGCGTGTTTGTACCGCTTGAGCTTACGGAGCTCCCAAACAATACGATTGAGCTCGTATTTGCGAGCCGTGTTGCCTTCTTCTTTCCATTTATTGACGGCAATGATGGCACTGCGTTTTGGGTAGACCAGGCTCAGAAGCCTTCGACCCAGTGTGTCTCGGCCTCGGGGGGAATTGAGAAATCACAGAGCAGAAATCGAGCAAGCAAATACAAATCAACGAGCAAATACAAATCAACGAGAAGGCAGATTTCACTAAAGAAAATCGAATTACCTTGACAGAGAGACTGGAAAATAGAGTGATAGAGACTGGAAAATGACCTTGATAGTTGGACAGAATCGAGTGAGCCGATTCTATGCTGTTCGACGGCGGACGAACGGCGGACGACGCAACACAGAGCGATTAGGGCAGAGACGATTTGAGATGATGGAATTGGGGGAAGATTTGAGACGATGGAATTGGGGGGAGAAAACGAGTTTGAAGGGGAAAAAAAGGAATTGGGAATGTCAGGGCAGAGTCGCGGGAGGAGAGGAGAAATGGGAAAAAAAATTAGGGAAAAGTGACGAGGTGGTGGCTCGAACTCGCAACCTGTGGGTAAGGGGAGTTAGTATAACCATTACCATCTGTTCTACCAATGTACATTGTTAGAAATTTCCTCTCAAATTATATATATTTTATGTCTGCACTTACCCACATTGCCCCTAGTGTGGGTCCGCTTTGAACCCTTCAATTTGGCAAGAAAAACCGCGATCCACATAGCGGTCCGATCCGACAACCCCGATCTCATCCGAGAGCTTCTGGACATGCTTCCAGAAGACTCCGATCGCCGGAAAGCGTTGAGGATGGGGACTGCTCACCAAAACACGCTTATGCACCAAGTGGTTTTTTGCGAGAATGTGGACATGGTGGACAATTTGCAGAAACATGAGATGGAGAAGAAGCTGAAGCAGCCTGGTGTTAAGAATCTGTTGGAGCTGGTCAACGACATCGGCGAAACTCCAGTGTACCAGGCCACCAAGCACGGCAGGCCTGAAGCGTATGGCGCGATACGTAGATAATATGGAGCCACACTTGTACAGAAACTCAGAGTTCGCTTCCATCCTTCACATCGCCATAATTGGCCATCATTTTGGTATCAATATATATCTTCTCTTTTATTCATTCAGATTTTACATGTATGTATTGCGAAGAAGTTCACTTTTTGGCCAAACGTATTTTCAAAGTTAAATTTATTATCTGCATCATTTTTTGTACTACACTACTACTTAATTATTCAAATTTGATCAGTTTTCTATATTTACAAGTCAACTTCTTGGTTAGATTGATGAAGGGGCAATTTGGTCTTTTTGTACATATAAGGAGAGACATTCGGGACCTCTTTGCAGCTTAGCAAATTTGTAGCACATATTTATTTACGTTCCTGTTTTAGGACTTCATGAATTTTCCTATTTAATTTCTTACACAAACGCACATGAATATTTAACATCTTTAAAACGTTTTACAACTTCATCCTGTCACTCTCACAAACTATCTTCCAAGCCTATTTTTACAAGTTCTCAAAATTCTTAGAACTAGTACTACTTAGTTAGTAGGGGAAATGACATACAAGTCTATTAGAAAATAAGTGAAAAAATTTGAGAACTTTAAAATGGTATAAAGCCTGTGGGTCATCATGAGCCTATGAAAATTTAGGGAAAATGCATTTAAGGCCCTTTTTGGAGAAAAAATCCCAAAAAGAGCCCTTTTTGGGATTTTCAGGATCCACATCAGTTGTTAATGAGGCTGATATAGTTGTTAACCGGGGTTGATATTGTTGTTAATGTGACTGATTTAGTTATTAAAATATTGTTGTTAATGCGACTAATTTAACTGTTAAGAGATATTTATTTTGTTATTAATTTAGCTAATTTAGTTATTAAATTTTAATGAATTTATCCCAGAAAGGGTTCTTGGACCCTTTTTGGAATTTTCAGAATCTTGAGGCCTTTTTTGAGTTTTTTTTTCTTCAAAAAAGGCCCCCATATGGGTTTTCCCATGAATTTAAGGGTTGGTCTTCAATTTTATGAGTACTTTAGGGTAAACAAGCTTTTAGGCCAGACCTCGTCAAAGGTTGGTCTTCCTTGACTCTTGCCAATACATAATAGTAATATTTTTTTTTACCATCAAGGGCTTGGTTTAATTGGAGGAGTTGTATCAACTTAATTGAAAGTTTTGACTAAGTTTGGATTCTAAGAATATAGTCATGTTAAACACTTTATGGGAGAACCTTACTACATACCCCTTGTGATTTTATCCGGCTTGATCTAGATTGATCTATATCCTCATTAAGTGGTAGGTGGTGGGTTCAATCCTGCCTATAACTCTGACTATTATTGTCTACCCTTGTAACTCACAAGAAAAAAAAAACAAAAAACAAAAAACAGACAAACAGAGAATAGTCATATCTTTTTTTCATCAAAAAGATAAAGGGGGAATGATATTTGGGAACCAATACATACATGATCAATTTAATTACAATTTAGGACTCAAATATTTTTAAATTGCAATAACGCACCAAAATTCCTCAACAATTATGTGTGATTACGAATTATTTGGTTATACATTTTCCTTAAATAATGTTCCATGTTAAAAGTTAGAAGATTAATTAGTCAACTTGTTTAACTAATACAAGTATACTACTATGTGTATTAGTAATTAGTTAAAGGAAAAATTATAATAAAGGACATAAGAAAAATATTATTTATTAAGAAGAACCATAAAAATGGTAATTATTTTTAAGAACCAGAAATTTAAATATTAAAATAGAAAAACTAAATTGCCTTTAGCCAGATTTAATAAATTCTGTCTAAGAGTATAGAGTGATGGATGGACAATGGTAAAGTGTAAGCAATTGAATCTATTTGTAGGAAATCCCCGTTCGGGTATCCTTTCTTCGTGTTAGAACATTTCCCCTACCTTTATATGAGTTCGCCCTCTCATCTATTAATGCCCGTGAAATATGACTTTTAGATAAGAGTTCTCCTGCAGATATTGTAATTCTATATGTTGCTACTTTCATTTCTTCTCTTGAACATTACGTAAGCAAGTGAGCAATCCAAAGAGCAAGGCTTTCTTTTCAGTGTTAGTTCACTGTGATGGAAACGATTGAATATGTTCGATACATAGGCGAGAAAAGCGTGTAGGCCTTTAAGCAGGATAGGGAAAGAATTTTATAGGGCGGTAAGGGCTCAAAGTGAGTCTCTTTCCATGTGTGTTAGCAAAAGCTACGTATTGTAATATATATAGTTAGCTTTCAGTCTCCTCTTTGGGTTTCTCTATGGTAGCAAATATTAAAATCTTGAAAAAAAAAAAAAAGAGAAAAAGGCTAGTGTAAAAGTAGAGGTAAGAGTCTTTATCCGGGTAAGCTCTCCAGAAAGTACAAAAGGCTTCTATATTTACCACTGGAAGGCTAATTAAAAATGGAAAGGAATACAAAACGGTAATTTATTCTTTTTTTTTAATGTTTTAATTTTTGGTCCTTCAAAATAATTATAACTTTTATAGTCCTTCTTAATAAATATTATTATTTTTAGGTCATTTATTATAATTTTCCCTTAATTAAATAACTTTTTTACAATCTTCCATATTAATATAAGAACATTATTTGCAAATTTTTCATATATTTTGCGTCAAATTTTGAAAAATAAACCTGAAATTTCTGTAAGCCGCATACGTATTAGTTGAACAAACTCTCTCGAATTTTCTATGTTAAAATATAATTTGAAACAGCCTTCTTTCATTACACATGGCATTATTAATATTGTATGGAATTAATATGCATCTTCAGGAATTCATTTGGGTCTAGAAGCCTAGGAGGATAGTTGAATAGTTCCATTTTTTGTGTATCTAACTATCAAAGATCTTTTGTCCTTTTTCCCTTTGTAAACGGGGAAACAAATCTTTGGTCCTTTAATTATATATAATTTTAAAATACTTTGGTCCTAAATATACTAAAATCAATACCAAACTACATATAGCACTATTGAACTTGGGATTAATTAGATCAAAGTATTGAAAACCTAACCAGTTATCAAAATTGTTGAGGCAGTAATTTCAAGGGTTAATCGTCTAACTGTAGTTCAATTGGAGTATGTTACTCATGTTTAAAATAATCAGTATAATTAAAGTTGCAGCTCGATCCGGTAACTCCGACCTCATCCGAGAGGTTCTGGACATACTTCCAGATGATTTGCCGGTAAGCGTTGAGGATGGTGACTGCTCACAAGAACACGCTTCTTCACCAAGTCGTCTCCTGCGATCAAGTGAAGATAGTGGACGCTGTGCTTAACTACAAGATGGAGAAGAAGTTGAAGCAGCATGGTGATGAGAGTCCGCTGGAGCTGCATATCCACCTCGGCGAAACTCCGGTATACGGGGCTGCCAAGCACGGCAGGCTCAAAATGCTGAAGCGGATGGCGCGACATGTAGAAATCATGATTTTTCTTATGTATAATTTCTTACATTTTATACTAAAGTGTTTTACTTGCAATTGAGCTTCCTGAATTTGCAGTTGTTTGAATTGTCATTTGCAACTTATATTTAAAAAATAAATAAATAAATAAATTGTTAGGAGCTTAGCTGTAACTAATTTTTTCTAGCTCCTAATTTTCATTTTTTTTAAAAAAAAAAGCCGCTTTAGTAGTTAGGCCGTTTTCGGCCGTTACTTAGTCATTATTGGCCTGAAAGCCACAATGGATCCGAGACCCAGAATAATATTATAAAAACTAGACACGCCAACATAAAAGGATTTGAAAATTTAAAAACAAAAAACATGTATAAAATATTTTAATTGTGTTTTTGACTCAATTTTTACCTTATAATTTTATTATAAATAACTTAATCTCCCGCCATATGTTTTCAAATGCAAATTATTTTAACATTATTCATTATATATATTACATATGTCATAATATAATTATAATTTTAACAATTTTAATTTCAATAGTGTCAATAATATACTTCAAAAAGTGTTTTTGGTATTTAAAATTTATTCATAATAAGCGATATATAATTAGAATATATATTTTATTTTATCTTGATGGATATACTTTGTGACTTTGTTAAATTTTTTATTAAATTGAATTAAGGCTCTTGCGTAATGATATGGTTATTTTTTCTTTCTGTCCTGTAACTAGTTCTTTGTAATGTTTCTATTTTATTATTAACATTTTTTGCCTCATTGGTAAAAAAAATATTAAATTAGATTAAGGATTAATTTTAGAATTAAATACTAATTTTGCCATGGAAATGTTAATAAGGAGCACTTAGCACTCAGAAGTTTTTTTGATATCATTTTTGCCCTAGAAGATTAAAAACTTATAATTTTGCCTATCAGTTGATCTTGACTGTTAGATCATTGCTCTCTTTGTAAACTTCAAGGGCAAATTTGCTCCCAAAAAAAAAAACTTTCAGGGCAAATTTGCTCTTAAAAAAAACTTCCAGGTTATATTTGCTCCTTTTTGTAAACATTCGAAACAAAAATGATATCAAAAAAACTTACGAATGCTGAGTGGCCCCTGACCAATTCTTCTATAGTAAAAATAGTATTTAACCCTTAATTATACTCACATCACAAAATAATGTTGACAGCTACTATTTATTTTGTTTGAGTGCATGGTAAGTTTTTAAATTTGAGAAAGAAAAAAATAATGAATAAATGATCATTAATTAGAAGTTTCCCAAAAGGGTTAAAAAAAAAAAAAAGAAGAAGAGGAGAAGAGAGATTGAATTTTTATTATTATACAATATTTCCTTAAAAGAAGAAGAGGAGGAGGAGAGATTGAATTTTTATTATTATACAATATTTCCTTAAAAGATTTTTGCTCTTCAACTCCTCTCCTATATATAGATAGGCATCATCTAGTTTTGGCTCAGTAATACACATTTTTCAAAAAAAATTTTAATTTTCGTTTTTTTTAAAAAATTTTTTATATATTTTTAAAGGTCCAGCATATATATTTTTGGGAAAATCCTATTAAAAGCCTTTTGAAATACCTTAATCTTAAATGAGGCCTCTAAATTTAACTAATTCTAAATGAAGACGTATAACTGGCACAATTCAAGATTTTAAAATTGGGTGATTTTACATGTTTGCCCTCTTGATCCTTCTATCTCTATCTCGTTCTAATGGATTTTTTCCCAGGCCGGTACTTTTCCCATTTCAAATCTCTGCTTTCTTCTACAAGACCTCATTAATTTCCTCCTTCATATCTCTCTCCCCTCACTCTCTCTAGTCTCATTCATCCACCGCCCGACCTCACAATCACATTCAGGTATGGCCTATAGGCTAATTGTTTTTCTGCTTACAAACTGAACAACAAATATTCTACTAGTTTTTTTTTACCTCTTCCATTTTCATTTCAGAAGGACTTTTTTATGAGTAAGAAATTGTGAGGTTGCTACAAGTCCGTGGAAGAAACTTGTTACGGTGGATCAATAGGCAAAATTGGAACCAAGAATGGATATACTGTGGAATTTAGCGTGGGAAAACTGCAATGGATGAGAATCAAGTATTTGCAAAAATAAGCAACAAAAAAATAAAAGAAGCAAAAAGCTTTAGCTACAGATAAATGAGATGAGGGAGATGGAGAGAGGAGAGACACATGGATGAGGGAATGAGGTCTTGCGTAAAACAAAGATTTGGAATTAGAATAGTATCAGTCGGGCTTTGCGAACAGATGGCTCGCTGGTGCTCTGACGACTTCGTAAGTCATGGGTTCGATTCAGCATTCTTCCATGCTCACTACTCAGAATCACAGAATAGTATCAGTCGGAAAAGGATCCGAGAGAAAAGATGGGGATAGAAGGAGCACAAGGGCATACAAGTAAAATCACTTTATTCTGAAATCCTAAATTGGTATCCTCTTCCGGTCCAAATCTTGCTGTTGTTGTTATTATTATTTTTATCTGTTTCATTTTGGTTGTGTTCTATATCGCTGGTTCTACTTGTAGCTGTGGTGTTTGGAAATTTAAGATTGAAGAATGATTTTGTTTTGCTGCTAGTTGATTAAAGAAGTACGTAGTTTGGAGCTTTTTTTAGGTGGAGAGAGTATTGGAAGGGAGGGACTTCAAGTGTTTTTTTTTTTTTTTAAGGGGTTCATCGCTGATTTTTTTTTTCCCCTCTCTGGCAGTTGGTGTAGGGTGAGGGGATTTATGAATCTTCAATTACCCTTTCCTTTTACTATTCATTCGTGTTAGTTCTCTATGTGTTTTGATGATAACTGACAATTGTAAACTTAAGATGAAGTTTGTCTTTGGTAAGTTGAAAAACTTACTGTCAAAGGCAAACTCGAGTTTTGGTTGAAAAACTCAAGTAACTCAATTTTTATGAACTAAGGCAAACTCCAGTTTGCGAGATACAGAGAGTACTCCAAGTTTTTTACATTAAGACAAACTCGAGTTTGTATTAAACAGAATATTTTCTTAAGTAAGCAAAACTCCAATTTACATAGGTAAACTCGAGTTTTGGTCTTACAGAGAGTTTTCTATATTTTTGAACTAAGCCAAACTCGAGTTTCTATTTGGAAACTCCAGTTTGTGCTTGACAGAGAGTTCTCAAGTTTCCCAACCTTTGTTGGAAACTCGAGTTTGCTATGGTCAACTTGAGTTTGTAACAAACAGAGAGCTATGCTCCATTCTGAACTTGAGAAAACTCTAGTTTTGATTCATAAACTCTAGTTTGCATTTGGCAGAAAGTTTTTCAAAGTTTTCTCTCTTTTGAGGAAACTCGAGTTTGACTTTGCAAACTTGAGTTTTGATCATACTGAGAGCATCTCATATTTATGAAGTTTTGGAAGCTCTAGTTTACTTTTGAAAACTCCAGTTTCCACCATTCAAGGAGTTTTTCAAAGTTCTTCAAGTTAAAGAAAACTTGAGTTTAGTTTTGTTTACTCGAGTTTACACCAAGCAGAAAGCTTTGCTCTTTTCAATGATTTTGAAAACTCCAGTTAAGATTTGAAAACTCTAGTTTTAAGCTTTTACACTTAAACATATTTTCACTATAACAGTTCAAAACTCGAATTAGTCACTAATGAACTCAAGTTTTGCTCATATTCAAAAATGTGCTTCAAAGATGAAATCACAACATTCTTCTCTGGAAGAAGGAAACTCGAGTTAGGTTTTAGAAACTCGAGTTTGGTCTTCTAAAGCAAAGTTGCAAACTCCAGTTTGTATGAACAAACTCGAGTTTGTGTCGCAGAGTTTGAAAATCAAATTGCTCGTATTTGTGAAATCTTCATGTTTGATCTTAATACTTCTTATCATCACTCAGTACTATTTCTAACTATGTTTAATTAGTTTGTTAGTGAATTTCAGATGGTTTAGGGGATATTAAATGAAAATTTGAACAAAAGCAAAAAGTGATGTCAGCACATTAAATTCAATGTCTAGAAAGCTTGCACCCTTTCGGACAATCATTCTGCACATGTTGCAAAGAGATTAATGTTTCCTTTCCTCATTCAGTAGCTGCTTTTCCAACGGATTAAAATTCAAGAAGTCAATCATAAACTTCTGTGCAACTGGATTAACCAAAGAGTAGAGAGAGAAGAAGACCAAAGCTTTGCTAATCACTTCATCAATGTGTCCAACGGCTATAATCAATCCAACGGACATTTAATGCTCTCTTCATATGTAAGGAGCTGCATTCAATTCTTTTTAACAACCAATACATAGAAAATGAATTGCATTCAAGTTCTTCAACTACTCTTTCAGTTTTCTACTGTAAAGTATCTTTTGATACATTTGTACTTCAGTGTTTATTATTCACTCTTAGAGAGAGTTTCATTTATTGAAATAATTTATTGTAAGAATCTCAAGTCAAAGGAACCTGAAGATTGAGAATATCAGTGTACAACTTGTAAGGGGGAGTATATCCTAATGAGAGGATAACTTTGAGTACAAGGTGTGTAACTGATTCCAAGTGATAGTGAAAAATCCCAGAATGTCTGGAGATTGGACGTAAGTCAAGAGGTTGGACTGAACCGGTATAAATTTGTTGTGTCCTTCTTCTTCTTCCCTTACTCTGTTCTGCTCTGTTTTAGTATACTAATAACAGAGCACTTTGAAAAGAATTTTGAAATCCTCAATTCACCCCCTTTTGGTGAATAGCTCCACTTTCAATTCGTGCTTGTTAGGTGGTGTTGTTGATGCATGTCTTTATGTATTTGATTCGATTTTTCTATTTCCCTGTTGTTGTGCATCCAAAGAAAGGAAAGAAAAAAAAAAAGGTTTTAAGTGTTTTCTTTTCAATTAGGACTTTGTAGAAAAGGTAGTCATAGTATTGGAATGTGTGTGACCTTAAGTGTGAAAACCATGTTTATGTATGGGTTCCATTGTTTTTCTTTGGTCTTCATTGGTTCTTTCCAGTAGAGGTAAAAAAATGAATTTTTATTGTGGTTATGGCTAAAATGAGAAAAGAATAGAACTAGATACTTCTGTGTATTTATTAGTTAAGAATGGTGAAGTTACACTATTATTTGGGCTATGAAAGAGATTAAAGTTTAAGTTTCTTCTTTTTAAAAAAATGATAGTAAATTAGAAATTATGTCAATTGTTGCTGGAGCTATGACTGAGGTGGATATGAAGAATTGGAATGGAATGTGAAAATAGGAAATTTTATGTAAAGCAACAATTTATGGATTTGTTTGGGTATTAGGAGGAAAAGGAGTGAATAATTTGGAAACCGATAAGTTCGAGAAAGAGGCATAGCATAAAGCATACAGGTGAGTGAATAATGTCCTATTGTAATTCTTATAAATGATATTTTTACTAGTTTTATGTTTTAATTTTATCACAACAATTCTTGATCATGATTTCTCTAATGAAAATTTATTAGAATTATCTTATCTTCTCATCAATATTGCATTGAAGAAAAAAAAAACAAAAAGGATTTATATTTAACATTATTAGTCTTTTTCCTTTTTGTTCGATGAACATTTATGCATGAAGATGGTGAAAAGGTTTTTCAAATGAATAATATGTTGAATCGTGCTGAAAATAAATTATATTTATGATATAGATTTTGTGCATACTTGAAAATAGCATTTGAAATATTATTCATAGACCTTCATCTTGGAATCCTTGATTGTGAACATCTCCTCATGAGATTTCATTATTAGAAACTCTTTTCATTTATAAAGTTAAATTGATTCCATGCATGTTTGAAAATGTTTTTGAGAGGACTGAATACAGAACGCTGGTTACTAACAGCAATACTGTTAGTCCTTGGTGTACCATGGTTAACCTTGAGCTTGCTTGATATTCATGAGATTTGTTCTCACGCTTGTTATTCGTGGGTCTTGTACATGTGCTTGTTTTGTAGCCTCATGCTGCACATGTTTCATGGCCCTGTTCTGTGCTTGATTGGTTACTTACTCTCGTGGACTATATATGTGTCCACACTTGTTTTCATGCCCTTGAGCTACGCTTGATTAGTTACCCTCATGGACTGTGTGGCCACACTTGTTATCCGTTCTATAGAAGTCCTACAATTAGAGGGGATAAGATTTACTGTAATAAACTGATTTTGTCAAACAAAATGATTTTATTAAGTATCTCAAGTCATTTAATTGGTGATCTTGTATAGAGTTCTATTTTTATTCATTATGATATAGAAATTGTGATTTAGTGCCATATTGTTTTTTTAAAATCAGAAGATGAAAATGTTAAATTATATTATTCTTTATTTTATTAAATTCTATAAATAGGGCATGATTCACTGGAAAATTTGTTTGGTTTTGATAGTATTGTTGACGCTGTACCTGCGGCAGAGCAATAAAGAGCCTTCTCAATTATTTAAAATTTGTTGTCTCCTTTTGTAGTGCTGCTATTTGATGTAATTATAAATTTATACTTTTGTATTACTATTAAAAGCTAAATGCTCCATGTAGTCTATAGGTAGGATCCCTATCTTTATTTTGTTCAAAACATATGTTTATGCATATATAATGGTGGAGTAGAGCTCCAAATGTCATTTTGTCATTTCAAATCATGGTAGGATTCTGGGAAGTCTAACTTACAAAGAAAACTTTATCATTATTTTTACAATGCGTTTTATATGTTTTGACATTCCTAGAATATGTAGGTATAAATTAGAGATAGTAACTGTATATCCTAGATTAAGGTACGAGGTATGCCAGTTCTTTTTAAATTTTATGGTTTAGGGAAAGTGAGTTTCCCTCATATTCCATATTAGTCACTCTGCTGGTTTTCAGGGTATGGCAATTTTGGTATCAGAGCATAGGTTTTCCTATAGTTACATGGAGGGGGGATTCTTCAATAGGGTGTCGATTATCATTATGAACCCAGGCATAATAATAATCGACGTATCATTGAAGAACTTTGTTTAGGTGGTTTTGAAGTGTTGTCAATTTCCCATTTATCGTTTTGTTGATATATTATCCTTATTTTGGAAGTTAATATGTCGTATGTTTCTTTTGTAGTAAAAATGCCGCCAAGACGTCAAGTAGCTAGCAAAAATCCTAATGAAGATAGGATTTTAGATAGAGTCTCTACTCAGCCGAGCGAATTGCCCTAGAAATCGAGGGCAGGGTTGTAGAGGAAGCAGGACTAGGGGAGGTCAACCCCTAAGACCTGTCTAGGAGATCCTATATGAGGCCGAACCATCCACTCAACATTCTGCTGAAATCTCAACCTCATCTAGACGTGAAACTCGTGAAGAAACTCGTAGTGTTGCGGCCGAGGAAAACACTACAGTTAAATTGATAGAATTTACCAAGCTAAATCCTCCAACTTTCTCTGGGACAAATATTCAAGAAGATACGTCAGAATTTCTTGAAGGCATTGAAAAGAGATGTCGAGCCTTAAGGCACCTTGAGGTTCAACATGTACAATTTGATGTGTTTCAACAAGTAGGCATAGCTAGTACCTAGAGCAAATCAGTGCCTCGTTTAAATGAAGATATAGTGCCATCATTATCTTGGGAGGAGTTTAAAAATGTGTTTCTCAAGCAATATCTCCCACAGAGCACCAAAGACTCTAAGGTTGAAGAATTTCTACTGTTAAAATGCATTAGGAGAGATTGTGACTGAGTATGACAAGAGATTTACTGAAGTTTCTTCTTTTGCATCTCATCTAGTATCCAAGATAAGGACAAAATTTCTTGATTTATTCAAGGGTTGCCCACATATATACATGACTCTGTTGTTCCTATGTTAACTCTTTTTACTACGTATGCTGAAGTGGTTGATTGTGCATTGAGAATTGAGTGGCGGAATAATGAAGATAGGCGGCTGCTAAGAAGCGTAAAAGAGAAGAAGGCGGAAAATTTGAAGGGTCTTACAAAACTAATCACTTTTAGGGCCAATCTCAAAGCCATGTTGTACAATCAACATCTAGATCATATGGTTCTCTTGTAAGTGCCCTAATTGCAAGACCTAAATTTGGAAATGTTAAACCACATCTCACCCTGTCATGAACCAGTTGAATTACTCAAGGGCCCCTTGTGCAGCGTGTGGAAATTTTCATTTAGGGCCATGTCGTAAGGCCTCTGGTGCTTGTTATAAGTATGGGCAAACCAATCATTTGAGAAGGAATTGCCCATTATTCAACTAGCATCAAGTTTTGGATCAGTTCGAGCTCCTCCTCGCCCTCAATGGTGGATCTTTTCAATGACAATGGCCCCCCCCAAAAAAAAGTTCAGTTTTTTTTTAAAAAATTTAATATAATGCAATTTTTTTCCCTCTTTTCTTTTTCATTCCCTCCCACTCAAGTTACACACTTGACGCATGCAATAGTAAAACACGGTGCAAGCAATAGTATAACACGTTTCCTCCGCTCTTCTCTGCTCGACTACTCTGTTCTGCATCCTTTCTCAATCTCTTTGTCTCTCACAGTTTATTTGTTGTTCTTCATTTTCTCTCAGTCTCTCCATCTGTTCTTCCTCTTCTACAAAGGATCGTTACAGACCTTAAGAATCCAGCATGGTGCCTTTGAATCAAAGGTTAAGAAAGCTTTTAGACGGCTTGCTTTGCAGGTTTGATCCTTAATCTTTCTGTCGTAATTGTTGCCCCAAAGTTTAGGCCTTTTGTTTTAAAACATAAGATTTTAGTTTTGAAAGTAATCATAGTGAAAAATTTGACACGAGCAGTACTTTTTTATATAGGTAACTGAATCCATGGCAGTCGCTCATCTTGTGGATACTAGTATATTCATAAAATAACATTGGAGCAGAGATGAGTGCATGAAAGGAAGCAAAAGAGATATGGGTATGAGCATATGGTTGATTCTTAGCTAGCATTGTGATTTGAGAACTATCCAAGCAATTGTACGCTTAAGCAAAGCAACCATTAAACAAATAATTTGTGGCCACTGCTCTCTGTTTTTTATTTGCAATTTCCAGTACCATTGTTAGCACAACACTCAACATCTGCACATGTTCCCTCTCATCTATATATGACTCTCTCTTCTTATTAAAGTCTTTTAAAGTCACTCTGATTTTTCATTATTCACATCAACCACACTCATTCACACCCATACATACCCTTTCATTTTGTTCTCACGCCTTGAAATTAACACTCGTTACGTTTGGTATTTGGGTCCCATTGTCCCAATTTGATTGTTCTTTTTTGGTGTAAAGTTATTTGCCTCCCCAATATCTTCGGTTTGGCTTTATTGAGGAATTGGAAATGTTGATTGGTTACTTTTAAATTATGTATCAGTTTCATCTAGATGTTTGCTGAGAAAGCAATTGTGGGGTACAATTTCACCAAATCATTGAAGCTTATGATGTGAGTTATCTTATTCCCATCTTTCTATGAATACTACTTCTATTAATAATTGAATTGGGTATTAATAATTTCTCTGCGCTACATTGAAATTGAAAGCAATATGTGAAACCAATTATCCAGTTCAATGACTATTCAATGATTGCCATTTTTTTCCAATTGAATACGTATGCAACATTGTATTAATCATTAATAACATGTATGATTCATTGCTCATTGCAAGACCATAAGATTGAATATATGATCAGTCTGTTGATATATGTGTCTGTGATAATAGTTAATTGTATTGTTCAAATTGTTTATAGGTTATTTGGAAAGTGAAAATCTAGCTCAATGATTAGAATAAAACAATTGATTCATTCTTCATAAGGAAATCTAGTGATCACATAGGGGAAGATAACATAGCTTCTATATCTTTACCAGTTGAAAAGACTTGCCATGATGCTTTAAGGTTTGAATGTGAGGAACAACCTTCTAAAATTCCTAAGGTTACTTCCAATGAATTTGATATTAATTCCTTAGAGCGTGATTCGGGTAAACGCCTTCAAATATGGCAACATCATGTGAATCAAAGAGATGAAGTTCGAATGGCTTATTTAAAATGGGACCCATACTAGTGTAAACTTCAATGTTATCCTCTTATAGGAAAGAATCATCCATAAAGATTTCAGTATAATTGGTTTGGTATATTTCCTTCTTGATTAGAGTATTCTCCTATTACAGATGCTGCTTATTGTTTACCATGTTTTCTTTTTACTAAATCAAGTGGGCGTCTTGGAGCATATGTTTTTACTGTTAAAGGATTTCAAAAGTGGAAAAAAGTCCTTAATGGAAAAAATTGTGCTTTTCTCAATCATATAGGAGAAGATCCTTGCTCACCACATAACAAAGCAATGAAGGCTTGTTGAATCAACATAGGTATATCCAGAATGTCTTTAATGTACAAAGTTCAAATCAAATTTTAAAGAACTGACTACATCTTAAGGCGTCTATTGATACGATACGTTGGTTGGCATTTCAAGCATGCACTTTTAGAGGTCATGATGAAACTTCAGAATCAAAAAACAAGGGTAACTTTCTTGAGATGATAAAGTTGTTAGCATCATACAATGATGAAGTTGCAACAGTTGTGTTGGAAAATGCACCATACAATTCCAAGTATACTTCACCTATAATTCAAAAGGAAATATTGCATATGCTCTCAAGCAAAGTTTGTAACCATATTCGTCAACAAATTGGAGATTCCAAGTTTTGCATAATTGTTGATGAAGCACATGATGAATCAAAAAGGGAGCAAATGGCACTTGTTTTGAGGTTTGTTGATGAAAGTGGTTGCATACAAGAAAGATTTTTTGATCTTATACATGTTAAAGACACTATGGCATTAACTCTTAAAAAAGAATTGTGTGCTGTATTTTCTAAGCATAATCTTGATATCTCTAACATTTGTGGTCAAGGTTATGATGGGGCTAGTAATATGAGAGAGGAATGGAATGGTTTGCAAGCATTATTTCTCAATGATTGCCCTTCTGCATACTATGTGCGTTGTTTTGCTCATCAATTACAACTTGTATTGGTTGCTGCTTCTAGAGAAGTTATTCCTATCCATCAATTTTTTTCAAATTTAACCTCCATTGTTAATATTATATGTTCATCCAGTAAACAACATGATGAGTGTTACAAGCTACCAAGTTAGATGAAATTGCACATTTGCTTAAGATTGGTGAACTTGAAACTGGTAAAGGGGCAAATCAAATTGGTACTTTGAAATGGGCTGCAAATACTCATTGGAGTTCTCATTTTTACTCAATTTGTAGTATGATCAATATGTTTATAGCAACTTGTTCTGTTCTTCAAAAGATTATTGTTGATGGATCAACTTATTCTCAAAGAGAGGATGCTGATGCTACTTATAATATTTTGACTTCTTATTGATCCTGCACTTGATGAAAGAAATCATGGGAATAACAAATGTTCTTTGCCAAGCTTTGCAAGAACAATCCCAAGATATAGTTAATGTTGTGGATTAAATTGGCACTACAAAAGTTCTCATTCAAAAATTGAGAGAAGATGTGGTTGGTCGGATTTATTGAAAAAGGTGACATTATTCTGTGAACAACATGAGATTGATGTTCCTAACTTTAGTGCTCATATATAGCACGACAAGGATGCTCTCGTCATCAAAAAGATCATATTACAATGGAGCATCATTATAAAGTGGAAATATTTTTAGTTACAATAGACAAACAGTTGCAAGAGTTGAATATGAGGTTTAAGGACAAAACTTTGGAGCTTTTGACACTTAGCTCTCATTTGATTCCTAAGGATGCTTATAAAGCTTTCAACATTGATAATATTTGCACTCTTGTTGCAAAATACTATCCTACTAATTTTATTGAGCAAGAGAAGATAATTCTAAAGCCTCAACTTCAACATTTTATTATTGATGCTTTTGGTCATCCAGATTTGAAGAATCTATCAATTCTACCTGAATTATGTTGTGCTTTGATGAAAACAGTGAAATCTAAGGTGTATTACTTGAACTTGATTGATCGATTAATTTGCCTCTTATTAACTCTTCCAGTTTCAACAACTACCTCAAAATGCTCGTTTTCAACAATGAAAATAATTAAGACAAGGTTGCGTAACAAGATGAAAGATGATTTTATTGCAGATAGTATGGTAATTCATATTGAAAGGGAAATAGCTGACATTTTCACTATTGATTCAATTATTGATGATTTCAAGTCATTGAAAGAGTGAAGAGCATTACTTTAAGTTAAGGTAATTTTTAATTGTTTCATTTAGTATAGTGTTTTATTAATTTTATATTATAAATTACATTGTTAACTTTTACTATTTTGATATATTATATAACAGGAAATCTTCTGGAATTTCATGATATCTTCTCATTTTGTAATTGATATGACATCCATATTAGAGAAAGGTATGTTATCTTATAAATTAGAATTGTTAAAATACTTTTATTATAAATCTGAATATTTTAAACATGTTATATAATCATAAATTTTTTTAATTAGTTAATGACTATACATTTGGCCTCTCAAAATATCCCAAGATCCGCCACAGCTCTCCCTACTATATCTGCAGCTCCATCTACAGGAGCAACTTCTGCTTCTACTGGAAGGAGTATGTCAGGAAAATGGGGTCAATCTTTTTCTAGGCAAGGCCAAGCAAGAGTATGTGCTATGACACGACAAGATGCTTGAGCTTCTAATGTTGTTGTTACAGGTACCATTACTATATGTTCTCAAAAGGCTTATGTCTGTTTGATCCTGCATCAACTCATTCTTATGTTTCTAAATATTTTTGTAAGAGGTTGGGTAAATGTTGGTCAAATTCCCTTATGGCAAGCGAACCAGTCGAACAAGTAATAAAGTGAAAGTAGAGTATCGTCCCACAGAGACTGAGATATCAAGGAATGACACTCGATTGCTATGATAGTTGTGAAAGCAGAAAATAAATAAAATCAGGTTGAGTGGTTGTGGTGATTATGCTACTAGCGAAAGTAAACGAAATAACAGTAAAAGTGAGAAGATATCAGTAAAAGGTTAGGCTGGACTCAGAGTCACCCTTAAGTGCGTTAATCCCCCAGTTGCTCTACCCAATGCTACAGCATCTACACTGTACAGCTTCTGCAATTGCTACAGCATAGCCACTACTCACAAAGCTATTTGGTTAACCCACCTCTATAGTCTACCGAAGCTTCTGCGTCCGATACGTAGGATGCTAACTATACTCCTTCCATATTCCTAGTAGGATGCTAACTATACTCCTTCCATATTCCTATTTTATAATTGCTACCCTAGTAGGGGAATCTTTGTTAGTTTCACAATAGCGGAAGGGCTGACCATGGAGTACCTTCTCGGTAGAGGAAATTAGGATAGGGCCTATTGGATGGGAGTCCTTAATTAGGTGGCTAACCTAGTTGCATTCAGAGGACTCAAACGCTTCCAATTGAGAACTCTGGCGGTTCTAGGGGACTCTTGGTAGGTCCTAGTCTACTATTCCTAGTTGGGCGTTCCGTTTGAGAACTCCAGTGTATAGGGGATTCTCAGTGCAGGCCACATGGTATACCTAGAGCTAAGTTATGTGATATGTGTTTGCTATTTGTGTTACATGAGATTTACACTATGTTTACTGAATGCTATGCTGTTGTAGACTAATTGTTATGATTGACTATCATATTTGTTTGTGAGATTAACTGTTACTCTGGGATTCACATTGAATCCTAGGTGTCCCTAAGAGCTCAGTTTACTATTCTATCATTGTGTTGCTCACTATTATTCACTACAATACTCTAATAAGTATTGTAATTACAAGGGGTATGACATAAGAACTATTAATGGTTATTTAATGGTATGCTAGATTTTTTCTATGTTACATTTATCATTCATAATGACATCCTTTTGAAAATACTGTTTACGAAACCTGACAGATAGTTAAAAATACCTTAATTTTTCAAGAAAGACAAATTTACTTACTTTATATGGGTTAAGATGTACCTAGCACCCAGATTATTTTTGGGGGTGCATATAGCATCTTAAAGTATTTAGTGGTGTAATTTTATCCATATCATGTGTGTTTTTTTTTTGGATATACAAAATGTAGGAAAGAGGTTAGGTTCACCCACGATCCCAGGGTAAGACGAAATCTCCGTTCCTCCTAAGTTATATCGATGTTGGGCAGGGCAAGCTGTCTATTATCCTCAGGCGTTTACCTAAGCACCTAGGAGCTAAAATGCCTCCTCTAACACCTTGACTCACTTTAGGATCGAACTCTCTCTCTTTAGTGAGAGTGTCGGACGCCTTTGCTAGTTGAGTCCAAAGACGAAAAGTATCCATATCATGTTAAAAATAGAGTAATTCCACCATAAACTAAGATGCTTATTATCCACGGTTAATTTACTGTTCATCATCTTTGTTATACGAGGCCTTGAGCCACTGTTGCGGGCTGCTTCTTTTTCTTCCAGAAATCCCTTGAAGTCCCAACGATAATGTAAGATTCAGAGTGCCATCCAAGTTTGTAGAATGAAGGTGAATTTAAAAAAAAAAAAAAAAAGAAGAAAAAGAAAAGGACAATCGATACTAATTGCGAATGTGAGCTGGCCTTTGAAAATGACTTTCACAAAGAACTTTCCCCTTTTTTTCTTTTGTCTTTCTTTTGACCAAAGTGTAGGGAATAAATTCCATTGAAAAGTATCTCCACTTTGTTTTTCCTCCGCTCCTCCAAAAGAAGTTGGACATTTCATATTTAATATTTTATAAGTAACTGTTTTTTATTAAAATTTTTAGATAAATTTGGGTAGCTTTTATTTATTTATTTACTTTATAAGTAATATTTTAATCATTTTTATAAAGACTTAGATCTCGACGATTCAAATTTCATCACATAGTTCAAATGTGCTGGCTAATAAAATAAATAAATAAAATAATCAAATAAAGGTTGAAAATGAGAAGTAGCAGAAAGTGCAGGCAAATGAGAAAAGTATTGTTCGATCACCATATAAATAAAGGGAAATACATTTCTCATGTTGTAGGAGAAGTGTATCGTCATGTTATTGATACAAAAAGATGTGAGTCTCACTGTTTTTGTACTTGAGTTTTTTTTAAAAAATATATATATAAAGAAGATATGAGTCCCGTCTTCTTTTTCTCATAAAACATGAGAGGTATAAACCCCATAAATAAATTACTATTCATACAGTACTGGAAAAATAATTTCTAATTGTTGAGCTATTCCAAATTTAGTAATAATAGATGCTTTGAAAACTCTGTACTTCAGACTCCTATTATGTTTAAATTAGCACACAATTTTCAGAAAAGTTTTGGGGAAAAATATCATTAAGGCCTCAAGTATGGAAAATAATAGGGAAAATCCATCTCAGGGCCCATATTAATAAAAAAATGTTAAAAAAGACCCCAGAGCTGTTTTTGGTAATATTTCATAAAACGTTAATTGTTAACGCCTATTGATATAGTTGTTAACCGGTACTGATTTAGTTGTTAATGGGACTGATTTAGTTGTTAGAATATTATTGTTAATGCTATTAATTTAGTTGTTAACGATTACTGATTTAGTTGTTACCGATTATAAAATAATACCAAATTTTTGACATATGACTTTTTTTTAGGTCTTTTTTGACATTTTTTTTGCTAATATGGACCCTGAGATGAATTTTCCCAAAATAATATGACAAACTATGCGACTTGATAATATATTATTTCATCTGGTTGGGACGTGGAGATGTAGAGGATATTTTCCCAAATTTGTTCATACAACTATTTGGCATTTAATTACTTTTATTAGTGTAACCTAGTTCAATTATAAAAACAGTCTTCTAAGAGACGTTAACAAGTCTGGTAGACGATCCAACCGATTGAACAGTCGAATCCAATTCTTTGATCACTGAAGCAAAGTTCGTATAAAGTTACATTGTGGCTCCAAATGTGATTACATATAAATAACCAATCAAACCACAATATTCAACAGAGAAACTCGTAAAGAAGCCACATACATAGCCTGTTAATATGTGAGTTGTGAGTAAGTGAGAGAGAGAGAGAGAGAGAGAGAGAGAGAGAGAATGGAAAGCAGGGAAGAAGAAAATCCCAAATTTGACCCCATAATGGAAGAACTACAGAGAATTGTTTTACACAGCGAATGGGACTACTTCAAGAAAGACCACGGCCGGAATGCTGCTGATCTTATCAAACCCTTCAACATGGCCGGAAACACCGCCATTCACATCGCGGCAAAGTCCAACAACCCCGACCTCCTCCGGGAGCTTCTGGACTTGCTTCCAGAAGATTCTGATCGCCGGCAAGGATTGAGGACGGGGAATGCTCATGAGAACACGCTTCTTCACCAAGTGGTGTTGTGCAAGAATGTGGACATGGTGAACACTGTGCTCAGCTACGAGATGGAGAAGAATCTGAAGCAGCCTGAGGATGGGGATCTTTTGGAGCTGCGCAACGACCTTGGCGAAACGCCAGTGTATATCGCCGCCAAGTACGGCCGGCTCAAGATGCTGAAGCACATGGCGAAATATATAAACGATATGGAGCCACACTTCTACAACAGAGATTTCTATCCTTCCATCCTTCACATTGCCATTATTGGCCAGCATTTTGGTAATATATACATATATATATATATATATATATATATATCTTCTCTTTAATTCTGGTTTTACATATGAATAAGTCATTAACTTGATTTACGAATCATATATATATATATATGGGAAAAACATTTCTTATATTGTAGGAGAGGTGTTTGCTCATGTCACACACACATGAAATGGTGGGACCCACATATATATATATATAATTAGCATTATATATATGTGTGGGCCTCGTCATTTCATATGTGTGCAGGAATCTTCTTTTTTTTTTTTCATGTAACATGAGAAATTTAAACCCCTATATATATATATATATATATATATATATATATATATATATATATATATATATATATATATATATATTTCAATTAAATTTCCTATATTAACAAGTTAACCTGTTGTTAGATCGATGTGGGCGATTTGGTCTCTTTGTACATTTAAGAAATGATATTCAAGAATCTTGGGACGAACTTGTAAGATGTTTTTGTAAATAAGTCTATTTGATACTTCTTCATATATATATATATATATATATATATATATATATATATATATATATATATATATATATATATATATATATATATTTATTTATTTATTTATTTATTTATTTATTTATAATTTCTTACCCACATATCTGAAAACTTTTCATTTTTTCATTCTTACACACTACCGCTCAAGCATATTTTCTCGTACTTCTTCAAACTACTATTTATTATTTTTTATCATAAATATAAGACATACTTTATAGTGCAATTTGAACTAGACACTACAAACTATGGACCACAAGAGTTTTTAATAGTGGGGAATGACATTTTGTTCACAACAGAGGGGAATAAAACAGTTGTTTTCTTCAACTTTTTTCCCTTTAAAAAATTATTTACAAATATTAATTATCACAGTTGCTAACAGAAATCAGAGTTGCAAACTAAGTTTCATTTTAAGTTTAAATAATTTATTTTCAATTGCGACTACTCCTGAATTTGTAGTTGTTTGAATTGTTATTTACAACTCCATTTTCAATGAAATCGAGCTCTTTAATTTCTGGAAGAGGATACTTTCAAAATATTTTTTCTCCCTTTTTTCAAACTCTCATCCCCACCTTTAAACTAAAAAATGGATGTCTTAGATTTAATATTTATAAAACTATACTATTATATTATTTTATAAATTATTTTTTGAATATATATATATATATATATATATATATATATATTAATTAATTAATTAATTACTAAATGAGAAAGACATTGAACTTGGCGGTGCAGATGTAGCGATGTGGTTATCAAAACAGAAAGGCATTGAGAAGGGAGCATTTGTATTGGAAGGCATTATGAATGCGAAAGAATATGAAAAATATGGATTGAGCTGTCTTCAACTTCTCTCTAGCATGCCTTCAGTTTTCAGAAGCCATCATTCTCAGGCAGCTGGATTTACACACAACCTCATTTATGCTTGTACCTACTTAATTCTCTTCTCCCTCTCTATCCCTTCATTTGTTTATTCATAATTCTACTTAACCATTATAAATCAGGCTATTTGGTAAGAGAAAGGGGAGGAAATTTTTTTTGGAGTTGATAGAGAAGTGGGGTTAAAAATTTTTAATTAATGTTTTTTTACTATTTTATCTTACAACTTCTTTGTATTAACATTTTATAATAACCTCATTTCTCTAACTTTTTTTTTTTTAATTCATCCCATAAAAATTTTCACTCCCCTCTCATCCCCTTAAAACCGCTAGTACCAAACTGCCCTACGAATTGTATATAATTGAAGAGGGGTTCGGAATGACTATATATATATATATATATATATATATATATTAATCTGGGTGACAGGTATTCCAAACAAAGGTTACGATGAAGAGGATGAGGATGAAGACGAAGATGATGGTAAGTTTATCAGAGGGAATGGAGATATAGAAAGCGGAAAAAAGAAGATAAAGAAATCCATCTCACCATCTCCAGGTACGTACACACACTCTTATTCTTCTATAACAATCACAAAACATGTTCTTGATACGAATGTTCCTTGTTGCAGTTTCTTCCCGGATCTATTATGCTTTCTGGAAACTTGTGGCCGAAGGTGAGTATATTTCTTGGCTCAACTTTTGAGATTTTTACTTTATACATTAAAAAAAAAAAGTTGAAATCATAGTTGTTGTTGACATTCTCCCTTCGATCATAAATCTAAGAGTTAGATATGCAATTCAGAGATATTAAAATTAGTTGAGTTGGTTATGTGTAACAAATGTGAGTTAATTTTTCTAAAATAATGTCTTTGATCATTACTCTCACTTGTAAAAACACCTTTAATATGTTTGTGTATAATTAATAGATATAGCGATATGAATACTTTGAGAGTTTGTCCAGAGACTCCAGAAAAATGAAGAATAATAAAGACTTAGAAAGAGTAGAATATACGTCCATGGCTAGCTAGCTGTCTCAGTGGTAGCGCCACCTGCTATACATGGATGATGTACTAGGTTTGAGCCGGCATTGACGTGGTTGTGTGTGCGTCTGTGTGTTTATGTTAAATAAAAAAATTTAAGAGGGGAATATGTGATCTTCTAGAAAACAACTTAATTAGGACCCCTGTAGGAATTACTTAATGTTCCATTTCTACGTTTAAGACCAGAGGAAGTATAATACTCTCTTCCGTTCTTTAAATTTTTCTTTTTCTTTTTTTTTTTGGATATAAATGAGACACCTCAACTAATGCCTATGGGAGCATTCCACCCATTACAATCTTGGCTAAGAAGCATCGCTAGAGCCTCAAAAGGCTTATAGACTTCTTGGAACCCCTACCTTATTTCAAGTCCTCTCTTTGCTAGGTGATCTGCTGCATAGTTACTCGAATGAGGCATGTAGGTGTTCTTTGTTTCCCAGTCCATTGCCAACAACAACTTAGCTTCCTCAAGAAGACTAGAGTCCATTTGAATTTTCATGTGTCCAAGAAGAATAAGGTCGAGACACTGTGGAATCTGTTTTCTCCCAGACTTTCTTAAATTCCATAGCCCATGCAATTTTTAAACTAGAAAGACAGGCCCAAATTTCTATAGTTAATTCATCCTCATCATCAATAGGATGGATGAAACCTTTAATAAAACTCTCGGCGGAGTTTCAAACTAGACCCCTACAAGTATGTGTCATATAGCTATAACTAAGAAACCGCCATCCACATTCACCTTTACCCAATGTTCCTCCCGTGGTCACCAATTCTTACGACTGAGAGCTAGAATAGCGCCCCAAATTTTTGTCCCTACTAGACAATCATTAGCGAGAGTCAGTCACTCCGCCACCATTGCACTTGCACTAGCTAGAATATTTTCATTATTGGGAATAAATTTCTTCTAAAAAACAAACAAGTTTCTCCAATGCCACATCCACCAACACGGGATTATATTGTAAACTTGGAAGCCCACTCTTGACTTGTTTTCTTCTAGCCTCGTATATTTCACCACACCTAACCTACAAGATTCATATTACAAAACATGTGCCACTATGTCAAGCACACTACCTTCCACCAAACAGCTTTCGAGTATGTGGAATCCCAAAAAATATGAATAGTATCTTCTAAATCTGCCCACATACAGGGCATCCCGCATCCAAAGTCGGCCCATTCTTATCAAATAAACAATCGTGAGCAGACTCTAATGAGCTAATACCCAGAGAAGTGTCTTACATCTTTGTAGTGCTCTAACTTTTCACTCTCCACCCCAATCTCTTCCCTGATCCATCACATTCCCTCATAGCACTTGATATGTAGATTTTACAGAGAATTTGTCATTTCTCTCCCACTTCCATTTGACTGATCTTAGATCTTGATCAATCTCAAAACCTCCAAGAACTGTATCCCATGTTTTCTTAATTCCTGTCCATACATTTGAACTTGGGCTTTTCGCGGAGAAACGAGGGAGAAAATCTTCCCCATATTAATATTTGTCCCATACTACTCTCACCCAAAAAGCATCCCTGTGAGTCACCAGCTTCCATCCTAGCTTTATGAGAAGTGCTTGGTTCTAAATTTTAACATCTCACAGTCCCAGACAGCCCCACTTCTTATCCTTACACATCTCATCCCAAGCAACCAGATGTGTCTAGCGACTTTCCTCTGTACTACCCCACAACAATGATCTTTTTTTTTTTTTTCTTTTGTCTAGAGTTTCATAGACATTGCTAGGAAGGTGGGAGGTTTGCATAGTGTATGCAGGGATAGCTGAGGAAACTGTGGAAATAAGCGTCGATCTTCCAACTAGCGAGAATGATGTCGCTTTCCATACCAAGTCAAACTTTCTTTACTTGTCAACCACCACCTAAAAACTTTCTTTCCCAACCCTCTTATGATGAAGGTACACCCTAAGATATTTCACAAGGTTTGATGTTGGAGTAAATCCAAGGGTCATGCTAAGCTCTATGCACCTATTATGATTAATATTCTTAGAAGAGAATACTCGGGTCTTAGAAGAATTTACCTTGAGGCCTAAGCACTCGTAGAATTGAGATAAACAATCACGCACTATCCCTGCTTGTTGAAGGGATGCTTCAATAAACATAATAATATCATTTGCAAAGATGTGAGATATAGGTGGGCCCTTCTTTATGACTCTGATAGGCCTTTGTACTTCCCCTGCCATTCTTTCTTGAATCATATGAGCTAATTTTTCAATACAGATTACGAATAGATGAGGTGAAAGAGGATCACTCTGTTTAACACCACGTGAGGATTGAAAAATTTCCACCTTACTCCCATTTCATAGCAGTTGTAGACTCGCAGTGCTAATACAACACTCTACCACCTGGATAAGGTTTTGAGGAATTTTAAGCTCATGTAAACTTTTAAGAAGAAACTTCCAATTCACCCTATCATACGCCTTTTTTAGGTTAATTTTAATAGCCACATATCCCTTCTTCCCCCCAATTGTTGACATAAAGTGAATCACCTTTTGGGCCACAATTATATTATCCAATCTATGATTGTCAGGCACAAAACTACACTGATTTGGAGTGACCACATGGATAAAACACTTCATTCTATTTACCACAACTTTGGTAATCAACTTATAAATTACACTGCATAGGCTAATTGGCTTGAGGTCTCGAAACGACTCTAGGTGGTCTTTCTTCAGGATTAACACAATAAGTGTTCCATCAACATCACCAATCAGCTCTAGATTCCAAAAGGCCTGCTTAAGAAACTTCACAACAGATTCCCTAACTGTGTCCCATTGGTACTAAAAAGAGAGAGCATTAAAGCCTTCCGGCCTCAAGGATTTCAGAGTCCCCATACTGATAGCATAGCTTTAATCTCAGTTTCATCAGCATCTCTTCTACACACACATTCATGTACCTCCAAAGAGCTTTGGATATGAGACACCACAAACAAGGTTCGAGCGCTCCACTACTTCCTCAGTGAACAAATTCGAAAAGTACTCTGGTTGCATGTGTCTTAATCTTTTCCTCCTCAAAACACCAATCCCCATCATTAATACAGATAGCATCAATTCTATTATTCTTCCTTCGACTATTAGCTTGGATATGAAACCTTTTTGTAATGTGATCCCCATCAATTGCCCAATTAGCTCTGGCTTTTTGTGCCCACAAAAGCTCTGTCCTACATCAAAATTTTCTCTTCCGATCCGTTCTTTTAATAACATTCCATTAATTTTTTAAAATATTAAAGAAATTAGTTGATATAATTAAGTATCGAACATTTCAAAATCTCCGTTAATCAAATTAAAGTTATTATCTTAGAACTCTAAAACTAGGACATATAATTAGCTAGAGACAGACATGCGTGTATGTGTGTGTACTGCTATACTAACTGCAAAATAATTAAATGTTTGAATATATGTGCAGAATGGGATTATATTAAAGAAATTTGGAAGATAAAGAAGCAGAACATGCAAGCGAAGGAGTTAGCTGACTTCTTAGTGAGCAGAGACAAGTCATGGAGGAATACAAAACGTGTAGAACCACGAACACATGTTGTGCTGCCGGTGATTCAACTCCCTAACATCTCTGAAACAAAGAAGGCCTTACTAGAGAAGACATACGCATTTCGGAATCCCATCGAGTGTAAAGACTACACACCGTTGCTCCTAGCAGCCAGCACCGGCATCATTGAGATTGTCGACAAAATCATCGAGGAATATCCCGACTCCATCTCCCACATCAGCCAACATGATCATCAGAACGTCCTCCACACCGCCGTCAAGCACCGGCAAAAGAGCATCTATAAGCTCCTCAAGAAATACAAACTACTCAAAGTCTTGGGCACTCAAATAGCGTCTCGTAATTACACTCTTTTGCACCAAGTTGCGACGTTGGACTTCTACGATGTAGGAAACCAACCTGGTGTTGTATTCCAACTTCAAGAGGAGCTTCATTGGTTTGAAGTAAGTGCCCCCTCTAAACATTGATATAAAAATTAGAAAACTAATTTATGAAAATAAAGGAAATCGGCTAAGTTAGTTATGTGTGATAGTGTGTGTTAATCTTTTTAAAATATTCTTTTTAATCATGAGTATTGGAACCTCATTGAAACCACCCTTTGGTAAAAAACCCCTAATGTGTGCAATGACAAGGAGACTTTACTCCACTGGCTCAGAGTAAGCACTACCTTCCGGTTTTTGATAACTTAATATAAAAGCTGAATAACTAATTTACATGTATTTAAAAAAATCAGTCTAATTATTTATTGGTAACAAATGTTTGTTGGTTTGCCTAAGATACTCCATTTAATCAGGTGCATTGAAATTATTCTTTATGGAAGCCCCTTTAATATATGCCAATTAAAAAATTGAAAGAAAGTGGATTGAGGTATTATCATTAGAACAAAAATAAATTATTTGTCTAGCACTTATATTTAGTATGGAAGGAAGTATTAACTAAACTTTGGCTCAGTGTTGTTGGAGTTTGAGCATGAGTAATGTGTGAGGGGGAAAAAAAACTAACTATTATTGCAAATATATATGTATATGCAGAGAGTGAAGGAGATAGTTCCTGGTCCTTTCCAGTTGTATCGCAACGAAGATAAGTTAACGGCAAAAGAGCTTTTTGATTTAGAACACTTAGAAATGCTCAAGGAAGCCCGAGTGTGGATTAAAGAGACAGCTCAATCGTGCTCGGCGGTGTCGGTCCTGGTGGCCACGGTGGTCTTTGCCGCGGCCTACACAGTTCCAGGTGGTACCGATGGCCACGGAATGCCAAACCTCCTCAATTCTCCTCTCTTCCTCTTCTTCACCGTCATGGACGTTGTGGGGCTGGCAACTTCTCTGGTCTCAGTGATGATGTTCCTTTCGATCCTTACGTCGTCGTTTCAGATGCAAAAATTCTACAAGTCTCTACCAAGAAAGCTCACAATGGGTTTCACATTATTGTTCGTCTCCTTAACCACGACGATGCTGGCTTTTGGGTCAACCATTTTGCTGACAATTAGGATGGAGAACAACAAATGGAGCTCCATTTTGGTCAGTATTTCGTTCTTTCTTGTGACTCTATTTGGATTGACACAATATCCCATTGTGATGGCCTTTAAGTATAAAATGAAGAGGCTATGGAAGGATCTTAAGAAGATTATTCCCAATGACGTAATGAGCATGTCCACAAAGCGCTCCTGTAAAAGAGATTATTCAAAATACTTGTAACCTTAAAATTTTCTAATATCAAACCCACTAAAGCCTATCTTCCCCCTCCTCTACATATCCTTATGTGTGTGTGTGTATTGGATGTGTGCTTAAGCTTATGGTGCTTTGGATTGGATTGGGTTCGTGTAATTTTGTAAGTTTGTTGTATACATAAAGTTTGTGTGTGTATGTGGTTTGTGTCATGGTGCCATTTGCGCACTTGTGTATGCATCAATTTTCATGTTTTTTGGATGTTAGAGAAGAAAATGTTATATTTTGAAAATGTCTCTAAAGCAAGGAGATAAATGATAGGGAAAATCGGTGAGAAGTCATCGTTTAATAATTATATTGACTTGAAGGACCTAATTTATCTTAATTTACAGAAGGAAAGTACTGATACTCGAATCAATTTATACAAAGAAAGTAAAATTGTACTTTTTTAAAAAAATATTTAATTGGTTTTAACTAATTCACTTAAATCAGAATAGTAGTATCCGGGAGAGAGTAATTCTTAGAATTAAAGGTTAATAATTATAATTTTTTTGAGACATGAGAAAATAATTTGATTATGACATGTTGAATCACAAATATTCAACCACTTATATTTTGAGGGTTTCTGAACACCTTACTTTGACTCTTTTAGAGGATTAATAAGCTAATGGATAACCATAACAACATGACTACTGGCATGCCCTAGCAATATTGACCATTTATTATTCAAATGAAGGAAAGAAAGCACCCTTCATCCTTTCACTTTATATAATATTTCGATTTAGTTGTTTTTATCGGTACAAGTATATATCCTTTGAGGTAAGGTTAGACACTAAATGTGGGCACATCTACTAATAAAAATTGAAATGTTGTATTTAGGGCACATCATTTATCACCATTGCCAATGAGGATTGGCACAGTTGATTAAGGCATCGAGCTTCAGTCCAAAAGGGAGGAGGTTCGATACCCGCTGATCGATGTGAGAACCTCATTGGTGGGTGATCTGTAAGTACCTCTGTAAGTACTCTTTGAGCCTGGAGGCATACACTGACCCTGGTGGGATACCGGTGTCTATTCTTACCTAAACTTTTTTATACCCAAAAAAAAAAAGAATTGAAATGTTGGTTCTCCACCATTTTCATTAGACCCAACCCCTGTTGGTCTTTAGTCATTTATTTTTATAAAGTATTTTTCAACCATTTAACTCTAACACTCTTAACCCCAAATGTTTATTGTTTTTGTGACAATCATTGTTATTTTAAAAATTAAACTTAATATGTCAGCCTTTGAGAATTTTTGTCAAAATTTAAAATTTCAAAATAACTTTTGTTATATTAACTATGTTTAAAGGTGTGAAAAGAAGAACATTTTATAAAATTATAGGACTAATAAAATGAAAAGTTGTGTGAATTAAAAGGATTAAAGGTAGGTTTTTGTGAACTACTCATAGCTTCCAGAAAGAAAATTCAACAGAACTATTTTCTTTACTGTTGACGAATCAAAACAAAAAATTAAAGGTATGATGAGTGAAACTTTGAGGATAAAAAGGGGAGGCAGACTAAGACTTTATAATATGTTGTTCACGTGATTTTGGACAAATATAATTTGATTGATTGATGGAGCTCATCTTCAAATTAAATTATTTAGCAAAACAGACCCATTTACAAAAGAAAGATCTTTAATAGAAAAATGGAATTCACGAACGATTGACCCATTTATAGGAGAAAGCTGTTTAAGACAAAAATGTAATTCACAACCTTATGGTTTATAACCAAAAGATTGTGACTTCAAATCTTGTTGTTGATGTGATGAATATTTTATTAGTAGGCAATCTATAAACATTTATGTAAGTTTTTTTTTTTTCCTTTACTTATAAAAAGATGGAATTGAAGTGGAGTACGTAGTTTCACTTTAGTAAGGATTACAACAAGTGATTTCCAGTTTATAAGAGATATTTCTTCGTGAACTTTATTTTTTATATATAGCTATGTCATTTAGATTCATGCTCTTCGCCAACTCTGTTATCGCTGTAATATTATATAGTTGAATGGATACCAAGTGATGTCCAGTGTATAAGAACTATTAATGTTTTAATGATACGCTTGATTTTTTGTACTACATTTATTTTTCATAATGACATCCTTTTGAAAATACTGTTTACAAAGCCTGTACAAATAGTTAAAAATACCTTAATTTTTCAAAAAAGACAAATTTACTAACTTTATATGGGTTAAGATGTACCTAGCACCCCATACTATTTTAGGAGGTGCATACAACATCTTAAAGTATTTAGTTGTGTAATATTTTTTTTTGATACAATTTAGTTGTGTAATTTTATCCATATCATGTTAAAAATGGAGGAATTCCACCATAAATTAAGAGTCTTATTAACCACAGTTAATTTACCGTTCATCATATTTGTCAAACCAGGCCTTGAGCCACTGTTGCTGACTGCTTCTTTTTCTTCTAGAAATCCCAACAATTTTGTAAGATTCAGAGTGCCATACAAGTTTGTAAAAAGAAGGTGAATTAAAACAAAATCGACAATCAAACACTAATTGCGAATGTGAGCTGGCCTTTGAAAATGACTTTCACAAAGAACTTGTCCCCTTTTTCTTTTGTCTTTCTTATGAGGAAAGTGTAGGGAATATGAATTCCTTTCATAAATATGTCCACTTTCTTTTTCCTCCACTCCAAAAAAGAAGTTGGAAATTTAATTTCACCAAAAAAGTTGGACATTTCATATTTAATATTTTATAAGTAACTTTTTTTTTTACTTTTTAAATAAATTTTTAAACTTTTTAGATAATTTATAACTAAACAAAAAGTTAGTTAAGTTGGGTATTATTTATTTATTTATTTTATTTATAACTAAAAAAATTTATAGAAAAGACTAAAGAAAATATTTTTTTAAAGAATTCAGAGTGCGATACAATTTTGTAAAATAAATGTGAATTAAAACAAAATCGTCAATCGACACTAATTGGGAATGTAATCTGGCCTTTTTCCTTTTGAGCAAAGTGGAGGGATATAAAGTGTAGGGAATCAATCCCGTTGAAAAATATCTCCACTTTCTTTTTCCTGCACTCCTCCGAAAAAAAAAAAAGTTGGACATTTCATATTTAATATTTTATAAGAAACTTTTTTACTTTTTTATTAAAATTTTAAATTTTGTAGATAAATTTGGGTAGTTTTTATTTATTTAGTTACTTTATAACTAATATTTTAACTACTTTTTATAAAGACTTGAATCTTGACCATTCAAATTTCATTACATAGTTCAAATGTGCTGGTTTTTTTTTTTTAAAAAAAACAAAAACAAAAACATATAAAGGTTGAAAATGAGAAGTAGTAGAAAGTGCAGGGAAAGGGAAATTGAGAAAAGTAGGGTTAAGAAGCAATTTTGTCCTGGAAATTTTTTTTTTGAGCAATTTTTCCCCTCTGTTAACAACTCTAACGGTCAATGGTTCGTTGACCATTAGGATTGTTAACAAATGGACAAAATTGCTCCAAAAAAAAACTTCCGGGGTAAAATTGAACCTAAAAAAACTTCCAGCGCAAAATTGTTCCTGGGGGTATACTTCTAGGGCAAAATTGTTACTTAACTCGAGAAAAATATTGTTCATCATATAAATAAATTAGGGCAATTACAGCCAAGTCCCAAGGACCATAAAAAATAGCAAAAAAATTCCAATAGAAATTCACATATCAAATTTTGATATTATTTGTATGGAAACAAAATCCAGATTTTTAAAATTTGTTATATATACGACATTTTCTGTTAAAAATATGATTTTTTTGTTGTAAATGGTCAGATTTTAAAGTTTGTTGTAAATATAGCACTTCCTATCGTAAATCTAGCCTTTTTCTGTTGTAAATAACCTTTGTACGTTTAAGGACTTGAATTTGAAACAAAACTCAGGTGTTTAAATGTTATTGTAAATATAACACTTTCTGTTGTACATATGACTTTTTCTGTTGTGAATGATCAGGTGTTTAAATGTTGTTGTAAATATAGCACTTTCTATTATAAATATGACATTTCATGTTGTTAATACAAATAATATTAAAAAAAATCCCTAGAAACTTCTGTATTATTTGATGATTTCAAGGGACTTAATTGTATTTCTTTCTGGTCCTTCCTTGGGACCTGCATGTAATTTTCCCAATAAATTACTACTCATACAGATTTCTAAATAATTGTTGAGCTATTCCAAATTGAGTAATAATAGATATATGCTTTGAAAACTCTGTACTTTAGACTCCTATTATGTCTAAATTAGTAAACAATTTTCAGAAAAGTTTTGGGAAAATATCCTAAGGATGGAAAATAATATCATAAAAACTCTAATAACAAGTTATACGACTTGATAATATATTATTTCCTCTTGGACGTAGAGGATATTCTCCCAAATTTTTTCATACAACTATTTGGCATTTAATTACTTTTATTAGTGTAACCTAGTTCAATAGTAAAAACAGTATTCTGATTCAAATTGAGACGTTAACAACTCTGGTAGATGATCCAACCAATTGAACTGTCGAATCCAATTCTATGATCACTGGAACAAAGTTCATATGAAGTTAGATAGCTGGCTCCAAATGTGATTACATATAAATAACCAATCAAACCACAATATTCAACTAAGAAACTCGTAAGGAAGCCACATATTTAGCTTGTTAATATGTGAGTTGTGAGTAAGTGTCTGTGTGTGTGTGAGAGTGAGCAATTGGAAATGGAAATCAGGGAAGAAGAAAATCCCAAATTTGACCTCAAAATGGAAGAACCACAGAAATATGCTTTACTTGGAAAATGGAACTACTTCAAGAACTACTTCAAGAAAGATGACCATCAGAGAGCAGCTGATCTGATCGAACCCTTCAATTTGGCAAGAAAAAACGCGATCCACATAGCGGTCCGATCCGACGACCCCGACCTCATCCGAGAGCTTCTGGACATGCTTCCAGAAGACTCTGATCGCCGCAAAGCGTTGAGGATGGGGACTGCTCACCTGAACACGCTTATGCACCAAGTTGTTTTCTGCGAGAACCTGGACATGGTGGAAACTTTGCTGAACTATGAGATGGAGAAGAAGCTGAAGCAGCCTGGTGATGAGAATCTGTTGGAGCTGGTCAACGACATCGGCGAAACTCCGGTGTACCAGGCCGCCAAGCATGGCAGGCTGAGGATGCTGAAGCGCATGTCGCGATACGTAGATAGTATGGAGCCACACTTGTACAGAAACTCGGACTTCGCTTCCAACCTTCACATCGCCATAATTGGCCTTCATTTCGGTATCGATATATATCTTCTCTTTTATTCATTCAGATTTTACATGTATGTATTTGCAAAGTTCATTTCTTGGCCAAATGTCTTTTCAAAGTTAACTTTCTTATCTGCATCATTTTTGTACTACACTACTACTTATTCAAATTTTATCAGTTTTCTATATTTACAATTCAACTTCTTGTTTAGATTGATGCAGAGGCAATTTGGTCTTTTTGCACATATAAGGAGAGACATTCGGGACACCTTTGCAGTTTAGCAAATTTTTATTTTCCTTTTTAATTTCTTTGCACATGAATATTTAATATCTTTAAAACTTTTTACAACTTCATCCGACACTCACACACTATCTCCCAAGCCTATTTTTACAAGTTCTCATAATTCTTCCAACTAGCACTACTTATTTAGTAGGGGAAATGACATACAAGGCTATTAGAAAATATATAAGTGAAAAAATTTGAGAATTTTCAAATGGTCTAAAGCCGCCTGTGGGTCATCAATCATCATCATGAGTGTATGAATTTCAAGATTGGACTTCAATTTTATGGGTACTTTAGGGTAGGCGAGCTTTTAGGCCTAACCCCATGAAAGGTTGGCATTTCAATATCCGCCGACCCATATTACTTTCTCTAATTATTTGCAACTCTTCAAAACAAAATTTGGGGATATAACTAATGATTAAGGATTTAATTCTCCATGACGAGGAGTGATACAGTTGGGTAAAACATTGACCTTTATATTAAAAGGGAGGAGATTTGATAACCGCTAGTCAATATAAGGGTCTCGTTGTAAGCACTTTTTAAGTCGTGAGGCATGCCCCTAGTGGGATACCAGTATAACAGTGTTTACACCTACTTAAACCTTTTTATACCCAAAAAAAAAAGATTTAATTTACCCTCTTTTGATACCTAATTGTCATTTTCTCTATTTAGTAAAGTATCCTAAAAATCTCAAATCACACATTAATTTCAAGAATACGAACTATTACATGCTACTACCAAATATAAGACTCAATTTAATTACTAATTTTGATAGATGAAATAAACTAAATAAATTACTTAATTATAACATATGTTACATAATTTCTTTGAAATTATTATGTGTATCATTAGATTATACATTAATTTATATGTTAGTTAATTTGGTTTATAAAGAAATCATAAATATAAATAATTTAAAGTAATTTATTTAATTCTTTAATCTCTTTAAGCTAGTTAACTGGAGCTTATATTACCATTGGAGGTAGTATTAAAAGATTGAGCCATAAGACTTGTGGTGTTAGGACCTAAAATCTGTTTTTTTTTTTTTCCCGTGTCTACTCATCTGAATGAAAAAAAAAAAATACTAAAAGACTCACAAACGCGATATCCTTATATTTCTTTTAATTATTTGCAGGATATGTACGTCTGTTCGTTTGTTTGTTTGTTTTTTTTTTTTGACCTGTCGTGCTTGTGTGTTCGTGAAACATAACTATGCTATATGTGTGTGTCTATATATATATATATATATATGGGATTAATATCATTATTAGTCTTATAGTTTGACCAAATTTTGATTTTGATCTATGTAGTTTCAAATCATTGGCTTTAATCCCCATAGTTGTATAAAGATATGGTGTTTGTATGAAAAGCCAACAACATAAAACTATAAGGACAAAAAACCAAATTCAATCAAATTATAAGGACTAATAATGCTTTTTACCCTAGATATATGTACACACACATACATACAATATATGTATACCCTAGATATACATACATACATGTGTGTGTGCACACACATAGAGACATATATATAGATAGACACACACATATAAATACAAACATACATAATACATAGACACACACAAGCACATAGATATATATAGACATACACACAGATACATATATACATACATACATACATACATATATATATATATATATATATATACTTTCCTGATACATACTCAATAATAAATCCTACAAGATATATTTTGTTACTTGACGTTGCAGATGTAGCTATGTGGTTATCAAAAAAGGAAGTCATCAAGAAAGTAGCATCTGCATACGTGGAAGGAATTAACGAGAAAGTAGAGCCTGATGAAAAAGAAGGCAGTGAAAATGAGAAAGATGGAAATTTTAGATTGAGTTGTCTTCAATTGCTATCCAGAATGCCATCAGTTTTCAGGAGCTCTAATGCTCAGGCAGGAATTGCTCACAACCTCATTTATGATTGTATGTACAGTACTAGCCACTTCTCTCCCTCTATCTCTCTAGTTAGTTATGCTATTACGTTCCTTTCAGTTTGTGGGTGTATGCAATATGTATAATTAAGAGAGATGCCTACACACACATATACCTCTAGCCCTAAATATTGGAGTCAATTGATTTTTTTAAAGAAATTAAAGAAGTTAATTAAGTCACATCAAAATATTTATAGTTATTGTTTTTCTTCAAACTAATTTGTCTAACTTATAAATTGATATATAATATAATGGTATACAACGTATCCTATAATTTAGTTTGTTTAGTCTTCTAGTTCTTATATTTAAGAAAGGAGGGAGTTCTTTTTTTCCTAGTTATATGAGTTGTATGATTGAAGAAGCTTGGGATCGACGATATATAATCTGGGTGATAGGTCTTCCCAACAAAGGCTATGATGATGAAGAGGATGAGGATAATGATGATGTGTCTACTAGAGGGAAGGAAGATTTAGAAAGCGGAAAAAACAAGGTGAAGAAATCCTTCTCACCATCTGCAGGTAAACAGTACAGAATCTGTTTTCTGTAGTTTATATATACTCATCACTTATTGAAGGAATCGGGGTGTAAATGAAATAATCCGGTAGCCCACGCTCAATGAAATCGTAGTGTTTGGACTTCATTGAGTTACATAGCAAATTCGCCGAAGAGAGGAAGAAGGAAGAGAGAAGAGAGATTAGGGAGATCACTGGAAGCTATGCACACATGACACCCACATAAGAACTCCTGTATCCCATACTCATATCCCATGATCCTCCTAGAAATCCCCAAACAGATTTAAACAACACCCGAAAAACCACCTCAATTGACCTATATTATTCCATATTCACATAATAGCCTCAATATGTATTGGCCTTGAGCCAGAACCCTAATTAAACATCTCGGCACAAGTTCTTGATATGAATGCTCCTCTGTTGCAGTTTCTTCCACCATCTATTATGTTATCTGCAAACATGTGGCCAAAGGTAAGGGATCTTAGGTCACTTTTGAAATTTTTACTTATGTGTGTAGAAATTTTGCTATACTAATTATAAGATAATGAAAGTTCTGAATATATATGTGTAGAATGGGATATTGTGAAGGAAATTTGGAAGAAAAAGCAGAAGAACATGCAAGCTAATGAGGTAGCTGACTTCTTAGTGAGCATAGACAACTCCTGGAGGGACACCAACCATGGAGATCGTCCGCGAACCGAAGTTGTCCTACCGGTGATTCAACCCACAAATGTTGCTAGAACAAGGAAGGCTTTTCAAGAGAGGACCAGCTTCAACCTAACACCCGTAAAGAGTAAAGACTACACGCCCTTGCTTCTAGCGGCCAGCACCGGAATTATCGAGATCGTCGAGAAAATCATCGACGTACATCCGGACGCCGTCTCCCATGTCCAAAGAAATGGACAGAATGTCCTCCACATCGCCGTCAAGCACCGTCAAAAGAAAATCTATAAGCACCTCAAGAAATTCAAAGTCCTCAATGGCTTGGGCTCTCACATAGCAAGCCATGATCGCACTCTTTTGCACCAAGTTGCGAGGATGGACTATTACGATGGAGGAAACCAGCCTGGTGTTGTCTTCCAACTTCAAGATGAGCTCCATTGGTTCGAAGTAAGTACTCACTAAAGAACCTTTAGCTGTACTTGTTGTTGAAGTTTAAATATGAGAGACAAAAGGCACATAAACTTAGTAGATGAGAGGAAACAATAACTTAAAAGCTCAAGAGCTTATCCCGAAGGCACTACCTATTTATAGGTGGCAATGATAAGAGCTCTCTTGAGAATCAGCCAAAGTCGAACTTTTACTAGCACAAACCCACACATCCTTAAGTGGAATGGGGTGAATTTTAATCAATGTGAGACTTTACTTTTGACACACCGTGATCATAAACACAACAATGTCTAGCCATGGTAGCCCATAATCAATGTAGGACTTTTCTTGTGAAATTCTTCCATATAGGACACGAACATTATCCATTTGAAACCTTTCTTCCCACCAAAATATTTAAGAATTTCTTTAAATATCAAAAATTGTAATTGCAATCATGACTCTGAGCTTCTAATTAAGAAAGTAATATATCATAAACCTAAACTTTGTGTATATATGCAATTAAACACACACACACACACAAAGCAAAAAAGCTAACCATTATTGCATTTATGTATATGCAGGGAGTGAAGAAGATAGTTCCTTCTCATTTCCAGTTGTTTTGCAACGACGATAAGTTAACAGCAAGAGAGCTTTTTGATTTAGAACACTCCGAAATGCTTGAAGAGGCCCAAGAATGGATTAAAGGGACTGCTCAGTCATGCTCGGCGGTGTCCGTCCTTGTCGCAACCGTGGTCTTCGCTGCAGCCTACACGGTTCCAGGTGGCACCAATGAGCACGGCGTGCCAAACCTCATCAACTCTCCTCTCTTCCTCTTCTTCACCGTCATGGACGTTGTGGGGCTGGCAACTTCTCTAATCTCAGTGATGATGTTCCTTTCGATCCTTACGTCGCCGTTTCAGATGCAAGAGTTCCACAAATCTCTCCCCAGAAAGCTCACAATGGGATTCACATTGTTGTTCATCTCTCTGACCACCACGTTGCTGGCTTTTGGGTCAACCATTTTGCTTATAATTAGGGTGGAGAACAAGAAATGGAGCTCCAGTTTACTTTACAGCGCTACATTCTTACCTGTGACTCTGTTTGGATTGACGCAATTTCCCATTGTGATTGCCATTAAGTATAGAATGAAGAGGCTCAGGAAGACTCTCGAGAAGATTATTCCAAATGACATAATTAGCTTGTCCAAAAAGCCCACCCACAAAAGAGATTATTCAAAATACTTATAACCGTAAGTTTCCTAATATGAAACCCACTAAAACCTCTCTCTTAATTTATCTCTTGACATAAATCCTCATGTATCCAGAGAAAAGAAAATCCCCATTATTTGGAGGTGTGCGTGACTTGATTGGTGATATGGATTGGATTGGAGTAATTTTATGAGTTTGTTGTGTATATATATTGTTGAAGTTTGTGTGTATGTAGCTTGTGTCATGTTATCATTTTCGGGTTGTTTGATAATTACATCTTTCTAATAAAGTTGATTTTTGTCTAAATAAATGCCACTGTACTCCTAATATATATTGTCATCGAATTTTATAGGGTTAAGGCGTATCCAGAACTCTAAAATATTTTTCAATGTACGCGTAATAATCTAAAGTAATTTATGGTGTAATTTTACCCCTAACATTTTAAAAGTGGATTATATTCACTCTATTTTCAGAGCTATGATTTGATCATTAGTTTGACTAGAGAAAACAAGGTTGCCAGAATGACAGGGCTAATGACATGACACAAGCCCCCCCCCCCCCCCAAAAAAAAAAAAAAGAAGAAGAAGAAGAAGACGACAACGAGGCACAAGTCTTCTCCTTCTCCTTCCTTTGTTTTATCACCAGATCTTTTACTTTTATGTTTTTGTTTGGTAAAGGTATCTCCTTATTAGAGGTAATCATATTTGAGATGATTTCAAACACTAAATGTAGGCATATCTCTAAATGGAAAATCAAATCTAGATTCATCACGTTGTCATGGACTAACCCTTTTCACTAAACCAACCCCATTGACCATTACTTTACTTAAATCCAGCATTGGTATGGAGGGTCTAGCATAGGAGTCCTCGCTGTACTCTCCTTTGGTCCTTCTCTTGCCCGTTTGTATGATGATAGATTTTTGCTCTGCGGCCCCTTCTATATCTGCTTTGACGAGTTCTTCGTCTTCCTAGACTCTTGCCAATACATAATAGTAATATTTTTTTTACCATCAAGGCCTTGGTTTTATTGGAGGAGTTGTATCAACTTAATTAGAAATTTCAATTGAGTTTGGGTTATAAGAATATAATATAGTCATGTTAAATACTTTGAGGGAGAACGTTCCTACCCCTTGTGATTTTACCTGGTTTGATCCAGATTGATCTATATCCTCATTAAGTGGTAGGTCGCAAATTCAATCTCATCTATAACTAAAAAAAGAGAGAATAGTCATGTCTTTTTTCATCAAAAGATAAAGGGCGAATGATATGTGGGGCCCAATACATACATCATCAATTTAATTACAACTGAGAACTCAAATATTTTTAAATTGCAATAACCACTAGTACAAAAAAGGCTTTTAAGATCGTCTCATTTAGAGCGGACTATCGATGGCCCGGTCTTAAAGGTATGACCGGTGGCAGTTTTGTAAATATAAAGAACTTTAAAGTTATGACCGGTGGCAGTTTTGTAAATATAAAGAACTTCTTGGACCGAATCGTTTAGCAATGGATCTTAAATATATTATTCAGACTGCTTAGAAAAACGACCGGTCTTAAAAATGTTATTAAAAAAATTGAAATATAAAAATTCTTTATAGAGAAATCTCGAACAGGCCGACTTATTTTTTCTACGGTCCAAAATAATAAGAAAAAATTAAATTAAACTTTTAAGACCGGATATATATAACAGGAGGTCTTAAAGATTATACTTTTTAGCCGGACAAAAATCACGCCCGATAGTAATACTTTTAACACCGGAGTTTAAAAGAGGACGGTCCTAAAACGTAACCTTTAAGACCGTCGTTTTTGTTCATCCAGTCTTAAAAATAAACCGCCAAATATATCTTCGCGCGAAACGTTGCCTTAAGACTTACATTGTATCTCTGAACTCTGAAACCCCTATATCTTCGCGCGAAACCCATAAGACTTACGTTGTACCTCTGAAACCCCTCTTGTTGTTGTGAAGCCACTCTTCCTGTTGCATTACCACTCTTCCTCACCCACGTACCAGTAGCCTCTCTTACTCTCTCAGTTGCTCAGGCATTCCTCTCTTACTGTCTCAAAAATGAACGGTGAAGACGATTCCATTCGTGTTCCGAGATCGCCAGTTAATGGTGTGGGTCAGAACGAACCCTCCTCCACTGACAATGTGCCTCCTAACCGCCCTGCACGCCGTGGTAGAAGAGGCACACGAATGATGGATGTATCTCTAAGTCGGACTTCTGGGTCAAGGCTCGAGATTCAGTTCGATGAAAAGTTGCGGCCTTACGGTCCTAATAAAAACAAATATAATAGTTTTGTCGGCTATCTTGCACGCAGCAAGGTTAGCATCTTGGAAGATGAGTGGAAAAGTGTTAACTTTGAAAAAGTAAAGCAACCTATTTGGGACACTATTCGGCTTACATATGTTAGTTCTCTGATGGTTTTGATGATTGCCAACAATTACAAACAATTACAGAGGCTTTGCTCTTAAGTGTCAAAAACTCTGTTTAAGAGCAAACCTCGAGGTTGGTATTGTAACCTCGAGGTTTGGACTTACATATGCTTTAAAAATCAAGTGTTTCAATGATTCAAAACTTAGTTTCACAAAAACTATGTGAAACCTCGAGGTTGGCAAGTTAACCTCGAGGTCATGGTCACTTTAGAAAATCTCAAGTTTTGAACCAACACATAAACCTCGAGTATTAAAAGCAAACCTCGAGTTTTTAACTCATCCAGAGAGGTCATGGTTTTCAACAAGCTTGAAAACCTCGAGGTTCATATTTCAACCTCAAGGTTAGGAACTTTGTTTTGAAACTCAAGTTTTCAAGAAAACTCATAAACCTCGAGTTTTAGTTTGCAACCTTGAGTTTTCTGACTTACAGAGAGCAACTGGTTTTTCAAAGAAATGAAAACCTCGAGGTTCTGTTGTTAACCTCGAGGCTAGCCCCTTGAATCAAGATCTTGACTTTGCAAAGTTTGAAACCAACCTCGAGTATGGATTTGCAACCTCGAGGTTATCGGGCTCCAGTGAAAAATGAAATTTTTGAACAAACTTCAAACCTCGAGGTTACCTTTGGAACCTCAAGGTTTGTGAGTTACTGAGATTTTTCAGAAGGTTTCTTTTTAAGAGAAACCTCGAGGTTCACATAGCAACCTCGAGGTTGGATGTTTTAAAAACTATATTTGCCTGAAACCTTCAAGCAAACCTTGAGGTTGGATAAACTAGTCTCAAGGTTTGTGACCGTTGGTGCATTTTCAAATTTGTGAAATCTGCTATATCTTGTTGTTTGATCTAATTGATTTCATATATCATTCACTCATGTTCCCAGATATGTTTAACAAGTTTGTTGAGTGTTTTTCAGTTAGCACAGATCAAGATTATTGAAGATTTGTGAGAAAAAGCAAAAAGGTGAACAGTGCATTTAATGCACCTGCACAATCTCACCTACTTTCGGCTAATCCATCTGAGCACACCTAATGAACGTTAAAGGAAGCTTACTACATCAAATAAAGTCAATTCCAACGGGCAGAAACTCAGAGAGCCACATCAGACAACATAAAGCCTTGGAATGCATATCTTTAGAGAGAGAAGATGACCAAACTTGGAGCAAATCACTTCCAACGGTTGGAATCATCCTACAACGGTCATTTAATGTTCTCTACCTATAAATAGAGAGCATTAACTTCATCTCCAGTTGATACACTAACTCTGAGCGAAAATTTACTAAGTTCATTTATTGTGTATTAGCTTTCACTTGTAAAGTATCATACTTGATACAAGCACTTCAGTGTTTATCATATCTACTCTGTAAGAGAGTCAAACACTTGTAAATCATTTATTGATTGAGATAACTACAAGTCAGGGGACTTGGTAGTTGGGGTGTATTGATTACAACTTGTAAGGGGGAGTGTGTTCTAGTGAGAGAACAACTCTTAGTACAGAGTGTGTAATCAATTTCATTAAGTTAGTGGATTGAAAATCCCAAGTGAGGCTTGGGGACTGGATGTAGGTCAGAGAAAGGACCGAATCAGTATAAATTGCATTGTGTTAAGCTTCCTTTCCCTACTCCTCTGTTCTGCTCTATTTTAAGTGTTCAAAAACAAACCAAATTTCGAAAATTTTAAAGATACCCAATTCACCCCCCTCTTGGGTATCAAGCTCCAACTTTCATTTGGTATCAGAGCAAGGTCTTCTCTGAAGAGTTTAACCACTCGAGAAGGATCACTATGGAAGGAATTCTTCTAGATGGAGCTTCAATCAACCGGCCTCCCGGTTTCGATGGCGAACACTACTCTTTCTGGAAAGCCAAGTTTCGCGTGTTCGTGATGGCAACAGAATATGGTCTATGGAGAGTCTTTGAGACTGGTGATTATGTTCCAGTTAAGGTAGAAGGAGGTATCACTGTCCCTAAGACAGAAGCTGAGTTTAATGGTGACGATAAGGAGAACATCACCCTCAATAGCAAGGCTATCTTGATGCTTCAGAGTGCTCTTAGTCAAAAGGAGTATTTTCGTATCTGCAATTTGTCAACAGCTAAGGAGATGTGGAAGGCTCTGGAAATAGCTTATGGAGGAACCTCTGGAATCAAGGAGAACCGCATCAACATTCTAACCACTGAATATGACCTGTTGCGGATGAAGCAAGGCGAAAGTATTGGAGAATTTCAGTTGAGATATACTCATCTGACCAATCCGCTAGCGGCCTTAGGAAAGCTTTTCGATCAAGGAGCTCAAGTGAGGAAAATCCTCAATATTCTGACAAAGGATTGGGAAGCTAAAGTTACCACCATTGAAGAAGCTCGTGGAGAATCAATGACTTCAGTTGCCCCATTGTTTGGAAGCCTATCTGAGTATGAGAGCAAACTGAAGTTCAAGAAGGAGTTAGAAGATGTCAATGGTGGCAACAATCGCAACAAAGGAGTGGCTCTGAATGTGGAAAAGGATGAGGAAGATGAAGATGAGGATGAAGAAATTGGCATGATGGTCCGAAGATTCAAGAAGTTTTACAAGAAGGATCAAGGCTTAAAGAAATTTCAGAAGGGAAGCTCGAGCTATGAATCGAAGAAGCCTATCATTTGCTATGAATGCGAGAAGCCCGGACACATCAAGGCAGATTGCCCTCAGCTGAAGAACCAAGAGAAAGAGAAGAAGAAGTTCAAGAAATTCAAAAAGAAGGCATATGTGTGAGCCATATGGGGTGACAGCTCATCGGATGAAGATGAAGCTGAAGAGGATGAAAGCGAAAAGGCCAATATATGCCTGGTTGCTGAAGAAGAAGAGCAACACAATGAGAGCAATGAGGTATACGAATCTTTACCCTCCTATGATGAATTATTTGCTGAATACAATGTTGTTCAAAAGGAGTTTGAGAAATTAGCAGATAAATATATGTCTTTAAAAAGGAAAAACTCCTTTCTTGAATTGCAAATTGAAAACATTTCTTCTCCTCAATCTCTGGTTTGAGATGAATGCCTTGTTTTAGAGAAAAAGAACTTACAACTTACAAAGGCACTTGAGAAATTCACTAAGGGAAGTGAAATGCTCAATGTGATTCTAAAACAACAACGTTTTATAAACGATCGATCGGGCATTGGATACAAACCTGATTTTGATAAAAAGAAAGGCAAGAAAAAGAATGGACAAAGGTCGTATATGAATTATTTCACAAAGTCTGTTCATTCCTCAAACCCTTTTGCTTATTGTAACTATTGTAATAGGAAGGGTCATTCTACTTCATCTTGCTTTCATAGGAAAGAAAGAAAGGCTAAACCTGTAGGAAATTATCAATGGGTACCAAAAGGAACATATGTTCCCAAGGTACATGCTAACCCCAAAGGACCCAAGAAAAGATGGGTACCTAAGACTTGATCCTTCATGAATTGTAGGTTTGTCTTAGAGCATCAAGGCCTAACAAATGGTACATTGATAGTGGATGCTCAAGGCATATGACTGGAGACAAATCAAAATTTTTGTCAATAAAGCCAAAAGATGGAGGTAGAGTCACATTTGGAGGTGACCAATCCGGGAAAATCGCTGGCATTGGTGAGATTGGCAATCATGAAGGACCACTCATCAAAGACGTCTACCTGGTAGAGGGATTGTGTCACAACCTCTTAAGTGTGAGCCAAAGCACCGATAAGGGTAATTTGGTAATATTTGACTCTGATGAATGCTTTATTGTTAAAAAGGATTTGATCTCCATAAATGATTTGAAAAATAAAGCTTTATTTAGAGCACCTAGAGATGGAAATTGTTATACGTTGAACCTCTCTAGCAATGCTTTTATTTCTGAAAATTGTTTTGTAAGTAACTTGAGTGAGAGTTGGCTATGGCATAAGCGATTAGCTCATGTCAATATGTATCAACTTGACAAGTTATTGAAAAAGGATTTGGTTATTGGTATTCCCAAATTGAATTTCAAAAATGATATGATTTGTGATGCTTGTCAAAAGGGAAAACAGACCCAATCTTCTTTTAAAGCTAAAAATGAGTTTTCAACAAATAGACCTCTTCAACTTCTTCACATGGATCTGGTTGGACCAGCTAGAGTGAAAAGTCTTGGTGGAAATCTATACACTTTGGTCATTGTTGATGATTTTTCTAGATTTACTTGGACAATATTTTTATCGTCTAAAGATGAAACATATGATCAGTTTGTTTCCTTTGCCAAGAAGGTCCAAAACGAGAAAGGGTTCTCAATTTCAGGAATACGGACCGATCATGGTGGAGAGTTCGAGAACAACGCATTTGCTGAGTTTTGTGATGGTATGGGGATCAACTATAATTTCTCAGCACCAAGAACACCACAGCAGAATGGTGTTGTGGAGAGAAAGAATCGAGTGCTCATTGAGATGGCAAGGGCAATGCTGAATGAATATGACACTTCACAAGTGTTCTGGGCTGACGCGATGAGTATGGCTTGCTACATCTCCAACCGAGCTTACTTGAGGAAGAAGCTGAACAAGACCCCATACGAACTCTACAAAGGAAGGAAGCCCAACCTCAGTCATCTACATGTCTTTGGTTGCAAGTGCTATGTGCACAATAATGGTAAAGATAATCTTGGTAAATTCGATCCTAAATCTGATCTAGCTATCTTTATCGGTTATTCAAATAGAAGTAAGGCATATAGGGTGTTTAATACTAGGACTAAGATTGTTGAAGAATCTATACATGTTGTATTCTGTGAATCTGAATCTGATAAATCCTTGGATGATGAAGAGGAGACTATTTTCAAAAACAAATTCTTTTCAAAAAAATGCTCCTACTCCTTCTGAAAATTCTAAAAATGTTTTTGAGGCTGATCCCGAAAATAACTTTGAAAATCCTGATCAGTCCCAACCTAGAGCTTGGAGATTTATAAGGAATCATCCTTTAGACCAAGTTATAGGTGACATAAACCAAGGAGTTAGGACCAGAAATAGTACTTTAAATGAGGTCACATTTTCTGCATTTATTTCACATATTGAGCCCTCTAAGATAGAAGAAGCCCTTTCAGACAATGATTGGGTGATCGCTATGCAAGAGGAGCTACATCAATTTGATAGAAATCAGGTTTGGGACTTGGTACCTAGACCCAAAGACCATCCGGTTATTGGGACAAAATGGGTATTCAAGAACAAACATGATGAGTCTGCTATTATTGTGCGTAACAAGGCTAGATTAGTGGCCAAAGGTTACAATCAAGAAGAAGGAATTGATTATGAAGAAACTTATGCTCCAGTGGCAAGATTGGAAGCCATAAGAGTTCTTCTTGCTTTTGCTTGTGTGAAAGGTTTTAAACTATTTCAAATGGATGTCAAAAGTGCTTTCCTAAATGGTTTCATTCAAGAGGAGGTGTATGTTGAAGAACCTCCAGGTTTTGAAAATGAACATTTCCCTGATCATGTTTTCAAACTCAAAAAGGCTTTGTATGGTCTTAAGCAAGCTCCTAGAGCTTGGTATGAAAGATTGAGTCAATTCTTGCTCAATTAGGGGTTTATCAGAGGAAAAGCTGATACAACATTATTCATTAAGAAAAATAAGTTGAATGAAATCTTAATTGTTCAAATTTATGTTGATGACATCATTTTTGGTGCTACTAATGACTCCTTGTGTGAGGAATTCTCTAAGACTATGCAGGGTGAATTTGAAATGTCAATGATGGGTGAGCTCAACTACTTCCTTGGACTGCAAATCAAGCAATGCAAAGATGGGATATTTATATCCCAAACCAAGTATCTGAATGATTTGCTGAAGAAGTTTGGAATGGACAAGTGCGATGGAGCTAACACACCAATGAGCACAACCACTTCCTTGGATGCTGATGAAGAGGGCAAGGACTTCAACATCACCAAGTATAGAGGAATGATTGGATCATTGCTCTATCTCACTGCAAGTCGCCCGGACATCCAATTCAATGTTGGGATGTGTGCTCGGTTTCAATCAGCACCCAAAGAGTCTCATGCTGAGCACGTAAAAAGAATATTCAGATATCTATCTGATACAAAGACTCTTAGGCTGTGGTTTCCCAAAGGATAGCCTGAGCACCTAGTAGCATATTCAGACTCGGATCATGCCAGTTATAAGACGGATAGAAAGAGTACAAGTGGGCAATGCGAGTTCTTTGTCAACTCACTTGTCTCTTGGTTTAGCAAGAAGCAAACTATTGTGGCCGTGTCCTCAACGGAAGCTGAATATGTGGCTGCCTCAAGTTGCTGTGCTCAAGTGCTGTGGTTGAAGCAACAACTTGCTGATCTTGGTGTGCACTTGAAGGAGATCCCAATACTGTGTGACAATACAAGCACAATTAGCTTGGCTAAGAATCCTGTACAACATACAAGGACCAAGCACATTGATGTGAGACATCACTTCATCAAAGATCATGTCCAGAAAAGAGATGTGAAAGTAATGTTTATCCCAACTCACCTTCAATTGGCTGACATTTTCACCAAGCCTCTAGCCAAGGAGTCATTCACCTTCATAAGGAGAGAATTGGGAATGGTAAATCCCAATGAATTGTGAGTAATTTCTGTCTATTTCTATGTCAAATTATGGTTTTGATGATTATAGATCACTAACTTAAGCATCGGAGTACATAGACAATTTTATGCAGGACTTGGTTTTGCTGTCAAAGGGCAAAACCTCAAGGTTCAATAGCCAACCTCGAGGTTGTCGGGGTGTCAAGGAAAAATTCAAGGTTTCTGAAGGATGGAACCTCGAGGTTATCGGGGTAAATGGCCAAAGCTGGGAATATCTGGAAGCTGGAACCTCGAGTATGGCATTGGAACCTCGAGTTTTGTGGCAGACAGAGAAGACACCCTCTCTGACAGACAGCAAAACCTCGAGGTTCTGGACACAACCTCGAGGTTTGAGGTAAGAAGTTCAAAAGGTTAGTGATTTCTGATCATCAAACCTCGAGGTTTGAATGTCAACCTCGAGGTTTGGCATGTCTCTATATATATGCTGCTGTGAAATTTCATTTCCTCTGAACCCTAACCTCGAGTTCTCACGTTTTCTCTCGTCACTCTCTCTACAAATCTTCCATTTTCTGCCAATTTCTTCTGTTCCTAGCTCATAAATGGCTTCGACTCCCTCTTCCCATTCTAAATCAGCCACAAACTCTACAGAAGAGACCCAATCTTGGTCTCCTCCTCCTCCACCGAATCGCCAACCTGAGACCCAGACCAGCAAACCTGTGAGGAAGAAGACAAGATCAACTCGTCTGCGTACTGGGATCGATAAGCACATTCCTGGAGTTCCTATTGATCCTCCTTCATCTCCAACGCAGAAGGGCCAGACAAAAGGGATTTCCATCAAAGAGCCCAGTCAAGCTAAACCCAAAAAGAGAAAGCAGCCTGAGCCTAAAGTGAAAGGCAAAGAGAAGACTGGAGAAAAAGCCAAGAAAGCCCCTACAAAGGCAAGAACGAAGAAAGCCTCCCATTCTCAAACCTCTCACGGACAGTCTCCCTCTCATCTCTCTAAGCTGAAAGGCAAGGAAAAAGTCTCCTCATTTGCAGACAATGCCATTGAAGACATTCGTCATGTCAGATCACCACCAGAAGGATTCATCACTGCTGCCTCTTCCTTCTCCACCAAACAAGAGAATGATAAGTATAGAGAAACTTATCTTTCAAAAGTATTCTGTGCCTCAGTAGCTATTAATTTAGAAGGATTTTATAAAGAATGCAATCTTGATATATCACCTTGGATCAAACAATATGAGTCCTTTGTATCAATATCCTGTCCTTATACTCCAAGTCTTATTAGGATGTTCTATTTTAAAATGGAGGATGATAGTACATTGGATGAAAATGGTGAGTTGCTAGAGGAAAAGGTTTCAACTACAGTGAGGAGTGTAAAGTTTTCTTTGTCTACTGATACGATCAACAAAATCCTGAAAATCAAAAACCCACCTCCTGTCCCTGAATTTTCATACACCAATCAAGAAGTGTATGAAACTCTTATCCCTGGCAAGCCTTTCCCACCTGACCAAGCAATCAAGCTCACCTTCAAACCAAGTGATATGCCTAAAGTCAATAGGGTGCTTTGGTACATATATTCAAGGAATTTTGTTCCTAAAGCTAGAAACTACACCCATTTCACCTCTTTGGACTATAGGCCATTCACAGCCTTTGTGAGGAGAGTGCCTTTCAACATTGGAGATTGGCTATTTCAAGGGATGAAGACCTTCAAGTTTGCCAAGAAGCCATTGACACACATACCCTACCCTTCCTTAGTTTCTGTGATACTCTACTATCACAAAATTAGGTATGTGGGGTCAACCGATACCCTTGAGTATCCTCTCTACTTTGGTAAACATCAGATGAATCTCATGAAGATCAAGTTTGACAATGAGGGTACAGCTCAATCACAAGCTTCTCAAGCCTATGAAGAAGCTCAATCAGCTCCTCCACCTCCTCAGGCATCTCTGCCTGCTGATCTTCTAGTTCAGATACAACAGATTGTGGATCAAGCCTTAATTTCTCACAGAGCTATCATGAAGGCTGAGGTGGACATAATACGATCTGACATCAAGTTGGGGCTTATGGATGTCATAGTAGCTCAGTCTGAGGTGATGTCCCACTTGAACAAGCTAAAAGAGGACGTGGATCACAAGTTTACTGAGTTGGACACCTCTCTAGCTGTTACACTCTCAGCTGCATCTGACGCCAGAGACAGAGCTGACATGCTACTCAGACATTTTGGTCTTGGGGCATCCTCATCTACTCCTGGTTCCTCTTCAGTTCCACTTCAGGCTTCCCTTGCTGATCCTGCTCCTGAGATGGATTCTGACCCTATCCCTGCTTCAGCGTGTAAGGGGGGTTGGAGGACGAGTAGGCCTGAAGGTATTCTTTGGTTCATCCGCCAAACGCCATAGGAAAGAGGTGGTTACCCGGGAGGAGATGGATCAGACAGTGGCCAAATTAAATGAGGAGGCAGCGGCTAAAGAAGCAAGGCATCAATCTGATATGAGCAAATTGAGGGAGGAACTGAATCAGGTGAAGCTGCTTTTGAGCTCTCGTCCAGAGACCAGTGTTCCCTTCACACACTCACCTGCAACTGTGCAGCAAAGCACTCGAGGGAGCTGCATTGTTGGACAGTCAGAGCAACCTTGTGACCTTTATGTGGAGGATCATGATAGACTACTATTGGTTGCAAAAGGGACTATCTACAACTTTTTGGGATCAACTGTACACCACCAACAAATGTCTGATGATGAAGTCAGAGTGTCAATTGAAAAGGTGATCATTGATGCACCTCTCCCTCTCCCAACTGATGAGATGAAGATTGTGAGTGATGTCAAGGGAACCTTCATCTCTTGGCCAGTGAAGCTTGTACATGTTTGTACTCCTCCCCAAGCTTCAACCCCTCGTCCTCAAGTTCCATCCCCTCGTAGAGCTCCATCCCCTCCTCCTCAGGCTCAATCCCCTACTGCTAAGTTGACTGGCCGCGAAAAAATAACCGATATGGTGAAAAGTGGATGTTTTAAAACTAAATCGTGGTCTGTCAATGAAGTAGTAGGCGACACAATTCCCCTACCAGTCCAAGTTGACTCCATTGATATTGACTCCCTGCTGCTTCCTCGACAGGAGCTTACTGATGCAATTATTCAAATTTGGATGAAGTAAGTATGTTCTTCTATGGTACATATAATTTAAATGCATCATTTAGACACACATACATATATATACTAATTCCTTGATCGATGTAATTATTGTAGGTTCTTGCATCAAGAATTGGAGAATGAGGGCAAGTTGGACGATTTTGGATTCTTGTACCCACAGTATATGAGTCAAACAACCATGGTGCAAAGACAAGAGTACATATCAAGGAGGTTGTGTAATGTGAGAAGAAAGGTGTACTTGTTGCCATTCTTCCACAGGTACATATCACAAATATTGGCTACAAGTCACTTAATTCTGCTACATGCCTACATATATAACTGAGTATACTTTACTGTTGTGAATTTTCAGCCGCCACTGGCAGTTGGTCATCATGTGCATGGAAGAAATTAAAGTTATCTTCTTATACTCCACTCACAGCCTGCCAATGCCCACGTTGGTCCAGACCATCAACGAGTAAGCATGTTATTTTGATTCTCTTGTCAGAAATCTCTGCTGTGAATTTTCAGTGAATTGATAAATATGCATTTTTGATGATAGTGCCATGAGGACCTTCCAAATCGATGCACTCAAAAAGCGTCCTTCAAAGGCCAAAGAGCCTAAATGGCTTAGACCAGAGGTTGGTACAATATAATATTGATAAACTTGTCAACTTCCTTGTGAACTTAGTCATAAGATATATATTACTTATATATATTTCTTTTTCTTTTTAGACTCGCCGGCAACCACATGAGTCCAACCTATGTGGCCAATACATCATGAAACACATGTATGATATTGTCACTAAAGGAGAAACTAAATTATTTGCAAAGGTAAATATTTGATGTTACATATATTATGCACGCAAGTTAATTTAGTTTCTGGCTTAATGAATTACATCTGAAATATGGGCGCAAGTTATTAATTCAGTTTGTGTCTTTGATGTTACAGATGTTTCAATGCCCTGCCCCCTTCTCGGATGCTGAACTTGAGCACATACGCGAATTGTTTTGTCAATATCTGTATGACCTGATCTTAAGTAGTGATCAAGGACAATAATTAATGATGTTATTCATTTGTAAATATTCTGTAAAATTTGATTATTTTTTCGATCAATTTGTAAATAATACACAGGCAATGTAAAATTCAATAGATAAATTTGTTTAATTTTTCAAACAATTTTCTTGTGTCCATTTTGGGGTATCTGAAATTGAATGGTGGATATAGCTGTTTAGTGCGCTTGAAATTTGAGGTTCAGGATGATGTAGCGAGTTCGCGACTTTAGGACCGAATATGGGTAAACTTCCGGTCCTAAAAGTTTTCGGTTAAATAATATGAGACTTTTAGGACCGCATGTTGTATACTTCTGGTCCTAAAAGTATTGACAAAATATTGGTGAGACATTTAGGACCGTATGTTTTAAAATGACGGTCCTAAAAGTATTCGACACTTTTAGGACCGTATCTTCTTTTTCCGTCCGCTCCTAATAGTCTTCCTTTAAATAGAGTTGATTCGCTTTTCGGACAAATTAATTAGAAAGTTCTGGCGTTCATTTAGGACCGTATGTTTTAAAATGACAGTCCTAAAAGTATTCGACACTTTTAGGACCGTATCTCCTTTTTTTGTCCGCTCCTAATAGTCTTTCTTTAAATAGAGTTGATTCGCTTTTCGGAAAAATTTATTAGAAAGTTCTAGCGTTCATTTAGGACCGTATGTTTTAAAATGACGGTCCTAAAAGTATTCGACACTTTTAGGACCGAATCTCCTTTTTCCGTCCGCTCCTAATAGTCTTCATTTAAATAGAGTTGATTCGCTTTTCAGACAAATTAATTAATTAGGGTTCAAGGCAACCGAGGTTCTGGCGTTTTGATCAAGCTAGGTCGCTCATTGTAGTCGATGTTACCTCTCCAGATTTAGATTATCGGTTTCCCTTTTCTTTGTCCCTTTTCTTTTTGTCAAAAAAAGATGAGAGATATTGAAAAGGACACTTTGTTTCTAATCAGGCGAGGTAACACCGAGGACAACGATGGTCCAACCTTGAGAAGAATTGTCACTGTTTGTTTTTATTCGAATAAGGTAAACGTTCTTTTTGTTTTGTTGGTCTGATCTTAACTGTATATTGTTGGATATTTTAATGTGCGAGTTTTTAATGTTGATCATACACACGAGGACAATGTTTTGTTTTTTTCCTCCTTGTCGGAAAAAGAAAGAATGTACTGATCAGAAGGATAAAGGCGATCGAAATAGGAAAGTAACAAATTTATTATATATTTTTTAATGCTGCCCCATGGGGGGCAGCGGAGCACATAATTTAAAAAAAAACAGAAAAATATTTACTCCTCCCAATCGTTGTTGGAGGGGAGGGAGTCGTCGGAGGGGTCGGTGACATCGTCATCTAACGGATTGTACTCAACGTCGTGGGCGTCGAGTATCGCGTTGATCTTGTTGTTGACGGCGTGGTAGACCTGAAAAAGCTGGCCCTGTCGTCGATCTATATGATCGACGCAGGCCAGGAGGTGGTGCATCAGCTGTTTGGTGGTCGGGTTCGGAGGCAGAGGAGGAGGGTAAGGATTGTTATGCCAAGTGGGAGGAGGAAAAGGAGGACCTGGTGGTGGTGGAGGACCTTGGGGCGGTGGAGCAGCCATTGTGGAAGTGATGATGAAGAATGTGAAGAAAGTAAAGTAACAACGGCTTTAAATAGAGAACCCATCCGGAGTGAAACGTCGGAACCTTTAATGAGCAGACGAATAGTTCATCAGAATACGAGGAGACGCCTAGTTACATTGGGAAGTTTATCTGGAAGCCAAAGAGATCTGATAGAGTGTAAGGATACGACTCTGCTATCGGAATTTGAAACAATGAACTTTTTTTAGGAAATTTAAATCTTGAATAAATGAATTTTAGGACCGGAAAACTGATAAAAGATCAGTCTTAAAAATAATTTAATTGACTAAAAAAATAAATAATATACTTATAGGACCGGAGAAGTGATAAAAGGTCGGTCTTAAAATTAATTCAGTTAAAAAAATAAATAATATACTTTTAGGACCGGAGAAATTATAAAAGGTCGGTCTTAATATTAATTCATCTTAAAAATTAAATAATATTTATAAAACTCGCTCGTAAAGGGTAGATCATTCGTCTGCTCTTTACCTCTCTGTCCTTAACACTCCTTATTAACTCCGCACTACCTCGTAACTCCAAACTACCTCTAGCTCTGCCTTTATTAATAAACGCCTCATACCTCTTTGTGCCAACGTACTGCTCAAACCATGGTTAGATACAAGATAACCGCTCGTAGGGGTGCTCTTACTCGTGATGCTCGTGCCTTCCGTCGATCGTTATACGGTGCGCCTCCTCCATCGAGAGTGCGTTCGATTGAAACAGAAGAGTCTCGGGTCGTTGGACCCATTGTTATTTCCGATGATGAAGACATTGCCGCACCCCCCCTCCAGCCTTCTGACCATGAAGAGGTTCCTGCTCCACCTCTCCAACCAGTTGGCCCCAGTGCGCCGACCGCTGACCCTCATCCTCTTTCCTCTAACAACCTGATACGAATAAGACGGGAACTTGCTGATATCCGGTGGGAGATTAATGCTGCTCAAGCCGATATTGACTGGGCTTTGAAGGATAACAAGCTTTGATAATTTTCTTTTCTTTTTTTTTTTTTGCAATGTGTACGGCAATATTCAAGTAATTAATAATAGCATTAATTAAGAACCATAAGCTTGTCTCTTTTTAATTTTTTGTTCAAGTAATTAATAATAGCATTATTTAAAAATATCATTAATTAAGAACCATAAGCTTGTCTCTTTTTAATTTTTTGTTAATGTAATTAATAGTAGCATTAATTAAGAATAACATTAATTAAGAACTATAACCTTGTCTCTTTTTAATTTTTTCTTCAAGTAATTAATAGTAGCATTAATTAATAACATTGATAATTTTCTGCGCTCGCCAAAGACCCAAAGTCAATACTCTTTTCTCTGGAAAATTAACTTAGGTCCGGAGTATTATAAAACTGTGGTCTTAAATATATAGGACCGGATAGGATAAGAATTCGGTCTTAAAAGTAACACTTAAAAATTTAATATAAAATATTTAGGACCGGATGCTTTATAATTAATCGATCTTAAAAAATCCAAACATAAAACCAAGTCTCTGTCGCGCGGAAAATTAAATTTCCCTCTCTGAATTTCTCTTGTCGCACCAAAAGTGATTACTGAGGAGGTTCTATCTCCCGTGGTTGTGTGTTGCTCCGTCAGTGCTTCGCGTTGCTCTCTCGACAATCACTTCCTCGTTCCTCAGCTAAACTTAGACCAAGCTGTAAGAGGTGTTTCGGTTATATAACTTCATGGTTTGCCTACTTATCGTTCTGGGTTTTTCTTAAGTTGAACGAAATCGATAAAATGCTCTTGTGTGCTTCTCTGTTGTTAATGAATATTCTATTCTGGAGATTATATTTGCACTTGAGACCTACCCAACTGACCAACAAATGTTTTTAGGGTACTCTTGCTGTCTCCAACATCAACGTTCGTGGCGGGAGAAGAAAGACTCTTATTTGGCATTTGAATTTATATGCTACAGGTGAGTCCACAAGACCTTCATGCGAAGCATTTAAATTTCCTCGTCATGCATTTATTTTGCTTCGGGAGTATTTTAATTTGGCTTCACTGTGATATTCATGACCAAAAGTGATTCTTCATTATGCATTTATTTTGCCTTATTATACGTATGTTAAATCTTTCCGTCCATAGGAATTCTACTATGGATCACAGTTGGATAAATGCTTTACGGACGAGCGTTGAATATCAGAATGGGGTGAGGGACTTTATTGAATTTGCTAAACAAAATGCCAATGATAATAGTAGGAAGTTTTATTGCCCTTGTGTAAAATGTTTGAATGAGAGGCGACTAAGTCCTGAATTTATACAGACACATTTAATCTGTCAGGGATTTTGTAAGACCTATACAGTATGGGTATGACATGGTGAAAAAATACCAAGTGGGTCTCAACATGGGGAAGTGGCCTTTGATGATAATGACACGGATATGGACGATCGCATAGAGGACATTATTCGTGATGTAGGAGAAGAGGCCTTTCAACAATCACATGCATATGGTAATATGTGTAGTGATGCGGAGACCCTGCTATACCCAGGGTGTCAAAAATACCAATTGTTGAACGCTGTATTGAAATTGGTAAGCTTGAAGGCACGTCATGGATGGAGCGACAAGAGTTTTTCTGAAATGCTTGAGGCTTTTAAGGACATGCTTCCGGATGATAATGTGTTGCCGCATCGATACTATGATGCTAAGAAAATACTTTGTCCACTGGGGATGGAGTACGAAAAGATCCATGCATGCCCGAATAATTGCGTATTGTATAGAAAAGAGTTTGAAGAGAAGCAGAATTGTCCGATATGTGAAACCCCAAGGTACAAGTCAAATAAGGGGCCTGCAAAAGTGTTGTGGTATCTTCCAATCATACCAAGGTTCAAGAGGTTGTTTGCGAATGAAAATGATACAAAACATTTGCGGTGGCATGCAGATGAGAGGATTTCCGATGGAAAGCTTCGTCATCCAGCCGATTCTTCTCAATGGAAGAAATCGATCAATTATTTCCCAACTTCGGCGAAGAACCTAGGAACCTTAGGCTTGCCCTTAGCACGGATGGCATGAATCCATATGGAAGCCTTAGCAGCATACATAGTTCATGGCCTGTACTCCTCATTATTTACAACTTATCTCCTATGTTATGCATGAAGAGAAAGTACATCATGCTGTCTATGTTGATTTCGGGACCAAAACAACCCGGAAATGACATTGATGTTTACCTTCAGCCCTTGATCGAAGACTTGAAGGAGTTATGGGAAGAAGGTGTGGATGTTTTTGACTCTTTCAAGAAGGAGGTATTCAAATTGCGAGCTATGATATTCTGTACTATAAACGACTTCCCAGCATATGGTAACTTGTCAGGGTATAATGTAAAGGGCCATAAAGCATGTCCGGTTTGTGAAGAAGGCACATGCTACCATCAACTCCAACATGGAAGAAAGACGGTTTACCTTGGACATAGGAGATTTCTTAGACGGGGCCACCCATATCGTCGATTAAAGAAAGCCTTCTTTGGTGGTCAAGAATATGAAGATGCTCTGGTGCCATTGACTGGGGAGCAAGTTTATGAGAAGGTGAAAAATATCAATGTCATCTTCGACAAGACAGCCAAGAGTAGAAAAGATACAAATATATGGAAAAAGAGATCTGTATTCTTCGATCTTCCCTATTGGCGCAATCTTGATGTGAGACACTGTATCGATGTCATGCATGTGGAGAAAAACGTATGTGATAGCATTGTTGGCACGCTTCTCAACATACAAGGTAGTTCCAAGGATGGTGTGAAGGCAAGATTGGATTTGCAAGCAATGAGAATACGTGAAGAGCTACATCCAAGGCCGTATGGGACGAGAACTTATTATCCCCCGGCTTCTCATACTTTGTTTAAGGATGAGAAACGTAGTTTTTGTGAGTGTTTACATGGCACAAAAGTTCCCTCGGAGTATTCTTCAAATTTTAAGAGGCTTGTATCGATGAAGGACTTGAAATTAGTAGGCCAAAAATCGCATGATTGTCATGTCTTGATGCAACAGCTACTCCCAATAGCTATTCGAGGCATCGCTGAATATGACCTTCGGGTTGTTTTGACTAGACTTTGTGTCTTCTTCAATGCGGTTTGTTCTAAAGTTTTCGACATTGAAAAGTTGGATGAATTGGAGAATGAAGGACATCTTATCTTGTGCCACCTTGAGAAGCTTTTTGTTCCTACATTTTTTGACATCATGGTTCATCTAATTGTTCATCTAGTGAGGGAGATAAAGTTGTGCGGCCCTATCCATTTACGGTGGATGTACCCAATTGAAAGATCTATGAAATTCCTTTAAGGGTACGTGAAGAATGCATACCGTCCAGAAGCATTGATTGTTCATAAATATGTTTCTGAAGAAGCCATGGAATTTTGTCAAAATTATTTGGCCAAAGTAAGACATATTGGGCTTCCAAAACGTTATCATGCTGGAGGGGGTAGGCGAGGGGCTTCAGTAAAGACTGTGGATCCTGATGAATTGTCACAAGTCCACTTATACATCTTGAATAATGTTGATGAAGTTCAAGCCAGCATAGCTGCACATAAAGAAGCTGTGAGGAAAGAAAATCCTCGAATGACTGAACAAAGGTTGATTAGGGAGCATAACAGAACTTTTGCACACTGGTTCAAACGAAAGGTCGAGGGGGAGGAATGTGTTTCTAATATCCTCAAATGGTTAGCATGTGGTCCTGAGGTTGATGTCATAAGTTGGAATTCGTATGTGATCAATGGTTATACATTTTACACGAAGTCCCTAGATGATAGGAGCACAGTCCAGAACAGTAGTGTTATGTTAGAGGCTGAATCTATGCACTTCTCCAGTTCGAAAGACAAAAGCCCTTTATTGGCAGTCATGCCATATTATGGGGTTATTGAAGAGATATGGGAGGTGGACTATGTGAAAATTAGATTTCCCATTTTCAAATGCAAGTGGGTTGATGTCAATAATAGTGTTCGGATCGATCGGCTAAGATTTACATTAGTCGATGTCAATAGTAGAAGTTTTGGAGATGAACCTTTTATTATGGCAGACCAGGCGCAACAAGTGTTCTATATCACCGATCAAGAAAATAAAATGTGGTCTGTACCTCTCCAAGGAAAGAGGGTCATTGATATTGATGAGGAAAATTCAAATTATGATATTCCTGAGAGTACACCTTTTTCAAGGGGTCTACCGAACATGAACGAAGAAGATGAAGCGGATAATGAACCCGGCATAAGAAGTAATCATCAAGAAGGGATATGGGAAGATATCACTTTATAAAAGAGTCAATTCATAAGGTAATATTCATATATATGCAGATTTATTTGACTACTTTAAGGCTTTAACTATATATATTATTCCTTCTATATTCATAAAATGTCTTTGACTATGAAGTTTGTTCCTTGTTTTATTTTTGTGGCAGGATCCGATCATGTTATAAAAGAGGATGTTACGTTGTTGTGTGGCATGGGAATCAGATGATGAAGGCATGGTGAATATTATTTTGGGCGCATCTATGTCGTATTTGTAACTTATTGTATTTGTAAGTAAGTTATCTTATTGGATGTATGAATTAATTTTGGTGTTGTAGATTAATTAAGAGGCCAAATAACTCATGGTGAATAATATTTGTATCATTTTTCCAATTCAATTTATTCAAATAATTGTTCATAGCTTGTAGTTTAAAGTATCGACTTTTATGTGCTGGATTGGGTAGTGGATTTGTGTATATATATAGTAGCAGGAACAATAACAGGGAAAAATTCGGGAAAATTTAGATTTAAAATAAATAAGCTGGTCTTATACGTTTGACTTTTAAGATCAGATGTAATTATATGACAGGTCTTAAAGGTCATATTAAGCCGGTCTTAAAAGTTGGACTTTTTAAGACCGTTATGTTATATTTAGAAGTCCGGTCTCAAAGGAAAATTTTTAAGACCGGACTTAATTATCATCCGGTCTTAAAAGTTAGTCTTTTAAGACCGCGTATAATTAGTCAGTCTTAGAAGTTGCTAACTTTAAGACCGTATTTATTTTTGTCCGATCTTAAAAGTCCGATATTTTTAAGAGTGGACTAATTTTAGGCCGGTTTTAAAAGTTGAGTTTTTGAACCGACCAAATCAAACTATTTCATGTTTATTTAGTACAAATTTTAAGACCGAATGTTTTAAATGTCCGGTGTAAAATATGTAGACTTTTAAGACCAGATCATTGTCCGGTCTTATATGTAGACTTATAATACCGGCTGGAACAAGACCGGCCGTCTGTCCGCTCTTACGAGGCTGTTTTGTCCGGTCTTAAAAGCCTTCTTTGCACTAGTGAACGCACCAGAAGTCCTCAATAATTATGTGTGATTACGAATTATTTGGTTGTCCATCTTCCTTAAATAATGTTCCATGTAAAAAGTTAGAAGATCATTTAGTTAATTTGTACGTTTAACTAATACAAGTATATTACTATGTGTATTAGTAATTAGTTAAATAATTTTTTTACAATCTTCCATATTAATATAAGGACATTATTTTCAAATTTTTCATATATTTTAATTTGCGTCATATTTTGAAAATCAACGTGAAATTTCTGTAAGCCGCATACGTATTAGTTAAACAAACTCCCTCAAATTTTCTATGTTAAATTAAAATATAATTTGGAACAGCCTTGTTTTATTACATATGGCATTATTGTAGGGAATTAATATGCATCTTCAGGAATTTATTTGGGTCTAGAAGCTTAGAAGGATAGTTGAATAGTTCCATTTAATTTTTTTTGTATCTAACTATCAAAGATATTTTGTCCTTTTTCCCTCTGTAAACGGGGAAACAAATGTTTGGTCTTTTAATATATTATATAATTTTAAATACTTTGGTCCTAAATTATATTTACATTAATATATTCATCCCAAAGTATATCATTGCCATGAAAGGAAACTAACAGTTTAATTAAAATGAACTATTCATAGCTTTCGAAAAAAGCTAATTCAACACACTTTTTGTGTACTGATTACGCATCAAAACAAAAAAAATTTAAATATATAACAATTGATTTTGATAAAAAGAGGAAGCAGACTCAGACTTTACAATATTCTGTTCCTGCGATTTTGAACATATAACAATTGATTGATTGATCCTTTTATAAGACGAAGCTCTTTAATTATGAAAAAAATGCAATTAAAGGGCGGAGTAGGGTTTCACTTTGGTACGGATGATGAATTGAGAGAAATACAGTAAATAATTTAATTATTTCAAAAGCTAATTCCCAACATATAATCATCATCTCTGAATGTTAAAATATAAAGAAATAGACAATTATGAGATTTATAGTTTTCCTTTTATTTTTCTCAAATCTCAAGTATCTAAACAATTATGAAATTAACATAAAATACATATATCATTTGCAATATTGCAAAATGTTTTTTCGTCCATTAAAATATATAATAAACTAAAATCAATATCAAACTACATATAGCACTATTGAACTTGGGATTAATTAGATTTGAAGTATTGAAAACCTAACCAGTTATCAAAATTGTTGAGGCAGTAATTTCAAGGGTTAATCGTCTAACTGTAGTTCAATTGGAGTATGTTACTCATGTTTAAAATAATCAGTATAATTAAAATGGCAGCTCGATCCGGTAACTCCGATCTCATCCGAGAGGTTCTGGACATACTTCCAGATGATTTGCCGGTAAGCGTTGAGGATGGTGACTGCTCACAAGAACACGCTTCTTCACCAAGTCGTCTCCTGCGATCAAGTGAAGATAGTGGACACTGTGCTCAACTACAAGATGGAGAAGAAGTTGAAGCAGCATGGTGATGAGAGTCTGCTGGAGCTGCATAACCACCTCGGCGAAACTCCGGTATACAGGGCCGCCAAGCACGGCAGGCTCAGGATGCTGAAGCGCATGGCGTGACATGTAGAAATCATGATTTTTCTTATATATAATTTCTTACATTTTAAACTAAAGTGTTTTACTTGCAATTGAGCTTCCTGAATTTGCAGTTGTTTGAATTGTCATTTGCAACTTAGATTTTTTTTTTTTAATATAAACAAAATGTTAGGAACTTAGCTGTAACTAATTTTTTCTTTTAGCTCCTAATTTTCATTCTTCATATTTTTTATTGTATTTTTAGTAAAGATGCCTAAATATCACAAATCAAATATTAATATTGGTTAGACAGTCAGGCCACCACAAAAATGGCTCGAATTTTGCCTATAAGCCTCTTTAGTAGTTAGGCCGTTTTGGGGCGTTATTTACTCATTATTGGCATGAAAGCCACGATTGAGCCGAGACCCAGAATAATATTATAAATACCAGCCAAGCCAACATAAAAGCATTTGAAAATTTAAAAAGAAAAAAATGTATAAAATATTTTAGTTGTGTTTTTGACTCAATTTTCACCTTATAATTTTATTATAAATAAGTTAATCTCCCGCTACATGTTTTGAAATGCAAAATATTTTAACATTATTCATTATTTATATTACATATGTCAAACATATCCATGACACAAGCAATCTCGCCCTCTTCCTTCCCTGCTCTGTTTTTTCCCTCACACTTTTACAACTTGCTGCCTTTCTCTCCCACAATTCATTCTTCACTTGTGTCCTTTGCTCTTATACTCCTCTCCTTTATATGTAGGTTTGGTTCACTAATACACATTTTCTTATTTATATATTTTTTTCTTTTCAATCCTGGGAAAGATTTTTCTATTTTATTATTTACCTTCTTCTTATTAATGACACATTTCCCAATTCCTATGCTAATCAATCACCATTTACATTTCAAACCCCAATCAGCCATCCACTTGGCAATGATCAAGGAGAATTTCTTATTATCATTTCTTTTTTTCTTCTTCTTCTTTTTCTTCTTTTTTATTTTTTTTTATTTTTTTGACTAAATAGGGTTTTCGATTTGTAGTTTGGTGGACCAAGATTGGGGTCACTGTCCTACCATTTATAAAGAGCTAAGTTGTTGATACTTTAGGGTGGCTAGAAGTGATGACTTCTGATGAGATATACTTTAATATATTTATGAAGTTATCAGTATAAATTGAGGAAATTTCTTGATATTTTAGCAGATATTAATTTAGATTTTATGATATTTTAATTGAGTGCATGGTAAGTTTTTAACTTTGAGAAAGAAAAAAAATAATGAATAGATGATCATTAGAAGTTTCCCAAAAGAGTAAAAAAAAAAAAAACAGAGAGAAAGAGATTGAATTTTTATTATTATACAATATTTCCTTAAAAGATTCTTGTGATAGATAGGCATCATCTAGTTTTGGCTCAGTAATACACATTTTTTTTGTTTTTTTAAATTTATTATTATTTTTTAAAAAAAAAAATTTTTGGCTTAATGAAACTTCCTAGACCTGATTTTTTTTTTAAAAAAAATCTATTTTTAAAGGTCTGGCATATATATTTTTGGAAAAATCCTGTTAAAAGTTTTTTTTTTTTTTTTTTCGTTAACATGAGAACTGACCATTCATGTCAGTGACTACTAGAACATAACCTAGATTGTCAGTGAAATACCTAAATCTTGAACCAAACCTCTAAATTTAACTAATTCTAAATGAAGACCACTGGCCCAATTCAATATTTCAAAATTGGGTGGTTTTACATGTTTGCCCTCTTACTCCTTCTATCTCCATCTCGTTCTAATGGATTTTTTTCGCAGGTCGGTACTCATTTCAAATCTCTGCTTTCTTCTACAAGACCTCATTAATTTCCTCCTTCATAGCTCTCTCCCCTCGCTCTCTCTAGTCTCATTCATCCGCGGCCGGACCTCACAATCACATTCAAGTATAGCCTGTAAATAGGATATTGTTACAACTTTTTTTTTTTGTTACAACCAATGTTGCTATCACTTTTCCACCGTTAGATCAGAATCTTAATAGGAGAGAGAAATTATATAGGTGGGTAAAGGAGCAAAAATACACATGTGCTTTGTTCTCGGGAGCGTCCAACACCACGTGCTTTTTTTGAGAGCAAAAACACACATGTGGTTACCAAATAGGTTCAAAAGTCACAACCTCCGTCAAAAAAAAACTGTTGACCGTTAAAAATGCTTTTGACTAACACTGATGACTCTACACTACCATTTTATTAACGGTTAAACCCATCGAAGCTCGCTGGCACCAACAACTTCTTCACTCCTGGCTCTAAAACTCTGTTTCTTCTCTCTCTCTCCTCCACTGAGATTACTTCCGAAGCTAAAAACCGAGCTCACAAAAGCAAACAGACTAAAGAAGAAGCAAAGTTGAGGAATCATCTATCCTCTTTGTGGAAAGAAGCATAAGACTTTGTTAAAAGCACACAAAACATTTGAACTTAGCTTTTCTCAACATTTTCCCTTACTTGATGCTTTCTCCTCAACACTTCGACATGCCCGGTGATGCTTTCTCCTCCGATCAGTTCCGCATGTTCGAGTATGGCAGTGACACATACAATGCGTTGAGTGAAATATCAACCTCAATGCGCAATGTTTAGCTTGATTCGAACTGGAAGGTTGCTGGTTTTGGTTCTCCCTGTGGTTCGTTTCTCCGACGCGGGTTTTCTAGCCTTCAGTTGACCCCAAAGTGGGCAAGAACCGATAAATCTGGACCCGGTTCAGCGGACCTCTGGGATAGCTGCCATGAAGAAGAGGTACCCATGGAAAGAGTGGAATCAGGAAGAGATCTTAGAGCCAAAATCTATGCCAAACACCGCAATGAAAACTCATATGGGCAAAGCAACACGCCTCTATCGCCTCCTGACTTTGGATGGGTCTCAAAATTGGTGAAGTGAAGCTCCGTCTTGGAAATACTTGTTATATGCCCCGGAATTTTCCTTTTACTTCCCCGAGATAGAATTTTCTAGTCTATGAATTTCTAAGTTGATTATGAGTATAATAAAAATCTCTCTGTATGTACATTGTCGAGAAGGAAGAGATGGTTGATTGTATCTGTTTCATGATTGAGAAAGTCAGTTGTAGAGAGAGAGAGAGAGAGAGAGTCAAAGTTGATAATCCTCCTCTGCGTTGTGCATCCGAAACAGAGGTGAGTCTCCAAGTTCATGTTTAATGATTTAGGAAGAGAAAGTGGAAACTATTGCTGTCATGTGAAGGGTGTGTGTGTATATATATATAGATGTATGACGAAAGATTTTATTGATGTGGTTTTGCATGAGACTAATGATATAGATATGTACATACACACATCTAGCTTGGAAACAAAAAAAAAAACGTTATTGTCAGGTTTAAGAGCTCTCGATCATGCATATATATATATATATATAAGTGTTCATACATAAGTAAGAAAATTGATATATAAGTGTGCTCGCTGGTACACTCTGTTTTTTGTTTCTCTTGAAAGCTTTCGACGGTGGGTGGCTATGGTGAAGAGGAGGAGCTCACCGGCAACAATGAAGGTGGAAGTTGTCACCAGTGAAGAAGAAGAGAGGTGAAATGGAAGAATGAAGGTGGACCTCCCTCTGTGATTCGATTTCGTCGTGCTCCAGGCGTTCATTTTTTTCCCTTTCTTTTCAGATGGTAGAGATGGTAAATATGCCAAGCCAGGGTCCTGTTAGTCAAAATCGTTCTTTTTAACGGTCAACAGTTTTTTCTTTAACGGAGTGTGACTTTTGCACTCATTTAGTAACCACATTTGTATTTTTACTCCCCAAAAAAGCACATGGTGCTGGACGCTCCCGAGGGTAAAGCACATGTGTATTTTTGCTCCTTTACCCTATATAGGTAAATAAGATTCTGATCTAACAGTGGAAAAGTGGTAGTAACATTGGTTGTAACAAAAAAAAAGTTGTAACAATTTCATATCCCTTGTTTTTCTGAATATTCTTTTTTTTTTTTACCTCTTCCATTTTCATTTCAGAAAGGACTTTTTTATGAGTTAGAAATTGTGAGGTTGCTACAAGTCCATGGAATAAACTTGTTAGGGTGGATCAATAGGCAAAATTGGAATCAATAATGGATACTATGGAATTTAGTGTGGGAAAACTGCAATGGATCAGAATCAAGTATTTGCAAAAATGAGCAACATAAAAACAAAAGAAGCAAAAAACTTTAGCTGCAGATGAATGACATGAGGGAGATGGAGAGAGGAGATAGACATGGATGAGGGAATAATGAGGTCTTGCATAAAACAAAGATTTGGAATTAGAATAGTACCAGCCGGAAAAGGATCCGAGAGAAAAGATGGGGATAGAGAGCATAAGAGCATACAAGTAAAATCACTCAATTCTGAAATCCTGAATTGGGCTTCTTGTCCTGACTTATAATTTGTTAAATTCAAAAGCATAATTCAAGATCTAGGTATTTCAAAAAGCTTTTAATAGGATTTTCCCGTCATAATAGAAAAATTGTGCAACTAAACACTTTTGAGGTAACTTAGGTGCTAATCATGGGAAAATTTTTCTATTTTTATTTTTTTAATTCTTTCTGATTAATACACAGATTTCCCAATCTGGATGCAATTAACATTATTCACAAATTTGTTTTTATGGCCATTTAGAATTTTCCCAAACCAATCACCATTCTTCAAAACCTCAATCACAAGCCAATCATCATAAATGACATTTACTTGGCGGAGATTTTTCCATGATTAGGAGAATTTCTTATTATTATTTCTGTGGGTTGGGCATGAAAAAATTGGGTGTTCAAAATATTAAAATTAAATAAATTGATATGTAGTTTAGTTAAGATCAAATCCCACCAATGTGAGGATTTTGTTAATAGGCAATTTATAAGTATTTTTGCAAGCATCTTTCAGCTGGAATGGCTGGAATCCAACTCACCTAGACCTTTTTTTGTATATATATATATCGGTGAACAGCTTGAAGAAGGGGCAGGTGATCTCTCTTAAGTCTTTAGACAGCCATTTTCATTTGTATCTTCCGGTGAGGATTGTAAGCAACAAGTTCAAAATCAGAAGCCACAAAGGAATCTATATCCTTCTTTGGCTTTATCTTCAAAGTCTACATTCAAATTAGCCAACAATGAGAAATTAGATAAACTACAGAAGTACGCGTAGATCAACTTCAGTAGCCGACTACTTTATAAACGAAATGAAATACGAAGACATTATTATTAGTATACAATATACATACAGCAAGAAAAGTGTAACACCCCAAATTCCTTACTTGAAATTGTGTCGATTGATACTTAGTTTTAAGAAAATGATTAGGGTTTGAGGTGCTATAGTTTAGAGTAATGTGAAAGGAGAGCATGCGCTAACATTTAGACAATGAATGACTGATATAAAATGCCTAGACATATGCTGATGTCCCAACATAAGCTGATATATTAAAAATTTCCCGAAGGAATATTCATGTAATACAATTAAAGAACTTGTATAATTACATTTCTTACATGATAATTATGCATCTTTAATCAAGCCTTAACTAAACTTGTAGCAATGAACCCAACTCAGCTAATCAAACGTATTGGCTAGGTCGGTGTCTAATGGCAGTCTCCCCGAATTCACGGTGACTTATTGACTGAACCACATAGACGAACCCTTTCTAGACACCAAACGGTTTGAAATAACTTTGTCAGATTCATGCCAGAACCTAGCCTCTCATCTCGACCAGTGCCTCTTCACGGCTCTGTCCATCGGTGCCTCTTCACTGCTCTGTCTACTATTGCCTTTTCACGGCTTCGTCTACGTCGTCTTCTTAGATTCTGGTTCCTTCCCTGAACCTTTAATCAAGGTTGAGATTCAATTGAATTGAATCTTAGGTAACAGTTAACCTCTATAGCAGATATAATAATATATGACAGATATTCATTACATATCAGCATTAATCATACATAGCACACAGCAGATATAAGGTTGCAACAATACATAAGCACACAACAAATGTAATGTCAACAGCACAATAGTACATAGCACACAGAACTTGTAAAGTTTGCAACATTTGCACTAACCAGTACCACGACAGCTCCTCATGTCCTCAGCGATAGGAAAACTCAACGGCATTATCAAGACTATAACCCATATAAAGGTGAATGTATAAACAGGTGATCTAAGCCCCATAAACTTAGTCACAGTGCATGACCCAAAACCTAGTCTTGTCCATCACTTCATGAATCAATCAATCATATACAATCATACAAGATATAGGTAATTAAAGTTACTAGTACGCAAACGTACCTTTCATCGCGTCGTTACCAAAACACTCAACCTTTGAATCTGACCCCGGACTTCCCAGATATCCTAACATATCACCAGATCACTTAGAACAATGTCCTAAGAGATATTTCCTCCTCTATTTACCTCTCTACCCTTGGTGGATTTGTTATTTACAATTTCGCCCTTACATTTTATTAAAAACGCAACTTCAACATTTCTGGGCAGAATTTTTCATAACTTTGAAAAATCATAATTAATTCTAAAAAAATCGTTTTGAGGTTCTGTAAAATTCCTCATAACCCTTGACATGTCTATTTCCAATGAAAAATATCCCCAGAAGCTAGAACATCAAGAATCATTCCCAGTTTAATATTTTCTCAATGCTGCGCAGATTTAATCCTAGAAAACATGGCTTAACTTCAAAAATCCATTGCTCCTAGTGTAGAACTCAAAATGCTTCATATTTTATATATTTAGAAAGCCCTACATGTTTACTTTATTCATTTAAAATTTCATGATTAAATGACTCCATCTCATACATAAATTAATAGCATTAATTTCGCTGCCTCCAGAAAAACAGTAAACCAAAATTTTACCAAAAATTTCACCAGAACTTCCAAGAATTTTGCTCCACAATATTTCCCATCATATTTTCGAAATAAAGACATTTTTAATCATAAAAATATAAAATCAAAACTATATTGGAAGATTAAAAATCAAACTAACATTTCTACTAAAAATTATAAAAGCTAAAGACTTAAAGCTTTAAAACCTTACCTCTAGAAGATCATTGCTACCTCTCATCCTTCTTGCTTCCCTCTACTTCTCTCTACTCTCTTTCTCTCTAAAACTCATTTGAGTTTGGTGTGAAGAATGAAGAGGAGGAGCCTCCTATTTATAGGAAAAGTTCAAAGTCTTATATTTTAACCTTAACCATTGGATCTAAACTTAGTTAAGAAGTTTTAATCTCCTCCTCTCTTTTCCCCTTCTTCAACAAGTTTTCCTACTTCTTTAATAAGTTGATGATGTCATTGATGAATTTTATTTATGACTCCATGTGCTTTTAATTTCCATTGTTTAATTAATAAACAATTGACTCTTCTTCTTTCCCAAGCTAGCATAACCGTGCCCCCTCTCTTCTTTAACCATTTAATGTATATTTTAATTAATCAAATATTCCATGGTTCAATTCCCTAATTGGTTAGTGTGTTTATTTGACTTTTCAACTCTACTTTATGCTTTATCATAACTTTATTCTTTACTTTCATTTTGTCTAATTATCTTATCCAATCCTTCACATGTGCCTATGCGTCCTTTCATTTTGTCTAATTATCTTATCCAATCCTTCACATGTGCCTATGCGTCCTTCTTATTGATCATAAGGGCTGAATGTGCTTTTGAATTAACAAAATGTTGATTATTACATGGTTTCTTATTGGTTAGTTGAAAAGTTTGACTTTTCAACTCTAATCAATTAAAACCATCATCTCTTCCTTTCCTCAATTCTGCTGGATGAACTTGTAGTATTTTTGGGCTGATTGAAGCTTAAATTATTCCCTTAGTCAAGTGTTTATAAGCCCACTAATTACGCGTTTCATTATATCATTGGTTTATTAGCTAACCATGACAATTAAGGCTTATTTAATTTAGACAAGTATTATTTCATTCTCTTTGGCTTAATCATTTTCAAATATAATTAGCCCTCTTGTAATGCTTTTAATTTGTCTCTAATTAATTAGGAAAATTTATGCAATTAATCCTAATTAATGCAAGCTAATTTACCCATTATTTTCTAATTGACACTTAATTCAATTAATAACTTTTTTCATGGTTCTTTTAATCTTAAAATAGCCATTATTCTTCCAAGCGCCTCGTAGCGTGGTGGCACTAGTGCTAGCCTTAGGAGCTGGCCTTCTCCCTTATCCAGGGTTCGAGCCCTGCCTCCTCCTCCCCCCACTGGCTGTATCAAAAAAATAGTCATTATTCTATGTGACTCTAATCCACATATGTTAACCAATTTAATATGGTAACATATTCCAAAATACCGAATTTTCAGTAAAGTGAAAATCGGGTATTACAAAAAGGACTTGGTTGGTTCTGGAGCTGCTCTTGTAAAGGCCTCACATGATTACGTGTGATCCCCAATGACATGGATAAGATCCCCTAGAACAAGTTCTGACCTGAAGAATACATGGTGGTCTAAGGATTTGTGTAATACCCTAAATCCAACAACAAAACTAATTAAAGTATTTGAAATATGAGATAGGATATTGTCACTATCAATTTTAGTCACTACCATTTTTTTATCGTTAGATTATAATCTCATACTTTTATCATTTCTTTCTACTATTGAGATTCTGATCTAACGATGAAAAAAGTGGTATTGACTTGGTAGTTACCAAAATTGATAGTAACAATATTCTATCCCTTGAAATATTGCCAATAAGGATGCTCATCATTATTCAAATACAAAATTTGTTCAATGAAAACTCATATTTACAGTAGTGTCAGGAGAAATTTCCAAAATTATTTTAGAATTAATAAAATATGAAAGTTTTAGGATCATGACAAATAAAAATAACTTAACATAAGCTCAAAGAGTACAAAAGAGCCTCAAGACTCACTCCATATATGTTTTTCCCTTGCTTCTTACTAGAATAATCACCTAGAAAAAAATTAATATTGTAACCATAAGATCCAAAGATCCCAGAAACCATTGGTTATTTAAAAATATACATGCAAATAAATTAATATCGAGAACATACAGTTTAAAAATCAAGTTCAACTCACAATAACTGATTAATATTATAAATTTGAAACCTTTCACAAACTAGTTCTTGATTTGGTTACCAAAACCTTCTCACAAAAAGGGCCCTAAAACTATTGAACATCAATTCATTTTTGAAATATGATATAAGTATCATAAATGAGTTTTATTTTCACTTACATGAATGTGTTTTTCACAATCAAACTCAAACAGGTCTATGACACATGCAATCTCCTCCTGTTTTTTAGGAGATAAAATAAAAAAGATCTTATATTTTAGACCAAAATTCACTTTTAAAGTACATGTTATATTTAGGATTGGATGTACTACCTTCAATCCTAAATATAATACTCAATTAACTTTTTTTTAAAACAAAACTAAAGAAGTTGAATAAATTATTTTAAGGTATTTAATTTTTATCATTTGTTTTAAACTAATTTGCCTAATTTATAAATTAATATATAATCTAATGATATATAATATATATTATGATTAAATAACTTATTTAAATTTTTTAATTTCTAAAAAAACTTAATAGATTTTATATTTAAGATGAGAGAGAGTAATATTTATTTTTATGCTTAAAGAGTAACAGAGAGGAATTGTAACAAAAGAAGAAAGCTCTGAAAAAACTGGAGTTGGGGCTATTTATGGGCAGGTCTTGAAAAGACACATCACGTCACTATGAGAAACTTGATGCTGCTAAGTTATTCCACAAAAAATAGTCATTCTATATATTATGATTAAGTTGATTTTTTTTGAAAAAATAAGGAAGTTAATTAAATTACTTTAAAATATTTTATGTTTATTTTTTCTTTAAACTAATTAGTTTGATTAATAAACTAATATATAATCTAAGGATATACAACATATTATATGATTAAGTAATTGATTTAGTTTCTTTAATCTCTAAAAAAATCAATCCGATCTTATAATTAGGATGGAAGGTAGTATAATATTAATTTAAGCTGATGAAACTAACCTAAACATAATTTATAGACAACACCTAACAGTTTGATGGTTTTGTGAACAGAAAAAGTTTCTGGCCTAAGAAAAAAAAAGGTAAAAGAAAAGGTTAATTAAAAAGGATCAGAGTCGCTTTTGTTCTCCATTTCTTCTTCTACAGATTCTTTAAACCATTGACTGATTAGCTAATTGCTTCAATACTTTCTCTGGGTGGATCTCAATGTTAGATATGATTAGTTTTAATGATGTCTTATATAGATACCATTATTAAAAGCAAAAAGTTTGCATACTATATTTATCTTCTACTTTGACTAAGTCTTATATTTAATGTAGATGTGAAGTTCAATATTGAAGAATGATCTAGAAAGTAGATTGAAGAAATAAGTTCTTGCACACAATATAATGGGAATATCAGAATATCAAGGAAGCAAGAAGTTATCAAAGGATTTTGGGAATAGTCAAGAAGAAGAAAAAATATTGAAGAAGGTAGAACTTGTAGAAAATGATAACTCCAAATTGAATGACGGAGAACAATCAACAAGAAGATCAATAAAGAAGCATTGAATTAGAGAAAGAAATTGAATCAAAGAAGATGTGAAGTCAAATGATAAAGAATGATCAAGAGAAGAGAAGAAAGAAAGAGTTAGAGTTATGGAGAATGATCAAAAGAAGAAGAAAGAAAAAAGAACTTGTTGAATGAAATGAAGATATCATTATTCAAGTTCTAAGATTGATTCTAGAAGTCTCCACGATCATATGGAAGTTAGAATAGCTCAATTTGGAATTAAAGTCCGCAAAAATCAGCTTCAGGATGATAAAACTCAAGTTTACAACTCAAAACTCGAGTTTCCTATTTTGCTACAGTGATTTGCTTCTCGGATAGGAGAAAACTCGAGTTAGGAACACAAAACTCGAGTTTTTAGTGTTTTTAGCACCTTAGGCGTCTATGGACTAAGAAAACTCGAGTTTCCAAGTACAAACTTGAGTTTACAGTGCTGATCAGCAACTCTGTTCTACTCTGTTTCACGTTCAGCACGGGTAAGGTTTGGTAATTCGACGATATCTCCTAAACCAAAGATCCGATTAAGGTGAAACTAGTGGCATATGAAACTAGACTCCCAATGCGTCATTTTCATATAAAATTCAAGTCCAAAGGAGTTCAGATCAAGGAGCTATAAGTTGTTGTAAGTTGACAGTGAAATCCACACCACACAGCAAACCAAGCTTCAATGTTTTGAGTGTATCTCACAAATTACAGATCCGATTGAGCTGAAATCGGTGGCATATGAAAGTATACTCAAAGGCTTTCCATCAAGATTTGAATGGACCAAAACGTAGTTCAGACCAAGGAGATATAGCCTTCAAAAGTTGATAGTCAGTTCAAGAAGTTGCAAAAACGCGCAATAAAGTCAAAACTCGAGTCATTAAGTTGGAAACTCGAGTTTTCATCAGACAAAGAGCAGCGAACGTTAGAGCATCTTCCAAACTCGAGTTTGTGAGACCAAAACTTGAGTTTTGATCAGATAGAGAGTAATCTAAAGTAATGCAACAACCTCCAAACTCGAGTTTTCAAATGCAAACTCGAGTTTTCACCTCTACTTCAGAAAATCACTGTTTTGGAAATCTTGATTCCTTTGTTAAACATCCAAATGACTACCTAAATGACTTATAATACTTCTTAACATTATTTATATCATTTGAGTATATGCTTCAAATGATCAAAGGTTGGTAAATTGAAAATCAAGAGTAAAGTAAATGCTGATGTCATACCTGGTTCAAAAAACGAAGTTCTAACGGCTAGTTCCATATGAGTCTAACGGCTATGTTTCTTTATCCAACAGTCATTGAATCTTCTCAAAGTTCATATATTGATCTCTACCTATAAAAGAAGAAGTATTCAAGGTTGATGAGAGTGAGCTTGCACTGTCAAGATGTCAACATTCTGAATCCAACATTTATCTCATATACACTCTGTTTTCAATGCTTATATAGTTCATCATAGAGAGTGAAATTATTTGTAATGTACTTCAGTATTTATTCATTCACTTCTGAGAGAGAAGATTCATTGTAATCATCCAATCATTTTATTTGAGAGTTACTTAATATTAAGTGATCTTGAGTGGGAAACTTATTGTATTGATTATAGTTTGTAAGGGGAGTGAATCCTAGTGAGAGGATTACTTCGAGTACAGAGTATGTAATCAAGTGGGTGTATTGATTACAGTTTGCAATGGGGAGTGAATCCTAATGAGAGGATTACTCCAAGTACAGAACGTGTAATCAAGTTGAAAGAAAATAGTGGATTGAAAATCTCAAGTGAAGCTTGGGGACTGGACATAGGTCAAGGATTAGGTCGAACCAGTATAAATCTCAGTTTGTATATTCTCTTCCCTTATCTCTTATATTTCCAGTGTATGTTTATTTGATTATCTAACTACTGATTTAGAAAATGTAAAAGATTTTTTAAAGTATCAAATTTTTAATCAGACACCCAATTCACCTCCCTCTTGGATGATAGCTAGGTCTTTCACTTAAAACATATTTCTAATTCATATTTGTCTTAACAGGTGTGCGTGTCATGTACATATTGGCTTGTGAGTTCATATTTTTTAAAAATTTAAAATCTTAGATTAAAACGAAATATATCACGTTATTCAAGTTAATTAGTTGTCCATTTAACACTATGATGTCATGCCATTCACAAACACACATATATATCGCCAACCTTACTTAATAAAATAAAATTTATTACTACTGTGGTAAGTTGTAGCATCTTAAAAGATCCGTTGAAACCTACATATTTTTTTTTTTTGTCGAAAAACCTACATATTTAATTAACCATAAAATATTTAATCGCATACTTTTTGTAACAAAATTTGAATTATACTCATATAATTTAATTATAAATTGAAGGCAAAAAATTAATAATTATAAATAGAGTATTAGCAATATAGCGTATAAATAGTCAAATCTACCTGATTTTATTATTTTTTTTAAAAAAATAATTAAAGAAGTTGAAAAAGTTATGTAAAAAGCAATAGACTAAAGTATATTTTTAGTCTTTTAAGTATTACATACAATATACTTTTAGTCCTCTCACTTTATAAAATATATTTTTGTTCTTAAAATTTTAACATTGTTAATGTTACTTGTTAGTTCTCAAAGTGTTTTGATGATTAACAACAAGTATAAACTCGGGTTGAAGTATTTCAAATCAGCTAGAAATTTCTTAACAGTTGTTTACTCGAGTAAAGAAGCTTTACTCCAGTAAAGGACTGTTGTAGAATTGTTCAAATACGGTTTGGCAAGGCTTTACTTCAGTAAAGAAGCTTTACTCCAGTAAAGGACTTACAGAGAGCAATCATGTTTTCGAAATTATATGCTTACTCGAGTAAAGGAGTCTTTACTCCAGTAAAGGCCATCCAGAGAGCAACCAAGTTTTTCAAATTAAATTGCTTACTCCAGTAAAGGATTCTTTACTCCAGTAAAGAACCTCCAGAGAGTAAAATGAATTTTTGAATTTAAGTTTCTTACTCGAGTAAAGCGTTGCTTACTCCAGTAAAGGACTTACAGAAGCAAATCAATTTTTTTTTTAAAGTGATTGCTTACTCTAGTAAACATTCGTTTACTCCAGTAAAGATTAGTCTACTCGAGTAAAGCCCATACAGAGAGGTTACTAATTTATCTAAGTCTGGCTTACTCCAGTAAACAAATCCTTACTCCAGTAAAAAGGCATTTCGAACTTAAAATGTTTTCACATGAATAGTGTCTTACTCGAGTAAAGTACTAACTTACTCCAGTAAAGCTCTTGGATTTCAAACTCAAGCCTCAATGATTATCTCTGGGAAGAGCTTACTCCAGTAAACTTTTGTTACTCCAGTAAAGACACTTTTGCACAGTGCCTTACTCGAGTAAAGACGAACTTACTCGAGTAACCAACGGTAACTTTTCGTTTTTGAATTTCACGAATTCATAAATCATTGTTGGTTGATCTAATTGCTTTCATATATCACTCACTCATGTTCCCAGATAAGTTTAACAAGTTTGTTGAGTTTTTCAGTTAACACAGATCAATATAATTGAAGATTAGTGAGATAAAGCAAAAAGTGAACAGTGCATTTAATGCACTTCTGAAATCTCATCCATTCTCAGCTAATCCACCTGAGCACGCCTAATGAACGTTAAAGAAAGCTTACTACATCAAGTAAAGTCAATGTCAACGGGCAAAAACTCAGAGGATGACATCAGACATCATTAAGACTTGGATTAGCAGATGTTTAGAGAGAGAAGATGACCAGAACTTAAGCAAATCACTTCCAACGGTTGGAATCATCTCACAACGGTCATTTAATGTTCCCTACCTATAAATAGAGATCATTAACTTCATCTCTAGCTGATACACCTACTCTGAGCGAAAAATCTACTAAGTTCATTTATTGTGTATTAGCTTTCACTTGTATTGTATCATTTTGATACTTAGAGCTTCAGTATTCATCTATCTACTCTTGAGAGAGTTTTCATCTGTAAAATCATTTATTGATTGAGAGAATCACAAGTCAGGGGACTTGGTGATTGTGGGTGTATTGATTACAACTTGTAAGGGGGAGTGTGTTCTAGTGAGAGAACAGCTCTTAGTACAGAGTGTGTAATTAATATTGTTGAGTTAGTGGGTTGAAAATCCCAAGTGAGGCTTGGGGACTGGATGTAGGTCAGAGAAAGGATCGAACCAGTATAAATCGTTGTGTGCAAAGCTTTTCTCTCTATCTCCTCTGTTCTGCCCTGTTCTGAGAGTGTAAAAACAGAACCAGTTTACGAAAATCTTTAATATACCCAATTCACCCCCCCTCTTGGGTTTAAAGCTCCTCTTTCATTTGGTATCAGAGCAAGGTCTTCTCAGAAGAGTTTAACCACTCGAGAAGGATCACCATGGAAGGAATTCTTCCAGATGGAGCTTCAATCAACAGACCTCCCGGTTTAGACGGCGAACACTACTCTTTCTGGAAAGCAAAATTTCGTGTGTTCTTGATGGCAACAGAATATGGTTTATGGAGGGTCTTTGAGACTGGAGACTATGTTCCAGTCAAGGTAGAAGGAGGCATCACTGTTCCCAAGACAGAAGCTGAGTTCAATGATGACGATAAGAAGAACATCACTCTCAATAGCAAGGCTATCCTGATGCTTCAGAGTGCTCTTAGTCAAAAGGAGTACTTTCGTATCTGTAATTTGTCAACAGCTAAGGAGATGTGGAAGGCTCTGGAAATAGCTTATGAAGGAACCTCTGGAATCAAGGAGAACCGAGTCAACATTCTAACCATTGAGTATGACCTTTTGCGGATGAAGCAAGGCGAGAGTGTTGGAGAGTTTCAGTTGAGATATACTCACCTGACCAATCAGCTAGCTGCCTTAGGAAAGCTTTTCGATCAAGGAGCTCAAGTGAGGAAAATCCTCAATATTCTAACAAAGGATTGGGAAGCTAAGGTCACCGCCATTGAAGAAGCTCGTGGAGAGTCAATGACTTCAGTTGCCGCACTGTTTGGCAGTCTATCTGAGTACGAGAGCAAATTGAAGTTCAAGAAGGAATTAGAAGATGTCAATGGTGGCAACAATCGCAATAAGGGAGTGGCTCTGAATGTGGAAAAGGATGAGGAAGATGAAGATGAGGATGAAGAAATTGGCATGATGGTCCGGAGATTCAAAAAGTTTTACAAAAGAGATCAAGGCTTCAAGAAATTCCAGAAGGGAAATTCAAGCTATGAATCAAAGAAGCCGGTTATCTGCTACGAATGCGAAAAACCCGGACACATCAAGGCGGAATGTCCTCAGCTGAAAAATCAAGAGAAAGAAAAGAAGAAGTTTAAGAAATTCAAAAAGAAGGCATATGTCTCAGCAATATGGGGAGATAGCTCATCGGATGAGGATGAAGCTGAAGAAGACGAAAGCGAAAAAGCCAACATATGCCTAGTCGCTGAGGAAGAAGAGCAACACAATGAAAGAAATGAGGTATATGAATCTCTTCCTTCCTATGATGAATTGTTTGCTGAATACAATGTTGTTCAAAAGGAGTTTGAAAAACTTGCAGACAAGTATATGTCTTTGAAAAGGAAAAATTCTTTTCTTGAAATGCAAATTGAAAACCTCTCTTCTCCTCAATCTCTAGTTTGTGATGAATGCCCTATCTTAGAGAAAAAGAATTCACAACTTACAAAAGCACTTGAGAAATTCACTAAGGGAAGTGAAATGCTCAATGTGATTCTTAAGCAACAACGTTTTATAAATGATAGATCGGGCATTGGTTATAGACCAGACTTTGACAAGAAGAAAGGAAAGAAAAAGAATGGACAAAAATCTTATATGAATTATTTTACAAAGTCTGTTCATTCCTCAAATCCTTTTGCTCATTGTAATTATTGTAATAGGAAGGGTCATTCAACTTCATCTTGCTTTCATAGAAAGGAAAGAAAAGCTAAACCTGTAGGAAATTATATCTGGGTACCAAAAGGAACATATGTTCCCAAGGTACATGCTAACACAAAAGGACCCAAGAAAAGATGGGTACCTAAGACTTGATCTTCTATGAAATGCAGGTTTGTCTTAGAGCATCGAGACCTAACAAGTGGTATATCGATAGTGGATGCTCAAGGCACATGACTGGAGACAAATCAAAGTTTTTATCAATAAAGCCAAAGGATGGAGGTAGAGTCACATTTGGAGGTGACCAATCGGGCAAAATAGCTGGCATTGGTGAGATTGGCAACAATGAAGGCCCTCTCATCAAAGATGTCTACTTGGTAGAAGGACTATGTCACAACCTCCTAAGTGTGAGCCAAAGCACCGATAAGGGTAATTTGGTAATATTTGATTCTGATGAGTGCTTTATTGTTAAAAAGGATTTGATCTTCACAAATGATTTGAAAAATAAAGCCTTGTTTAGAGCACCTAGAGATGGAAATTGTTATACTTTGAACCTCTCTAGCAATGCTTCTGTTTCTGAAAATTGTTTTATAAGTAACTTGAATGAGAGTTGGCTATGGCATAAGCGATTAGCTCATGTCAATATGTCTCAACTTAACAAGTTGCTGAAAAAGGATTTGGTTATCGGCATTCCTAAGTTAAATTTCAAAAATGATATGATTTGTGATGCTTGCCAAAAAGGAAAACAAACCAAGTCATCTTTTAAAGCTAAAAATGAGATTTCAACCGAAAGACCTCTTCAACTTCTTCACATGGATCTAGTTGGACCAGCTAGAGTGAAAAGTCTTGGTGGAAATTTGTATACTTTGGTCATTGTTGATGATTTCTCTAGATTTACTTGGACTATATTCTTATCCTCAAAAGATGAAACCTATGATCAGTTTGTTTCTTTTGCCAAGAAGGTCCAAAACGAGAAAGGTCTTACCATTTCAGGAATAAGGACTGATCATGGAGGAGAGTTCGAGAATTATGCTTTTGCTGAGTTCTGTGATAGTATGGGGATCAACCATAATTTCTCAGCACCAAGAACACCACAACAGAATGGTGTTGTGGAGAGAAAGAATCGAGTGCTCACGGAGATGGCCCGGGCAATGCTGAACGAATACAACACTTCACAAGTGTTTTGGGCTGACGCGATGAGTACGGCATGCTACATCTCCAACCGAGCCTATTTGAGAAAGAAGATGAACAAAACACCATACGAACTCTACAAAGGAAGAAAGCCGAACCTCAGTCATCTTCATGTCTTCGGTTGCAAGTGCTATGTGCACAATAATGATAAAGATAATCTCGGTAAATTCGATCCTAAATCTGATTTAGCTATCTTTATCGGTTATTCAAATAGAAGTAAGGCATATAGAGTGTTTAATACTAGAACTAAAATTGTTGAAGAATCTGTACATGTTGTATTTTGTGAGTCTGAATCTGTTAAATCCCTTGATGATGATGAAGAGACTGTTTTCAAAAACAAATTCTTTTCGAAGAATGCTCCTACTCCTTCTGAAAATTCTGAAAATATTTTTGAGGCTGATCCTGAAAACAATTTAGAAAATCCTAATCAATCCCAACCTAGAGCTTGGAAATTTATAAGAAATCATCCTTTAGATCAAGTTATAGGTGATGTAAATCAAGGAGTAAGGACCAGAAATAGTACTTTAAATGAAGTCACTTTTTCTGCATTCATTTCACACATTGAACCCTCTAAGATAGAAGAAGCCCTTTCAGACAATGATTGGGTGATTGCTATGCAAGAGGAATTACATCAATTTGATAGAAATCAAGTTTGGGATTTGGTACCTAGGCCTAAAGATCATCCGGTCATTGGCACTAAATGGGTATTCAAAAACAAACGAGATGAGTCAGCAATTATTGTGCGTAACAAGGCTAGATTAGTGGCCAAAGGTTACAATCAAGAAGAAGACATAGACTATGAGGAAACTTATGCTCCAGTAGCAAGATTGGAGGCCATAAGAGTCCTACTAGCCTTTGCATGCACTAAAGGTTTTAAACTTTATCAAATGGATGTTAAAAGTGCCTTTCTAAATGGTTTCATCCAAGAGGAGGTTTTTGTTGAACAACCTCCAGGTTTTGAAAATGAACATTATCCTGATCATGTTTTTAAACTCAAGAAAGCTTTATATGGTCTCAAGCAAGCTCCTAGAGCTTGGTATGAAAGATTGAGTCAATTCTTACTTGATCAAGGGTTTATTAGAGGAAAGGCAGATACAACTTTGTTCATTAAGAAAAACAAATTGAATGAAATCTTAGTTGTTCAAATTTATGTTGATGATATTATTTTTGGTGCTACTAATGACTCCTTGTGTAAGGAATTCTCTAAGACTATGCAGGGTGAATTTGAGATGTCAATGATGGGAGAACTCAACTATTTTCTTGGGCTGCAAATCAAGCAATGTAAAGGTGGGATCTTTATCTCTCAAACCAAATATCTGAATGATTTGCTCAAGAAATTTGGAATGGACAAGTGCAATGGAGCTGATACACCAATGAGCACTACCACTTCATTGGATGCTGATGAAGATGGCAAGGATTTCAACATCACCAAGTATAGAGGAATGATCGGATCATTGCTCTATCTCACTGCAAGTCACCCGGACATCCAATTCAGTGTTGGGATGTGTGCACGGTTCCAATCCGCACCCAAAGAGTCACATGCTGAACATGTCAAGAGGATATTCAGATATCTTTCTGATACGAAGACTCTTGGACTGTGGTTTCCCAAAGGTCAGCCGGAGCACTTGGTGGCATATTCGGATTCGGATCATGCTGGCTACAAAACGGATAGAAAGAGCACAAGTGGTCAATGTGAATTCTTTGGTAATTCACTTGTGTCTTGGTTTAGCAAGAAGCAAACAACCGTGGCCGTATCATCAACCGAAGCTGAATATGTAGCTGCCTCAAGTTGCTGTGGTTGAAGCAACAACTTGCTGATCTTGGAGTGCACTTGAAGGAGATTCCAATATTGTGTGACAATACTAGCACAATAAGCTTGGCCAAGAATCCGGTGCAACATACAAGGACCAAGCATATTGATGTGAGACATCATTTCATTCGGGATCATGTGCAGAAGAGAGATGTGAAAGTCATGTTCATTCCAACCCATCTCCAATTGGAGGACATATTCACCAAGCCTCTAGCCAAGGAGCAATTTACCTTCATAAGGAGAGAATTGGGAATGGTAAATCCCAATGAGTTGTAAGTTTGCTCTTACCCAATGTTAGTTTATGTTTTTGATGATTAACCTTTACTAACTTAAGCATCGGAGTGTTTAGCAAGTGTTTTTGCAAGATTTTTCTGATGTATCAGAGGTGGTTTACTCGAGTAAGGATTTTGGTACTCGAGTAAAGCTGTTGCAGAAAGCCAATCTTGAAGTTCAGAATTGCTTTACTCGAGTAGGTAAGTGTTTACTCGAGTAAGTGAGAAGCAGAGAGCTCAATGCTGTAAAAGAGAATCCTTTACTCCAGTAAGGGATGCTCTACTCGAGTAAAGACCAGTCAGAGACTGAAGTGAAGTCAGAAGTCTACTCGAGTAAGTTGGTAACTTTACTCCAGTAAAGCCATCAGAGACTCAAAAATTCACATTACATTTTTGAGGTCAGGTCAGTATACTTGCTTCTTTACTCGAGTAAGTGAGTCAAGTATTGTTTACTCGAGTAAGAAAGAACTTTACTCGAGTAAAGGTGTCCGTCTATATATATTGAAACGTTGTGTTTTTTTCATTACTCGACTCTCTACTCTAGTAAACCCTAGCAGACGCGACTTTCTCTCTTCTTCACTCTCTGAAACCGTCACTTCCCTTCATAATTTCACCATAAATTCCCTCGAAATCCCATTCAATCCTACTCTCTTCTCATTCTCGAAACCCTAAGCTCTAAAATGTCGAAGGAAGCATCTCAATCCTCACATCCGGTGCCTTCAAATCCTCCTCGTGCTCCTAGGACCAAGTCTGTCCCCAAGAAACTGCAGAGAGGGATCGACACTTCTATTCCCGGCGTTGGAAAGGTGATTCCACCGGTTGCAGGGTCTCAAAATCCTAAGAAAAGAGGAATCTCTATACAAGAGCCATCACCTACCTCTGTTTCTAAGAAAAGGAAAACCACTTCACCGAGTAAAGGAAAAGGAAAGAAGAAAGTAGTGGAGAAGAAGCGGTCCAAGAAGGCTTCTTCCACTGTCCCTTCATCTTCATCTAACGAGGATACGGTTTCTCTTTCGGTTTCGGAACCCGAACAAGAACAAGAGCAAGAGCAACCATCTCCTTATATGGTCAATGCAATTGAGGAATACAATCAGTATGAGCATGCCCCTGAAGGCTTCAAGGTGGCTCCAGTGGCACTTTCTCCCGGTGAAAATTCCAAATTCAGAGAACAATTCGCAACTCGAGGATTTTGTGCTGTTGTATCAGTCAATTTGGAGCAGATACACAGAGAATGTAATGTGGACTTGTCACCATGGTTTGGACCCTACAAGAGGTTCGTGTCCCTTGAGGCACCCTATTATCCGGATTTGGTGAAAAAATTCTACTTCCATATGAAGACAGCCCATATTGTGGACTTTGAAGGGAAAGCCATTGAAGAGAGGATTGCCACATCAGCAAGGGGAGTTGAATTCATCATATCCGTGGCAATTCTCAACCGAATCCTGAAGGTTGAAGATCCCCCAGAGGCTACTACACCTCATTACACCAATGAAGAGGTGTTTCGTACACTTGTGCCTGACAAGGATGTTCCTGAAGATCAGTTGGCACATTTGTCCTTCAAGCCCGCAGACATGCCCAAGCTGACTAGAGTGATCTGGCATATATTCGCAAGAAACTTCGTGCAGAAAGGAGGTAGCTATACGCACTTCACTCAGAAGGACTATAGGTTCTTCACAGCGTTTATTAAGAAGCATCCATTTAACCTTGGGCAGTGGATATTCAAGGAAATTAGCTCGTTCAAGTTTTCATCCAGGAAGAATGCCTACATGCACTTTGCCCCTTTGATCTCTGTGATAATGTTCTATCACAAGATCTGGTTTGTGGGTCCTCCAGAGCAAATGAAGTATATCCTACCTTTTGGGAAGACCACACTGAAAATGATGAAGATCAAGTTTGGGCCAGAAGCCTCTGGTGAATCTCAGGCCCCACAGAGAACTCAGACGCATATATCTCAGTCTGTGGCTCATGAGGCCCAGTCAGCACCACCACCACTACCATCGGATTTTGATGAGCGCATTAGAGCTATAGTGGATGCTGCCCTAGTTTCACACCGAGCAGTGTTGAAGGCTGAGTTTGATCTGCTCCGTGCTGATATCAAGTTGGGGGTCGTGGACGTCATTGTGGCTCAGACAGAGGTCCTGTCAAACTTGGCCAAGGTGAAAGATGATTTTGATGAGCAAGGAAGCAATTTGGCTTCCACTCTGTCTGTCACCTTAGCAGCCGCTTCTGATGCCAGGGATAAGGCACAGCAGCTTCTCCAGCACTTCGGGCTTGGTGGTTCTTCCTCTTCTTCTGCTACATTTGGATTCACCTCGGATCCATCTTCATCCACACCGGCTCCGGAGTTCCAGCCATCCATACCTATTTCCCAGCCTTCCACATCCTCACCCGAACCTCACTTTTCTCCACCATCTTCACCCACTTTCTCATTTCCTAGTCCACCTCATAGCCCTCCTCACAGCACATCTTCCCCAGTCACCCCTACCACAGAAATTCTTCCTAACCCTCTTCCATCTCCACCTACTCCATCTACTGAGGTTTTTCCTACACCTTCTCCATATGCTGTGCCCCATGATTCCGCTTTTAATCCAAACACAGCTATGGTACTCTACTCCCCTCCTATTGTTATCCTAGACCCCGAGTATGTTGATGATGACAAAGGGGGAGAAGGAGAGAAAGATGATGACGCTTAGGGGACTAGTTTAGTTAGTTTGACATTGTATGTTTAATCTTTTTGACTCTGTTCTGCTAATATCAGTGATTATCAGAGTGTTTATCTTTTCTAATATCAGTTTCCTTTGCACATATATGACTTTTCCATTGAAAATGAATATATGTCTCATGTGTTTACGTTTCAATTATGTATTTGCTGCCACTTCTCTGATTTACATGGTTTGAATTGAAAGCTTGGTCATTTTCTGATAACTGAACATAAACTTTTGAAAACTTCAAATCCAAATGAATCTCATCTTTCTAAATCTTTAAAAAGAATGTTTATAAGTGTTATCATCATCAAAAAGGGGGAGAATGTTAGTTCTCAAAGTGTTTTGATGATTAACAACAAGTATAAACTCGGGTTGAAGTATTTCAAATCAGTTAGAAATTTCTTAACAGTTGTTTACTCGAGTAAAGAAGCTTTACTCCAGTAAAGGACTGTTGTAGAATTGTTCAAATACGGTTTGGCAAGGCTTTACTTCAGTAAAGAAGCTTTACTCCAGTAAAGGACTTACAGAGAGCAATCATGTTTTCGAAATTATATGCTTACTCGAGTAAAGGAGTCTTTACTCCAGTAAAGGCCATCCAGAGAGCAACCAAGTTTTTCAAATTAAATTGCTTACTCCAGTAAAGGATTCTTTACTCCAGTAAAGAACCTCCAGAGAGTAAAATGAATTTTTGAATTTAAGTTTCTTACTCGAGTAAAGCGTTGCTTACTCTAGTAAAGGACTTACAGAAGCAAATCAATTTTTTTTTAAAGTGATTGCTTACTCTAGTAAACATTCGTTTACTCCAGTAAAGATTAGTCTACTCGAGTAAAGCCCATACAGAAAGGTTACTAATTTATCTAAGTCTGGCTTACTCCAGTAAACAAATCCTTACTCCAGTAAAAAGGCATTTCGAACTTAAAATGTTTTCACATGAATAGTGTCTTACTCGAGTAAAGTACTAACTTACTCCAGTAAAGCTCTTGGATTTCAAACTCAAGCCTCAATGATTATCTCTGGGAAGAGCTTACTCCAGTAAACTTTTGTTACTCCAGTAAAGACACTTTTGCACAGTGCCTTACTCGAGTAAAGACGAACTTACTCGAGTAACCAACGGTAACTTTTCGTTTTTGAATTTCACGAATTCATAAATCATTGTTGGTTGATCTAATTGCTTTCATATATCACTCACTCATGTTCCCAGATAAGTTTAACAAGTTTGTTGAGTTTTTCAGTTAACACAGATCAATATAATTGAAGATTAGTGAGATAAAGCAAAAAGTGAACAGTGCATTTAATGCACTTCTGAAATCTCATCCATTCTCAGCTAATCCACCTGAGCACGCCTAATGAACGTTAAAGAAAGCTTACTACATCAAGTAAAGTCAATGTCAACGGGCAAAAACTCAGAGGATGACATCAGACATCATTAAGACTTGGATTAGCAGATGTTTAGAGAGAGAAGATGACCAGAACTTAAGCAAATCACTTCCAACGGTTGGAATCATCTCACAACGGTCATTTAATGTTCCCTACCTATAAATAGAGATCATTAACTTCATCTCTAGCTGATACACCTACTCTGAGCGAAAAATCTACTAAGTTCATTTATTGTGTATTAGCTTTCACTTGTATTGTATCATTTTGATACTTAGAGCTTCAGTATTCATCTATCTACTCTTGAGAGAGTTTTCATCTGTAAAATCATTTATTGATTGAGAGAATCACAAGTCAGGGGACTTGGTGATTGTGGGTGTATTGATTACAACTTGTAAGGGGGAGTGTGTTCTAGTGAGAGAACAGCTCTTAGTACAGAGTGTGTAATTAATATTGTTGAGTTAGTGGATTGAAAATCCCAAGTGAGGCTTGGGGACTGGATGTAGGTCAGAGAAAGGACCGAACCAGTATAAATCGTTGTGTGCAAAGCTTTTCTCTCTATCTCCTCTGTTCTGCCCTGTTCTGAGAGTGTAAAAACAGAACCAGTTTACGAAAATCTTTAATATACCCAATTCACCCCCCCTCTTGGGTATAAAGCTCCTCTTTCATTACTAATAGAAAACGCTGACGCAACGAACTCAAGTGATGACTAAACATTTAATTACAAAAATTTTATATATTCTTCAATTTACTCATATTTTAAATTTAAACTTAATAGCATTTAATTACATAATTATCACTTAAGTTTATACTGTTATCGTTTGAGTTTAAATTTACCATTAGCAAAATTATAGGACTAAAAATATACTTTATAAAGTTAAAGGATAAAAAGTATATCTCATGTAAATTTAAAGAACTAAAAGTATACTTCAGCCAAAGCAATATATTATGAGAAAAGTTATTAAAAATAAAAATTAAACAAAATTTATTATTTATGAATACTGTGTCTTCTATATATATATATATATATATATAGGGTTAAGGTGCAAAAATACAAATGTGCTTTGGTCAGAGGAGCGCCCAGTAACAAGTATTTTTTTTATGTACAAAAATGACTATGTGATTACAAAAGTGGAGCAAAATTCCCATTGACCGTTAGTTAATCGTTACCTGACGCTGATATGTCAATGGGTCTAACTTCTCCATTAAAATACTTCCACGTGTTGCTCCTTCCCACTCTTCCATTCTCAACTTCTTCTTCTTCCCCTCTTTCTCGCCATATTACAAGCCAGAAGACAGTGAAGTTATATTTTTAAATTGCAGATTTGCACGGTTCAGTTGTTGTTCTAAAAGGAAAAAGAGAGTTCATCTAAAATGACACTCAATGCTATTACAGTTAGGTGATTCTTATTTAGGAAAAACACAAATACCTACACACACGAAGTAAACAATAAGTGTTCTCGCAATTTGGCACCCAACATTTCAGAGACATGGTTTCAGTCCTTCACCTTTCAATTTGAACACATTTAGTCTAGACCATTACAAGACATCAGAAAGACATGTTAAAATCATCCTACTTAGATGTGAGAAGGCACGCTGATTCATTATATGTGTGCCCTACCTTATTAATAATATAGATTATTTTGCACGGCCAAGAAAACAAAGTATAAAAAGCATTTTCTAGTAGCCGTCATGTCTAAATAAAAGTGCTGTAAATTATTTTTTTTACAGGTTTAACAGAAGAAGTTGTAATGAATGAGATAAATGAGATCATACGCCTTCCCTTGTTATGCAGACAGAATAGCAGGGATACAAAGGCTCACCAACAGATGGTCTCTGCAAGGTGAAGATGAGGTTGAAGCAGTGAAGAAGATAACCAATGAAGCTAAACATGTCTCTTTCTCTGCCCCAAGTGCCTCAGGAGAGAGGTAGAGCGGCTCTTAGTTTTTGGGGACTGGTATATAATACACACTCACACGAGAGATTTTTCTCTAGATTCTGTGACGTACTCTGTATATTAGTTTTGTTTTGGTCTATTTGATTCATTTTTTGAGTTCCATCATATCCCTTATACAAGCATCTAGCATCAGCTCTGTTGAAGTGTATGAGTTTTGGAGCATTTTGCAGGATGTGCAATCATTTAACCATGATCCGTGATTGTAGTCACATCCAGCAAAAAGGAAATGGGTGGCAGAAATTGATCGTTGAGACGGGATCGGAAATAGTGAATGTACATTCTTCACTGTTATTGAATTATTACTCAGGAAGGAAAGCGTTTTGTGTTTAATGGAGAATGGAAGAAAGGAAAGGAGAAACACGTAGAAGTATGTTTACTGGAGAAATCAAACCGAGCTGGTCTCTCTGGTTCGCCTCTTGGGTCTATCTCTGGAGGAAGAAGAAGCTCCCTGGTCAAAATGGAAGAAGAAGCTCCCTGGTCAAAATGCAAGTTTTGACCAGGGACTAAAATGAAAAGTTTAAAAGTTTATAAAAGGATTAAAGTGAAATTTTTTGAAATGTATCCGAGGCTGAACTGTAATTCATAAACCATTAGCATCCATGTCATCATCCACGTCATCATTTTCAACACAGAAAAAGTCAACTAATGGTCAAATTTTGCTCTACTTTTATAACCACATAATTACTTTTACATCTAAAACAAAGCACTTGCTACTGGGTACTCCTCTGACCAAAGCACATGTGTATTTTTATACTTTAACCCTATATATATTGCATTATATCTTCATCATCAATCTTATCAAATATATCACGTTTAACATAAGTGTGTCAAGAGTTCTCTAATATCATACAAGGTGAGTTTGAAATGTTTACAATAAAAGAATTAAATTTCTTCTTAGGACTTTGAATCAAGTAAAAGAAGAATGAAATATTTATTTCCCAAATCAAATACCTTCAATAGCTTCTTAAGGAGAATTAAATTTCTTCTTATGACTTTAAATCAAGTAAAAGAAGAATGAAATATTTATTTTCCAAACCAAACACATGTGGGAGCTTTTTGAGAAATATGGAATGAAATTGTTTAAGATCATATAAGGTGAGTTTGAAATGTCTAATTTTTAAAATATATAAAAAATGAAAATATTGGGTATTTTGTTGTAATTTTTTAAAGAAAAAATAAAAAGAATAACACAAAGTCTAAACCACTGGTCAGAGAGCGTATCATGGAAAATATTTTACCACTAAGCCACTGGTGCTCCTTTAGAAGAAATTCCTTCAAAATATATATGTATTCTAAAAAATTTTATGTCTGCACTTACAAACTCATACCCCAACGTGGCTCCGCCACTGTATATATATATATATTATACTAATATATATGCATATTGATTTTAAATATCATCAATTATATATTTTTCATGTTTAGGGGGGAGTATGTAGTATTTTATAAATCTAATCTAATAACTTTATATATTTTAATTGGAAAGTCCAAGTTTGAGAAAAGGGAAGGCTTTAAAAGGTATTTTCCTTATATGCCAAACATGCCTCTCCTTCTCCCCCCACTTTCCTTTTCTTTTTGAACGAGTCAAACCCGAAATCACGTGCGGTACAATACACAAAACACTGTGGAACCACAGAAGGCTAGTCTTTGTCTTCGTCAACGTCTTCCTCGTGGTCAACACTTAACGAGCAAGTCAACCCAAAAACTGTCTCACAAAATCAAAATGACAATGACGGCGGCGAAAAACTGAGCCCCTGGCCTTCAATTTCTTCTTTGTGCTCACTGCTCAGAAACAACACATTCTGTTCATAAAGAAAGCAATCATCCTCCGCATTCAACAATTTCCCTCCAAGTTTTTCCAATTTCAGTCCACAATGAGTGCCAAGACCCTCCAATTTCCCTCCACCCAAACCATAGTCTCCACCGCCGCCTCCATCGCCACCTCCGCTATGATCCTCCGTTCACTTGCTCGGGAGTACCTACCTCGTGACCTTCAGCACTATCTGTACTTCAAATTGCAAAAACTCTTCGCCTCATTCTCCTCCGAATTCGTACTCATCGTCGACGAATACGAGGGTCTTGGCAATAACCACCTCTTCCAGGCCTTGGAGCTCTATCTCAGACCCCAAATTCATCCCAACACGAGAATTTTTAGGGTTACAATGCCCAAGAAGGAGAACAAAATTTCAGTGGTAATGGAGAAAAACCAAGAAATCATCGAGAAGTTCAATGGTGTTGAACTCAGATGGAAATTGGTTTTCAAAAACATCCGATCCAAGTACATTGAAGCCCCAGGATCACATTATCATCACTCAACTGAAAAATCTGAGATTCGGTACTATGAACTGCGTTTCAATATGAAGCACAAGAACATGGTTCTATCTGAGTACTTGCCTTATATTATGGAGCAAGCCAAGGATCTGAAGGAAGAGAGAAAAACTCTGAAGCTGTTTACTATGAAGAGGGAAAGGGTTCGCTATCTTGGAAGGCGACCGGAAATGTGGCAATCAGTGAAATTGGATCATCCTGCAACGTTTGATACATTGGCTATGGATTTGGAGGCAAAGCAGGGGATTATGGAGGATCTTGACAGGTTTGTGCAGAGGAAAGATTTCTATAGGAAAGTTGGGAAGGCTTGGAAAAGGGGATATTTGCTATTTGGCCCTCCTGGAACAGGGAAATCCAGCTTGATTGGTGCAATGGCCAATTATCTCAATTTTGATGTATATGACTTAGAGCTTACCAGTGTTAGGCGTAATTCTGATTTGAGGAACTTGTTAATTTCAACTGGGAATCGGTCCATACTTGTAGTGGAGGACATAGATTGCTCAATTGATCTACAGGACAGGCTTAAAAAGGCCAACAAGCCCAGAGTTTCATGTCATCCATTAGAAGATCAAGACCCAAAGGTATTTTACTTTTTTGTTTCACCTTGTTCTCTTAGATTTTTACATGCTTGAGCAGTTGGTATTCAACCCGATGATTGATGGGTGTTAAGACTCAAATACATGTTAGGAATAGTCTAGCCGGTTGAATTTTAGATACAGGTGTAGGTTGAAACTGCTTTTCTATTAAAAATGACTTACACAAATTGATAGAACATATCTCACACGTTTTATATACCTCTAATTCAATGAGGGACATATTTAAATACCTATAAATCTGCCATTAAACTACGCCCCGATGTGTAACTGGGAAATGATGATGATTGCATGACAGGTGACGCTATCAGCAGTGCTGAACTTCATAGATGGGTTGTGGTCATGCTGTGGAGATGAGAGGATCATAGTGTTCACAACAAATCACAGAGACAGACTAGACCCTGCTCTGTTGCGACCTGGTCGTATGGATGTGCACATTCACATGTCATATTGCAGCCCAAGTGGGTTCAGAATTCTAGCTTCTAATTACCTGGGGATCACAGAGCACCCTCTTTTCATTGAAGTTGAAAGGCTTATGAAGATCACCAATGTCACTCCTGCGGAGGTGGGTGAGGAGTTGCTCAAGAATGAGGACTCTGAACTTGCCTTGAAGAGCCTCATGTATTTTCTCTCACACAAGTCTGCTCAAACCCATGAACCAGAGTCAGTCACACACATGTAATCTGAGTGCTCTGCTCTTTACTATACTATACTATCACATCAACAAATAAAATTACAAAATGTCAATTCATATTGTATATTGTAATTCAAATTAAATTACAATATTGTACTCTTACAACTGGATCAAAGTAACAGAGATCTTAGAGAAGTAGAGATTTAACAAGTAGAGATTCTGGGTAGGCCTTTTAATGTTAGGTCTTAACTGATTGTGATATATGATATAACTCAAAATTTGTTATGTGTGTGTATTGATTTTAAAATTAAAATATAAAAGTAATTATATTAAAGAATTAAAATCTGTATATGTCAGCATTTTGAATTTGCTGAATCAGCACTTTTTATCAGTGAAGTTAACATTATTAATTTAAAAGTATTAAAACACACTTTTTAACATTAAAAGACTAAAATAAAACGTACATGAAATTTTCAAGACTAAAAATATATTTTAATATATTTAAAATAAAATTCACCCATAAACAAACTCAGTGGACGTCCACCAATCAATATTTTCATCTGAACATTTTAAGAAATTAATGTATAAATAGATACAATGAACAAACGAAGGAAAGGGGAATATAAGGATTCATTATTATTTTCGCATTCGCAATGTATCATCCCTAGATGAAAATAACTGTTACTTAAAATAGTCTGTGTATGTTTGTTTTAGGTTTTAGAAGTACTCTTATGGTTTATAAAGTAAATATGTGAGGAAAATTTTTGTAACAGCTAACAGAAAAAGGTTTTTGAAACCATAGTTTTTAGGATTTTCCAAAGACGCAGGAACACCATCTTCAAGTCTTGCATAGGGATGCAAATCACGTTGCAGACTATTGGCTTGATCATCTTAAACCTAGAGGCCCTTTATGATATTTTGGAGTCAAGTCTTATTACTTAGTTAATTTTTTTTTTTTTGGTTTGCGAGTTTTTTCTGCGGCATAAAAAACATGATTATGTTGAACTGAATTTTTTTATAAAAGCTTTACCAAATATAAATCATATTCAACTAATTAACTTTTTTAATATGGCTATTCGGCTTACACACATTTGAGCATTGTTGGACCAATGACGTTTTCTGTATGCGCTAATTGACATTTACCTAAACTTCAGTTTGCTAAGTTAGTTCGGATAATTAAGATTCACTTTTAAAAAAGTTTATCTAAACAATATTCAACAAAGAACGAAACTCGTGAGAGCCACATTTAGCGTGTCAATCTCTGTGAGTTGTGAGTGAGAGAGAGAAAGCAATGGAAATGGAAAACAAGGAAGAGGAAACTCCCAAATTTGACCCCAAAATGAAAGAACTACAGAGAATTGTTTTGCACGGCGAATGGGACTACTTCAAGAAAGACAACGGCCGGAATGCTGCTGATCTTATCAAGCCCTTCAACATGGCCGGAAACACCGCTATTCACATCGCGGCAAAATCCAACAACCCCGACCTCCTCCGGGAGCTTTTGCACTTGCTTCCAGAAGATTCTGATCACTGGCAAGTGATAAGTAGATATTTTATGATTAAATAAGTATAGATTCTGAGATATATTGATTGATTTTATTAAAATCTTATGCTTATTTAATTATCTTTTAAATACTTATCTATCTTTTAATTAAATATAGGATAAAAGAATATTATAACAGAAAATCTATTCATATCCTATATTTTATTGTGTAGGAGATATGCGATTTAAGTGAGACAACAAATTAAATTGAGAATGATTTCATATAATATATTATTATTGTATTAAATAATATATTATATTAAATTTGGAAGAGAGATTCACGCAATAGATATTGTGATATCTTTATGAATATGGGAAAAGAAAATCAAATGGATATGATATATCCATTGTTAAATAAAGAAGTGGATCACGGCCGGAAAGGAAAAAAGAAAGCACACACGGATTGCAAGACGCAGAACGACGCACCACGCACAAGAATTGCAGAGGAAGACCACGCACGGACGAAAAGAAAAACGCAGATCGCAAGAAGGAGTTTGATTTCATCTCTTTTCTTTTGTTAACCTAGCCATGCTTGGCTAGTTTTCTTTGGTAGTTAGGGAGATGATGAACCCTATGTGAATTTTAAGTATTTGGTTGAATTCTTGATTGATCTTTATTTTCTTGATTGAATGAATTATCTTTGCTTAAAGCTTTCTTAAAGACTGATCACCTTTTAGATTGTTCATAGGTTGGTGTATGATAATAGAGATGTTGGTACATTTAACTAGAACCATTAATTCATCATAGAGTTGTATGACCTAGACATAGGCTTGCGAGTTTATGCGATCTCAGAATTCTGGTAAAAGTATGATCTTTCCAAACAATACTAAGACATTAAATTGTTTTCAAAGATAACGGACTAAGGTAGCATCAAGACATTGGGACTTAGTCTAATTTTAGAGAATTGATCGTCAATCATGAGAATAATAATCAATTATGGATTCAATTTAAATATTTGGAGGAACATAGGGGGATTCTCATCCCTAACTGCGTTTTTCTTAATTACTCATCTTTTTCAACTGTTCTTGCATTCTTGATTTTGGATTCTTTTTCTTTATTTAATTCTTTAAATTTTGTTTGGTTACAACTCACTATATTACTCATTCATCCAACTAAAGCGAAAATAGCAAAATTAGTGATTGAAGTACTATTCCTCGTGGGACGATCTTTTTCTCACTACTTTATTACTTATAACGACTGGTGCACTTGCCGAAGTCGCTATCAAGTTTTTGGAGCCGTTGCCGGGGAATAGTTTTATTTCAACACTAAGATTAGTTATTGAAACTCTAGATTGGATTTTTTATTTTTTTTATTTTTTTATTTTATTATTATTTTTACTCTGTTTATGCGAGGTACCACTGATAGAGATTCGCTGCTGTTTGATCCTGAAATTGCAAAGACAGCAAGGAGAAACCGGAAACTTGCTAAACAGAGAAAAGGAAAGATTGATAGCTCTAGTACTGAGACTGAACTGGTTATAATGGCAGAAGATGGTGTAGATCCTCCCCGTAAAACTCCAAAAAGGACTATGGGCGACTACATGACACTTAATCCTGCCAGGACTGCAACTAGCATTGTCAATCCTACTGTGAATGCGAATAATTTTGAAATCAAGCCATCCCTCATAAACTTGGTTCAACAAAGTTCTTTTAGTGGGAGTGATTTAGAGGATCCTAATCAGCATATTGAGACTTTTCTGTAGATTTGTGATACCATCAAGATGAATGGGGTTCCTGAAGATGCTCTTCGTTTGAGACTGTTTCCTTTCTCTTTGACGGGGAAAGCAAGAGCTTGGCTTCGTTCTTGTCCTACTGGAAGCCTCTCCACTTGGGACATTATCACTACAAAGTTCCTTGAAAAATTTTTCCCTTCTTCTAAATATACAAAGCTGATGTCAGATATTTGTTGTTTTACTCAAAGCAATGGGGAATCATTCTGTGAAGCTTGGGAAAGGTTTAAGGAGTTGCTTAGAAAGTGTCCACAGCATGAGCTACAAGACTATGAGCAGGCGAGAATATTCTACAATGGGATGCTTCCATCTTCTAGGATGATGATTAACGCTGCAGCAGGTGGTAAACTGAAAAACAAAACTCCAGAAGAAGCATTGGAGTTGTTTGAGGCTATGGGGTCCCTTGAGAATGAAACTGTTACTCCACAACCAAAGAGGGGAGTTCTTCATCTAGACTCTTACAATACAATTTTGGCCCATAATGAGAACCTTTTCCAACAAAACAAGGTGATCCAACAGCAGTTAGCTGCCATCATTAAACAGCTTGCCTCTTCTCAGGTCTCATCCATCACTTCTCAGCCTCTCTTGCTTTGTGATTTTTGCAAAGGGGAACACGCTAATGGAGATTGTGAAGCTGGTAGTATTGGAGAAACAGCTGAGGTTAATTACATGAGTAATCCTCCTAGGAATCAGTTTAATCCGTATAGCAACACGTACAATCCTGGCTGGAAATCTCACCCAAACTTTTCCTATCAATCCCAAGCAGCACCTCAGCAGTCCCACCAAACCACCACCACCAGTACTGATCTGGAAAAAGCTTTGACACAGTTAACCCTTACCAGCACTGAATACATACAAAGTTCAGAAGCTTTCCGGAATGAAACAAAGTCTTCAATCCCGAACTTACAGAATCAGATTGGTCAGTTAGCAAAGCAAATAGCAGAGAGGAGCCAAGGGTCCTTCCCTAATGATACTGTGGTCAATCCAAAGGAGCATTGTAAGGCCATATCTGCAAGAAGTGGTATAGTGATTCAGCCAGTTGAGAAATCTGTTCTAGTAAAGGAAAAATCTGAAAAAGAGGTGGAAGAACATGAAAAGGCTTTAGAAAAAGAGGAAAAAGAGGTTGAGAATGATGATGTGCAGCAGGTTCCAAAGGAGATAGCTACAAAGAAGTCTACCACTCCTTCTTATGCAAAACCTCCTTACCCCCAAAGGTTAAAGCAGCAGATTCAGAAGCAACAGTATGCCAGGTTCTTGGATGTTTTTAAGAAACTACAGATTAACATTCCTTTTGCAGAAGCTCTTGAAAATATGCCTAACTATGCAAAGTTCATGAAAGATTTTCTTTCCAAAAAGCATAAGTTGCAAGAGGCCGAAACAGTGGCATTGACTCAGCAGTGTAGTGCCATTATTCAAACAAAGTTGCCACCAAAGCTTAAAGATCCAGGCAGCTTTAGCATTCCTTGTGCAATAGGGAACGTCAATATGGGCAGAGCACTTTGTGATCTGGGAGCTAGTATAAATTTAATGCCCTTATCTGTTTCGAAAGCTCTCGGCTTAAAAGAGATGAAGCCTACTATGATGTCGTTACAGTTGGTGGATAGGTCCATTAAGAAGCCAGAAGGTGTCATTGAGGATGTGCTTGTGGAAGTGGACAAATTCATCTTCCCGGTGGATTTTGTGGTTCTAAACATGGAGGAAGATGCTGAACTTCCATTGCTTTTGGGAAGACCCTTCTTGGCCACTGCTAGAGCGGTAATTGATGTAGCTGCAGGAAAAATGGAGTTCCAAATGAATGATGAGAAAGTCACTTACAATGTGTTTCAATCCATGAAATACCCAGCTAATAATAGTGACTGTTTCAGAATTGATGTAGTTGATCAGGCCATTCATCAAGCTTCTGCAGATGAGAATTTTGATTTACAGGTTAAGGAGCTGAAGAAGAAGGATTATGATGCGCCACCTGCTCCTCCTAAGGTGAAACTAAAGGAGCTTCCTTCTAATCTAAAGTATGCTTTTCTAGGGATGGATGACACTTATCCCATTATTATTAGTGCTGAGTTGTCACCTACCGACGAAGAGAAGTTGCTGAAAGTTTTGACTACCCACAAGACTACAATAGGGTTGAAGCAAATTCTGGAGAAGACTGTTGGGAAGTCAAGGAAGGATTGGTCTAAGAAGCTTGATGATGCTTTGTGGGCATACTGAACGGCATTCAAAACTCCTATTGGCATGTCACCGTTTCAGCTGCTATATGGTAAGTATTGCCACCTTCCAGTGGAGCTTGAGCATAAAGCGTTTTGGGCAACTAAGCTGCTGAATTTTGATGCTAAATCTGCTGATGAAAAGAGATTACTTCAGTTGAACGAGCTTGATGAATTCAGAATTTTTGCATATGAGAGTGCTAGCCTCTATAAGGAAAAAACCAAGAGATGGCATGACAGGAGGATTATTCCTAAAGATTTTCATATTGGACAGCAGAGACTACTTGATAATTCTCGTTTGAAACTTTTTCCAGGGAAATTGAAGTCTAAATGGTCAGGACCTTTTGTAGTCAAAGAAGTCACACTTTTTGGTGCAATTGTCATTGCACCAATAGGTTCAGATGAAGCTTTTAAGGTGAATGGGCAGAGATTAAAGTCTTACCATGGTGGAGACATTGACAGAGGAAGAACCTCTGTGGCATTGGAAGTTAAGAATTAAGGTGACATTCGTCAGGCTCGGGACGGTAAACAAGCGCTGATTGGGAGGCAACCCAATAAGTTTTTTCTTGCAGTTATTATTTTTTTCCCTTTTTCTTCTTGTTTTTCTTTCTCTTTCATTTTTCTAGGTTTAAAGATGACTACTCCTCTTGTGGCCGCCAAGTCTTGCTGGGACGCTCTTTCCTCTCTTAAAATTTGAAACATCATGGATGGTACCAGATGAAGAACTCCACATCAGAGTTAACGACCTAAAACCAGGGGAGTACTAGTTTCTTTCCCTATTTATATTTTGTAACATTGAGGACAATGTTTGATTTAAGTGTGGGGGAGGGATATAATTTCTTTGGTTATGCTTGTCCTTATGCAATTGAAAAGATTTTTTTTTTTTTGGTTGATATTTTGGCATTGTTTAGGATTGACTTTAATTTTGAGTCTTCCCCACCTTAGAAAAATATTATCAAGTCAAAAATTTTATAAAAGGAAAAAAAAAAGTTCTAATTAAGCCTCTAAAGTCTTGATTTTTTTTCAATCTTGAGATTGACTATGAGAATAGAGATTAGTTTGTAATATGATCAACAGATTATTAGTTTATAAATATTTTGCTACATGATTTCTTTAGAAAATTAGATGATGATCTTGCCAACTAAGTAAAACTTTATTTTGGGAAATGACTCAGGTGGTAAAAAAAAAACAAAGAAATTCACACACACACACACACACACACACACACACACACACGTGCACACAACTCCAATGACTTCTCTAGGCCTTACTTAGTAACCGGGGGCACTTCATCACCAATGTTGGCACTCACGTCAAACGGTAAAGTCAAAGAGGGTTATGAGTTAGGCTAAAAGCCTCTTAAGGTGCCTGTTGGAGTAACTGAGTAACTGGTGCTGCATCACCCATGTGCAGGGTCGCGTAAAAAGGGGACCTACAACGACTCAAGGCAAAAATAAAAAATAAAAAATAAAAGAGAGAGAAAAAAAGAGTTATTTCATACCTGAGGATCCTTATTAAATTAAAATAAAAAGTTTGGTTTAGTGGGCCATTTGAATTTTTCTGGAGAAATTGAGTAGCATAATATTCTTTTACTAATCTTATTGTTAAACTTATTACTTACCGATCTTTTGATCATGGGATGCTAAAAGATTGTTACAATTGTTTAAGGCTATTAGTTTAGTGATCTATTCTTATAAGACATTAACTTAAATAAGATTTGATGATATGATTTAAGTGTGGTGGTTTATTGCTTTCTGTAAAGGAATTTCATAAGCAATGTTCTTTTTAAATGGTGAATTTTATTTCTTTGGCTTGAGGACAAGCAAATGTTTAAGTGTGGGGGAGTTTGATAAGTAGATATTTTATGATTAAATAAGTATAGATTCTGAGATATATTGATTGATTTTATTAATATCTTATGCTTATTTAATTATCTTTTAAATACTTATCTATCTTTTAATTAAATATAGGATAAAAGAATATTATAATAGAAAATCTATTCATATCCTATATTTTATTGTGCAGGAGATATGCGATTTAAGTGAGGCAACAAATTAAATTGAGAAGGATTTCATATAATATATTATTATTGTATTAAATAATATATTATATTAAATTTGGAAGAGAGATTTACGCAATAGATATTGTGATATCTTTATGAATATGGGAAAAGAAAATCAAATGGATATGATATATCCATTGTTAAATAAAGAAGTGGATCACAGCCGGAAAGGAAAAAAGAAAGCACGCACGGATTGCAAGACGCAGAGCGAAGCACCACACACAAGAATTGCAGAGGAAGACCACGCACGGACGAAAAGAAAAACGCAGATCGCAAGAAGGAGTTTGATTTCATCTCTTTTCTTTTGTTAACCTAGCCATGCTTGGCTAGTTTTCTTTGGTAGTTAGGGAGAGGATGAACCCTATGTGAATTTTAAGTATTTGGTTGAATTCTTGATTGATATTTATTTTCTTGATTGAATGAATTATCTGTGCTTAAAACTTTCTTAAAGACTGATCACCTTTTAGATTGTTCATAGGTTGGTGTATGACAATAGAGATGTTGGTACATTTAACTAGAACCGTTAATTTATCATAGAGTTGTATGACCTAGAAATAGGCTTACGAGTTTATGCGATCTCAGAATTCTGGTAAAAGTATGATCTTTCCAAACAATACTAAGACATTAGATTGTTTTCAAAGATAACGGACTAAGGTAGCATCAAGACATTGAGACTTAGTCTAATTTTAGAGAATTAATCGTCAATCATGAGAATAATAATCAATTATGGATTCAATTTAAATATTTGAAGGAACATAGGGGGATTCTACAAGTCGTCGTTTCAGATGCAAGACTTCTACAAGTCTCTACCGAGAAAGCTCACAATGGGTTTCACATTATTGTTCGTCTCCTTAACCACGACGATGCTGGCATTTGGGTCAACCATTTTGCTGACAAATAGGATGGAGAACAACAAATGGAGCTCCATTTTGGTCAGTATTATGTTCTTTCCTGTGACTCTATTGTGTGTGTGTGACCTATCTTCCCCCTCCCCTACATATCCATGTGTGTGCGCGCGCTTAATCTTATGGGGTGGGTGGGTGTTTGCGCGCGCGCTTAAGCTTATTGGGTGTGTGCGCGCGCTTAAGCTTTTGGTGCTTTGGATTGGATTGGATTTGTGTAATTTTATAAGTTTGTTGTATAAATAAAGTTTGTGTGTGTATGTGGTTTGTGTCATGGTGTCATTTATGCACTTGTGTATGTATCAATTTTCTTTTCTTTTTTTTGGATGTTGGAGAAGAAAATGTTATATTTTGAAAATGTCTCTAAAGCAAGGAGATAAATGATGGGGAAAATCGGTGAAAAGTCATTGTTTAATAATTTTATTAGTTAGTAGAACCTAATCTATTTTAATTTACAGAAGGAAAATACTGATACTCTAATCAATTTAAACACAGAAAATAAAATTGTAGTTTTTTTACATTTAATTGTTTTTAACTAATTCACTTAAATCAGAATAGTAGTGTTCGGGAGAGAGTAATTCTTAGAATTAAAGGTTAGTAATTATAATTGTTTTGAGACATGAGAAAATGATTTGATTATGACATGTTGAATCACGAATATTCAACCACTTATATTTTGAGGGTTTCTGAACACCTTATTTTGACACCTTATTAACAACGACATGACTACTGACATGCCCTAGCAATATTAACCATTTTATTATTAAAATGAAGTCCAAAAAGCACACTTAATGCTTTCACTTTATACAATGTTTCTTTTTAGTCATTGTTGTCGGTTCAAGTATCCTTTGAAGTAAGGTTAGACACTCAAGACACATCTTATAATAAAAATTTAAATGTTGGTTCTTCACCATTTCTATTAGACCCAACTCCTATTGGTCTTTGGTAATTTATTTTTATAAAAGATTTTTCAATCATTTAACTCTAACACTATTAACCCCAAATGTTTATTGCTTTTGTAGCGATCATTGTTATTTTAAAAATTGAACTTAATATGTGAGCCTTTGAGAATTGTTGTCAACATTTAAAATTTCAAAATGTCAACATTTGTTTTGTTAACTATGTTTAAAGGCATGAAAAGAAGAACACTTTAAAAAATTATAGGACTAATAAAATGAAAAATTGTGTGAATTAAAAGGATTAAGGGTAGGTTTATCTTAACTAATCATAGCTTCCAGAAAGAAAATTCAACAGAACTATTCTATTTACTGTTCACGAATAAAACAAAAAATTAAAGGTATTGTGAGTGTAACTTTGAGGATAAAAAGGGGAGGCAGACTCAGACTTTACAATTTTTTGTTCATTGATTTTGGACAAATATAATTTGATTGATATGTTAAGGTGCAATTTGGCCAATAAACTATTGGCTCATGAGCATCCAATACAATTAACTATTAAATAGACCAAAAATACCAACAAACTTTTAAAAATGAGCGCCATGCACAACGCCGTTAGTAAAAAGTTAATCTCCGTTATCTAAGGTGCAGATTGGCCAACAAACTTTTACTCTAGGAGTATTCAGCACAAAATTCTAAATTTTACTAAATTAAATAATTTTTCCTCAATTGTCATTATTCAAAATTACTTATATAGATATCTATGGACAAAAATTACTCATTCTTTAATTTTGTCAAAATTATAATTTGCTAAAATAAACAAAAGTTTCAATTTAAAATATAATTATATGATTTAAATAAAACTCAAGGTGTTTTATAGTTTATTATATATGTTAAACAAAAAAAAATTATATGATTTATTTTTATTTTAGAAGAAAATTTATGTGAGTTAAAAAATTCATTTAATGTTAATAAAATTTTAAAAATCTTAAAAATCTATTATATCTTGAAATAAATGAAATGAGTTTAATTTTAATTTTTATAAAAAGAGCTTAATAGATATCAAAGTTTATACTTAATAATATAAATCCGGCAACTTGATGATATATTTGTTAATTAAATGATCAATTGCTTATATGGATATGAGACTTTCATAATCCAAATTGCCTCTTAACCTATTATAATTGCTCCTTAACCTATTATTAAATTCTCATTCCTCAAGCCTTTTAAATTTAAGTATCAACGTTGATATCTATTAAGCTCTTTTTATAAAAATAAAAATTAAACTCATTTCATTTCTTTCAGGATATAATAGATTTTTTAAATTTTATTAACATTAAATGAATTTTTTAACTCACATAAATTTCTTCTAAAATAAAAAATAAATCATATAAATTTTTTTTGTTTAACATATATAATAAACTATAAAACACATTGAGTTTTATTTAAATCATATAATTATATTCTTAATTAAAACTTTTGTCTATTTTAGCAAATTATAATTTTGACAAAATTAAAGAATGAGTAATTCTTGCCCATAGAAATCTATACAAGTTGTTTTGAATAATGATAATTGAGAAAAAAAAATATTTAATTTAGTAAAATTTAGAATTTTATGCTTGGTGCTCCTGGAGTAAAAGTTCGTTAGCCAATCTACACCTTAGATAATAGAGATTAATTTTTTACTAACGGCATTATGCTGGGCACTCTTTTTTAAAATTTTGTTGTGCTAGGCGTTCCTTTTTAAAAGCTTGTTGGTATTTTTGGTCCACTTAATAGATAATTATGTTGGATTCTCCTGAACTAATAGTTTATTAGCTAAATTACACCCATAATTGATTTATGGAGCTCATCTTCAAAAGTTTAAATTGTTTAGCAAAACAGGCCCATTTACAAAAGAAAGTTCTTTAAGAAAAATATGGAATTCACCAACATAGATTGACCCATTTAAAATAGAAGCGGTTTAACACAAAAATGGAAATCACAACCTGACGGCTAAGAACCCCTCGTCCTTAGGTTTAACTGGCGAAGGGGTCGAACTTTCTCACTAAAAGGGAGGGGGTTTGATCCTGAAATTGGTCAAGGCGCTGGTGAAGGCATCCTAGGGGTATAGGAAGTAATGGAAACACTAGGAAGATGTGGAGGCATGTGTACTCTCTAACCCGATATACCCTGGGGACTAGACTTTGAACACCCTGCCCTTGGACTGTGGGTGAGCTCAACCCCTTTCCTAAAATTTTTATATCCAAAAAAAAGAAAAAGAAAAAACTGATGGCTCATAAGATTTTGAGTTGAAATCTTGTTGTTTATGTGAGGACTTTATTAGCGAGTAATCTGTAAATACTTTAGCTATATGAGTTTCATGGGGCTATTTCTGAGGCAACGATGGGTACGCGTCGTCTAATTCTTACTCACTCTAGCTGACGCCATGACAGTTCAATTTTAATGGATTGGAGGCAACAACGGCATTGAGAACGCTAGTCTGAGCAAGGTCTCTGATTTCTGGCAGGAGGATATGTCGGCAGTCATCAATGACATTTTTAGCCGGGCAAAGAGTGATATATCCACATCAGACAAGTTGTGATTTTCAGGTATAATATTGTTACAAGGGTGAATAGAGGGATAGGGATGGTGATATTAATTCTTCCCAACTTATTCTTTCAACCAGTCGCCATGTTTTTTTTTCCCCCACATAGTTCCTTTGAAAGCTACGTCATCGTCTAGTCAGCAAAAAAAGTCAAACTAATGGTCAAACAATATTTTTGCACCTAAAAAAAGTACTGGGTGCTCTTTTGGCCAAATCACATGTACATTTTTACTTTTGAAAGCCATGTCATCGTCCAGTCAACACAAAAAAGTCAAACTTAAAGGTCAAAGGGTATTTTTAAACCTAATTTGTAACTACTTAGTCACTTTTGTATCTAAAAAAAACACTTACTGCTGGGCACTCCTATGACCAAAACACATATGCATTTTTGCACCTTAAACCTTTTTTTTAATATAGCTATAAGATTTAGATTCATGCTCTTCGCGAACTCTGTCATCGCTGTAATATTAATGATTGAATGGATACCAAGTGATGTCCTTTCCATATATAAGAGCTGTTAATGGTTGAATGATATGGTAGATTTGCTGCATGTTCCATTTATTTTTCATATTGACATCCTTTTGAAAATATTGTTTACCAAGCCTGTACAAATAGTTAAAAATACGTTAATTTTTCAAAAAAGACAAATTTATTAACTTTATATGGGTTAAGAAATATCCAGCACTCCAAACTATTTTTGGAGGTGTATATTGTATCCTAAAGTATTTAGTGGTAAAATTTTATCCATATCATATTAAAAATGGAGCAATTCCATCATAAACTAAGAGTCTTATTAACTACAGTTAATTTACTGTTGATCATCTTTGTCACACCAGGCCATGAGCCACTGTTGCTGACTTCTTCTTCTTTTTCTTTTTCCTATAAATCCCTTGAAGTCCCAACAATTTTGTAAGATTCAGAGTGCCATACAAGTTTGTAAAATGAAGGTGAATTAAAATAAAATCGACAATCAACACTAATTGCGAATGTGAGCTGGCCTTTGAAAAGGACTTTCACATAGAACTATTCCCTTTTTTCTTCTGTCTTTCTTTTGAGCAAAGTGTAAGGAATAAATCCCGTTGAAAATATCTCCACCTCTCTTTTTACTCCACTCCTCCAAAAAAAGGGTTGGATATTTCATATTCAATATTCTATAAGTAACTTTTTTACTTTTTTATTAAAATTTTAAACTTCTTAGATACGTTTGGGTAGTTTTTACTTATTTATTTACTTTATAACTAATTTTTTTTTTAAAGAGAATTCAGAGTGCCATACAATTTTGTAAAATGAAGGTGAATTAAAACAAAATCGACAATCGACACGAATTGCGAATGTGAGCTGGCCTTTGAAAAGGACTTTCACATAGAACTATTCCCTTTTGTTCTTCTGTCTTTCTTTTGAGCAAAGTGTAGGGAATAAATCCCGTTGAAAATATCTCCACTTTCTTTTTACTTCACTCCTCCAAAAAAAAGGGTTGGGTATTTCATATTCAATATTCTATAAGTAACTTTTTTACTCTTTTATTAAAATTTTAAAATTTTTAGATAAATTTGGATAGTTGTAATTAATTTATTTACTTTATAAATAATATTTTAATTATTTTTATAAAGACTTAAATCTCGACCATTCAAATTTCACCACATAGTTCAAATGTTCTGGTTAAAAAAAATCAAATAAAGGTTGAAAATGAGAAGTAGCAGAAAGTGCAGTGAAAGAGGAAATGAGAAAAGTATTGTTCATCCTAAAAAAAAAAAAAAAACCTATTCATGCAGTACTGGAAAAATCATTTCTAAATGATTGTTGAGCTATTCCAAATTTAAAATAATAGATGCTTTGAAAATTATTTACTTTAAACTCCAATTATGTTTAAATTAGTAAACAATTTTCAGAAAAGTCTTGGGAAAATATCATTAAGGCCCCAAGCATGGAAAATAATATCATAAAAGCTCCCATTAACAAGCTATACAGCTTGATAATGTATTATTTTCTCCGGTTGGGACGTAGAGGATATTCTCTCAAATTTTTCCATACAACCATTTGGCATTTAATTACTTTTATTAGCGTAACCCAGTTTAATTATAAAACCAGTCTTCTAATTGAAATTGAACCGTTAACAAGTCTGGTAGACGATCCAACCAATTGAACAATCGAATCCAATTCTTTGATCACTGAAACAAAATCTGTATGAAGTTAGATAACTGGCGCTCCGAATATGATTACATATAAACAACCAATCAAACAACAATATTCAACTAAGAAACTCGTAAGGAAGCCACATATATAGCTTGTTAATATGTGAGTTGTGAGTAAGTGTGATAGAGAGAGAGAGAGCAATTGGAAATGGAAAGCAGGGAAGAAGAAAATCCCAAATTTGACCTCAAAATGGAAGAACCACAAAAATATGCTTTACTTGGAAAATGGAACTCCTTCAAGAACTACTTCAAGAAAGATGACCACCAGAGAGCAGCTGATCTGATCGAACCCTTCAATTTGGCAAGAAAAACTGCGATCCACATAGCGGTCCAATCCGACGACCCCGACCTTATCCGAGAGCTTCTGGACATGCTTCCAGAAGACTCCAATCGCCGGAAAGCGTTGAGGATGGGATCTGCTCACAAACAGACGCTTATGCACCAAGTGGTTTTCTGCGAGAATCTGGACATGGTGGACACTTTGCTGAAATATGAGATGGAGAAGAAGCTGAAGCAGCCTGGTGATGAGAATCTGTTGGAGCTGGTCAACGACATCGGCGAAACTCCGGTGTACCGAGCCGCCAAGCACGGCAGGCTGAGGATGCTGAAGCGCATGGCGCGATACGTAGATAGTATGGAGCCACACTTGTACAAAAACTCAGACTTCGCTTCCATCCTTCACATCGCCATAATTGGCCATCATTTTGGTATCAATATATATCTTCCCTTTTATTCATTCAGATTTTACATGTAAGTATTTCCAAAGTTCATTTTTTGGCTAAACGTATTTTCAAAGTTAACTTTCTTATCTGCATCATTTTTGTACTACACTACTAATTCAAATTTTATCAATTTTCTATATTTACAAGTCAACTTCTTGTTAGATCGATGAAGGGGCAATTTGGTCTTTTTGTACATATAAGGAGAGACATTCGGGACTTTGGGACGTCTTTGCAGTTTAGCAAATTCTTAGCACTTATTTATTTAAGTTTCTTATTTAGGACATCATAAATTTTCCTGTTTAATTAATTTCTTACACAAAAGCACATGAATATTTAATATCTTTAAAAATTTTTACAACTTCATCCGTCACTCTCACACACTATCTGCCTATTTTTACAAGTTCTCATAATTCTTCGAACTAGTACTACTTATTTAGCAGGGGAAATGACATACAAGTCTATTAGAAAATAAGTGAAATGAATTTGAGGATTTTAAAATGGTCCAAAGCCTGTGGGTCATCATGAGCCTATGAATTTAAGGGTGGGACTTCAATTTTATGGGTACTTTAGGGTAAGCGAGCTTTTAGGCCTGACCCCATCAAGGGTTGGCTTTTCAGTATCCGCCCATACTGCTTCCTCTAATTATTTGCAACTCTTCAAAACAAAATTTAGGGATATAACTAATGATTAAGGATTCAATTCTCTAGATGAGTAGCACAGTTGGTTAAGATATGGGCCTTCATAGTAAAAAGGAGGAGGTTTGATGCCCCCATGTCGATATGAGGCCCTTATTGGTAGACGATCTGTAAGTACTTTTATAAGCGTTTTTTAAGCCTGAAGACGTGCCCTAACCTTAATGGGATACTAACATCTACCCCATCTAAACTTTTTTGTACAGAAAAAAAAAAGGAAGAGGATTCAATTCTCCCTCTTTTGATACATAATTGTCATTTTCTCTATTTAGTAAAAGTTTCCTAAAAGTTCAAATCATACATTAATTTCAAGAATAAAAACTATAGCATGCTACTAGCTCGACGTGATCTTTAATATAAGACTCAATTTACTAATTTAAGTAAATTAAATAAGCTAAATAAATTACTTAATTATGACATATATAACATAATTTCTTTAAAACTCTTCTGTGTATCATTAGATTATATATCAGTTTATATGTTAGATAAATTAGCTCAGAAAAAAATGATAATTATAAGTACTTTAATGATTTATTTAATTCCTTAATCTCTCTAAACTAGTTAATTGGAGCTTATATTAACATTGGAGGTAGTATTAAAAGATTGAGCCATAGGACTTGTGGTCTAAGGACCTAAAATCTCTTTTTTCGTGTCTACTCATCTGAATGTGTTTAAAAAAAAAAAAAACTAAGACTCACAAACGCGATACCCTTATATTTCTTTTAATTATTTGCAGGACAAGTACGTCTGTTCGTTTTTTCTTTTCTTTTGACCTGTCGTGCCTATGTGTTCGTGAAACATAAAAGATTGAGGAAATACAATCACGTGATGTAATTTTTGCAGCCACTTTTAATTACTACTACCAATTTTTAATATAAGATTTTATTTATAGTGCAATTCATACTATAAATTACTATCTTATATTAAGGACCGGATGTAGGATATTGAATCCTCCCTGAGCCTCCAGTACATATGCAAAATTTTAAGCCATGTAGTGGTTGTTGGGTCTACGGTCTATTCACTTTGGTTTTGGTAGAAAGATACATACATGATTAATATCATTATTAAGGCATATAGTTTTATAAAGATATGGTCTCCATACACACACTCTCTCTCTTACATAATAATAAATCCTACAAGGTATATTTTCTTACTTGACGTTGCAGACGTAGCTATGTGGTTATCAAAAAAGGAAGTCATCAAGAAAGTAGCATCTGCATACGAGGAAGGCACTAATGAGAAAGTAGAGCCTGATGAAAACGAAGGCAATGAAAGTGATAGAGATGAAAATTTCAGAATGAGCTGTCTTCAATTGCTGTCAAAAATGCCATCAGTTTTCAGGAGCTCTAATTCGCAGGCAGGATTTGTTCACAACCTCATTTATTATTGTATGTACAGTACCAGCCACTTCTCTCTCTCTTTCTCTCTAGTTAGTTATGCTATTACGTTCCTACGTTCCTTTCAGTTAGTGTGTGTATGCAATATGTATTATTAAGAGAGGTGCCTACACACACATATACTTCCTCTAGCCTAAATATAGGAGTCATTAACATTTTTTTTTTTTATAGAGAAATTAAGGAAACTTATTAAGTCATATCAAAAATATTTATATTTATAATTTTTTTAAACTAATTTGTCTGACTTATAAACTGATATATACTCTAATAATATACAACATATGCTATAATTAAATAGTTTATTTAGTCTTCTAGCTCTTAGATTTAGGAACAGAGGGAGTTGTTATTTTCCTAGTTATATGAGTTGTATGATTGAAGAAGCTTGGGATTGACGATATATAATCTGGGTGATAGGTCTTCCCAACAAAGGCTATGATGATGAAGAGGATGAGGACGATGATGATGTGTCTACTAGAGGGAAAGAAGATTTAGAAAGCGGAAAAAACGCAGTGAAGAAATCCTTCTCACTGCCTGCAGGTAAACAGAATCTATTTTCTGTAGTTTATATATACTCATCACGTATTGAAGGAATCGGGGTGTAAATGATATAACCAGGTACCCACGCTCAATGAAATCGTAGGGTTTGGACTTCATTGAGTTACATAGCAAATTCGCCGAAGAGAGGAAGAAAGAAGAGAGAAGAGATTAGGGAGATCACTGGAAGCTATACGCACATGACACCCACATAAGAACTCCTGTATCCCATACTCATATCCCATGATCCTCCTAGAAATTACCAAATAGATTTAAACAATGCCCAAAAAGTCACCTCAATTGACCTATATTATTCCATATTCACATAATAGCCTCAATATGTATTGGACTTGAGCCAGAACCCTGATCCACTAAAGGTAAACTGGCTCGGTATATTTCAACCCTAATTAAACATCTCCGCACAAGTTCTTGATATGAATGCTCCTCTGTTGCAGTTTCTTCCACCATCTATTATGTTATCTGCAAACATGTGGCAAAAGGTAATGATCTTAGGTCACTTTTGAAATTAATACTTTATATATATATATATATATATATTGCTATACTAATTACAAGATAATGAAATCTGAGTATATATGTGTAGAATGGGATAATGTGAAGCAAATTTGGAAGAAAAAGCAGAAGAACATGCAAGCTAATGAGATAGCTGACTTCTTAGTGAGCATAGACAACTCCTGGAGGGACACCAACCATGGAGATCGTCCGCGAACCGAAGCTGTCCTACCGGTGATTCAACCCACAAATGTTGCTAAAACAAGGAAGGCCTTTCAAGAGAAGAACAGCTCCGTCCTAAAACCCGGAAAGTGTAAAGACTACACGCCATTGCTTCTAGCGGCCAGCACCGGCATCATCGAGATCGTCGAGAAAATCATCGACGTTCATCCGGACGCCGTCTCCCATGTCCAAAGAAATGGACAGAATGTCCTCCACATCGCCGTCAAGCACCGTCAAAAGAGAATCTATAAGCACCTCAAGAAATTCAAAGTCCTCAATGGCTTGGGCTCTCAAATAGCAAAATACGATCGCACTCTTTTGCACCAAGTCGCGAGGATGGACTATTACGATGGAGGAAACCAGCCTGGTGTTGTCTTCCAACTCCAAGATGAGCTCCATTGGTTCGAAGTAAGTATTCACTAAAGAACCTTTAGCTGTACTTGTTGAAGTTTAAACATAAGAGACAAAAGGCACATAAACTTAGTAGATGAGAGGAAACAATAGCTTAAAAGCTCGAGAGCTTATCCCGAAGGCACTACCTATTTATAGGTGGCAATTATAAGAGCTCTCTTGAGAATCAGCCAATGTCGAACTTTTACTAGCACAAACCCACACACCCTTAAGTGAAATGGGGTGAATTTTAATCGTGAGACTTTAATTTTGACCTACCGAGATCATATACACAACAATGTCTAGCCCATGGGAACCAGTTTTGGATTTACTTATCTGATCTGGACCGTCTAGATTAGATCTAAACGGTCTAGATTTTTTTTTAACTGTTGCTTTTAGAATAAAAAAATTATTTTTTGAAAAAATATTAGTTGAGAGATTATCTTTATTTTAGATTCTGTACATATTAAAATAATTTTTTTTGAAAAAATAGAAAGTAAAAAAAAATAAGATTTGGACCGTCCAAATCTGATCTGAACGATCCAGAGGGGAGGAGCTCCCCTTGCCTATCCTATCCTTTGGATAGGTAGGGAATCTGTTTCCATAATCAATGTGGGACTTTTCTTGTGAAATTCCTCGATATAGGATATAGGACTCGTAACATTATCCATCTGAAACCTTTTCTTCCCACCAAAATATTTAATTGCAATCATGACTCTGAGCTTCTAAGAAAGTAATATATCATAAACCTAAACTTTGTGTGTATATGCAAATTAGAATTAAAAAAATAAAAAAAAATAATTAAATTTTTTTTTTTTTTAAAAGCTAACCATTATTGCATATATTTATATGCAGGGAGTGAAGAAGATAGTTCCTTCTCATTACCAGTTGTATTGCGACGAGAATAAGTTAACAGCAAGAGAGCTTTTTGATTTAGAACACTCTGAAATGCTTAAGGAGGCCCAAGAATGGATTAAAGGGACTGCTCAGTCATGCTCGGCGGTGTCCGTCCTTGTCGCAACCGTGGTCTTCGCTGCAGCCTACACGGTTCCAGGTGGCACCAATGACCACGGCGTGCCAAACCTCATCAACTCTCCTCTCTTCCTCTTCTTCACTGTCATGGATGTTGTGGGGCTGGCAACTTCTCTAATCTCAGTGATGGTGTTCCTTTCGATCCTTACGTCGCCGTTTCAGATGCAAGAGTTCCACAAATCTCTCCCCAGAAAGCTCACAATGGGATTCACATTGCTGTTCATCTCTCTGACCACCACGTTGCTGGCATTTGGGTCAACCATTTTGCTGACAGTTAGGGTGGAGAACAAGAAATGGAGCAGTTTAATTTACAGCGCTACATTCTTCCCCGTGATTCTGTTTGGATTGACGCAATTTCCCATTGTGATTGCCATTAAGTATAGAATGAAGAGGCTCAGGAAGACTCTCAGGAAGATTATTCCAAATGACATAATTAGCATGTCCAAAAAGCCCACCCGCAAAAGAGATTATTCAAAATACTTATAACCATAAATTTTCTAATATGAAACACACCGAAACCTCTCTCTTAATTTCTCTCTCCACATAAATCCTCATGTATCCAGAGTAAATAAAATCCCCATTATTTGGAGGCGTGCTTGAGCTTGATTGGTGATTTGGATTGGATTGTAGTAATTTTATGAGTTTGTTGTACATACATACATACATATGTATGTGTGTGTGTAAAGTTGAAGTTTGTGTGTCTGTAGCTTGTGTCATGTTATCATTTTCGGGTTGTTTAATAATTATATCTTTCTAATAAAGTTGATTTTTGTCTAAATAAATGGCAATGTACTCATAATATATTGAGATCAAATTTTATAGGGTTAAGGTGTATTTAGAACCCTAAAATATTTTTCAATGTGCACATAATATTCTAAAGTAATTTATGGTATAGTTTTACCCCTAATATTTTAAAACTGGATTAAATTCACTCTATTTAAATAGAGCTATTATTTTATCGTTAGTTTGACTAGAGAAAGCAAGGTTGGCAGATGACATGGCCAATGACGACACACAAGCCCAAAAAAGGGGAGCAAAAAGAAAAGAAAGAAGAAGAAGAAGACACATTGGTAGATGACATACGTGGCCAATGACGACACACAAGCCTCCTCCTCCAACACCCCCCCCCCCCCCAAAAAAAAAAAAAAGAAAAGATGACCACGACACACAACCCTTCTCCGTCTCCTTCCCTTGTTTTATTAGCAGACTTTTATTATTATTTTTCTCTTGTTAGGTCAAGTATCTCCCTGTTAGAGGTCATCTTATTTGACATGCTTTCAAGCACCAAATGTGGGCATATCTCTAAATGGAAAATCAAATCTAGGTTCGTCACGTTATGAAAAACTAATCCCTTTCACTAGACTTAACCCCGTTGATTATAAGTTGACTCAAATTAGACATTGGTATGGAAGTTCTAGCCTAGGAGCCCTCACTCTACTCTTCTTTCGACCTTCTCTTGCCCGTTTCTATGATGATAGGTTTTTGCTCTTTGGCCGCTTCTTTATCTGCATTGACGAGTTCTCTGTCTTCCTAGTAATATTTTTTACCACCAAGGGCTTGGTTTAATTGGAGGTGTAATATTCTGAATTTTGGACCTATCAATTTAAAAATTAGCTTGTGACAGGATTTTCATGTTAATTATTGTATGAAGCTAATTAATACTATATTATTGAGATATATGGAATTTTCATTAAATCTAAAGAAAGAGATATTTGTTTCCATTTAATTGGCTAATAATGGATAATTATTGTGAGATGGCATAAGAAGATAAGGGAAAATTCAAAATATGTACATGTAGGGAGATTATTAGCAACAAGCATTTATATACCTTTGAAAATGACATGTACACATGGCAAATTAAGGTGACTATTAGAAAAAATATCTTTGACTTTAACATGATGGCTTTATTGATAATGCTATTAACAAGTGACACAGGGCAAGAATTTAAGGTATGAATAAAAGAGCATCAAAAGCTTCTCGATTCATGGAAGATGATGCAAGGCTAGAAGAGAAAGGAGGAGATAAAGTGAATTACATTAAATTGAAGAAAAGAATACAATACTCCTTGCTTCTTGAACATGGCGCATAATAGGAAGGAAAATGGGAAGACAAGGATTTTATGACATGATTAATTAAGGGGAAACCTAAGTTACTAAGGTGTCAACTTGAAATTTAAAAAGGAAAGGAAAGGGACACATATGCTTAGTTAAATAATTACAATGGACACCTAAACTACCAAATGTCCATATAATATTTAAAGAAAATAAATTAAAGACATATGTACACATTGGATTAATTATAGGGGACACTTGTACATATTTGAGGACACCTAATTTTCTTCCCCATTAAGCAAGGAATTTAAATCACAAGTTAGAGATAAGATTAAAAGATCTTTTATGCTCTAGAAGGGACAAGTGGCATGATCATAGAGGAGAGGAAAGAAAAATCAGATTTCCTAGAAGATGGAAGAAAAGCCTAGAGAATTAAAGGAAATAATTACAAGGGCAAATAAGTAAAACCACAAGGAGATATTCTATGGCCAAAACCCTCTATAAATAGGACTTCATCTTCCCTCACTTAAGCACAAAGAGGTGCCACACACAAGAGGTGAAGAAGAGATCGTAGTGAGCTTGGGAAATAACAAGAAGGAGTACAAGAAGAATTACAAAGGAAATTGTCTTATTTCTTTCAATTCATATAAATATGTTAGAAGTCTTCAATTAGTGATCTTGAATAATATTGTTGAAGTTCTAGATATAACTACAAAGAGGTCAAGGTGAAGAAGCCAAGGAAGTTAAAACTTCAAGCAAGTAAGTCCTCTTCTCTAACATCTTAAAATTTCGCAAAAGCTTAAGGAGATTTTGGATAATAGCTAGAACTTAGTGTTATAATTTTATTTTAATGATTTTGATGGTTTAAAAATGATTAAAATGGAATTTTGTATAAGGATGGGTATAGAGAATAATTTTGAAAGAATAAAGCATGAAAATATGCAAATGGAAGAGTAGAAAAACCAACAGGGGTATTTTCAGAAATTGGGAAGTATTTACGTGTTTCTGGCCCTAGCAAGTATTTTTAATCAAAAATAGACATCTCAAGGGTCACGTAGATTTTTGGAACACCTCAAATGGATTTTTCTATAATTAGTTATGAATTTTTTAAGTTTGGTCAAATTCCAAAATTTTCCACCATTTTGTGGGAAAATAAAGGAAAATTAACTAATGAAGGGATACTCATTAATAAAGAAATTAGTGAGTTTCAAATGATGAAAGAACCCTTCATACAAGTCATATAATTACATATTTACTAAGGAGGAAAATTATATAGATGATGACGTCATTTGTATTGTATTACTTTAGGTCTATCATTCCTATTTAGTAGCCGGGAGTTTGTTACTCAAATTGATCAGTTGTTTACAAATAAGTAACCTTAATCTCATATACTTTGTATGTTTGTTTTACCATGATTTTGTATACATTCGGTGTTATTGTTATTTGTCAAGCGCTTTGGTACCGAAACCGCTGTATGCAACCCGCTGTGTGCGACTGGGGCCTTGATATGCCCTGCAGTCTGTGTTGTGTGCTATAGAGACTGCTTGTTCCGGTTTAGGCGGTATGCCTCATTGTATGCGACCTTTGAATGTTGTATGATTTATGGTTTTCTTACATACTCTTTATATACCTTGAATATGAGATTAACAGTTACTCTGGGATCCTTCGGGATTCCAGCCTCTGTTGCTACTTGTATGTTGTACAGTTTATTGGATTTAGCTCCCAGGCGGATATTAGCAGATGAAGGTGTTGGACCAGTTTCAGAATATTCGAAGAATTGTTGTAGAGATTTTTATGTAATTATATTTTAATCGAGGTTTATAATTTATTATCAGTATACTATGCCCAAACTATTTTACCACTAAACTATGTTAATCTGTGTTATTATTGGAAAAGTGTAACAGTTGGATTTAACAATTAAAAGGTATCACACTACCTGCCACTTGTGAAGGCAAGGCCAGTAGGGGTGTAACAGGAGGAGTTATATTTTTGACTGAGTTTGGACTGTAAGAATATAGTCACATCAAATACTTTGTGGGAGAACCTTACTACCCCTTGCATTTTACCCAGCTCAATCCGAATTGGTCTGTATCTTCATTGAGTGGTAGGTTGTAGGTTCGATCCCACCTATAACTCAGGCTATTAGTATCTACTCTTGTAAATCAAAAGGAAAAAAAAAAAAGAAAGAATTGTCGTATCTTTTTACCATTACAAAATAAAGGGAGAATGATATTTGGGAACTAATTAAATACATACATCATCAATTTAATTACAATTTAGAACTCAAATATTTTTAAATTTCAATAACGCACCAAAAAGTCCTCAACTATTATGTGTGATTACGGATTATTTGGTTATTCATTTTGCTTAAATAATGTTCCAAGTTAAAAGTTAGAAGATCAATTGGTTAACTTGTTTAACTAATACAAATATACTACTATGTGTATTAGTATTTAATTAAATAACTTTTTTACAATCTTCTCACGTCTTGGCCTCCCGGCTCGAGTTTTCGACGGCTTGTCTTCGAACCATTCGAGCCGCCACGGTTCGAGTTGGCACAGCACGATTTCTGTTTCAGAGGCAGAGCAACAAGACCTGGATTTTTCTTATGATGACTCAGAAGAGCTCGCAGGGTATCTTCAGTGGCTGGAGGAGAGAGTTCAGGATAAAGGTACGAATAATAATGAGGAAATTAAAGAGGATATTCATGTTCTTGCAGAAATGTTCATTGCGAGCTGTCATGAGAAAGCAGAGAAACACAGAGAATAATTAAAAGGTGATTAATTATTTGGGGTTACTTTTCACTGTTTCGCATGTTCAGTTTTAATTTAGTTTTCTAATTAGCTTGAGCGGAAGCTTATATCTTAACTTCTCATCAAAGTTATATGTGTCTCTGCCTTTTTCTTTTATTGTGAGGGACAAAGGTGTTTAAAGAAGGGAAAATCCAGGGCCTTTTTTATCAAAAAAATGTTTAAAAAGGCCTAAAAATTCAGAAAATTCGAAAAAAAAAAAACCCAAGATTATGAAATTCTGGAAAAGGCCCAACGTAGATGTTAATGTGGTTGATATAGTTGTTAGCAGGGTACTGATATAGTTGTTAACTGAGCTGATTGAGTTGTTAAAAATAGATTATGAAATTCTGGAAAAGGACCAACTTAGTTGTTAATGAATTGTTATTTTTAACAACTATATCAGTACCCTACTAACAACTATATCAGTACCCGCTAACAACTATATCAGCCCTATTAACAACTTATCTTGGGCATTTTCCGAAATTTCAAAATTTTAGGCCTTTTTTCGAATTTTCAGAATTTTTAGGCCTTTTTTAACATTTTTTTAGTAATATGGGCCATGAACAAGATTTTCCTTTCAAAGAATTGTACGTACACTACAGGGTGGGGTTTCTGGGGGAATTGTGTCATTCTTTTGTCGATTTGGTCATGGCGGGACCCGACCAGTCAAACCGTCAGCCGATCACAAAAGCGGTTCGGATTTTGCCTTTAGACTGTTTTGGGTGTTATTTACTTGTCATTGGCCCAGAAACCGCTATGAAGCCAAGACCCGAAATGATTTTATAAAAACCGGATGGACCAACATAAAAGGATTTGACAATTAAAAACAAAACCATGCATAACAAATTTTAGTTGTGTTTTTTTTACTCAATTTTCACCTTATAATTTTATTATAAACAAGTTATTCTTACGCCACGTGTTTTGAAATGCAAAATATTTAACAGTATTCATAATTTATATTACATGTCATAATATAATTATACTTTTAACAATTTAATTTTTGTTTAATTTCAACATTGTCAACTAATATAATTCAAAATGTATTTTTGGTATTCAAATTTTATTCATAATAAGTGATCTATAATTATAAGACTTATTTTATTTTATCTTGTTGGATATACTTTGTGACTTTGTTAACTTTTTTTATTAAATTGGATTCCCCTCGTTAATGATATACTTAATTTTTCTTTCTATCCTACTATAACTAGTTCTTTGTAATGTTTCTATTTTAATATTAATATTTTTTTGTGTTATTATTTAAAAAAATATTAAATTAGATTGAGAATTAATTATACTTTAACCATTATATATTTATATAATATTATTTAAATTTAATTATTAGGTCACCAGCTTGACCAGATGGTCCAACTAATCTGACTGTTTGAACCATGACTCATTGACCTTTCCAGCTCGACATTTAGTCACAAGTTTTAAAACAATGATTTTCAAGAATACAAACTAAAACATAATACTTAAAAAACTGAGTTAATTATGAGCCATTTAGTCTAATGGCATGAATGCTTTCTCGTAAATATGAGAATGTAGATATGATTTTTTTTATAGCCTCAAGTCGTTAGTGCCTGTCTATATAAATAAGAAAAAAAATACTAAAAGACTAGCATACTGCTATACACATATTTTTATATTAGATTTCTTTTATTTGCACTTTTGTACGGTGTGTTTGTGAAGCATAAGACGTTGATACAATACGATCACCTTCTGTAATTTATGCAACTTTTACGGTGTAAAAAACCTCCCTAATTAAGCGCGGCACATATGGAAAATTTTAAAGAGTGACTCCTCTGATATATATTTCACACAAACTTTAAAAAACCCACACACCATTAAGCTCGTTTGGATTTAATTTTTGGAGAATAGCTTTTTGCTTTTTTAGAATAGTTTTTTGCAGAATTGATATTGAAAAAAGTGACTTTGATAAAATGACAGTGTTTAGATATTGTTATTAAAATAGCTTGTTCAGAGTCAAATTTAAAAAAAAACGATATTAGCTTTTGATATAATTGTATATAAAGGATAAGGTTATATTTTAAATATTAAATTTCATAATAAATACAAAAAAATTACATAAATTTGTGTACAGAATTAAAATACTTCAGGTATTGACTCGTATTGAAAAACACTTCATGATCTTGAAAATTCATTTTAAGATCTTGAAAAAATATTTTAGGGTACTGATAGGAACTAAAAATATACTTAGTATTGACTAGTACGAAAATACTTCATGATCTTGAAAATTTATTTTAGAATATTCAAAAAATATTTCAGGGTAATAACTGATCTTGAAAAAATATTTTAGGATACTAATGGGTACTACAAAGATGCTTAAAGACATTGACTGTACTGGAAAATAATATTATGATCTTAAAAATTTATTCTAGGATCTTAAAAAATATTTTAGGGTACTGAGTAATCTTGACAGATACTAAACAGATACTTAAGAATACTGACTAGTTGTAACACCCCCAAATTTCTAACACATATAATGACATAAAATTTGCTATAACTTGTGAATAAATTCTGGAATTCAAAATAACCAAATCTGGGAAGTGTTACCGCCGCACTTGTACTAGTACAAGTGCAAGGCTACTTTATTACAATACGAAAATCAAAACTTAAACAAAAATGTTTTTTTTATTTCAAAGCATAAATTCAAATAAAACTAGCTAGAAATCTGAACGTTCCTTCTCACTTCTCACTGCTAGTCCCAACAGCCCCAACTTTGAAACCTGTTTCACTGAAATTCTGCTCCCCCGAAGGATCGTCGCAGCCCAGAACACAAACATCAGCAAAAGCTGGTAATCCTAATAAACAAAGATAATATAAAATAATAATAATAGTAATAACAATAATAACAGTAGTAATAATAATAGTATTCATCAACATAATAAATATAAATATCCATATCAATATTCACAGGATGAAAGAAAACATCATATATATAATTCAAGGCATCAATTTTAATACTATCATATCTATATGTTCTCATCGAAAGATATTCATCATTATTTTAATTTCATTTCATTTGGACCCGGAAACCTGCCAGTCCAATTAGTTTAGTGGGAAGAGAACCATGGTAAACCCGGAAACCTGCCAGTTTACCCTGTGACCCGGAAACCTGCCAGTCACAAATAATCAGTTTGGCCATATCACAATAAATCAATTCGTCCTAATGTGCACACCTCTCCCCAAAGTTGCTACTAATGTCCCAGAAACCTGCCAGACACCACCTTGGGGAGAACGGATATAATCAAGTTCACATCAAATAATATATCGAGGCATAAAGCCTAAGAATTGTGTTCATCACTTTGGGGGTACTATCCCAAAGCTATCCTCCCACGATTTAAAGTATTTTATATATAGTCACATAATAAATAGATTTCTCAATAATATATGTATACATATGAAAACATTTATAAATTTCAATCACACCAAATAGATTTCTCAAATTTACGAAAACCAAACCGAGTATATATACTACTATTTGTTAATTATGAAAACCCAAGGTAAAATCATTTAAAAAGAGAATTGTTCTAAGGATTAGGATTACATATAATATATTTTATATATAACAATTCTATCAAAATTTATATAAAAGTATAAAAATAACCTAAGATTCATGGAGATTAGGATTAGTAAAATATGATGTAGAGAAGAAGAAGAAGAAGAAAAAGCATAAAATTACGCTGAGACTTATGGAATTATGATTAGTAAAATAGGATGTAGAGTAGAAGAAGAAGCATAGGATATAAAATTACGTTAAGACTTATGGAATTATGATTAGTAAAATAGGATGTAGAGTAGAAGAAGAAGCATAGGATATAAAATTACGCTAAGACTTATGGAATTATGATTGGTAAAATAGGATGTAGAGAAGAAGAAGAAGAAGAAGAAGAAACACGAGATTCAAGGTTGTTCTGGGAATTAGGATTACCTATCGAAATATAAAATTACACTAAGACTCATGAGATTAGGATTACCTGGTCTCCGTTTTGCTAGCTTTTAGAAGAATAGAGAAAGAATAGAGGAATTAGAAGAATAGAGAAAGAATAGCGAAAGTAGTAGAAGAGAATATGAGAAGAGAAAGGGAGTATTCAGGGTTAGGCTAGACTCATATTTATAACAAAATTTTAGGGTTTAGCTTCGGCTCTTTTACCATTGCCAACTCATTAATGGGGTACATAAAAAAAAGATCAATTAACAATGATACGAATTTAATATCATTAATAGAGTACATTAAATAAAAATCAATCAGCCATTATGTGAATTTAATATCATTAATAGGGCATATTAAAATAGAAAAAATCAACCAATCATGGTTCACATTACATTCGGTCAATCAATCATGGTGTAAATTAATGTGACTTAGTTGACAAGTAGAGGACTTATTACCTAAAATGGTGTAAATTAATGTGACTTAGTTAACAAGTAGAGGACTTATTACCTAAATCTCTTTCTTAGAGTATAAGCAGAAAATTCCTACGGCAATTAAGACTAGGAATATTTGGCCCACCAAAGCTATCTAAAATAAATGGGTAATTACTACTAATAATAATATCATCAATATTAATAATAATCAGGGATATTACATTCTACCCTCCTTAAAATAAGTTTTGTCCTCGAAACTAAAACAAAATTCACATGTTAATAATAATCAATAAAAATCTGGGATATTACACTAGTACTAAAAAAATATAAAAGTGTCGGAATTAGAGAGAAAAAGTGGGGGGAAAAATTAGTTTGGAAGACAATGGTTTGGGGGCAGAATAGCTTCTAAGAAAATTTATTGGTGTTTGACAAACTCTTTCCGAAACCAAGGTTTTGAAATTTGCTAAACAAGCCATCATTAAAAGGTGAGGCAGACTCAAACTTTAATAAAGCAGACCCTTCAATGGGGGGGGGGGGGGGAAGAGGCTCTTTAAGAGCAAACTAATGCAATTCAAATGAAGTAGGTTAATTGAAAGTGGAATTAAATTACCAAAAGGAGGTGAATTGGGGATTTTAAAAACTTTTCAAAATGCTCTGTTTTTGAACACTAAAACAGGGATGAACAGAGAGTAGAGAAAAAGAGCAAGACATAAGGATTTATACTGGTTCGGTCCAATCTCTTAACCTACATCCAGTCCCTAGACTATTTGGGATTTTCACTATCTTAATTGATTACACACTCTGTACTCAAAAGTAATTCTCTCACTAAAACTTACTCCCTTTTACAATTTGCAATCAATAAACCCAATCACTAAGTCCCCTGACTTGGATTCTTTACAATAAATGATTTACAATCAATGAACTCTCTCTAAGAGTGGATAAGAATAAACACTGAAGCTCAATGTATCAAAAGATACTTTACAAGTGAAAACTGAAAGAATAAGTGTAAAACTTGAATGTAATTCGTTTTTAGTAGATGTGTTGGTTGAGAAGACTTGAATGCAGCTCTATTTATATCAAGAGAGTATTAAATTACCGTTATAATCTTCAATATAACTGTTGCCTTCATTAGACAAGGATTAGGGTAAGCTCTGATCTTTTTCTCATTCTACTCTTCACTTAATCCAGCTGCACAGAAGTCTAAGGTTGACTTCTTGAATATTGATCCGTTGGAATAGCAACTATTGAATGTGGAAAGCAGACATTAATCCTTTGTTAACATGTGCAGAAGGATTACCCAAAAGTATGCAAGCTTTCTGGATTTTGCATTTAATGTGCCGACGTCACTTTTTGCTTTTGCTTTAAACCTTTAATAAACATCCTCTAAATCATCTGAAACTTACTAACAAAGTGGTTAAACATAGCTAAGAATATTAAAGAATGATAATAGGAAGTATTGAGATCAAACAAGAAGGTTTTACAAATTCGTCAGCTTTGAATTTCAAACTCTACGATGAAAACTCAAGTTTGTTCTTCTGAACTCGAGTTTTCTACTGTGCACTTATAGCAAAACTCGAGTTTCCATAACAAACCTCGAGTTTCCTCTATCCAGAGAGGAAAGTCATGATTTGAGCTTTGAAACACATTTTTGAACAGAAACTCAAAACTCGAGTTTCCATTTCCAAACTCGAGTTTTGGACTTTTAACATGAAATACGGATTTTAGTCCAAAACATCAAAACTGGAGTTTTCATCCAAAACTGGAGGTTTCAAATCATCGAAAACTGGCAAAGCTCTCGGCTTGGCCAAAACTCGAGTTTCCAAACAAAACTCAAGTTTTCATTTAAATATGAAAACTTGAGAAACGATGTCAAGTCAAAACTAAAGTTTTTCATGAAAACTAACGGTTTCAAAAACTGAGTAAAACTTGAAAGCTTTCTGACAAGTCAAAACTCGAGTTTCCAAACCAAAACTCAAGTTTTCACAAAACTTAGGAAAACTCATGGCAAGCTGAAAACTGGCGGTCTCATATCAAAACTGGAGTTTTCACAAGCATAAAATGTTGTAGACTCTCTGTATGACCAAAACTCGAATTTCCAAATGAAAATTGGAGTTTTGTCTTTTCCAGAAAATATTGAGAAGTCTCAGTATAGTGAAAACTGGAGTTTTCTCTAAAAACCGCTGGTTTTGCTTTGTTCATTAAAATTGAGTTATTCTCTGTAAGGTCAAAACTCGAGTTTTGAAACCAAAACTCGAGTTTTCCTTTGACAGTAAGTTTTTCAACTTACCCCAAAAAAAAAAAACTTCACATCTCGTTTGCAATTGTCAGTTATCATCAAAATACATAGAGAACTAACATTAATCACTTTGTCAAGGATGAGTAGGGAGAAATAACAGTAAATAAATGCAATTATTTCAAACAAGTTCCAGTATACTCTCTCCTATCCTAAATGTAAGAGCATAATAATTAATTTAGAAAGATTAAAAAATGAATTAAATTATTTATTTGAAAAAAAAGATATTTTTCTTTTCTTAAAATATTCATTTGATCATTTACAATGAGAGCTTTTCCTATATAGAAACCCTTCTTTAATACATACAATCAAGAAGAATAGTATAAAAAAATAAATAAATTTTGGAGACAAAGTGAATTGGGTTCTTATGTTAAAGACCAAAGCAAACCCCTTAAATTAGTATCTACACAGTTATAAAATTGACCTACCATACATATATAATTTACATTATTGCAAAAATATTATGCTTCTCCCATTAAAATATACTTCTCAATCCATGCAAACTTCAAAATATAAGTCATTTTCTAGAAAAAAAAAATATTTGGTCCATAATATAAGCCACTTAAAGAGTAATATAATGCTTATTTGTCGAATTTGTTGTTGTAATTAGTGCTTAAATTAAATGTGTTTCATTATATTTTTTTCTCTCCTTCAAAACCTCATTTTATATGAAGAGTCCACATGTCGTGCTATTCGATTATATGCTTATTACATGCTATTCTTCAAAACACAGCATTTGGTTTAGTAGGTAAAACTGAGGCATTAGATTTATACAATCTTAGATAATCATAAGTTGACACGTGGGCAACTTTTCGCTGAACATATTTCCCGCGGAAGCTGCAGCAAAACGCAGAAAACCAAAATTAGAAAACAGAGGAGGAGCGAATTTAGTGGGAAAAAGAAGATCTTAGACATTGCATATTCCCAGAAGCCTATCACGCCGCCGACAGATGCGATCCTCGACTCTGTGAAAGAAGACTTGTTAAGAACCCCTTACAGATACTTTTTCAAAGTTATATATGAACGGAATGGTGCTTGATTGGGGTATTACTGATAGGAAAATATATATATATATATATATATATGAAAGGAATGGTGCTTGATTGTGAATTATTTTGCAGGTCCACAAAAAATGTAAAAGAATAGGAATGGTGCTTGATTGTGACTGATTTTGCAAGTCCATAAAAAATGTAAAATAATAGGAGAGTAGAGTATTTGCTTTTGATTGATTTTTTTTTTCCCCAAGTAAAGGTATTGCAAGGTATTGCTTGTTGTATCAGCAGTGCATGTTTTTTTTTGGTATAGACTGTCAAGCTTTTGTTAATAACTATGTAGTGATAGTGATTTTTTATTGTTCTCAGTTTTGCAAATTGCCTTGGCTTTTATGAAGTGGACTCTTTCCTATTTTTGTCTAAATTCTTTTTTGCCTACTATGAAAACCTTTTTAATTTAACTGTCATATTTTGTTTTTCATTCCAGAAGAACACAAAAAATATGGTCAAATATTCTGAGTGCGGTTATATGCAAATTATGATTGTTTTAAGATATGGTTATTTATTATGTATAGGTAAATCATAATGGATGATGATCAATTGAAACCAAAAATAGGAAAGGAGTTTGGAAGTTTAGAAGAAGCATGGATGTTCTGGAATGATTATGTTAGAAGAACTGGATTTGGGGCTAGGAAGTATTGTGGTACAAAGAGCAAAAAAACTGGTGAATTTATAACATACAGGTATGTATGTTGCAAGGAGGGTCTAAAAAAAGAAGGCAAAGGAGAGAGGCAATCTTCTAGGCAAAGAGGTGAAATAAGGATTAATTGTAAGGCACGAATGGTGGTATCTTGTATTGATCAGAAGTTCAAAATCACCAGATTTGATGAAGAACACAATCACCCCCTTCACACCCAAGATACAGTGCACTTGTTGGTATCCCAAAAAAATTTATCAAAAGTTGATGCATGTGAAATAGACCTTGCAAGGAAGTCTGGGCTCCAACAAAAGGCTACATTTGACTTGATGAGTACATATGCTGGAGGTAAAGCAAATGTTGGATATACTCGCATAGATGTGCAAAACTACCTTCAATCTAAAAGGAAAAGAAGTTTGAAGTATGGAGAGGTGATGTATTTATTTGAATCTTTTCAACAACAACTTGCTGCAAATCCAGCATTTTATTACAAATATCAGGTGGACGAAGAAGAACATATCACCAATATGTTTTGGGCAGATGCTGGAATGTTAATAGATTTTGCATATTTTGGTGAGGTTGTAGCTTTAGACACAACATATGGTACAAATTGTGGTAATCGACCCCTAGCAATTTTTTCAAGCTTTAATCATCACAGAAGTGTGGTCATGTTTGGAGCAACATTAATATTTGATGAGACTATTGAGTCCTTCAAGTGGGTGTTAGAAACCTTTTTGGATGGTCATATGCAGAAGAAGCCTAAAACTATCTTTACAGACCAAGATCAAGTTATGGCAAGAGCTTTGAGTGAAATTCTTTTAGATACAAAGCATTGTTTGTGTACTTGGCACTTAAAACAAAATGGCATTAAGCACCTTGGGAACTTGATGAAAGGTGGGTCGCATTTTTTGACTGATTTTTGTAAATGCATGTCTAAAATTACAGAAGTTGACAAGTTTGAAGAAGTTTGGAGTGAATTATTATGTTCTTATGATGTTTGTGAAAATAGGTGGTTGAAATCCATGTATGATATTAAGGAAAAATGGGCTTAGTGTTATGTGAAGACTTCTCACACATTAGGAATGAGAAGCACACAACTTGCTGAAAGTATAAACGCTAATGTGAAGCAATGTACGTCACCAAATTTAGACATAAATGAGTTCTTCACCACTTTTGATAGAGTTGTTTCAGAGAAACGAGACAAAGAATTGAAGTTGGAGTTTGATTCTAGGCACAAGATACCTAGATTGGTAAATCCAAGTGCACCAATATCACACCAACTTTCAAAAACTTATACCCAGGTGCCTTTGACATGTTCCAAGAACAATGGGATCTCCAATTTGCTGTAAATTTAACTGAACAAGATGAGAAACAACCTTTATTTGTATACACCGTCCATATGATTGATGAAGAGGGAGAATGGAGAGTTGTTTTTAAGCCTGACACACATGATATTTTTTGCACTTGCGGGATGTTTGAGACTACTGGGGTATTGTGTTGTCATGCATTGAAAGTATACGAGGCAAACGATGTGAAAATTATGCCTGAGAAATACATTCTCAAGCGATGGACTAGGGACGCAAGGAGTGGTGCTGTGCATGACACTATAGGAAATGAGATACAGGTGGATGCTAAACTTAAAATCGCAAGAAGATATAAAGAATTGATGCATAAATTTGTACGATTGGTAAGAAAAGATGCTAAGAGTCGTGCAGGATATGATCATATTAAAGGACTAATCAATGAAGCAGAAACTAATATCCCTGATTGTGATGAGGATGATATTATCGAGCCAAGTGTAGCACCAACCATAGAATCAAAAGATATGCCTAAGGGTTTTAAAAAGAGAGAAGGAAGAAAAAGAAAGCAACGCTACAAAGGTTGGAGGGAAAGGAATTTAAGCAAGCCTAGAAAAGTTGCTCCAGAGGAACATGTATTAAGTTTTAATTTCATTTATATTTATATGAAACATAAAAGCTGCTTATTAATCTCATATTTATCATGTGGAGGGTGTTCAAGAGGCTTTGCCATCTAATAAGTGAAGAAAGGTTAATACGAAAAAGGATGTACAAACACAACGTGCTTATCCTATAGAACCTGCACAAACTTAATATGCTTTCTCACCATCTTCATCTCAACCTTTGTCATTTACAAGCCTATTAATGGTATGAGTGATGAATTTGTCACTACTAATATTTCATATGGTTTTGATATCCTTAATTCATATTCATTGATATTTACAAGTGTAGGCAACTCAAGAAAGTGACTTCCCATCACTTGAAGCAATATATCTCAATGCAAGCAATTCTCAAGGTCTGGAAAAGAAAGATAAAAAGAGATGTTGTGATAAATTGTAACATTTATTCATTTTAATATTGACATCTAAGAATATTGCATTACATGTACAACTGACATTAAACATACAATCCTCACATATTACATCTTTTGATTCATGCAGGGAACTAAAATGGACTTAATGGACATTAGACTCTTTTGGTGCCTATTTTTGGAGCTTCACTAAAACAACATCTTGTTACACATTTCTTTTGGAGCTTGGGAGTGCACAACAGAAGACTCTTTTGGAGCTTGTTACACATTTCTTTTCACAAGATAGCAATCATTTCCACCTACAATCAATTTCAAGAAGATTAATTTTCATCCTTATCAATGTAGCTAAAGTTTTTTCAAGTTACAACAACAATGTCCAGTGTCTATGTTAAACTATGCAACTTCTTACAATGTCCAATGCAATTACTATTCACATTATATTGTTTGTCTAGCTTTCAGCAAAGAATTTTAAGTTTAATTTGACAGTTTCATTTCAGTTCTTTTCCCAGCTTCAGGTGAAATAGACTACCTTTCATTTACAAAATGTATAAATATCAGCTAATTTGCTAATCATGACATAATGTTTCTAACAATAAACACAATATATAAAATTCTTATAATGTAAAATCCATAACAGTAGCTAAAGCAATTGACTCTTCAGCCTCCCTTCAAATGGATTTAGAACCTTCTTAAAACAAGCATCAACCATTTATTACCCAAAAAAAAATTAGAATTTTTAACTCTAACTGAAGTTATAGTAGATTATCAACATCAAGCAAGAAGCAACTAATTAACTATATATCCAATTCCCACGTCATGAGTTCATAATTATTCTTACCAAGTCTCCTATTATTTTACATTTTTAATGAACCAGCAAAATCAGTCACAATCAAGCACCATTCCTATTCTTTTAAATTTTTTGTGGACCTGCAAAATCATTCACAATCAAACACCATTCCTTTCATATATAAAATTTTTTTTCCTATCAATAATACCTCGATCAAGCACCATTCCCTTCATATATAACTTTGAAAAAGTATCTATAAGGGGTTCTTAGCAAGTCTTCTTTCACAGAGTCGAGATCGCATCTGTCGACAGCGTGATAGACTTCTAGGAATATGTAATGTCTAAGATCTTCTTTTTCCCACTGAACTCGCTCCTCCTCTGTTTTCTAATTCTGGTTTTTTGCGTTTTGCTGCAGCTTCCGCGGGAAATATGTTCAGCGAAAAGTTGCCCACGTGTCAACTTCTGATTATCTAAGATTGTATAAATCCAATGGCTCAGTTTTACCCACTAAACCAAACGCTGTGTTTTGAAGAATAGCATGTAATAAGCATATAATCGAATAGCACAGCATGTGGACTCTTATATGAATATAATTGGGAAAAAAAAAGCTTTAACAACATCTCAATTATTCCTGTGATCCACCTCCATGTCTCATTTTAGATGGTGTTGAGATGAAGATAAACCCTTAATTCAAAGACTCAAATGCCACTTATAGTCTTCTAGTAGGTTGGCTTTGTAATACCATGAGTGTTGAAGTTGGAGCTCGGCTCTTACACTATCATAACGCAAAGGAAATATGGGTTGAAGCACGTTCTTTAGCTGGAGCTTCAACCAAAGCCAGAGTCATGGTGTATAAGTCTGATTTGCACCGAACCAGAAAAGGTAGAATGAAGATGAAAGAATATTTAAACAAGATGAAAAACATTGATGACTAGTAGCACTTGTAGGAGCACCTCTGCCACACGTTAAACTCACTCATACCTTAAATGGTTTAGACGCTAAATATAATGCTATTGTGGTCAAATTAACTTATCGAAATCACCTTTCTTGTGTTGATATCCAAGCTTCTTTGCTTGCGTTTGAAAGTCATCTTGATCAGCTTAATTGTTTTGCTAGCCTTAGTATTGAGCCTTCTGCAAACACAACACAACGTGCTACTCCTCATCAACATTTCTCATCTTGGAACGAGTCAAAAAATTGGCGAGGAGGACAACGATCTCGTGGCAATTTCAGAGGACGTGGGCATTCTGCTCATGGACGACCATATTGTCATTATTGTAGGCGTACTGGTCATGATGTATCAAGGTGCTACTATCTATATGACGATGCTAGTCAAGCAAACTATGCCTCTGCTTGTAGTGTAGCTGATATAGCTTGGTACAAGGATAGTGGGGCCAACTATCATGTTACCCCTTCTACTGAGAGTATTGATCAAGCATCAGCCATGGGTAAGTGTCATCTTAATGCATGTACTGGTGAGCAAACTTTTGTTCAAGATATTGGTTGCAAGAAATTATCATCTAACATAAATCTTAACAAATTTTTAGTAGTACTACCTTCTATAAAGAAGCACTTGAGTGTCTCTCAATTGATTAAGGATAATCCTGTTATTATTGAATTTAATGATACTAGTTTCTATGTGAAGGATTAAGTGACAAGGGAACTTATGATGCAAGGGAAACCAAGGTAAGGGTTGTATCTGGTGATCAAGAAAAGTGCCCAATCGAGAGATCATGACTATCTTACTGCTCAAGTTCATTTTGCTTAAGTTGAAGCTCATTTTGACTTTAGTTTATGGTACCAAAAATTAGGAAATCATATTGAGAAAGTGCTTAGTCAAGTCTTAAAAAATGTAAGGTCAAGCTCAAGCATAATGAGCATCAATTTGGTAAAGCTTGTCAATATGGAAAATCTAAGTATCTACCATTCCCTCTTCTAATTCTCATGCCTGGACTCTTCTTGATTTAATTCACACTAATCTTTAGGGATCTTCCCCAGTTTAATCTACATCTGGACATCATTTTTATATTAATTTCATTGATGACTAAAGCCGATGCACTCGGATATACCCTTTAAAGCATATGGGTAAAGCCATTTCAGCTTTCAATAATTTTCAGGCACTTGTTGAAAATCAATTCAGTACTAAGATAAAAGCCATTCAATATGACATGGGTGGTGAGTTTAAACCATTTGTTTCAGTTGCAAATTCTCAAGGAATTCATATGCTATTCACTTGCCCATACACTTCCCAACAAAATGGGAGAGCCGAAAGAAAGCATCGGCATATTGTAGAGACCAGGCTAACTTTATTACTTCATTATTGGATGGAAGCATTTCACATTGCAATGTTTTTTTATAAATTGTATGCTTATTCCAGTCTTGAATCATATTACTCCGAAATTTAAGCTATATTGAACAGAACAAGATTATAAATCATTTCAACATTTCAGTTGTGCTTGCTACCCTTGCCTAAAGCCTTACAACGATCATAACTTTCAATTTCACAGTCAACAATGTGTTTTTCTTGGATATGCACCTCAACAAAAAGGATTCAAGTGCCTAAGTCCATCTGGTTGAGTTTATACTTCTCGACATCTTGTGGTATTTCCTTTTGCTACTAGTTTTCTCAATAGAAAATCAAGTCCTAATGACACAGTTGTGGTTCCCTTGTTATTTAATCCTTCAGTTACTAATTTTGCTTCACAGATTATTTCTCCAACAAATAATGCGTCTTATATGCTAGTGAATAGTGAAGTTTTATCAGAAAGCTCAACTCAATCTAGCCCTAGTAATTCTATTAATACAGCAGTAGAGTCAAGTGGAACTTTGTCGTCTTCCTCAGAAAGTCTAGAGCCACCTCCGATTTAGAATGTGCATTCAATGACTATATGGGCCCAAAGTGGCATACATAAGCCCAAATGCCCATTTGTTGGGATCATACATTCTGAAGATAGTATTTTATTAAAACGCATACATAATTGAGCCAACAAGTTGTTGGAAATTATGTCCTAGGGGCAAATCATTGTACTTTAAACGTTTAAGTTATTTAAAGTATTCTCCTTTCATTATCATTTCATTTACATGTTTATAATGATGACTGTATCCTTGAATATATCTTATAAATTATCCTAAATGTCCCTGGTCGATCATCTACATGGGAGCGAAAATGAAATAAGACTAATATGACTTTGATGAGCTATGGAGATGCGAATTAAAGTCATAAGCACTTGTAAGAGTACAAAGTGCTGGACCGACCCACTATGAGAAAGCTGCATGGATTGAGTCATAAGCTTACCTCATGTATAACCGCGTCATAATGCCCTTTGACCTGAGATCATCATAGATTCCTACATGATGTGTTGCTGATCTTTGACCTAATCAAAAGTTACCTTTGATCGGATGATTATAAAGGCTATGATCGAGATCAGTGGTTTTCATGCAGAGGAATGTGAATGGTCAAGATGTAACTTGCCCCTCACGTTTGTAGATAGATAATACTGGGCCCCTCGATTAGTGAGGCTAAGAAACGTATGGTCATACTACGATGGAAAGGAGTTTCCATTTCAATTAGACTACTAAAGAATTGAGAAAGTAATGGTCGAGAACAGGAAGTTGACATTATCTATGCCTCATCCTTGATCAAATTATCGCGTGACAAAAGGAACGTTACGTGGCTGTACGATAGGTTGTATTGTATCATCGATCCCCATATGAATTCGGTAGTCGCAATGTCTTACTAGAGACCACTTGCAACTTGTGGGCTGGTACAGTATTGGCCCGTTGCCAATCTCATGTGGGCCTGCAAAGTCGCACACAAGAATAGCTCAATACGAGCAATAGTGTCCAGATTCATTGAATCTTAGATATGTTTAAGATTTAATGAATACTATTAATCTAGAGTGTGTATATATATATATATATATATATATTGTATCATATTATATTATATTATAATATAAATTCGAAAATAATAATGATATTATTTATAAATAATAATATTATTATATATAGCATTTCATTTATTTGATAAATTAAATAACTATAATAAATTGAGATATTATATCTCAGCTTTAATTTTCGAATAAAGATATAGTATCTCAAATTTAATTAAATTGAGATATAGTATCTTAGATTTAATTAAATAGTAAGATATCATATCTCAAATTCAATTTATAAAGATAAATTAAATCTATAGGCTCATAATTCAGATTAAATAAATATATTTGATTAAATCTGTTGGACAGATTTAAATAATATATTATTTTAATTCAGATTAGAATTTCAAGATTAATTAGATTAATTTTGGAATATTTTAATATGGTTCATTAGGGTTTTAAAAACTCTTTAAATAGATATTGATCTAGTCGTATTGAAAGTACAGATGAATTAGAGAAACCGCAAGAAACCCTAAAGAGAAAAGGAGAGACGCGAGAATAATGAAGGCACTAGTACGCTGTTGTTCATGTTTAAGGCTATTCGTATGGATAATGGCAAAGGGAGGAGATTCATAGAGTCGACTTCTAGTGATCGAATAGGTAGCCCATGAGATCAAATAGAATGAGACGAACACCAGTTCAATATAGGTACGGTTCCTTTCTTACGAACTTGATTTAAACACCGTTGATGGATCCTCGAATGGGATTTGTAAAAGTTTTTTTTAATTCCGCTATGTGTACGGATCCCAACACAAGTGTTAAGGAAGCCCTAGCCTTTTCATCTTGGAAAAAAGCCATGGCTGAGGAATTTAAAGCTGTCATGTAGAATCAGACATGGCATTTGGTTCCCTTCGATGGCACTCAGAAAATGATCGATTGTAAATGGGTGTTTAAATACAAATTTTCACCCTCGATCTCTCTCTTCATAAGCATAAAGATCGACTTGTGGCTAAAGGGTTTTAACAGTCGCTAGGAATTGATTATCACGAGACGTTTAGCCTAGCAATCAAAGCAACAACAATTCACACGATTCCTACATTTGTTGTCACATTCGAGTGGGATATATGAAAACCCGACATCAACAATGCATTCTTGAATTGATACTTACAAGAAGATGTATTTATGCGACAATCGTGGGTTTCGTGGATCCATCTCGTCCTACACATGTGTGCAAGCTCAATAAAGTCTTTATGGGTTTAAACAAGCACCACAAGCCTATTATGATCATCTAAGACTTACTTTGATTTAGCAAGGCTTTAAAAACGCTAAGAGTGGCAGTTCTTTGTTTATTCTAAATAAAGATAGTTTACTGATTTATGCCTTGATATATGTTGATGATATCGTAGTTACTAGGAATAGCAAAGCATATTTGAATATGTTTGTCACCAAGTTGAATTGCTTGTTTTCTCTAAACAATATGGGTGCCATTCAATATTTTATGGGCATAAAAGTGTTTAGACATAGTTTTGGCAAATATCTTAAGGGATAAATTATTCTACATACTCTTATTTACCTATCTTTGCTTACCTCTCTCAATACCATTAGATTATAATTTCATCCAACGGTGAAGATTTGAGGGATAAAATAAACCCTTTTACCCCCCACCACCTCCAAAATCAAAAGTTTCATCATTAGTGACTAAATTTGGAAGGTTTTCCAGAAGAAAACAAGACTGCAACGTCAAATGAAACATTTAACACTGCAAAACATTGCATTGTAGTTGAATTATTTTAAGACGTCAACAAGAGCCCAAATTATTGGAAACAAAAGCAGTAGTTCTCTCCAGAAAATTGCAAATTACAGAAGGATGCTTAACACAGGTGATTTTAAGAGGCCTTTGGAAGGGGAAGCTCTGCTTGAGTTTCTTGGACATCACCTAGCATTGAATCATATTCCTCATCATGTTGAGCAAACTTCTTCCAGAAAACCTTCTCAAATTCAGTTACTGATGATAAAACTTTGATTTTGGTTAGGGTAGGAGATGACGAGAGGGAGAAAGGGGTAAAAGGATTTATTTTATTCCTTAAATCTTCGTCGTTGGATGAGATTATAATCTAATGATATTGAAAGAGGTAGGCAACGGTAGGTAAAATAAGAGTAAGTAGAATAACCTATCCCATATCTTAATCAAGGTAAATATACCTTGGGATTGACGTACTTAGAAAATTTGGGATGTTTGATGCTATACCAATGCCAACCCCTATGGCTTCTGGAAAACAATATTTGATTTAATGATGGGAAATTGTTTCCTAATGCTACTCTGTTTTGACAAGCATATAGGGACATTACAATATCTCACCACCACTAGGCTAGGCATAGCATTTTCGGTGAACAAGCTAAGTTAGTTTTTGTCTAGGCCCCCACTTATGCTCATTTTCAAGCTGTAAAAAGAATATTGAGATACCTTAAAGGTACCTATCACTATAGTTTCATATCAAACCTTCCCTTGGATTTAATCCAGTTGGTTTTTCAAATGCTGATTAGGCAACATGGGTTGATGATTTAAAAAAAAAAAAAATCAATTTCTGGCATCCGTGTCTATTTGGGTGGTACTTTAGTTTCGTGGTCCTCTCAAAAACATGTTGCGTCATGGTTGAGTGCAAAATCAAAGTGTAGGTCTCTAGCTAATTTAGGTGTTGAGATTATGTGATTATGTTCATTATTATATGAAATTCTTTTTAGATGTCGCAAGCCTACTATCATTTGGTGTGATAATGTTAGTGCCAAAGCCTTAGCTACAAACCCAGTACAACTTGCCTTGTCTCAACATAGTGAACTACATGTTCATTTTGTGTGAGATAAAGTTCTAGCAGGACATTTGAATATTCAATATGTTCCTTCCTCAAGACAAATTGCTGATGGTCTGACTTAAGCTTTAACACACTCTCAATTCTTTGTTTTTCGCAGCAAGCTCAAACTGGTCATTACCCCCTCTTCACTTGAAGGGGATGTTATAAAATAAATAAATAAATAATATGTAAATATTCAGAAGATTCTAGATCAAAGCATTTGTAGCTGGATATTTTCTGTACATTCTATCATTCCTCATTGTACCATTCTATTATTCTTTGTTGTACGTGTCCATATTGTATTGGCTTAGTTGATCAATAAATACATAATGAAAGGTGCACCTCTTGTTTATTGAGGCAACTGCAAATATTACCCTAGTGCCTGATTTTTATTTTTATTTTTTTCCTGTTTACTTCTTCATTCTTCCCTACTTCTCTCCCTCTTCTCTTTTGCTACACATCCGTGCATGTAAAATGCAAAATCTGGCACTTATTTGTTGTTACATTAAATTAAATTAAAGTGGCTATGGATTATGGAATTATGTGATTAGGAAGCCTTCGTCTTCCATACTACCAGAATTTTGATTGTGTTCTACTTATCATACCTTGACATGGTATTTATATATCTTTTATTACTGGCTTCACACAAGGTCATCATAATTATGCCAGAAAACTAAACCACACTGAGAATAAAAATCATGTATTGATGAGGAAGCTATGGTCATGATAGTTAAAATTTTGATTTATCATTGCGATTTTACGTTTTTACGATTTTTTTTTCATTAAAACGATTTTACTAATTTTCCAAACGTTTTTATGTTTTTACGATTTTTTTACGTTACGATTTTACGTTTTACGATTTTTTATCCCTTTTCCGATTTTGCGTAATATCTCGATTTTAACTACCTTGGCTGTGGTGGGGCAACTGTACTGGATGTATATATGGATCAGTATATCAAATCTTCTATTTAGTGGAAAGTTATCAAAAGATATCTTTATATAATTGTATGATAATCATCTTCTTCAGGAGGAGCTTTTACTATCTTGTGAATTTAGTTACTTAGGATAGAACTATAATTATATAAAATATAAAAATCCTCATAAATATTTATTTGGCTAAAAGCTTATTTACATATAAGAATTTTAGGAAAATAAAGTATGGGATAATCATTAAAAATGTAAGAAGGCCCAAAAAAATTATAGATAGTTATTTTGGAAAATAGATGATTTTATGGGGAGGTTTATTTCCCAAAAAGAGTCAATTACTCATAATTGTAAAGCTATTTTTGAAAATTAAGATCCTTTTTTTTAAGAAAATAATTCAAAAAAATAGTGAGATGTTATGAAAATTTTAGGAAAATTATCTTATGGTTTAATGAATTTAATTAAGAAAGAAACTCCTTATAAAGTATTAAAGGATTAATTTCTAGTGATTATTTATTGTCCCGAAGGATGAAATTAGAAATAAAGTTTTGATGAAGGGTAAATTGGTCATGAGGCCAAATATAATTCAGCCTAGAGCTGTGAAATCGGGTCGGGCCCGTCGGGCCGGTCCTTTTAAGCCCTGGCCCTGTAGGGCTAGTACCGCTCAGTCGCTCACTCAATCAGATTAGCCTCCTCCCTTGCTCGGTTTCTCCTGTTGCTACTCACCGTCGGCAGTCACTAGCTATCGCACCGTTGACCGCCTTTGCTCTGTAATCGCTTCGAAGGTATTTTTACAATTGTACATAATTAGTTCAACAATAGATACTTTTCTCTCAAAGTCATTGTCCCTTTATCCAGCTAGCTATCGCACCTGGTTTGTTTTTTATTACGAATTAATAAATGTGTTTATTTGTAGGATGATTTGTATTATTTAGATATTAATGTTGATAATATTTATTTGATAGATTAGAACATCAATGGTTACAATTTACTAATTATATTTCTTTGAAAAAAGCCTAAAAGAAAAATAGTTAAAATTTGGAATAGTAATTTTCAGGCCCTGTAGGGCCGGCCTTAGCCCTAGTACTATCAGGTCGAATTTTAAAAAACAGATATTTTCCTTGTTTCAAGCCCTATAGAGCCAGCCCTGTCAAGCCCCGGCCCGAGCGGCCCACTCTTCTCCTCATTTTCGACCTTTACATCTAAGGAACAGCGAGGTGAGTTCGACAGGGATTGAGAGACAGAGAGGAGGAGGGTCGGAGGGGAAGAAAAGGAGGGGATTTTTTAGATGCAACGCTAGATTTCAGCTATTGTAAGTCTCCTAATCCTCGTTCTATCTTCTATTTCATCATTTGAGGGATGTTTTGAGAGTTTTGGGTTGATGAAATTCCAACCTAAGTAAAGAGATAGCACTGAATAAAGGTTTTAATAGTATCTAAGAGTATATTAACGACGACATTTGAGGTTTTATGTGTTATTTGGTTATGTTTGGTAATGGCCAAACCTAAAGCCCCTGTTTGGATGGGTTAATGTCGGGTTTTAAAATGAAAAGGGCTTACATATGTATGTATGCATATATTAGTCCGTAAATGAATTCGATGGATTGCATATATGGAGGGTCTAAATTTTGCTATTAGAAACTGATTTAAGCCTATTATTTAATATTTCAAAGAGATTTGCCATGAATTCGATGGATTGCTGCTGTTTAGAGAAGCATGGCTTAATATTGTTCAGTCTTGGGTGCTGAAGCCTGTAAATGAACCATGTTGTCCCACGGTTTGATGCAACGTAGAATAAATTACTGGAATTAGCTGTCTAAACTATGTTTTTAGTTCTAAAATGATTGTTTAATATCTAATTAAAGGGTTGAAAAGTTTCAGGGAAGTCATTTTGTGTGGGCCGAATGGTTAAGGAATTAAAAGGAGTGTTTATATGTTGATAAGGTATATAAATGTTGATGTGATATGATATATGGTTGATGACAGCTTTAAGATCATAATAGCTGAAGCTTAAAAGCTATTTATAGTTGCTATTTTGGAGCCCTTAAGTGTTAAAAAGAATAGTTTGAATTATTGGATTGTGGTTTAAGTGTTAAGATGATGTTGGAATAATGGTTAAAGGATTATGTAAAGCTGGAAAATAATTTCAGAATATAGGAGGATGGTATAGGCATGTAAAGTTTGAGAGGCTGAACACTGATTCATAGTTTACTGTTTGATGTCTCTAAATGCTGCATAAGTGTTTTAGATGTTTAAACAATGCCTAGTGACTCAAATAAAGGTTTAAACATTGTTTTTGAAGCTGGAAATTTCAGAGTACCAACATGTAGTTGGCTGAATGCGTTAAAGGAGCATAGAATGCTTAGAAGTTGATAAATATGCATTGAAAGATGTCTTCCAAATGTTAAAGGCTGAAACTGAATAATATATCTATTTTTTTAATGTTTTATCATGTGTCAAGGTCATAGGCAAGTGAAAAATAAATTGTGCTTAGCACAAATAGATTTCAATGTGAGGAAAGGATAAAAGTGACATATTGGAGCACTGGTTTTTATGTTTTACCTGGGCAAACAACCTCTTCTTCCCATTAAATTTAGCGGGAATTTAGTATACATTTTAAGCTTTAAAATAAGTCCTAGAACGCCTTAATTGGATGTGTATTTTGAAAGCAATGAATATTCAAAGTTTGGGTAGAAAAACTGAAAAATCCTGTTTTACCAAATGTACAGTGAACATTCACGCTGGAACTATGAAATTATGTCCATGATTTGATCCTGAATGTTAGTTTTCCTTTATAGAGAATCAAAACAGCTTTGAATGGAGATTTGAACCACTTCATTTTAAGTTGCCTAGATTAAGTTATGTGATGTAAAACACTTACAAACAAATTGATTCTCACACAAACAGATTGGATTTTGGTTGGATTATGAAGAAACAGAGGTTGGGGAGACTCCTTTTTCAAGGGGTCTACCGAAATTGAATGAAGAAGATGAAGTAGATAATGAACACAACGTAAGAAATGATCATTATAAAGAGATATAGGAGGATATCCCTTTATAAAACTACTATGAAAGTTAGTTAGTTAAAGTAATTATCATCATGAATTATTTATATAGTTATTTTATATATAGTTTTTTCATGTTATAATTTAATTAATTAACCTTATTTTGTTGTCGTAACAAGAAAATGAAAGACCAAAGACATTCTAGTTCTTTACAAAGCGAGCCAGCTGGTGTGAATCAGAGTGAGCCTTGCACATCTCCAAGCAAGCCAACAACTTGCAATCAAAGTGAGTCTAGTAACCAGTCTATACGAAGGGATAGAAGAGGCACACGATTGAGAGAGATTGCCCTAAGTCAAAGTGTTGGGAAAAAGATACCAATTGAGTTTGATGAATATTGGAAACCAATCGGGCCTAATACAAGCCAATATAGGAGTTTTGTTTGCCTCTTAGCATGCAACAAGCCTAGCATCTTGATAGAGGAGTGGATGAATATTGATGATCGTGTGAAGCAACATATTTGGGACATTATCCAGGTATAAAATGTTTTTTTGTATGTAATTATTATAAATTTGTCACTAACTACTTCAATGCATGCATTACAGCTTACTTACGATGTTCCTCAAAGTGACATATTGTATAAGAAGACAATGATGTATTGTTGTGAATGTTGGAGTAAGTTTAAGACAAATCTAGCTAACAAATACGTGCATATCAAGGTGAAAGATGGTGAGCCTCATCCTAATCCTTGCAGCAAGTATTCATATCTTAATAAAGAGACTTGGCAAGAATTTTGTAGGATTCAGACTACTCCAGAAGCTTTGGTGAGTTGACTTATTTTAGATTTTATTTAGTTATCAATTGTCTTTGTTGATTGTATTTTTTTTTTTTGGAATTCTTATTCAAAGCAAAAAAAAAAAAGAAAAAACACGAGAGAATGGTAGGAAGAACGATTACCCTCATACAATGTCTCATGAGGGTTGTGGAAAGGCTGAAAATGACTTGATAGCAGCCAAGCGAAAGAGATTGGAAGAAGCTCAATCAAATCCGTATGTTCTTCTTTCTCCACCATCTTCAATACATCGCAAAGAAAAATGGTTGTATGTTGACAAAAAGGGAAGTGGGTCTTATACGAGTGAGCAAACTCATGTAGTTGTTGAAAAAATTGTAAGTATCGTTATTGTTATTTTTTATGTAGTAAACAAGTTTCATTACTTATGTTCGTTATCTGTATCTTGCAGGAACTTCAAAAAAAAACAAGTCGATGGATCGTTTAGGTTAGTTGGGAGGAATGATATTTTGACTGTTGTTACAGGAAAACACAAGCATCTAGGGTGTGTTAGGGGAGTTGAAGGAGGGGTAGGCATAAGGAATTACTTTGGAGGAGCCCCACGCCATTCCTCAAATATGGTGACTAGGGAGGAAATGAAACATAGGTTTGCCACTGTGAAGGCGGAAATAGACGCAAAGACAGAAGCTTCATTTGCAAAACTAGAAGAATTGAGAAAGATGATGGAGAAGATGAAGGAGGAAATAATGATGATTGTGAGCACACCACAAGAAAATAATGTTCCCCAGGCACATTCACTTTCACCTATTCAGAGCTCTGTAGGAAGTTGTTGCATTAGTGGGCAATCGTCGGAGGGTGGAATTCAAATTGCTGAACCTTGTGAGGTAGGCATAAGGGATTACTTTGGAGGAGCTGAAAGCAGGAGCTTTATACCCAAGAGGGGGGTGAATTGGGTATCTTTAAAATTTTCGTAACTTGTTCTGTTTTCGATCACTCAAAACAGAGCACAACAGAGAGGATAAGGAGAAGAAGCTAAACACAATACAATTTATACTGGTTCGGTCCTTTCCTGACCTACATCCAGTCCCCAAGCCTCACTTGGGATTTTCAATTCACTAACTCAACAATATTGATTACACACTCTGCACTAAGAGTTGTTCTCTCACTAGAACACACTCCCCCTTACAAGTTGTAATCAATACACCTCAACTACCAAGTCCCCTGACTTGTAGTTATCTCAATCAATAAATGATTTACAAATATTTAACTCTCTTACAGAGTAGATATGATGAACACTGAAGTACTTGTATCAAGTATGATACTCTATAAGTGAAAGCTAATACACAATAAATGAACTTAATAGAAATTCGCTCAGAGTAGTTCTATATTTTTTGAAGATGTTAATGAACTCTATTTATAGCTAGAGAACATTAAATGACCGTTGTAGCTTGAATCAGACCGTTGGAGAAGTTGCCCAAGTGTTCTGAAGTGGTTTTTGAGGTCTTCTCTCTCTTGTTTTCCCTTAATCTAGTTGGTCAAGACATCAGGGCTGACTTTCTGCGAATTAATCCGTTGGAGAGGAGTTTTCTTGTTTCAGCTAACATCCTTAAATGCTTTGTAAGCGTGTGCAGAAGGATTTGGGTAGAAGGAGTAACTTTTGTGCTTTGCAATAAATGCTCTGAGTTGCTTTTTGCTTTATACTCTAACCTCTCACCAAACATTCTTTAATGCTCTGAAATCCACTAATAAACACGTTAAACATAGCAGGGTATATCAGAGAATAATATTGGAAGAAAATAGGATCAAATAACATTGATTTCTGAAATGCCCAAATTCAAAAATTATGAACCAGCGACACGAACTCGAGTTCAGTTCTTACAGGCTCGAGTTCGAGGCTTTAGTGTTCAAAACTGTGCAAGTTCAAAAAGTGTAAACCTGAGGTTTGCTTTACAAACCTGAGGTTTGCAGATCATTGAAAAACTAAAATGCTCTCGGGTTGAAATGAACTCGAGTTCATTAATGTCAGGCTCGAGTTCGAGACACTTTTGAACAGACTTCGTTTTAGCTTGAAAGCACAAACCTGAGGTTTGCAAAACACACTCTCGAGTTTAAAAACATATCCAAAAGTTCTTTGCTCTCTGGAACTTTTAGGCTCGAGTTTGTAAGTCTCAGGCTCGAGTTTAAATAGCTTAAAAACAGTTCTTTGCTCTCGGCCAAAACTAGGCTCGAGTTTAAATATGTTAGGCTCGAGTTTGAGCATTGGTGAACTTTTCAAACCGAAAAGCTTTTCTTTCAATGAAACAGTGCAGAGTTTGAAAATATCTTTAAGTTTCAAACAACTTGTCCCGCCAGAGATGAACTCGAGTTTGCCATGACAGGCTCGAGTTCATGCTCTTAAAACTTTCTTTGGATTCTTTCAAACCTGAGGTTTGAAGAAAGCAAGTGTAAGGTTTAACATGTTTTTCAAAGGTTCAAAAAACTCTCTGGAAAGAATGAACTCGAGTTTGACTTTAGTAGGCTCGAGTTCATGTGATCTTTTAATTTTAAACTTCAGGTTCAGTCTCGAGTTTGGAAATCAACTGGACAAGTTTGTGTTCTCTGTCAAATCCAGGCTCGAGTTCAACACTAACAGGCTCGAGTTTGATTTTGACAGATTGAAAAATACAAGTTTAAATTATTCTAAACTTTGTCAAACCTTTTCAATATTGTTTCCAATTGTTGTTAATCATCAAAACACTCAGAGAACTAACATTCTCCCCCTTTTTGATGATGACAACACTTTGTAAACAATTTGATTTTGAAATTTGAAAAACTCTTTTGAAGTCCAATTTTAGAGAAAAAAAATTAAGTAGATTATAAGAGAGTGTAGTACGTTATCAGAGTCTAAGTCAAAAATACAGCAGAAACACAAACCAATCATATGCAATTGAAATTTCATATTTCATATAGCTCAGTTTTGAACAATATAATACAAACTGAGAACACAAAATCCTAAACTAAGAACACAAAATCCAAACAGCATGAACACTTCCCAACAAAATCACTCAACACTCTCTCCCCCTTTGTCATCAGCAAAAGGTGGGGAAGAAGAAGGTTGGGCTACTGGCAGAGGGTCAGAAACTGGAGGTTCAATGGGAGGTGTAGTGATAGGATTAGTGACAAAGGGTGTGGACATAGGATCAAGGTGAGGTTCAGGGACAGGTGTAGAGTCTGAAGGTGCAGGCACAGAAGTAGAAGCATCCGAGGACTGAGTCTTCAATATTTTGTCCATCTTGTCGCTCAAACTCATCATCGTAACCAACATAGTTGAGATAGTGGAGGCTTGATCACTGATCTGGTTCTTTAGAGCCTCTTGTTCTACTCTGAACCCTTCTTGAATGTCCACCAAATCACTGTGGCCCTTGTTCACCTCAGCAACCAGCTTCCCTACTGCTACTTCAATCCCCTCAATCAAGTTAGAGACTGCTTTATCCACAATCTCTTGAACTCTAGCATCCAAATCAAAGGGAGGAGGAGCACTCTGAGCTTCCTCGGCTCTGGACTGTGTAGCTCTTGATCTTGCTTGCCGGGATCTCTTAGGAGCTCTAGATTGGTCAGATCCTTGGGGCTCATCCACTCTCATGAGATTCATGATGTGTTGCCCAAACTCAATTGGATATTGTGGAGGATCATTCTCAGCCAGGTACCAAATCTTCTCGTGGTGAAGGATGACTGAGACCAAGCTTGGGAAGGGTATCTGAGAGGTCAGTCTAGAGTGAAAAGCGAACTTGGCCATTTCCTGAAAAATCCAATTCCCCACGTTCTGAGGCTGCTTGTCCAAGATAGAAGCAAATATGTTGAAGTCCTTCTTGGCAAAATGGGTGAAATTGCCTCCTTTCTGCAGTAAGTTTCTTGTGTAAATGTACCAAATTGCCCGGTTTCTTGGAGGCATAGAGGCAGGTGTGAAGTTGAGGATTTCCAATCCCTCAGGAATAGGCACATCTGGTCTGAGCAAACTAAATGTGGTTTGTTGGCTATATCGATGAGTCTCAGTTCTAGGTGGATTGGCAATTTGAAGAAGGGAATTGAGGTAAGCTGGGGTGATGGTGATTTTCTGTCCCCTTACTTTGGTCACAATTCTCTCTTCCACTAAATCTCCTTCTGAATTTAGGACATTGTCAGACTGCATGTGAAAGTAAAAGACTTTCACAAGTTTAGGACTGTAGGGGTTTTTGATGGAGATGAGAGATTCAAAAGGCTTCAACCAAGTGCTCAAGTCCAGGCTACACTCTTCTTTTAATTTTGCCATGTCGACAGAGACAATTGGGCAAAATTTCCTTTTATCGTCAAACTTCTTTCTAAACAGAGTTCCCTCCTCAGGAGTCATCCTACAGGGATTCTCATTGAAACCAGGGGGACACCTCTTATGATTGTAAATGTCCAAAATAGCAGGCAAGGGCTGAGATACCTGAGGACCACCTTGGTCCTGAGATTGAGGTGAAGGTTGAGGTTGGCCACTGCCTTGACCGGGGGTAGGAACCGAATGAATGCCAGCAGTCTTTTTCTTTTTGAAAGGCTGCTTCTCTCTCAAAGGGACCGAAGGTTGAGGAGCTTTTCCTCTCCCTTGTACTTCCGGTTCAGGGTCATGCCTCTTCTTTGTTCGTTCTTCTCCAATCACTACTCCCTTTGGTCTAGAGGGAGGAACCGCTGGGTTGCCACTCAGAACTCCTCTGATTTCTTTGTCGATGCCATACCGTAAACGAGTGGACCGAGACTTTGTTCGAACAGGACGCTCAGATTGAGCTTGAGAGGAAGTTTGAGAGGGATTAGGGTTAGGTTCTTTGGGGTTTGAGGATTTGGAAGTCATTTTCGCAGAGATCAGAGAATGAAGAAGATGAAGAAGATGAGAGGAATTAGGGCAAACCGGAGGTTCGAGTGCAGTGAAGTGGAAAGTTCACAACTGTAGTATATATAGGGCACACGATGAACTCGAGTTCACAACTTGTGGGCTCGAGTTCGTCATAGAAATCCACTTACCTGGACTTCAAGAGTGTATTGTGAACTCTTGAACTTCCTCGTGAACCTGAGGTTCTCACTTATGGGCTCGAGTTCAGAATGATTTCTCAGCAGGATTGCTCTCTGTGATTTTCGAACTCGAGTTCGTTATTGATGGGCTCGAGTTCACTTTGTCTGAGTTCCATCGTTGTTCTCTGTCAGAAATGAACCTGAGGTTCATTCACTAATGAACTCGAGTTCGTTCACGATTTGCCTTTCAACTCCTATTTGCCTCTCTCGAGCTCGAGTTCACCTTTCTTAGGCTCCAGTTTGTCCAGACTTAAACTCTCATTTCTTCTCTGTCTCTTTTGTGCTCGAGTTCACCAAGTGTAGGCTCGAGTTTGTCCCCAATTTCAGCAAGTTTTAGACAAAAACATCCTGCACAGAACCTATCTAGAAACTCCGATGCTTAAGTCAGTATTGGTTAATCATCAAAAACATATCTAACATTAGATTTAAGAGAGTATTTCTTACAATTCATTGGGATTTACCATTCCCAATTCTCTCCTTATGAAAGTGAATTGTTCCTTGGCTAGAGGCTTGGTGAAGATGTCAGCAAGTTGAAGATGAGTTGGAATGAACATCACTTTGACATCTCGCTTCTGGACATGGTCCCGAATGAAGTGGTGCCTCACATCAATATGCTTGGTTCTTGTATGTTGCACGGGATTTTTGGCCAAGCTTATTGTGCTTGTATTATCGCACAATATCGGGATCTCCTTCAAGTATACTCCTAAATCAGCAAGTTGTTGCTTCAACCACAGCACTTGAGCACAGCAACTTGAGGCGGCCACATATTCAGCTTCGGTTGATGACACGGCCACAGTTGTTTGTTTCTTGCTGAACCAAGACACAAGTGAGTTGCCAAAGAACTCGCATTGACCACTTGTGCTCTTTCTATCCGTCTTGTAGCCAGCATGATCCGAATCTGAATATGCTACCAAGTGCTCCGGCTGACCTTTGGGAAACCATAGTCCAAGAGTTTTTGTATCTGAGAGATATCTGAATATCCTCTTTACATGTTCAGCGTGAGACTCTTTAGGAGCGGATTGAAATCGTGCACACATCCCTACACTGAATTGGATGTCTGGGCGGCTTGCGGTTAGATAGAGCAATGATCCAATCATTCCTCTATACTTGGTGATGTTGAAATCCTTGCCCTCTTCATCAGCATCCAAGGAAGTGGTTGTGCTCATTGGTGTGTCGGCTCCATTGCACTTGTCCATCCCAAACTTCTTCAGCAAATCATTTAGATACTTGGTTTGGGATATGAATATCCCATTTTTTCGTTGCTTGATTTGCAGTCCAAGGAAGTAGTTGAGCTCACCCATCATTGACATTTCAAATTCACCCTGCATAGTCTTGGAAAATTCCTCACACAAGGAGTCATTAGTAGCACCGAATATGATGTCATCAACATAAATTTGAACAATTAAAATTTCATTCAATTTGTTTTTCTTTATGAAAAGTGTTGTATCAGCTTTGCCTCTGATAAATCCTTGATTGAGTAAGAATTGACTCAATCTTTCATACCAAGCTCTAGGAGCTTGCTTAAGACCATACAAGGCTTTCTTAAGTCTAAAAACATGATCGGGAAATTGATCATTTTCAAAACCTGGAGGTTGTTCAACATACACCTCCTCTTGAATGAAACCATTTAGAAAAGCACTTTTGACATCCATTTGATAGAGTTTAAAACCTTTTGTGCATGCAAATGCTAGAAGAACTCTTATTGCTTCCAATCTAGCTACTGGAGCATAAGTCTCTTCATAGTCTATTCCTTCTTCTTGATTGTAACCTTTGGCCACTAATCTAGCCTTGTTACGCACAATGATGGCTGACTCATCACGTTTGTTCTTGAATACCCATTTTGTCCCAATTACCGGATGGTCTTTGGGTCTAGGTACCAAGTCCCAAACTTGATTTCTATCAAATTGATGTAGCTCCTCTTGCATAGCAATCACCCAATCATTGTCTGAAAGGGCTTCTTCTATCTTAGAGGGCTCTATATGTGAAATAAATGCAGAAAATGTAACTTCATTCAGAGTACTATTTCTGGTCCTAACTCCTTGATTCACATCACCTATGACTTGGTTTAAAGGATGATTCCTTATAAATCTCCAAGCCCTAGGTTGAGACTGGTCAGGATTTTCTAAATTGTTTTCAGGATCAGCCTCAAAAACATTTTCAGAGTTTTCAGAAGGAGTAGGAGCATTTTTCGAAAAGAATTTGTTTTTGAAAATAGTCTCCTCTTCATCATCCAAGGATTTATCAGATTCAGATTCACAAAATACAACATGTATAGATTCTTCAACAATCTTAGTTCTAGTATTAAAGACTCTATATGCTTTACTCCTATTAGAATAACCAATAAAGATAGCTAAATCAGCTTTAGGATCGAATTTACCAAGATTGTCTTTACCGTTATTGTGCACATAGCACTTACATCCGAAGACATGTAGGTGACTGAGGTTTGGCTTTCGGTCTTTGTAGAGTTCGTACGGGGTCTTGTTCAACTTCTTTCTCACATAGGCTCTGTTGGAGATGTAACAGGCCGTACTCATGGCATCCGCCCAAAACACTTGTGAAGTGTTATATTCGTTCAGCATTGCCCGGGCCATTTCCGTGAGTACTCGATTCTTTCTCTCCACAACACCATTCTGTTGTGGTGTTCTTGGTGCCGAGAAATTATGGTTTATCCCCATACTATCACAAAACTCAGCAAAGGCATTGTTTTCAAATTCTCCACCGTGATCGGTCCTTATACCTGAAATTGAAAGACCTTTCTCGTTCTGGACCTTCTTGGCAAAAACAACAAACTGATCATATGTTTCATCTTTTGATGATAAAAATATAGTCCAAGTAAATCTAGAGTAATCATCAACAATGACCAACGTGTATAAGTTTCCACCAAGACTTTTCACTCTAGCTGGTCCAACTAGATCCATGTGAAGAAGTTGAAGAGGTCTGTTTGTTGAAATCTCATTTTTAGCTTTAAAAGAAGATTTGGTCTGTTTTCCCTTTTGACAAGCATCACAAATCATATCATTTTTGAAATTCAATTTGGGAATGCCAATAACCAAATCCTTTTTCAATAACTTGTCAAGTTGATACATATTGACATGAGTTAATCGCTTATGCCATAGCCAACTCTCATTCAGGTTACTGACAAAACAATTTTCAGAAACAGAAGCATTGCTAGAGAGGTTCAAAGTATAACAGTTTCCATCTCTAGGTGCTCTAAATAAGGCTTTGTTTTTCAAATTATTCATAGAGATCAAATCCTTTTTAACAATAAAACATTCATCAGAGTCAAATATTACCAAATTACCCTTATCGGTGCTTTGGCTCACACTTAGGAGATTGTGACACAATCCTTCTACAAGGTAGACGTCTTTGATGAGTGGGCCTTCATTGTTGCCTATCTCACCAATGCCAGCGATTTTCCCGGATTGATCACCTCCAAATGTGACTCTACCTCCATCTTTTGGCTTTATTGATAAAAACTTTGATTTGTCTCCAGTCATGTGTCTTGAGCATCCACTATCAATGTACCACTTGTTTGGCTTTGATGCTCTTAGACATACCTGCATATCACAAGAGATCAAGTTTTAGGTACCCATCTTCTCTTGGGTCCTTTGGGGTTAGCATGTACCTTGGGAACATATGTTCCTTTTGGTACCCAGACATAATTTCCTACAGGTTTAGCTTTTCTTTCTTTTCGATGAAAACAAGATGAAGTAGAATGACCCTTCCTATTGCAATATGTACAATGTGCAAAAGGGTTTGAGGAATGAACAGATTTAGTAAAATAATTCATGTAGGATTTTTGTCCATTCTTTTTCTTTCCTTTCTTCTTATCAAAGTCTGGTCTATAACCAATGCCCGATTTATCGTTTGTAAAACGTTGTTGTTTCAAAATCACATTGAGCATTTCACTTCCCTTAGTAAATTTCTCAAGTGCTTTTGTAAGTTGTGAATTCTTTTTCTCTAGGATAGAGCATTCATCACAAATCAGAGATTGAGGAGAAGAGAGGTTTTCAATTTGCAGCTCAAGAAAGGAATTTTTCCTTTTCAATGACATATACTTGTCTGCAAGTTTTTCAAACTCCTTTTGAACAACATTGTATTCAGCAAACAATTCATCATAGGAAGGAAGAGATTCATATACCTCATTTCTTTCATTGTGTTGCTCTTCTTCCTCAGCGACTAGGCATATGTTGGCTTTTTCGCTTTCGTCTTCGTCAGCTTCATCCTCATCCGATGAGCTATCTCCCCATATTGCTGACACATATGCCTTCTTTTTGAATTTCTTGAACTTCTTCTGTTCTTTCTCTTGTTTCTTCAGCTGAGGGCAATCTGCCTTGATGTGTCCAGGCTTCTCACATTCATAGCAGATGATGGGTTTTTTCGATTCATAACTTGAGCTTCCCTTCTGAAACTTCTTGAAGCCTTGATCCTTCTTGTAAAACTTTTTGAACCTTCGGACCATCATGCTAATTTCTTCATCCTCATCTTCATCTTCATCATCTTTTTCGACATTCAGAGCTACCCCTTTATTTCGATTGTTGCTTCCATTAACATCTTCCAGGTCTTTCTTAAATTTCAGCTTGCTCTCATACTCAGACAGGCTTCCAAATAACGCAGCAACAGACGTCATAGACTCACCACGAGCCTCTTCAATAGCAGTGACCTTTGCTTCCCAATCTTTAGTGAGAATGTTAAGAATTTTTCTCACTTGAGATCGTTGGTCAAAAATCTTTCCCAATGCAGCTAGCTGATTTGTGAGGTGAGTATATCTAAGCTGAAACTCTCCAATACTTTCTCCTTGTTTCATCCTCAACAAATCATATTCAGTGGTCAGAATATTAATCCGATTCTCCTTGATCCCAGAAGTTCCTTCGTATGCGATCTCCAGCGCCTTCCACATTTCTTTTGCTGATGACAGATTGCAGACACGAAAGTACTCCTTTTGGCTAAGAGCACTCTGAAGCATTAGGATGGCCTTGCTGTTGAGAGTGATATTCTTTTTATCATCATCGTTGAACTCAGCTTCGGTCTTTGGAACAGTGATCCCCTCTTCGACTTTGACCGGAACATAATCTCCTGTCTCGAAGACTCTCCACAAGCCATATTCGGTAGCCATGACAAACACACGAAATTTTGCCTTCCAGAAAGAAATCGAAACCGGGAGGTCTGTTGATTGAAGCTCCATCTGGAAGAATCCCTTCCATAGTGATCCTTCTCGAGCTGTTAGACTCTTCTGAGAAGACCGGCTTTGATACCAAATGAAAGCAGGAGCTTTATACCCAAGAGGGGGGGTGAATTGGGTATCTTTAAAATTTTCGTAACTTGTTCTGTTTTCGATCACTCAAAACAGAGCACAACAGAGAGGATAAGGAGAAGAAGCTAAACACAATACAATTTATACTGGTTCGGTCCTTTCCTGACCTACATCCAGTCCCCAAGCCTCACTTGGGATTTTCAATTCACTAACTCAACAATATTGATTACACACTCTGCACTAAGAGTTGTTCTCTCACTAGAACACACTCCCCCTTACAAGTTGTAATCAATACACCTCAACTACCAAGTCCCCTGACTTGTAGTTATCTCAATCAATAAATGATTTACAAATATTTAACTCTCTTACAGAGTAGATATGATGAACACTGAAGTACTTGTATCAAGTATGATACTCTATAAGTGAAAGCTAATACACAATAAATGAACTTAATAGAAATTCGCTCAGAGTAGTTCTATATTTTTTGAAGATGTTAATGAACTCTATTTATAGCTAGAGAACATTAAATGACCGTTGTAGCTTGAATCAGACCGTTGGAGAAGTTGCCCAAGTGTTCTGAAGTGGTTTTTGGGGTCTTCTCTCTCTTGTTTTCCCTTAATCTAGTTGGTCAAGACATCAGGGCTGACTTTCTGCGAATTAATCCGTTGGAGAGGAGTTTTCTTGTTTCAGCTAACATCCTTAAATGCTTTGTAAGCGTGTGCAGAAGGATTTGGGTAGAAGGAGTAACTTTTGTGCTTTGCAATAAATGCTCTGAGTTGCTTTTTGCTTTATACTCTAACCTCTCACCAAACATTCTTTAATGCTCTGAAATCCACTAATAAACACGTTAAACATAGCAGGGTATATCAGAGAATAATATTGGAAGAAAATAGGATCAAATAACATTGATTTCTGAAATGCCCAAATTCAAAAATTATGAACCAGCGACACGAACTCGAGTTCAGTTCTTACAGGCTCGAGTTCGAGGCTTTAGTGTTCAAAACTGTGCAAGTTCAAAAAGTGTAAACCTGAGGTTTGCTTTACAAACCTGAGGTTTGCAGATCATTGAAAAACTAAAATGCTCTCGGGTTGAAATGAACTCGAGTTCATTAATGTCAGGCTCGAGTTCGAGACACTTTTGAACAGACTTCGTTTTAGCTTGAAAGCACAAACCTGAGGTTTGCAAAACACACTCTCGAGTTTAAAAACATATCCAAAAGTTCTTTGCTCTCTGGAACTTTTAGGCTCGAGTTTGTAAGTCTCAGGCTCGAGTTTAAATAGCTTAAAAACAGTTCTTTGCTCTCGGCCAAAACTAGGCTCGAGTTTAAATATGTTAGGCTCGAGTTTGAGCATTGGTGAACTTTTCAAACCGAAAAGCTTTTCTTTCAATGAAACAGTGCAGAGTTTGAAAATATCTTTAAGTTTCAAACAACTTGTCCCGCCAGAGATGAACTCGAGTTTGCCATGACAGGCTCGAGTTCATGCTCTTAAAACTTTCTTTGGATTCTTTCAAACCTGAGGTTTGAAGAAAGCAAGTGTAAGGTTTAACATGTTTTTCAAAGGTTCAAAAAACTCTCTGGAAAGAATGAACTCGAGTTTGACTTTAGTAGGCTCGAGTTCATGTGATCTTTTAATTTTAAACTTCAGGTTCAGTCTCGAGTTTGGAAATCAACTGGACAAGTTTGTGTTCTCTGTCAAATCCAGGCTCGAGTTCAACACTAACAGGCTCGAGTTTGATTTTGACAGATTGAAAAATACAAGTTTAAATTATTCTAAACTTTGTCAAACCTTTTCAATATTGTTTCCAATTGTTGTTAATCATCAAAACACTCAGAGAACTAACAGGAGCCCCACGCCATTCCTCAAATATGGTGACTAGGGAGGAAATGGAACATAGGTTTGCCATTGTGAAGGCGGAAATAGACGCAAAGACAGAAGCTTCATTTGCAAAACTAGAAGAATTGAAAAAGATGATGGAGAAGATGAAGGAGGAAATAATGATGATTGTGAGCACCCCACAAGAAAACAATGTTCCCCAGGTACATTCACTTTCACCTATCCAGAGCTCTGTAGGAAGTTGTTGCATTAGTGGGCAATCATCGGAGGGTGGAATTCAAATTTTTGAACCTTGTGACTTTTTTGTGGAAGATCCTCATAAAAGATTAGTTACACGTGGAGTGTCCACAACTAGGGATCAATTGTCCACAACCAAAAAATAAATGATGATCAAGTCAGAGTGTCAATTGAAGAGGTAATCGTTGCAGATGCACCTATCCCTATCCTTACTAGTGATTTGAAGATTGTGAGTGATGTTAAGAGTACTTTCATCTTGTGCCTAAAGAACCTTGTTTTTGTTCTAGCTGAGGAAATCCCGATCACAACCCCAATTGTAGCTCCATTGCTCAACAAGTTTCACAGCGTAAGTTGAATGCCATGCAACAAGTGATTCTTATGGCATTTGATAGATCCTTTACAATAAGGTCGTGGCCTATGGATTTCGTTGCAAGCAAGTTAGCGGTACCGATTTTTCTTGAGAGATGATTTAATGTTCCTTAGCTCCTAAAAACATGAGCTTACGATAGCAATTATTCAAATATTTTTAATGTAAGTATCTTCTTGCAAATGTAAATATTTTTATAATTTGAGCTGTTATAATTTGTGTGCTTGCATTATTGTAGGTTCATGAATCGTAGGTTGGTTTCTTTGAGCAAAAGCAATAATTTTGGATTCATTTGCTCAGTTCAAACCCAAGAGAAAGGGATCACTGCTGCTATTAGACACATTCTTATCAGAGAGGCTCTGTGAAACCAAAACTGAGTGTTTCTTGGTACCATATTTGCATGAGCAGTAAGAAAATTTATATTTCATAATATATATGTACTGCTTGAAAGATTGGATTAATTGTCATCCATTTTTTCCAGTGATCATTGGCAGTTGGTTCTTTTATGCAAGAAGAGTTATGGGCCTGTTTGGGATAGCAGTGGGAGAAGTAGTTTTTGCTTCTGATAGACTTTTTCTAATGGACTTTTTTTGATGTGATTTGTGTTTGGGATAACAGTAACAGAAGTAGCTTTTGTTTGTGATGGGAACTTGTTTGGCATAACTTTTAAAAAGATAGATGAGATGGAAAATGATTGAAAATGACATGAATCAAATTCACACACATATATGTGTTGTATAAAATGTGATAATTTAAGATAAAAATTAAAAATAAATATACATTTACTAAATAAAATAGTAAAATTACTGTTGGAAATTATGCCCTAGGGGCAATTCATTGTACTTTGGGTATTTAAGTTATTTAATCTCTTTTGTTATCATTTTTGTTTGCATGTTCGTATTGATAACTGCATCTCTGGATAATCATATAGCTTATCCTAAATGTCCCTGGTCGGTCATCTACACGGGAGTGAAGATGAAATAAGACCAGTATGACTTTGATGAGGTATGGAGATACGAATCAAAGTCATGGGCACTTGTAAGAGTACAAGGTGCTGGACCGACCCACTATGAGAAAGCTACAAGGTATAAGTCATAAGCTTATCTCATGTATAACCGCGTCACAACGCCCTATGACCTGAGATCATCATGGATTCCTACATGATGAATCACTGACCTTTGACCTAGTCAAAAGTCACCTTTGACCGGGTGATGATAAAGGTTGGGATTGGGATCAGTGGTTTTCATACGGAGGAATGTGAATGGTCAAGATGGAATTTGTCCCTCACATTTGTAGAGAGATAATATTGGGCCCCTCGATGAGTGATGGAAAAGAGTTTCCATTTCATCTTTAAGACTACTCGAGAATCGAGAAAGTAGTTGTCAAGAACAAGAAGTTGACATTATCCATGCCTCATCCTTGACCAAATTATCGCGTGACAAAAGGGACGTGACATGATTGTACGATAGGTTGTATCGTGTCATTGATCCCCATGTGAATTGGGTAGTCGCAATGTCTTGCTAAAGGCCGCTTGCGATTTGTGGGCTGATACAGTCTTGGCCCACTGCCAATCTCATATGGGCCTACAGGGTCGTACACAAGAATAACCCAACACGAACAAATGCGTCCAGATTCATTAAATCTTAGATTAATCTAAGATTTAATGAATGTTGAATTTAATCTGGGGTGTATATATATATATATATATTAAATTCGAAAAATAATATAATAATATTATTTAATGAAAATTATAATAATATTATATGATATTTGTTTTATATTTAATTTGTCGGATAAATTAAATATCTAAAACAAATAGAGATATTATATCTCATTTGATTTTCGAATAAAGATATCATATATCTGTTTAATTTAAATTGAGATATAGTATCTCATATTTAATTAAATAGATAGATATCATTTCTCGGATTTAATTTATAGAGATAAATTAAATCATAAGGCCTTTTAATTTGGAATAAAAAATAGATTGGATTAAATCTATCAGATAGATTGAATTAATATATTTTTAATCCAGATTCAAAATTCGAATTTTCAGATCTGGCTTTTAATTTGGATTAAATAAATATTATTATATTAGATTTATCAGATAGATTTAATTAATATATTTTAATCCAGATCTAAAATTTGAATTTCAAAAAAAAAATTAATGAGAATTAATTTTATATAATACGCTGAATGGGTTTAGAAAAACCTACGGACTTTTAGTCGAGTGTATTAGAAAGCCGTGAGAAACCCTAGAACAAAAGAGAGAGACGCACAGTTCAAGGCGCTAGCACGCCGCCGCGTCCGTGTTCGGAGATTGTTCGTGTGGATACCGATAGAGGAAGCCGATTCTAAGAGTCGTCTTCTGCTGATCGAGAAACTAGCCCACCAGTTTAAAGAGAACGAAACGCAGACGAATTCACTACAGTTTGGGTTTTCTTGATCACCATGAGAAAATATGTGCAAAGGTTTGTGTAGATTCTTGAGCTACTAGTTCGCCAAAATCAAAGGAAAACCTCCGGCTCCAGATGATTCCGAATTCTATAAGGTACGATTCGGGTTCCTTAACCTTGATTTAAACACGCCTAAGTGATCCTCCGGATGGGATTCGTGAAATATTTTAATCCACTGTGTGTACGGATCCCAACAATTACCATGGAAAAAATTACAACACAATGAAATACTTAAATAAACCTAGTTCTTACAAGTTCATTTCTAATTTGATCACAAAGATGATTCATTTGTGTTGATGCGGATGTTTCATTAAGTGGGTGTGATAAATAAAGTATTTTTTTTATTTAAAAAGAAAATCAATAAGACAGAATAAAAAGATGGGATGTGGCAAATAAGAGCTTCATACTCATTCGAAAAATAAGTAGTGTTGTATCCTAAAGTTCAAGAACACATAATGGGATATGCGGGGATCTCACATTTGAATGTTATAATATATTTTAGACTAAGAAAACAGAGAAGGGAGAAGATGCAAAATGGTGGAGCTGGACCCCTGAGGATGATATAATCCCGGCCAAGGACTCTGAATATTTCTTAGTTTCCCATCCAAAGGGGCAAAAAGTACTGGACCTTTCAGGATTCCAGCCCATATTTATTAGTAGTGATTAGCAGGACTGAGATAATACCTTCAGCCATGAATGAGTTTCTATAATGAATGACTAATATCAGGAAAACTACCCGCAGCAGCAGCTAATAAATTCGAAGAATGGCAAATCAAACCACTCGCCTCCACCCCATATCCAGCTATTATTTACAATTCAAAATGCACACAAGTTTAAGAAGGGAAGATATGTCTGAGACGAGAAAATGGAAAATCAAACCACTCGCCTCCACCCCAATTAATTGCTGAGAATCCGAATTAACTGCTTCAGCTGGTACCATGGAAGGAGATGAGGGGAGAGCAGGCGAAAGACAAAAAGAGGGGAGCAGAGGAGAGAAGCACGGCTTGGGGGTGGGGTGGATGGTCATTTAACAGGTGGGCCCACATGTGAAATTGATGGAGAAGCATTTGATGGGATTAAAAGCTAGGGGTTGTGGCTTTAAGAAAAAAAGAACCTATCATTGTTTGAAGTCCATCAAAAAAATACCTATCCCAAACACTCATAATTTTTTTGATGGACTTATTTTCTCATCTAATGGACTTATAAGTTCATCAGACCAAATAGGCCCTATATTGTCATCTTCTTATGCTCTCTTCACTACAAACTAGGAAATGAATTGAAGAATACCATGAATTCATAAGTTTTCTTATTACTAAATAAAGTAGTGAACTAGCAATATCATTTGAATAAATAAGAGAAAATCGTACCTTTTTTTGCATTACCTATTGTTAGAAGTTTATAGAATTTGTTGAAAATAAGTAAGCTTTGTGATTTTGATGATAGGGCTATGAGAACATACCAACACGCTGCCAGTGGTAAGTATGTGCGTGAGGTAAAAGACCCTAAATGGATCACACCAAAGGTTAGTATATATTTGTTTTCTTTATGAATTTGTTTAATAAGCTATGCTTTATACAGTTTTAATGATGTCATGTTCTCTTTTAGAGCCATAAGCAACCATCGGGATCCAAATTATATGGCTTTTATGTGTTGATGAGATACATATTTAACATTATCACGTTAGGTATGACGGAATTAACTCAAGAGGTAAATGTATATTTCAAAAAATTAGTACTACTTTTATTTTGTTTTCAAGTTAGCAAGTTAACGATTTGTCTGGCTTCGATGTTACAGCTGTTTGATCTTACTGATCCCTTTCCTGAAGAAGATATTGATATCATTCGCAAATGTTGTGCTGAATTCATTTTTGAGATTTTATAACAGTAGTGAGTTTAGGTCTTATGTATTTTATTCGTATATGTATTCATCATTTGAAGGCTATGAAATGTTATGGTTTGCGATGATTCCTTGGCTATGAAAATATCTTTGATGAATGATGAATAATAGTTGTTAGATTTTATTCACGGTTGAATTGGAATATTGTTGGCATTATATTCATTATTAATAATGAAATTTGTAACTCATATTGAGTTATTGAGAGCTTGTAGCTTAAACTGTATTTTAGGTACTGGCTTGGATGTTGGGTAAGAGGAAGAAATAGGGTGCATATGTGAAAAAATACAACCAAAAAAAAAAAGACCAATTATGAATATAAGGTCTAAAACTTTTAACTTCTAAGACTGGTTTTATATAATAAGGTCTAAAATGATTTTAAGATGTTTTTTGAAACAACTGGCTTAAAAAGTAATACTCCCTCCGGTCCTAATTATAAGAGCTAGTTGACTTTTTTGGAGAGATTAAGGAAGCTAATTAAATTACTTTAGAGTATTTTTATTTTTATTTTTTTCTTCAAATTAATTAGTTTAACTAATAAACTAATATATAATATAAGGATATACAACATATGAAATGATTAAATAACTTATTTAACTTCCTTAACCTTTCCAAAGAAAGTCAACTAGCTCTTATAATTATGACTGGAGGTAGTACATTTTAGACACGATATAAGCCAAGTTAAGTCCAAAAAGTCAAACTTTATGAGTTGATTTTTTTCGCAGTCGGTCTAAAAAGTTACACATTGTAGATGTAATATAAACCAAGTCATGTCTAAAAAGTATGACTTTTTAGACCCAATCTTTGAGCAACCGATCCAAAAAGTAATAGACTTTTTAGATTGACTGTATCAAAACCTGATTTAGAACCAATCTGAAAAAACTATTTTCACCCAATTTGAAAAGCGATTTTTGCGCTAATAATAATATTCATTAATCCAAATTTGAAAATACATATGCTTCCAATCTCTATTCATAGAGAGAGATTTCCTTCTCACGAAGTAGTCTTGCTACCAACTTGTTAATATAAATTTATAAAAAGCAAAAAGTAGATTGGTTTCCTTAATCCTAGAGGAAACTTATTAGGGAAGTTTACAAAATATAATTGAAAACTCAAAAGCAATTTCATTTCTTTCCAGAAGAGTTTTCTTACAAAAATATGTAATCCCATATTCCATCATTTCTTCCCTGCTTGATGAACTCAGCTCCGACGAGTTAAAATGGAAGCACAAATTTAGGGGGGAATGGCAGAATTCAGTATGGCACTTCAATCGGGAAATCATTTCCAACAAACAAGGTAGTTAAAAATGAGACATTGTCAAGAGTGAACAATCTGACCATCCTGATATGGAAAACCTTTCCAATGAACAAGATAGTTGTAGAGATTAAGATTATCATCAAGTGGAAAAACAACATGCTCGTTCATAACCACAACAACTTCAGGATGATGTGCAACATGAATCTGATGAACTTGTAGAATAGGAAGACAAAGAGCAATAGAAGTATGATGAATTTTAACTGCTTTCTTTACAACAATCTGCCTATGACTGATGATCTTTAGCCATTGGTTTTAAGTCTTGATTCAGTTCAAGACTCATGGAAACTTCTTTTGATTCAACCTCCTTTTCTTCGTTCTTCAAATCTTTGTCAGCTTCATTTACTTCTTTGACCTCTTTCATGGTTATGCTTTCACTTACAATAGGACAGCACTTCATGACCACCAGGGGCTCTATGGAAGTTAGAAGTCTTGGTTGTGAGGAAGGGGCTTCTACTACCCTTTGTTGTCTCACTCAATGATTGTTCATCTCCTTGACTAGACCCTTGCTCTATTGACATTGCATTGCCAATAGTCTTCATTGGCTATTGAAGAGCATTCACTGAAGCACTCCATCGACTTTCCTTTTCATCATCTTCTTGCTTCCATCTTTGTTGCATTCAATCTAGCATAGCCATGAATTGTTCTTCCCAAGAATTATCTTTGAGTTGCTTATGAACTTCTTCCTTGTGTGGATAAGATTCGGCATATTTATACTGAGGACAACTACTATATTCGTGTTGATCAACATATTTATAGTGATGGAAGTTTGTATGCTCAAAATTTTGATGTTAAGCATACTCAAGTCGATTAGTATATTCATGTGGCCTACAGTAATTAAAGACATTTGAATCTTGCTTTAAACTATAGAGCTTGTCAGACAACTAACTCTTATAATCAGCTAGGACATGCTTCTCTTTTAATTTTACCTTCATTTCATCCCCCATTTCAAGATTGGGGGTCAATCCAATCGGTCAATGTTTCTTTGTGCATTGTGCTAGTACTTTCTTGCAGATTCCACAAGCTTCAATTTTGCAAATTGGATTCTTTCAACATCATTCATGTCATACCATTCAAAGTAGTCTTCCATGTTAGCCAACCAGTTTAGGAAAGCACTAGGATTTAGTCTCCTATCAAATTCGGGGGCCTTTTTGGGCATCCTTCTTAAGTTTTCTCGATCTAAAATGATGCTCTACGGAGTGTTGATCATACCAAGTATCATCCATATCCACAAATTGGTTATCTTTATTAAGCTCACGGGGAAGTGGTCTGCTATGCCTATCAACAACGATTCTTGAAGCTTGACCAAGCCAAGGTTGATTAGGTACCAAGGATCGCCCATTTCTATAAGCTGACTCTATTTTATTTTTAGGATTTTCTCGAACTTTTTCAATTATCTTTCCTCTTTGTTGCCAACTTACTAATGGAAGTGTATTCATGAGCTATTCTCCTAACTTCAGCAATTTGTTGATACGAGTCAAACTAAGCTTTAAAAGAGGGGAGAAATGGAATTTTACCACAAATGGAGCTTTTAATTGATGATCCTTACCTCTAGGATAATGGGAGTGGAAAGAAACTCGTGAAACAGCTCAGAAAACACAGCAAATTGATCTCCGGATGAACTGTACAGACAGCGCATGACAAAAACATGGGCGGTGTGTGGAGGCACGTTCGGAGGTTTGCGGTTGCGAGTTTTGGGTGTCTGGCCGGATTTCTCACTCTAAACATGATGGTAGTGGTGGTTTTGATGTTTGGCAACGGAAACTATGGTTTTTGGCTCTGACAACATGAAACAGAGTAAATGGAAGCTGTCTGGTGAGTGTTCTCCAATTCTCCAGCGACAGAAGCTACTTAGGAGTGTGCAAAGCCTTGTTCTGATACCCAGTTGATGTAAAACACTCAACAACAAACTAATTCTCACACAAACAGATTGGATTTTGGTTGGATTATGAAGAAACAAAGGTGTGGGAGATGGAAAAACAAATCTGTAACAGAGAAAGGAAGGAGGATAGAAAATAAATGACGGGGGAGATGAGACAGAACCAAAGGGGGAAGTAGAGAGCAACTAACAAGGTTTCCTTAGTTTGAAAATACATATACTTCCTAGCTTCTATTTATACAGCAAGGTTTCCTTCTCATGAAGTAATATTGTGCCTGTTTGGTTTGCAGCGTTTTGGTCCATTAAGAAGAGCTGTGAGAAAAAAGCCCAACGGAGGCCGTTTGGGTTGGCATTAGGCTTAATAGGCTTTTCCCAAAAACGCCCATTAAGCTTAACTCACTGAATCGGAGCGTCCGCGTTGCTGCAATCTCAGCGTTTTGTCTCTTCTCTTTCGCCACATGAATGTATAATCACTAGAAAAGGGGCATTACTAGAAGACAAAATTACCACAGCCCTTCATTTTGCTGCAATCGTGTCCATCATTCAAATTTATCTCAAAAATATTTCTCTCATATTCTCGTGTCCATCATTTTGCTGCAATCGGAGCGTCCGCGTTATTGTTTATTAATTTTTTTTTAATAATCATTTAACTTTTTTCTAAATTAAAATTTTTATTATCCTAATACATGCAACTAATATATATAGTAGTATTCAATATAATTCATACCATTTTCAGTCATTTTCCATCTTAACTGACTTTTCAAATAATAATCTAAACACTCATTAGTTAGGAAAAAAACCACTTCTACATAAAGCCAAACTGGCAATCCAAACACAAATCACATTTACAATCTGACTTTTTTCCTACCGGGCTTTTACAAAAGTCAGATAGCTTTTAAACTACCGCTCCTACCGCTAACCCAAACAGACCCATTGCTACCAACTTGCTGATATAAAATTATTAAAAGCAAAAAGTATATTGGTTTCCTTAAATCTTGAAGGAAACTTACAAGGGAAGCTTACTAAAATATAATTAAAAACTCAAAAGCAAATTCATTTCTTTCCAAAAAGTTTTCTTTCAATTTTTTTTTTCCTTTTTTTTGGGTCAACTTCTTTCAAAATATTTAATCCCATATTCCATCATTATGGTTTTTTAAAGTTCATTGAAAATTTAAGGGTAGATTTTGTTTGAAATTGGGATTCTAAGAAGAGTTAGCTAAGTCATAAATTGTGAATGGTATGAGTATTAATCTACCCTTACCTATACATATATTGCCCATGAAATATCAAGGAACCATGACCATGTGTACAATATTCATTTGGTTCTCCCCTGTTTACTGTCAGAATGTACCAAATCCTTTTTTATAGCTTTCTCCCATTCTTTCAACCTCCTTGCATGATATTTAGCTTTATTTTTTTTAGGTTACATTGCAATGTCAAGTCAATTTATGCTTTAAATCTGGAATCTTCTGTTTTGATGTCTAATTTTGTTTTCTCTTGCATAATCATTGATGTCCTCACTGTTATGGAAATGTTCTTGGAACTAATTTACGAATTCACAAAGCAGTAATAGTTTTGTTCCTCGCCGTTGGTCGTATCATTCCTCAGTTGTATGCTTTAGAAGACCCGCCGGAGCTGTCAGAATCAGATGTCTGGATGCAGAATTATGCTAGTGTACTATGTGTCAAATCTTGGTAGGTTTTTGAACCTTTGAACTTCTGATTACAGAATAAGTGTATTTGTCTTCTCTTCAAGTTTATCGATCATAGATTTGGCTTGGTAATTATGGAATGGACCTTGAGTACTCAACAATGCGCTTCAAAAGTTCCCATATTTCCGTTTCTGGACTAGTAGTGCATTGTTTCTTAGTCTTATCTCTACACAAACATATAAAGTTGCCATCAGAACTTGTGAGGTTTCTTCAATAAATTTTGCCATAAAACTTGTGGGGTTTCTTCAATAAATTTTGCCATAAAACTTGTGCCTGTTCTCAAGAAAAAGGATTTACTATTGGGATTTGACTGGGCAGTGCAGCAAAATACCATAGAACTGACTCTTGGTACACGTAAACTGAGAAAATATTATCTGAATTGAATTCCTTACTCATTCATGTATACAAGTGGGGTATATATATATATACACACACACACAAGAGAGAGGCCTTAGAGTTAATAGGTCCATTATGACTAATTACTAATATTTCCTAACTCTCTCCCTCAAGTTAAGCATAAATGTTGATGAAGCCCAACTTATTATAAAGATAGTCAACCCAAGTCCTCTTTACGGCCTGGGCCCATTTGGATAAGCTTTTTTGAAAAAAAAAACACTTTTTTAATGCAAAAAAAAATGCTTTTTTAATTAATTTATATGTTTAGATGATATTTTTTTGAAAAAACAAAAGTTACAACAACAAAAAAGCTAAAGTGCTGTTTTTTTTTTTAAGCTCCAATTTAGAGCTTAAAAAATAAGAATTAAAAAAAACACTTTTTCTAAAAGCCCATCCAAATGGGTCCTTAGTCAGGAGGTCACCCAATTGGTCACTAGACCTCACACATACCCCTTAGAAATAAAGTTCTCCTTGATCTTATCCTCTATAAAGTGACAATCAATCTCAATGAGTTTCATAGGTTTATGAAAATATAGAGTTGGATACTATGTATAGAACAGCTTTATTATTACACCACAACTTCACACGAAATGGCATGACAAGTTTCTTGTTATTTGATTTTCATAGTAAGAAATCCCTGAACTTCATTTTTTATTTTTCCGTAGAATATGTTGGTTTCCTTCTCTTGTGCTCGTTTTCTTTTTTTGGGTCAATTTTCCGTTGAAGTTGGACTGACAAAACAGGGTGTCAAATATTGATGAGAGAGATATTAATTTGTAAGAGACATCGTAAACCCTAATGGGAGGACTGGGTTGCCCAATGGCAGTTCTCTCCCTAATGCTTCATACATACTCTTTCAAAGAAGCAACAACCTTATTGAAGTCAGCAGTTCTGATATTTTCTGGAACATTTCCACATATTTCATAGACAGTAGATCAATGATTGACAAACCATTTAAGTGCAGAACCATAGTGTGTTTCTGCAACAAAATAATGCTATGTTGCTGACTGTTTACTGTACTTATTTTTTGTTTTTTACCAATTTTATTTCAGGAACTCTCACACCCGAATGAATTATTGGAGAAGACTCCTTTTGCTGGCTATTTACTATTTACAACTATTGTTTATTTGTCATTTCTCAGGGATAGCATTGAAAGAGGAAATATCTCGTCTTGAATGCCTAAAGAGAAACATTTTACGAACTTTATTATGTTCAGTTACGATCAGGATCATCCTATCCCTTTCCTGAATCTCTCTGTGTTCTGGCTGTAAATTTTGTATTCTTCTTCCGGTTTGTTGATGAAGTTTGAGATATTACATTTGTCGTAGAATTGCAAGCCTTGCGTCTCTTTTATTTTGCTTAATATATACTCCCTCTCGTCCTAAAAATAAGATAGAGTTGACTTTTTGGAAAAATTAAAGAAGCTAATTAAATCATTTTAGAGTATTTTTATTTTTATTTTTTTCCTCCAAACTAATTAGTTTGACTAATAAACTTATATATAATTTAAGGATACACAACATATTATATAATTAAATAACTTATTTAGCTTCCTCAATTTTCCTAGAAAAAGTCAACTCTATCTTATATTTAGGAGTCAGGAGAGTATTACTTATCAAATGAATGTTGATACAAACAGCTCAAGAAGAAGGTTTAACAGTTGACCAGCCGTTTGTCCTTGATTTGAGGGCATTGAATGAGCAAACAACAAAACTTGGGGCAAATAAAGACAAGTTTGCAGATAATAATTCACAAGGAACACTAGCAACTTTTGTGTGTAAAGGTTTCTTTCCTTGATCTCTAGTAAGTTTCTTTATGCAATTTTATGTTTCAAAGCAATCTTTTACTATCTAATGTGTCATTTTGGAATCATGACCCGAGAATTCAAAGAAAGTAATATATCAAAAAAGCTAAATTAAACTTTGTATGCAGAGAGTGAAGAAGATAGTTCCTTGTCATTACCAGTTCTTTGATAATGACATTGACAAGGAAAACTTAACAGCTAGAGAGCTTTTCTATATAGAACACTCAGAAATGCTGAAGGAGGCCCAAGAGTGGATCAAGGGGACGGCTCAGTCGTGCTCGGCGGTGTCAGTCCTGGTGGCCACAATGGTGTTTGTCGCGGCCTACGCTATCCTGAGTGGCACCAATGTGCACGACATGCCAAACCTCGTCAATTCTCCTCTCTTCCTCTTCTTCACTCTCATATTTTTAAAATAATATAATTGACAAAGTGTTTGAGGAAAAATGTTTCTAATGATTTCATTCACAAGACTTACATGGGTATTTATATAGGAAGTTTTTTACAGTAGCATTAAATGCTATTAATTAATGCTAACTTCTATTTACCAACTAATATCAACTTCTATCTACCAACCACCGTCTACTATTAATTATATCATTTAACACTTCCCCTCAAGCTAGAGAGTGGATGTTATTATGGTAGTCAAAATCGCGTTTTAAATCGTAAGATCGCCAATGTTATGATTTTTTTTGCTAAAAACAATCTGACTCTCATTTAGGATCGTTCTTGAGCAATACCAAACAAAATCATTGAGGAAACTCGTAAAATCGTTTGAGATCGACGATCTTGCAAATATTTTTTAGTCTCTCTACAACTCGACCAATGTCGTTCGTCTCTGCAAATTGGCTTCAGTTCGACATCAATCCTGGTCCAAAGTGTCGCCCTTAGCCTCTATCCAGCGTCTCAATTCAGCGGCATCTCTTGGTCCAATTCTATCAATCTCCAAAGAACGCCCATGGTTCTTGTTGCAATCTCAGCATCTATTTTTCATCTCGTCTCATATCAGGGAAAACTTATTAATTTTTTCACAGTCAGCTGCTCATCCACTTATCTACGCTATTGTGTATCTTTTGTCTGCTAGTGGAAGACCAAGCTGTCATTTTTTTAATGCTATATATTTTTATTTGAAGATTGAATTGTCTTTTAGGATTAAGTTGTGAGTTAAATGTTATTTTATATGCATATGTTTTTTTATATTACTAAAATTTAAAAAGTAGATCCGTGCTGATCCCATGATTAACGATCTTGCTATCCCCTTTCGATCTTAAGTAAAATCGTGATCTTGACTACCTTGGATATTATCAATTCCTAGCTTGGACACTAAGTTCTTAAAGTGCTGAGTAGGTAACCCCTTTATGGGAATATCTGCTAATTGATTTTCCAAAGGAAGAAATAGAGTACATATTTTTTCCTTGATAAAATGTAGATCCATCTCAATATGTTCAATCCGGTCATGATGCTGACTTCTTGTCATAATAGAGCTTCATTGGTCTCCTTCCTATTTGGTCTTCAGATCTGATAGAATGATTTAATCCACAACAATTCACAAATTCCCAGTGCCATAGCTTTAAACTCAGCATCAGTACTGGATCTAGATACCACATTCTGCTTCTTGCTTCTTCATGTAATGAGATTTGAACCAAGAAAAGTGCAATAGCTTGCTGTAGATCTCCTATCATCAAGTTTTCCACTATGATCTGCATTAGAGTATGCTTCAATCATCAATCTTCTACCCCTTCTGAACAGAATTCCTTTTCCTGGAGTACCGTTTAGGCAATGCAGTATTCAATATACTGCCTGTAGATGTGAATATATGCCATGGAAGAGGAAAAAATAGAAGCAAGCAAATAATGCCATAGACTAATTGTCCTTCTGATTCATTTGCGAATCTTAGAAACTCTATGGAAAATGCATACAAAGAAGAAATTTTGACAACACAGGCTTTGATAATATTACCACTACTATCCAGAGGGCCTCCAGAAAGAAAATCAAGTCTTAGGAATCAAGGTTGTCATGATCTGGATTTACAATCTTGTGGTTGTTACAGATGAATTTTAATCAATTGTGGTTGTTACAATTTCTGTGGTAGCATCTAGAAAATAAAGTATTACATTTTAAAACTTTATGTATCATAGCTGTAATTATGCTGAAATTTGAGGGTAATAAGAAGAAACGAGATTGACACGTAACAACGAGTATGTAGTTTTCTCAAAATTTTAAAGTTGACATTCTTTTTAACAAGCTCCATTGGAAGAAGATAAAAAAAAGGTCCCAGCTCCAAGATCTCCCCAACCAAACCAACCCCCCGGGGACCAAAAAAAAAACAAAAAAGACACCACACACACTCACTCATACATGTGGCCTTGGCTCCATCATCCTAACACCAATACTACAAATGAACAGAACATGGAGAAGTAGGGTTAAAGAGTATAAATGGGCCAAAAAAGGAAGGCCCACTTCCAACATATTTGAAGGACCAAATTCTGTATTGTTGGAAAAAAATTACCTAGTCATTGTCGATATAAGTAGCCAAGATTTGAACCATTGTTGGAAGGAGGGCCAGATGATCAAGTCTTGTCAATGAATTCAACTGTAATAAGAGATCCCAGATGGGTTTGCTCATCTCGTCATCTTTGTGTTCTGTCCTCCTAGATTGCAATGTGCTTTATTAAAATGATTGATTCTCTTCCCTTTATGCTCATGAGTCATGACACCTTTTTCTCCCTTTAACAGTTGGCGTCCTACAAGGGGTGCCATCATTCAAAATGATTCCACATATATGGGTAATTCTACCATCAAGAGGATTCTCAACTGCAGAATGGGAAGGGTCTTTCAAATCTTGGCTAACGTGTTCTTCACCATAGCCTTCGCTCTTCAGATGACAGGGCACATTGAGTTCAATGTCTCGATTGTTCTCTGATTTCATTCTCCTTTTAGAAGTTGAACCCATTTATTCTCATTCCTTTGTGTTCTACACACCTCACTCTTCTTTCAGCCGGTGGTCTTGTACAGATAGAACCATCACCCAAGACCACTCCACAAAATCTTGTAGCCTTGTCCTGAATGACACCAGGGACATCTTGAACTAACCTTAGATTTGAGGGCACATTGAGTTCAATGTCTTGATTGTTCTCCGATTTCATCCTCCTTTGAGAAGTAGACCCATTTATTCTCATTCCTTTGTGTTCTACACACCTCATTCTTCTTTCAGCCGGTGGTCTTGTACAGATAGAACCATCACCCAAGACCACTCCACAAAATCTTTTAGTATTGTCCTGAATGACACCAGGGACATCTTGAAGTAACCTTGGATTTGAGGGCACATTGAGTTCTATGTCTTGATTGTTCTCTGATTTCATTCTCCTTTGAGAAGTAGACCCATTTATTCTCATTCCTTTGTGTTCAAAACACCTCATTCTTCTTTCAGCCGGTGGTCTTGTACAGATAGAACCATCACCCAAGACCACTCCACAAAATCTTGTAGTATTGTCCTGAATGACACCAGGGACATCTTGAAGTAACCTTGGATTTGAGGGCACATTGAGTTCTATGTCTTGATTGTTCTCCGATTTCATTCTCCTTTGAGAAGTAGACCCATTTATTCTCATTCCTTTGTGTTCTACACACCTCATTCTTCTTTCAGCCGGTGGTCTTGTACAGATAGAACCATCACCCAAGACCACTCCACAAAATCTTGTAGTATTGTCCTGAATGACACCAGGGACATCTTGAAGCAACCTTGGATTTGAGGGCACATTGAGTTCTATGTCTAGATTGTTCTCTGATTTCATTCTCCTTTTAGAAGTGGACCCATTTATTCTCATTCCTTTGTGTTCTACACACCTCATTCTTCTTTCAGCTGGTGGTCTTGTACAGATAGAACCATCACCCAAGACCACTCCACAAAATCTTGTAGTATTGTCCTGAATGACACTGGGGACATCTTGGACTAACCTTGGATTCGATCTGCCAAATTTAAATACTCGAGATACGAAATTATAGCTGCCTCTGTCTATTTCATGTAATTTGCCATCTGGCGAAGGCATGCTGCTTGATTTGATTCGGATACCCACTCGCTTCCGGGTGAAAGGTTGAAGCAGCTTGTCCATGTTTGAAATTGTTGTAGGACTTGACGCAACTTTATTAATCTTCTTAATAATATCATCTTGGCGCCGGGTACCATTATTGCTCGTGTTCCATGCATAATCAAATACATTGAGCAATCGACTTTCCGTTTTCTTGGCATCTTCCTTGCTTTGCATCTGATCAAAAAAATTACCACAGAAATTACAACAGAAGGGAAAAAGACAACGTTTAACAATTGCACTTCAATATATATCCATCTTAGCCAGCGCATAACCTAGATTTTCCTCAATATCCTCCCTGCCAGCAACATCATTCAGCACTAATATCTAACATGAAGGCAGATGCATTTCAGCATTTCTTAAATCTTCCCTGATGAATTTAACAAATACGAAGTACTTCACAGAAAAACCTCATGCTTAATATATTCCATAACACTAATCTCAAATAAAGAAAAAGAGCTCACCCCTAACATAGACAGAAAATATGCTAAGTTGAACATTCTTACTATATCACAAATAAACTAAAGGCTAACATTAAAAATTAATTTTGCGAAGTACATATATATAAGAAAGAGAAATGTGCATAGAAACAAAAGGGTAGTTATATAAAGTCGACATTTTCCAGTGCACTTTGAAAGCTTTTATAGTTTTTTGGCCAGTAAAATGATATGTAAAGCAGAGAAATTCTGTGTCACAAACAGGCGGAGAGCAATTTAATGATCAATGCCTTTATTGATTAACAAAATTGATATTTATGGTGGACAAGATATTTTTGTACTTGCAGGAAAGATGTTAATGGTATTTATAATTTACACAGTACACATGAAAAGTAAGATTTCACTGGCATATGTACTTACAGGAGCCCATCTATAAATAATTGGATAGCCTTGTGAAAAAATTTCCTCAAAAAATCCCTTCCCTTTTTGGGTGCAAGCAGGATTACTATCATCTGGATCAGAAGTTAAACAGTTGTTGCTCAAATGAGCTCCAGTTCGGCCATACTGTTGGAGTCTTGTCCGCACATTGTCAGCTTTTCCAAGGTAAACCACAACTATACGGTCTGGGTCAAGCTTGTAAACCATGCGCCCTACACCAATACGAGATACAGCAATACCAAGTTCATAAACTCCTGGGCTCAATTTTTCTGGGAGGTTATGAATTCTGTACCTAGCTGAGTCTTCCTTCCCTCTAGAATAGTCATCCCAATCTGAAGGGCCAATGAGAATCTGAACGAAACTTGTAACATTAGCAATAAACGATGCACAATAGATAAGCGTAAAAAAATTCATTAGTTAAAATGAGAATCAACCTCATCCCTAGTCTCGGGGAAATCAAATGAGAATTGGCTACCCATAAGTCTACTTTTTTTCTTTCTTTTTTTTTTTTTTTTTTGCCACAATTCAGGAGAACGAAATAACACACACGACCGAAATCAACAAGAAAAACCATACAGTCACCCAATCAGAAAGACAATCATTATCAAACAGCCAAAGTCAACCCTTCACAATCAGATTCCGTAATTTTTTCCCGCACAAAAGCCATCAGCAGACACTTCACTAAGGCATATATATCCTTGAGCCAAAATCATTCGCAGAGACGTATTTTTGAATCCGATATTTCTGAATCTGAACCAGAAATCTTCGAGTAATAAAAGAAGCTTCGGGAAAGGGAATCAGATTTGCTAAAACGAACTCATTAAATACGGATCTTGAATGTACCGTAGCTGTTGCAATTTAAAATCCAAGAAATCCACGTTTGTATAAGGTAACACCGATTAAGTAGCAAGTTACTGATTTGTTGAGGAAGTAGATAAGAAACCCATAATTGCATAAATCACAAAGCGAGAGACACAAAATAAGAGAAGTATTTTCGAACCTTCCAATCAGAGAAGTTGGAATCGTGTTTTGTTCGTTTACATTCTTCTCTCTTCAACCTGGGAACGACTGAGGAGAAACCAACCGCGACCATGACTGACTTGCGATGTGCCTCGCCGTCAGGGACATGACCGTTGTTGTCGCATTTTAGATGCCTTTGCTTAATTAAACAATAAATTATTCAGGACAAAAATAGAAGGGAAAAAAACAAGGCTATTAAATTGCGCAAATTCTAATTTAGATCATTAAATTTAATAAACTATTAATCAGATCATATAGAACAAAGAAGGATTTAGAAGTTGGGTCAAATTATGCCCATGCCCCTTGGTCCCTAATTTTTCCCCATTTAATAATTTAATCCTTTTCACATTTTTTTTTTCCTTTGCCTTTTCATAAACAAGTTATCCCCTTTGACCAAAAAAAAAAAATGAACAAGTTATCCCCATCAACCATTAGAGTTACAATGTAATAAGGAGACGAAATTCATCTTTATATCAATGTTATATGAAATTAAATCCGAAAACCTTAAAGGTATGTTTGATTTGGGGGGAGGGGAGAGAAAATGGAGAGAGAGAAAAGGAGTTTGTAGTGAGACCTACAAAAGTTTTCTCTCTTTTTAACATTTTCTCTTTATTTTCCCTCCCCTCCCCTCCCCTTCCCCCCAACCAAACACACCCTTAAGAATGTCAAATTCTCATCCTCATTTCATTCATAAATAAACATATTCTATTGTAACCATGAAGTAATCAAGATTACAAAATGCAGTCATCTTTCCATTACATAAATCCAACAAAACATTGTAATTAGTTTGTTGTATTAGTTCTCCCATAGAATCGAACCAAACATGCCATAAGTAAAAGTCGCTTAAATGCTCTTTGAATAATATACTTTTAATTACAACTTCATGTAAGCTTAAACTCGAATTACATAGTCAAAATTACGTAATAGAACTTACCTGATCTTTTGTAATCAAAATTACATTGAAATACTTTACTATAACAACCAAATACCTGAATCTCCTAAATGCATAAAGATTTCAAATAGACAATCCCTGATGCATGGAATTAAACCAACCGTTGAAATGAAAAGGAGGACAACACATTAGAAACATGTTCGTTGATGGCCATCTAATCAAATAAGTAGTGTAGAAGGAGGTATATATTAGATGGCCATCAACAAACACATATCTACGATTGCTGCATATAATGCATTGTTGAGGAAGAAGGTCTTCAACTTTTGTTGCAAATTCAAATGGAAACTGAAACACCAAAGCGGGATTTAAATGATTGGTAATTTTAAGAAAAGGGTATATGCTGAGGTTTATTCTCTTTCAAGCACATGGATTGTAATACTTGTTTTCCACGTTTCTTCTTTTTTCAAAGTCAGATATAAAGAGAGGTTTGGTGGCCTAACTTTATCGGTGAATTGTCCATTTGATGATGTTTTAGTTTTTTATGGACAAACCAAAAGTCAAATACTTGCCATTTGTCTATTTTCCATATGTAGCACACATTGATACAAAGCAATTCCCTAATCAATTAGGCTTACTTTGTTTTGTGGTGAATCTCACACTTCAACTGGATTTAAATTCAAACCCATGACCATTGAACCAAAGATATCCGATATCTTAAATATAGGATATAGTTTACTTTTTTTATAGAAAGATTAAAAAAGATAAATAAGTTACTTAATTATATCATATATAGTGTATCATCAGACTGTAGTCAAACTAATTAGTTTGAAGGGAAAAGAAAAGATTAAAAACAATATTCTAAAGTAATTTAATTAGCATTCTTAATCTCAAAAAAAAAAATCAACTTTACCTTATATTTAAAATTGGAGAGAATACTAGATACAGATCTCTAGCCATGCCTATATTGTACAATACTCATGCAATTGTGATAGACTTGCACTACAGGGGATCCAAATTCAACTGACGCTAGCTTTTCCCTCTAAAAATTGTGTATTACAGTACAAGAATGATAATAATTTGCAAGTCTTCAAATCACACTTCAGACCTATACCTTGTTTTGTCTATAAAGAAACAGAGCCCAGACATTGGCGTAAAGAAAAACTATCAACTATGTAATTATTAAAAAAAAAAAAAAAACACTATGAATGGTCAAGTGTATTAGGTGAGTCCATCCCAGCATCATATTCATGCTTATGTAAAGATGGTAGGAGCCATTTGAAGAAGCCAACATCGGTCTCTTCTTTGCATCTCAATGTTGAGTACTCAACTACCATGTTCCATAGGTCCCCAACCGTCCATTGATGCGATAAAATCCAATCAGCTGCCTGCAAAAAATCATGTCAAACCGATCAAGTTCAGAAACGTGAGTGCCATCAAATTCAAATTTTTTTGGGGCATACTCTACTGAAAGACCAAGAATTTATGTTGGCTTGTGTTGATGGAGCTGTGTGAAATGAGGATAGTTTGATTCATGGAAGATTTTATTGCTTAAGTGAAGAATGAAAAGGAACTAGGGAGGAGGCTGAATACAGAAAATGAGCAAACGACTAAGAGAAGGATGCATCGTACATTAGTTAGGAGTTTAAATGATCTTTCTAGATTTGGAAGCTGAGAATAAAAGGTCAAGATACCTTATCTAAGTTCACCAATGCCTTCGAGCCAAATGTGTAGTATGCTATAAACGGTCTAAGAGCCTGGAACATATGAACAAAAAAAAAATGGATAAGCTTTGAGCCTGAATGAATAAATGAAAACAGTAAATGATGTGGAATCTTAAAAACTTTGTCTATAAAAAATTTACAATGCTATTCTAGGGCCACAAACAGTACAAGTGAACAGAAACTCTAGCACTCGGTAGGGACTTGGGGAAATTTAAAGCACGGTGATACAAGATTTGTTTGGTTCTTTTTAAGTTACTGTTGATATAAGATTTGTTAAATTGGGGGAATCCATGTTAGCTAAATGAGTGAACAGATCTGAAGAAGATTTTATTCCAGATAAACCAAATCAGACTAAATGAGTAAACAGATTTGACCGAGTCTTGAACAATTAGTTCCATACTTCGATTTTAAACTGTCAACAAACCGACAAATTCTCTCTTAGTTTTTTTACATCAGCTTCCTGGTACTTGTACATTTTCAATATCAACAATAAAGATACAAGATGCCAAATATTAAAATTTGAAAAGTTCAATTCCAGTTGCTTCATTTTCATCCATTTTTGGAAAACAGATGTTAGACGTGGAGCCATACCAATTGCACCAAGTTTCAATCACATCATCCACCACAGAAATGGCCAAAATGCCCCAAAAAGGGTTAACTCGACTAGTAAGAGGATATGACATCGCCCTTTAGTAACCTGGGTTGGATTAAGGAAGCACTCTGGGACTAAAATCTTTAACGCAACAGGTCAATGTCAGGGAGAGCATCTTTACGACCATTGAGGAAGGGAATTTGACTCGGACAAAACCTAAGGATTTAAATCATAATAACCAGCAAGAAGATACATGTGCAGGTTGTTCATCAACATTTTCATGCCCCAGAAGTAAACTAGACCATACCACATCAAATTGAATTACATGGACAACAAGGGCAATACATCAAAGAACTTTCGCTTTAGTTGTAGGTGCATGTAAGCCTTTCTTGTGTGTTCAGATGACGATAATGAGAATTTCAACATATTCATCATGATTGCTGTATATATAAAATTACTTGAGAAGCAGCAAGCCATTGGATTATGGTCTTCACTTCAGGATCTCCTCCAAAGGCACCACACCCCCAGTTTCCAGTAGCAACCCCAATATTATCGTCCTGCTCCTCACCATGACAGCTCTTTTGAGAATTTTTGGATACTTCATTTGCACATTGTTCTTTGCTCACTTCCATAGATGTTGAGGCAGAAGCATAAACCTGTGGATAAAACAGAGAATGTACAAGAAAACCGTAATGATTAAATATCAATGAGCATCTCAGACACAATTTATTGTATCAATGTATCTTACAGAGATATTCTAATTAAAACATTATAGTAGCTTATGCCCAGGCTATCCAAAAATCATGCAGCACAAGGAAAACCCAACCAGCTCAGATGAAGTTCTGTTCTCTTGCGATATTTTCTGGCATGGCTGATGTGTAGTTTGACTTAAAAAGCCACAGAGTGCCTTATTGATCTCCCTGCAGGAATCAAGATACTGAAATCAATTTTTCTTCTTTTTTATTATATGGAGCTGAAATCAGTAGCTTACTATCAATACAATTTGCAAAAAAGTGAAAAAGAGGATAATAATTGTATAATAATCCACTCTAAACTAAATAATTTAACAGATTGCTACTCTGCCCTTCTAATCAGATGGTTGTCCATTTAGTTAAAATGTTCAGAACTTGCATACTACACGCACCCTATAATGATGCCCTTAGAATCCATGGACACTGAAGTTCATTTGCTCTTGTAAACTAAAAAAATTTTATAAACAAGTTGTCACTTATTGGAGGCACAGACACTAGTTTGGTCAACTTGTCCTCAGCTTGACCTCACTCATAACTAGTGCTTCAAGAAATGTGTTCATGGACCATCTATCATTCCAAAATCTCAAATTACACGCCATTTGATAGAAAAAGTGTCCCAAACCAATTCCAAATAGACTACTGGTAATAATGCAGGACTAACATTGTGTGCTGAATCGCAATTTTCATGGCACAATAGTCTAACACAAGGGTTTAACGATTATAATGTTTGTGTATTTGTGCCTTTGTTTGCATGGGTGCGTCCTCCTTTAAACCAGAATTCCAATAAACCCATACTAACCGGAGAAGAAACTTTTCCCTGTATTGTCTCATCCCTGGGTCACATAATGCATCAATCGCAACAATCCGGGTTTTACGTCTTCCAAGTTCATCTATGTCCCTTTCATCCACATAGTCACCAGAAAATCGAAATGAGGAGGCATACCTAAACAAATCAGGACATATAGTCATCATCATTATATGAAGATACAACCCCAAAAATACAGAATCTCTAAAGTCTATAAAGTTAAAGCTTAGTATATTTGACATCGCATCAAATTATTACTTTCATATCCAATTTATCCAGCTGTATGGATGCAAACAGCAACATAGAATGAGAGAAATATTAGTATCATATTTTCAGTCTGTTTTATTATTTAAGGGAGACAAAATGTACTGGCCAAGCCATTAAAAGCTTTAATCTTTTTCTCTTGGTTATTCAGACTTCAATTAGAATTTAGAACAACATCAATGACATTTATAAATGAACTATTTAAAAGAAAATTAATCATGGAGCTTCTTGGGGATATAAATAAGATCTTTGTGCTTCAGTGATATGAAGGAGTTGTAACAGGAGTAAGTGAGCAGAGAACAACACAGATGCGTAATCATTTAGCTTAAATCTAAAATGACTATTTTGAGATAAAACTGTGCATAAGAGAATGAATTTTAAAGCATAATTAATTCAAAAGTTGTCAAAATTTAAGTATGGAGATGCATACTGTAGTATGCGTATTTTTTTCTTAAAATTATTAGTCATTTAAGCGTTAAAATTAGTCAGCCTACACTCACCCCAAAAAGGAAAAGAAAAAACTACTACAAGTCAACCTACTACAAATCTCAAAACAAAATTGCACAAAAATAATATAAACAAATAAAAATTGACATGTCCCATACTTGAACTTTTATTCATTATTGAATAAAACAAGGCAAAAAAAAAAAAAAAAAAAAGCTAAATGTCCACATGCTTACTCAAATTCTCACTGCTTTAATCCTTAATTGCTGCATCATACAAGATTCTCAATAGTACCATCATGCAAAACCTACCGATCAAAATTACTATTAAATTGTCCAACAATTGTGAAGGTTGTGTTTAGCCAGACAATCATATTCCCATGCAAGTGTTAAAATCAAGGGAAAATTGTAATAAAGAACCTAAAAAAAAAAATATTTATTAAGAAGGACCATAAAAATTGTAATTATTTTTAAGGACCAGAAATTAAAACATTAAAATATAAAGACTAAATTGTCCTTAATTAGAAAGATTATTGCTTTATTACACTGAATTTCTTGTTCTGCTTTCAGCAAAGGCGGTTCATGGTCAGAGCTTAAAGTGTGATGACTTTGGATGCTGTTAGTCAAACAGGCTTCTCTGGTTCATTTGCTACTGAGTGAGTTTATTTTTTTTTCTTGAGAAACCCTCTAAAGAATAAGTGAACTTCACAGTTAAAAAAAGTTGTTTTGCTGATGGCTTTTGTGTTTTTTTTTTTTTTGGGGGTGCTGCAGAAGCATTAACGGCAAGGAGAAATGCTCTACTCATGCAGCAGCAAAGACTAAGTGCTAGAGCAGAGGAGGTAGTGAATCACGACCTGTGCTTACCATAGGACTGGGTATACTTATCCAAGCAAGAAGATTCAAATTTCTCCAAGAGAAGTAGGATTATAAATAGGGAATATGGTAATTTGGTTTTTATTTTTTTCGAAAGCAATGAAGATGAAGATGAAGATATTTAAGAATGTTGTGGGTAGGTTTTAGGTGTAATAAAGCAATATCTATTTTTTTGGGGATAAGATTGCAGGTTGTAGCGTATAACAGTGAAGAAGAATTATTAGGAGCTTAGGTTTTTTCTTTTTTTAATATTTTGGTTGTAATAAGCTAAAGCTTGTGCCATCCATCTTCTTCCTCCACTTCAGTTAGAGAGAAGGAAGATGAAAGGGGTGAAGGAGAAAGTGTGAAACCAAGGTAGTTGTGTCAAAGATTTGGAACTTATAAAAATCACTCCACTTCAATTAGAGAGAATATAGGAAACCTAGCAAAGGGCAATTTAGTCTTTATATTTTAATGTTTTAATTTCTAGTCCTTCAAAATAATTACCATTTTTATGATCTTCTTAATAAATATTATTTTTCTTAGCTTCTTTATTATAATTTTCCCTAAAATCAATTTTATCCATCACATTTAACATGGATACGATGGTAATGAATTTCAATTATACAAGACCTAGATTTTATACTCACTGACTAATGCTCACCCTTTATAACTTGAGAACCTTTCGACACCAACGATTTCTATAGCCTCATTTTCAGCCATTGAAGGCAAGAAAAGCATGCCAACAATCAATTCTGGACTGATCATGAAGCGGATTTCCTCCTGTATCAGATGATTAAAACATTGTATCAAATATTGAGGCACTGATTATCTAGAGGAAAAACGAAATGTCAAGTTGTCAACCTACAACATTACAAGACAAAAGCATTTGTAGAAAAAGTAAACAAGATAGTAGGCACATTTTAATCAAACACAGAGAAACTGTGACTTAAAAAAAAAAAAAGCGCCATACTTCCAAAATATTCAAGCATTTAAAAGAAAAAAAAGAAAGAAAGAAAGAAAGATGAGAACATGAGCGTATCATACCTGCACACAGCCTCTACGAAGAGCACCACCACCTAGATACTTATTTGCAAAGTCCACTTCAACAGCTCGACCTGATTGATCCTCTATGACTCCAGAACAGTGGATCTATATGCCAAATGATCACACGAAAACTAAATGAGACTTTCAGGTAAAAAAGTTAATTTTGTTTACAATTTAAAATAATTTTATCTTTGACAACCTCAAATCTGCATAGAGGAATCACAGAAGTGCTCCAAAAATTAGCATCCGGGTAAGAAACTTGGAGGTGATTCCCATCAAAGGGAAGTACTTTCCGCTCAAATGAGACAATGCCTTTTGGCATATCAGAGCTAATTCTTTTAAAATAATGAATGATGCACCAAATCTTATTTTCCTGCTTTTGACTATAATCATCATACAGACTCCTGAAAATATTCATGGCCAATCTTTTGGATTCAGAATTCTTTGATGGCAGATGAAACAAGAAATTCAATACTTTGTGCATATAGACATTAAATTGTAACAGAGAATATATGCCATGAAAGAGAAAAAAATAGAATTGAGCAAATAATGTCATACACTAATTGTAGTTTTGATTCATTTGTCAGGCTTAGAAACTTATGGAAAATACATACAAAGAGAATATTTTGGCAATGCAGGTTTTGATAAAATTACCACTACTAGCCAGAGGGCCTACAGAAAGAAAATCAGGTCTTACATATTGTATGTGCCAATAGCCATTTAGCTAATAAGACCGTGGATATCGAGGTTCCACAAGCAGTACTTCCTTATACTATATTTGAAGCAATTGTTTGAAGACTATTGAGGGTTCAAATCCCCCTCTCCTTTTGCTTGGTGAATGGATTTTTCTATTTTATTGGTTTTGGTTGACTCAGTTGATTTTCTAAAAGGGAATGGCCAATGAGTTGCAGGTTTTTGCCTACCAATTGGGGCCCTCCCTTCACCACCCCGTAAGGATGGTCTATAGGATTCATAACTACTCCTCTTACTGAGTGTCTGGGTAACTCTGAAACCGTGGTTTCAAAAACCCTTTTTTACAAGCTGAGACAAAACTCTTCTCACATACTTATCTCATAAATCGTAAAATCTATTATCCAAAAGCTAATCCATACACACACTTACTACAAGACACTTACCTAGCCAAGATTTAGATCCAGCTCTACCCAAACTTTTCTGGTTTTCCCTAACATTAGCCACTTGTCCGATTGTTTCTGAGCATTTTCTGGATATCAAACGGACCTATTCAGAAGGTAATTTTAATGTGGCCGATTTCCCCTCTTTTACAATCAGTTTCACTAGAGCACCTGCTACCCTATCTAATTGTCCACACTCGACTGATTGTCCTTTTGATTCATTTGCCAGGATTAGAAACTTATGGAAAATTAATACAAAGAGAATATTTTGGCAATGCAAGTTTTGATAATATTACCACTACTAGCCAAAGGGCGTCCAGAAAGAAAATCAGTTCTTAATAATCAAGGTTGTCATGATCTGGATTCCAAACTCTAAACTATCAACAAAATTGAAACTTTATGTCTCTGTCATCTTCCCTAAATTTCCCTCGGGCACAGAACAATCTTGTGATTGTTAGAGATGAATTTTAGTCAAGGTACAATGTTCTGTATTTCTGAAATAGCATCTAGAAAATAAAGTATTGCATTTTAAAGTTCTACATACCATGGCTGTAATTATGCTGAAGTTTAAGAGGTTGGTGATAAGACGAAAAGAGATTGACATGTAACAGTAAGTATGTAGTTTTCTCAAAATTTTAAAGTTGATGTTCTTTTATCCAAGCTCCATAGGAAGGGGGAAAAAAAAAGGAAAGAAAGTCCCAGCTCCAATATCTCCCCCACCCATCCCCCCCAACCCCCTACTTCTCTCACGCACACATATGGCATGGGCTCCACCATCTTAACACCAATACTACCGATGAACAAAATGAAAATTAAAATGACAGAACAAGCATATGTGTTAATGTTGCCAAGGCACAATGCCATAGCATTTAAAAAATCAAATGCGCACTGCCATGAACAGAAAGTACAGTAAGTCATGGCTTGCCAGTATAAAGATTATCTTCCATCAAAGACTGTTTAGAGCTCCAAAAAATATGGCTAAAAGTTACTTACGAGAACAATTCATCAAAATTGATCAGAGGAGGAAGGTCTATAGAAAATCTGTTATTGACTGGCAATAGACAAAAAAGAGAGCAACAAAGGAGAGCAGCAACTAACTCCTGAAAAGAAGCAAGTAATTCACCATATTAACTATTCTTTTTTATCATAATCAGGCAAATAACATGACAGAGGAGCAACCAAAGTTATCAACAGTAGTAGCAGAACAGCTGGTGGTGGTCACAGTCAAGTATTACTAAGTAGTGTAATTATACAGCAGGTAATGCTTATGCCGTTACAGTTAAATTGTCCATTTCATTAGTGATGATTGCACTTCATACAACTTGGATTTATTTGTTTAACAAAAATATGATGGAAGCCCAAATTTCCCCAGGTTTTAAAACATGATTCCAACATGATTCAAGGTAAAAGACCAAAATTTCAGTCTGATTATGAAGAAGATTTTTTTCCCGTGTCCCTTTCTACATTATTTCAAACAAAATACATAATTTAAGAATCTTCAAGCACAAATACACCTAACAAAATGGGATAGCTGAATGAAAAAATAGTCATCTTCTCTCCAATATAAGGGTAAGTTTGGTTTGAGGGGAGGGGAGGAGAAAATAGGACCAAAATTCAGTGTAGTGGGGCCCACAAAATTTTTCTTTCCATCACATTTTTTCTCTCCCCTCCCCTTCCCTCAAACCAAACTTACCCTAAGAATCTTTCTGTTTCAAAAGAACATTCCAACGTGATATAGAAGGAAAGCACTTTTAAGTGCTACTCATTATTAGCAGACTTCCTACTCAAGTTCTTGGTTCTTAAAATAAAAGGGAAGTCCTCATTGACAGTATATTAGGAATTATTCATTCAGAATTTCAGTAATTTATTAATATTGTGTGCTTGGGGAAGAATGTGTATTTTCTTCTATTTCTGAGGATGAGGGTTACAGAATCTATACACAAAAGAGCAATAAAGAGGAGCTAAGAAATCAGGGATAAGAAATACCTCTCCCAACTAAGCTTTTGAGAGGCTAAATTGACCTCAACTTAGCTTTTGAGAGACTAATAACTCTCTCCCAACTTCCCTCGAAAGGTTCTTCTATTATTTTCTCCCAGTCAGTTTCCCCTTCAAATACCCTCTCCAACTGCTCCTAAACTGCTCCTTCTACCTCGTCATTAAATACCCTCTTTGCCCCTTCTGCTGGACCAACTCCCCTTTCACTCTTTCTTTCTCCTCGTATATGTTTTGGCTAAAGGGGTGTGTTAGGAAATATATATATTAGGCAATATAGTCTAATTAGTATAGCAATCAATCTAGGATTATAAAGATTAGGGAATCAATCTCCATAATGAGTAATTGATCCTCATTAATTCCCTTGCCCCCTTTCTTATGTATAAATGGCTTTTACCACGTACATGAATATACAGACTATTGAGTATACTCTTCTCTTTCTCTCTCTAAATCTACATGTTATCAGAGCTTCCATATTTTAGCGTCAATTTTTGTGGGTTTCTCGGCTTGAACAATGTCTGACGGTGTGAAACAGTGAGAGAGAGAAGAACAAAAAACGAGTTCCTGTTCCGACTGTTTCTTGGACCACGCGCCCTACCTCCGTCTTCCCCATGCTCCGATCGGCGAACGCCTGAAGTTTGGCAGCCATCCGACAACGGCACGACGGCGCATGGGCTTCACGTGCTTGCAGATAGTTTCACAATGGTGGCGCGTAAGGACTCCGTTTCACCGGCGACTTCTTGTTTCGGCTTTCTCGTCCCTTTTCCGGCCTAATCCGTGAAATTTGCAGCGTTTGGTCATTGTTTGAATTTTTCCGGCGAGCCTCCGGTGACGGTTTGTATCTTCCGGCGAGTTCTTTTCTGATCCGTGAAATTTGTGGCTTGTTTTCTTGGTTGGTTTCTTTTGGGAGACTGGTTGTAGTCTCGGATTGGCTCTTGTGTAGCCGGTTTCTTTTGGGAGACAGGTTGTAGTCTCGGATTGGCTCTTGTGTAGCCGGTTTCTTGTTCTTTTTTGGTGATTCTTCTCGGTTTGGCCCTTGTGTGGCTGGTTTGTAGTCTCCTTGCATTTGACTCTAGCTGTTGTTTGAGTATTCACCTTGTGTAGTCCCTTATGGCTGATTCTAAACCAAGTGTTACGACTGAGGTGGTCTCTGTTTCCAACAAAATCACTAACCATAAGTTGAATTGGACCAATTATTCGGATTGGATCAAAACCATCCGGATGCACTTACTTAGTATTGAGAGAGAGGGTCATTTGACTGAGTTGCCCCCTAAGGATGATCCTAAGATGACATGGGCTCGAGCAGATGCCAGGCTCTTCTTACAAATTCAGAATTCCATTGAGGGCGATATTCTTCCTTCGATTTGTCATTGCAACACGGTTAAAGAACTTATTGACTATCTGGAGGTTCTGTATTCTGAGAAGAGATATTACTCGCATTCATGAGGTTTGTAAAGGGTTCTATCAGGCTGAGCAGCAAGGTCGCCCCCTGAAGAATTTCTTCATAGAGTTCAACAAGATGTATGAGGAAATGCGGCGGTTGATGCCACCGACTACTGACCTCCAGGCACAAATCGATAATATGGAGAAGCAGGCGATTATGAGTTTCCTTACTGCCCTTGACCCAGCTTATGAGACGGTTCGATCTCAGATATTGTCTAGCTCCGAGCTTCCTTCACTGCAGGATGTGTACTCTCGTGTATTACGTGCCGACAGTTTAGCCCATTTGGCTCCCAACCCTAATGCTAGTGCTCTAGCTGGCCGAGATCCACCTGACACTTGGAACCAAGGTTCCTCGCGCCAAAGACATGGTCCACCATATCCTGTTTCTGCTGCTCCGGCTCCTAGGAACCCCGGCCCACAGAGGCCCGGTAACAATCCTCCCAGTGGGATTGTCTGCTATTATTGTAAGGAACCCCGTCATACGAAGCGCTATTGTCAGAAGTTACAACAGCTGCAACAAAGGCAACGTGGATCTGCTCATATGGCTCAATCCTCTAATATTACTGATCCTGCTCCCTCAGAGCCAACTGCACTTGCTACAGGTAACTTTGATTCGTGCCTTGCTACTTCTTCTTCGAAGTGGATCATCGATTCCGGGGCTACTGACAATATGACAGGTAACCATCATTTGTTCTCTTCTTATGCACCTTACGCCAATCCCTCTTCAATCACACTTGCCAATGGTTCTTATACCCGTGTCCTTGGATCTGGGAATGTTACATCTACTTCGTCTGTTTCCTTATCATCCGTTCTTAATGTTCCCGATCTTGCTTTTAATCTTTTATCCCCTTGTAAGCTGACTCGTCAATTAAACTGTTTTATCTCACTTTTTCCTGACCATTGCTTAATTCAGGATCTTACGACGAAGCGGATTATTGGTAGGGGGTATGAATCTGGCGGCCATTACTTTCTTAACGATCGGGTGCTGCGTTCCATTGCTTGCTCTGGTGGTCTCTCTCCTTTTGACATTCATTGTCAGTTGGGTCATATGTCTTTGTCGTCTTTAAAGAGGTTGTATCCTCAATTTCAGCATTTGTTTTCTCCAGAGTGTGAGTCGTGTCAGTTTGCTAAACATCACCGTGTTCATCTGGCACCTCACGTCAATAAACGGGCTGCGTCCCCTTTTGATTTGGTTCATTCAGATGTTTGGGGTCCGTGTCCTGTTGAGTTCAAGTCTGGCTTTCGGTACTTTGTTACTTTTGTTGATGATTTTTCTAGAACCACCTGGCTTTATCTAATGAAAAATCGTTCTGAATTGTTTTCTCATTTTTGCCATTTCTGTGCTGAAATCAACACCCAATTTGGTGTTTCTGTGAAAACTTTATGAAGTGACAACGCTAAAGAATATTTGTCTGCCCAATTTCACAACTATATGCTCAAAAATGGCATGATTCATCAGTCCTCGTGTGCGGATACACCAGCTCAAAATGGTGTTGCCGAACGAAAGAACTGGCACTTATTAGAAGTTGTCCGAGCTCTCATGTTTCAAATGAAGGTTCCCAAACCTTTCTGGGCTGATACTGTGTCCACTGCTTGTTTTCTCATTAATCGTATGCCGTCCCCTTTCCTTAGTGGTGCCACTCCCTACACCACCTTGTTTCCATCCAATCTTGTGTTTCCTATTGATCCCAAGATTTTTGGGTGTGTTTGCTTTGTTCGTGATGTTCGACCTACTACCACCAAACTTGATCCCAAGTCTCTAAAATGTGTCTTCCAAGGATATTCTAGGGTTCAAAAGGGTTATAGATGTTATTCCCCCACTCTTCGGCGTTATCTGGTGTCCACAGATGTTACCTTCCATGAGTCGACCCCGTTCTTTCCTGTCTCTGTCCCTGCTTCTCCATCCCTTGACACCACTGATAGTCTTGATGATGTATTAATCTATAAGGTTCAGTTATCACCAGTGCAAGCACCAGACCCGGAACCTGCTAAACCACCTATCTATCATGTGTATCAGAAGCGTCCCAAGGCAAGTCATGGCACTGAACAGGTTCCAGCCCCCCCAGTACCTACTTCGGCGTCGGATCCAGCAGTAGTTACATCCTCTCCTGTCTCTACCCCTGTCCCAGTGACTATGCCTGACTCTCCTGACTCCACATCAGAGCCGGAGACCGTACCTGACTCTCCTACTTCTATTGACTTGCCCATAGCCCTCCGAAAAGGTAAGCGATCTTGCACCTACCCTATCTCGTCTTTTGCTTCCTATAATCATCTCTCTCCTCAATCATCTTCTTTCATAGCTTCCTTAGATTCTATTACTGTCCCCACTAATCTTCACCAAGCCTTAGCCCATCCCGGTTGGTGTGCTGCTATGAAAGAAGAAATGATAGCCCTTGATAAGGCAGGTACCTGGAATCTAGTTGATTTACCTCCTTGAAAGAAGGCTATTGGATGTAAGTGGGTGTTCACAGTCAAAACAAAAGCTGATGGCACCTTGGAACGTTTGAAAGCTCGACTGGTTGCCAAGGGTTATGCTCAGACCTATGGTGTTGATTACTTAGAAACCTTCTCCCCTGTGGCAAAACTGTCCTCTGTTCGCCTCTTCATTTCTATGGCTGCCAACTATGGTTAGGATCTTCATCAGTTGGATGTTAAGAATGCTTTTTTGAATGGTGATCTTCTAGAGGAGGTATACATGGAGCAACCGCCTGGCTTTGTTGCTCAGGGGAAGCGTGGGAAGGTATGTCATCTTCAAAAGTCTCTATATGGCTTGAAATAGAACCCTCGTGCTTGGTTTGACAGGTTTAGCTCTGTGGTAAAGAAATTTGGTCTGAATCAGAGTAAGTGCGACCATTCTGTGTTTTATCAGCAGACAGATGCTGGGATGATTCTGTTGGTGGTATATGTTGATGATATTGTTATTACGGGTAGCAATGCTTTGGGAATCTCTTCTCTGAAGGCCTTTCTCAATTCTCACTTCCAAACAAAGGATTTGGGTCCTTTAAAGTACTTTCTTGGGATAGAAGTTATGAGAAGTAAGAAAGGCATCTGTTTGACCCAGAGGAAGTATGATCTTGATCTGCTAAAAGAAACTGGGAAACTTGGAGCATTACCAAGTAATTTTCCCATGATCCCTAATCCCCTCTTGGACCTTGATGACCGCATACCGTTTGATGAACTACCTGAGGATATACGAAAGAAAATTGATCCAGAAAAGATCAAGCCATTTGCCCATCCTAAGAGATACCGTAGGCTAATTGGGAAGTTAAACTATCTTACGGTAACTCGCCCCGATGTGACTTTTCCAGTTAGTCACCTTAGTCAGTTCATGACTGCACCAACAGTTGCTCAGTGGGAGGCTTTGGAACATGTCTTACATTATTTGAAGGGCTCACCTGGTCGTGGTGTTCTTTATACAAATCATGGTCACAACAAGGTTGAATGCTTTTGTGATGCAGATCATGCAAGGTCAAAAGCTACCAGAAGATCCACCACAGGATATTGTGTGTTTGTTGGTGGAAATTTAGTATCATGGAGGAGTAAGAAGCAAGATGTGGTTTCTAAATCAAGTGCAGAAGCTGAGTATAGAGCCATGTCTCAGTCGGTACAAGAAATTGTGTGGATTCATCAATTAATGAAGGAGGTTGGTCTTGCGACGTCATTACCTGCGAAGTTGTGGTGTGATAATAAAGCTGCTCTACACATAGCCTCCAACTCTGTGTTTCATGAACGAACGAAACATATTGAAATTGATTGTCATTTTGTGCGTGATAAGATCAAGGAGAATTTTATTTCCACTGGACATGTGCGGTCTAGTGATCAGTTGGGTGATCTTCTAACTAAGACTTTAAATGGGACTCGGGTTTAATATCTTTGTAACAAGTTGGGCTTGATTAATATCTACGCTCCAACTTGAGGGGGAGTGTTAGGAAATATATATATTAGGCAATATATTTTAATTAGTATAGCAATCAATCTAGGATTATAAAGATTAGGGAATCAATCTCCATAATGAGTAATTGATCCTCATTAATTCCCTTGCCCCCTTTCTTGTGTATAAATGGCTCTTACCACGTACATGAATATACAGACTATTAAGTATACTCTTCTCTTTCTCCCTCTAAATCTACAGGGTGGATTCTGTAATCTCATCAAATTTTTACGTCATTGGATACCCTAATTCCACCAGAAGAACTCATACTCAAGCACATACTGTCATACACACGTTATACATGTAAAGTATTAGCTAGGAATGCATCAAATGAACAATGGGAATCAACTGATTAGAAGCATATTTTTTGTTACAGATTTGATAAGTTTCTGTCATGCTGACAACATTCATGAACAAATAAGTTTGTAAATCTTATAATTCTTTCCAATCAAAATAAAACTTTTATCCATTCATTAAAATTCAATTCTCAAACCAACTTCCAACAGGAGGTCTTTAAGGCTAGATACAAATACAAATAACATTACAAAGGCAAACCTGGCTGAGGAAAACTATTCCAGCTTCCTGTGATTTCAGCAAGCGTAAAGCTGCTCCTCCCTCTCCATCTAATATCATATCAGTACTTTGATAGTGTTCTTCCAAGATCGATGGAAACCGCAAAAGTAAATTTGCCAATGCTGGAATTACCTCTTCAAACCACTTCTTAGATTCCTCTCTAGACAGCAGCTGAATCAACGGACCATAATTTCAGCACCAAAAAAGGACGTTAAAAGGGTCTTTCCTTTTAGTGGTTGTTAAGAGAACCTATAACATAAATCATCAATAAATACAAAACCCAGGTTCTCACAATAAATACAAAGCCCAGGTTCTCAAAATGCCAAAGAACCTTCTAAAGTCTAAACCCATATTTCCTCCATTTAAGGCTTGATTGGAGGAAAGCCCAGGAGTGGGTGGAGGGGACTAAGTGTCCTAATCCTAACCACTAATCAAATGGGTAGAAGCAATGGGGTGGGGTGAATTCGAATGAAATGGAGCCCACACCTAGTGTTCCTCAGCTCCTCCATATTAACCATCTGTATCATATTAAATTATCAATAAATTTTCATCTTTTCAGCTAAACTGCTCCTGACATTTCTTATATTTTCATTTTCAAATACGCCACATTAGAAATCCCACTCATCAGACGCACCACACTTCATTAATGACATTAGAACATCCAAACATGGGAGTGGGTTACCATTAAACTTCAACAAGAGTAACCGTCCTTTAAGTTTGGGGTCAATTTCAATTTCATCCAAAAATTTCAGTCAACTTCGTCATGCATGTTCATAAAACTTCTATGTCTTCATTATTTCTAACACCATTCAAATTGCTAGGAAAATTAGCTACACAGTCAAAGATGAAGCCATGGACAATATTAGATGGAAACATGGATACTGCATTACCGTTTAAGATATCAAGCCCAATATTTCACCTAATAATCCTAGAGAATGAAGAGGGTAAAAAACACAAAATGACGCCATTTATTAGATGTGCATTGACCCAAAAAAGGATCCTTCGGCCGTAAACTTCCAATTAACATAGTCATGTGCCCATCAACTGACTCCATATAACACTATGCTACGTCCATGACCAACGAAGACCGATCGTTTCAACTCTCAATCAAGCCCCATAAAAATATCGAAACAAAATCGATCACTAAACGCATACAAATGCAACCCAGATTAAAATAGCACAAGCTAACTGCATGTTACCTCGTCGAAGAAGAAGGCGTAACCTTGTGAGGCGGAAGGGGCTAGAGGTTGAGCAGAGAGACACAGAGACTTCCGGAGGTCAGAAATGGCGAGGAACAAGAGCTCACCTGAGTCAACTTGGCTATGAAGAGGCCCTCTTGCCAGAACTTTGAGTGCTTCCACAACTTGGGAAGGCCAAAAGAGAGAGGAAGAACGAAGGAGAAGGGGCAGAAATGGTAAAATTGACGTCAAGTCCTCTCTGTTTTCCATAGTTTCTTCCCTTCGTCGTTGCGAATGGACCGCACTACGCTTGAAAGCCACTGCAGCAGTTACGAGTTGCGAGACTAGCGTCTCTACTTGAATTAAATTATTTTGCACTATATGAATTTTAAAATTACATAATTTTATTAAAATTACACATATAAAAAAAAAAACTATGATGTCAATTTAATGTATATATAATCTTGTAAAATTTTATAAGTTAGCTCATTTTTTTAAAAAAATATTTTCTAATTTCATATTATTCACCCAACATTTTACTCATATTTATTCATCAAAAATTATATTTGGAAATGAGTTGAAACAAATTAAAATCATGTTTTTGGCATCTTTCCAACTTGTTGCTTCTGCCAAAATGTGGTTTTAATTTGTTCCAAGTTCCAACTTGTTTCCATACATGCACAAGTCATACACAACTTGCTTCCACCTGCAATGCTTTCCTTGCATCATCATTGCAGATTCAATTGTTCAGAAGGATTTTAAACCATGCCTATACGTATTAAACTAACCCATAGATGCCTGAAATAAAAGTTCAATACAACTTTAGAACAACATGGATCTATGTTTATTATACTCTTTAGTCTTACGCATTCAACCTTAATCTATTTTATCGGTAATATTTACTGTCTTTTTTAAACTGATTTATTTAACTTATAAACTAATAATCCTCAGTCATTGACATAAAATCTATTTATCTAATTTGATTAGATCAATGAAAATAGTTGATATGACATATTGTTTTTATAAAACACTCTAATCATCTTTCATAATTATCTCTATGTCTCTCTTAATTGAATATTATTGATGGAGTATCAACAAGAGAAAATTAACAAAGGTGGAAAACAGGTCTTACATTTATAACCAAGATCAACATTTCAATTATGTCATATATTAAAGACTAAAGAGAGTATATAATTTTATGTTATATAAGGTTATTATAGGAAAATCAGGTCATATTTGTTTTAACGAAGTAAGTAGTTCTTATATAATCATAGGATTTAATGTTTCTGCAACAACTGCAGAAATATTTTTTCTGCAGCACTCACATAAAAGTGGGTGGATCCCACTAATATTTTCTTTTTTTTTCTATTTACAATAGGACACACTCACTTTTATATGAGTGCTGCAGAAAAAATATTTCTGCAGCAACTACAGAAACATTAAACCCATAATCATAGTAAGTATTGGAGAAGTGGTTATCATAGGAGTTAAGGCAAGTTATGGAATATCTTCTTCACCAGTATAATCCCAAATAACTTGGGTGAAGCATCTTTATTTAATATGATTTTTTGAAACATGGCTAGGAGCAATTGTTCTTACATACGTTCCATAAGACACATTAAGATAGATAGGAAGGTCTATATCACATAAATGTTTATGTAACCCAACGGAATTATAAGGCAGCCAACTCAAATTCTTCTGATTAGATGCCATTTTCATTTTGCACTCCCTTTACAACTTGCTGCAAAATTCAATAGATTAGTCAATATGCATGTGTATGCGTGCTTTTCTGTGAGAATAATCCAACTTTATCTCTCTGCCCTGAGGGAAATATTCTCTCCTCTTCTCTTCTTCATTTTCTAACCGTTACATCAATATTTCAGTAGTTAAGATTTTAAATTTTTTTAAAAAATTATCATTAAAAGTTTAGGGAGGAACCTCTGTACATTTATCACTTTTGTAGACTCTATCAGATGGGAGCCTTATGCACTGTACAGTTCCTTTTTTATTCTTAAATTGTTAAATTTGGCAAAAAAACAATAACCAAATTCAAACTGTTCAAATTTAATTTTAACAATTTAAAAGTGCACAAAAGAAAAAACAGATTTTATATATGATTAAATCTGAACCATTAAAATGTTAATCTTAAACCTGGAAAGAATAGTGGATGAAGATGGGAAGGGATAAGGAGAGAATCATCTCCCCTTTGCTCCGATGGGCACGTGCCGAGATAGACAACACACAGCTACTAGGACCAACCTGGGTGGTGGGTCCCATTTAAGTGGGTCCTACTAGTTGTGTGTTGAGGTAGGGACGCCAAGTGTGCTAAATAAACAATCTTGTAAATGTTAGAGAAAGGAATGAGCCAACAAAACCTGAAAGCATGACAAGGCGTACTGAACATCACTTGCTGATATTTGGTGGTGCATCACAATTCTCACTCTGAAAGATTGCAAACATTAATTAGTTCATCACCCACACATTGTCCATAAAAAACTGGAATTAGGGATCCAACAAGAATCATAAGCAGAAGATTCAGACCTTGAAGAGCTCTCCTGCATCACAAGGATGCCACGTTGTTCTAAGTCCTTGCACAGCTTTCCTGCTGTAATTCTTGAGCTTTCTTCAATATCAATAAATATCTGATACCAATAGCAAATTACAGTTAATTCATAAGGAAATATAGGAATATTTGTTCAAAACAAAGTAATCAGATTAGAATAATAATGCACAGTTCGCCAATAGCCTTGTAATCTAGTGGCATTGAGGCATGGATGTTCTCCTGTAAGTGGGAGGTTGTAAATTCAACCCCACTAGTAATCTCAGACCATTAATGTCTAAGAAATAATAATAATAATATTAACAATAATAATAATAATGCACAGTTTAAAACTTAAAGAAATATTCGCGAACCAAATTTGAAAAGTAAAGTTCAGGTTTGAGCTTTTGTATGGTATATACTCACGATATTGGTCTCCACAGAACGGGCATCTAGCTTAAGTCCTTTAATTTGGTTCAGTCCTTCTGAAATGGAGGGACAAAGATAACTGATCAATATAAAAAAGAAGTGGGCGCAATTTTGATGGAACCATTCAGATTAATTGGAAATGAAGCAAGAAATGTACCAGCCAAAAGTTTAGCTTTCTTGTGATCACTCTCCAGCTTTGCAACATTTTCCTGCACAGCAACTAGTGCTGCAGCACAAAGGATGCCAACCTGTCTCATTCCGCCACCTAGAGTTTTTCGGAGCCGCCTAGCCTACAGAGCACACACATGTCAAATTCTTATAGTACTAAGATGAATGCTACTACCTCCAGTCCCAAGTATAGGGGGCTAGTTAAGAGGTTCACTTCAATCCAAAATATAAGACATTTTAAGGAAACCAACACGCAGTGGCTATAAATAAGTATCTACTAATTTCTTTAATACCCGCAGATTATTTATCTAGCTCTTATATTAAAAACTAGAGAGAGTATTAGATATCTAGAGTACCTTAGTGATAAAGCTACTGGAGCCAACAATAACAGATCCAACTGGAGCACCCAGACCCTTTGACAGGCAAACCTGATTCATATATTGGATGAAATGAAAACTTTGTTAATTTGATTTCATATATTAGAATTATGTGAGAAACATAGAGAAAGTTTGATATGAATGAGGTTAACAGCCTAATAGATTAGCCTTCTAGAACATTATGAATGCAAACATCAAACACAGCCAATGCCAAGAGAATATGCTGACATCTCAGCCAGACCAAAAGGAAAAGACATTATATAACATACTGAAACTGAATCTGCTGCTTGGACAAGCCTATCCACAGGAACACCAAGTGCCTGAAATATCAGAATTTTCTAGTAAGTGATCCAACCATTGCTTATGTAAGCTACAGAAGTTTCATTATAGTTAACATAGCCAGATGCATATTCAAGATCTTTTGTCAGCAGATATTTGCCAAGATTTATATATTATCTGTCCAAACTAATTTACCATCCACACTAGAATCAAATTATAGGTAAACCATAAAGTACTTACCACCGATGCATTGAAAATACGAGCGCCATCAATGTGAAGCTTCAGTCCATGCCTCTTAGCTAATTCTCCAACTTTGTCAGTATATTCTACAGAAAGGCATCTCCCACCAGAACTGCAGTCAGGTTAATTTAATTTCCATCAGTAATTTCAGAGCCCAACAACATAGTAGTAAAAGAAACAGAAGTGGTGAAAATTTGGGCAGATAGATTGCTGATGTTGGATTGAGCATCAACCATTATACCAAAAATTGTTGTTATTTAAGGTACAATTCTTTCTATTTGATTGCACTTAGCTCAAGGGCTCCTTGTTGCCTATGACTTGGCTTCAAACATAGGCCTTTTTCCCGTGAAACAGTTGTTATCACACGTTAGCTAACAATCACTTACTACTAGATCATAAGCCACAGCTGTAACTATTAGTCAAAACACAACTGCTACTTTATCACACCTAGCTAAAATGACAAGTGTTGACTAGGACTGGACACTACACTTGGGGTTTAGCATAGAAAACTGACCAAAATTTTGGTTTACTTATAGAGTCAAATCTAACATGGTCACATATGATTGGATCATGTCAATAATGTCAGAAAATATGCACATCCCAAAGTGCAAGCGCATAAAACCAATCTAGCATCATTATGATACAGTTATAAGGCAAAAAGTAAGGAAAACAAATTATTAGGAAAAGAGGATTACTTTGCATGACTATTTTCCAAGCAGATAAGCCTAGTGGTTGGATAAACAAGCTCCCCCCTTGGATCTCTAATGGCAGCCTCAATCAAGTTAATGTCCATGGTTCCATCCTCGTTATTTTTCACGGTTCTTGGATGTACCCCTCCAATAGTGGCAATGCCTCCATTCTCATAAATATGAATATGGGAATTGTCTCCCAGAATCACTTCACTTCCCCTGATATCACAATGAACAAGCACACTCACCAGGTTTCCCATTGTCCCTGATGGAACAAACAAGGCTGCCTCCTTCCCCATTAGTATTGCCATCTCTTTTTCTAAGAGAAAAGCAGTTGGGTCAGAGCCTAGCACATCGTCATCCACTTCAGCACTTGCCATGGCAGCTCTCATCGCTTCTGTTGGCTTTGTCACTGTGTCTGACCGAAAGTCAACGGTCCTAGTTACCATTTTCTCTGAAACAAAGCACACCATTTGATCATTAGCATATATTTCCAAAAGGAAAGGAAACACAGAAATTTCACCACCAAATTCCCAAAGAGTATGAAAGTTAATTGAACAGTTCAGTAGTGAACAGAAGAAAAAATCACCAACAAATTCCACTCTAAAATAAGATAACAACCAACCAAAGACTATTCTCTTTTTGGGATAAGAATGGAACAGGAACTCAACGGACCATGTGACTGATGTGAGGCCCACTTCCTCATTTATCGAACAATTCTAGAGATAATTGGAAGTTTTGATTTGATTAGTTAAATTGCCTTGGATTAAATTTAATATTCATATTTAAAACAAAAAGAAGCAAACAAAAGAAAATACAGTTGATATACACGCATTTGATAGCTACAAAGAATGGGTGAGCATGGAAGAGGGAACTGCAAAATTTTGAAATTATATCCTTCCATATAATGGTCCCTTTTAAAGTAAAACTTGAATCCAAGCATACGAATTAGTAATTATAAAACTGGAAGTTGAAAAGGCTAATTCGACCATCTACATAACAAAGAAAGAAAATGAAAAGCCGTGAAGTCTTAATAAGCTCCAGAAACTTGAATAAAACTGCAATTTGCAATAACCTGATTCTTATACTCCGAGCGTCCGAGTATGCGTGGACTCTGTCAAACAAGCGCTTAAATCAGGGGCAGAGCCTGCATGACATTGGAGAGTGGTCAATTTTTCTTGCTGAATCATCAAAACTAAAAATACACAGATTACTTAAGAGGAAAAATAGAAAATTTTCATATAATTATCTCATATTACCTTTTCATAAATAACGTACCAATTTAGTATTAACATCTCAAAATACTTCATAAGGATTACAACAAATTAAAATCTACATTTTTTCTACTGAATGTCATGAAAATCATTTACAAGAGACTCTATTTCAAACTTATTAGCAATTGTCTTCTTAATAAAGATCCAAAAGCAGAACACAGCAACACAATGCACAAAACACGCCGTCTTCATTAATCAACAAGATACTCAAAAGCTTTGATTTACCACTATAAACACAAAAAAACGCATTTGCATATATAGGTCCGTGGATTCCCAACACAAGTATCTCCTCTGGATTCAAACTTAAAACCCAGAGAGGCACCGCTAGACCTGTGTTGGTAGTTACCCCGGAAACTGAGAAAATATGCCATTGAAAGTATAAAAAAGACAATAACTAAAGCAATTAATACAAACTATGGAGAAAAAACAAGCTATCATCTGGCCAGTCCACACAAGTGTTTCAGCCGTCCTTCAACATTGAACACTGAACAGCTAAAGACTAGAAAAAAGGGGGCAGATTACAAGATTGAAACAAGTTCCTCCCTCACTGATTAACAGAGATTACCATTACCTTCTCGAACGTACGAAAGTTCACAAATCAGAACCGTCAATTATGAAAAAGATCGCACGAACCCGGGAGGAGAAGGAAGAGAATTGAGAACTAGAGAAGAAACGCTCGCTTACGTTTAAGTCAGTCGCTCGCTTCAAGCCACCGAATTGCATGATCTATATAGAAACAAACACATAAGGCATGTTTTTTATTTTTTTTATTTTTTATTTTGGCTAACCATACGTTATCTTGTAGATGATCATATATAAAGCATTATTAGACATTAAATGTGTACCACTTGAATTCTATTTATAAGTCACATACCTTAATTCAATGATTATAAGATAAATTTTTAACTTTATCATCATTTATGATTAGATATTTTTCAACGATTTCTTCTCTCTTTATCTTCATAAGTATAATTAATATTAGTAAATTTATCATACTATCATTTATTATATAAAACTAGACTTATAAATGGAGACCAAATTTTTTGACTAAAATGAACTTATAAATAGAAACAGAGTGATACACCTTTTAAGTAGACATTCAAACCTCTGTTCTCCATGTTGTAAAGGGTTAGCCACTTCCATTAAAACCAACCCCATTAATAATAAAGCATGTTATACAAAGAAGAAACGGAGATTAAAGAAAAAGGAAAAACCACATTAAGTTACCAACAACAGAAAATATTAGAAAAGTCTATAGCTTGTTAACTATGAGTGAAAGAGTCCTTGATAAATAAAAATTACTCCCTCATGTTCTAATTATAAGAATATTTTTATAGTACAAATTATACAATAAAAGTATTTCTATAATTAAGACTCATAGTTGTATATTATTATTTTTCTAATTGAGAGTTGCTGTGATTTAAAAATAAAAAATAAAAAAATCTGGGGCCACCGTTAATGGATTGTTCACACGGTTCTGGTCATTTTTTTTGAATATAAATTCCATATCAGTGAGCATTTTCTTATGAAATTCATCGTGTCAGATTTCACCCACCAGCATTGTGTCCTTATCCAATTTGTCTTGTAGCTCGTTCTCTGCGATGTCTATCGTCTGACGTGGCGTGGCTGCCGAATAGAGAATCCTAAATTTCATGAATATGTCTTTTTTTATTAACACGGTAAAAAATAACAATTAATAATAAAAGGAAAAAAATTAAATACCCCTACCTAATATGGACATAAATGTTTGTTATATACATAGGAAATATACTTTTAGTCTTTTAAGTTTTATATAAGGTATACTTTTAATCCCTTAACTTCACAAAGTATACTTTTGGTCCTAAAATTCTAACACCGTTAATGTTGCTAACGGAAAACATTATGCAGCGAACTCAAGTAATGACTAATAGCACTTAATTATACAAATTTTACATATTCTTTAATTTACCCATATTTTAAATTTAAGTCTAATAGTATTTAATTACAAAATCATCATTTAAATTTACACCACTATCACTTGAATTTATATTTTTCGTTAACAAAACTAAAATTAACTGTTGTAAAAGTCACGAGCAATCTGGTACAGGAACGGTATGAGTGATCTGAGTCGTGCACGGAAACGCTGTCCTCGAGAGTTATTCTGCAACCACCGGCAAACTGAAAACGGTACTCCCCAGGATTAAACAGACCCTTCTCGCTCTATGGCAAGGCGGCAGAACTGGTGAAAGATAATGGTAATCGACAGCAAGAAAAATAGGCAGAGGAGAAAAGACTGTGTATATCTTGCACCAAGCACTTCGTCCGACTCCCTGTTATAAATACTGTCCGCAGAGAGCCAACGGACGTGAAACCCATCGGATGACGCATCCCTCGCGACCCAACAGACATCGCCTGAAAAAACGAGTCTACTCGTTGACAACGGTAAATTCGTCCGGATAGGCGCTCGCCCGTTGACAACTCTTGGTCACGAAGGGTTCTCAATTTTTAAACCCTAAATATGGAGCCTTTTTGGTAAGCCTCCAAAAATTAAATTATTATTTTAGTAAACTAAAATAATATTTCTTTAAAGCAAAATATTTTCACATATATTACTCGCGTAGGGGGGGAATCGCCGGATTTCCACTGCATTTGCCTCTTGGTGGCCCATTGTTGTGCGCTCGAGCCCACTACTCCTCAAGCCTCTTTACAAGCCCAATATCATATGATTCTATATATAGGCTTGTACTCTCTTTTTCCCAAGCAATGTGGGACTTATTTCTTTGACACACCCACACATTTACTCACATGTTTACAACAATCCCCCACATGTGTCAAAGAAACCCGCTGCGTTACCCACAGGACTATAACCATTGTATTTGGTGGTCCTTAGAACTATGAACCAGACCTAGACCAATAACACTTAATACACAGAGATGTTAGTGAAGCATGCTTCTATGAACTAACAAATCTTGGTGTGTATTAGAGGCATTAATGGTTAGGTTATATCCTAACATTTCCACTGTTAATCACGATTTTGCGCATTATGATGGCCATGCGCGTGCCTGGTACATAACGAATGCTCTAGAGATTTTGCCATGATCTCATAGGAGCGGCCACACTCCACATTCATAGAGGTGATTTCATGTAAGTGTGCCTGCAGTAAGCACACCGTCTTATATGACTATGAAATCATTAAGAGCTTTGTTCAACCTCAAAACCGTGCATTCTAGCATTTTCCCATTGTCTTAGGAAGGGACAAATAATTTTCATGCTAGTCGAAATCGACGAACGACTTGTTCTTACCCATTGAACCTTCTTCATGGGATCACTAATCACAAAGGTTGGGTTGCCATCGCTGTCAATTATGTGTAGGCTTTAGTCCCATTCCTCTCGACGTTTCAACAACCATTTTCTTCCCAAGGGGTTTTGTTAACGGATCCGCCAAGTTCATTTCTGACTTTACATAATCAATTGAGATAACACCATCCTTTAGTAGCTACCTTATAATATTATGTCTCAATTGTATGTGTCTACTTTTACCATTGAAGGTTTTGTTCTTTGCTGTGGCTATTGCCGCTTTATTATCACAATGCAACGACACTAATGGTGTTGGTTTGTCACCCAATGGGATATTTGCTAAAAAGTTTTTCAACCATTTAGCCTCAGTACCAGCCAACTCCATAGCAATAAACTCAGAGTCCCTTGAGGACGGTGCTATTAAGTTTTGCTTGACTGATTTCCATGTGACTGCACCACCACCAAGAATAAAGACATAGCCACTAGTAGATTTTGTTTCGTCTGAATCCGAAATCCAGTTAGCATCGCTGTACCCTTCTAATACAGCGGGAAACCCACTATATTGTATTCCATAATTCATGGTACCTCTCAAGTATCGTAATAATCTTATGAGAGCCTCCCAATGTTTACTGCTTGGGCAGTGAGTATACCTGCTCAATCTACACACGGCATATGCTATGTCTGGTCTTGTATAATTCATCAAATGCAACAAACTCCCAATGATTTGTGCATATTTAGATTGAGCTATTGGATCTCCTTCATGTTTTATAAGATGTACACTACTATCATAAGGAGTACTTAAAGGATCTTCATTGAACTGTTCAAACTTTCTCAGAATCTTCTCAACATAATGTTCTTGAGAAAGTTGAATACCACATTCATTCCTTATGATTTTTACACCCAATATTACCTTTGCTTCTCCAAGATCTTTCATATCAAAATTTGTAGCAAGAAAACTCTTAGTCTCATGCACAATATTTAGACTAGTACCAAAGATAAGCATATCATCCACATATAAGCAAATAATCACACAATCATTATTCACAACTTTTAGATAAACACATCTTTCTACTTCAAAGGTAGAGAAACCACTTATCAAAACTTGATCTAATTTCTCATGCCACTGTTTAGGTGCTTGCTTCAAACCATACAATGACTTAACTAATTTGTAAACTTTGTTTTTTTGTCCAGGAATGATACATCCTTCAGGTTAAACCATATAAATTTCCTCTTCTAATTCACAATTTAGAAACGATGTTTTGACATCCATTTGATGTATAACAAGATTATGAATAGAAGCTAATGCAATTAAGACTCTAATAGAGGAAATCCTGGTTACAGGCGAAAACGTATCAAAGTAATCAATATTTTCCTTTTGTGTAAAACCTTTGGCTACTAATCTAGCTTTATATTTGTCTATCGAACCATCAGGAAAATATTTTTTCTTAAACACCCATTTACATCCAATAGGTTTTGCTCCTAAAAGCAAGTCTACTAAAACCCAAGTTTTGTTTTGATTCAAAGAATCTATTTCAGTTTTAATAGCTTTTTCCCAAAACTTTGCATCTGAAGAAGAAATAGCTTCATAATAATTCATAGGTTCACCTTCTACTAAATATGTATAGAAATCCTCTCCAAAAGAGGTTTCTTTTCTTTGTCTTTTACTCCTTCGTAAGTTTTCAACCATATCTTCATTTAAGTTTTATTCAAAAATTCGTTCAATTCTCTTAGGAATGTGCTCAACTTTTAAAGGGAAAATACTTTCAAAAAATTCTGCATCTTTAGTTTCAATAATCGTATTATGTTCTAAAATTTCACTTTTTAAAACTAGAAACCGATATGCAAGACTTTGTTGAGCATAACCAATAAACATACAATCAGCAGTTTTAGAACCTATCTTTTTCCTTTTAGGATCAAGTAATAATACTTTTGCTAGGCACCCCCACACTTTCAAATATTTCAAGTTTGGTATAAAATCTTTCCACAATTCATAAGGTGTCTTCGTAGTTTTCCTATGAGGTATTCTATTTTGTAGAAAACATGCAGACAATAAAGCTTCCCCCCACAAGTTATTGGGAGCAGCATAACTTACAAGTAAAGCATTCATCATTTTCTTTAAGGTTCTATTTTTCCTTTCAGCAACACCATTAGATTCAGGTAAGTATGGGGGAGTTACCTCATGGATTATTCCTTCTTTTTCACAAAAATCATTAAGCAACAAGTATTCTCCTCCTCTATCTGATCTTACTCTTTTTATCTTTTTATCTAATTGATTTTCTACCTCTGCCTTATATAAAAGAAATTTTTCAAAAGCCTCATCTTTATTTCTAAGTAAATATACTCTAGTATATCTTGAAAAATCATCAATAAAAGTAATATAGTATCTTTTTCCACCTCTTGTCTCAGTTTGTTTTAAATCTCCCAAATCAGTGTGTATTAGAGACAACAATTCAGTTTCTCTTTGAGTAACATAATGTGTTTTTCTAGTTTGTTTTGATTCTGCACATACTTCGCATTTATTAATATCATTAATATTAATTCCAGAAATTATCCCAAGATTTTGTAATCTCTTTATATAAGATCTATGTATATGTCCTAGTCTAGCATGCCATAAATCAAAGGAATCGATCAAGTAGGCAGAAGAAGAAGCATTATCATTATTTTCATCAACACTCAGTACAAAAAGACCCTGATTACAATAACCATTTCCTATCAGAACATTGTTCTCAGTCATAATGATCTTATCTGATTCAAACGACACCTTAACCCCAGATTTTCCTAATAGAGCCACAGAAATCAGATTTGCTCTAAGTTCAGGCACGTACAGAACATCGTTCAGCGCCAGTGTCTTTCCTGATGTGAGTTTTAACATCACTTTTCCTTTCCCTTGAACTTTTGCAGTTCGTGAATCAGCCAAATAAACATGGTCTTCTGCTTCTTGGAAAGTGGAAAACAACTCCTTATTTGCGCATATATGCTTGGTAGCTCCAGAGTCTACCACCCATTTTTTCACATCAGAGACCAGTAAGGCTTGAGAAGAGACCATTGCAACGATAACTTCTTCATCACTGTTTTCATCTCTTACAACCAAATTTACATTTGGCTTTGGAGGATTTTCGTCTCTTTTACGTTTTTCAATTCTAGCCTTTTTCCTACACTTAGCAGCAAAATGTCCTGGCTTGCCACAGAAAAAACAACTACCATTCTTCTTGAATTTGGGGTTAGAATCACTGGGTTTGTAATCAGATTTCTTTTTGTATTGGTGTTTAGAATCATACCTCTTGTTGTGCGGCTTTCCTTCCACTAGATTGGCTTTGGCAGTAATCTGTTTTCCCTTTTTTGCTTGTATTGCCTTTCTGTTTGTATCTTCTATAATGATGTGTGTAATCAGATCTGACAACGACAATTGTCTCTACTTATGCTTGAGTTGCTGCTTATAATGATTCCATGTCTCTAGCAGTTTTTCAATCAGAACTCCGTCCATGAATTCATCTGGCAGATTGATATTTTCAACCCGGAGTTCCTCTAGCAATTTGTGATACTCGTTGATCTGCAACTTTATGTCTTTGTCTTCAATCATTTCCCATTTATAGAAATTTCCCACAACAAACTTTTGTTTTCCGGCATCTTCAGCAGTGTATTTGTGGATGAGTGACTCCCAGATCTTTTGTGCCTCCTTGTACACACAATACACATCGAACAGATCATTAGACAAAGTACTTATGAGGGTGTGTCTGCAAACCTTATTGGCATATGTCCATGCATCCTTCGCAGCCTGGTCAGATTCTAACGCAGGTTGTGGTTGATTGAGAGCAGTAGCCACACCATGCATGTCAATGACTGAATGAACACGTTCTTGCCACCGTTTGAAATTCTTTCCATCGAAAACCTCAATCTCGGATGTATCAGGAAAAGGTCTAGGAAATGGCATTGCCATAGGCACCGGTACGGCATTGAGATTAGGAACATCGTGATTCTCAGGAACGTTGTTACCAGCGTCGTTGTCCATGCTCGCTGATTAACTCTATAGATTGTTGTAAAAGTCACGAGCAATCTGGTACAGGAACGGTATGAGTGATCTGAGTCGCGCACGGAAATGCTGTCCTATAGAGTTATTCCGCAACCACCGGCAAACTGGAAACGATACTCCCCAGGATTAAATAGACCCTTCTCGCTCTATGGCAAGGCAGCAGAACTGGCGAAAGATAATGGTAATTGACAGCAAAAAAAATAGGCAGAGGAGAAAAGACTGTGTATATCTTGTACCAAGCACTTCATCCAACTCCCTGTTATAAACACTGTCCGTAGAGAGCCAACGGACATGAAACCTATCGGACGACGCATCCCTCGCGACCCAACAGACGTCGCCTGAAAAAACGAGTCTACTCGTTGACAACGGTAAATTCGTCCGGATAGGCGCTCGCCCGTTGACAACTCTTGGTCACGAAGGGTTCTCAATTTTTAAACCCTAAATATGGAGCCTTTTTGGTAAGGCTCCAAAAATTAAATTATTTACTAAAATAATATTTCTTTAGAGCAAAATATTTTCACATATATTACTCGCGCAGGGGGGAATCACCAGATTTCCACTGCATTTGCCTCTTGGTGGCCCATTGTTGTGCGCGCGAACCCACTACTCCTCAAGCCTCTTTACAAGCCCAATATCATATGATTCTATATATAGGCTTGTACTCTCTTTTTCTCAAGCAATGTGGGACTTGTTTCTTTGACACACGCACACATTTACTCACATGCTTACAACATTAACGTTGTTAAAATCTTAGGACCAAAAATATACTTTATAAAGTTAAGGGACCAAAAGTATACTTTATATAAATTTAAAAAACTAAAAGTATACTTTAGCCTGTACACAGCAATGCGATGAGCGATGAAATTGGAAAGGCCCTAAAGAAAGAAAAAGCAAAATCAGACAACTATACCACAATATTCGTATATCCTCCTGGCAGATGAAAGATTGGTGACTGCATCTTAGAGGTGTATGCCACAATATTAGTAGATCCTGCAGGATTGGCCACTGAATCTATTTTGTTTAAAATCATAATATTTAATTAATTTAATTTTCAATTTATTTTCTTACTGCCAACACGAATAAGTGCTTTTTACGGGACTACTTAAAATAAATACTTTTAACCATGTCAGTTAAGTCTAACAGAATGAATTAATCTCTTATAACGTAGTAAATTAAAGTTTGAATCCTCAGTAGGCAAAGGTGTCCATATTTAATACTCGATAGTGCTTCAAACAAAATTGCTTTTAATAATTTTTTTAAAAAAACACTTCTATGGCCTTATAAATAAGACATATACTTTAAGAGTGAAATTTGAAGATCTTTTTTTATTTTATCTCTTATATTTATTATTTTTCTTCAAACTAATTTATCTTTCTTGTAGTTAGATATATATAATCTAATGTTACATATAAATATTTTAGAGAAAGCATGTCACGCATATTATAACTTATTTATTTATTTAATTTTTTTTATGTCTCCAAATAAGATAAACATGTTTTATATTAAGGAATATAGAATTATTTTTTACCCATACTTCATAAAATATGTTAAAAATAGTCTAGATTTATGAATTATTGATATCAAATTTTAAATCATTTAATTTATTTATATATTTTTATTTAAAATTATTATAATAATTTTATAAAATAATAAATGTTAATTGTTAGAAGAAAATGTTTTGGGAAGAATCGCCCTTAATTACATGAACAAAGGATCTAGTCAGATACACGTGTCTCTCTGCATTATCCTTATACGCGCCTGCTCTTTCTATATCGGATGGATTGTCCTCGTAAGTCGTAAGGTACTAAATTAATGCTTCTATTTTTTCTTTCTTTCTTTTTTTTAATGTTTCTCCTTTCACCGTGGAAATATTTTTTCTACTACACTCATATAAAAAATAAAAAATAAAAATGATGGATTCTCACTATAAAAAAAGGAGAGATAAAATATTCCTGGGACTCACTCACTTTTAGTAACTGTAGCAGAAAAAATGTTTTTGCAGTAAAAACAGAAACATTAAACTTTTTTTTATATATAAATAATTTTCTCTACCTTAAAGAGGTTTCTAATATAAGTACCTTTTTTACTTGTATTCAAAAATTTGAACTATATTTCTCTTTTTTTATTTATATTAAATATATATCTTTATATTAATTACTTTTATTTATCACTGATTCTCTTTTTTTTAATCAATTTATGACTCATTCTTTCTCATATTTTATATTCACTCCCACTCATATACTCTTTTCATAAATAAAAGTATATTTAAAAGAAACATGACATTATTTACATATTTATTATATTTCATTAATATTAATTGTCATTCTAGTTTGCTAATCAAGAAAAACGTTGTTTATGAAAAGTACATGAGGGAGTAATTAATAAACTTTAATTTTTATTAATTGTCAATTCGGTTTCCTTCTGTGCTCCTTCCTTCCTCCTCTTACAAGGGATTTTTTAAAAGTTTTTTGTTGTTCTTTTTTTTGGGACCTGTTTGGCAATATTTTAGAATAGTTGGATTTTAGATATTTTTAAGTAAAAAAAGATTTTTTTAAAAAAAATACAAGTTAAACTACAAGGAGATCTTAAACAAATCTTTTTGTTATAAGAGTGTAAGTATTAAGGGTTAATTTACAAAAATGCACATGTACTTTTTTTCTAAGAAGAGCATCCAACACTATAAACTGTTTTTTAGGTAAAAAAATACTTATAAATTTTTAAAAATAGGACAAAAAAACTATATCGTGTGATCTAACAAGCTCTATTATTTTTGCTTATATATATATTTAAAAAAAAAGTCCCTTACTTTGACAAGGTGGAGCCCACCATAATTCTTTTAAATGATTATTTGATAAAAAAATCGCAAACTCCCTCTCCTCCCACCTCCGTTGTCCATATTTTTAAATGAGCAAGAGGAGAGTAATAGTGAGATTATAGTAAAAGAGAATATACTCATTATGATATTTATTATAAGGTACTAACAAATATTTTTTATTTTTTATAAGATATTTTAAAGTTTCCATGGAGCATTTAACTTATTTTTCATACGGTTAATGTGAGAGAATAATAATTAATCTAGTATTTTAGTTTAGTATAGTTGGTAAAGTAAATATTAGAAATCACTTGAATTTTAAGACAATTTTAATGCTTTTAATTATTTTTATTTGTCTATGAGAATTGATAATTCATACCTTATAATAAGGACTAGAAGAAGTATGTAGGAAAGATAATATGATGAAATAAAGAGAAAGAAAGAGAATAGTGGGAATGAGTCAACATTTTAATTAATGCAATGTATGAAATTAATTGAAGGTAAAATAGATAAAAACACATTTATTTTTCACACCAACTCAAATATTAGCTTATAAAAGAGAGAAGCCCTTTTTTAAAAATGAGACCTTTTATATAGAGACATAGGGAGCATTAATAATAAATAGGAAGAAATTATATTACCAAACGGGTCCCAAATAATTATTAGATATTTCAGAATAGTTGGATTTTAGATATTTTTAAGTAAAAAAAAGACAAATAATAGTCATTTTTAAATAAAAAGTGAAAACAGCGAAGTATGGCACAATCTTCGTACACTCTGGCATATGAATTATGAAAGATGGGCGTCTAAAACATTTATTTAAAATCAAGATTTTTTTATTAAATTTAATTTTAAATTTAGGTGTTACTACTTACTAGTAACTGACTAACTAGTCTATTTTGCGGAAATATAAGGCCACAGGGGAGGACCATGTTATGTCTTAGTAATTATTGTGGTTGTATACCTATATCTCTAACACAAGACCACAAGATTTTATTGTTATTTCATAAATTATTTTAATAATAGTCTACACTCACGAATTATTGAGATCAAATTTTAACCCGTTTAATTTGTTTATGTATATTTATGTAAAATTATTATAATAATTTTATGAAATATTAAATGTAAATTGTTAGAAGAAAATTTATTAAAAAGAGTCGCGCTTAATTGGTTAATGTTGAAATAATTTAGCCAGATAATCATATAAAAAAGAGTTAAGGAGAAAAATGGCCAACAAACTATTACCTCAAGAGTGCCTAGCACAAATAATTAATAAATAGACCTTAAATACCAACAAATTTTTCAAAAGGTTAACTTAGCACAAAAAAATTAATGCATCACCAACGTCCGTTAGTGGTATGCATTTTCTCTGACTAGCTGACCCTTGTTCTTGCATACCGGTGGCTGGTTAAGGAAGACGACTGGGAGGCTCCAAACTTTCTTTTTGAATCTGTGGAGTCTAATGTCCAAGTTGTAGTTGTGAGTGTGCCTGCATAGCTTCATGACTTTGAATTCACTCATCGTTTATTGAAGATACAATGTCCGCTCCCAAAAGAATCTCAAAGGGTTGGAAACCTTGTCTCACTAATAAGCTTCCGCTTGCATTCTGTGGTAGGTGTAAAAATATAGGAGTATTATGTTTATGATACTCGTGTTTTGAAACAGGGTCTTTTCGATCACGGCTCCCATAATACATGGACGTTTACACTTCGTACCTACCAATGTCTCTATCTCAGATTATCAGGGAAACAGAGCATGGCTGATTGGGCAAGACTTTAAACTTAAAACTCCCTAAGAATACGGGCCGTATCAAGTAATAAAGTGATAAGAAAACTATCGTTCCTATGAGGACTTAGTACCTACAACTTCAGTTAAGCATTAATTTTACACTTTCCTTTAAGTTGAACAAACCAAATTGAATTTAATTAAAAGAAAAGAAATTAAAACTAAAATTAAAATAAATAAACTACCACATTAATAGAACGAACAACCTAGAGTCACTAATCCCTTATTTGTTTTTTAGATTTTGGGACCCGTTTGGATAGACTTTTAAAACAAGTGCTTTTTTTTAAAGCTCCAAATTAGAGCTTTTAGAAAAAGGAGCATTTTGGCTTTTTTTCTTGTGACTTTTTTTTAAAAAAAAAATCATCTAAACACATAAATTAATTTAAAAAGTATTTTTTTTGCATTAAAAAAAGTGTTTTTTAAATAAAAAAAGCTCATCCAAACTGGCCTTTTATACCCACTAAATTAATTTGACTTAACTTAATCAACTAATTTAGACTATTAATGTCTATAAATGCCTTCCGATCCATTTATATACCTACTTTAATTAATTATGTAATGCCTTACACAACTAAATAAGATGCATTTTAGATCGGGCTTATTCTAATTTGATTATGCAGAACTTCTAAGTATATGCCTATCCTATACGCAAATTAGATTAAAATCTAATTCTACATTATTTAATCCCAAAGTCAATTTAAGATTCCCTATTTCAAGTTCAACTCTAAATTCTTAAAACATGCTCAATGATAGCCAATCAATAGCAATAACAATAACAATAACAATAAAAATAAGATTAAACAAACCGAAATAAAATTAAGCAAAACCAATTCGTGGAAATGATATCTAAAATCCAAACAAGTTTATAGGTTTTCTAGGTTGCAAAACCAACTAGCCACATATGACTCTAATAAAATCCATAACAAAAGGATAGGAATTCAGGTTCAAAGAATAAAAAGAGAGAGGAAAGAAAGCTTCTTCATCGCCTCCACAGTCCTCTCGTCCTTCTATGGAGATGATGAAGAGAACCAAAACGCTTAGCCGCTACTCCTCTACTTTTTTGTTCCACCCTTTTCTTGCGTCTTGCTTTTGCTTTATATATATAACCTAAATATAACTTAGGCCGTGGGTCATTCATTCTCCTTTTATTATTAGAAAAATATCTTGTAATCTCCTCCATCACATAATTGATTTTGTTTTTATTCTTCTTACATGGGACCACCAAGTTTGGCTAATTGCATATCTTCTTAATTACTTTTTTCTACTTTTTTCTAAATCAGCTAATATTTCTTGCAAAATATAATAGGAAATAAGTAGACTTTATATCAAAATATCTTTTTGTCCTATAATAATAGTAAAGTATATAAAAATAATTAAATAAGTATATAGTATTAATAAATTCAACTAATTATATAAAATATACACATATTTAATCATAAAATATATACTTATCAATGGCTTTACTATATACATTCCAATATTATTTGCCAAATCTAGGGATATTTTTCATATGACACAGTAGAAAGCATACGTGATTCACTGTGTGAGGTTGGATCGATTCTCCTCTACCGAACATGCTTACAAAGATGGGAAGGAACGTCTACAAAAGCTAGTGTCAAGATTAAAAGACACTGAGCCACAAGTTACCTACTAACGCATGCAATAATTTAAATATGATTTTGAAGTGAAATTAATTTGAATTTTCAATTTGTAGCCCAAAGCCATCTCCAGGTTTTGTGAACTTGCATACCCAACGTTTTGGTCCTCCTTTAAAGAAGTCGAATATGAAGAGCGAAGGATACAAGGCGGCAGTGCTTCGGGCCAAAGAACATATTGAGGCAGGGGATATATTCCAGATTGTATTGAGTCAACGTTTTGAGCGCAGAATGTTTGCAGTCCGTATACATTTACGTCGAGTCACTCCACTAATGGACGTTGGTGATGCATTAACGTTTTTGTACTAAGTTAACATTTTAAAAAGTTTGTTAGTATTTAAGGTCCACTTATTAATTTTTTGTATTGGACGTTCTTCGGGTAATAGTTTGTTGGTCATTTTACTTTTTAATCCTATAAAAAATCGTTCCTCCATGGATAATGATTATCCTTCTAGGTGCCTAGTCTTTAGATATATTGGATGGATTATCCTCGTAAGCACTTACGCAGCAATACTAAATTAATAATTAATAAATTCTATTTTATTAAAAAGGTTAAGGTGCATTCACCCTAAAATATTTTTCAGATGCATTTAGTATCTTAAAATATTTTGTGATGCAATCAACACCCTGAAATATTTTTCCTGATGAACCTAGCAATCTAAAGTATTTTTTTCAAGTGCGTCTAATATCGTAATTTTTTTAGTGTGCATCCAATAACTTTAAGTATTTTTTTATATGTATGTAGTATCCTAAATTATCTAAATTGTTAAGTGTAAAATTACACAAAAAAGTGTTTTAGAGTGATGGACACACTTGAAAAATACTCCAGAGTGCTGTGTGCACCATAAAATATTTTAGGGCACTAGATATACCTAAAAAGGTATTGGAAAAACTAGTTATTTGGTCCTTCAACTTTTAACTCAATTGTAACCCAATTTTTCAAATTTAACTTAGTCCTGGAGTTTGATAATTTAATAAATACATCCATTTCGTTATTGATGTGTGTATGTTTGGATTAACGATAGAAGCTACTTTTAATGATTAACATTATAGAGATAAGTTTATGAGAAGAATTTTATTTTGACTTATGTGAACGTGTTTTTCCGCCACCAACCCAAATATGCCTGCGTTAAAACCATAATAAATTGATTAATTTTATGTATCAAAATTACACTATGTACAGTAGTGTAGAACGCTATTACATCAAATTTTTGAAACGCCAGCTGGTAAGGAAATGTTCTCTTTCTTTTTTCTTTTTTTCCCTTTTTTTGGGGGGGGGGGGGGGGATCCTTAATCTTTGTCAATTTGGTCATTTCTTTTTCATGTATCCTTTAATTTTCTTTTTTATTACACAGAATTCACACACTTGACTTATACACTTACATTAAATATGCATACCTGATAATGTATAATATATATTCTCAAAAGAAAACAAACCACAAGTGTATTTGTGTGTGTATATAAATATATATCCCTTGGAATTTGGTCCCCCCCCAAAAAAAAAAACAAACAATCACATTCATTACATAGAATTTTTAGTACGTTGCAATATTTTCCCCCAGTATGTCGTATTATTTACAAACAATATTTTCAGTCATCTAATCTATAGTTGTTAGTCACAAATAATAAAGTTTTGTACCAATCTCTGTTATTATTATAATAAATAAATTTACTAGGTCAGAATTTAAAAATGTTTTATCATTTAAACTTTTAATGTGTGCATCTCTTCTTAATGAAACTAACACTGTTAGGATTAGAGCATTATTGTCAAACCTATGAGTTGACTCTCCGAGTTTATCGTTTTTATGTTTTTACCTTATAAAATCGAATTGAATCACTGGTAAACTTATGTTAGTCGTAAACTTATATAAACTTACAAATTTACAAACTGTATTTACTGTTGTTATGTTTCTAACTATGTTAGCTCATTGTTAAATTTGTGTTTTATCTATTTGATTATACTCAATGGCTTCGTATATGAATTTTATATAAATTCCTTCGTTAAGTGTGATACATTATAAATGTTGATTTACTTAATTTCAATTATTTGGATTTAAATCTTTTTCTTTCACGGGTGCCTTTTGCTAATATATATTTAAATCAATTTTTTTTGTTATTTTTTATATTTTAATTATTTAATTATACACAATAAATATTTATTTAATGATAAAAATAAACCTTTACAAAGTTTCAAATTTAAGATACAAACTTATATTACTGTCATAAATTTATTTAAATTTATGAATTTGACAACTTTAGTTAGAGAACTCTAAGAGACACTTTCTAAAATTAAATGACCAGGATAAAATCTTGTGGGAAGTAGTTTAAAGATCAAAGTATACTTTTGCCTATATAAATATTTATATAACAATTTATATCATGTGGAATTGTGGATGTATATATATTATATATAAGCCATAAAAATGTATGGCTTATTATTTATGGATTATCCACAAGTGTCTAAACTTTTTAATATCGAGTTGGTATGATTTGGAAGAGCATATTCTATGGATTTAATTAAATCTTTCAACAACCCGCATTGCGTTCTTATTCGATTTGTCTTGTCTCTCTTTCTCTATCACTTTCTTCATGGCTGCTACAGAGAAAAAAAACAAATACTATTCGACGTACTGGATAGATTATTTTTATCTTTCTCAACAAAAGTTTAGGTGAGTTAGTGATTCACACGCCAGAACATGCTTTTAGGTTTAAATAACACCTACCAAAGTATTTATATATATATATATATTATTAGTTCCAGTCATAATTATAAAATCTAGTTGATTTTTTTTAGAGAGATTAAGGAAGTTAAATAATTTACTTAATCATTTCATATGTTGTTTATCATTAGATTATATATTAATTTATTCGTCAAACTAATTAGTTTAAAGAAAAAAATAAAAATACTTTAAAATAATTTTTTAATTTATTTAATTTCTCAACAAAAAAAAATAAATCTTATAACTATGATCGGAAGGAGTATTTATTGTCGAATTCTCACATTGAGATTGGCAATAAATTTAAACTTAGGAATTTGTGATTCATGAACAACCAATAAATTACCATTTATGCCAACATTTATCGGTACAATGGATGAATTATTGAATTATCCTTAGCTCGTAGTTGTACTTGTAGCTGCCTACTGTATGAAGAAGCAATAATATTTTATTTTATCATTAAAAAGGTAAGAAAAAGACCCTTTATTTTGGTGAAATTATTGATATTCACCCCGATAAAATCCACCTATTATTGCTCCTCCTAATTAAGAGTACTTTTGTCGTTTATATTATATTTTTCATTCATGAAATTCAAACCTTTCATATTTCTTAAAAAAATAGTCAAATAACTTTGAAACTAAAATTGTAGACAGTTTGTTATATTTCGTTATTTATGGTTGGTGAGTTTTTAGTAATATAGATTAACAGTCAATACTATAAATACTTGACCTGGTCAAAAAAAAAAACTATAAATATTTATTTGACATGCCATTTTGTGTATATCGTTCACATATGATATTTTATAGGGATAATCCCATATAAAGATGATCGAATTATGTAAATTATAATTAGAGTTGCTAAACTGAACAAATTATTAATTAGGTTATGTGACATAATTAGGAATTTAGAATTTGAACCAAATTACCTGTTTATCCCTTAGTTAATTTAAAAAAAAAAGAAGAAGCAAAATTAGAGAAAAAATATTATTGTTTACTCACTACGGAAGAACCCTAACAACAAGAAAATCATTGGAGGCCTCAACACCGTCAAAAAATCGACAAACAAGGCTACAGTAAGTTGATTCTAATGTTAAATCTTCATTTTTTTTTAAATTCCTTGTAGTTAATCCCTATATTTTCCCGGCCGCTATGAGCCAATTCATGTGAATTAGGTTGATCCCTGTATTTTTTTCCCCGTCCGTGTGGTGCCGATGTTGATCCTAAGTGTCTTCAATTTTTGTCCTGGTAGTGTGGTCAGACTATCACGTTGTGTTTTTTTCCTTTTCCTAGAATCCCTTTATCTCATCTCAGTTGCCTTTGTTCCCATTTGTGGCATGTCCTGCTTTTGCTATTCTCGTAAGTGTCTTGTAGTACAGATGTAATCCCTTTCTTAAAAGTAATGAAACCAATAGAATTGTTCAAAAAAAAAAAAACAAGTCAACCTTCTTCTGCTTGGTTCTCGATTTGGTGCCTCTCTCATCCTCTTGTATTTACAGTTAAAATAAAATGAACTTTGAATATATTCAACTAATCAGAATAAAATATAATGATTGTGGGAAACTTTGTATTTTTGTTTTCTCGGAAAAGATACTTGCATTACTAGATAAAATCAAACATTACAACATGAACAAGGTAAAGGGCGGTACCCAATACAGCAAACCGAAACAGCAGCAGAAAGAAATGAAAGTACAGCCAATCAAGATACAGAATTGTCTACCTATCCATTGTCCATAATTGCTTATGCTTCACTATCAGATAGAACAACTAAATCACAGGATTATGCTTCATTGCTTATCAATTTTGGAAGCTTAGTTATATTATGTGCATTTTATAAAGTGATGATGATATCAAACAATATACATGATAATGAAAGTTGTCTTGTTTGATGTAGGTTGGCACAAAAAATGGCTTCATCAGGATCAACATCTGAAAAAGAACTATTGTGTTTTTTTCATGTTGGTGGACAATTTGAGAAAAATGTTGAAGGGAGATTTCAATATAATGGGGGAAGTACAACATGTGTTAGTCTCGAGTATCAATGATAGAGATTATGATCATCAGGACTCAAGAACACTGTATATCTATTGTCTAAAACTTGCTCCTAGTCTTGAATCAACAAAAAAGGGCATGATGATCTCAATAAGACTAGTTCGACATCATCTACTTGTATAGAGATACAAGGTGCGGATCTCATAGAATATAGGCATGGTGATGCCTTAGCTGATGTTATGAGTAGATCTGTTGGAAAACAGATAACACTGAACAAACCCACCAAAAGACTCCACAAAGATTCATTGTAGAAAGTATTGTTAGATATGTAAAGTCTTTCATCCTTTGGTAGTGCGGATTGTCCTGAACTTAAAGATGTCATCGAACATTATGTCTTAGGGTTATACTTTGACAATTCAACTCTATCCGCCTAAAAAAGGGGAGAACTGTGTACACTTGGGTATAACTCAAAAACATGAGTATAGATGGACATATCGAGAGGACTCACAGTCCCCTACAAGGGATTCACAAGACCAGTAGAGCTTGATAACTTATAATTAACTCGAGAGTCTGTGCACATAGCAAGTGTTATTTTTGGATATTTGTTTTGGTTATCGAATGACTGTATTATTTGATTTTGGCTTGTCAGGCACCATTATTTGGATGACTGTATATTAATCCCTCTGGGGAAAATTTATCTTCCCGTATTTTTATTTTATCAGTATACCTTGTCCAAACCGGTGCGTGCTCTGCTATTTAAACTCTGATATATGACGTAAATTAACCTGGGAAAAAGAATTCAAAATTGAAATAAAGTAAAGGACTACACTACCCGCCACCCGAAAGGGCGAAGCTGGTAGGTGTGTTACATTAATTTCCATTGCGACTTTATGCAGCCATCTAGCTTCCCGCAATAAAAATTGAATTGAATTTATGTTTTATAAAATGTTGAATATATTGAAATATTGGACTTTTCCAAAGTGTCTTGTACACAAGAGAAGGTATCCTTAAACAGAATTTAGAAAAGCCATAAATTAAATTCCCTTAAAGAATATGCAATGTGTCTCTTCTAAATATTATTTAAAGATGACACTTTATGTGAGAAATGTCTGAAATTATAGTTAAGCTTCATATAATATTAACTAAGAATATTTCATCACATACAAAAAGATGTAAGCTAAGAAGTTTCTATAAATTAGATACAACACTACAATTTATTTAATACCACCCTCCATACTGGAAGCTGATCTGAATTTATAATCACCCCTTATTTTAACAGAAAACTTGGATACTACGTAATTAAAGGGCCATATAACTTCAATTGTGGACTTACAAAACATAAGTAAACAAGGCTAAGGGCAATATGCGATGGGAACTAAACAAAGGTCTTTCTTTATCTTTACTCCACCAGCAAATTTCTCAGTCATGTCCATTTGTTCATGCTTTTCCCCATTAGGAAGTTGCCAATCAAAATGGTAAAGCAGATTAACTATCATCAATTGTAAAATTGTTGTAGCGAACGAGATTCCTGGACATATCCTTCTTCCTGCACCGAATGGAATAAACTTAAAGTTTGTACCTTTGTAATCAATTGAACTGTCGATAAATCTCTCGGGTTGAAATTTCTCTGGTTCATTCCAATAATCCAGATGTCTTCCAATAGCCCATGCATTGACCATCACTCTTGTTTTGAGAGGTATCTCATAGCCATTAATTTGACATGCCTCACTGTTTTCCCTTGGAACTAACAACACACCAGGTGGATGTAACCTTAAAGTTTCTCGAATCACTAAATCTACATATATTAATTGATCAAGCTCTGACTCATCCACATATCCTTTTTTCCCATAGACCCTCCGTACTTCTTGCTGTGCCTTGTTCATGACTTCTGGGTTTTTCATCATTTCTGCCATTGCCCACTCTGTTGTTGTTGCTGATGTTTCAGTTCCAGCAACAAATATGTCCTGAAAAGAATCAGTGCCATCATTAATTAAAAATGGATAGTATGTATATTATGTTTGTGTCTAATTAGCGGGTTCATTGCAGCTAAGACTTCACAGTTTTTGCAGATCAATTAATTCCTTCCTCTGATGCTTACTATTACATCTAGATAACCAATTTGCGGATATTAAAAAAAAAATTAGTTTAGTTAGTTAGTTGTAATAAATGGGTGTTGGTTTGACTAAAATATCCTATGTGCATTGGAAGTACCTTGTATAGAAACCTCATTAATATGTGAAATCGATAGGGACACTTTAGTCGATATCTTATATTTAGAACCAAAATAAACAAATTGCCAAGCTCTAATATTAGGGAGCAAAGGAGTAATAGCATAGTCCTTGTAGTAATTGACAAATGACAGATAAATATAAATAATAATATTAATATAAAAGGTTTAATGTTCTGCAGAAACATTTTTTCAGTCACATTCACATAGAAGTGAGTAGGTCTATGTGGGTGTGGTAGAAAAAATGTTTCTGCAGTAAAAGCAAAAACATTAAACCCTAATAAAAAATATAAATAGAATTCAAAGTATGCAATTATGGTCAAATGGTAAACAAATAATTAAACATATCTCTCAGAACTAAACTCCTGTATTTGCATAAATGCTCGACGTGGGTTTTCGATAATATAAGCTGTTGTGGTGGATCAACATACCAAACAAAGAGAGAAAGCAAGCAATTGGAATCCTTTATGACTTCTTAGGACATAATATATCCTATATTTAGGACCGGAGGTAGTATAACAAGTCACGCAAAAGTCAAATTATGAACCAGCATGAGGTATATATTGATAAACATAGATTACTCCCTTAGGTCCTTTATACTAGTTATTTACCTAATTTGATTAGATTAAAGAAGTTAGTTAAATTATTTGATATGATGTGTATTTTTTAGTACTCTAGTCATCTTCCTTAATTCTCTTTTTCTCTCTCCTTTTTAATTATTGTTACACGAGCCTCAATAGAGATAAATTAAAAAATGATTGACAAATATGAAAAAAATAGGTCTTATATTTAAACCAAAACTACTCCCTCCGGTCCTAATTATAAGACATAGTTGACTTTTTTGGAGAAATTAAGGAAGCTAATTAAATTAACTTAGAGTATTTTTCTTTTTATTTTTTTCTTCAAAGTAATTAGTTTGACTCACATATTAATATATAATCTAAAGATATACAACATATAAAATGATTAAGTAGCTTATTTAGCTTCCTTAATCTCTCCAAACAAAGTCAACTATGCCTTATAATTAGGACCGGAGGTAGTATTATTTTAAAGATTGGAGGGAGTAATAAATTTCATTACCAACTAATAAAAGCATGAAACATTGGATATAAATCATACATACAAAGTGTATATGTATACTGATGATTGATTAAACTAATTAAGACTTACCATGAGAACAGCTTTGATGTTGTTGAGAGTTAAGGGGATTTCAAGGTCATTCTCTTTTTGAATCCTTAGAAGAACATCAACGAGGTCCTCTTCATTATCTGCTTCTCCTTTATCACCACTCTTCTTTCCTAAGTGATCATTGAGGATATTAGTGAATACCCGATCAAGCTCTTGACGGGTCTTTTCAATTTTAGCTTTTGTCCCACTGATCATACGAAGGAACTTGAGTGAAGGATAGAGATCACAAATCGATAAGCCACCTCACAATCTCTACCGCGTACATGATAGCCACTAGAGCTTCTTCAACATTCTGAGTCTTCTGACCGAAGGCAGCTCGAGCAATTATGGAGTTTGTGAGTGGATAGAGTTTCTGAGTGAGATTCACAACAGAACTAAATTCAACAGATTGGCAAATATCCTTCACTAAGGCAGAAACTTCGTCTTCCCTTATTTTTCTGAATGTCTGGACCCTCCTTGAAGACAAAAGCTCCAAAGTACAGATCCTTCGAAGTTGCCTCCAATAGCTTCCATACGGAGAGAAGACTATGTCTGTGCTATCATAAGCCAAAGTTTCACCAGCGATAATTTTGGGTCTATTAGCAAAGATTGTGTCATGGGTTTTCATGACTTGCTTGGCTACTTCAGGGGAAGAGACTATGACGTGGGACACGTGGCCGAGCTGAAGGTGCATTAATGGTCCATACTTGTTTGCCAAGTCTCTAAAAGATTGATGCGGTAGTGACCCAACCTGGTGAAGGTTTCCTATGAGAGGTAGTTTCCATGGTCCTGGGGGTAGGGCTCTGGGGGATTTCTTAGATGCTAGAAGTCTGTGAATCATTACGAGGAAGCAAAGGAAGGTGAAGAGGATGGAGTATGAGATCTGAATCTCCATTGATGATCAAGGCTATGGAAATGGTGGATAGTGCTGTAGAGTAAGGATTTGAAGAAAAAGATCAATTGGCGTGGTTTTATAACCAACTAGCTTAGGCTCAATATGCGGGTGAGAAGTTAGGTATTTATTAATGTATTGTTAGGAAAAAAAATACTTAAATTTTTAAGAGAATAATCAAAATATTGAATTTAATATTTACTAAATATTTTGTACTTATCTCCCCATTATTAATTAACAAAATATTATGTAAGTACATTCTCCATTAATTATCTATCTTTCATAATCATCTCAATTTTTTCAAAAAAAAAAAAATTATACCTACCTCCCTCATTATTAATTTACAAAATAGTATATAACTATCTTTCCCATTATCCATATTTCATAAACACCTTGCTTTTTTCTTTTTTCCTTTTTTAATTTTAGTGTCATCCATTATTAATTTCCAAAATATTGTGTAACAACTTTTTCCATTATCCTATCTTTGCCTCGCTTTTTATTTTTTCATTTTAGTGTTTTGATCTTGCCATTTTGCTGATGTGTCGCTTAGGAAAACGTTTACTGCTCTACTTTAATGTAGTTAAGATTAAAATATAAACAAAAAAGATACCAGATATAAGAGAGATAAAAGGAAAATTGTTACCAAATATTTCCTAGGCATTAAAGTGAAAATGTGAAAAATCAAATGAAGGGAGTTATTTTATGGGCTAATCTCACAAGGTGGATAAATAAAATTTTATTCAAATAAACTGTATGCATGAATTATAATAAAGAAATTAAAAATAATAAGTAAAGGAAGTTACTTTGTTAGTTAGTCAAACAAACAGGACACTATGTGTCTAGCAGAGAGCCGCTTACTGCTCTACTTTTATATAGATAAGATTTCGGTGCTGCATTTTTAGACAAATGACAAAATTAATTTGAGCACAATACATTAACCACCCTTTGTTTTGTCTAAATTACCGAAACCTTGTTTGGTCTTAAGAATTTTTTTGGCATCAATTTGTTCCCTTTTATAAGAGATACTAATATGTTTAAAATTGTTGTTATTATTTTTCAATTTTTCCCTATTATTAATTATTAGTTAGTCTAAACTCACATTCTTTTTCCATTAAGAAAGGTGTTTTTAGAAAATAATAGCATTGTTCTTAAAAATTTATGAATTTTAACCAATGTTTTAATTTAGATAATATACCTATTTGTTTCTTGTGAAAAGGATGAAAGGGAGGCGGCAATGTAGTCTAATAATTACCCTATATGGCTTACTGACAAAAACAAACCCATATATATTTCGTTTTTCTATTTATAAAAAATATTTAAAGAATGTATAAAAATTTCTTTATTAGTTTCACATCCCCCCAAAAAAAAAAATTTAATTACCCATTTTAATATTAGTACATTTAATATAAAGAGAGATTTCAAATTTAAAGAACCTAATTATCACTTTCACAAATTATTAATTTTATCTTATATTTCTTTTTCATTCATAAATACTCCTTCCCTTTGTTTTTATAAGAAATAATTACGATACATAGCTCATTGGAAAAAAAAAAGAGGGAAAATCCTATATAAATACCATATGAATTTGTAAAACCCTCAAATATTTGTTGAATTTGTTAAAAAATTTAAAGGTACCAAGGACTATATAGGGATTTACAAATTCGGGTGAAATTACCCATTTACTTTTAGTTTTAAATAAATTTAAAAAAATAAAAATGACTCTCGCCGGAGGGCCGCAGGTGATGGGTTTTTTTTTGGGGGGTGGGGGGTTTTTTACCTCCATGGGGCCAAATGGCCCAATCACTAGGTCACTTGGTTCCTTTCATAAATAAATAAATATATATATATATATGTATGTATGTATTAATAAATATATATATTCTTCTTAACATTTTTTCAACGGTGGTTACAAATCTTTCAACGGTATTTACAAAATTTTCAATGGCATTTACAACTTTTTTCTTAGGTTTACCTTTTTTGCCTTTGAGGGAAAAACAAAAAAAATCATGTATTATCACAAATCTTTCAACGGTAGTTACAAATTTTTCAACGGCATTTACAAATCTTTCAATGGCATTTACGACTTTTTTTTAAGTTTACATTTTTTGTCTTTGAGGAAAAAACAGAAAACAAAAAAAAGTCATAAATGCCGTTGAAGATTTGTAACTACCACTGTTGAAAGATTTGTTATAATGAATTATTTTTTTGTTTTTCCCTCAGAGGCAAAAAAGGTAAACCTAAAAAAAAAAGTCGTAAATGACATTGAAAGATTTCTAATAATGGATTATTTTTTTGTTTTTCCCTTAGAGGCAAGAAAGGTAAACCTTAAAAAAAAAGTTGCAAATGCTATTGAAAATTTTGTAAATGCCGTTGAAAAAATATCAAGAAGAATGTATATATATATATATATATATATATATTTTGGTTGCCCACCCGGTTCACCGAAGCTTCGCCTCGACTAATCTGGCGGGGTTTTTTGCATTCACAAGGCTCGAACTCGAGACCTTGCTTAAGCGATACTAGCCGTTTATCACTTGAGTCAACCCCCGTTGGTGAAGAATATATATATTTGTTAATGTATATATATTAAAGGAATCAAGTGGCCTAATAGTTGGGCCACTTAGCCCCATGGAGGTATGGGGGGTGAGGGGCTCGAACTCCACTTCCTACACTTTGAATGAATCTTTAAAAGGAACCCCCCCCCCCCCCCAAAAAAAAAAAATATCCATCGTCGGTGGCCCTTCGGCGAGGGTCATTTATATTTTTTAATTTATTTAAAATTAATTGTAAAAGGGTAATTTCACCTGAATTTGTAAATCCCATATGGTTCTTAGTACATTTAAATCCTTTAACAAATTCATCAAACATTTGGGGGTTTTACAAATTTATATGGTATTTATATGAGATTTCCCCGAAAAAAAAAAAAAGCCATATATAATTCGCCTGTATTTATAAAAAAACATTTAGAGAATGTCTAAAAATTTCAAGTTTCACTTTTCCCACATTTGATTACTGATTTCAATATTGGTACATTTAATATGAAGAGACGTTTCAAATACAAAGAACCTAATTATGGAATTGTTAATTTTATCTTATTTTTCAATTTCATTCACAAATACTCATTGCCATCCTTTTTATAAGAAATGATTACCATATATTGCTTACTGGAAAAAACGAACCCATATATAATTCTTTTCTATTTATAAAAAATATTTAGGGAATGTATAAAACTTTCTTTGTTACTTTCAAATTTTCCCCCATTTAATTACCCATTTTAATATTAGTATATTTAATATTAAGAGAGATTTCAAATTCAAAGAACCTAATTATGACTTTCACGAATTATTAATTTTATCTTATTTTTCTTTTTCATTCATAAATACTCCTTTCCTTTGTTATTATAAGAAATAAGATACATAGCTTATTTTTTTTAAAAAAAAAACCATATATAATTTGTCTCTATTTATATTTTAAAAAAAAAACCATTTAGAGAATGTTTAAAAATTTCTTATATGTTTCACTATTCCCACATTTAATTACTGATTTCAATATTAGTACATTTAATATGAAGAGACATTTCAAATTCAAAGAACCTAATTATGACTTTCATGGTTGTTCAAAAAAAATTATGACTTTCATGAAATGTTAATTTTATTTATTTTTCAATTTCATTCACAAATACTCATTCCCATCCTTTTTATCTTTTTATAAGAAATAATTACCATATATTGCTTACTGGAAAAAACCAACCCATATATAATTCGTTTCTATTTATAAAAAATATTTAGGGAATGTATAAAAATTTCTTTATTAGTTTCACATCCCCCTAAAAGAAATTAATTACCCATTTTAATATTGGTTCATTCAATATAAAGAGAGATTTCAAATTCAAAGAACCTAATTATGACTTTCATGAACTATTAATTTTATCTTATACTCCCTTCGGTCTTAATTGTAAAACAACATTTGTGAGTTGCTTTTGGTCCTCATTATAAGCGACATTCTAATTTTTGTCAATTTCTTCCTAAAATACCCTTATTTTATTCTTTCAAATCAAATGTGTTTGGTTTTTATAAGTATATGTACATGGTGTGTATTTATATATGTATATATGTGTGTGTCCATACAAATATATATAGACACACACACATGCATATATGTGTGTGTGTGCATGTATGTATGTATATTTGTGTGTGTCTACGCACAAATATATATAGACACACACACCCACCCACATATATGTGGGTGTGTGTGTATATATATATATATATTTGTGTGTGTCTCTCAATATGTGTGTGTGTACGTACATATAAAACACACACACACACACACACCCACACACACATATCTTTGTGTGTGCACTCGTGCTCGTATATATATGCGTGTAGATATATGTACACACATATATATGCATACATACACATACACATATGTATATATTATACCAAAACCATTATTCAATTAGATAGCGTGTAGAAGGGAAAATTTTAGGTTAGAGAGATATGTGATAGGAGCTATTGATTCACTTTTACTTATGTCATTTTAAATTTATATAAGGGCATTTTAGGAAAATGAGTAAAATTAACTAATTTAATTTCTTTCCTTAATCTCCACAAAATCAGTTAAATATATCCTATAATTAGTACCGGAGGGAGTCTTTCTTTTTCATTCCTAAATACTCATTCCCCTTCTTTTTAGAAGAAACAAGTTTCATATATAGCTTACTGAAAAAAAAAACATATATAATTTGTTTCTATTTATAAAAAAAATATTTAGAGAATGTATAAAAATTTATTTATTAGTTTTACATTTTCCTCGTTTAATTATCCATTTTCTTATTTTATTTTTTTTGCCCAAATTATCCATTTTATTATTAGTACATTTAAATATAAAGAGAGATTTCAAATAGGAACCGAATTATGACTTTCATGAATTATGTTATTTTATTTTATTTTTTATTTCAATCACAAATATTCATTCCCTTCCTTTTTATAAGAAATAATTACCATATATTGCTGACCGGGAGAAACAAACCCATTCGTTTCTATTTATAAAAAATATTTAGGGAATGTATAAAAATTTCTTTGTTACTTTCAAATTTTCCCCCATTTAATTACCCATTTTAATATTAGTATATTTAATATAAAGAAAGATTTCAAATTCAAAGAACCTAATTATGATTTTCACGAATTATTAATTTTATCTTGTTTTTTTTCATTCATAAATACTCTTTCCTTTGTTATTATAAGAAATAATTACGATACATAGCTTATTGAAAAAAAAAACCATATATAATTTGTCTCTATTTATAAAAAAACATTTAGAGAATGTCTAAAAATTTCTTATAAGTTTCACTTTTCCCACATTTAATTACCCATTTTAATATTAGTACATTTAATATAAAGGGACATTTCAAATTCAAAGAACCTAATTATGACTTTCATGAATTGTTAATTTTATCTTATATTTCTTTTTCATTCCTAAATACTCCTTCCCCATCCTTTTAGAAGAAACAATTATCATATATAGCTTACTGGAAGAAACATATATAATTTGTTTCTATTTATAAAAAAAAACTTTAGAGAATGTATAAAAATTTATTTATTAGTTTCTTTTTTCCCATACTTAATTACTCATTTCAATATTAGTACATTTAATATAAGCGGACCCCTTAATATAAAGGGACATTTCAAATTCAAAGAACCTAATTATGATTTTCATGAATTACTAATTTATATTATTTTTCATATTCATTCACAAATACTCATTCCCATCCTTTTTATAAGAAATAATTACCATATATTGCTTACTGGAAAAAACCAACCCATATATAATTCGTTTCTATTTATAAAAAATATTTAGGGAACGTATGAAAATTTCTTTACTAGTTTCACATTTCCCCCAACTAATTAACCATTTTAATATTAGTACATTTAATAGAAAGAGAGATTTCAAATACAAAGAACCTAATTATGACTTTCATGAATTATTAATTTTATCTTATATTTCTTTTTCATTCCTAAATATTGCTTCCCTTTCTTTTTAGAAGAAACAATTATCATATATAGATTACTTTTAAAAAAAACCATATATAATTTGTTTCTATTTATAAAAAATATTTAGAGAATGTATAAAAATTTATTTATTAGTTTCACATTTTTCCCCATTTAATTATCCATTTTTTTAGTAGTACATTTAATATAAAGAGAGATTTCAAATTCAAAAAACCTAATTATGACTCTCATTAATTATTAATTTTATCTTATTTTTCATTTCATTCATAAATACTCATTCCCTTCCCTTTAAAAAGAAATAATTACCATATACAACTTACTGGAAAAAAAACCATATATAATTTGTTTCTGGGGTTTAAACTTCTCATGTTGCATGAGAAGAAGAAGAAGAAGATTCCTACACACATATGAAATAGTGAGACCCACATATATATATAATGCTAACCAGGGACGGACCCAGGAATTTTAGTTACGGGGGGCGAAAATAAAAAATGCTAAATCATAAATAATAGTATTTAAAATACGATAAAGACTTAACACACAAAAAATTGAAATAAATCTATTATATAAATTAAGTTTATTTTACTTGACTCTTACTCTATGTGTTTCTATATTATTAAACTTATCTATAAGTGAATCCATTTTAAAAAAAAAAGTAATTTTGAGTACCCTATTGATTCTCAAAATTTACAGTTAAGCAATTGAAAAAATGCTGAACAAATGCTGAACGAGCCGCTAGTAAAAGCAAACATGTTTTCCATAAATATAAATGAAAGCCACGGTCCATGAAACAGTGAAAGCAAACCTGGGCCAGCTAGCATATATATTTTTTTTATGGTATACTTGTGAGCTAACAAGGTGGAGTTTCAAACCCACGCTTTATTGCTTCGTGCTATCACCCTGGTCCAGCGTGTGTGTAACTATATATTAAAAAAAAAAATTAGGGGGGGCGGGGGCCACCCCTAGCCCCCCCCTCTGTTCGTCCCTGATGCTAACTATATATATATATGTGAGTCCCACCATTTTATGTGTATGTGACATGAGAAAATACTTCTCCTACAACATGAGAAGTGATTTTCCCTTTGTTTCTATTCTACACAAACATTTAGAGAATGACTAAAACTTTCTTTATTAGTTTCACATTTCCCCCATTTAATTACTTATTCTAATATTAATACATTTAATATATAGAGATATTCTAAATTCGAAGAACCTAATTATGACTTTCATGAATTATTAATTTTATCTTATATTTCTTTTTCATCATAAATACTGCTTCCCTTTCTTTCTATAAGAAACGATTACCATATATAACTTACTAGAAAAAAAATCATATATAATTTGTTTCTATTTATAAAAAACATTTAGAGGATGTCTAAAATTTCTTTGTTAGTTTCACGATTTCTCCCATTTAATTACTCATTTTAATATTAGCACATTTAATATAAAGAGATGCCTATGGCAGAATATTCAGACTGTACTAGGATGTAGTTGAGATACCTATGGTGTAAGGTGATTCCCTAGGCAGAAGGCCACAATATCTAGCACTATGATAATAGAATGAGCTAGAAGACTAGAGTGAAATGAGTCGTGAGGCAAAATTTATCGGGCAATGAGGCCTGCGTAACCCAGCGCTTGGAGAATATAATGGACCAGTGGGTCCTGTGTGTGAATACTATACACTAGTACATGATGAATAAGAAAGTTGTATGAATATGTTGCATGCTTAGTAAGCATGCATAGGAAAGGAGTACATTGAATGACTAAAATGATTCCCCGAGGTATAAACGTTTGAATTTTGGAGACAAAATTATTGAACAGGGGGAGAAATGTATTATCCTGAACTTTGAGCTTAGAGACTTGAGGATAAGCTTGTATCAGATAGATGACTAAGCCCAGTTCGGGAAAAGTCCCAAGAATGTTGAGAGACAGAAAGACTACCGGGAACTATGTGATTTGATCATACTGGCCAGAGGACCAAGTATGCGTAGAAAGTAGGAATAAAATGTCAGTGCAAAAAGGCATCAGACGCCTATACGATACTATTGGCATGGTAGAAAGATGTCACCCAGCTATGTCCTGAGGTATGAAACGATTGGTTAAGTAAAAATGTACCGGTATAGGTGTGCATATGGCGTTTTTAGGCCACATATGTGTACCCAGCGTTTTTGGGGGGAAACAGACGTTGGTTGTGGTCCTAAGTGAGGCCCACATACAAAGTCCAATCTGGTGTCATTTGATGGGTCTCGGTATGCGTGCCACAATTCCAAGTGAAACCTAAGTAGAATCCCGAATAAGCATCGATAAAGTAGCCTTATTAAAGTACTCACTTTATTAAAGTACCTTTAATAAAATAAGTCGTGATGACTAATGATGATACAACCTTTGCGTTAGCGCAATAAGAATATGAGACGTCTTGTCTCATCATGACACACTTTTGTATTGGTGCAATAGTAATATGACATGTGCCCCCCCTCATCATGACAAGGCATAAAACTGCTTTTGTGTTGGTCTAATAGAAAGGTGACACGTGTCCCTTCATAATTATAAAGTACGGAAACACTTTTGTGTTGGCAACACCAGGATGCACCACGTAGCGCTTGAGTCTGGGGAATTCACCAATCTCTAGTTCAAATACATGTTTGACTTTTACAAACACCAAACCCAGGAGTCAGGGAATTCATCAGGCGTTCCCTTCCGTAGCAAAAGTGGCACCTAATAGGAGAATGAAAATAGAATTTCCCTTGGTGCTAACAAACTGAATTTTTTGGAAGGTTAGTTTGTGATGTGCCTTTGAATAAGCAAATGATATCCAAGGCTTTTTTCTCTATTTGCCACTTTTTAAATAATTAATTACCATTTTGTCACTGTTTTCAAATTATTTCCCAATGTGCCACTATTTAGTCGACTAAACCAAGGTTTAGTCGACTAAAACGCGGGGCGTTGATTTTTTTGATTGCCCCCGGATTTAGTCAACTAAACCAAGTGGCTTAGTCGACTAAATAGCGACAGGGGAGTTTTTTTAAAACCCCAATCGCGGCATTTGGAACCCTAATCCACCACAAAACCTCCTCAAACCTCTCCCCAAGTTTTTTTCACCAAATCCTTACTGAATCTGTTCGTGTGTAGCAAAGGAAACTTCATTCTAGCATCATTTGCGTCGATTTCGATATGTTCTCATCTCCATTTTGAATTTCCGCCGTTGTTCTTTCGTTTATGCGGGCCTTTTACATTTTCTTCGTCCAATTATTTATTTATTTATATTATTAATATTTTAGTATAAATTATAAGATTAAACGTGAAACTCTTTATCATGTTCATGCGTGTATAACACGCTTGATAATATATTGGGACCTGTTAGATAATCAACTCCTTTGTCATGTAGTTCGGATCCTATTGGCGCGTGGAGCTATAAAACAACCATAAAATTAATTTTTTATTAAGTTTTTATATTGAGGATTTTTCTGTTACGATTTTTAGTTATGTCCACAATCCTCACTGAACTTTGGAACCTTGTAAAACTCATTTTTATTTTTAATTATTTGTCTACCTTATATTTTGGGGTTATATTTTTGTCTTCTTTTTTCATTTTATTCTCATAATCTCATATAGACCGTTAGATTAAAACAATATATTATTCAGATTCAATCTTTTATAAAATTATTTCTATAAACATAAATAAGTAAATTTAAACTCTTAAAATTTGATCTATACCTTTCATAATTGCAACCTGTAATAAATAAAGAAATTTTAAATTATAAAATATAATAATAATAATTTTATAAAATATTAAATCTAAAATATACATTTCATTATCTAAGGATGGAAATGAGATAATGATATAAAATAGGGTAATGAGAATATCATTTTCCTATATTTTGATATAGTAACTTTTTTTATCCTCTATAATCTCATATAGGATATCATTTTCCTATATTTTGATATATTATGAGTAAATATAAATGCTTGCCGGAGGTAGGTTGAGTACCTCAAAAAGTTGTTGTTGATGAGTTTGAAAATGAAGACATCATTAAGGATTTTCATATCTATTTTAAATCAGTATCTTAACTAATCAATTTAATATTTTGATTGTAATCAATATAAATTATAAATTTTGAAAAATATTTCTTCATATTCAGGTTTTAAAAACCATAAAATTAATTTTTTATATTAAGATTTTATGTTGAGGATTTTTCTGTTAAGATTCTTAGTTATATCCTCGATCCTCACTAATCTTGGGTGAACTTTGATTTTAAATATAAAACTCATTTTTACTTCTAATTAATTTGTCTACCTTCTAAGGAAATGGGGGTTCGCATAGACGAAAGAACAACGGCGGAAATTCGAAATGGAGAAGAGAACATATCGAAATCGACACAAATGATGCTAGAATGAAGTTTCCTTCGCTACTCACGAACGGATTTAGTAAGGATTTCACTACTAGAAAATTCACTATTTGCGACGGAATTTGCGAGGAAAAAAAATTCCGTCGCAAATTTAGGTAAATTTGCGAGGGAATTAAGTTTCCGTCGCAAAATGGTCAATTTTGCGAGGGAAAAATTTTTCCCTCGCAAAAATCACCATTTTTGCGAGGGAAAAGTTTTCCCCTCGCAAAATATGACTATTTTGCGAGGGAAACCTAGTTCCCTCGCAAAATGGGAGGAAATTGGCGGGAATTTTCCCCAATTTTGCGTGGGAACTGGTTTCCCTCGCAAAAGGGTTGTTTTTGCGAGGGAAAGTATGTTTCCCTCGCAAAAATCACCATTTTGCGAGGGAAATGGTTTCCCTCGCAAAAAAAGATAATTTTTGCGAGGGAAAGTATGTTTCCCTCGCAAAAATCACCATTTTGCGAGGGAAACTTTTTCCCTCGCAAAATTTATGTATTTTTTTAAAAATATCTTTACAAAGTATTTTTTAGAAAATTGAAAATTTGCGAGGGAAATAGTTTCCCTTGCAAAAAAAGATAATTTTTGCGAGGGAAAGTATGTTTCCCTCGCAAAAATCACCATTTTGCGAGGGAAACTTTTTTCCCTCGCAAAATTTATGTATTTTTTTAAATATCTCTACAATGTATTTATTAGAAAATTGAAAATTTGCGAGGGAAATGGTTTCCCTCGCAAAAAAAGATAATTTTTGCGAGGGAAAGTATGTTTCCCTCGCAAAAATCACCATTTTGCGAGGGAAACTTTTTTCCCTCGCAAAATTTATGTATTTTTTTTTAAATATCTCTACAATGTATTTTTTAGAAAATTGAAAATTTGCGAGGGAAATGGTTTCCCTCACAAAAAAAAGATCATTTTTGCGAGAGCATCCTAGTTCCCTCACAAAATTACAACTATTGGCTGATTTTTGCGAGGGAACTACGATTCCCTCGCAAAAGAGGTTATTTTTGCGAGGGATAGTTCCCTCGCAAATGGAAAGAATCGTTTAATCAAAGCACTCGAGGGAACTTAGGGCTTCATCTTCCCCATTCCAGTTTGATTCATTTCGCGTCCGCCGCTCCTCTCTCCTCCACCGCTCGTCTCTTCTCTCCTCCTCGGCTCGTCTCTTCTCTCCTCGTCCGGTCGCCGCTAGTTCTTCTGCCGTCGGGGGTATGTAAAGGACGCCGTAGCATTCGACTCTCTCGTTGGCATTTCAAGCAAGTGAGACGTCGACATTTTGCAGGTACTTCCTATTACTTTCCTTCCTGTCTTCTGTTGAATCTATTTCACTATTTGAGCGGATTCGAGTTGTTTTCTAGTCAGCTAACGATTTTTTAACTTGTATTATGCTTGTCGAATTCTATCTAATGGCACTGGCTAAATTGCCCCCCCCCCAATTTTCATTTCATAGTAAATTATTAAGCATAAATTTTCTGTTCCCGGTTCTCTCTTCGGAAATTCCAACTTCTTTTTCCACGAATTTTTTAGAAATGACTGGCATCCATTTTGATTTTCAGTTGCTACATCAGAGAATGGTGTCTTCACCTCACCGGAGATTGCAAAATCTTTCGACTTTACTGCAGAAGAGCGGATATATAACTGGTATTTTTTCTCTTATTTGTAAGAGCTTGTTTTTCTGTAATTTGTTTACATTTATAATAGTAATTTCCTTATGGAATCAATGATGTGTTGATATTCTTATTGTTGCTTTGGGAGTTAGTTTCACATTAAACTTAAATATGGGGTATGTCACTTGAGGTTTTCTTTTTAAAATAATTTGCCCTCATACTGAGAAGATTTTAACTGCACAAACAGTTCTGAGTTAGCCCAGCGGGTAGGCATTAATGAAGTTGCAGAAAGCATGATGGCTTTCAACACCAACTACAAGGACACCAGTCTTTTTGGTGTTTATGCTGTTGCTAAGGTGAGCAATCTTGTAGTTCTTATTTGGAACTTGGTGAAATGAGCTAACAGTATAACTTGTATTCGAGTACATTGAAATCTTCTGGACAAGAGACCTCGTATCTTCCTTGCATAAATGAATTTTTGTTTATTCTCTTGAACTTTCTTACAGGTCTATTGTATGACTTTTCTCCTTACACCAGATCTATTTCATTAGGGATATATAGCTCCTTTTGTCTAATTTGTATATACATGACAGAAAACATTTTATGTTATCTGGTGACCATAATGATTGGGGTTTTTTTTTTTGGTGTTGGGGGGCGGGGAAATGATGTTGGGTATAATTTTCCTCCCAAACTTTGACCTTGAAGAAATAATTTTAACTAAGAATGCCAATGAACTGCTATTCTCAATTTTGAATTTGTACACTGTGTGTATTGTGCTGGTGCGTGAACTCATGTTTTGATGTTTCAAGCATTCATCTTTAAGCTGGAAGAAGAATACTGTGTTGGGCGTTATCTCTTGTTAACTGTTTTTTTCTTAACTATTCTCAATTTTGAATTTGTACACTGGGCGTTATCTTGCTCCAACAATGGTTTCTATTATACCCACAAGGGTAATTAGACCTTTTAATTGTTATAAGTCTCAGTTCATGCCTTAAAACCGCTTAAATCTCCGTGCCAAGTTTTCATTTAATTCCCCTTCAATGTTGAGAACCACATATTAAAATCTAGCTTATGAGGGCAAGTAACCATTTACAATCGTCGGGGAGGTTCCTGCCCTCCTGTTAGAAATAATATTGCAGTGCTCAAAGTTGATCCTTTGCATTTCTGCTGAGAAATAATAGGGTTGGATGTTCTGTTTCTTCTTTTGCTAAATTAATTTTTGTAGCCTCTTTTCTTTCAATACACCGAACATGTGTTATGACATTGGTATGCCCATCAGAAGCTTCCTTTAACTTACTGTCTGTGTTGGGTGCATATATTGAACCTCAATGTTTATTATATCACATGCTATAAGGGGTCGTTCTCAAATTACTCTGTTTTGGTTGCATTGGTGCTTTATGTATTTGGTTCTTATGTCTTATGATCACTTTAGCTAACGTTTTTATTCTGTTATCCTTGATTAGCAAGATTATTGATTGGAATAAATCAAATGAACAGCTTGTTTTCTTTCTTATGATGCCTTACCACTTGATTTGCCACCTGGTAATTTCAGCAGAAATCTAATTGAACATATTTCAAGAGTTTAATTTTGAATTGAATTTAATCTTCTAATTTAGGTTGGAAGTGTGAAATGCAATGATTAAGTTAAAATTTTTGTTATAAAGGAGGCTCAAATCATTTGGATCTGGAAGTGGGGAAATGGGCATGGGTAGGGATTGAAATTGAACCCTTGATGTCAAGCACATCTCAATCTTAAAAAATTAAAAATGCTCATGTGAACCATCAGCTCAATCACAATTAAGTTAAAATTTGATTATGTCAGGATTGAAGCACAATTTTTTTCCCTCATGTTATTTCTATTGTTTCCTTAAGACTAACTTCTTGCTGCATTGATACAACACAAAATTGTTTATTAATCATTATTTTTACAGATACTCTCAGAAGGATGTCAAATTTCAGGTGCCTTAACGGTGCCCTGAAGGCTTACCTCCTCACAATGCCATCTGAGAGTTTTTATTTGAGTCTCATGAAACTTCTGCTTTCTGGGTTTCTAAATTTTGTTCTTGTATAATGAGAGTGTTTAATTTTTAATTTTGTAATAAAGCTGTGTAAATTTGTACATATTTAAATCCTCACAATGCCAGACTGCTGCTGTTTAGACTTTTTTTTAGTTTATTTTCCTCGCAACATTATAATTTGTAATATTTTGTTTTTGCTATGTAAACTCTTATGATTATTACAATTTAATTTTATGATATACAAGTCTTTTTATTTTCTAATTTTTAATATTTTTTTATGTAATTATTTTATTTTTTCTGATTTTTTATATTTTTTAAAAAAATTAATTGGAATTTGCGAGGGAAAAGTGTTTCCCTCGCAAACTCCTCACTTTTGCGAGGGAAACACCTTCCCTCGCAAAATTTTGGAGTTTGCGAGGGAAAAAACTTTCCCTCACAAAATTCAGAAATTTGAGAGGGAAACTGCTTCCCTCGCAAACTCCACAATTTTGCGAGGGAAGGTGTTTCCCTCGCAAAATTTAAAAATTTTGCGAGGGAACATTTTTTCCCTCGCAAATTTTAGGATGTGCGAGGGAAAAATGTTTCCTCGCAAATTTCTGAATTTGCGAGGGAAAAAGGCATTTTTGCGACGGAAAAGTAGTTTGCAATGGCGATTTTTGCGACGGAACGTTTTCCGTCGCAAATTCCGCCGCAAATCAATTTTGCGACGGAAAATGTCTGTTTTGCGAGGGAATTTTTCCGCCGCAAAAAACAGTTTTTTTTGTAGTGTTTGGTGAAAAAAAACAGAGGGGGAGAGGTTTGGGGAGGTTTTGTGGTGGATTAGGGTTCCAAATGCCACGATTGGGGTTTTTAAAAAAATTCCTCTGTCACTATTTAGTCGACTAAGCCACTTGGCTTAGTCGACTAAATCGCGGGGCAGTCAAAAAAATCAGCGCCCCGCGTTTAGTCGACTAAACAGTGGCACATTTGGAAATAATTTGAAAACAGTGGCAAAATGGTAATTAATTATTTAAAAAGTGGCAAATAGGGAAAAAAGTCTGATATCCAATGTCTATAAAACTTTTCAGAATCAAATAGACATAGTAAGATTTAAATTAATATGTCTTGTAGGTCAATTAGACATGTACACACAGAGTTATGAATTTTTAAAGTAAGATCTTGAATCTGGAACGTTTTTTGGACCTCTATGTATTACATGTTGATTCTATAATATTTGGCATGTGATTGATGATGGGAGGTATCTTTTCCTCAAAGTAGACTTATTAATGGCCACATAACCTTTAGAATCACTGCAATTGGATATTTTTACAAAGTGATATGAATTTTTAAAGTTAGATTTAATTAAGTTATAACTAATGGCGACACGGTCGACAATTATGCAACCGTCGAAGGGCAATTTGGTCATTTTTGACCCAAACCGCCTTTGACCTCTTCAAATGAGATTTTCCCTTCTACATTTTCTCATCCCATCATATCTCATCCACTCTCAAGCTCCCAAGAAGCCATGGCACAAGGAAGAAGAGGAAGAAGCAAAAACTCGCGAGGTAATCTCTCATGCTACAGAGTTGTAATCTCTAGTTCTTCCCTCCCCCTACTTCCTAACCTCACGAAACACCTTTGGTATGGTGGATTAAGGTGCTAGCCAAAATCTCAAAGAGCCAAGAAGGAGGAGTTCTTGCGAGAATCACTGAACAAAGTCAAGGTAATTGAGTTCTGAGCTTTCTTATTGTATACTGGAGTTTGTTGGTGGTTTCTTTGACTTTCTGTGAATTTTGGATGGTTGAAACTGAATGGGGATATGCTGTCCAATTTTCCAAAATGGGTTAAAATGTGTTTATGTAGATAAATGTGGTTAGGAACCAAGATTAGGGAGTTTTTGAATTGAAATTGGCAAAATGACTTTGTCATATCGAACCCTAGGTTGGGCCAGCAGCAAGACAATCCAGGAGAGTTAGAATTTGGTCAATTTGATGGTTCAATTGTATTCAAAACAAGAAATTGTGTAGGGTAAAGGTTCGGTACGAATTTTGGACGCTCCAGGATTGAATTGCACCGAAAGCCTAAAATCTGTTTTGAAAAATCCTGTCTAGGTAGTCATGTTGCAACGCATTTTTTGGGGCAAAAAATGACGTCTAATTGCAATGAAATTTTTCATGATTAAAGTAGACATAATTATATTTAATTTAATAGGTCATTTGTCAAATTTAGATTTGTGTATGTTGAGTTACGAATTTTTGAAAATGACCTACAATTCTAAAATGAAATTTGGACAAAGGCACTGTTTTATTAAATTGGGAATGGTGTGTGTGTGTGTGATTGGCTGCTGGAATCATTGTTCATTGGCTTTTAAATCACCTCATTTTGAAATCACTTCATTTTAACATTTGTGCTAAGAAATGTGATTTTTCAAAGTTATGGTACAAATTCTGGAAATTTCGTCAAAAGTACAAAAATGATGGAAATAATAGCACATTATAATTATTTTGGTGTTTAAGTATAAAAAGTGGTCTTGGATATAGATTAGGTCTAATACTTTATGATTAAGTATATCATATTAGAGGACATTTAAGAATGACAAGGGTTGGAGCAAACATTGACAATTACTCAGTAATGTATTCTTATAAGAGCTTATAATTGCCCGGGACGACAAATAAATTGGGAGTCAATTTCCAAATTGGTAAAGCGTCCAGGTAGTAACTCTAACTTTCATATATTATGTATGTCTGTATATGCATGTTGAACCATATTATATGTTATGTGATCCATTTGTGGTTGTTGCTGCATGAGACTGGTGTTATGTGATTTTTGAATATTTTATACATTGTTATGAATTGTTTCTTGTAGATGGTTAACTATCATGTACTATTTGTGTATTCTATGTGAGATTAATTGTTACTCTGGGATCCTTCAAGATTGCAGCCCCTGTTACTACCTGTGGATTGTACAGCATATTGGACACGGCTCCCAATGATGTGTGTGTGATTTGTGTGGATTGATTCTAATAATTCCTGAAACCGAACTCGTTTAAAATTGATCATTTTACGACATCATATGGGAGTAAACTTTAGCAACTAAACAGGGACGAAAAGGTGACGTACTACTAAGAACAATTAATTTAATGTATTCCCCTTTAAAGAAAAAAAAAAGTTTAATATGGTTTTTTATCTTTTTGAACTTAGACATGTAATTTTTATTAATTCACAATTAATTTAAGTACCACATGTAACACCCCACTGGTAAGTGGACTTTTATCATAGTATTCATACCCAATTCATACGTAGTTGTGTGATAAAAAAATAAATAACATAATATATTGATATAAAGCTCTTGATTACAAACAGGATTTTCTCCAAAAGGTTATATCTAAGGTTACGAATTCTAGACATAGTTACAAAAATTTTACTACAAATGTCCCTCGACAAATCTGAAACCGGTCTAGCACCTCCATTTACTGACATCTGTCACCTTGCCCTGGGAGCTACGTCCATTACACTTTTCATCTCATAGATAATAACAAGGGCTAGGATTCCAAAGGTGTCTACAGTAATAGATTAATCTCTTATGCATAGCATAATCAGTATATGATAGCTAACAACAATTAGAAAAAGTACCAAAGCATTCAGCAAACAAAGCAGCAACGTAAAAAGCATATTAACTCATGCATCATTGACTATGAAATGCAGGACCCTACAAGTCCCGAATGCATACAACAACAACACACATAGAAACATAATACAACATAATCATATATGCAATGCTAACTATGAAAACACAGAACCGTACAAGTCTTGAATCCTCAGCATTAGGAAAAGCAATAACAATTGGGTCTTGAACCCATAACAACTAAATGCAATAAATGTGTGTCCTCGACACGAATCCATAGTCATGGTAAAATCAAGCATATACAAGTACACACAACATAGGAGGTTAGAGTTGCTACCTGGACTCCAAACAATTAAGAGTAGCTCACTAGGCGCTTGCAAAGCTTGGGAGTAATTGTCAACTCCTAAAATAGTACCATTACAAATAATATTAATCTCTCCACTTATAAGGTATCGAGATTAATTATCATTTCGTTTCCCCAAAAATATTGAAAGGGTTTCCATCATCACTTAAGACCCTTACGATCCTTAATTAATTAATTATTCATCATTGACTTTAATTGTCCTTATTTTCGGACTTGCATCAAATTCTAGCAAAATTTTCAATGAATTTTGAAAATTTATAATTAATTGCAGAAAACTCTAAATAAGGTGATTCCAAAGGTTGTGAGTCCCTTAATATGTCTATTAAAGAAAAATACCACCAGCAGTCATAGAAATCCGTATAATTCCAGAATAATCAAAATTACTCTACTGGCCAGATTAAACTTCCAAAACTATGGGTTAACTTCAAAACTCAATATCTCCACGTACAGAACTCCAAAATTAACAAATTACTTATCAAATTAAAGCTCAAAAAAGTAAATTGATTATTTTAATTGTAATTAATTAGGCCATTAATTTATTAAGAGAACTAATGTACTTTTTTTGTTCAAAGGATATATATATTAATACTCCAAAACGATACAATACATAACAGTAACCACAAATAGATCTAAAACAAATGCAACCAACATAACAACAACAACAACAAAACACTGGATACAATATTATCCAAGCACCGTACATTAAAAATAGAAGAGTAGAAATAGAATCATGGACATCATCGGCCTCCTCGAAACCCAAGGTTAGAAGTGACGAACAAGAGAGTGTTGGTTGAAAAACCCACCCTAAAGGGCACACAATCTTAAAAGCAATAGCTGCAATTAAATCAGCTAACTAGGTACCCCATCTTGGGGTAAAGAAACCAGAAAACCCAACCTTGAAAGAAAGAAGACTCTTGATGTCCTGAAGAACACTTCTGCTCCTCTGACCAAACAAATCCTCCGGTGACATCGACCACAAACCAGACCACACCTCTTTAGATCTTCCCCCAAGAACGCAGATCCAGGCTACCAAGAGGTAGTCGAACCTCATAACGTCCAAACAGTCATCCAACCAAGAGGATTTGATCTCAAATCTGACAGATCTATTTATTTCTAGAGACAAGAACACCACCACAAAACCCTATACTACAAAAAAAAAAAGAAACAAAAACACAAAAACCCAGAAAACTCTCACCTCGGCAAATCATATCTGAAGAAGGAGAGGGAGAAGCTCGCCCCAGGAACGAGAAGGGTGCTCGCCGGCAACCTGCATCACAAGCCGCCGACGAGGAAAAGAAGATCACGAAGAGACCCGGCAGGGAAGAAGAGAGAAGTTGGACCTTCTCTCTCTAAAACACGAGAACATTCATTAGAGAACTAATGTACTAGCTACTAACATTTTAAGATGTCCCATATAACTTAATTATTCTAAAAAAGTACACATCTACATGTACTCATCAAGACTCTAAATGTAAGACCTCAATCAACTTTGTCTTCCGAATTTAAAATTTGTTCTCTAAATTATCCCAATTAGTTATAACGGTTTCCAAGGTTTTAATGCAAATGATCAAAGGGGTATTCTAGTCAACCAACATATAACTAAATCAGTTTTTATAATATCTACAAATTAGTTATCTATATCTTATAGTTAGAATTAAAAAGTATTTAACAAATAATTCTCCGTACAATGATAGCACTATTAAGCTCGATGGCAATGATTTCCATATATCTATAATTTTAAAAAGAAAAATCCATTAATTTAAAAAAATGCTGAACAATAAAGTCCCATGATATATAATACAAAATTACACTATGTAGTATGTACAGTGTAGAACGCCATTACATCAAATTATTGAAACGCCTGTTGGTGAGGAAATTTTCTCATTTTTTGGCGCCCCAAAAAAAAAAAAAATCCTACCTTAATCTTCATCAATTTGGTCTTCTTTCTTTTTTCTTTTTTTTTTCAGCTTTAATTTGCTTTTGTATTACACAGAATTCACACATATGACGTATGCACTTACATTAAATATGCATACCTGATAATATATAATATATATTCTCAAAAGAAAACAAACCACAAGTGTATTTGTGTTTGTATAAATATATATCCCTTGGAATTTGGTCCCCAAAAAAAAAAATCACATTCATTACATAGAATTTTGGAAAATTATGTGCAAGTCCCAAGGAACAAAAAAATTATGAAAAAGTCCCTTAAAATCACCAAATTACACAAAAGTCCCAAAGGACTTTTTGATATTATTTGTATGGAAATAAAATATAAGTTTTAAATGTTGTTGTAAATATAGATATTTTTTATTGTAAATATAGCTTTTTCTGTTGTAAATGGCCAAATTTTAAATTTTTTTTGTAAATACAGCACTTCCTGTTGTAAATCTAGACTTTTTCTGTTGTAAATGACCTTTCTATGTTCAAAATCCAGATGTTCAAATATTATTGTAAATATATGCATTTCCTGTTGTAAATATGACTTTTTCTATTGGAAATAACCAAATTTTAAATTTTGTTGTAAATACAACACTTCCTATTGTAAATATAGCCTTTTTCTGTTGTAAATAACCTCTCTAGTTCAAAATCTAGGTGTTTACAAACTGTATTTACCATTTTTATGTTTCTAACTTATAAAAATGTGTTAACAAATTATTGAATTTGTGTTAATTTTATCTATTTGATTATAAATAATTTGTGTTAATTTTATCTATTTGATTATATCCAATGGCTTCGTATATGAATTTTATATAAATTACTTTGTTAAGTATGATACATTATGAATGTTAATTTACTTAATTTCAATTATTTGGTTTTAAATATTTTTCTTTCCAGGTGCTTTTTGTTAAAATATATTTAACTAAATTTTTTATTTTTTATTTTAATTATCTAATTATACACTATAAATACCTATTTAATGATAAAAATAAACCTTTAGGAGTTTACGATTCGAATTCAAAATACGAGCTTATGTCACTATTATAAATTTATTTAAATTCACGAATTTGACAACCTTAGATTGGAGAACTCAAGAGATACTTTTTAAAATTAAAGGACCAAAATAAAATGTTGTGAGAAGTAGTTTAAGAATACTTTTGTTTATATAAATATTTATATAATAATTTATATCATTTGGATGTATTTTATATATATATAAGCCATAAAAATGTATGGCTAATTATTTATGGATTATCCACAAGTGTCTAATCTTTTTAATATCAAGTTGCTATGATTTGGAAGAGCATATTCTATGAATTTAATTAAATCTTTCAACAACCCGCATTGTTTTCTTATTCAACTTGTCTCGTCTGTCTTTCTCTATCACATTCTTCATGGCTGCTGCAGAGAAAAAACAAATACTATCTGATGTAACGGATAGATTATTTTTATTTTTCACGACAAAAGTTTGAGTGACTTAGTGATGAACACGCTATAACATGCTTTTAAGTTCAAATAACACTTACAAAAATACTTATATATTATTATCTTTAGTTCTAATTATAAGATCTAGTTGAACCTTTTTTTAGATATTAAGGAAGTTAAATAATTTACTTAATCATTTCATATATTGTGTATCATTAGATTATATATTAGTTTATTCGTTAAATTAATTAGTTTGCAGAAAAAAAAAAACAAATACAAATACTCTAAATTAATTTAATTAGTTTTTTTAATTTCTAAAAAAAATTAATTAAGTCTTATAATTAAGACTGAAAGAAGTATTTACTACCAAACCCCTCACATTAGCAATAAAATTTAAACTTAGGAATTTGTGGTTTATCAATAACCAATAAATTACCATTTATGCCAACATTTATCTGTACAACGGATGAATTATTGAATTATCCTTAGCTCGTAGTTGTAGCTGCCTACTGTGCGAAGAAGCAATAATATTTTATTTCAGGGTATTGGTGTAAAAATACATTTTCATGGGTGGATCCAAAAAATTACTAGGGGGTATTATTGGTGAGGGATTTGTTGCCCCCAATTTTTTTTAAGGAAAGTTTTAAATGAATTAAACAAGAAAAGAATATAAACAAGAAAAGAAAAGAAAAGAATATTAAAAAAATATTTATGAAATTAAGTGAATATCGATAATGTAATAAGATAGGCAATTATTTTACAAACCTGTCATTTATAAAAACAAGGTTAAGTGCTGTTAGAAATGCAGTTACATAAATTACAATAAAAGGTAGGCACTCAATAAATTCAAGTACATATATTTTAATAATAAAAGTATATTACAATAGAAATAATTACAATGTCATCATCCTATACCTTATATTTTGGAATTCCGTCATAATTGTTTTATTATCAATGCTATCTGTTCTGTCCTAAAAACACAGAAAGATGGGACTTGACTAGGTTGTCAAGCCTAGAGCCTACATATCCTTTGAAGGGATCAAAGTCCACGTAGTTCGTAGTATACGTAAAGGCGTGAAGCCAGGGGGTGGTGTGTGTGCTCTGTGTGACAGGAAGTAAAGAGAGCATAGATTAGAACATGTGCACCTGTTTAGGGTTTCCTTGTATTTATAGAGAAGTCCGGTGCGAGTATCCCTGGTTTAATGAGCGATATCCGGGGTTGAGAGATCAGGGGCTGATATCTCAGGCTCTTGATTGGGGGAGATTCTCCATTAATAAGATCCTATATTGGTGGGATCCCATATCGCTGCCTGTTATAGCGTAGATTCTGTTCCAGGCGTGGTTGGGCCGTGGTCCGGACTTGGGCCTTTTGGGTCGGTCCGTAACAGTTGCCCCCCAGCTCGGTTGTTCAGGCTTCTGGACGGCCGAGGTGCATATTGCCCCCAGTCCTTGATAAGGCCGAGGCCTTCTTCGTTGGCTGGGCCGGCTTGAGGTTGCCGCGCCCTTCAGCCAGGTCCGGATCAGTGGTCGGCTCATCATGCCATTTCCCCGACATCTTGCCTAGAATACCGGGCTCGTTTTTTCAAGACGGGTATTTGCCCCGCCCCGGTCCCAAGTGTCAGGTGGTGACCTCGGATTTGAGCCTTTTGCCTTTTGGAATTTTCTGAACGCTTCGGGTCTCCCCCCGTGAGTGTCATTATTGCGGTTTTACAGCTGTCAGGTCCTTAGTAGGTATGGCCTGCAACCGCCGCGTCTTTTCGCTTTTCAAGGCCTGTGCGCATTTATTGCGCTGGCGTCATGCTGTGCCAATCCCACCACGCCTGTGCGGGAATGGACCGTCGTGTCCCTGTCGTTTCGCTACAAGGTTGAAATAGCTTTCTTTCCTTTCTTTTCTTTACTTTTCCCGCTACTCCTCTTCTTTTCAGACACTTTTCTCTGGTTTTCTCTGGTTTCCTTCTACGCTTTTTCCAGTCAAGACTTTGTCGTTCTTCATTTCCGGAGTTTCAGTCCCTTTATTTTATCCAAACAGGTATTCTGCCGATTCCCTTGCGTTTTTGTTCGGTACTTTCTTGCATTTTACCATTTATCTCTGAAATTGTCGCCTGTGCTATCATTCTTCTATATCTCTGGGTTTTTCTGGGTTTCTCTAGTGTCAACATACCCAAAATTTGTCCCAATACTCCCCTAAACACTAGCCCTCAGTACCTTAGGCTTCTGATTATGGTGAGGGACGGAAACGTTCCTAGACCAAGGGCGTCGTTAACGCCGGAGGAGGAAATGTTCCTCCGTGAGCGTCTCCCACGGGCCACTTACTGGGTTCTTGGGGGTGAGCCACCCGCTTCGGGGGTTTTGGCTCCTCTGCGCTGAGGTGGCGCCGTTCGTCCGGGGCAGGCCGGGGGTCGCCCGACTTCGGCTAGGGTTTCGGTCTCGCTTCCTCGCCGTCCCTTCCGCCCGTTAGTTCGCGCCCTTCCTCTCGAGTCGCCTGGAGGGGCCAGGGTAGGCTCCTCATCCGGTTCCAGACCTTTGGCGCTGATGGCTCAACCCCTCAACTTCTATGAGGGCCCTTCTGCTGTTCGCCAGACATCAGCCCCGGAAGGGTATCTCGGCCTTTGCTGGCATTGCCTGGCGGAGGCCTCTGCATTGATGGCTTGTGCTGGAGATGCCGAAGCTTCTTCCATACTTGGTTCTTGCCGGCATTGGTCCACCCCGGCTATCCCTTCTAGCGCCCCCATTCGTCCGAGTCCATAGTCTTTTCCGCCTGCTACTGCATCTGAGCCAGGTATTTCCGCTCTTCGCTGATATTAGCTTTGTTTATTTTTGTATAGGTTTAATGGCTCCCAAATCTCGGCCTTTTAAGCCACGTTCTGAGCCAGAGGGTTCGGGCTCTTCTAGTCCGCCGGAGGCCTTGTGTCGGCAGTTCGGCTAGGTCTCGCTCGAGACGTTGACGATCTGGTCTCTTATGTCCGAGGCCGATGTTGCTCGGCTACAGCTGCCCAAGTTGGAGGGTTGTGTGTATGCTCCTGCGGGGGCGGAAGAGCCAGTCTGCTCTGCCCACGAAGAGGGGACGTCTTCCTTCTTCTATTTCTACCGGGACGTGTACACCCGGATTCAAGTTCGTTTTCCATTTACGGACTTCCAGATCTCAGCCCTGACCTACCTTAGCCTCGCACCATCACAACTTCATCCGAACGGGTGGGCCTATTTAGTGGCCTTCGAGAAGCTGTGCGGCTCATTCCCGATTCCCATCCCTTGCACCGCCAACCTCTTCTTTTACTACTTCAGCCCTTTCACCCCCGGCTTGCCCAGGGAGGGCGATAAGCTCAAGGGGTTGGTTTCGCTTCGGAATGGGTCGGATAGGAAGCTCATGGGGGCCTTCTTGGACTCCTTCAAATGCTTCAAGAACGCATTTTTTAAAGTGGCGGCCAAGCCCGGCCAACAGCCCTGGTTTTTAGAGGGGGCTGGGGGTCCGGGTGCGGGGGGAGGTTCCCCCTTTACTGGGACAAGAGGCATTATGACAAGTTGCCGACGTCTTACCTGGTGGACGACGACGACCTCCTGCCCGAGACCGTCCCTTCTATTCCTAGGCTAGCCGCCTTTTTGAAGGAGTACGGGGTCCAGACCGCGGCCTTCTTTATTTTGGGGCCGGGTTCAGAGCCGTTGCCCCCTACTTGTAGGTCCTTGTGTTTTTTGCGTCTTGCTTTGGATTTCTATTCCTGTCTTGCTAACTTGTTTCGACTGTGTTTCTTTTCAACTAGGACCATGGATGCCCTGCCGCTGTATGTCCGGCTAGCGAAAGCTGCCGCTGCGTCGCCGACTCGCCCGAAGAAACGGGGTGCCTCTGTTGAAGCCGGTGTTCCTGCTACCGCGGCTCCAAAGAGTGAAAGACGGAGCTTGATACCCAAGAGGGGGGGTGAATTGGGTATTTACAAATTTTTCGAAATCTTGTTCTGTTTTAGACAGCTAGAAACAGAGCACAGTAAAGGAGAAGAGAAGAATAGCTTGACACAATAATTTATACTGGTTCGGCCCTTTCTCTTGACCTACATCCAGTCCCCAAGCTACACTTGGGATTTTCAATCCACTAGACTTCTTGCAAGTGATTACACACTCTGCACTCAAGAGTTGTTCTCTCACTAGAACACACTCCCCCTTACAAGTGTTAATCAATGCACCCAAAATCACCAAGTCCCCTGACTTGTGATTCTTACAATCAATGAATGATTTTACAAATAATAACTCTCTCACAGAGTGGATAAGATAATCACTGAAGCACTAATGTCAAAATGACAGAATACAGCAGGAAGCTAATACACAATAAATGAACTTAGTAGATTTTCGCTCAGTGTGGTTGTGTCTTTTTGTGAAGGTGATAATGAACTCTATTTATAGCTAGAGAACATTAAATGACCGTTGTAGCTTTAATCAGACCGTTGGAGAAGTTGCCCAAGTGTTCTGAAGTAGTTTTGGGGTCTTCTCTCTCTTGTTTCCTCCTAATCTAGTTAGCCAAGTCATCAGGGTTGACTTTCTGAGAATTAATCCGTTGGATAGGAAGTTTCTTGTTTCAGCTAACATCCTTAAATGCTTTGTGTGCGTGTGCAGAAGGATTTGGACAGATAGAGTAACTTTTGAGCTTTGCAATAAATGCTCTGATTCACTTTATGCTTTATCTTCTAATCTCTCATCAAACATTCTTTAATGCTCTGAAATCCACTAACAAAGACGTTAAACATAGCAGGGAAAATCAGAGAATAATATTGGAAGAAGATAGGATCAAATAACATTGATTTCTGAAATGCCCAAATTCAAATTTCCTGAACCTGCGACACGAACTCGAGTTCAGTTCTTACAGGCTCGAGTTCGAGGCTTTAGTGTTCAAAACTGTGCAAGTTCAAAAAGCGTAAACCTGAGGTTTGCTTTATAAACCTGAGGTTTGCAAATCATTGAAAAACTAAAATGCTCTCGGGTTGAAATGAACTCGAGTTCATTAATGTCAGGCTCGAGTTCGAGACACTTTTGAACAGACTTCGTTTTAGCTTGAAAGCACAAACCTGAGGTTTGTAAAACACACTCTCGAGTTTAAAAACATATCCAAAAGTTCTTTGCTCTCTGGAACTTTTAGGCTCGAGTTTGAAAGTCTCAGGCTCGAGTTTAAATAGCTTAAAACCAGTTCTTTGCTCTTGGCCAAAACTCGGCTCGAGTTTGAATATGTTAGGCTCGAGTTTGAGCATTGGTTAACTTTTCAAACCAAAAAAAAAACTTTTCTTTCAATGGAACAGTGCAAGGTTTGAAAATATCTTTAAGTTTCAAACAACTTGTCCCGCCAGAGATGAACTCGAGTTTGCCATGACAGGCTCGAGTTCATCCTCCTAAAATCTTTGAAAAATTTTCAAACCTGAGGTTTGAAGAAAGCAAGTGTAAGGTTTAACATGTTTTCAAAGTTCAAAAACTCTCTGGAAAGAATGAACTCGAGTTTGACCTGAGTAGGCTCGAGTTCATGTGAACTTTTCAAAAGTTTAACCTTAAACTTCAGGTTCAGTCTCGAGTTTGGAAATCAACTAGACAAGTTTGTGCTCTCTGTCAAATCCAGGCTCGAGTTCAACACTAACAGGCTCGAGTTTGGTTTTGACAGATTGGAAAATACAAGTTTAAATTATTCTAAACTTTGTCACACCTTTTCAATATTGTTTCCAATTGTTGTTAATCATCAAAACACTCAGAGAACTAACATTCTCCCCCTTTTTGATGATGACAACACTTTGTAAACAATTTGATTTTGAAATTTGAAAAACTCTTTTGAAGTCCAATTTTTGAGAAAAAAAAAATTAAGCAGATTATAAGAGAGTGTAGTACGTTATCAGAGTCTAAGTCAAAAATACAGCGGAAACACAAACCAATCATATGCAACTGAAATTTCATATTTCATATAGCTCAGTTTTGAACAATATAATACAAACTGACAAACTGAGAACACAAAATCCTAAACTAAGAACACAAAAATCCAAACAGCATGAACACTTCCCAACAAAATCACTCAACACTCTCTCCCCCTTTGTCATCAGCAAAAGGTGGGGAAGAAGAAGGTTGGGCTACTGGCAGAGGGTCAGAAACCGGAGGTTCAATGGGAGGTGTAGTGATAGGATTAGTGACAAAGGGTGTGGACATAGGATCAAGGTGAGGTTCAGGGACAGGTGTAGAGTCTAAGGTGCAGGCACAGAAGTAGAAGCATCCGAGGACTGAGTCTTCAATATTTTGTCCATCTTGTCGCTCAAACTCATCATCGTAACCAACATAGTTGAGATAGTGGAGGCTTGATCACTGATCTGGTTCTTTAGAGCCTCTTGTTCTACTCTGAACGCTTCTTGAATGTCCACCAAATCACTGTGGCCCTTGTTCACCTCAGCAACCAGCTTCCCTACTGCTACTTCAATCCCCTCAATCAAGTTAGAGACTGCTTTATCCACAATCTCTTGAACTCTAGCATCCAAATCAGAGGGAGGAGGAGCACTCTGAGCTTCCTCGGCTCTGGACTGTGTAGCTCTTGACCTTGCTTGCCGGGATCTCTTAGGAGCTCTAGATTGGTCAGATCCTTGGGGCTCATCCACTCTCATGAGATTCATGATGTGTTGCCCAAACTCAATTGGATATTGTGGAGGATCATTCTCAGCCAGGTACCAAATCTTCTCGTGGTGAAGGATGACTGAGACCAAGCTTGGGAAGGGTATCTGAGAGGTCAGTCTAGAGTGAAAAGCGAACTTGGCCATCTCCTGAAAAATCCAATTCCCCACGTTCTGAGGCTGCTTGTCCAAGATAGAAGCAAATATGTTGAAGTCCTTCTTGGCAAAATGGGTGAAATTGCCTCCTTTCTGCAGTAAGTTTCTTGTGTAAATGTACCAAATTGCCCGGTTTCTTGGAGGCATAGAGGCAGGTGTGAAGTTGAGGATTTCCAATCCCTCAGGAATAGGCACATCTGGTCTGAGCAAACTAAATGTGGTTTGTTGGCTATATCGATGAGTCTCAGGTCTAGGTGGATTGGCAATTTGAAGAAGGGAATTGAGGTAAGCTGGGGTGATGCTGATTTTCTGGCCCCTTACTTTGGTCACAATTCTCTCCTCCACTAAATCTCCTTCTGAATTTAGGAGATTGTCAGACTGCATGTGAAAGTAAAAGACTTTCACAAGTTTAGGACTGTAGGGGTTTTTGATGGAGATGAGAGATTCAAAAGGCTTCAACCAAGGGCTCAAGTCCAGGCTACACTCTTCTTTTAATTTTGCCATGTCGACAGAGACAATTGGGCAAAATTTCCTTTTATCGTCAAACTTCTTTCTAAACAGAGTTCCCTCCTCAGGAGTCATCCTACAGGGATTAGCTGCACTTGGCCCAGAGGGAGTTATGCCGATCGGTGGGCTACGTCCAGGCTTTGATACTGGTGCGGGAGTAGTACACCCGAGCCAGTGCCGAGTGCCAGAATCTGAGGGCGGCAGAGGCAGAGCTGAAGAGGGGACTGACCGCGGCAGAGGATAAGGCCGCGTCCGTCGGGATCTCAAAGAGAATTTGGACGTGGCCGAGGCAAAAGCCAGGTCTGCTGAAGAGGAGCTCGTTAAGGCCTGGGATGAGCGGGATGCGATCCGGTCGGAGCGGGAAGCTGCGAGGGTAGAGCGAGACGCCGCCAAGGCTACGGCGGTGAATTCCAATCAGGAGCTCCAGTTCTCCCGGGCGGGTGCTGACACGATAGCCGAGGAGTGTGGCCGGGCTCAGAAGGGAATGTCGGAGGGTCTTGCTGCAATAAAGGTCCTCCAGCAGCAGCGAGCCTCTCTGGATGACGATAAGGAGGCCCTTGAGAAGGCCCTTTCGACAGAGAAGGCGGCTCGCCAGGAGGTTTCGGATGCCCTGCTGCAGACTGCCGAAGAGTGCTTTAAGCAGGCTTTGGCCCAGGTCCGGTACTTTAACCCTGGCGTAGAGCTAAATGTTGACGGTTACGACTACCGTTCCTTTGTTCAGGACGGGAAGCTGATCCCTTATGAGTCGCCTGCTGCTGAGGGTGCCGCTGTCGCCGAGGCTGAAAATCCCGAGGCCGACCCCTCCAGCTAGTCTTAGCTTTTTGTTTTTCTTATTTTGATCTTGGGGCGTTGGTGCCCTTGTAATTTGTTGGAATGATTTTGGCCTTGGGCCGTTGTATACAAAATGATTTCAATCTTTACCATCCTTTTGCTCATGAATGATTTAAATTTTTATCATCCCTTTGTCTTAGCTCTTTTGGGGTTCTGAACTTGGTTAGATACCTTAGGCAACGGATGGTTTGCTTTTTGTTGTCGTCCTTTTGCCTTGGTTTTGGGTGTGTATCGGCTGTAAGTGTACAGGCCATTTAGACAACTTAAACAGTGAATGAGTCTATCATCCTTTCGTCTATGTTTTCAACGTTCGTCGGCCGCATGGGTGCAAGCCGTTTGGATGCTCTAGACAATGAATGATTTACACTTCTATTATCCTTTTGCCGATGCTTAAGTGGTAGTCGGCTGTATGCGTACAAGCCGTTTTTACTCTACCACACTTAGCGTGTGGGAGGTTGGGGCAGGGTTGTTTTGTTTCAACCTCGTCAGGTGCAACTAACCGTACTGCCTCGGTCCGACTTTCTAACAGTCAGACTCCAACTTTTTAGTTAGTCGGATTTTGTTTTACCGACGTAAGGGCTAGACTACCATATGTCTAACCGAGGTTTCGCTTGCCTCTAATCGGACATTTCGACCTGATCAAGGTCGGAATGGTAGCCTGCTTGCTTAGTCGGGCGAGCGTTGACGCGTCAATTTCACGAAAGGCCACAAATGGCGCCTTCGCCGAGCTCTAACCAATGCCTGTCGGAATACAACGGCCGGTTTTCGTACATCTAGATGTTTTTTATTTTCTGGCCGGGTACGCGACCTCTGAGCTGTTTACCGGTGTTGGGCTTTTATGCCTCGGCTTTCGGTTTCTTGGCCGGGCTTAAATGCCTCGGCCTTCATGATTTTGTCCGGGCTTCATTGCCTTGACTTCATGCTTAAGCGAATAATTGTGCACATTCATAAATCTCCTCAATAGGGTCTTTTATTGATGGAAAACAGTCCTAAGGGGCGTTACAAAGAAAGAACATTAGAAAATAACATAACTTGATCTTTGACTTAACTGAAAATAAAGTAAAGACAAACGAGGCTGGATCTAGCTATAATAGATCTTCAGCTTGTCGGCGTTCCATGTCCTTTTGATCGGCTTCCGTGCCAAGGTCTCGAGGATGTATGCCCCTCCATCGAGCTTTTCTTTGATCCGGTAGGGGCCTTCCCAGTTTGCTGCCAGCTTACTGTTCTTGGCATTCTTGTTGCCTATGTCGGCCCGTCGGAGTACCAGGTTCCCTCGGTTAAATGACCGGGGTCTGACCTTTCTGTTGTACTTAGCCGTGAGTAACTGCTTGGTGGCTAATTCCCGGCAGTGCGTCGTGACTCGGATTTCGTCTATGAGGTCCAAATCAGTCTTCAAGGTGTCGTCGTTCGACTCCTGCCCTTCTTGTCTGGCTCTGACCTTTCTCCAGGATGGCTGTCCGATTTCAACCGGGATCATTGCCTCGCATCCATAGGTTAACCTGTAGGGGGTTTCTTGGATCGAAGACTGTACACTTGTCCGGTATCCCCAAAGGACGCTGTGGAGCTGCTCGGTCCAGTTGGTGTCGGCTTGCAACATCCGCCTCTTGAGTCCGTCCAGGACGACTTTGTTGGCGGCTTCGGCCTGGCCATTCGACTGCGGGTGTTCTACAGACGAGAAGTGCTGCTTGATGTCCAGGTTGGACATTAGTGCTTGGAATCGATGGTCCGTGAACTGGGTGCCATTGTCCGTGACGACCTCAACTGGTATCTCGAAGTGGGAGACGATATTGTGCTGGAAAAACTTTATCACTCTGGCCGAGGTTATTGTGGCGAGTGGCTCTGCTTCGATCCACTTGGTGAAGTAGTCTACTGCGACTATGAGCCATTTGCATTGCCCCTGCGCCGGTCGGAATGGTTCAAGGATGTCCATGCCCCATTTGTAAAAGGGCCAGGGGGCTGGCATCCCTTTCAATTCTGAGGGCGGCGGCCATATGATCCTAACGTGTTTCTAGCAACTATCGCACGTCTTGGCCTTTTCCATGGCGTCGTGCTTCATAGTGGGCCAATAATAGCCAGCGCGCAATGCCTTTCTGGCGAGGGCCTTGCCTCCCATGTGGTGGCCGTTGCTGCCTTCGTGTAGCTCGGCCAGCACGTATTTTGCCTCGGATTCATTGAGGCATCGCATCATCGGGCAGTGGAGTCCTTTTCTGTATAGCTGATCATCAACCATTGCGTAGAGAGCGGCTTCTCGGATCAGCTTCTTGGCCTCGGTCGAGTCGGTAGGGACAATTCCCCTTTTGAGGTAGTCTTCTATCGGCTTTCTCCAGTCAATCCCAGCCGAGATGGCCATGACACAGCTCGGCTCGGTGAGATTCTGCTGGATCACCGTCCTGTGATTGTCCGGCCCGTTTGTGCTTGCCAGCTTTGAGAGGATATCGGCTCGGGCGTTCTCCTCTCTTGGGATATGGGAGACGATCACTTCTTCGAACTCGGCTATGAGCTCTTTGGCATGGTTTAGATACTTAGCCATAAGAAGGCCTTTTGCTTGATAGCTGCCGTCAATCTGCGCGGCGACTAGCTGCGAGTCGGTTAAAACCTTTACTCGGTGTGCTCCATTCTCTTTTGCCTGGAAGAGTCCGGCCAGCAGAGCCTCGTACTCGGCTTGGTTATTGGAGGTCGGGAATTTTAGTTGGAGAGAGTGTTCGGTAGCGACTCCTTGTGGGCTCTCCACGATAACTCCCGCACCGCTGCCCTTAACGTTGGAGGATCCGTCCACGTAGACTTTCCAGGTTCCGTCATTCGTTACTGCCGGGGTGAGTTCCCTTATGAAGTTCGCCAGTGCCTGGGACTTGATCGCCTGCCGGGCTTCAAAACTGATGTCAAACTCAGACAGTTCTATGGCCCAGTTGGTCATTCTTCCAGCCAGGTCGGGCTTATGGTGGATCTGTCGGATCGGCTGGCCGGTACGTACCACTATCCGATGTCCTTGGAAGTAAGGTCGGAGCCTTCTGGCTGCGGTGAGCAGGGCAAACGCCACTTTCTCAAGTTTCTGGTACCGTAGTCCAGAACTTTGCAGGGCTTTGCTGATGAAGTATATCGGCATCTACCCGGCCTCGGTCTCTTTTACTAGTGCGGCGCTGACGGCTTCGTTACCAATTGACAAGTAAAGAAATAGGGTCTCTCCTGGATCCGGCTTAGTCAGCACCGGCGGGGTCGCTAGACACCGTTTAATTTCCATGAAGGCGGCATCGCATTCGGGATTCCAACCGCCTTGGGTTTCCTTCTTTAATAGCCTGAAGAGAGGTAGGGCTTTCTCGGCCGACTTCGGGAGAAACCTGGTCAAGGCGGCGAGCCGGCCTGTCAACTGCTGTACTTCCTTCTTGGCCCTCGGGGGGTGCATGTCTAGCATGGCCTTACATTTGTCCGGGTTGGCTTCGATCCCTCGGTTGGTCAACATGAAGCCCAAGAACTTCCCAGCCGGAACTCCAAAAGCACATTTGGCTGGGTTCAACCTGATTCGATGTCTTCTTAGTTTTTCAAATGTTTGTTCAAGGTCCCGGATGTGGTCTTCTGGAAGCTTTGACTTGACAATCATGTCGTCAATGTAGACTTCTATGTTGCGACCGATCTGGTCTTCAAAAACCCGGTTCATCATCCTTTGATAGGTGGCTCTGACATTCTTCAGTCCAAACGGCATGACGTTGTAGCAGTAGTTTGCCTTATCCGTCATGAAGGCGGTCCTCTCTTGGTCGTCCGGATGCATTGCAATCTGATTGTAGCCGGAGTAGGCGTCCATGAAGGAGAGGAGTTGATATCCGGCCGAGTTATCCACGAGCTTGTCGATATTGGGCATCGGGTAGGAGTCCTTTAGGCACGCCTTGTTGTGGTTGGTGTAGTCGACACATACTCTCCATTTGCCGCTGGGTTTAAGGACCATGACTATGTTGGAGAGCCAGGTGGTGTACTGCACCTCTTGGATAAATCCGGCTGCTAAGAGTTCCTCGACATGGCTCTCGAGGGCCTTCTGTCTGTTGTCCGCAATGTTCCTCTTCTTCTGTGCCACTGATCTTGACCCCGGCCATATGCTGAGTTTGTGGCAACAGAAATGGGGGTCGATGCCGGGTATTTCGGCCAAGGTCCAGGCGAAGACGTCTTGGTTCTGTCTGAGAAAATGGATCACTTGTGTCTTTAGGTCGTCCCTCATGTCTCGGTCGATTTTGGCGGTCTTGGATGGGTCCGTCCCTAGTGTTATCTCCTCAAGCTCCCCTTCTGACTCGGGCCTCTGGTTTTCCTGCTCGCGGAGGTCGAGCTCTACCATGTTGATCGGATGTCGGGGATGTGTGTCGCAGTCGGTCTCGGGTATGGACTCATTGGATCCGAGCCGAGGTGGAGATGACGGTCCCCCTTCCTCGACCCAGAGAGCTTCGAAGTAACATTGTCGTGATTCCTTTTGATCTCCGGATACCACGACTATCTGGTTCTTGTCATTGACCATCTTCAGTTTCTGGTGTTTGGTGGACACCAGTATGTCCCAGTTGTGGATCGTTAGCCGGCCTAGGATGACGTTGTACGGGGATTGAAAGTCAGCAACAATGAACCTTACTCGTTCGGACTTGAAGGCTTCTTTGGTCCTGAGGGTTAACCTGAGGTCGATATAGCCTTTCGGAAAGGACTGTTCGCCATTAAATCCTATCAAGGTGGTTTTGCATGGCTTGAGATCCTCCAGGTCAAGGTGCATCCGCTTATAGGCGTCCCAGCTTATGATATCGGCCGAGCTCCTTGCATCAACAAAGATCCTCTTAACTCGGCAATTAACCAAGGTACCAGTGATTACTAGTCCATCCAGATGGCCGGGTATGACGTCTTTCAGTTCTTCGTCGATGAAGGTCAGGGTAGGCGGCCTCGGTTTCTTGGGGTCCTCCTTGAACTTGGGGAGGTCTCGGACGATCAGTACCTCGCGGAGATATTTCTTCCGCTGGCTTACAGTGTCTCCGCCACCTCCAAATCCTCCGCTGACGATGTTGCATTGGAAATCCACGTCGGGAAACTCGTCGTCAGAGGTGGTCTTCTGCTTCTTCCCCTGCTTTCAAGGCTCCTTGAGCGGACTTCCAGTGTGGCCGCGGTTAGTGCCCTTGCGGGCCGTCCTTCCCTGAGTCTTGATGACATACTGACGTAGCTTTCCTTCTCTCACGAACTTTTCAATAGCGTCGCGGAGGTCGTAGCACTCGTCAGTGGTATGTCCGTGGCAGTCGTGGAACGTGCAGAACTTGGAACGATCCGTGTTGGAGCGGCCCCTAATCGACCTCGGCTTGTCGACCCGCCTCATCTCGGCTTGGGCTACCTCCTTCCATACCTGGGACCGAGGGACATTTAAGGGAGTGTAGCTATCGTACTTGGCCTTCTGGTCGGCTCGATCAGGTTTTGATCGGCTCTCGCTGGTTCGCCTTCATGTCTCGGACCTTGGCCTTCTCGACCGGTCTTCGTCTCTGGGCGGAGTGTTCCTCGCCCGTTCGGGTTCGTCGACGTTGGCCGCCTCCATTTGCTCTACTTCCAAGTACTTCTTCGCCTGGGTGTAGAATTCGGTTAATGTGTACACTGGGTTCTTACATAAGTTTCGGGCCAGTCGTGATGACGGGTCTAGCCCGTTGACCAGGCAGTGTATGTGGACCTCTTCGGGCAGCGTTCGTACTTGCATGGCTATGTCGCGGAACCGATCCAGGTACTTCTGTAGGGCCTCGCCTTTCTTCTGTCGCACTTTGCTCAGCGTGAATTCGGTCTTTGGCTGCTTTTTGATGGTGGCGAAATGCAACTCGAACTTGCATCCGAGGTCTTCGAAGCTCCGGATGGAGTTGTCCGGGAGAGAGCTCAGCCATCTGTGCGCTGGTCCGGTCAGAGTAGCCGCGAAGAGACGCTGGATAACCAGGCCTCTAATTTGTCAGACCCACATGAGCTTTTCGAACACGTCAAGGTGGTTGCGTGGATCTTAGGTTCCGTCGTACTTCAGAAGGTCGGCCAGATCGAAATGCTTTGGGTATCGGGCCGTCGCCGCCTCCCTCGAGAAGGGGGATCTGCCGGAGTCTGACAGATATGTCACTCGGTACTCCCAGGGGGATCCGAGCCGAGGTGATCTGCGAGCCCGGAGAGTTCTGTCCTCCACGCGGTGCTCTTCTCTGTTTCGGCCCTCGCTGGCAGCCCCGATCGGTACGGTTAGGACCGTCACCGTGGTTTCCGACGTTCTCTGAGGGCTGTTGTCGGCCTTGCTCCATATTCGTCCTCCGCTCCGACTCGCTATTGTCGCGGCGTGGGTTCCTCGGCTCTGAGCTGCTCGAGGAACTGCTGTCATCCACAGGGGCCCTCCTTCCTCTTCTATGATTCCTTCGGCGGTTTCCCTGTCGGCGATCGTTCTCGAGCGCATCCTGAATCATTCGGCCAAAGGCTTCAAAGTCAGCCTGTCTCTGTAGGTCGTCTCGTTTCTCCTTGTTTTCCAGCCTCTGGAGGAATGACTCCTGCGTCCTTCGAAGGATGCAGGCATCGGCTTCGACTGCCTGGACGTCTCGCGCCGAGGGTTCTGTGTGCGCTTCCTGCAGTGGCTGCTCTTCTGCGGAAGGGGAGGTTGTCGTGTCAGTAACATGCCCTTCTGGGGTGTTTTCTCGCCGCGGTTGCTCCGGGGGCTGATCTGGTGGAGGCCGGCTTGGCTGGGGGTCTCCGCCCACTGGTGGGGGATTTCTGTTGTGGCTTCTGGTGTTTGCCATTAGTGGTCACGGGGATTGAAGTTTACGGGTCCCCACGGTCGGCGCCAATGTTCTGTCCTAAGAACACAGAAAGATGGGACTTGACTAGGTTGTCAAGCCTAGAGCCTACGTACCCTTTGAAGGGATCAAAGTCCACGTAGTTCGTAGTATACGTAAAGGCGTGAAGCCAGGGGGTGATGTGTGTGCTCTGTGTGATAGGAAGTAAAGAGAGCATAGATTAGAACATGTGCACCTGTTTAGGGTTTCCTTGTATTTATAGAGGAGTCCGGTGCGAGTATCCCTGGTTTAATGAGCGATATCCGGGGTTGAGAGATCAGGGGCTGATATCTCGGGCTCCTGATTGGGGGAGATTCTCCATTAATAAGATCCTATATTGGTGGGATCCCATATCGCTGCCCGTTATAGCGTAGATTCTGTTCCAGGCGTGGTTGGGCCGTGGTCCGGACTTGGGCCTTTTGGGCCGGTCCGTAACAAGAAAAGAATATTAAAAAAATATTTATGAAATTAAGTGAATATCGATAATGTAATAAGATAGACAATTATTTTACAAACCTGTCATTTAGAAAAACAAGGTTAAGTGCTATTAAAAATGCAGTTACATAAATTACAATGAAAGGTAGGCACTCAATAAATTCAAGTACATATATTTTAATAATAAAAGTATATTACAATAGAAATAATTACAATGTCATCATCCTATACCTTATATTTTGGAATTCCGTCATAATTGTTTTACTATCAATGCTATCAAATACATCTTTTTCAATATAAGGCACTAAATAATCATTTAACCATTCATCTCCCATCTGATTACAAAGTACAGTCTTGATGTATTAAGAATAGACATTTAATTTAAGGGTGAGTAATCATTCAAATATATATTAATATTTTTATTAAATAAAAAATATCTAAAATTCAACGGGGGCACTTACCTCCTACGTGGGTCTGCCATGTGTATATTGCCCTTAAAAATGTCCAACATCAAATACTTTTTTAGGTATAAAAGTAACTATATGGTTATAAAACAAGTGGAAAACTCACACTCACTGTCAAATGGAAAATGTTCACCGTCAAACACATCCTCACATTTGATTGTTTTCACCTCCATATTCCCATAACGGCCTTTTTCTCATTTCGATTTCTTATAAATTATAATACAAAACATGTAAATGCACTTATTCCAATTCGAATGCTACGAATTCCTATAAATATGTGTGTGTGTGTTGTGGGTAGCATCAGCCTTCACAAGCTAATTCATGAGCTGTGCAAGCAAAAGACAGAGGGAAAGGGACGAACAAGAAGCTTAAGCTTGGGAGAACCAGAACAGAGAAAAGATCAGAGACAGCCATTTTTGGGGCTTCTTATGCATTCTGTCATTAATTCTGCGACAACACAACATCATTTTGCATTTCCATTTTCCAGCTGCGCACAGCTTTCTCTCACCTCGCCACTCTCTCACACACACACTCTCACTCTGCTCCACCAACACACCCTTTCTCTCTCCTCCCCTCACCTCCAACGTTCTTCTTCTTCCTTATGAGACTTCCTTTCTTCCCTGCTCATTGTTCCCACCATTGCTCCTCCACTCACTTTCACCATTTATCAGCCCTTACTCTGTTTTCTTCCTCTGCAAACACAAACCGCTAGCCCCAAATAGATTCCGCCCCAATCTTCTTCAGCCACAACCACCCAAAAGAGAAGGTGATTGTCATCATGGGAGCCATTGGCGCTGGCAAGTCCAGCCTTTCCATTGACCTCGCAACCTATTTCTGCTTCTCTGAAATCATCAATTCCGATAAAATGCAAGTCTACAGAGGCCTCGATATCACCACCAACAAGATCCCCATTCACAAGATCATCTCCTCGGCGATGTCCACTCGGAAAATGGAGAGTTCACGCCTTTAGATTTCTGTTTGCGCAGTGACTCTGTCATCTGCGAATAAACCTCAATAGCCGGAAACAAGGAGGATGAATGTAGTTTAACAGTGAATGTTTTCCATTTAACGGTGATATAACTATAAGTGTAATTTTGTACCTATTTTATAATCATATAGTCATTTTTTGTACCTAAACAAACACTTGGCCCTCATATATATTTTTGCATGTTTATCCTTTATTTTATTATTAAAAAGGTAAAGAAAAAGAAAAGACCATTTATTTTGGTGAAATTGTTGATTTTCATTCAGATAAAATCCACCTACTGCTCCCCCTAATTAAGAGTAATTTTATCGACCATATCATATTTTTCATTCATATAATTCAAACCTTTAATATTACTTAAAAAGATAGTCAAATAACTTTGAAATGCTTCTCTTGGAGGTGATTAAAATTGTAGATAGTTTGTTATATTTTATTATTTATGTTTGGTGGATTTTTGTAATATAGATTAACAGTCAATACTATAAATGGTTGACTTGGCCGGTCAAAAAAATATACTATAAATATTAATTTGACATGCCATTTTGTACAGCGTTCACATTATGTTATTTGGGATAGGTTATTCTACATACCCCTACTTTACCTACCTCTACCTACCTCCTTCAGAACCGTTAGATTATGAGATCATCCAACGACACAAAATTAAGCAATAAAACCCTATTGTTTCCCTTCTCCCACGGCTTCGCAGATTCCCCTCTCCCCCTCTCTCCCACGGCTTCGCAGACTCCTCGGAAGGAAACGTCCACCCAACTCAGAACCCTAATGCACCAACCTCTCGCTCGTCAGCGATGACGGATGGTCGGAAGAGATCAGAGGTCGTAGGATCAGGATCTTCTCTACCTACCTCTGCCTACCTACCTCCTTCAGAATCGTTAGATTATGAGATCACCCAACGGTAGAAAATTAAGCAATAAAACCCTATTGTTTTCCCCCTTCCCCCTCTCTCCCACGGCTTCGCAGACTCCTCGGAAGGAAACATCGATTAGTGCAGAACCCATCTGAATCCCAACCCCGATTTCTGCCTACATCACTCTCTTTCAGATTCTCCTCTCTCTAATCTCTACTTTCCCTCCCAATTCCACTCCTTAAATCTTCATCTTGAAGTCGCTGTTTAATTATCTGCTCTCTCGCTGGGTTGTTCCGAATCTTCTGGTGGTATGTATTCTTAATGTTTATTTATGAGCTTCCCTTCCCATTTATCTCATTTGATTATTGTGAGTACGTGTCTCTACGAGTTTCTATTTCGTGTTTTTCTACTTTATGCTTCCGACTATATATTTGCTCGATTGGGTATGAGAACGGAAGGAGAGCAAAATCTGTTTCCTATTTGAAAGATTATGGTGCGCTGCGAATGAATCCAGAAACAACAATGAATGAATCCAATATTGCTCAAATAATTCTGGTTACTGTGTTGGCTCAAAACTAGCTCAACCAAAAAATATAATGTCGACTTCTTAACAATCTTCCCTCCAAATGTTCTTAAATCATTGATTGTACACTGATCCCTCTTTGTTTTATTCTTTTGTGGAGAAAGCATTTTAAATGCAACTCTATCATCTATATTCTTTTGATATCGCTGATGTTTTTTGCTCGGATGGCAGTGTAAGTCTCAAAATTTGTCCATCTGGATGTCCCGAACAGCACCTGTACTGTTTTGGAATAGAAACCTTTTCTTTGAGAGGGAGGAGGGGATGAGGTTGGGGGAGGGTTAATTATTGTTCTCTTAATACTTGTGGAACTATAGAGGTATGCATGTATTTTTTGGAGATTCGTGCTGATAAATTAGCTGGTTGGAAAATTGAGTTAGTTTGGAATTGCATGGGATGAGTGCGTATGGTACTGAAGAATTTCGTCCAGATTCCACCTTTATGTTTATTAATATTGATATATCAATTTGCAGAGGGATTCAATAGCTTTGATAAGTGTCTAAGACTCAGTCTGTGGATATTTATTTATGCTTGCTAGATGTCCTTTTTTCATTGGAAATCTTGTTCTCCTTTATTGCATTTTATTTCTTCCCAGTAATGTTTTTTCTTTCATCAGGAAAAAGCATGCCACTTTGTCTAAATCTGCAATACTGAACATCTGGGCGATATGCAAGTACAGTTGAATCAATGACTGATCAATTATACGAAAAATTCATTTCATTTGTATGTCTCTTTCAACTACTGATGCAAGAACTTTTTGGTGGGTTTTGTGCAGAATGTGAGGCCACCATTGCCACCTGAATGTCCATTGGCATTGACAAGTCTAGTCACCAGATGCTGGGCAGCCAATCCACGTAAACGGCCACACTTTGATGAGATAGTTTCAATCTTGGAGGGCTATTCAGAATCCCTGAAGGAGGATCCAGACTTCTTCTCTAATTTTATACCACCTTCTCCTAATACTAATATCATTAAGGATTACTTACCAGACTGCATTTCTGGTCGGAAATCTGCTCTGTGTCATGCTTAATCTCATGAACGTCAAATACGTTCAATGAATAAGTACTAGCTGTCCATAATCCCTTTTTTTCCTCCTCTTTCTTTTTAAAAAAAGTTAGTGGAGATTCGTTTTCCCCCTCTCCTGGTGTAAGAGAAGAGAAACAGCTGTATGCTTCCTCAATTATTGATGAGTTGATGGCTATGGCCGGTATTCCTAATGCCCAAGAATGTGATTTTTTTTTTTTAAATATTTAATAATAAAGTGTGAGTTTGATTCTGATTATACAGATAATGTTTGGACAAAACTTAGCGGTTTAATTGTTCAACTTCAACCAAGAAACTGAGTTGAGCCGATCGCGATTATACGGTTCCCTTTTTTTATTTTTGGATTAAGTTCTTTATTAATAAAATTTTTGTTATGGATTGCAATCAGGTTTCTTGTAGTGAAAATTATTGCAACTCACCCGAAAAATTGTCGTTAATTGTCCAGTAATTTTTTTTTTTTTTTTGAATGATAGGATTTAAATGTATATCAATATATCTCTATACATATAAGCCACGTTATCCAACGGCCTAACTAGATTTAGTTATGATACACAGAGTATGAGTATCAGATTAATGCTTGCTTTGTGGTTGCTAACTTTTTAGTATGCATAAATGAAAACAAGATTAAATGGGATTGGTAGGCTTACAATAAAATTACATCAACCATGAAGAGTTTGTTCTCTTTAGCCAACCATATGAGCACAGAGCACTTATTCTATGTATTCCAATGTTTGCTATTGCTATAACTATTTGAAATACTTTTTGCGTTGTTCTCATTTAGTAATCTATTATGTCATGAAATATGATAGCCCGTTTGTGTGTATCCTCATCTTTTGAGCTTATTGAATTAGAGTTCCTTGAAAATTAATTTAAGTGTGCTGGTGTTAGATTATTGTAGTTAAAAGGGATACATTATCACTTTTCATTAATCTCATTAGCAAGTCACTAGCTCTATTTGTTCTCCTTTAACCAAATGCGTCTATGTTTTGCATAATTTTTGAAAACTGAGGACACTGTTCATAATTTGGCCAAGCCAACCCTCTTTGCTTCACTGAGTTCATAACTTTCCAAGCCTTTCCAGCAAGCTGTTGGCTACATCTTGCCTGAAATAATCAAGTGAACAGATTAAAATACAAACTCCTAAAAATTATAATTGCTACAGGTGCAATCATACCAAGTAGAGAGTAGAGTAGACTTCTGTGAATCTGTTGGTATGTCAATCACTTCTGATATAACATCAATAGCATTTCTTCTCTGTGGAATATTTCCAGATGGAAGACGCTTTAAAACTTCTTTAAAGCACTTATCATCTTCACTCCTGGTGGATCACAATGCAAATCAGTAAGTAAAAAATATACTAAATTTAAAATAAAGATCATTGATTAGGAGAGTCATCCTTCTTAGCATCAAAGGAAAAAGAATAGAGTTAATACATTAAGCAGTATTCTGCTATCATCATGCCAGATATACCTTTGCCACTTACGTAGAATTAACATATTTGAAAGCGAGTTTATTTTGGTATTCGTGCAAGCAAACCACATTAGCATGCTAAAACTAATATCATCGGATGACAGGAGAACTAGCAATGCTAAAAAAGTGAGCATCCATCTTTCTTTCAGATACCAAAGGCCCTATAACTTCATCCCAGATGTAACAATGACAATGTCATACAAATAAAAGAGAATAATTCTTTTAAGCTAAAACATGATGGTTACTAAATTGACATCCTTGTAGTAATTGCAGACTAAACACAAATTGTTGCCAGGGAAAGTACATGCAAAAACATTTGCCGGATTATACAGCTCCACAGAGGCCTTCTACAAGACCTCTGGTTTAGGTACCTGTGGTGCAAGAATCCGTAAAATATCCATCCCACATTCTAATACCATGCTTTCAAATTTCTTGCTATCTAGACGTCCCAATAGCAGGCATAAACAATTTAAGAAAAACCTTCCGGTCTCGTCTTCACTATCTTTCTTGTCAGCAAGCCCACTAGAATGGTTTTCCATATAATACTGCATGATTTTAGGATATCAGAAACAAAACAACTCCTACTTTTAGGAACCCCTGGACCTTTTTCCAGTAATTGAAGAGGAGAGAATTGAAACGAAGGAAGAGTTTAGGAACCCCTGGAGCTTCTATATCCGATACACCGCCTTGGTCGCAAAGAACACGAAGCAAGCGGCTGATATGATTACTAATCAGCGGAAGAAACACTGTTCTTATTTGCAGCAATCAAATATTACGTAAGGCAAAGTGGACAGAAAAGTGACTAATTACAATATCTTAAGGTTAACAAAAAGCAAAAATCACTTGACGGTGCGAAATATGAGCCTCATAACTATTCAATCAGGACAGAAAAGTGACATCAGACTATTCAAAGAAATTGTTCTGCCTACCGGGAAACAGAAGTAAATCTTCACACCGCACAGAAAAAGGATCAGAACAGAGAATGAATGAGAATTCTAATGAAGCAATAAATATAAATCTAAGATCAAAGGTCATGACGTTGAACTTCATCTGACGATAACGAGCGATGGTAGAGAAGATCCTGATCCTACGACCTCTGATCTCTTCCGACCATCCGTCATCGCTGACGAGCGAGAGGTTGGTGCGTTAGGGTTCTGAGTTGGGTGGACGTTTCCTTCCGAGGAGTCTGCGAAGCCGTGGGAGAGAGGGGGAGAGGGGAATCTGTGAAGCCGTGGGAGAAGGGAAACAATAGGGTTTTATTGTTTAATTTTGTGTCGTTGGATGATCTCATATTCTAACGGTTCTGAAGGAGGTAGGTAGAGGTAGGTAAAGTAGGGGTAGGTAGAATAACCTATCCCTTTTATATATATATATATATATATAATGATCAATTTCCATAAATATTAAGTTCAGAAATATATGGCGGAGAAACAGAAATTAGAAGTAAATGAGGAGTTGTTTTTATGCTGTTAGAAATTAAAATGAAATAAATTGACCCGAATAGATATTTTTCCATACGATTAACAATTATAATATTCAATTCAACCCATTGAATAGACACTGCGTTACAGAAATATATCATTAATATTATCCCATACTCCCTCCTACACTAATTATAAAATAAAGTTGACTTTTTTAGAAAAATTAAGGAATGTAATTAAATTACTTTAGGGTATTTTTATTTTTATTTTTTCTTTAAACTAATTAATTTAACTAATAAACTGATATATAATTTGAGGATACAATAACATATGATATGATTAAATAACTTATTTAGTTTCCTTAATTTTTCAAAAAAAAGTCAATCCGATCCTATAATTAAAATCCAAGCTAGTACGAGTAATATATTTGATCTCATTCATTGATTTATATCCTAACAAATGGGGAAGAAATCTCCAATAACCTTCATAACCTTCAAAACTTATCCTTTAAACATATGTTCCAGATTACAAGTAGCACGCTGGTTGATGTGATCCAAATTATAGAGGTTGATAGGGAGGAGATTGTATTACCCTCCTCTATTTTTAGATATAAATTATTCATATTAATTAATTTCATGAATTTATACATTATATATATTAAAGTTGATCAAAGAAGCGACCCGGGTCAGATAAAAAAAAAAAAGAGGTGATCAAAGAAAAATTTCACCATCATAAATTGGTTGATTCTCTCCTACCAGAAGACAATTTTTATCCTATCTTATCATCAAATTTGAAATATATAGAATTTTATGGCCCCTTCGTAAACATATGTGAGCTTTGCAGAGGCACACGTGTATTCAATTTTTTTTTTTTAAAAAAAAAAACAGAGATAGGAGTAGAAGTCAACACATACACCAGTCCCATTTTATTTCTTGGGTTTTATATTTCTCCTGTTATAGGAGAAGATTTTTTTCTCCTGCAAGCCTAAAATGTTGTCGTCACATGCTACCTTGTTTTTCGGAATGATTGCTTTTGGGTGTTCTTGGACTCCAATTATCTCGACAGCGACGCAGTTCTCGCTACTTACGGCTTCACAGAGTCTGAGTCATTCCAACCGAACGACGGCAATACAAACGACAGCAAGGAGAAGCTTTAAATTTATCGGATTGAGAAAACGCACTGAGAAAAACCAACACGAACGACAGCAAGGAGAAGCTCTCTCATTCCAACAGTGGTTATCTTTTATATAAGCTAATACACACCCACCACAAGGGAATGGTTATGAAAATGAAAATAATAGGTACAAACGAATGGAAAAATAGTGGAGAAAGAGAGAATTAGTTGCCAAGATAACCATGAAGGAAGAACAAGGAGATTGATTGAAACGACTTTTTATCCAGTAGAAAAGCTGAGCACAGAGGGCAAATGGAATGAAGTAAGAGAGGATAAAAATAACCTGATAGTGACAGAGGGCAAATGGAATGAAGTAAGAGAGGAAAAAAAATATCCTGATAGTGATAGTGACGACAACATTTTAGCTTACAGGAGAAAAATTCTTCTCCTGTAACAGGAGAAATATAAAACCCTTATGGCTTATTTTATTTTACTATAACAAAATTCTAAAATAAATCTATGTTATATATATTTTGTACGATAAAATCCCTTTGTATTACTTTACTTTTGATTTATAAAATGAGAGAACTATATAGATATGATTTTAAGAATTTAATCAATCAATTTTTTTAATTTTATTTAGAATGATAAAGAAAGAATCCAACTTCGTCAGGAATGAGCCTTGAGTTTAAATTGGTATTAAACGTATTAATTGAACATACACTTGAAATCTCCAAGTGCATGTTTCTTGCTGATATTGTTCTTGTGGTTGAGTCAAGAGAAGAAATTAATTATAAAGTTGAATTATGGAGAAAAAACTTAGAGTCAAAAGGTTTCCAACTAAGTAAGAATAAGATAGAATACGTGCATTGCACTTTTGATAAGATGAGAGGAAAAAGTGATTTGGAGGTGAAAATGAGAGATCACGTCATTCTACAAGTGACAAAGTTCAGGGATTTGGGATCAATTTTGTTAGAGATGGTGAAATTGATAGAGATGTTAATTATAGAATTCAAACTGGGTGGTTTAAATGGAAAAAAGCTATCGGAGTTATTTGTAATCAAAAAATACCTAATAAAGTAAAAGAGAAATTTTATCATACTATTATTCGGCCAGCAATGTTTTATAGTAATGAATGTTGGGCTTTGAAGGATCTATATGAGAACAAAGTGGGGGTTGCTGAGATACAGATGTTGAAATGGATGTGTAGCCCTATAAGAAAAGATAAGATTAATTATACAAGGAAGGGTTAGAGTGGCACCTATTGAAAAAAATAGTAGAAAATCATTTGAGATGATTTAAATATATACAAGGAAAGCTATTGGATGTGCCAATGAGAATGGTAGATAAAGTTGTTTTGAGCTTGGTTAAAAGGGTAGAAGAAGGCCAAAGAGAACACTCAATGAAATTATTGGGTAAGATCTCTTAATAACAATTTATCCTAAGATTTGTTTTTTGACAGAACGTATGGATAAGATCTTTCAGTTAACAATTTATCCTAAGATTTAGTTTTTGACAGAACATAATGACGTCGTTTGATCTATGTAGCTGACCCTACTTAGTGGGATTAGTGGGATTAAGACTCTTGATCATTAGTAAATGAAGGTGTAATAAAGAAAATATAATTAACCATTGAAATGACAACCTTGCATCCGTACCATTTATAGCTAAGTAATTAGACCTTCATTCACATGATCACAGCTATTCACTAACAGATGCAATGTAGAATATGATCACAATTATTCACTTTAATGTAAAAATTAAACTACAAAGTGAATTTGATATTACTGACAAAAATGAGTAGTGTCTAATTTAAATTGACAGCTTCTTCTCCAATCAAACCCATAAAAAATATTGAATAATTCAATTAATATTTATTTAATATATATGATTGATCATATTTCGAAAAGAATTTCTTGTTACTAATTGTTTCTATAACCGAACTTATTATTTAAATTAATATATAACATATTTACCTAATTTAATTGGATTATACAAGTTAGTTAAATTAGTTCATATGATATATATAATTTCTAATTATTTAAATTAATATATAACATATTTACCTAATTTAATTGGATTATACAAGTTAGTTAAATTAGTTCATATGATATATATAATTTCTAAAACACTGTAATCATCTTCCTTAATTCTTTCATCTCTTCTCCTCCTTAATTATTGTAGAAGACGTATCAACGAGATAAATTAGAAAAAGATTGACTAATATTGTAAATAAGTATTATATTTAAGACTAAGATCATTTTTTCAAATAGGTCATACATTAAAGACTACAAGGATTACTATTTGGAGATCACCAAACAAGTTCTCAAATTTCTTTTCTCAATGTATCGTAGTGGTGTGCCTTGAGGGAGGATTCTTGTGATAGTGATTGGGATTACTTTTGAACACCTCAAAAGTAAAGTGTTTATTCATGCAAATCAAGTCAAAACTCATCTCACATATTTGTGATAAAGAAAAGTTTTGGAGGGGTTCGGCATCAGTTCCCCACCAAGGCCAGGGCACGGCCCCGGGCTCTATGAGCACTTACTGGGGACTTACGAGATCGCCTACCACAGGAATCTCAGCGACGGCAGAGGGGATTGGACCCACGACCCAAGGGCCTAGTCCTGAATCCCTTACCATCTATGTCATCTCTCATTGGCAACTCATCTCACATATTTACTTCATATATTGTATATCATGATTGAAAAGCTACTTGTAAATGCTCCAATTACTACTATTAAAGGCATTCATGCTGCTGGTTGGGAAATGGGCTTCTACTCATCGTTGAGCCCTGCTTACTTGTTCCTCTAGACCTCTACTTATTATTAGTTTTTTTTTTTTTTGGTCTTTGTTGTGTTTTTCTTTATGGTATCATCTTACTAACTTGGACTAGGCCTTCCTGCTTACAAATGACCTATCTTGGTAGAGAAGGCTTTTTAAAAAAAAAAAAAAAACTTTTTCTGATTGATATAATTGTCTCATTTTATATATATATATATATATATATATATATATAAGAGATAGAGAGAGAGAGAATGATTAAAATATTTTCTTAAAAATAAAAAGGTTTCCCTCCACAACGACTGGGCCATCTATGTCCAAGTAAGGTCACTGAGTTTCATGAAAGTTTCTCATCCTACTGTTTACAGGTTACTTCTTAAGAAGACAAAGCTTTCACCAGAGCTGAACTAGTAGCAGAATTTACGACGTAAGTATGTGAGAAGAATTTTATCTCAGCTTATGTAAAATTGCTTTTGAAACCATGGCTTTAGGGTTTCCCAAACAAGCAAGTCTTGTGAGAATCTTGTCAAGTTTCCTTTATGTCAACTTTGTGTCATCTATGAGAAGGCTTTTTGACCAAAATAAAGAAAAAAAATTACCAAATTAAAGCAGATTGGAAACATTTTATCAAAGTAATGCAGTTGGTGACGTAAGGACAGATTACGCCACTGACATTTAATTTATATATATATATATATACACATACATATATATATATGGGATCAGACCCACAATTGTGGGTCTGATTTCACGCCATATAGTGGCGTGAACCTCTCTCACGCCACTAATGGCGTGAACATTATTCCGGTAAATTTCAATGTATTTTATTTTGGCTTTTTTTTTTTTGAAAAAAAAAACATTATTTTGATGCTTTCCCCCATATGAGAATCTTGTAAGCTTTTACTTTATCTCAGGTCTTACGCTATGTAATGGTATTTCATCTTGTAGTTAGTCCCCAAGATTTATATAAGGAAGCCTTGTCTATTCAAGGGGTATAATGAGTCGTACCACCTAGTTTTAATAATAAAAGAGTGTTTTTCGTATAAATTTCTTTTGAGCTTCTTTTTTCTCCTGAAAGCCTAAGCTTATAATTTCTCATTATTATCTCTAGATATTTAAGTATGCTCTACACTTGCTTCTTTTAAGAAGACAATATGCATAAAAAAGAATATGACTACAATCCATTAGTGATGACAAGAAATCGCTAACTTTGGAATTCTATCATAATGTTTGGAGACTAATGGCCTAACGTGACTTGAAAATGAAGAGTTAAATGAGGCCTAACCTGGATTAAGATCTTGACACTACATGAAAGAACTCCATCGCCATGTGGTATCATTGTTCAACAATATATATATATATATATATATATATATATATATATAAAAGCATCAATTCAAAATTTTAAATATATGCCATTGAATTTGTATTTAGATGGTATAGATCTCACCACAACTATGAGCACCATGGTGGTCATCGCACTAAATCGGTTCAACATTTTCCTTATAGGTCGTTGAGCATTCTCTCTCAACTCTAGAGGCATAAAAGAACAAAATTACATCATTAGAAACTCAAGAATACCAATTGAGATTCAATTAAGTATATTTGTACTTTAACTCTTTATTTAGACATTCTAAAGCGTTTAATTAATCTGTTAATTTTTTTGCCAATATTTAATCTTTTTTTTTTGTTGCCCATCCGGTATACAGAATTTCGCCCTGACTAATCCGAATCCAATCTGGGTCGTGCACCTGACTATAGTGAGTGAATCTCCGAGCGGGGTTTTTCTGCATTCACAAGGTTCGAACTCGAGACCTTACTTAAGCAACACAAGCCGCTTACCACTTGTACTTATACCAACCCCGTTGGTACCAATATTTAATCTTTATTTAGACATTCTGGACTGAAATATGAACCGGTCCAGCGGTATCCTTATTTTTACTATAATTTAATCGAAACCAAAACATAAAAGTTAACCTTTAATTTAAATCAAAAGTTGACATCTAATTAACCTATAGTTTAACCCGACAAAATCAAAGTTAACATATAATTTAACTCAACCGTAAAGATATTCAGGATACCATTTATTTATTTGTTTTTGTGAAAAACCCGTTAAAATGTATCCTAAATTTCTAATTTATTACAAAAACTCTTGTTTTATGGTTCCACAATTATATACATTTTCATCCATAAAAAATATAAACATTTCTGCGACTAATATAGTTAGGAAAACTAAGGACAAAGATCATCAACTCAAGTAGGCTACCCGCTACCATCACCTGAGTAAATGGTTAGGGGTTCAAACCACAATCCTTGTATATGTAACAACTTTAGTCATAAATTAAGTTAAAGTCACAGATTTGAGTCCTATGTATTTAGGCAATAATTTAAAGGGTTTAATGTTTCTACTTTTGCTGCAAAAAAAAAAAAAAATTCACACTTGCATAAAAGTGAGTGGGTTCCATTGAAAAGAAAAGAAAAAGAAAATATTAGTAGGATCCATTCACTTTTATGTGAATATAGCGGAAAAAATTTTCTGCAGCAAAAATAGAAATAGCAAAAATAGAAATATTAAACCCTAAGTTAAACTCCCAAATTCATTGAATGGAACAAAATTTAATAATAAAATAACTCTGCACACATTTCTAAGAACACTCAGCAATATTTCAGAGAATTATAAGAAACCATGACCCCTAGCTACATGAACTCTACCTCCAAGCCTTTTACTCTCCCAGAGAAGATTTATATATGCGAGTGAGAGTGAGAGTGAGTGAGAGTGTGAGTGAGTGTGAGTGAGAGTGTGTGTGTGAGACGTGCAAAAGCAGATATATTCAAGAGATCATGCAGGTCAGTAACCAAAAAACCTTCGCCAGAAGTCTCAGATGCCATGAATCTTTTTACTCATTACATATATAACTGGTAAACAAAATTCATGAGCACCGTAATAACGCAATTATAAGGTAAAAAAGAAGAAAAGAATGTTGATACAAGAAACTTTCGGGACAGATTCAACATTTAAGAAAAGAATGACCTATTAAGGAAACTGAAACGATCCACCTATATCGGTAGCACCAGCCGGAGGATTGATTGCAACCCATAGGAGAGATATAGTGATTGCTAACAGACCTGACCATACAAAAACAATGGTTGGTGTCCTTCCTCTTCTTCCCATCAAACCTTTTGCAAATGGATACAGATGAGCTAAGACCCAGAAGCTGAAGAAGACACCGCCAAGCAGACGGCTCCACTGCGGTATGACGCTGTATATGGTTCGGCTAACCCCGACCGCTATCGCTATTAAGTTGACCATCATGATTGTGATGGGCGGTATCATCAAAGATGACCATTTGACAATATAGAGATCAGCAAACTCATCATCAACATCATCACCTCCAGATTTTGAAGTCAATGTGAAGGAGATTTCGATCCCTGCTATGACTTTCAGCAAACCTTGGAGCACAGCAGCAAGATGGGCACTGGTGCCTCCAATCAACCAAAATTGCTCATTTCTCCACCATTCTTCGAGCTCGATACCGGACCACTTAATCTCAAGGATAGCAAGCATGCACAAAGTCACAGTGATGGTCAAGAGATAAGTAAGGAATGTGACACTGAGGGACGCAACAATGAATTGGCCTGAGAAGAGGGAAAGTGCAGGAAGGAAACAATAGACAATCAGGAATATGGAAGTGAATGGGTAAATGCCGACATTGAGGTATGCAATTCGTTGAAGAAGCTTCATTCTTGGGCTAGCCAGAAGGGCATTGTTTCGAGAGAAGAAAATCTCAACTGAGCCAGTAGCCCATCGAAGGACCTGATGCAACCTGTCTGTGAGATTGATTGGTGCAGTTCCACGGAAGGCATCACGCTTGGTCACACAATATACAGATTTCCATCCCCTATTGTGCATCCTATATCCAGTAACCACATCTTCAGTAACAGATCCATAGATCCATCCAACACGATTTCCCCACTCAGTTTTGTCCTCATACCAACACGAGATGACACTGATTGCTTCTGCCACTGTCGATGCATCAAGAAGATCACGAGGGATGGTGAGAGCACCAGGTGGGCGACCATTTTTCACTGCAGGATGATCAGCAAGAGGCCGGCCTTGGAACTCTGCAACTGGAATGGAGTCAATGAGGAAAGTTGAGTTCCCAAATTTCTTAGGGAATGTCGAAAGATCCATCTCTTCATCATCAGAATCGCCCATCCTTAATGCCCGATTCTCTTCATGGTTGTTTGACGTGGAGGCGTGCTTCTTGCGACGGCCAAAGCAGCAACTACAACATCCTGGGTGGCTTTCTTTTGCACGAGGTGGGTCAAAACCATAAAGGGCAACTCGTCTAAAAAGACACCCAGTGCCCACATAGACTGGACCTTGAAGTCCATCAAGAGCTCTCATATTGACATCAAAGAAAACTGTGTTGTGATTAGCATATCGATCAGAGGGATCAATCCCCTCAAACCTTTGTGGGAACTGGACATAACAAATGCGATCTCCTCCACGATCCATCATGAAGCACATGCCTTCCCTTATTGCCTTTGAGTTGTAGATATAATGATCACAGTCAAGATTGAGAATAAAGGGGCCATTAGACATTATAGCTGATGCCCGAACTAAGGCATTCATAGCACCTGCTTTTTTGTTGTGATCATAACCTGGACGCTTCTCACGAGAAACATAAACAAGAAGGGGCAAACGGATATCAACATCAGTCAAGTCAATGAGCTTTGTATCATCAGCACTTCCAAGAAGAGGCTCATCACTGGGAGGTTTCAACATCACCTGCATCATTGATGAATAATAATATACTCATTTTCATATTCAGGAAAGCATAACCAAGAAGAATAGTGCGTGTGGGCAAATTTCAAAGTCGAACAGAACTATTATAATAGGATTTTTGAAATACCTGAATTATACCAGCATGATCACCCCTAGAGTGCTCAGGTGCAGAAGTTAGCCAAGTCCCAGGCCAATGAGTTCCATCAGCCATCCATGTTGCTTTTGGAATCTTTGCACTCTCAACAGCTTCATCTTCCCTATTTTGTCTTTGAAGTTTCATGGCCTTAATTTCCTCTCTTGCATGATAGGCATCTGATCGCCGGCGGATAGACTCAGGAAGACTATTGGTTCTGACCTTGAACTCATCATACTCACGCTTCACCCGTCTACGATCCTTGACAAAATCTGGCCGCACTTTGTCCTTATAAGGATCTCTCTTCAAATTGAAATATGACTCAGGATTCCTAGGCTCTATACCATGCTTACGACAGAAGGGCACCCATATATTAGCAAAGCTTGCAGCTTCAGCCATAGCCTCAAAAGTTAAAAGTGCACCTCCATCATCAGACACATAACAAGAAAGCTTCTCAACAGGATAATCTGCAGCTAAAATAGACAAGATGGTATTTGCAGTGACGAGTGGTGGCTCTTTTTCAGGATCAGCAGTAGAAACAAATAAATCTATTCCTGGGAGATCAGACTTTCCAGTCGGATTGTTGGGGGTAGGGGTCTCAAATTTTTCCCTCAAGACATTAAGATCCGTGGCACGATTAACTGGGCATAGCTTGGGCAGTTGATCCAGAAGCCAAGAAAAAGCAAACCATATCTCACAGACAACAGACATGCCCCATAGCCACATTGCGTCTTTATTTGGATTTGTAACCCTCCATTGTAAGAACAAACCCAGAACAGCCATGCGAATTAAAATAAGAAGACTGTAAAAACAAATGGAAGAATAAAAAGGGCATGGTCAGAGACATGAATGAAAGCATATAGTATTTCAGGTTCAACAAATTAATAATATAAATGCACATAGAAAGTTGATTTTATATAAGAGAAGAAACAGTTCAATTTTAGAATCCATCAGCAACACCATTTTTTGAAAAGAAAGATAGAAATCAAAGGGAGAATGACATTTGGGTCGGTCCCTATTTTTTTAAAAAAAAAAAATTAACAATAATAAAAAAGAGGAGGAAAAATATGAAGTTGTTAATACAGGATATGACAGTTTTAATCTCAAAAGGGTCATTATTTCAAGGACCAAAGTGCTAACAATTCCCTTTCGAGAGATCCAAATGACATTCTCCCTGAAACAAAAGACAAGATGTAATGGGGTTGATCGTTCCAAACCAAGCATTGTTTAACAAAGTGCTTAACCCAATTTTACAGGGAAATAAAGAAGTTCAATGTTAAAAAAGAATAAACTATACCGATATGGACTCAAAATAGCAGCAGGTATTTTCAGTTTCCTAGTAAGTGGCCTCCAAGGTCTATTCATGAATTCAGTTGGCTCAGAAACATCATCCTCTTTTCCATTTCCGAGTCCGCCTTCCTTTGGCCATATAGCATTTCCATAGCCATAGGTCCCCCTTGTTTCAAACAGCCACCGATTGTGATCAAAGTCTCCAGTTTGGCTCCTCATTAGTGCTGACTTAGTTGATTTCATTAAGGACAATCTCCTCTCCATTTTAGACATTCCACTTGGAGGAGGAAGGGGAAGAGGCCTCGCATTATCCACAGCCACTTCATCCAAGTCAGTGTTTTTATATGGCTCCTTGCATCCTGGGCACAACCCACCTCCTGTTTTTACAGCATCTATATAACAATCTCTACATATCTTGAAATCACACTCACAAGGAAGGATATCAACACCACGTTCGTCACTCATCACTTTTGAATCACAACCAGGAATTGCACAGGAAGATCCTTTTGCACCAGCCATCTGTGGGTGGTTTGCTTCAGATTCTATCACTTTGTCCATTAGATGGGCTCGCGTAACACTATTGAACCCACCTGTGAAAAGAGAGTTTGATACATATTGCTCCTCAACTTTCTGTGAGATTGATGGATCCATAGGTTGGTTATCCGGGGTTGGTGGTATATGCACTGTATAATTCATGAAATCACTACTACCTAGCTCACTGTCAAGATCATCCCTAGAGTAACTGATGTATCGACCAGATGAAGTTCTCCGGCCAAAAGTTACAGTTGGAGGCAGAGGAGGCTTCTGGCCATCAGGTGCATCAGAACTTGTTGACAGAGATGATCGGCTTGCTTTGAATGATTTTGATGCCATGTTTAGGAACGACTAAGATTGATTATCTTTATGCCCTGCAAATCAGAAATTTCCAGAAGAGATTAATTTCAGCATTATAGTTAATTCGTTTCATTTGACACAAGTTCGTAAGTTTAAAGTCAATAAACGTCATCAAAGTTCCAGAAAGAATCTAAATCTTCTATAGATCAAAATACAGTGATAAATGAAATGAAATAATGGCAAGGGGGGCATTGTAAGCGTCTCAATCTCAAAGCTTACAAACTTTTGTCACATATTCCTCGGTCATTATGGGAATCGAAGTATGAACCAACCGAAATTCCCAAAGAAAACAAAAGGGAAACAAAAAGTTGAAAAGGCGAGAAACATTTCACAAAGCTTTTGCCCGAATAGCACTATGAACCAACAGAGTAAATCAGAATCTACAAAAATTTCAAATGGTACAAGAAGAACAGGAGAGAGGTGACAGATTCGCCCGAATATAAAGTACCCAAAAGCAAAAGCTCGACTCATAGAGATCTTGTACCCAAAAACTTCTTTTCGCCCCTCACAATTTCTCATAACCAAAGCTCACACTACATCTAGGTGCTGAAGACGAAGTTCAATCCTCAGCTACGGTCCCTCTATCCTGAGATTTGACAAAATTGCAGAAGAAGAGAAGCACAACGCTGATCTTCCTAACCCATCATTATCAACTTTAAGTTAGCAGCATTAGGTAAAAATCTCTTTGACTTCCCTCCCTGCTTTACCAAAACCCACAAACAATGACCATAAATCTAGAAGAAAAGAAAAACAAAAATCTGGTCCATTTTCCTTTTCCACCGCTTTCTCGCGTTTTTCTCGGCAATCAATCAGCTCGTATGCAAGAAAAGTCACCACCACCAGTAAATCAAAAACATAAAATCATTTTTCACAAAAGGGATCAAGCAAGAAGTTGCAGAGACAGTGTAAAAAAAACCATACCTAAAGTAAGAAGAAGCTAAATGCTACTGAGAATTCAGATCTCTGCTCGATCTTCTCAATATCCCATTAGAGCAGAGAGTGCTTGTGCTTCGAAAACGAAGGAACGCTTCAAAGTTCTGAAAATATTGCAACCGAACTGTACCTTATACACACAAGCACACGCAGAGAGACAGAGCGGAAACAGATGGACTGAGTCGTGAGCAAAACTACAAGCATTACGAAACATGATTGAAAGCTTCTTCCTCAAAATAAAACTATTAAATTTTTTTTTTTTTTGGATATGAGGGAAGAGAGAAGGAGTCTTGAAAAGGTTGCGATTTTTAAAACGTCAAAGGTGGCAGAAATGGTGTGTGAACGATCATTTTGATCTTTCATTAAATTACAATATTAGCCCTTATCTTTTGTATATTTGCTATAGACCCACGCATTTATACTGGATAGATTAGATCATTAGAACTAGATAAGATTAAAAGCAGAAAAATTATTACCTTGACAGAAGAAAGTGATTACTACCAAAAAAAAAAAAAAAAGGAGAAAAAAAATTATTGGGATACCGGGAATATTGCTACCATGAATCAGGAAGAAGAAGAAAAGCGTTCCCATAATGAGTCTGTGTAAATCACATGCTATCCTTGACTTTGTATTTTGTCGTGTAGGAATAACTAAATAAATATAATAAATATTTCTAGAATAAATTGGTGGAAAATCCCTTATTAAAATTTGTATTGGTTATAGGGACATTATATGTTTTTATGTGCCCAGAGTATCAGAACTCTGCAAATTTTGCATACACATAATTTGTATGTTTGGTATGCATTGGATCAAGTTATTAGATTTATGACTCGATTTATAGGAAATTTTTTTTTTTTTTTTAACGTTTGGTTGAAAAAATGTTTCAATCAAACTTATGGACTAAAAATTACTTTGGATGGCTTTTGAAAAGTTACTTATGGACTTATAAAGTATTTTTTTAGTACAGTTCAATATCCTGAAGTATATTTTTAATACCAATCAGTATCCTAAAATATTTTTTATGATACTATATTTTAGGATACTGACTGGTACTAAATATAATTTTTTCAATATTCTAAAACCACATTTCAAGATCATGAGGTCTTTTTCTAGTACCATTCAATATATTTTTAGTACCACTCATTATTCTAAAAAATATTTTAAGGTACTGAATGCTACTATGTATAATTTTTTTCAAGTTCTTAAAATGATTTTTCAAAATCATGAGGTATTTTTTTTAATACCGCTTAGTATCCGAAATATATTTTTAGTACAAGTCAGTACCCTCAAAATATTTTAGATTGACTATAAGTTTAAAGGGTTAAATACCTGATTTGCCACGGAAGTATTGATAAGGGGCACTCATCACCCGGAAGTTTTTTTGGTACCAAATTTACCCTGGAAGTTTGAAAAAGGTAGCAAATTTGCCCCTCTGTTAATTTTGATCGTTAAGTTTAACTAAGTGTATACGTGGCATGCCACCTCATGACACGTGACATGCTACCTCATCAACCCAATAAGAGTTAAGTATCATTTTTGTCCCGGAAGTTTTCACTGAAAGCAAATTTGCCCCGAAAGTTTTCGTTAAGGAGCAATTTTACTCCGGAAGTTTACAAAACACATCAATTTTGCCCTTCTTTCCCACATATTAAATTTGACTATTAAATCAGTCAAAGACCATACATATCATGCCTTAAAAAGGTCGAATTTGGAGTCAGAGAATGAGATCCTTTAGATGTTGAACTCAATGAGCCAGATTTTGTAAAACCGAACTGGTCACAAGAAGCATCACTTATGATCTAAAACAATGTTTAGTCTATACAAATGTAAATATTATCTCTATTGATTTGTTTTACTGAACCAATTTTTGGAATAATTCATTTCTCGTTTTGTGTTTTATTTGCTTAGATCATAAATAATGCTTATTCTAGGATTTGCGACAAACCTTTCAGTCACTGTGACTAGTTCGGCTTCACAAATTCTGGCCGTCTTGAGCTCAACATCTCAAGGATTTCCTTCTCTAACTCCAAATTCGACCTTTTCAAAGCATGACATATGCGATCTTTGACTGATTTAATAGTCAAATTTAATATTGGGAGAAAGAATGGCAAAATTGCTACTTTTGTAAACTTTCAGAGCAAAATTGCTCCTCAGTGAAACCTTCCAGGGCAAAATAACTCCTCAGTGAAAACTTCTAGGGCAAAAATGATATTTAACTCCTATTCGGGTTGATGAGGAAGCCACGTGTACACTCAGTCAAATTTAACAGTCAAAATTAACGGAGGGGCAAATTTGATACCAAAAAAACTTCAGGGTGCTGAGTGCCCCCTTATCAAAACTTCCCTAACAAATTAGGCATTTAACCCTAAGTTTAAATCACAAAAACTACTTGCTACCGCCAATTCAAACATAAATCATATTTCACAATCTCATTTTTACCCAATCTAACTTTTCCATAAATCAGATTAACTATAAGTCATTTTTCCCACCAGTATTCCAAATCAATACTTTGATTTAGGTATTTCCCATCAATTAACTTTTTAGTAAGAACTTTTTTCCAATTTTTTTCATGTTTAAGCAGGGAAAAAGACATGCAAAATTTTTAATTGTTTTTACCTCTTTCACTACCCAATTATTTTTTAATAATTTTTTAGTTAAAATATTCAAAACTCTTATGAACTTTAACCCATATCCAAATGATTTTTTTAACCTTTAAAATTTAATAATAAACTCTCATTAGCTGTTAAGTCCTATGCAAATTAACCTAACTATCAATTATATACCCTTTAAACTTTATTTTTTGTGTGCATTACTCCTTCAAAAATTGATTAATGTAGACAACTTTCAAAATTGTAAGTTGTGTGGATATAAGTGATGTACACGATCAATCATATAAGAATTATCTACATAAATATAAAAGTTTAGGGAGCTTATTATAAATTAAGTTCAAATGTTAGAAAGATTATCTGTAATTTGTTCAAAATTTAGGGACCTACGTATAATTTAGCCTAGTTATCTTGGACGAGTATCTAGTATTACTAATCAATCCAAATTAATTCATAAAATTAGATTTTTCAATCTTATTTTAAATAATCTAACTTTTGTTTTTTACATAATAAGTGCTGGCCATGAGCCAGTTCTTTAAAATTATAATGAAATGTTAATAGTAACAAATTGAGGGCCAGCACTACTAAGAACATTTTCAATTATGCTTGGTTTTATTCAAACTAAAATTAAAATAAATAAATTCTGGTAATCACAGATCTGCCCAGTTGGCTGCATTTGTGGGCCGCATGTTATTATTATTATGATATGAGGTACAAATCTGAGATTCCTCTAAAAGCAAAAGGACATCGGGGAAATATAATGAAATATATAAATCCCTTTAAAAAAAAAAAGAATTTGGAATTAAATAAATATAAATGTGTGGGAAAATCCTAAAAAAGTATCATTTGAAATTCAAAATATTAAATAGATGATTTCACAGCAAAATAAATTATCAATAGGTTTATTATTTTTGTTAATTTTATTACTTTTATTATCAATAAAATTTTTAAATTTTAATAATATTTTTCTGTCATGTTTCCTAATTATATTCATCACAACCATGTTTATATCTATTGATGTCGCCATATTTTATTTTCATATTCAGTTCTTTCAAATCTAATAGTGAAATTTTAATATTTCTTGTTTGGATTTTATACATATGGGGCAATAAATGCTCTCTATTTTATTTTCTTTTTTTTTAATATCAAAAGTTAACTAAAATTTATAATTTTTTAAATAAAATAATTTAGTAAAATATGATTATGCATCATATGAGTATGTAAAAAAAGTCCACATTATTATTTATCTGTGATGGAATAATAATAACTTTTTAGCTGTAGCTCTGGCATCACTCTGGTTTCTTTTCTTTCTACTTGACATATCGTCACTTTTAACTATTTTTTGTTTCATTTATTATTAAAATTTTAACATCACAAAAAAAATTTAAAAAAATTAAAGCTGACAAAATCTAAAATAAATAAAACAGATTTTGCATAAAGCCATAAAAGATGAAACTGAGAGAAGAGGGAGATCAACCATAGTAAATTGATATGGATAAAATTTAGATTCATTTACTTATATTCATTATGTCCAATTTTTCAATCAAATCTTAGTGCATGAAATTTTTTTAAAAATAAACTATATAGGGTTGGTGAATAATAAATCTCATCATTAATTTTTTTTTTTTGGAAAAAAATAGGATGAAAGAAGATGACTAGGTGGGAGTTGCTAATTGCTCCCTTTTGTTCTAATTATAAGACAATATTTAGGAGTTGATCTTGATCTTAATTATAGAATAAAGTTATAATTTTTGTCAATTTTTTCCCAAAATACCTATATTGATCATAATAATTAAACACAACAATAACTTAATAATGCAACTATATATCTATAAAGCGAGTAATACTTGAAACTCATTAATGCAACATACATCTCAATTCTAATGTTTTTATTTTTTTAATAAAATCATTTTTGAGCAATTTTTGTCATATTTAATAATGACATCACTATTACATTACACTCAACTTCCAAAAATAGATTTTTGACCAAAAAACTTCCAAGAATAGATTGGAAATTATTGAGGAAGATCGACGACGCCAAATTGTGTGAGAGTTCAGAGAAGTTGTGTGTAAAGTAGGAGAGGTTCGATTAAAAAAAAAAAGAATCAAAGTAACTAAATGTCATTTTCAATTTTAAATAAGGACATTTTGAGAAAACTAATATAATTAACTAATTTAACTATTATCCTTAATCTATCTAAAATTAGGTAATTATGTCTTATAATTAGGACAAATCACTCTGAGCCTATTTATAAGTCTCTTTTGACCAAAAAAATTGGTCCTATTTATAAGTTCATTTTGATCAAATAAATAAGCTTGTGACAATTTTGCCCATATTATTATATCAATGAAAATAAAGAGAAAATAAAGAGTTGAAAGGTACCCATTCATAAATGAGGGTAAATTTAAAAATTTACTTCATAATTATTGAATTATCTATTTCTCTTTAGTATGTGTGGTTTAGTCAAAAATAACTTGTAAATAGAACCAGAGTGTGATAAATTGATAATTCTTAAACTTTTTGTTTCTTTTTTGGTTGATGCATGAAAAATTTGACCAAAACTAAAATCAGCGGTTGATAATTATTATTATTAACATGAGCGCGTTAATTTACACGTTAACTTAACACATTGGCAGATGCCAGCTGTTACTTTGCTATGACATATTCAACACCTAATGTCCGCCTCCGCTTTTCTTGCCATTCATCTTTTTCCTATTTACACAATTGCCATCCATTTTTTCAGTACCGTTATTTTTTTTTTTACCAAACAATATTTAAACACACAAATTCACACACACCGTCGTGCGCCCGCGAATGCAAGGAAAGGCATGTTGGAACAAAACAAGGGACCATTTCAAAGTGTGTTGGGGCCACTAGAGCGTGGGGCCCAAGAGTCTTATGGTTTGCAATTTCAAATGATATTGTATAATTTTTTTTAATAAATAAAACTACTCTTATGACTGAGCGTTTGGATTGACCGGCTAGGGTCGTTCCACTTTAACCAATAGTCAGTGAGGTTTTTCTCATTGTCAGCCTATACGTTCTCATGAACTGAATTTTTGTTGCTAGTAGCACCGTATACTAATGAAGATTTTTTTTTTTAAAAAAAAAACTACTATTATACTCTATCCGGTCTTAATTATATGATATATTTAACCGATTTTAGGGAGATTAAGGATAAAAGTTAAATTAATTGATTTTACTTATTTTCCTAAAATACTCTTATATAAATTTAAAATAATATAAATAAAAGTGAATCAGCAGCTCTTGCCATATAGACCTAGAATTTTCTTTTCCTCACGCTATCTAATTGAAGTAACGATCTTACTATATATACATATATGTGTGTGTGTATATATATATACATATAGATATATATACATATATAATGGGTGTGGGTGTGGGTGTGTGTGTATGCATACAAACACATATGTGTGTGTATATGTGTCAGTGCACACAGGGGCGGAATCAGAGGGGGCTAGGGGTGGCCCCCGCCCCCTAAAATTACAGTACTTGACCCAAAAATTTAAGAAATTATGATTTAGCCCATAAAAGTTTCAAAATTTTTACTTTAGTCCCTTATTAAAAAGTCTCATAGAGGGACTGAAATGAAATATTGAAATATTTATGAGGCTAAAGCATAATTTTCTAAAATTTTGGGTCCTATTCTGTAATTTTTGCCCCCTAATTTCAAATACTAACTCTACTGAATTCTATTATGTAATTTTCGCCCCTCCTAATTTGAAATCCTGGCTCCGCCCCTGTGTGCACACACAGATATACATATATGTATACACACATATATGTGTGTGCCTATGTGTATTTGTGTGTAGACACAAACATATATACATACATACATAGATAACACACATATATCTAAAATTTTTATTGATGGAAGAGTCTACGCCCACATACATATACTTACCAAAAATCAAACACACTTGAGAGAATAAAATAAGGGTATTTTAGAAAAAAATTGATAAAAATTAGAATATTGTCATATAATTAAGACCAAAACCAAATTTTAAATATTATTTTATAATTAAACAGGAGGAAGTAATATAAATACTATTGGAATGAATCAATGAATAGAGTTCTTGAAAAACAACAGAAGGAAACTAAAGAAAACATTTGATAAAATTAGTTATGAGAGAAATTTTTGGACAAATAATTTAACTAAAGATTTGACTATTGATATAATACAAATATATGGTACGATTCATGGAGTGGGCCTCACTTGGGGAAATACAACTAAAATTTACATGAATATTTAGTTTTAATTCTTAATATAAGATTTTATTAATAGTATATATAATTTCATTATATTATAAGGGAAAAGTTTTTCAGCCACCGGAGAGAAAGTTATCTCTAGTGACTCCAAAACTACGTCGTTTTGAATTAATAAAGGGTTTGTTAGTAATTTTAGATGAATTAATAAAGAGTGTTTCGGTAAAATATATATGATTAAAAATAAACAAAATTACAGAAATATCATTCATTGATCCAAAACAATGTAGTTTTGAGATCACTGGAGATAACTGTATCTCTAATAACTAGAGAAATCTTTTACTCATATTATAAACCAAATATATTAAGCACGGGGAATAGTAGCTAAATCGGTCATTTAGGTGTGTCAGCCAAAAAAAAGAATGGTAATTTAATATTTCGTTTGGAACAACCATTGAAGTATTTTAAAACGGTTTTTTAATCATGATTTAAAATATACGAGATGAATATATAAGAAAAATTATTTTTATTTATATAAATAAACACTTTTAATATTTCTAGATATTCCTCCGGACTTCTATATTATAAAATTTATTTTATATTTATGACCAAAAATATTATAATTCCAAACAAAACTATAGGCTTCTCTGTAGCCCGTGGAGACCGTAGTCGTGGGAATGCTTATTCTAAGCGACCGAGGGCGTGGGAACGCGTAAACGAAAGGGAATATGGGAATGAGGAAGTACTTCTTCGACATGCCTTTCGCTATCGCAATAATATTAATACTCCCTCACTGATAAATAATGGTCACTTTAATTATATATCACGTCAAATAAAATAACAGTTATTTATCTTATAAAAAAAACAGTTATTTAATATAGGAAGTTAAATAATTTAGGCTAAAGTTTATATTTGGTCTTTTATAAATATCTTTTATATCATTTTAGTCCTTCAGGTGTGTAAAGTACACATTTAGTCCTTTAATATTGGTATTGTTAGTCTGACTTAGTGAAAAATACTAATTTAACAATTTTAAGTGATGACTGTGCAATTAAATGCTGACCAAGCATGGTTATATATTAGTATTTTAATAAATTAATCATGAGGGATCAAACGCATAATTTAGCTAATAATTCATTTAAGGTGTATTTTTATATTATATATTAATTTATTAGTTAAAATAATTACTTTAAGAAAAAATAAAAAATACTCTAAAGTAGTTTAATTATTTTTCTTAATTTTTCTTAAAAAAATTCAATTTGATCTTATAATTGGGATCGGAGTGAGTAAATCTTAAAATATTTTTATCTATTTATTTTTACCCTTATTAAAATAAAGAGAAAATGTTTTACTCCCTCTCTTCACAGTACATGGCAATTTTAAAAGGGTTAAGGTGCAATTTTACCAACGAACTATTGGTCCAGGAGCGTCCAACACAATTAACTCTCAAGTGGACCAAAAATACCAAAAATAGTTTTACTTAGGAGCGTCCAGCACAACGCCGTTAGACAAAAGTTAATGTCCGTTATCTAAGGTGCAGATTGGCCAACGAACTTTTACTCCAGGAGCGTCCAGCACAAAATTCTAAATTTTACTAAATTAAATAATTTTTTTCTCAATTGTCATTATTGAAAATTACTTGTATAGATATATATGGACAAAAATTACTCATTCTTCAATTTTGACATAAGATAAGATCATCATTCATGCCTCACCCCCTGGTTTCTTCACTTCGGACTGTGTGTGAGTGTATACATATACATATACTTTTTTATATAAACCCATCTCCCTCCTTCATTAAGTTTGCGTGACTATGTGTGTGTATTTATATATATCTTGTAAGACACCATTTCCATATATTTTATATTTGAGTTTCTTCATGAATCTATCGCCACTATTGATTGTTTAACCCTTTTTTTCTTTTTCTTTATTAATTAACATTATTATTATTATTATTATTATTATTATTATTATTATTATTATTATCATTATCTTCCATTTTACTGGTTCACTCTTTACTGCCCCGAATGCAACTAAGACGCATGCCTTGTAAGATGAGACGAAACTCTCCAGTCTCAACACAAACCCATATTTGTCCTCCTTATATAATTTTATTTAAATTGTCATTAAATGATTTAAATTATAATGTTTAACATATATAATAAACTATAAAACACCTTGAGTTTTATTTAAATCATATAATTAAAATTTTAAATTATAAATTTTGTTTATTTTAGCAAATTATAATTTTAACAAAATTAAAGAATGAGTAATTTTTGTCTATATATATCTATACAAGTAGTTTTTAATAATGACAATTGAGAAAAAATTATTTAATTTAGTAAAATTTAGAATTTTGTGCCGGGCACTCCTGGGGTAAAAGTTCGTTGGCCAATTTGCACCTTAAATAACAGACATTAACTTTTGTTTAACGGCGTTGTGCTGGACGCTCCTGAGTAAAACTATTTTTGGTATTTTTAGTCCACTTGAGAGTTAATTGTGTTAGACGCTCCTGGACCAATAGTTTATTGGTAAAATTACACCTTAACTCATTTTAAAATGCAAGGTTAGTCTAAAATATAAGTCAGTGTAATTATTGCTTTTTTTTAAAAAAACAATTTTTTAGATATATTATATTTGGCCCTCTGTCTCTCTTTCTCTCTCACTCATTCTCAAATCATGATCGCTTTCACATGTGCCTTTACCGATTCTTGCGCTCTTATTTGCCAAACGCGCTTTCTCCATTTTTGTTGTCACTTTTAAGATAAAATTATAATCAATGACCCAAACTTCATCAAGTTTATGATAAAACCCTTACCAACTTAAATTATTCTCATTTATCAAATAACTCTTTTATCTATACATTTATTTAAATTTTAGAATTAATACCATTATTGATCCTAATGAATTTTTATTTATAGTTCATGCATTTTCAAATTATTATTTTTCTTTTTACAGTTTTTCTGTTGGAAGAAGCACATATATATTTTTTTATGTTAAAAAAGCGCTATCAGTTGGGCCCTTCCAACATTTTCCATCCAAAATATAGACTATAGCCAAAACTCGTTAAAATTGTAAGAAAAAAAACTCACTAAAAATCCCCAATTTAACAAATTTTTTGTTAGAAAACAAGATGCAATAATTATCTTCAATGGACACATAATTTCATAATCAAAATATAATTTCAATTTAGTCCTTTAATACGATAGTGTAATTTCATAATCTTTTAATCTTTATTTTACTGAAATTCTCTCAAAGAGAAACAAATAACAAAACAAAGCAATACAGAAACTCCAAGTACATGTTGGCTGTTGCAGTTTGGAAATATATTTTTGTCTCCTACGAAACTAATTTTACTTCATGCTGGATTTTGTACAGCGTAAAATTACTTAAAATAAGTAAAACCAAACAAATACAAAATCTAAACACAAATGAAAAATGTAGTTTTCTTCAACGGCTTTTTTCTATTCAAACTATTTGATATTATTATTTAGAATAGAAATATTAAGTTGTTACCAATATATTGTCGATTGAAATAGCAAAAAGTCTCACCCCAAAAAAAGGAATACATAAATTTAAATCTTAAAAAGCATATTTGTTAGGTGAGCTAAAAACACTTTACTCTTTAAATCTAAAAAGAAAAATATTAAGCCGTTTTCACTCACATAATTATCCTTAATCATACTCAATTGCGATTTTGATTGGAAGTTTGGTGGAGTTTTACCAATTTTCAAAATTTGTGTCCTCCTTAACAATTTGAGTGCAAAGAAAAAGCAACGTTTAGTATCTGTCATGATTTTGCAAGGTTTTAGGGGGACTACAACGAGGTCTTAAAGAATGAACTTAATTACTAAAATATCCCAATAACAATAGATGAATAAGTAATGACAAATTTCAATATAAAAATAATAATAATATCTCACCTAGGGGTGGGAATAGGCCAAGCCCCTATCAGGCTGCCTACAGCCTAACTATTTAGGGCCTGGTCAGGTCTAGCGTTTTTGTTAAAAAGGCTAGGCCAAGGTTTATTTAAAGGCCTGAATGAACAAAAAGGCTAGGCCAAGGTTTATTTAAAGGCCTGAATATGTAAATAAGTTAGGCCTATTTTGTTAAGACCTGACCTGTAAGCCTTCAGGCCTAGCTTATTTAAATATTAAATAAATATAATTATATTTATATCATATAAATAAGATAATATTTATTGTTTTTCATTCTTATATTATAATTTCAAGATATATTTAGAGTAAATACCCTATTTGGTCTCTGAAAAAAACACGGACCCCTTTTTTGTCCCTTGGGACTAAAATGGGATATTTTTATGGACTAAAAAGGGGTTTTTGGAAATTTTTGAGGGACCAAAATGTGGTCCTTCTTTTTAGAAATTCATCCTTTTCAGGGACTAAAAAGGAGTTTCGTTGTTTGAGGGACCAAAATGAGGTCCGTGTTATTTTTCAAGGACCAAATAGGGTATTTACTCTATATATATAAGTTTTAATAGACTTTAAGTATACAAAGTCTATTTATGGCCTCCAAAGCCAGTAATATGAGGTTTTTTTAAGGGCCTACATTGTAAGTAGACCTTTGAAAAGGCTTCAGGCTTGACCAGACCTTATGAAAGCTCAGGCCTGAGCCTAAAAAAAGACTTGAATTCAGGCTCAGGCCTTCTACCTTCATTGCAGGCTCAGGTCTATTTAACTAAAGTCTAACATGACCTAACCTATTTCCATGCCTAATCTCACCTGTCATTGAGGCTTCCTAACAATTAAATTCATCCCTTAGGACTTTAGAGTAATTTCCCATTTAACTCTATTTACTTTTTTTTTTTGGCCCAACAAAAGATCACCTTTTTAACTTTATGTTTTCGGCTATAGAAATGTTTGTAAGAGCATTATAGGAAGATTTTGAATTGTAGTCAAATGAATAAAGTTCAAGAATATGCTCTTACTACCTTAATTCCCTACTTTCGTTATTAGATCCACTCCTTGCGTTTTCACTTTAATCTCTTTAAAGTGCGTATCACTGCATCGTCAATTATGAATTAAATATAGAGTCTTCTTATTTTATTTAATTCACATTTTTTGGATAAAGACAGTTTTTTCCCCCAAGAAAATTTCATGTGGAATGGGACATGAGTTGAAAATTTCATGATCTTGTCCCGACCTATTCACCCTTAATTGGTTTTTTCTTTTTGTGGTGACGGAACCGGAGAAGACTTACTTACATCTATTTGAGTAAGTCAAGTAAGCCATATAAATTATTTAATAATGGGTTAAGGGGCAATTTAGTCTCAAAAATTTTTGGAAGCAATTTTGTTCTTACTATTATCTTAGTTAATTTTGATCATTAATTAACCAAATATACTGACAGTCCACATGTCATCTACGTCATTTTTATTAAAATACAAATTCGCCTCAAATTTTTATTTTTATTTTTTTTAAAAAATAAAAGTAGATGATTCATAGAATTTTTGGACAAGTTTGCATTTTAACAAAAATAACGCGGACGACACATGGCTTGTTAGCTCAACATATTTGATAAACTAAAGGTAAAAATTAACTACGCTAACGGCTAAGACAAAATTGCTATTTTTAAAACTTCTAGTACAAAATTGTCACACAACCCTTTAATAAGAATAAATACAACACTATGTTCCAAAAATATTTATACACAACATTAAATTATAAATCAAATTTATAAATTAAGTAAATTAGTTTGAGATACAATGTAAATATTAGAGATAAAATATATCAAGGTTTATATTTACAATAGGAATAGACGAGAATGGAGTTTTTCTAATTTTTAGATTGAAGTTTTTTTTTTTAATATAAAAATTTAAGAGAGGGATTGGATTTATCCACGGTACAAAGATAAGGCGTTTGGAGCCTACTCCCCAAATTTTAGATTGAAGTTACTTCAGAGAGTATTTTCCTATCTTGGGCTTCCATATCAGGTTGATGCAGTTTGGCCTACTCTTCTGCTTTACTTTCCGTTTCCTTTATTTGCCATTTTCACGTTTCCCCGTTTGGCCTAAGCTATATTTTTTGTTGTTGCAAAAAGCCAATTTATTTAATAAATTAAACAATAAAACGATGCATATAGAACCATCAACTAATCCCGAGTTGGTATAAGGTATGTTTTTTTGGTAGGCTCAAAGTATCTATCGTTGATAGCAGTGACTAATCCTCTCACACCATAAATTTTCTGAAGGGCTTTAGTGCTGACCATGAAACCCTCTCCATACACACCGCAGCGATTAAAAATACTATTCGTTCCTCTAAAAATACTATTTACAGGTATTATACAAAAAATTAGCTGTTTATAAATTATTCTTTTATATATATATATATATATATATATATATAATGATCAAGGTTATATTAAGTAAAAGAAATACAAAGGTCTGTTACAAGAGAAAGGACCGAACTAGCATATTACAAAGTAGAAATATGCAGTCATCCTCGTGGTCTTGAAAACAGAAGGAGTTAATTAGAAAAGCAGTAAAGGAATTCAAAACAGCAGAGATATCACAGAAAAGTGATGGTTCTGAATCATAGAAGAAAGCTTCGAAAGAGGGAGGTTCCTTCTACTTGTCCAGATCTCCAGGGTGTGAGATTCACAGAAAATTGTATTATCCTTTGTCCAGATGAGAGATGAGCGTAGGATTTTCCAAATGGAAAGTTGATCTCCTTTAAAAAGCCAAAGTGTCTGTCACGGTAGAGACTGTTTTTTTAATATGATTTATGGTTTATGAGGTAAATTTGTGAAATGAGTTTTATTTCAACTTACGTGAATGTATTTTTATAACGCCAACTCAAACATGCACTTTGTCATTTGAAAGACTGGACAGACTGACCTTGAAAGCAAATCCATGTCCTTAAGTGAGGTGGCGAAGAAAACTTGTGGAAAATGAGGGTCCAACCATGCTGATCAGTCGACAAAGGGTGATATCATGAAGAAACTTGAACATGTTTGATTTCTTTTTCAGCTTCAAAAGCCATACTGCAGAAACAAGCTAGAGAAATAACTTCATCCACATCCTTCAAGAGATCAATTTTTTGACCCCCATATGGGATTCTATTTCTCCACATCCATAAAGAGTTGATTACTATGATTATTTTGATAATCATGAAGTCATCATTATTCTCCTTAAGAGTCAACAGACATTCCTGAAACTATCTAGTGAAACCACCAAATTCTGCGAATTCAATCATAAAGCCAGTACAAGAAAGCCAAATTCCTCTTGCAAAAGGACAAGAACAGAATATATGGTTCAAAGTTTCATCAGAGTCACACCCAAACTGACAGGAAACAGAAGCAGATGATGATGTTTAAGAATGTCTATTGATGGCACAACACTATTGATGAGTTTCCAAATGAATAACAGGGTATTTCTTTGGAAGAGAAATCGCCTAGAGAAACTTCAAAAAGGAATTATGAGTGCCATAGGAAGGAAGTTTTTTCTGAAACCCTTCCTTGGTCAAATAACTTCCAGAGGCATTCTCTCCCCAAAGAAGGCCGATCAAGTCTACTCAAGAAAGAAATAGGTTTAGCAATAATTTTCAAAGCAGCCTCAGGAGCATATAAGGAAAAGATCCTGCCGGTGTTCCAAACAGGATGGAGATGAGGATTATGATTATGCATTATTAGATCAGAGACAAATAGGTTGGTGTTATTTGTTTCTGAGCTAGATTTTATGGGCTACCATAATTGGTGGCTTAAAGGAATGGACGATCCATTTCTAATGCTCCCACAATTTACTTTGGAAAACAGTTTTTATGATCTACGAAGTAAATATTTGAGAGAAATTTTATTTTAACTTGCAAAAAAAATCGCAGTTTTGGTGTTAACCGAAGACTCTCTCTTAAATCTAAACATTTTAAAATGCCTTCCATAACCATGAAAGATTGTAAGGCTTGGGTAGGATGTCACTGGAGTAAGTATTGACATACTTAGCTTTGAGAGTTTTTCCTATCAGGGGAAGAATCAGGAGAGGATAGAATACGCCATATTCAATACACGAGTCATATTCTATTTTAATAATTAGTTATTAATTCTCGCAATTCCATATTTTTCATGACTCTTAATCCGAAAATTATATATATGTTTTTAAAAAACAACAATGATGAGTAGAGTTTCTATTGGAAAGAAGTAAGCCAATGTGGATGCTTCTCTGTTCCAACAAAAAAATCAAATACTTTAACCTCTAAAAGTTTACGTAATCATCTATGAAAGTACAAGTCACAAGAAATAAATAAATCATGAGCTCTCTGTCAGTGGTTACTGCCATAAAATTGAGCAGAATCACAAAGATATATAGCATTTACACAACACCTTTTAAGAGATATCTTATAGTGCGGGAGCAGTATGAGAAGTGGTATTGGCACGCCTACAGTCACACGTGCAGAGACTTCTAGATCCTTCTACAACACGTTGAGATCTTCGCAAATGAAGCTTGATGTTCACCACCTTTCCAGCCAACTATTGCATCATATAGCAGGAAAAAAAAACATTATTATACTAACTCCATACATGGTTCCGTATAACCAATACCAACACACCAGAATATGATGCAAATAGCATGCAGTTCTTCATTGATTTTTGGGAGAATTATTGTAGTCTCATATAAGCAATCTGAACAATAGAAGAGTCCCACAACAAGTGAGAACCATATAATGACAAGATCCGGAAATGACAACAGGTCATGACATGTTGACAACTCAAGGGACTTTTTAGTAATTAAATGGATTAATATCATTTTTTATCCTTCAAGTTTGCCCTCATTTCCGTTTTGGTCCCTTAAATTTTACACCATTAGTTTTAGGCCCTATAGAGACAAAATGGTTCAGGTTTTTATTGAGTTATATGGGTCAATGTTTTAAACGAAAATAAATTTTAAGGACCAAGACCTATAGTTTGAATCTTGAGGGATCAAAATCAAAATGAAGACAAACTTGAGGAATTATAGATTATATTGACTCTAATTAAATTGATTATGTGCGACTAAACAGCAATTCTCCCTTGACATTTCTGGCGGTTTGCGGCACAAATTGGGCACCTTGCATTTGACAACATTTTCTAAATTTGGAGGAACAGCTGAACCACCTAATAACAGGTGAAGAAATTGGCAAAGACACGTGGATTAGTATTAGATGCCCTACGGGATATTTTTAAGTTGGTCGGGTCTCCCATTTGAATAGTTAGTTTCTGGGAGAGGGTTATCCATCTTACTAAAATACTCATCAGAAACAGGTTTGATCGAATCAGTGTTTCAGGGAATAATCAGGAACAAAATGAACAGAGAGGATCATGCACCCTTTTTTAGTAATGGCCTGACCATAATGATCTTAATTACATTTAGTATGCTTCTTAAGCAACTTAAACCTTGTAAACCTCACAAGTCACGAAACTCAACCCATGGATGCAAATATTTCCATTATATAAGGACTCAACTACTAAAACCTAACAAAATCTTTTAAAAAATTAAGGTCCTCACTACAGCATTCAAGCAAAGTCCAACCGGAAATATTCTAAATTAATATAGCTCATGGACTCCAACAGTGTGGCCTGCCTACATCAGGACTAAACCTTAGGACTATCCAATCACCACCACAATATTTTATTGACCCTATAACATGCATCAGATGGCCCAAACAATAACTAAGTCACGAGTTGGCGAACCAAAGCCATATATTGAGCGTGCATTCCATCCAAATATCTAATGCTCTTTCTTTTCAGGAAAAATAAAAGGAACTTCAGAAAGTATAAGACATAACAAACCATTCTCCAAACCAAGTCTTCAGGACCCAACGGTTGAGCTGGACTGGAGTACATGAAATGCCTTGAGTACTGAAGAAAACACAATCAAAAGAAGAATCAACAACCAGAAAGACTAAGGACAAAATGTTAATTTCTGAAAAAGAATAAACAAAAGCGTTTATTTTCTTATATTACAAAATGTCAATTACTCAAGAATCTGTTGTTAGACGTAACCAATTTCCAAGTCTGATACGTATACATGATACTTAACATCAAACAACACTTAGTGCAGAATGATTTTAAATGATAGCCGTCCATATTATGCAAGGTAGAAAAGCAGAAGAATCAAACAATAAAGTTCTAATTAGAAATTATGAAGTCAAGAAATAACATGATCACAAACCTTGGCAAGATTTTGTTGCATTTCTTTGATAACAGCAGGGCTAATGCCTCTCAAAAATTTCAAAAGCCAACCTGGTTTTACGGCGTCATTAGAAGAAACAAACAGTGCAATCTGAAAATATGCAAAAGAAGTCAAACCCTTAGCAATTGCCGATTGAACAATCAAATATAAATGTTTTCTAAAGCTGCAACAATTAAATTGGCCATATGACACAATGACAACACAACCTTATGACTAAGATAATCATCACCAATGTCATGTGTGTACCGACCTCCACAAATCTTTTAAGAACATCAAAATGTGAATATTTATGATAAAACTGCTCTGTTTTCAGCCTATAGATCAATAAAACAAAAGTATAAAAAATTCAATCATACACAGCTTATTGTTTCACTTCATTCATATGTGTTTAAGTGATGGAATGAAAATGAAATCCTTAAAGATGTAAACAATATTCCTCTCCGGTGGCAGGTTTCTCATAGGCAATATGAACAAGAAATCATGTCCAATAGAGATGCATCCATAAAGCATCGTCACACTCAATTTCAGACATGTCAACATCAACACCTCCACAACACACCGCCAAAACATGTCAAAGATGACAGTCCATTTTTGGCTTGAAAATAGCAAGCACAACCAAAAAAATCACCTAAAAAAGGTACAATGAGACTATGCACCTCATCTTGATGACATGATAAAAAATCTTTCCTGACGAATTCAATTGAAAATAATGGAATAAGCTTCAAAAGTATTGAAGATGAAGGATAATGCTGATTGCATTTTTCTTTAGAAGTAGATGAGAATTAAAATTAGACAACAAACAAATATACAAATCTATATAATATACACCTTGCTGAGACGTGTCTTGAATTTTGACACGTTAACATGTTTGTATCCTATGCTTCATAAATACATTAAGCCATTATATGCTGTTATAACTTTATATGCTGCCAGAGACATATAATGCAACAGATATAACATAGCACCTCTCCCACATATTCCATGCTAAAATAAAACCAACAGACCAATTAGGCAAGCTAACTAGCAACCTAACAAGGCTACATCTTATTTAACAACTTGTAAATATAACATTTTACATCTAATTAATTACTTGATGCTCTCCAGATATGAATCTATCAAGGCGACATGAATGTATACACACCTTCGTGTAATCAAGTATTCCTTCAAAAGGGAGCTCCAGTTCATCACTAATTATTACAGGAATGCATCCACTAACAATAGCGTCAAATAATCTAGCAGATGATGGAGTGTCACCAGCTGGACTCATGCAAAATAGAGACCTGATCCCATAAAAGAAAACAAAATAATTACTACATAGTATGTAACCCAGCTAAATACTATTAAGTACTAAATTTAGATTACTTGCGCATGCCCCCTTGAGCTGCTGCTTTTCCACCCTGTCCAGCTGTTCCCTCCTCTATAATTACATCATCAGCTCCACTTAGCTCTGAAACAATTTTAGAGCGTATTTTTCCTCCCTGAAATTGCAAGATAAAAAAGAAATGAGCCCAACCTATCTAGGAACTTCTGAATAAAAAATAAAAATAAAAATAAAAACAAATCCTTCAAGAAAGTTAGTACGCCAAATCATATAGTGAGTGAATGACTAAACTTTTAACCATATATGCATTTCTAGAAATTAATCATGCAATCTCTTGTCATATTTTCACCTCATAGCAGCAAATGAATAATATAAGCAAATTAAGTTTTATAACCACCGTTCAAAACCTTTATTGAAAGTCAAAATATCAAATATTCTATAGGATGCAGATGAAGACACATGATGCTGCCAGAGTCTTGAAGGACTCAGATAAGAGTCAAGTATACCTAGAATATTACAGCTGGATACCAGATAAGACCATTAAAGCAGCGCATTCTTAACCATGGCACTTCCATATACCAATTCCACTCAAAAGGTAGTAGAGTCTCACAAGAAAAAGGGTCTACCATCAAAATCACTTAATCGAATAAATCAACGACTGATATGCAACAAAGATGGGAGTTTTCAATAATTTATGTCTTCCTAGGATGTTACCATACAATTAAAGTCCAAAGCAATGGGTCAATCAAATCTGGTTCAAGGTAAGGTAGTAGATCACAGGGCTGCAATTTCTACTTCACGAGTTTATGTTTTCATTATGCTTAAACAAAACATGATCAACATAATTTGACTTCCATAAAGAAACTAAGTGCTGTTTCACAGCATACATAGTAAGTAAAGTTATCAAAAAGAAGAACAAGTCTCCATGCATTGCACGGGGAAGAAAGGTCTAGTTCAGACTAATGCGAGGAACCATGATTAATTGATTATCTATCGGTATATTATTTTAACATTAAATAAGGATGTTATTAGCTTTAATCAGTTGTGAATTACTCAATACTCAGTAACAAGTATATATTTCTTACTTCCATATTTTCAACTAGTACCATGCTTACCGCATTTCTTTTGAGACGACCACGAAAGAAAAGCAGTGTCCTTCTCTTAGGATTTGTTTCAGATAAACATTTGGTATCACATAAATCAAGGTTGGGAACATAAGGAAGAATCAGGTCTTTCTCAAGATAAACCTGTCCTGGCTTGTACCTACAAAATAAGAAAGGCCATCAGGACCAGTTTCAATGGCTACAATTTTGACATATAAATTTAAATTCAACTTAGGCATTCACCAGTTTCCTGTGGAATCCATATCTGGCAACAGCCAAATTGCATTTTTCATGAATCGTCGAACAGTTTTAAAGGACCAGGGATGATGCACGGGAAGTATGTGGTCTCTTCCACCAGAGCGCTTCCATGCGGGTTGATCTTGCACCCACTTCAAAGCTTCCTATGCCCACAACTAATGGCATATTAGAGCTACAAGACATAGTGAATCACTAATAAAGGAAAAAATCATACTACATCGGTACATCCATCATTCATATATAAAGCACAAGGGATACAAATAGTCCCTGTTAAAGATTAAAAATGACTTCCACCAACTATCAGGAGAATAATCATAAAATATTGAAAACACAGTGATCAGTATGCTGCTTTTTAAAAATATTCATAACAGAAAATATGGATGGTAACAGGGCAGTGAAAACACAATATGAACCCACATAAAATAGGTATCTGAGCTAACTGTTCTAGCTCTAAAGTGCTAACCGGATACCATGGTTCTGACAGAAACATATGAAACATTCTGATGCGATTAAGTTATATGCTTGGGAGGCAACAAAAATGGACCAAAGACTTGCTTAAGTCTTTCAGAACAGAGAGGTTTTACTTGCAAACCTATGATAAAAAAAACAAAAAAAATATCTTGAACTTGTGTAAATTATTGATATCAGAAATGGACTATTTAGCAGGTTTAAGGTATACTAAACAGAAAGCTTAATTTAAGAGTGGAATAGCAACAGATTTTGGATGAAACTAAACATACAATTTAGTAGAAATGACTTCCTGCTAATAATAATTCTGTAAATTTCATCTCAATTGATTTGAAAAAGTTTCATTAACACACGTTTTTACCACTTCCCTAAAAATGCAGAACAGTCAGTAACTCAGTATAATGTCATATAATCAAACCACGTAAATATAAATCATAACTCAATATTATAATGAAACCAATTAACTGTTGATTCATAAATGCAGTAACTTTCATGCAGCAGGAAAAATAATTTCTTCCTCAAAAATAGTAAGCCGGAAAAATACACTCTTGGAAGAGCACTCACACCCTATAAAGTGCCTTGCATTGTTGTTTCTCCATCAGGAAGAAGCTTATAGTAGTGAAGAAGGGTATGTAGAACAAATCTGCCTCCTCTTGCCGATGAACTCTAACAACAGTCTTTAAAAGTCTTTCTGACTCTGGAGCAATCAAATCTGCCCAAAGCCAATAATCAATGGAGTGCTGCATTGACAATAAATTTCACCGATTAAAGGAGAAATTATGCGAGAGAGGAATGAAAAAAAGGGCATGGAAAGTTATAAAGCAACGGCACATTACTAACAGCACAACATAGTGCTGTATCTCAACATATATTTAGTAGAAAAGGACTTTTTTAAAAAATATTTATAATATGTCAATTCAGTATAGAAGGCTTCCTTCGCATTATTTCATAGAACAGGCATCCTAAAATTACAAAATAATAAGGATTGTCATTTAATTATGTGTTTTCAGTTAGCTAGATACTGATAGTACCAGTGGGAAACTAATGGATTAATCCTCGTCAAAACAATCATTCAAGTAGCATGAAATAACCTTAAATACCAAAACACAGCAATAACAGTAATGACAACAATAACTTCGAGAAAAGTAAACTTGGTTGTCCACTGATTTCAATCCTCTTTCATGCTGATCCTTATATATTCACATATTTAACCAAAACATTCTCCTAGTGGAAAATAATTGCAAAATACAAAATCACAGAGTGAAAAAAGAGAAAATACAACGAATATAATTGAAAAACAGAAACCCTTTGAAATGTGATGGTACCTGTTCGATGAGACGGTGCACAGGACTGCCATTGGAGGTCAGATTGTCGGTCTCCTTGTAAGTATTCCTAAACAGCCAGAGCAAATCGTAGGTGAATTTGCTTGGCATGTTGTACACGTAAACCTTAAGCGGCAAACCCACAGGGTAGTAAGGATCTCCATAATATAACCTATCCATCCCCATTTCATAAATCCTATTATCCAGCTTTCTCACTTCCACTTCCCCAGCTTCCCCACTCACAGTATCATCGCGAACGAATGTTGATCTAGAGGCTTTACGCGCGAGGAAATCCTCGAGTGAGGCCACAAATGAGGTCTCCACATTAACGTTAAGGTTCAGAAACTGTGAACGCGCAGATTGGCGGTTAGAAGAGAGGCAGAAGAGGAAGAAGAGGACGGAGAATCCGAAAAGAGAGAGACCGTAAAGGAGGATTCGAGATTTGGATCTTGGGATGTGCTTTCCTGCCATTTTTGCCTTCCTCCTCTATCTTTCTGTGTAAATAAACTTCTCAAGCTAGCGAGTTTCTGACGAAGAAATCTTACGAGCAAGACTTTGCAGAGCCTTTGTCTACTTCCCAAAATTAAAAAGCAAAGTGATTACTATTAATATTTTTCAAATTAATAATAATAATAATAATTATTATTATTATTTTTGTTGACGGCTAAATTAACAATATTTAGTAGGATCCTACCCCTCAAGGATCCCTCTTTTTTCTCCAACAAACTAGTTAAATCTCATTACATGCCTGCAATGTTAATTATAAGGAATAAGGGTCTTGTTTGTCATGGAAGTTTTCGTTCACGTGCACTGGATGGATAGAAGTTTTTTTGGACAACAACTGCCACAAAAGTTCACAAAACGTAGCGATTTTGCCCCTCCGTTAATTTTGACTATTAAGTTTAACTGAGTGCATACGTGGCATGCCACCTCATCAAAGTGACATGCCATCTCATCAATCAAATAAGAGTTAAGTATCATTTTTAACCCGTAAGTTTTCATGAAGGAGCAATTTTGCCCTGGAAGTTTTCATTGAGGAGCAATTTTGCCCCGAAAGTTTACAAAACATAGCAATTTTGCCCTTCTGTCCCCCAATATTAAATTTAACTATTAAATCAGTCGAAGATCATACATGTCATGCCTTGAAAAGCTCAAACTTGAAATCAGAGAAGGAAATCATTGAGATATTGAGCTCAAGGCAACCAGAATTTGTTCAGTGATTTTAACTGATACTTACTGAACCGATTTTTGGGACAATTCATTATTGATTTGTCCCAAAAATTGGTTCACTAAGCATCACTTAAAATCGCTGGAGATTTATCTTATGGGACAGGGTGAGTGGCCTAGATCGGTCTATACAAAGGTAAATATTATCACTATTGATTTATTATACTGTACCAATTTTTGGAACAATTCATTTCTCGTTTTGCTTTTCATTTGCTTAGATCATAAGTGATGCTTCCTTTAGGTTTTGCGACAGACCTTTCAATCCCTTTGACCAGTTTGACTTTACAAATTATGGCCGCCTTGAGCTTAATATCTCAAGGATCTCATTCTCTGACTCCAAGTTTGACATTTTCAAGGCATATCATGTGTGGTCTTTGACTAATTTACTAGTCAAATTTAATATTGGGGGATAGAAAGGAAAAATTACTATGTTTTGTAAACTTTCGGGGCAAAATTGCTCCTTAGTGAAAACTTCTGGGGCAAAATTGCTCCTCTGTGAAAACTTCTAGGGTAAAAATGATACTTAACTCTTATTTGATTGATGAGGTGGCATGCCACGTGTGCACTCAGTTAAACTTAACGGTCAAAATTAACGGAGGGGCAAAATTACTACGTTTTGTGAACTTCCGTAGTATTTTTGGTCCAAAAAAAAAAACTTTCGTCCACCCAGTGCTCCTGAACGAAAACTTCCATGGCAAATAAGACCCTTATCCCTAATTATAATTACATTATTAAGATAAGAATGTTTGGTTATTCTTTAGTATGGTAATAGAGTTTATAATTACATTATTCATACCTCTCCCTCTGAATACTTATTACTATCACATTGTATGGTTAAAAAAAAAAAAAAAAATCCAATTACCATTTAGTTTCGTTTGTCATTATTTCACTTGTCTTGTTCCACCCACTGAACCAAGCCACAACTGTCATCGCTGCCACTACCTTCTCCTCCACCGCTACTATCGCCTCCCTCGTTGTTGTCACCTCCACCTCCACCATTGTCGCTACTTCTCCCATGACAGTTGTTATCACCGTTGTCACCACCACCACCACCTCCTCCACCATCCCTTATCGTTGTTGCCACCCCCGTTGTCACCATCTCCACCTCTACCATGACAACTATAGTCACTATTGTCGATGCCACTAGCTCTTCCTCCTCAACCACCGCTACCACTTCCCATGTTGTCGCTGCCGCCACATCCACCTCCATTGTCGTCGCCACCTCTACCATGGCAATTGTTGTCGCTACCACCGCTACACCATTGTTACCATCACCTTCACCACCATAGACACCACTATCAGATGATTCTCGGCCAGGTAGCGGTTATGATGAGGCTAAAATAGACTTTGTGTGTGATATGTTAAGTTTAAATAATTATTAAAAAAATAACTCATCGCATTGCTTAAAAATTAATCCAAACACTAACCATGTAATTAATATTGTATCGCATTGCATTACACTGGAGGGTACAATAAGATCAAATGAAATGGGCCTTCGATAGTATCATACAAATAGCACCTAATATCATAAATAAATTTTCAATACTAGTTAATATCTTAACTTTAGGGGTTAGTTACTACTAAGCAAAATACTTAATTCAGAGTGTTATTAGAAAATATTTTAGTGTATTTGAGGCACCAAAAATTAATTTAGTATATTGAACAAAATAAATAGTGCAACTTAACCCAAATTAAAAGTATAAACAATAAATAAGACTCAATAATATATATTAGGAATTTTCTTAAGAATTTCCAAACTTAGCTTTAAAAAAGGGAAATATTGGATATTTGCATTTTCATAGTTAGAGTTAGAGACCTATATATAACAGTTTATGTACAAAATATTTGGTGGTATTAATATTATTTTGAATAGCTGAAGTTAGGGGTGGGCATGGGCAAGGCTGGGCAGGGCGAGACCCCTGTCCGATGCCCAGCCAAAAGAATGAACGTGCTGCATTTTGCAGCCCGATGTCCAGCCCTGCCCGATAAAAGCCCTAACCATTTTCGGGCTAGGCAAGGCCAGGCTGGGCAGGGCGGGCTTCCTTTCCCCAAGTAGTTACGTCTTGCCATGTTCCTTGAAGATTTTAGTTTATAGTTTACAGAATTTCAAAGCTTTGGAGATAGCTAAAGTATAATATAATATATTTTAAATAAAATAATATATATAGAACCATATTTATTTAAATATATTTAATTTTCAGGGCAGGGGGACCCCCTGGCCGATGCCCAGCCCTGCCTAGTTACTAGCCTATCCCAAAACTACCTAAACTTTTTTTGGGCCACTTTTTTAGGACAGCGCTAGGAAATTTTTTGTTGGACTTGGGCAGATGTACTGGGCGCCATGCTCACCGCTAGCTATAGTGGAGTTAGTATGAAAAATGAACTACATTCTAGTTTCTAAATCATATTTTTTTAAAAAATGTTATAAATATCCTAATTTGGTTGTAGTTCAATATAGAATAAAAGATAAAAAATATACTCTTTACTTCATGCTTTTACCTCATTTCTCTTAAACTCCTTCCTACTTTCTCATTCTATCGATACTTTAGTCAATATTTTTGTCCTTATTTTTTATTCTACCTTATAACTAACTTTTTACTAGTTTAATATCATTTTGTCTTCCTTAAAAAAGACAAAAGATTGAAAATATAAGTTATATAACAAGTAAAAATGAGTAAATTTTTTTCTAAATACATTTTTCGAACTGATTACGAAAATATATCCAACAAACGGGAGAAGAAAAAAATTGATAATGTAAGTGATTTTATGAAGCTCGTTTGGTTAACAAGATGTAAATAAATGGAGGGAAATGATCGTGTAGACGTCATGAAGTTCCCCCCTCTGATGGACCTTTAGAAATAAACTAGACTATAGACCCGTGCGATGCACGGATAGGTTAAATCCTTAAATGATTCAAAGTTAATACACATGATATAATGTCACTATCAAACCATTTCCCTTTAGCAAAGAGTCACATCATTCGCATGTTTACAATGGCAACTCAAAATCTACATTGTACTTGTTACAATTGTGTCAAGTTCTGAAAAACTTCTCTATAAACGACATTTGTTGTAGTGTTACTACATTTGTTGAAATCATCCAAGATAAGTAATTTCAAACTATTAAAACTCTTGACCCTAGAAAGTGCAACATATAGTTGCCCATGTGAGAAGACTGGACTCGGTAGGTAGAGACCCACATTAGCCATGGATTGTCCTTGGCTTTTATTTATTGTCATTGCAAATGAAATGATGATGGGAAATTGTCGTCTTGTCAAAGTGAATGGAAGTCTGCATTCAGATGGGTTCATATCCATTCTATGAATCAAAATATCTTCACCAACACTTGTTCCATTCAATGCCTTAGCCTTAATTACATTTTCCCAAGTTGTGTAATTTGTAGCCTTGTACCATTACACAACCCTGCTGCCTGATCAATATTTCTTATCAACATAATGGGCACACCAACTTTCAACAATAATTTATGATGTGGTATACCTGAACATTTAATTGCATTGAGATATTCTATGTCATATAGATCATCAAAACTTCCATTAGCATCTTCTGCACGCCCAATAGAGTCGGAACTAAAGTACTCAACTGAATCACCGGGCAACAATGAACAAATGTACTCATTTAATATATCCACATTTTCTGTTCTAGGAGTAAGTATTGACCTATTAGTTAGGTAACTGTCATCAAATAAATGTTCTTGCAAATTTGGGTATGTAGCTTCAACAATGCAACGAATTGGATTACCATCATCATGGAGCAACAACTCTGATGGAATAGTGATGTCAGCAAAACCATCATGTGGCAAACCGATGGCCCCGTCTCCCACGTTTAGCAACCAATCTGAAAATGATTTAATCTTTTCTTGTTCAACTTGATTACTTGAAGACGTCAACCTCATGTTCTTCGTTAGTTGAAGTAATCTACATTCTTTCCAAAGAGGAGAAGCGTTAATAGTTGCATCAACAACCTCAGCTCGCCCACCTTTTGGGATAACTGGCAAGATTTGCCTAAAATCTCCTCCCATTACGATACATTTACCTCCAAATATGCAATCAGACTTCATCAAATCTCTCAATGTCCGATCTAAGGCTTCCACACAATGTCTCTTGACCATTGGCGCTTCATCCCAAATGATTAAGTTAGCAGCTTGGATTAAATTTGCAATTGATGATTGGTGAGTAATCAAACATATGGAGTCTTCATTGACATCAATTGGTATACAAAATCTGGAATGAGCAGTCCTTCCCGACGGTAATAGAGTGGCTACTATTCCACTTGAAGCTACATTAAGAATGATTCCACCATTTGCTCGTACTAAAGCTGTCAATGAATTCCATATAAACATTTTACCTGTTCCTCCAAACCCGTGCACAAAGAAAAAACCTCCTCTTTTTGAAGATATTGCACCAATTATCTCGTCATGCACTTTCTTTTGCTCTTCAGTCATCAATTGCTGTAATCTATTGGACGTCTCCCTCTCTTTTTCTTTGTTGTAGTTAAGCTCTTGTAGAATGAGTTGGGATGATGTGTCTATGATGATATCATCATCAGGTTTAGGCATGGATGGGTACTCGTTCAGTGATCTACCATTGCGTAGCAAAAGTTGTTGAATGGCAGCTAGCCTTGCAGCTTCTTTGTTGGCATTTGTAATATGCAACTCTGCATTACAATTTTGGCAAAAAGGAATTTTATTTCAATGTCTTCATTCATGTGTAGGTATGATTGTAAAAGATGACACACTTAATAGCTAGAGTTTAAAATTTTTAGAAAACTTGTTTGTGAATTATGATATACATATTGAATGTAAACAAATCAAACATATTAAATAAATGAATTAAACATATGATATTAAGTTTAGCCCTTGTTCGCCAGCTATATTATTTTAAACATGGCATAATTAATTGTTTTGATTGAAATGTAATTTAATCATAAGATGTAATAATTTATTAGACATTAAAATCACATATTAGAATTCTGTCTTAGTACATACCTGAAAAACGCTGGTCTCTATGATTGATAAACAATAAATCTTCACATATAAGTTCTTTCGTCTGTTGCCAAACAATAGCTGGATCTGATAAAGAATGACTTAATAACATGCTGGTAAAGAATTGCCGTAGGTAATTGCCTGAAGCCCATACCGATGCTTCTTTAATTGCATCTATATACTCTTTGTCATCATCTAACAAACCAAGTGCATAACTTGCTCCTCTAAATGTTGGATAAACAACAATACTCACTGTCCTTATGCTTGCATAATCCTTTGCCCCACGAGCCTTTGTCAACAACAAACGGAGATAGTATAATTCCCCTTGAGCTGGTGTACAATGACCCAATCTTCCCACTGAAAATCCACGTTCCCGAAGCTTCCATATCCTTTTCTCCTTAACGAAGGTGAAGTAGTTTGGAAATTGAGAATATGTAAGTGTTCTTGCAAATTGGTCATCTTTATTTTTTTCCATCCAAGAAAGGAACATAGATTCTTTAACTCTTGGGTTGTTAACCACAGATGACATGTTGTCTGTTCGACTGTAGTAAACAGATTGTTGATGTGGCAGATGAAAACTCAGTCTTTCCACAGGTGGTTGTCTATGATGAATATCAAAACTGAAAATCCTCCATGACGCCTCACAAGCAGACACATACCTACAATTTAGGTAGTGAGATATTTCGTCAACCGTTTGATGAGAAGATGGATTATCATTCGAATTGTATATTCCTGCAATTACACGATCATGGCCTTTGCTAATGTATTTGAATAGGTATTTGATGGCACGTGACTGATTTGTCTTTTCAACGTTCAAGTGTCCACCAAATAATTTCAACAACCTTGCATTATAAGGAACAACATGTAATTGCCGGATATGAAGTAAAGGTAGCAGAGGAGTTTCAGATATGAAGAAAAGGAAATTTGAAAAAGTAAACGTACAACTCAACTTGATAAATAGACAGATGGGGAATGAGTAACTGTCGGGGTGAGAAGGATATTGAACAGCCGACGCGTTTGTTCAGATTAGGTGGCTGTATAATAAATGAACGATGGAACTTAACATTGTGTTTGATATAAATGATGAATATTATTATTTTATTGCTCGATGAAGGACAAAAAATTAAGTGGCATAAATCCACCGTTTCGTCATGTTCAAAAAGTAAAGATGGAAGTTGCGTCGTTCCCAAATGCATTCACTGCAGTAACTAATTAATTATTTATTAATAAGTAACTGATAAATAGTAACTGTTTATTTCAGTTACTAATCAGGTAAATGCTCCCATATTCCGTCCATGCAAACTTAATATTTCAAACGTATGAAATTTTTCAGGAACGCAGGCAGCTGAAATTCGTAAAGTGACATTAAAATTTAATTGATCAAGAATAACCGGCATTCTCAAAATGTCTTGACCAAACTAGAAGGTAAACAACATAGGTAGTGCTATTGCAAACTAAGTTTAAAAGGAGAATAAAATAACAGGACAAAAAAACTTCAGCAAATCCAAAAAAAGATTTATTCTTCTCGGTCTCATTGGGTCTGTTCGCTACGTGCTGCTAACTTTCTTCAGAGTCATCTTCTTCATTCACCTCAGCATTAGACAGTTGCATGAGTCGGACACGGAAGTCAACTAGGGCTAGATGGTTGTAATCGAATATGGCTCAGGACAAATCACAATGACTCTCAAAGAATATGCTCCCATCTGCAAATGACATAACAAAGATGTATCAGAAAAGTGACGCAAATTTTCCATTGGAGCAAATAAAAATACCAACCACTCAGCCTTCTCATCTTCACCCATAATAGGGCTACAACAACGTCATCCTTGTCATCGATGTTTGAGTAACTGACGGAGGCCCAAAAAGCAGGTGTTCCATTAAAGGTGCAATAGAAAGGGTTCCCACTAACATATCATAATGAGGTAGTTAGTACTGAAAACTATAAAAACCGTACATATAAGAAACGATAAAAATAATCGCAAAGCAAAATAACCTCTCATCCATTATCTCAAAATTCATCTGGTAAATAATCTCGCCGTGTATCTTCACTTCGGAGATAGGAAAAACAGAAGTCACTAGTCCAACCACATCTGAACAATTAACAACATGATTGCATGTAAATTAAAATCATAGCATTTCAATATTGTAAGCAATGCTAAGAAGAAGTTGCTTATCATAAACCATTACTTATCAGAGTGGATTCGCAGATAGTGGTAGCCGCTAAGGGGAGTAGGGGCTGGAAAATGGTCTCTGGTGTTGATATAATATTAGGAACAAATGCAACCTGTGTAAATGGTTCTATAACAATCTTGAGATCGGGATTTATAATATTTGGTCCTCGCTCAACACAAAATTTCTTCAGAATGAAACAAAAACCAGGGACTAAAACACCACATAGCCTTCTGATCATATCACGCCGACACATGATAGCAAGAGCAAGGTAACCCTGTAGCAGTAGAGAAAAATGTTGGATCAAACGAAATGAAATATTGCTTAAAGCATATGTACACAACGTCAGCAAATAAAATATTGAACGTCATAACAAACATCAGAGTCAGCTAGCACGGCATGGAACGTAATTTGGCGGTACTGTTTAGTCAGGGGAATTTCCCAGTAATTGTCAACCACTCTGACACAAATGCTCCAATTGTGACTTGTGCAATCCAGTTGAAGGAAGGAGCTGACTCTGGACGTCGCCATTTTCAGGAAAGTAGCTATACTGTGATATATTCCGAGTTGTACAACTGCATCTTCAGCAGTTGACAAAAAGGGTTTAAATAGATACAAATAGGTTAAATCACCCCAAGGGAAAATGCAACAGACTACGATAATCCATTAATGTGGAGTAATCACAATTTACCAAATCAACGTGAAAACTGCATTGGGAGTATGATAAAGCAGGGGAAATTGGTATGAAGGCGATTATTGAAGCGTGATTAAGAGTAGAACATTTATAACAGCTTATCTACCCAACAACCCATTGACTAAATCAAATATTTAGTGGAGATGATATCAGTTTTGTTGGAACAATGAGAATATAATAAATGGAAGCTTATAAATGGCCTCACCGGTACCCAATGAAAATGATCTGTGCGATGGCTAAAACCATTAGTCATTAGAGAACAATCCACCTTCATCGTAACAATAAGAATATAATAAATGAGTTGTTGTTAAAGTTGACACCATTGCCCAATGAAAAATTTTCTTAAAAAGTACTTAAACAGACGCATAAATAATTCCAAGTGGACACTAAAACACACGGTGGACCAAATAGTAAACGCCATGTAATCGAAGATACATATCTTAACCAATAGATGTGTTTTACATGGACCAATAGATGATGGGCTACAAGATTTAGTAGTTTATATTGATATACTCTATCGATGTCATCATTGCACTCAATCTCCCATCACTTTAATTCCACCACAGTGATTTGTCCAGTGATCAAGCCTTCCAAAAACTGTGTTTGAAAAGATTACTTAAGTGACTATAACAATTGTGTATCACTTGTACAACACTAGTACACTACAATGATTCAGACAGTGTTCAATATTTTTGAAAAGTGTCTTATAAAGAGATCACTCGAGTAAAAGAAATGCATCACCTTCACTGGATTATAGTAAGTCAAATGGTGATCTATTTTCTTTTGAATTAAGAACAAACTTTATCACTTGAGTGGCCACTCAAGTGGCCCTATCAATGTTTTCAAAGCTATCATTCTGAACACAGTGAAGACCACTCGAGTGATGTAATCACTCAAACAAAAAAGTATATTGGAAATCTTGATACTCATTTAGATCATCTCTAAATTTGTTTCCTTCACTCCTAACTAATTCTATATCATGCCAAGTCAATGTTTGAACATGTTTAGTTTAACCAAGGATCAACACAAGATTAGAAAAAAGCACTTGTATGTCAGACGCATTTAATGCTCCAAACATCAACCAATGAAATCTTCTTTGTCTCAAACGGCTAGTTCAAAAGACAAAAGGAATGACCTCGCACACACTTAACGACTATATTCGAACAAGCAACAGTCATCAACTCTCATCACACTATAAATAGAAGAGCATTAAAGACGAAGGAAACTAACTTTGTGAGCATTTACTATTTCATTTATGGACGAAGGAAACTAACTTTGTGAGCATTTACTATTTCATTTATGGTCAAAGTCTTAAGCTATGTTCATGTGTGATCATTTGTACTTCATTGTTTACTTATACACTCTTAAAGAGAGAGATTCTACTGAATCATTTATTACAGTTAAGTTACTCAAGCCAGTGGGACCTTCAATGTGAGCATTGATTACAAAGTTTAAAGAGTAGCGAGTGTTCTTTATGAAGGAACTTGCTTGTATTAAGGCACTAAGAACCCAGTGAATTTTGGAACGATAGTGAAACTTTTAGAAAGGCTTATAGGATTGGACATAAGTCAAATGGATTGGACCGAACTAATATAAATCTCTTGTGTTGACCTTTGGTGATATATTTCTAACTCTACTCTCTTATTAATTTTGCATTTGAGTTTAAAATTTTTAATATCACCAAATTCACCCCCTCTTGGGTGAAAGAGTTGAACTAACAAATGGGCTTCATGAGCACAAAGCGGGGATAGTTGAGATGACGGTGTTGAGACGCATATGTGATCATATAAGGAAAGATAATATTTGTATTTAACGTATATATGGAAGGGTTAGAGTGATACCTATTGAAGAAAAATGGTGGAAAATTTTCTGAAGTGGCTTGGACACGTATAGAGAAAGCCATTGGATACGCTAGTGAGGAGAGTAGATCAAATTGTATGAAGCCCAGTCAAGAGGGGCAGAGGAACACTGAAGAGAATGCTAAATGAAGTTTTTAAACGAGATCTCTTAGTAACCAATCTATCTCAAGATTTCGTCTTTGACCAAGTGATAATTAAATATTTTACACACTACTTTTTGTATCTCGAATAGTAATTTAGGACTCTTTAGCTAATAAATAATGGCTTTTATACTTATTTGGGCTTTGGGCCTTTTATTATATTTTAGCCATTATTTAATAATAAATTCCAGTTTTATATTGCTTCACTGTTTGTACCATAACTCTTGAACCAGACATCGGATTTGCCTCATTTTTGTCTCATATTTCAGATGATTCAGAGAGCTACAATTGTTATGAAGACATGAAGAGCAAATTCGAACAAGAGGGCGGTCAATTTTGGAGCCGAAGCATATGTATTTTTGGATTTTATTTTGGGCTCGAACTTTATAACTAAAGCCCAATTTTATTTTAATTTCGTTTTTGGACTGACCCATTTCGATTTTAGGGTTAGGTTTAAGTTAGTGGCAGCCACAAACATGGGATTCATTCACGTTTTTACAAACTTGTGGATCAAAATAGAAGCTTTTATTTTCTCTCAACTGTTCTTCATATGTTCTTCGCGTTCTTGGCGTTCTTCATCTGTTCTTCAACTTTCCTAGTTATGTTCGGCTAAATTCTTGTGATTAACCCAACGGTGAGGATTCCATCTACTGTCCAGAGGACTCGCGCTTAATCGGTAACCGTTTAACTCGTTTCTGCATTCTTTAATCGGATTCGATTTCTGGATTTGGATTGGGTTTTTAATGGGTTTTTGATTAAAAACCCAGATCGATAATTCCCAAGGACGTAACTCGAACTAGGTTAAAGTATTACTGTACGATTGTATAGCGATACGCCACTGATTCGAGTAAATTCTGAACGATTGTTTAGTTGAGGGAAATTCTGAGCAAATGCAGAGATTTCGGTTTGCCCAGAGTCGATCATGAGTTCGGTTAATAACCTGTTTGGTCCGAGGAAGGGAAGTAGAGGAATCCGAATCCTGGGTTAATCCTTTAATCCTCTGTTTGGTCTCTTTTTAGTTTCGTTTTGTCTCTTTTTAGTTGCGTTTTTATTCCTTTCAAATTAAAAACCCCCCCATTTTACCATTCTGTTTCTGTTTCGCTGTCGCCAATCAAACCCACTGTGAATTCATCGGAGAAACGACCCAGGTTACACTATACTATAAATCTTTAAACCCTGGTTATTTTGGGAGAACACGGCAAATTCTCTATCACCAAGCTCAATAGCATAGTTTGATCTATAAACAATTTGACCCACTTAGTGGGATAATGCTTTATTGTTTATTTGTATTAAATACAGGAATCCTTCATAGTGCATGAATGTCATAACGAAGTACATGAACATCATTAATTAATTCTAATTATAGTGCATGACTTTTTTATTCATTTGTTTGTATGTAAAGGGAATGATTACTATTTTTAGGTTTCCAATAATTAAATACTGGTAAAAGAATTTCATTGTATCTATATTAGCATAATAATACACATTTCCCAAAATCAAAGATTCATCCATATATTTACTAGATACGTGAATGATCCAATACTTAATAACTTGGATTCATGAATGTTATGCAATGGTTCACAAAAGTAATGATTAGTTTTTTTTTATTCTTGCGCCAATCATAATTGTTCTAGCACACATGCTGAGAGCCAAGCTTTATTTAAGAGCAATGTTTTGCTGTGCTTAGGCACAATTATTATAGGGAGAGAGAGGAAGCGAGAGATGGACTGGGCATGGAAATGGAGGATGATGGAGATGGCTTGGTCGTTGGCAGCCATTATTGTGAGCTTGATGGTGGTGATAATGTGGGAGAAGAATCAGATCAATTCTGGAGAAGCAAGGCATATCAGGACCAAGACCTTGTTTCCCAATGGGCAACCTCTCTGAGATTAAACACATTCAATCACACTTCTCCAATAATCTCTCCTATAACCACATCACAACCTGAACAATGGTTTCACTCCCTCCTCCTATCTCTCCAACATTGGAAAAAACAACATGGTGAGTGTCTATCTGTCTCATGTCGGTATAAAAGCTAAATGTTTTAATATCAAGGCACTGAAAACAGGACCAGTCATTGAACTGGTCAAAAGAATGGTTCACAAGTTAGTGGTTCATTCTAGACAACTCATCTAAAACTCTTGACCGGACTGATTTGGGAATTCACTAGCTAGTTCATTTTTCTAACCCGCTGCCCCGGCTAGGTGTTAATACCATGCCTCACGCTATTATCTCTCATTAATCATTATGTTCATGTAAATATAACTATGATGAGACATTTATGTACACCACTGGACATTGCTCAAAGGGTTAAGTCGGATCAAGACTTGGGATCTTGGTAAGCCTACCCAACTCACCAATCATTTAAAGCCATTGCTTGGTTCTGGCATTATCGCAGTCAGTGGATCCCACTGGTCTTTCCAAAGGAATTTTATTGCTCCTCAGTTTCATCTCTCCAAGATTCAGGTTATATATTCATTTCTACTTCCACTTAGCTTATTCTACGTTATCTATTAATCATCCAATGTACATTATCAATTACTCATCCGATCCTAGCCGTGGAGGTTAGTTTACAGGTTTACTTTGACTCTAAATATAAGACCTTAATCCATTTTGCATCCTAAATTTATAATTTTTTCTCCAAATTGTTACACTTGTTAAAAGGGTTTTCTACAAGGATAATTGTTTTTTTTAAAAAGAGAGAGAGAGAGAGAAAACCAACATGTATACATTTCTTACCAATAACTAACTTAACTCATTTCTTTAATTGACACATTAGTTATCTAGTTTTTACACTACGGGGGTAATTTTATATAGTTATTGTTGTTATGGAATTTACAGAACACAGTGGATTTTTGGAGGAATCTACAAAGGCAATCAGAAAGAAATGGGAAAAAAAATATAGAAGAAAGTGATTGAGGGAAAATGGCAGAAATTGTGATTGGCAATGATGTGAAGGAACTCAGTGGTGATATCATTTCCAATGTTCGTTTTGGTGGGTCCTATGCTCTTGGCAATCAAATCTTTTTTCCAAACTAACTGCCCTTGCAAAACGCTCCTGCTAAACTCAACGTTCTTATTGGAATTTTCTACCCCCGGTTTCATTCTTGTCTTCTATCATTCATCATCTTTTTCCCATCTATATCATCTACTCTATATGCGTGTATATATCTATACATATAACAATCTTGCATTTTGTGTCCAGAATTCTTCCTACCAAGGAAAACAAAGAGGTATGGAGGATGGAGAAGGAGATAAAAGAGCTGATTTTGAAAGTGTTTCAGCAACACAAGTTACAAAACCAAAGCTGTATAGATCAGAATCAAAAGGATTTAATTTGCTTCAGATAATTCTGGAGAATACAGTTGATGATGTTGAGGTCAAGAATAATAGCCGTGGTGGTGCATGCGGGGGACTATTGAAGAAGCTGAAGCAAAAACGTGAAACCCAGAAACTAATTATGGATATCTGCAAAAACATATACTTTGCAGGATCCGATACTACTGCTGTTTTACTCACTTGGACACTTTTTCAGCTCTCTTTGCACCCTCAATGGCAAGATCGTCTTCGAGCTCAGATTCTCGAAGCCTTTCCCAACATCTCTCCTCATTGCTTTCGTGACATGGACAAACTTCGAAAGATGAAACAAGTTAGTATCCTAAACCTAGCGGAAACACTCAACATAATCTTTAATATATCCTTGAAGTGCATTATTAAGTATGGGATACGGATCCTCTAGGAACATATCTAGAGATCCCAAGAAACACTATATATAATAAAGACATGAAAGTGCAAAAAAATAGGAGAACTTGTTTCTAGATATTTAGTTAACAAAAGGCATCACAATGAGTTGATTAGACTATTGCAACTTCTAAGTATTTAATCACAAACACAAAATGACAAGCAAAAGCTTGTCAAAAGAAATTTCTCATAACTTTCAATTTCTCTACATGCAATTTAATTTCTTTACATGCAATTTGAATGTCATGTAAGATGCCACTCAACATACTACCTGTAATGCCAAAGAGAGATAGAGGAAAAATATACTCTCAAATATGTCTATTGATATATACAATAGGGGTTTTTTTTACACAAAAGAGGAGCCTTAGAATTAATAACTCATTATAATGATTGATTACCTAATCATAATCATAATCTCTATAATCCCTGATTATATGCAATACTAACTAATTCTATTTACATTAATATATTTCCTAACACTCCTACTCAAGTTAGAGTGTCGATGTTAATCGTGTCCAACTTGTTACAAAAATAATCAATGAGTCTCATTTAGGGCTTTGGTCAACAAATCACTCAATTGGTCACTAAACCTCACATGTCCTGTATAAATGAAGTTCTTCTTGATTTTATCACGCACAAAGTAACAGTCGATCTTAATGTGTTTTATATATTCATGAAACACATAATTGGAAGCTATATGCAGAGCAATTTTGTTATCACACCACAGTTTCACAGGCAATGACGTGGTACGACCAACCTCCTTCATTAACTGGTGTATCCACACAATTTCCTGTAGTGATTGAGCCATGGCCCTATACTTAGCTTCTGCACTGGATCGTGAAAGGTCTTTAGTGATGAGATTTCCAAAATATTGATCTTTGTAATAACAATGTCATCTACATATACCACTAAAAGAATCGTGCCAGTGTTTGTCTGTTGATAAAACATTATATGGTCACACTTACTCTAATTCAAACCAAACTTATTAACCACCGTACTAGACTTGTCAAACCAAGCATAAGGACTCTACTTTAAATCATAAAGTGACTTCTGAAGATGATATACCTTCCCACAATCCACACGAGCAATAAAATCGGGTGGTTGCTCCATGTAAACCTCCTCAAGAAGATCACCATTAAAAAAAGCATTTTTAACATCCAACTGATGAAGATTCCAACTATAAGTGGCTTCCATAGAAATGAAGAGACGAATAAAGGATAGGTTTGCCACATAGGAGAAGGTTTCCGAATAGTTAACACCTAAGTCTGAGCATATCTCTTGGCAACCAGTCAAGCTTTCAAATGTTTCAACGTGCCATTAGCTTTGGTTTTGACCGTGAATACCCACTTGCACCTGATAGCCTTCTTTCTAGGAGGTAAATCAACGAGATTCAAGGTACCTACCTTATCAAAAGCCATCATTTCTTTTGTCATAGCACCAGCCAACCTGGATAGGCCAAGGCTTCATGGAGAGAAGTGAGAATGTGGATAGAGTCTAAGGATGCTATGAAAGAATAGGATGGAGGAGAAAGGTGGTTATAGGAAACAAAAGAATAAATGGGGTAGGTACATGTATGTTTACCTTTGTTAAAGGCAATGGGAAAGTCATCAAGGGTAGTAGGAGTATCAGGTACTGTTTCTGGTTCAAAGGCAAGAGCGAGGGGAATTAATTCTGAATCAGGTGCTAAAGCTGGTACTAGTGGGTCATGAATCTGATCGACTTCATTTTTTCCCTAGGACATTTCCAATAAACATGATAGATATGTGATTTAACAGGCATTAGTGATAAATAAACCTCATAAACCAATATATCATCAAGACCTTAGGTGGTGTCCAGGGATGTAGATGGAGTAGGGACATTAAAAAATCGTCGCCTCATGGAAGTGACATCTGTAGACACAAGATAAAGCTGAAGAGTGGGAGAATAGCACCGATAACCATTTTAAACTCTAGAATACCCAAGGAAAACACACTTGATAGATTTAGGATCAAGTTTGGTAACAGTAGGACAAATCTCTCGAACAAAATAGACACAACAAAAGATTTTGGGGTCAATAGGAAATAAGGGGTTGGAAGGAAACAACGTTATGTATAGAGTGTCTCCATTGAGAATAGGATAGGGCATACGATTAATAAGGAAACACAATGCAGACACAACATCAGCCTAAAGGTTTAGGAACTTGCATTTGAAACATTAAAGCTTGGACGACTTCTAATAAGTGTCGGTTCTTTCTTTCTTCAACACCATTTTGAGCAGGTGTAACTCTATATGATAACTGGTGAATCATGTCATGCTGAAGCATATATATAGTTTTAAAATTGGACAGAAAAATATTCTTTAACATTGTCACTCTATAAGGTTTTCACATATACATCAAACTGATTTTTGATTTCAACAAAAAAATTGCAAAAGTGAGAAAACAACTATGAACGATTTTACATTAAATAAAGCCAGTTAGCTTGAGAAAAATCAACAAAAGTGGCAAAGTACCAAAAACCAGACTTGGACTCAATATGACACGACCCCAAATATCCTAATGGACTAAACACGAGGTACCAAATTAACACGATGATATTTGGCAAACTGATGCGGCTTACACTTTAAAGAAGACAAATAATGAAACTGAGGAAACAACCTTTTCAAAGAGGACAAAGACATATAACCCAGCCGATAATGAACGTCAAAAGGAGAGAACCACCAGAGCAAGCAACGGAACACGTAACTCGATCATCAAGGAAGTAATAGCTGTCAGATTCATATCCCCTACCAATAATACACTTCGTCATGAGATCCTGAATCAAACAATTGTCAGGGAAAAGTCAAATGAAACAGTTTAGTTGGTGAGTAAGCTTGCTAGGATATAAAAGGTTAAAAGCAAGGTCAGGAATATTAAGGACAGACGATAGGGAAATAGTCGAAATAGGACTAACAGTGCCAAATCCAGGAACACGGGATTAAGAACCGTTGGCAATTTTTATCGAAGAGGGGTTAGCATAATGTAAATATGTAGAGAACAAATGATGGTTACCTGTCATATGATCAATGGTACTAGAATTGATTATCTACTTTGAGGAAGAAGTAGCAAGACACGAATCACAATTACCTGTAGCAAGCACAGTTGGTGCTGATAAAACATTATCAGAGTTATTAAAGGATTGGGCTGTTGTGTTAGCTCCTAAGGTTTTGATGATAACAAAAGCTTAAGGTTTGTAAGCTTCTGAATCAGGATTAATTGTTTGCATTTTCATGTGAAATTGATTCTCGAGTATATGTCAATGATTCTTGAGAATGGGTCAGTAGTTCTCGAGTATCTTGAAGTTGTACTTCAGAACCATTGCTCTAATATGTTTGCCTTAAGTGCTCAGGTAGCAATTCTCAAGAATGGATCAAGGATTCTCGAGAATGTGGACAAATTCGCCATCACAAGCTTTCTCTGATATGATTCTCGAGAACTGGTATGTGATTCTTGAGAATGATTCTTGAGAACCGGTAATTGATTCTCGAGAATGCCTTGACAAGATCACAATGGCATAGTTTCTCCCATGTGATTCTCGAGAATCTGTAAGCAATTCTCGAGAATGGTTCTTGAGAATTGCCACATTAATTCTTGAATATTAACGGTAAAAGCTCTCTTGTATATTTCTCTTAAGTATTAATATAAGATGTGATTCTCGAGTATGGTTGAAAAAATTCTTGAGAATGCTTAACTTCTGATGATTAAGAATCTCTTTGAACGTATCATTCTCAAGAATCTATAATATGATTCTCGAGCAAAGTAGTCAATCTCGGATAGCGGCGCGTAACGGCTGGCCCAAAAAACGTTTTAGCGGTATAGCGCATAGCGGGATGAGCGCTATACCGAAGATAGAAGATACACACATAAATGCTCGATAATAAGAATATACTCAAAATTTAACATATTTATCATTAATAATAAGAAGTCATAAGCTAAAAGGCATAATCTGTGGTTGCTGTACTGGGAAGGTGAGACATTTTGACTGTAGCAACTATTTTATTTTTACTACAGCAACTACCTAGCACAACAAAACTATAGCAAGCAGAAATCAGAACTCTCGTAGCCACTATTATTTATATCTCTTTCTTCTTTCGCGGGGAAAAAAAATATATCTTCCTTCGAACTCTCGTCACAAGCAGAAGGTAGAACTATCGTCGTCTTAACCTTCGAACTGTCATAACAAGCAGAAATCAGAACTTTCATCATGTCAACCTTCGAACTATAGCAAGTAGAAGTCGAAGAAGATTAGGTCTCGTCGTCTTTGGGAATAAGACGGGAATAAACAAGTCTCTCGTCTTCTTCGAGAATAAGCCAGAAATCTTGTCGTCTTGTTTTGGGAATTTTTTTAACTTTGTTAAAAGGAAAAAAAAACACTAAATAGCGTGAAACGCCATGCGACCAGGTGCGCCTCAACGGACATTATGCAAAAATGCAACGCGACGTATTTGCTGTGGCGACCAGCCACTGTTCCGCTCTACACCGTCGCCGCTATGGCGTGCTATTGACTACTCTGTTCTCAAGTATCATTGAGACATGCTCTCTGGAAAACACCTTTCTTCTAATAGTTCTCGAGAATGATATGAACAACTCTCGAGAATGTATATTAGTATTTGAAATCTGTGTTCTCATAAATTGCAAATCATTGATTATGGCTTGGATACTTCATATTATTAATCTATATTTCTCCTAACCAAGTTTAATCAGTTTGCTAGTGATTCTCAGATATGCTTAACATGTTTTAATCATCAAATTATCATAAAGAAAAATTGTGTCAGATGCATTAAATGCCTAAGCAGAGACGAAGCACGAAAATGGAAATTAAGCTTCTGAGCAACCATAGAGCATTCCGGCCATTCCCAGTCAACATTCTACCTAAGTCTCAATGAATAAATCGAATAAAGAATGTCAACAAAAAATAACGGCTAACATCGGAAGAATACGAAGAGGCGAAGTAGCGTTCAACTCAACAGATATATTCATACGTCTCAACAGTTCATTGATCTCTCTTCAACGGTCATTAAATGCTATCAACTATAAAAGCCAGAAGTATTCAATTTCTCAACCACCGAAAATCTGCGCATTTAATTAGTGATATAAACATTTACTGTTTTTACTCTTACGAACAATATCTTTGGATATTTAATCTTCAGTGCTTATTAATCTGTTCTTTTAGAGAGTTCTTTATTGATTATCCTTTTTTGTAAGAATCTCAAAGTATTGGGACTTTAGGATTCAGACATTTGATTACAACTTGTAAGGTAGAGTAAGTTCTAGTGAAAGAATTACTTTGAGAGTTACAGAGTGTGTAATCATTTGAGTTAGTGAAATCCTGGAGAGTCTAGGGAGTAAGGACTAGACGTAGATCAAGAATTTAGACCGAACCAGTATAAATTGTTTGTGTTCATCCTTCTTCTACTCCTCTCTATTTAGCTCTGTTTTACTGAGTCTGTTTCAGAGTATTTTCGAAGAAAATTTTATATCTCAAATTCACCCCCCCCTCTTGGCAATATTCTTGCTTTCATGGGCCATATGAGCAGAACCACTATGCTGCTGCTTATGTTGCAACTTACAACATTAACGTTTGGTATGACCATGTGCCTTACAATAAAGGTAGACAATCCCACCGACCCAAAATTCGAAGGATGGTTACCTGGCCTGGGGGCCTTGGTTCCTGTGAGCAACAAAAACAAAATTCAATGTACCATGTCCTTGTCGCGAGAAGCCTTGGTTCTTATCATCAATTAGGCTACGGCCAGCCAAAGCACTAGCATTAGGATTAGAAGTTGGGTGAATCAAACTATCTACACGCAACACACGAAAGTACACATCCTAAAGCGAAGGAAGCTTAGAGCTAGACAATATCTGAGATTGAACAGTCTCGAAAGCTAGGTCGAGAGCCGTAAGGAAACTAATAGTCGCCTGTTTTTCCATACTATCCACCTGTGCTAGAAGATCAATCATCGATGGCATTAAACGCCGCATTTCCTCATACATATGCTTAAACTCCATAAGAAATTATTTCTTCAAGGGGTGGGCCCACAGCTTAGCCCAATAGAAACCTTTACAAACTTCATGAATGCGAGTAATATTCTCTGTCCTATAATATAGGAACCCTAAGTAATCCATAATTTCTATAACAATATTGCAATGACTAACAGAAGGAAGAATGTCACTCTTGAAGGAATTTTAAATTTGCAAGAATAACTGGGCATCTGCTTGGCCCACACTAGCTTAGGATCATCCGTAGGAGGAGCCTCAGTTGAATGACCTTCATTCTTAATATTTAGTAAGTACATGCAGACAATTTTCATCCAGTTCGAATAATTTGTCTAGTTTAACTTATGATCAATAATTTTGTAGGAAACATGAATCATATCAGTAGTGACACAAGTTTCAAAGTCAGCCATAATGAAATATCAAATCAACAGCAAGTCAAGGTAACAACAGAAACCAGGAACAAAACACCTCACCGGACGCAAAGAATAAACAGGTCACACAAGGACTACCAAATAGAAAAAATTGCCCAAAACTAGCCAATAACAAAAACGTAAAGAGATGCAAAGCACAATAAATGCCAACAAACGAAATTAACCAAACTCAATCAAGAAAAACTAAACTCACACGATCTGGCAAGGATGAACCCATACCCTGAAACTTGCCAGAAGTGACCGGAGAGGAGGCCAAAACAAGAAGTCACAATTAAAAACACCACCACAAGCGCCATCACAGAGACGTCGGACAACCACCAAATTTTTGGTGAACACTAATCAGAGGGTGGAGATTCTGATGGAATGGCATGTGTACCGAGAAACAGACCAAGACAGAACCTAAATTCTCTCTTCTCTCTCACTATTTTAGACCACCAAAAACTCAAACAGAGAACAAACCGAAAAAAAATGCAACCCACGTTGCTCTGATACCATGTAATGCCATAGAGAGAGATAGAGGAAATTTATATCCTCAAATACGTCTATTATTGTATACAAAAGGGGTATTTATATACAAGAGAAGAACCTCAAAATTAATGGCTCATTATAATGATTGATTACCTAATCGTAATCGCAATCTCTATAATCACTGATTATGCGTGATACTAATTGATTCTATTTACATTAATATATTTCCTAAGACTACCTGCTCTTTCAGGCATTTTCTCTGGTGAGGCTTCTCCTACTTGGTCAGTGTCATGTAAAGTGACAAAATTCGCTTCTAGGGTCATAACTTCATAATAGACTAATAGTGAGTGTAATTGTACTCCATGATATAATATTGTTTTGTGGTAGGTATCCATGGTGATCCAGGAGAGTCTGCGATTGTATGCGCCAGGAATAAGAATTTGATGAGAGGCATTTGAAGAGGTGATGTTGGGGGACGTAGTGGTGCCAAAAGGAACGAACCTTTAGGTGTTCACACATAGAGACACAGAGATGTGGGGAGAAGATGCTAATGAGTTTAAGCTAGACGAGAGGGGTTTCAGAGGCTTGTAAGCATCCACAAGCATACTTCCCATTTGGACTCAGAAGTCGAATGTGTGTAGGCCAAAATTCTCCATTATAGAAGCTAAGATTGCTCTCACTCTTCTTCTGTCAAGCTTTTATTTCTCTATTTCTCCTAATTATCGTCACTGTCCTATCTACAATTTGGTCCTCTCTCCTAAATACCCCTTTAGGTAACCAAGCTCTAGTAAGCATTACGACATGTGATATTGTTAGTCATGTGAATGACAGTCACATATATACCCTAGCTACCTCTCTTGTCTTTACATATATAGTTTTCATGCTTTGATACATTGTTGATATAGAAAACATACCTCTGATTCCTTCTTGGCCTGGGAGAATGATAATTGGAAGCTTGGCACCTTGCATTAGAAATTTAACTTGATATCAAAGTAACAGTCAAACAGATTATTAAGCAATGCAGCAATCATATAAAGAACGCCTCACTAAAAATGGTTCAAGTCTCCCATCTATACCTTACCTTGTCAAGAGCTTATATACTGAAATTAAATCATAAATTGCACACGCGCAGGTGCAAAAAATAAAATAAACAAGCAATCTGATGGAGGTTCACAACATTGAAATATAATTTGCAGCCAGCCATGAAATGAAAGTCAAATGTTTCCTATAATTAAGGTTTATAGTCAGGGTGGATTAGAATGAAATGAGATTATCATCTTTAGAGGACTGCTGCTTCTTTGGATCTTGGCCTGCATTTGGTGATGCATCCCCACTTTTTTTGCCAAATATCATCTCATCAAGATCATCCATCATATCATCATTGTCATTGCCTCCATGACCGCCAACTCTCGAACTAGCCGGCTTTCTAATCAAGGCGTCTTCTTGAGTATTAAGAGGCGTCTCGTCTGGCTCAATGGCAACAGGTATCATAGCAGGTTCCTGCCTAAGAGGAGGAGGAGCAACAGCAGGTTTATTCAACTCTTCATACTTGGTGAGAACCTTCTGAATCTCATCATTAACATTCAAGGCCTCAAAAAGGAGTGCCTCATCATCTCCAGCAGTCTCAACGATTCTCTGTACGGTAAATTGAGACTGATGACACTGTTGTACAAGGGTTGCAGTCAAATCATCCTGCATACAAAAGATCAGATTTGTCACTGGTTTCAAAAAGATGCAGTTGTGTAAAGCTAACCAGCAACGAACTACAGCTAATCCCTATTAACCAAAACACATAATAGATCTTTAATATTTATACATAAGTGTTTGGCTACTAGAAGATGACCCAGGAACAAACAAGAAATATCTGATGTGATCAAGAAATTCAGCCACTTGAGAATTGCCACATGGACTCTTAAAAGGACCTCACTTACATGAAAGCTTGTGTGTATGGCCAATAAATAAATAAATATACATAAATATAGTAATTTTCTTCTTCCTGGAGCGGTGGATTCTTATATCCACCATTTTTCTATCATATAGAAATGAAGGTGCTCTTTCTCGACACCATTTGTTCTATTCCACTTGAATTTCATTTTTTTCTTTTGTTTTTTCTTGTTTTCTTTTTTTGTGTGGAGAGTATTTGATGATGGAATTCCTTCTTCACTCCCAAAAACAAAAAAGGACAGTTTGTGACTGGACGATGCTATTGAACCAAAAAGGGAGACCTAAAATCCGCTACACAAGGAAAATTAGGCAGAAACATGGGAACAATCCCCCCTGGCAAAAAAAAAAAGGGACAAGAAAAAATGATAAGCTCATTAAGGAACCGCTCCAATTAGACCAAGATGGAGACTGGGCAATCCAACATGTATGATGTCAAAGCACAAGCCTCGACATATAAAAGCCACGATCATTAAGTAGAAGAATCAAGCAGTATGAGAAGAACTACACATGACAGCGGTATGAATTAGTTAGGAAGTTTAGATTAATTAGCTAATTAAGAATCAAAGGGCTTAGGCTATAAAGAAATGGGTTGGGGTAGTTTGTAAACTAGGCTTAAGAGTATTCAAAAATTGAGTTGTTTCTCTCCCCTTTCTTAATTCCGTCTGTTCCCCTCTTGTCCCCCCCCCCCCCCCCCAAAAAAAAAAAAACCAAAACAAAACAAAAACCCTACCTAAACATCAGAACTAGTCTAGTAAATAAAATTAAAACAAAGCTACTATTAGTCCAGCACTATGGCCCATAGCATGGAGCTACAAGCTAATTATATCTGAACTCCTAGGACCTTAAAATTTTACTCTATCCGGTCCTTAATATAAGATCCACAAGGGAGTAGTATACTTTATACATTTTATCCACATAAGTCACATAGCATGCATGTACACAAATGATAATTCCCAAAAGCCTATTAATGTGGTAGACACTTGACACAAAAGGCTAAGACAATATTACATGCTATATGTTATATACTTAGTTATAGAGGACAGATAATCTTCCAAGAAAAATCCTGTGACGATCTATCTTTAGAACCATACTTGAGTCCAAACATTTATCATTGATAGTTATCGATTATTGAATACATAAGGGCAGTACAACATGACAAATTAGAACCTGGAGAACATCCTGCTGAGGTGATGAAGACAGAACAGTAGAAAGAAGCTCAATGCTATTTCTTGCAACATTGAAAGCCTCCTTTGTTTGCTCAGGTGTGAAAGTCCGCACAGGAAGATCTTGCTGAACCTGTCCTGACTGATCAACATGAACTTCTGAAGCAGTCACTGAATGAGGAGGAGTAAAAATAGGTGCCAGACTTTCATTGTCACGACCAGGGAATCGAATACCTCTTGACTTCAAACTCTGGACCAGAAAAGTGGTCATCAAGGAAAGTTCAATAACAAGTTCTCAAATAATTGATTCCTTGCATAAAAATAAACTAACAAGTAATTTAATTTAAGCACTATAACCTGAGATTCACCAGGGCTGAATTATGATCCATGAAAATTTCAAAATCATCATTGGCATTTAGGCAAAAATGTCTTCCCAAATTTTCACATTCAATGAATCGGGATTTGGAACAATGATCAATAGCAACCAAAAGAAAGCCCTAAGATTTCAAATTAAATCGTTTCCAGCATTCTAGCTATTTTACCCCTTGAGGAACCAAAACCCATGGTTTAAGTGATTAATAGCAACCCTATCAAAAGGAATTTATCATAATTTTCAACACAATGTAATAATTAATGGCTTATAAAGTATAAGTTTACAGCTTACACAAAATTTAAATAAATTCTACAGAATTACAAGCTCCCTCGTTTCGTTTATAATTCTTCCTATAACAATGAAAATAATTAGGTTTAGAAGCATCCAAACTGTTAATATACCTTGTACGTTTCTTCATATACAGGCAAATAGCGAAGCTCACTGGTTGACTCCCCCCATGCCTCAATGAGTGTTAAGGCCTTGTTCCTGTTATTCACAACAGTCTGAGGGTCATCAATCAGCTTGACCATCTCATCAAGGACTCTCTCAGCTGCCACTTCTGTGAAGGCCCTTTCACAATTTTTAACGCATGTTTCAAGCAAAACCATGGCCAGGTACTGAACCTTTGGACTCTTAACCATAATCCGTTTCTTGATTGAACGAATCACTTCTACACTGTTGACCTGATCATTATTTATCGAATCGCAAAGCTCAAGATTCATGGCCCAATCAGGCTCATCAAGTGTCTCAGAGGTGGCATCATCAACAACCTTATCAGTCTCGCTTGCAGCCTGAAAAAGTTCCCTCATCTTTAAGCTCATAGAACTCATGCCTTCACTCATCTTTCGACCCATCTCAGACCCACCAATTTTCAGGCGCTCCCCCAAGGCGCTGACTTTATCCATCAAATTGTCACTCATCTCTCCTCTGTTTCTCACACCTTTTCAAAATGTAACCCCCAGCAAACCCTAGATTGCAGTGATTATCCCACAAACAATCGTCCTCAAAACCTAGAAAATTCAGCGAAGAGACAATTGCAGTAATATACTCGTACAATGGATCAGTTAGAACGAAACCATTTTGGATCAAAACATAAATGCAGAAAATTGAAAAGAAAGTTCCATAATCGAAAAGGTAGATTCCAATCTGTATTGAACGTATAAGAGTCAGAATTGAAAGCGCACCTTTGGAGATTGAGGTGAGTTCGGTTGAGTAGACAACGCGCAACGACTGAGAGCGAAAGTGTTGTTGGGTTCCTTCCTCAATTTGGTGTCATCGCAACTTTGAAAAGTTCTGTTTTACTTTACAACTCACTATACTACTAACGGACGGCGAGATTTTAAAGTTCGTCGTTAATCCTTATTAATAATCAATAATTAATTGTTTGAATAAGTTTTCTTTTAGCCGGCAATTGTTTGAAAAATTTTGAGTGTTTGGTAATTTTCAAACCGTGGTTTTAGAAGTTTTTTTTTTTTTTTAATGAGGATAAAATTCCTCTTATATACTTATTTATTGACAAAATTCCTATATAGTAAAAATTATTCTCTAAAAGTTAATTGAAATATAAAATAATTAATTTAATAAAAAACTTAATTTAATTATTTATTTTTCTATCCACAATTATTGATTTGATTACTGATGAAATGTTATTTAACAAAAAAAAATTATGATGTTCTTTTGGCCATGTACCTATATATATTTATATAGACACATATAACAACATCAAATACCATTATACCAACCAATAATTAATAATTTAAAAGTCAATGCAATAATCCCTATAAAATAGTATAACAACCCTATATCCATGAAAAAAAAGTATAACAATTATATCATTAACATCTCACTATAGGTATAAATTATTAACTACATTATAGATTTGATATATTCCTATTTAAAATATTATATATATATTTAATAATTTTCATTCAAAAATTTAAAAAATAAGGACATAAAATTGGGCATGTGTTAGACTAATTCTTTTTTTTTTTGAATTTATATATACTAATATATTTTTCTCCTTTCAAAAATGAATATATTGTCATTATTAGCATTTTCATGATATTTTTATAAAATATTAAATTTAAAAAACGTGGTTATCTATTTAATATTTTTGAATTCCCTTGGAATTGAAGCAAGAAGAAATTATATGTGTGGGGAATAGACTCAATCATTGCCTTCAATTTGATCTTAAAGTGATGTAAACTCTCTAATATGATTAATTTGGTCTAATATCATTGGCAAAAAAAAAAAGATTAAATTGGTCTAATATGATTAATTGTTTAATCATATTAAAGCCCCTTTAAGAAGGAAGTCACCTCTAAAGATCAACAAACTTGATTAACTGGTTAGTTGATCATCACCACATGATATGATCGTCGATAATTAGAGATTAGCCTATATTGAGCAATGCTATTAACAAATGTTAGTACTATTTTATTCTTGTAGTATGTATTTAAAATATATTCCGTTTACGTTGGAAAAAATATATATACCCATTCTTATCTTTAATATAAGAGATAAATAATTAATTTATCTTAATTAAGAAAATTAGTTAAATTCTTTATTTGCAAAAAAAAAAAAGTTTTGTTAGTTTCCCAATATAACTTTTACATTGAAATTATTGTTTAACAGAAATCCCTTATTATGTGTAATATAATCCAAAAGAGTCGTTTCAACAAAATTATAAATTTAGAAGGCAAAAGAGATTAAAATTTTATATTTAAAATTAAATCTAACTTATCTATTAGCTTTTTTTTCCTTGAAAATATATCATTCATTGATGTATTATAAGGTTTAATGTTTCTACATTTACTGCAGAAACTTTTTTCTTGCAGCACTCACATAAAAGTGGGTGGGTTCTATTGTAAAGAGATGAGAGAAAAAAATATTAATGGGGCCCACCCACTTTTATGTAAGTGCTACAGAAAAAAAAAAAAAAAAAAGTTTCTACAGTGAATGCAGAAAACATTAAACACATCCATCCATATGTTTTAACAGAAAATAACAACTACTTGAAAACATCAGCTACATGAGATGTGAGGTTTCAGCCACTTACTTTGAGGACTGGAAATAAATGGATCATACTGCTGCATATCATCATCTGGCTTTAACCAACCATTACCAATCCAAAATTACTTCAGCCATTTAAATATGAGGTTAATATAGAAAGAGAGGAGCCAAACCAAGCTCTTTTAGCCCACTCACATTGCAAGAATAAGTAATTTTCAGATTAAACAGCAATCCCTTCTGTATAAGTTAACCATAGTAGGAGTAGCTTTTGACAGCACTTTCCAAAGGAAAAATCAGACTAGCTTTTACGTTGATGAGTTGAAAAGTGATACTCTGTGGGACCTTTTTGGGGTTTTGTTGGTCCCTTGGGACATGAGAAGGATTTTCCCCAGAAAATAAGAGAGACAATGGGTGTAAAGAAAAAGAAGAGAAACGAGAGGAAGCATGTTAGGGATGATGATGCAAAATGAGAAATTATTTTTTGAGACTATATTCCTTTTTTTTTCCCCCCTTGTATGGCCAAGAGAAGGTTTATTTTAATTTTATTTATAGGGTAGAGAGAAATTTTTTTGGAAAATTTTATTAAAATATCATTTGAATTTGTAAAACCCCAGAAGTCTTCCAAATTTGCAAAAAGGCTGAAAGATGCTAAGGTCCTATAAGGGATATGCAAATTCGGGTGAAATTATATTTTTGCCTTTATTTTTAAATAAATAAAAAAAATAAAAATGCCCTCACCGGAGGGCCGCCGGAAGGCCACCGGCGGTTGGACGCTGAAAGGCCACCACCGGCTGGGCGCCGAGCGGCGGCCACCGGTGGGGTTTTTTTTTGGGAGCGGGGTGTTTTTTTAAAAAACAAAACAATACATTACAAGTGTGGGGGTTAGGGTTCGAACCCCCACCCCCCACACAGAAACCAAGTAGGCTACTTGGTTCCCTCATTATATATATACATTAATAAATATATATATTCTTCTTAACATTTTTTCAATTGTATTTACAAATTCTGAAACGAGAATTACTATTCTATAAATGAGAATTACCATTCCACGTTTTCCTCAAGGATCTCTTTTTTACTCTTTGATGCATGCATGTGAGTGAATTTGTAAAAAATTGCACTTTTACCATTCCACAAATGATAATTACCATCCACAAATGGGAATTATCATTCCATAAATGAGAATTACCACATTTTCTTCAGGGTTCCCTTTTTAACTCTTTGATGGATGTGAGTGAATTTGTACAAAAAAAAAAATGCAATTTTACCATCCCACAAATGAGAATTACCATTCCATAAATGAGAATTACCACGTTTTCTACAGGGATCCCTTTTTTACTCTTTGATGCATGTGAGTAAATTTGTTAAAAAATGCACTTTTACCATTCCACAAATGATAAGTACCATCCACAAATGAAAATTACCATTCGATAAATGAGAATTATCACGTTTTCTTTAGGAATCCCTTTTTTGCTCTTTGATGCATGTGAGTAAATTTGTAAAAAAATGCACTTTTATTATTCCACAAATGAGAATTACCATTCCATAAATGAAAATGACCACGTTTCCTACAATGATCCCTTTTTTACTCTTTGATGCATGTAAGTGAATTTGTAAAAAAATTGCACTTTTACCATTTTACAAATGATAATTACCATCCACAAATGAGAATTACCATTTCATAAATGAGAATTCTTCAGGGATCCCTTTTTTACTCTTTGAGGCATGTGAGTGAATTTGTAAAAAAAAAATGCACTTTTACCATTTAATTAACAAATGAGAATTACTATTCCATAAATAAGAATTACCAGATTTTCTGCAATGATCCCTTTCTTACTCTTTGACGTGAGTGAATTTGTAAAAAAATGCACTTTTACCATTCCAAAAACGAGAATTATCATTCCACAAATGAGAATTACTATTCCATAAATGAAAATTACCACGTTTTCTTCAGGGATCCCTTTTTTACTCTTTGATGCATGTGAGTGAATTTGTAAAAATAAAATGCACTTTTACCATTCCAAAAATGATAATTATCATCCACAAATTAGAATTATTATTCCATAAATGAGAATTACGACGTTTTCTACAGGGATCCCTGTTTTACTCTTTGATGCATGTGAATGAATTAGTAAAAAATTGCACTTTTACCATTTCACAAATGAGAATTACCATTCAATAAATGAGAACTACCACATTTTCTTCAGGGATCCCTTTTTTACTATTTGATGCATGTGATTGAATTTGTAAAAAAATGCACTTTTACCATTTCACAAATGAGAATTACCATTCCATAAATGAGAATTACCACGTTTTCTTCAGGGATCCCTTTTTTACTCTTTGATGCATGTGAGTGAATTTGTAAAAAAAATGCACTTTTACCATTCCAAAAATGATAATTACCATCCACAAACGAGAATTATCATTTCATAAATGAGAATTACCACATTTTCTACAGGGATCCCTTTTTTACTCTTTGATGCATGTGAGTGAATTTGTAAAAAATTGCACTTTTATCATTCCAAAAATGATAATTACCATGGACAAATGAGAATTACCATTCCATAAATGAGAATTACCACGTTTTCTTCAGTGATCCCTTTTTTACTCTTTGATGCACGTGAGTGAATTTGTAAAAAAAAATGCACTTTTACCATTCTACAAATGAAAATTATCATTCCACAAATGAGAATTACCATTCAATAAATGAGAATTACCACGTTTTCTTCAGGGGTCCCTTTTTAACTATTTGATGCATGTGAGTGAATTTGTTAAAAAAATGCACTTTTACTATTCCACAAATGATAATTACCATCCACAAATGAGAATTACCATTCCATAAATGACAATTATCATGTTTTCTTCAAGGATCCCTTTTTTACTCTTTGATGCACGTGAGTGAATTTGTAAAAAAAAAAAAATGCACTTTTATCATTCTACAAATGAGAATTATCATTCCACAAATGAGAATTACCATTCAATAAATGAGAATTACCACGTTTTCTTCAGAGATCCCTTTTTAACTATTTGATGCATGTGAGTGAATTTGTTAAAAAAATGCACTTTTACTATTCCACAAATGATAATTACCATCCACAAATGAGAATTACCATTTCATAAATGAGAATTATCACGTTTTCTTCAAGGATCCCTTTTTTACTCTTTGATGCATGTGAGTGAATTTGTAAAAAAATGCACTTTTACCATGGCACAAGTGATAATTACCATCCACAAATGAGAATTACCATTCCATAAATGAAAATTGCCACGTTTTCTTCAGGGATCCCTTTTTTACTCTTTGATGCATTTGAGTGAATTTGTAAAAAAATGCACTTTTACCATTCCACAAATGAGAATTATCATTGCATAAGTGAGAATTACTACTTTTTCTACAGGGATTCCTTTTTTACTCTTTAATGCACGTGAGTAAAATAGTAAAAAAAATGCACTTTTACCATTCCACAAATGAGAATTATCATTCCACCAATGAGAATTACCATTCGATAAATGAGAATTACCACGTTTTCTACAAAGATCCCTTTTTACTCTTTGATGCATGTGAGTGATTGTAAAAAAAATGCACTTTTACCATTCCACAAAGGAGAATTACCATTCCATCCTCATTTGTGGAATGATAATTCTCGTTTCGAGATTTGTAAATACAATTAAAAAAATGTTAAGAAGAATATATATATTTGTTAACGTATACATATAATGAATGAACCAAGTAGCCTTGGGCTACTTGTTTCCTTTGTGGGGGGTTCGAACCCCAGCCCCACACTTGCAATATATTGTTTTGTTTTTTTTTAAAAAACACCCCACCCCCCCCCCCCAAAAAAAAACCCACCGGTGGCAGTCGACCAGCGCCCAGCCGGTGGCGGCCCTCCGGCATCCGGCCGCTAGTGGCCCTCCGGTGATGGCATTTTTATTTATTTAAAAGTAAGGGCAAAAATATAATTTCACCCAAATTTGCATATCCCTCATAGATCATTGGTATCTCTCAGTCTTTTTGTAAATTCGGAAGACTTCTGGGGGGTTTTATAAATTCAAATGGTATTTTAATGGAATTTTCCCAAATATTTTTTATATGAATGTATGATTATATCCATAATTTATTATTATATTGACTTTGTTTTCATTAGGTTGTAAATTAAATAAGGATAAAATTAAAAAAAATTAAGTTAGAGTTAATAAGGCTTAAAAAATTTTCTTAGTACGTGTAAAACATATTGGAACTGAATTGTAAATAGAACAAGGGAAAAATATTTCTCATGTTGTAGGAGAAATGTTTTCTCATGCCACACACACATAAAATGGTGGGACCCGCATCTATATATACATGCGGGTCCCACCATTTTATGTGTGTGAGAATCTTCTTTCTCTCATGCAACATGAGAAAAGTAAACCCCATAGAACAATAGAGTATTTTGTTTTATGTCTTAAAATTATCATAACATAATTATATTTTAGGGTTAGAGTACAGATTGACTAACAAACTTTTACTTCATGAACGCCCAGCACACAAAACTTTTAAGTTGACCAAAAATCCCGAAAAACTTTTAAAAATATAAAGCCAACACAACAAACTTTTAAAAATGTAAAGTCAGTACAATGCCATTAGGAAAAAAAAAATCAACATCCATTAAAATGTAAACTTTTAAGGGTTAGGGTGCAAATTGGCCAACAAAGTCTTACTTTAAGAGCGTAGAACTCAAAAAAATCTATGTACAATCCACCCAAAATCCAACTGTTACAAATTTTTGCTTGAACCACCAAACATGTGCGTTGGGGTTAGGAAAAGTGAATGCAACCAAAAAAAGAAAAAAAATTTCACAAATGTAACGAATATCTTTCATTTTGAGTAAGGGTGCTAAGTTTTCAAATGTGTCCGGACAAGTTTATGTGCCATCCACCCAAAATCTGAGTATTGCAAATTCTTGCTCGGACCCCCCAACTATGTATATTGGGGTTAGGAAGAGTGAATACAACAAAAAATTCACAAATGTAATGAATAGATTTCATTTTGAGTAAGGGTGGTAAATTTTCGAATGTGCCCAGACAAATCCATATGCCATCCACCCAAAATCTGACTCGTTACATTTATGATCTTTTTGTTGCATTTACTCTTCCTAATCCAAATGCACATGGTTGGGGGTCCGGGCAAGGATTTGTAACAGTGGGATTTTAGGTGGATTGCACATGGACTTGCTTGGGCACGTTTGAAAACTTAACACCTTTACTCAAAATGAAATTTACTCGTTACATTTGTGATTTTTTTTGTTGCATTCATTCTTACTAACCCCAATGCACATAGTTAGAGGTCTGGACAAAGATTTGCAACAGTTGAATTTTGGATGAATTGCACTTGAACTTTTTTGTGCTAGGTGCTTCTGGAGTAAAACTTGATTGGCCAATTTGCAGTTTAACCCTATAACATATATTTATTATCTAATAAAATTTATGTCATTTTTAGTCATTTCCACCTCAATTTACTTTTTAAATAATTATCTTAACAAGTTTCAATTTAAAACATTCTATGCCCGTTTAAATAGAAGTTATATTACACTATTTAATTTTTACTCTAATATGAGTTTTTAAAAAGTTAAATTGGGAAAAAAAGGGAAATTACATACAGGTTCCAAGGAACAGAGATATTTACATTTAGGTCCCTTGAATTCATGAAATTACACAGAAGTTCCTATTTGTGGAAGCAAAATTACTTTTTTGCCCAAAGGAGAAAACGCCTCTGGACCTCAGAATTGAAAAAATCCAGATTTACAACAAGAAATTTTATATTTACAACAGCTAATTCCTATTTTAACAGCAACTTGTGAAAACCTGGATTTTTTCAATTCTGAGATCCAGATGCTATTTGCAACAAGAAATTCTATATTTACAACAGTCAATTCCTATTTTAACAACAACTTTTGAAAACTTGGATTTTTTCAATTCTGAGGTCTAGAGGCCATTTGCAACAAGAAATTATATAATTACAACAGCAAATTCCTATTTTAACAACAACTTTTGAAAACCTGGATTTTTTTAATTCTGAGGTCCAGAGGCCATTTGCAACAAGAAATTCTATATTTACAACAGCAAATTCCTATTTTAACAACAACTTTTGAAAACCTAGATTTTTTCAATTCTGAGGTCCAGAGGCTATTTCTCCTTTGGGAAAAAAAGTAATTTTGCTTCCACAAATAATTACACAAAAGTCTCTAGGTATTTCTGTGTAATTTCATGAATTCAAGGGACCTAAATGTAAATATTTCTGTTCCTTGGGACCTATATGTAATTTTCCCAAAAAAAATAACTTCTATCACTTAGATGCTACTTTCCAAAATCATCCTCAACCTTTGGGTTCTAAACTATGGGGACCTAGATTCAAAAAGAATTAAGTATACAGACTTGTTTTAAAATTCAATAAAAATAAGGACTAGATGCTTATATTTTTCCCTGTTTTTGTTCGGATGCTTATTTTGTTGGGAGAATTACACATAGGTCCCAAGGAGCAGACATAATTACGCATAGATCCTTTCAAATGACAAAATTACATAGAAGTCCTTAGGGACTTCTGTGTAATTATTTGTGAAAGTAAAATTACTAATCTAACCTTCTTCTTCCTTCTCCAATCTCTCTCCTCTCTCCATTTTCTTCTCTTTCGACAAACACCAGATCAAGCTTGCATCACCAGAAGAGGAAGAAATTGAGAAATACTAAACTACAAATCTGCAACATCCACCTAACTCTAGCAAACATACCTAAAGAACAAATTTTCTGGGAAAAATCCGAAGTTTCCAAGAAAAAAAGCCAGCTGAGAATTATCTCTAGTCACAACACTGAAATTCACCACTACAGAAGAAAGCAGTTCAGGCTCTTGTTCGCATCTGAAAGTGAGAATTCCTAAGGTTTCTAGAGCTCTCTTTTCAGCAAAGAAGAAAACCAGTGTCTAGCAGAATTTTTTTTGGTGTTTTTGAATTCTGAGGTCCAGAGGCCATTCACAACAAGAAATTCTATATTTACAAGAGCAAATTCCTATTTTAACAACAACTTTTGAAAACCTAGCTTTTTTCAATTCTGAGGTCAAAAGGCCATTTACAACAAGAAATTCTATATTTACAACAACAAATTCCTATTTTAACAACAACTTTTGAAAAGCTGTATTTTTTTCAATTCTGAGGTCCAGAGGCCATTTACAACAAGAAATTCTATATTTACAACAGTAAATTCCTATTTTAACATCAACTTTTGAAAACTTAGATCTTTTTCATTTCAATTCTGAGGTCCAGAGGCCATTTATAACAAGAAATTCTATATTTACAATAGCAAAATCCTATTTTAACAACAACTTTTGAAAACCTGGATTTTTTCAATTCTGAGGTCTAAAGGCTATTTACAACAAGAAATTCTATATCTACAACAACAAATTCCTATTTTAACAACAACTTTTGAAAACCTGGATTTTTTCAATTCTAGGTCCAGAGGCAATTTACAATAAGAAATTCTCTATTTACAACAGCAAATTCCTATTTTAACAACAACTTTTGAAAACCTAGATTTTTTCAATCAGAAACCAATAAAATAGAGTAGTCCATCTGTTATTCCTCTGTTACCTTCCCAAAAAACAGAGTATCAGGGCGAATTCTTTGGAATCCTTCATCCCTTCAAGAAGACAACATAAACACTCATATGTTGAAGAAAAACAAAACATGAAATTATGCGCCAGATCTAAACAATTTGCTTGTAATTTTGTTCACCTCAAAATTCTCAAAATCATTGCATTGTAACCAAGGGGAAACCGGAAAACTTTTTCAATTGGAACATAAATTGAACTGAACAATGCAAAAAACTTAACCGAAGATGATATGCACCTATGCATTGAGCAAAATTGGTTCGATGGAGATAACCATCCTTGGCAGGCTTATTAAAATTGCTCTACACCTCGTTCCCCATGCATCGACAACATTTGATTTACTGATGATAAATTTTAGGTTACGGAGTGCTTTGTTAGCACCTAACCGAGTTCGAAAATGAGCAGAGAAGAAAATGGAGAGAGGAGAGAGATAGGAAAAGGAAGAAGAAGGTTAGATTAGTAATTTTACTTTCACAAATAATTACACAGAAGTCCTTAGGAACTTCTGTGTAATTTTGTCATTTGAAGGGATCTGTGCGTAATTATGTCTGCTCCTTGGGACCTGTGTGTAATTCTCCCTATTTTTTCCCCTGGTTTTGACAGAGATGGGAATGGGAGGGATCATTTCATTCCTTTTTTCTTATTTTCGTGAGGGAATTCATTGCTGGGGGCATTTTGACATTCATAATTCAGATCCCGGCAGTGAACAAGGCTTCCTTTCCCCTATTTATTATTTTTCCCCTCGGAGTTGCTTGAGAGCTTTCAATGATAAACCCTAGTATTAACCACCTTAGACTCTTCTTCCATCTCTGATCCTCCGACGCTTCTCTAGTTCTCAGAGTCTTGAGAAGAAGAAGGTGTTTTTCGAATGGATTTCGCATGGCTGAATGCACTTGTAGTTAGTGCAGGTTGGATTGCTTTTGGGTACCTCCTCGGCTGTGTTCGCCCCCTTACCTTTACAAGGATATTTAAAGGGAGTTTAGTTGTGGAAGAGAAGGATGGGAAGAATAAGAAGAATCTCAAAGAGCCGCTTGAGATTGAACGTCTGGCTGACTTACTTGATGATTTTAAAATGGTAACTATTCTTCTCTTCTTTTTTTTCTTACAAATCCAGTAACTGATTTTCAGTGGGAAGCTCGAAAATGTGCCATTGTTTTTCTGCAGGTGTTGGTTGTGAGAAATGATCTTAAAATGGGTAAAGGGAAAATTGCTGCTCAGTGCAGGTATCTTTTAATTAGGTTACTTTAATTTTAATTTTAATTGCGTGGACTAACTATGTATCTCTAAATATTTGACGCGTAATACGGCAATTGCCTTCTGTATATCCTTAATACAGTGAATCGTTTGAAGCTTAGAACTTAGAAAACAAATGATAAATGTATATCTGGGAGCAAGTTCTGATTGCCAATATTTATGAAAATAAGGAATTGTTTCCCCTTTAGAAGCTATTAAGATGGGATGATGTTGAGTGGTCATAAAATTATAGGTCAGTTGCTTTAAATCCTAGATTTAAGTATGCTTTGAATGGTCATCTTTATTCTGTTTTCTGTCCATGGCTTGTTGGCATGGTTTAGGCCTTTTGAAAAAGACAACTGATGCCATGTTGATCAAAAGTTTAATTCATGGAGACAGTTGTTACTTGTTAGTTCTGCCTCTAAGCGACAGTACTGGTTTGAGTACAAATGATGTTGGTCAAAAGTGGTCAATGTTTGTCTGTTGGCAACATTACTTTCTGTGTTTAAAACTTCAAATACTATATGAATAATTTCTTTTTTCTTGGGGCTGACATATCTGGTTCTAAGATGGCATTATTTTTCACTGCTTTCGTGAGAAGTAAATTCACATGAAGTTTAGTAGCTCTGATTTTTCTCCTTCATTTGTTGAATTTTTTTGTTTTTAATTTTATTTAAATGAACAATGTTGTTTTCCAACTGATAATCTGGTTCTTTTTATTCTGTAGTCATGCAACTTTGGGTCTCTACAAAAAGCTTCTCCATCGAGCTCCAAAAGCTTTGAATAGGTACAGTCGCAGGTCTTGAATTTACTCATTGTAGGTCATCCTTGACAGTGTTGCTTCATTATGAGCTTGTGACTTGTCAATGTGCAGGTGGGAGATGTGTGCACAGCCTAAGGTTGTTGTCAAAATTGAGAGTGAGGAGGATATGCTGGTTTTGCAAGTGAGTGTTGTTTAGAATTATTTGGTTTTATGTTGGCAAAGTTTTTGTTTAATCTATTTAGTTGGGGAGTGTTGGCATGCCTGCCTGCCTTATTATATTTATGGCTGACCCCACCTAGGGGGATAAGCCTTTGTTATTGTTGTTGATTATGATTTTGATGCACATAAGTAGCTTTAATTGGACAGCTAATCTACTTCTACTAATTAATCATGTAAAATAGGTTGGAAGTTTAATTCCCAGTTGGCATGAATAGTTTTCTTATTATACCATTATGCAAACGGCAATGGTTTGTCTAGATTCCTATTCTCATAGCTTTAACGTACAAATGGGTAGGTCAGCAAATAGAAATAAAATAAGAGGACACAAATTCTACCTGACTCAGTAACCAGAAAGGAATAAAGTTGATTTAGATTATTTATGACTTTTTTGAAAGGACTATGACCTCTATGGTCATAAAATTGGTAACACAATGGAGAAGGGAACATCTAAATCTAGAAGATGACCTGACCTAAATCCACAGGATAGAGGTTGTAGAACTTACCATGAAAACAAAGGCATCTTGAAATAAACCATGAGAATGTAAATATTGGTTTGAGGAGACTTGGCTATGAAAACACTAGCAGAAAGCCTGAGGTTAAGGAGATCTGTTTCTGTTCTTAATGGTGGCTGTAACTCTTCAAGTGCATATGCTTGATAATTTTTTGAAGTGCATGTCTTGATAAATGTTCATAGAATCATATGGGGATAAAGTATGGTTGTTTGTGATTGTGAAAAAGGACAGGAGCGGACATTTAGCTACAAATTTTGTACTTTGTGTTTGCATTTTGCAATAGCAGGAAATATTCATTGCCTCAAACGCCTCTATGACTAAACTTGTCCTGGATTATGTTTTAGTGAACTTTATAAGAAAGCCAAAATCAATGTGAAATTTTATTGGCTTATCCACATTTTTAATTTGACAGGAACGGGCAAAATCATTGAAATTGCCCACCCATATCACAATTGATGCAGGGAGAACACAGATTGCTCCAAGTGAGTTACTAGCACTTCGCACATGGGTCATTCTATTGTTTTGGGTTTAAGTTTATTAGGCCTTTTTTTTTTCCTGTTTGATTTTCTTAAATTGCTGAAGCTCTGCTTGCAATGATCGATGCAGTCAATTTCCATTTGCCAATAATCTTATATGTTACAGATTTTAAAGAAAAATAGTGTTCAGTGTTGATTTTTAACTGCCCACATCTCGTAGGACAATAGATAGTTGGTCTCCTCTGGATCCACCATAAATAATCTCATCTTTTTTCCCATGAAGTAGACTGGAAACAAGGAAGCTAATGAGCAAGTTGTGAAATAGGGAATGTGTTCATATAAAGCTTGAAGGGTCTAGTGCTGTAGAGATGTCTGACAACTATATGTTGACCTTGAACTAGTGTCTCTAAACCCTTCCTTGTTTTGACAAATGAGGTTGTAGGCATAACTCACGAGCTGCAGACTAGCTGTCGTATGCTTATGAAGATGAAAGGGAGAGAGAACGTCTTGAGAGGGAACTTTTTAGAAATCCTGTTAAATAAAGTAAACATCTTGAAGGGAAGTTATAACTCAATAATAGGACTCATGCAGTTATCCTAAAATTAATGTCAATCTCTTGATTGTGATGGCCAGGAGAAGCTATAGTTTTTCCCTTTTATTCTTTTTTGGTGGAAAGAAGTGATGGTTTTTATACCTGTAGTTACTAATGGAATTGGTAGTTTCCACATCTTGTTCAATTTAATTGACACACTATTATTATATGCTCAGCTATTGTTTATATCTATCTAATGCTTATCTTAGTTAATGTACTAATATTTTTCCCTATCTTCTAGATTCCAGAACAGTGATGGCAATTATGGGTAAATATCTCTTGTCATGGAATATTTCCTTTTCCACATTAATTTGGCTTTTTTTTTTTTTAATTGAATCTATTTTTGTTGTGCAGGACCAGCGGATGTGGTAGATGAAGTGACCGGTGGACTGAAACTTCTCTAGTCCTCATTCCATTCAAGATGGACTCTTGTTTATGAAAGCCAGAGTGTTCTTGGAGAACAGAATCGATGCTTTTGGCTACACAATACAGCCAGTCTCTCAAAAAGCTGTGATGGTTTTCTCATAAAGATTTGCTGTGTTCTCCTGATAAAGATTCATGTTTAATCTTAAATTAATGTTCACAACAACGACGACGATGATTATGAAAATTAGGTCCTCACTGAGAAAGCTATGGTAGTTTTGTTGTTATGACTGCCTGGAGTTTTGTCTTGTTACATATATTGATAATTTCTAGGTGTAAAATATGGCCCATGGAAATTGTATTGTGTGCCCAATATATAAGAAATTAACCTAAATTTATTCTCATTATTAGCATTTTAGAAATGAATCTTAATTTCAATTAATGTTATTTTGTAGCTCTCTCTCTGTTTCCCCCTGAATGAAAGGAAAGGATAACCAAGGCATAGGAAATTGCCATCCATATTATGTACAGGTAAGCAAGTTAATTTGCTCAAGTATTGGCTTCTTTGATTACTGTGTGGATCAAAGAATGGCTCCTAGAGATTGATTACTTTGGCAATGAAAGAGAACTTCCAATCTTCCATGAAGTCACTGTACATAATGACTTGTTTGCATTCTTGGTCCTAGCATACCTTCAAGAATTCCTATAAAAGCTCAATTAGGTGTGAGGGAAGTATATCCTAGTTTCTTGATAAAACTCTGATCCAATTAAAGGTTATCAAATTTAATATATGAATCATTAACAAAATAATGATATACTTCTCTAATATTCCTTACAATTTTTTCGGCATGTAGGCATCTAGTATTAATAAACCATCCAATAACAATCAATAATTATAAATGTTATTCCTGGCAAAGTATCAAAATAGATGGATGATAACAAAATATTCTTACCTACAATTTTTTAATCATTAACACAAAAATTATCATTAACTGACTAATATTGACATCCACTTATTTATTTTATTAAAAGGCAACTGGGTTAACCTAGAAACTTGCTCTAGTTGACTGGATTGAGCTTGGGTCATTGGGTTGCACCCAATTCAAGGTTAGGGACATGCCTGAATTGATTTCATGGTCAAGTCACCAGTTTTTGGGCTGACCTGGGCAATTTGATCCGGGTTTGAGAATCCTGAATCCAATTGTTGTAATAATTTTTTAAGAGACCCACACGTTACTTTTCCTCTTTAATTCACCAATGAATTTGCATTAAGATAAACCTTTTGCAGACAAATTTATGTTTTTTTGAATTAGCAGTAGAAGCTGTTTTTCCAACATGATTTACAATATACGATGTAAGTATGTAAAATGAGTTTTGTCTCGATTTATGTGAACGTGTTTTTTAAACATCAACTCAAACATGCCTTTTAGGTGGTATCCACCTTACTTCTGTGTCTCATAACTATCCCAAGGGTCTTTTCATAGCTTCCATATGTCTACCATCTTAGAATTCAAAGGCAATGAAATATAAAGGGTAAAGTGAAATTCAAGACCCTGATGTTATTTTCCAATTGCATGTAGCAATTTAATGTTATTTTTTTTTAGTACTTTCAGCATTTAATCTTATTTATAATGCATCTAATACTCTAAAATTAATAAAATGAACGAATAACATCATGATACTAAAAGCACCATAAATTATATTATATTTTTACAAAGGGATAGGATATTGTTACAACCTTTTTTTTGTTACAACCAATGTTACTACCACTTTTCCACCGTTAGATCAGAATCTTAATAGGAGAGAGAAATTATATAGGTAAATGAGATTCTAATCTAACGGTGGAAAAGTGGTAGTAACATTGGTTGTAACAAAAAAAAGGTTGTAACAATATCCTATCCCTTTTACAAATTACTTTTATAGTCCCCTTTATTTGGCACATAGAGAGCATTTGTTTTTGTCCTTAATATAGGTCACTTGATTAAATTTAGTATATAAATGTACTATCTTTATCCCAATTTATTGTTATGTAAATTATTATTTTTCTGAACTCGTTAGTTATTAAATACGTATAAAGTTGACAAGCTATCAAAATTTTAAGGCAAAATTAATGAGATTTAAAGTTTTTTTTAACTTCTAATAAATTATGTGGAAAGTGTTTAATAAATAGGGTCACACCCTAATGACATTAAAACATTTGGAAAGCTCGAGGGATCAATTTTCACAAAGTGCAGGGACTCGCTATGCAGAATTATTTTGAAAAAAAAATGTGAGAATTTATTTGAAAAAAAATGCAAATTGTAGAAAAAAAAAAAGAAGCAAATTGTAGGGACTAAAATTCTAATTTACAAATTTTTATCGGCAAGAACAGAGAAAAAAGAGAGAAAGAAACCGCTAAATTCAAATTTCAAAATTTGAAGCTCAGTCAGTGGGTGCGGCCCACGAACACAAACGAACCCTCACTCGAATTTCAAATCCTCTCTCACTCTCTCTGTCTCTCAGGGAGAGACGAAAATGGAACCTCCACAACTGAAGCTCGTGATTCTTCAAGGCCCTCGAGAAGGCGAAACCCTAGGGTTCAAACCCAGCAGGGTCGTGCGGATCGGTCGCATTGTTCGCAACAACACTTTCTCCATCAAAGACGCTGGCATCTCCTCCAATCACCTCTCAATCTTGGTCGAATCCGCCAAATGGGTACTCCGAGATCTCGATTCCTCCAATGGTACCTTCCTGAATGGCTCCAAGATCCCCCCTAACACTCCCTTCGATCTCCACCACGGTGATAACATCAAGCTCGGAGAATTGACTTCTATTCAAGTAGATCTACAGGCTCAGGAAGGTAGCTGCTTACGGAGAAACCCTAGGCGTCAAGCCACAGGAAAGGTGAGTGGTACAGTACGCGAGAAATTGGAGGGGGAGAGTTCAGAAACAGTGGTGGTTGAGCCGGTGGAGAAAAAACGAGGTAGGCCGAGGAGAGGCCGGGGCTTGAAGAGTGAAGTTGGGGAAGAGTTTAGTATGGTTCAGCTTCAGAACATTGATGAAGACGTTGAGGTTGGTAGTGAATTGAAGGATGTAGTTCCTATGCAAGAAAAAGTGGAGCCACCCGTTAATAAGCGGGCAACCCGAAATTCGAAGAAGCAGCAGCAACAGAGTGTGGTTGCAACTTCTAACTCTAGCAATGTGACAAATAATACAGAAAATTCTGGGTTGAAGAATGGAGTTGGGGAAGAGCTTAGCAAGGTTCAGCTTCAGAACACTGATGAAAACGTTGAGGCTGGTATTGAATTGAAGGATGTGGTTCCTTTGCAAGAAAAAGTGGAACCACCTGTTAATAAGCAGGCAACCCGAAATTTGAAGAAGAAGCAGCAGCAGCAGAGTGTGGTTGGAATTTCTAACTCTAGCAATGTGACAAATAATACAGAAAATTCTGGGTTGAAGAGTGGAGTTGGGGAAGAGTTTAGCAAGGTTCAGCGTCAGAACACTGATGAAAACGTTGAGGCTGGTAGTGAATTGATGGATTTGGTCACTTTGCAAGAAAAAGTGGAACCACCAGTTAATAAGCGGGCAACCCGAAATTCGAAGAAGAAGCAGTATCAGCAGCAACAAAGTGTGATTGGAACTTCTAACTCTAGCAATATGACAAAGAGTACAGAAAATTCTAGCTTGAAGAGTGGAGTTGGGGAAGAGTTTAGAAAGGTTCAGCTTCAGAGCATTATTGAAAATGTTGAAGTTGATAATGAATTGGAGAATGTGGTTCCTCTGCAAGAAGAAGCGGAACTGCCAGTGAATAAGCGAGCAACCCAAAATTCAAAGAAGCAGCAGCAGAGCGTGATTGGAACTTCTAACTCTAGCATTGTGACAAATAGTATAGACAATTCTGGTTTGAAGTGTACAGAAGAGAAGATCGTGGAAAAGAAAACAAGGGCTGGTACTAGGAGGAGGAAATTGCAGGAAGATACATCTCTTTGTGATCAAGTTGCCATCTCGGAAGACATGGTCCAAGAAGCGAGGGACAACACAGAGGTGAATCAAAATCCTGGTGTTAAAGAGGGTGTTGAAGAAGATGAGCGCAAAAAAGATCGTGGTAGTGACGAGGAGGCCTGTAGTATTAAGAGGGAAGGTGAAGAAGCCTGTTCTTCTCAAAGGAAGGATTCGAATGAAAATGGAGATTGGCCTGATTTGGAGAAGTTAACTCTTGGTGAGTGGTTCGATTTCTTGGAGTCTCACTTGCCAAAACAGATAATTGATGCAACTGAAGAGATGATTGACTCTATGAAAGAAAAAGCTGAGCGAGTCCGTGATTACATAGCAAAGCAGAGGAATGACAAGGCTACATTACCTGCGGGATAGAAACATACCCTGCTTTTGTGGTTACTAAGAATTTTCTCAGTTTAAGCAAGGCGCATCTTGTTCTGCGTTGAAGTTGCAGGTTTCTTTGTATATAATGCCTGTTACTGTCTCCTGCTTAATTTGACACTTATTGCTAACATTGAAATATCTGTTTATTAGTAAGTGGCAAATAGCTAGCGATCTCTTACTTGGAATGTTTAGGTGTGTCAAAGGTTTCTGCCACTCGTAGATATGAATAATCTCAATGCTGTATTATGCTGATCATCTTATTATGAAAATTTTAAGTAGCTTCTCAAGCCCTTATCTCCACAGAATTGAAAGGCACTTTTTGGCAGAAGTGAGATCTGTATATGCATTATCATTCAGCTGTCATGCAAATTATGTGGGCATTGACAAACTGTATTTATACCTCTGAAGCTCTAAACACAGATATACTCAAGCTCATGTTTATATACCAGGGCCTCAAAATTACATAAGCACATAAGAAAAGGGGCAAACTTTTTTACTGGGATGGCTGGCTTGCATAGAGACAATCACAAAAAAATTCCTTTTCCTTCTCTTTTATATTATGGGGATGCAAGCGGTAAATTGACATCATACATAACTGCCTTTTCTTAAATTGCTTACGTGTATAATCTTATTGGATGTAATCTTGTTCAAGTACAGTCAATTACTAAATGTGAATATCCCTCCAACGGGATTCAAACTTTAATTTAGCACATTGTGACTAATCTTTTTTGCTAGATCCAACCTTCTGTTCAGTTCAATGGCCAGTTCTTTCATGTCTCATTGTGATACGATTGTGGTAGTTTCTAGCAGAATTGTGTCGAGAAGATAGGTAGAAGAGAGGAGAAGAATTTAGACAGAAGAGAGTAGAGAGGGTTTAGAGAAAAGAGAGAAAGAGATAGAGAAACAAGGATTCTACTGAATCTGCATTCATTAGATACTGGGCGACAGAACTGTTACCATGGGGAAATGCCTCTTATATTGAGCTAGGGGGTTCAAGGGTAATATTGCTCTAAACTCTATCTAAATTAGCTGTGGGACACAATTAGGGTATGTTTGGTTTGAGGGAAGGAAGTGGAGAGGAGTGTGGAGAGGGAGGGAAGGGTTTCTTACCTTGTTTGGTTTCTACGAAGAAGGGAGAGGATGATATCCTTCGTTTGGTTTAAGGGGGGAGGGGAAGGGTTGTAATAATTAATTTACCATTTTACCCTTATTCTCACATGATGTGTTCTTTTCTATTATTGCTATATTCCTCTCTTCACTCAATCAATAAATTAAAATATCACTGATAGGAACGCATATTTATCCGCCAGTTCAAAAAAAAAAAACAAATGGAAGTATATATATATATATATATATATGTTTTTTCCCCACGTACATCACCAGACAATTCATTTTTAATATGTTATCTCTTCTTCCTCAATTTATGCAACTGCAACAATGAAAACGAAATAGCAATTTTTGTTTTTGTCCAACAAAAACATCTTTTCTTATCAATATTTTCTTCCTCACTCTTATTTAGAATATTTTATGTGTTTTCTACATATTAATTTACTTATGTAAATAAATTTTTGTAATAGACGAAAAATTTTGGTAATTAGTTCATCTTACATTATGAATGATATGTGAAAATAAAATTATATACTGATTTAATAAACTTTACAATAAAAACAATAATTGAATGCTTTTTATAAAGTCATAACAAACTATACAATAGTCTATATATAAATAACAATAATCTACATATAAATAAATGATTACAACATACTCAAATGCCTATTTTGAGCAATTAACAAAATATTAGTAAGTGTACACACTAAGTTATCACTATATGCTCAAATACCTATTTTAAGAATGTAACAAAATATTCAAAAGTGATAACTATTACTCAACCAAAAAATATATAAGTCATCACCAACTAATTAAAGTGTGAATTATAGAGCATCTTCATGATGACCATTCTCTTAGCTGAAGGTGGACAATGAACCGCTATCCTAAGCTTGTCAATATCATCCATGAGAAAGCAATATATGTCAGGTATTTTTTCATTATCACATCCACAATCTTCAAGAATTTTTCAAAGTTCTTCACCTGACAATTGTGGTGCTTTCATCTTTGTGGTTTCAATAAATGCATTAGTTCTTCTATTAATTGCCTCAGACACTGCTGACATGACCCCTATTAAATCTTTCAAATGATTGTCTTGTTGTCTAGTTGTTCTCTTTGCCTTTTTGCTACAAGAACTATAAGCACTAGGAGAATGGTCTTGTTCAAAAGACTATCATGTTCCAGGTAAATTAGCTTGCCTATCTATTTCAGCAAAAGGATCAAATATTGTTAGCTATGAATCCACCTTGTGAAACAAGGTTGGTGATGTCATTGCAAGTGTCAGTAAGCTCTTCGTGAGGATGGCGTCTCTTTCTAAACTCTCGTATTGTTTTGCTTTCCTCTCCATTTACTCGATCTACTCCATATAATACCATCATCTTGTCATAATTTGGAAAAGGATTTGTTCTCTAAATTGCTGCTTTAGGTTTAGCCTACAAAAAATAAAGGATTTGTTCCAAAAGCTCAATCTTATATGCAACAAAATATAGAATGTGTTCCCAAATGAAGAAACAAAGTTTTCAGCAACAATAATAAACAAACAATCTATAAGAGTACATGAAATTCATAATTCGTATCTTACTCACGAAATAATCTGTGACAAATTGAACGTTAAATTTGGAACTCATATAAGCACATATTTTCAAAAGGATATGTGAGCATTAGATAAATATTTTGGATATAATTACAAGAGACATCATTCTATTCTTTGTTATAGACAAAAAGCTAACAATTAAGTTAGATCAAAGGAACATAGAACTCCATGCATGGAGCGTATAACATCATAATACATACACAACATTTTATTCATTATTGCAGATAAGAACTAGAAGCCACCATAGCTTTCAAAGACTATATATAATAGCTAGAGAAGTAAGGGCTTAGGTTCAATACGAACACAATATTTTATTCAGTATTGTGCAATTCAATAGAACAAGACAACATGTTTACCTCAATCAATGCAGCCCAAACCTCAGGTTTAGCTTCCCACAATTTTGTTGTCAGGTTCCAAGCAAATCCACTCAAATTTTTAAATATATCAAATACTTCAGCGAAGTTTTTCTTCAGTGTCTTCCATCGGTTCTTCACCTTATCCTTGTATTTTTTGACCAAATAAGGCACTTAATTCTAACCCGATATTGTCGTAGGCCTTGCAAGTAAAAGTCCCATTAACTTTGCCGCCCTCATTATAAGTAGCCATAAAAGCATCAACGAGGGCATCATCCATATTTCTTGTCCAAATCACATTGTGTTCCTTACTAGGGTTGGGTGCCATCCATATAAAATTAGACTGTGATCATATAGTGCAATTTATAAGAACTGGAATTTTTGCAAACTGAACAAGTAATAAATTTAACATAATGTCTGAATTTCAATACGCCACCGGTCTTAAATATAATATAGAGTTAACTTTTTTTTTTTAGAGATTAAAGAAGCTAAATAAGTTATTTGATCATATTATATGTTGTGTATTTTTAGATTATGTATCGGTTTATAAGTTCAACAAAATAATTTAGAGAAAAAAATGAAAATATAAATATCTAAAAATAATTAAATCAGTTTTCAACAAATATTTAAGACCGTAGGGAGTAATAACTAATGCTACCTTAAGTAACATTGCTCTTCCCCTAACTAACTTGCCTAATATTCAAAATATAGAATTAGGATTACAATTTCATATCACATTGCTGTGAAAATGTATTCATTCGGTTGCTTCATATTGCATGGGGAACGAGTTGAGCAACCTGAAATTACATGCTATATAATTCTAGGCATTGGGTTTAATGTAACTGTCAAATGCTCAATTCAAACTGATGTTCTTTGCTTTTTGCCACATTATAATATGTTTAGGTTTTAGAAAATCTTGATTTATGAGAAGGCTGATATCTTTGGACCGGATAAACTTCATCCGTCCGGTTCTAAATATAAGATATAGTTGACCTTTTTAGAGAGGTTAAAGAAACTCATTAAATTACTATAAAATATTTATATTAATCATTTTTCCCCAAACTATTTTACTTTACTTATAAATTGATTTATAATCTTAGAATATACAATATATGATATGATCAAGTAATTTATTTAGTTTCCTTAATCTTTAAAGAAAAGTCAACTTTATTTTATATTTAGGATCAGATAGAGTTTTTTTGTTGACCAGTGATGAAGAGCCCGTGGGGCCCTATCAAATAACTAGATACAAGGATTGCATTATAATGATGCGATCCAAATAACTAAGTCAAATTGTAATGCTCAATCGAGACATCAATGCAATGTGAGCTAACATAATCTAAAATATAAACATTCTGAGCACAAATAACATAACAACAACCCCAAATTAGGATATGAATTGATTTACAAAATAGGGACTTGTAAAGTTGCTTATGGATTGTAGTACTTGTTTGGATTAACGATAGAAGTTGCTTTTTCAACGTGATTTACGATATATGAGATAAATTTGTAAGATGAGTTTTGTCTCAACATACTTAAACATATTATTCTAATACCAACTTAAACAAACATACAATCTCAATTCTCAAATTGAGTTTTTTGTCTGATTGAATGGGGTTTACATTTGTTATTGTAAGAGTCAACACGTTTGTACTTCATAATAGTAGGATTAGCTTTCTTAATCACCTTTGAATCAGCTTCTCTACATTTCTTTTTCCCTCCACTCCATTTTTCATCTCAACTATTAACCTAATTTTGAACCGTACAAATTTTCATGTCTAGAAAGAAGATATATATATATTTTTGTTAGGAAAAAAATTAGAGTGTAATGATTCACTATGTTATTCTTTGAATTATTTTCCTATTATAATGATTTGTACAGGACATCACATTGAGTATTGGTTCTTATAATCAAGGTTCTTAAAAACGAGTTTTTACCTGAAAATGGAAGGAGAATGAAAAATCGTAAAACATAAAATCTGTAAGTTCCGGCTGAACCCAAGAGGGGGGTGAATTGGGTGAAGTATAAAAACTTTGGAAAACTTGAAACTCTTTTCGTAACTCCCAGAAATTAGTTTAGAAAGCAAGAACTATACATTTATATATGTAAACACATTCAAACATATATGCTGGAAATGTAAGAGATAAGGGAAGAGAATGTGCAAACAGATTTATACTGGTTCGGCCCTCCTTGACCTACATCCAGTCCCTAGGCACCTCCTGAGATTTCAATCCACTATTTCCCTTAAGCTTTAATCGGGTACTTGAGAACGGCTACAATCCCACAAGTTTAGCCGGGCACTTGTGCAGCCTTTTACAAATCTCTTACTGAGATACTCCCCCTTACACACGTAAGGATACACCGCTTGATCACACACTCTGTACTCGAAGTAATCCTCTCACTAGGATTCACTCCCCCTTACAAGTTGTAATCAACACAATGTATATCCCACTCAAGATTCCCCAATCTTGAGTAACTCTCAGAAAGATAATGTGTTTACAATAATTTTCCTCTCAAAGGAATAGATAGATAATCACTGAAGTACAAACACAATTCATTTCACTCACAAAGCTATCTAGACAAATAAAACAGAGTGAAATAGATGAAGAAGCAGAGGTTCAGCATTTTGGCATTGTAATCTTGTGTCTCCACGTTTTTCTGCTTCAATCCATGTCTTTTATAGGTAGAGAAGAGTCTGTGACCGTTTTTGACCGTTGAAGAATCAATCATACCGTTGTAGCTGATTATCTTTAAGTTTGGTCAGTTTCTCTCTCTAAACTTCTGCTAATCCAAGTCTTAATGATATCTGATGTGTCTCTCTGAGTTTCTGCCTGTTGGAATTGACTTTACTTGATGTAGTAAGCATTCTTTAACGTTAAGAAGGCGTGCTCAGATGAATTAGCTGAAAGTAGGTTGATTTGCAGAAGTGCATTAAATGCACTATTCACTTTTTGCTTTTTGGCTTTGACCTCCAATAATCTTCATCTGATCTTACTGAAATTCACTCAACAAACTTGTTAAACATAGCTAGGAATATGATTGAATGAATTATGGAAGCAATAAGATCAAACAATGATGATTTGCAAATTCGCGTAATTCAAAAACCAATTTTGACCGTTGTATACTGCAGTATGTTCCTCTATACTGGAGTATGGAATTGTGCATAAGTGTCCATACTGCAGTATCCAAAGTTTACTGCAGTAAACAACTTCCAGAGACAAAAAAACTCGCGAAATGATTTTGAAAGAAATGCTTTATACTGCGGTATGCAAATAACATACTGCAGTATGCGAGTTTTTGTCAAAGAGAAGAGACCCTGTGATTGCCCAATACTGCAGTATGAAAACCTATACTGCAGTATGCAATGGTTATGAAACTTGAGAGCCTTCTGTGAGAGCCTTTACTGCAGTATGCAACTCCATACTGCGGTATTTACTTGAGTGAGAAAACTTGATTGCTCTCGGGTTGGTCCTATACTGCAGTATACATACCTATACTGCGGTATTGGCTTGACCAAGAGATTTAGTTGCTCTTTGGATGGCCCTATACTGCAGTATACATACCTATACTGCGGTATTGGCTAGTTTTGAAAAACTCAGTTGCTCTCTGGATGGCCCTATACTGCAGTATACAAAGCTATACTGCAGTATTGACCTGATTACAAAAATCTTTGCTTTCTGTATGGCCCTATACTGCGGTATACGGACCTATACTGCGGTATAGCAACTTCTTGCACTGACTATCAAATTCTGAGGGCCATTTCTCTCTGGTCCGAGCTCCGTTTTGGTTCATTCAACTCTTGATGGAAAGCTCTGTGAGTCTACTTTCATATGCCACTGATTTCAGCTCAAACGGATTTGTCGTTTGTGAGATATACTCAAAATACCGAGGGCCGTTCCTGACTGTAACGCTGATGTTTGTGTCAACTTGTAAAATTCATCAATAATTCATCGGAACTCCTTTGGGCATGAATTTTTGTCACCAATATGTGTTGGGAGTCTAGTTTCCAATGCTTTTGGTTTTGTATCAATCCAATTTCTGGTTTGTGAGATATCATTGAATTACCAGACGTCGCCCGTGCTGAACATGAACAGAGTTGCTGATCACGTTGCATACTGCGGTATATTACTTATATACTGCAGTATGCCTTTGGCATACTTGGAATTTTGGCCTCCGTCTGATCCTATACAGCGGTATAGCATACCATACTGCAGTATACAGTCACTTTTCTCAGCAATGTGCTCTCTGCCTTCTGGATACTCGAGTATCCACTTGCATACCGCGGTATAGCCCTTCTGAACTTCAGTTTTAGCTTTCTGCAACTTCTATATTATCTTGGAGCCTTCTAGCATCAATATAAGAACTTGAATATTTATATTCTCATTCCATTTATCAAGTTCTTCTTTCTTTCTTCTCTTTTCTTGATCATTCTTGATAATTCAACTCTTTCTTCCTTCTCTTCTCTTGATCATTCCATATCATTTGACTTCACATCTTCTTTGATTCAATTTCTTCTTCTTGTAATCTCTTATCTCCTTCTTGTTTATTTTCCATAACTCAACTTGGACTAATCTACATTAAATACAATAGTTAGTCCAAGTAGGAGATAATTATATTACTCAATCTTTTTGCTTATAAGAATGTCATCTACATAAGACATCATCAAAACTAAGTATAACCAACAAAATCGTAATGTAGTAAAATAGTCAAAAAAATCGTAAAAACTTAAAAACATTTGGAAAATTAGTAAAATCGTTTTAATGAAAAAAAATCGTAAAACCGTAGTGATAAAACGAGTTTTTAAGAACCATGCTTATAACTCCCTCAATTCAATTTTTCCAGACTTTTAGTATTGCTTTTATTCGCAAAATCTCAAATAAGTACGCAAGAAAGTATGAAAATATTGGATGGAAGAAGCATGAAAATATATTATTATAAAAAAGTTTGAACATATATTTTAACGGTAAGAAATTAAGAATAGAAAAAGCACTATGCCTACATATCTATATCTAATCCAAGAGCTTTCGTTGGCTTTGATAGCATTCCCTGCAAGAAATTTTTCTAATCGACATGCTTTTGAGCTGCCCGGATTTTTCACCCCCTTTTTAGAGTTGTCTCAGTATTTAATACTCCTATGTTTTTTCGTTTTACCTCTAATTAGTTATGTTTACTCTCCCATCTGATTCTTTACTGCATTATCTTTTTTTTTTATACATTCTTTTATTATTATTTTATTTCTCTCTCTTATATATGGTCTTATGAACTACAACATACTTGGAAGAAAGTACATTTTCTAACATATTTATTATTTTTACTTAATTTTAAAAGATTTGTTAAACTGTGCAATTGGCTCTCGTTACCTCCAAATAATTATTACGGCTTCATACTGAAGGAACACGAGAGTTATTTGTTTCAATTTTTGAAACAATAAATCTGGTTATATACAATATATATATATATATATATATATATATATATGGGATAGGTTATTCTACCTACACCTATTTTACCTACCTCTGCCTACCCCTCTCAATACCGTTAGATTATAAGATCATCCAACGATACAGATTTAAGGGATAAAATAAACATTTTTCCCTTTCCTCCTTCCCACCCTTCCGCTGGCTAATCCTATTAGGGTTTGAGCTTTGGCGATCTTGAAAACCTCTTTAATAACGCTTATCTTCTTCGCGTTAGGAAGCCAACCAATCGCACTAAATATATCTTTCTGAAACAGATTCTAATTTAAAAAAGCTACGTCCAGAAAAAACCACGTCGTGGTGGTTCCAAGCAAGTGAAGTTCATAACGGCGAAGAAACTGCTTCGAAAATAATCCAAACTTATTATTATCATTATTCTCAGATATTTTCAGATCAGTTTCCGGTTCCATCTATCTCAACCTCAATAACTTTGGACATATTAGAAGCCGCTTGCTTCGTGTTCTTTGCGACCAAGGCGATGTATCGGATATAGAAGTTGGAAAAAATTGCCCTAAGCGAGCATCCCATTCCTTTGGTGGATGTGATCATCTTTGGGGTTGTTTGCAAAACCATCTGGCTGTCATCAATAAACTTTAGCGTCTTTTTCATTGCCTTTGGGTTGGGGTAAATCCTTATTCCTTTTAATTTCACAATTTTTAAGCATTTAGCTATTTGATTTTATTGGCTTTTCTTGGTTAACTTCGTTTTCTTCCTGAAAAATGGACAAATATAATACTGGGTTTGAGATGGTATATTTGTATAAGTTTGCTGTTTTTGGTGAGAATCATAGAGTTCTGGGACTTATTTGGCAAACCAAAAACTCGCAACGGTGAAGGTTTGTGGGGTTTGAAAGCATTTCGTTTAATAATTTTCCCAGGGAAAGGATGGGTTCAAACGGATGATTTGGTTCATTTTGAAACTAGGAATTCAAAAGCTATAATTTGAGTCCAATGAAAGTATTTGTCTTACTTATTTCAATTTTAAATGTAAATTAGATGGATAATCTACTCTCATGATCGTAAAAACTCATCTCTCGTCTCTCCTTCTTTTTTTTTTTTAATTTTAAGCAAATATTAAATATTTACAATTCAATTTTACCCAGATGGATAATACAGGGACTAATTTTGTAACACCTCAACTTTTTTAAAGCATTTTCGAAATTATTTGATCAGAGTTCAAAATAATTTAACCAGAGTTGAGCAACGAAATGATTTTAAATACAGAGTAACTGATATTCAACCACTGTAGTGTACTGGTTTGTTGATACAAAGAGTTCGAAAGACTATACATATCTACAGGACTTTCTCCAGCTAGTCCTTCTGCCTGCTGCTTACCCTTGTTTCTGTTTCTGTTCACTCTGAAAATCCTGAAGCTACAGTAAGAGCTGAGGTTCAATACCCATTGAACCTCAGGTAACGGTTAACCTCATGCTTATGTATCAAATATGTATGACAGATATTCATGTCAAAACAGCAATAATCACATACATTATTCTCATATTCACATAATAACATAACACAGCCACTGCAATATGCATGTTATTATAGTCTGCACTATTCACCAGTGCCACGGTGTACATCCGTGTCCTCAGCGCTAGGAAAACATAACGGCGTTATCAAGACTATAACCCGTATCAAGTTGTATGTGTATGATCAATTTTCAAAAACAGAATTTCAGACTATCTATCATATATAAGCATACCATAAGCATCAGAGTTAAGGTTACAATACGCGTCCGTACCTTCGTTGATGATGTTTTGGTATGTTTGACGAAAACGGTACTTCTAACGGAAAACAGCGGTATAATAGCAGCAGCGGTAAAGGTTCACAGATATCCTATAATATCATTTTTATCAGTGACCATTAATTTTCAGCATTTGCGGAAACTATGTTGGATATTCACTATTCATGTGAATAGTACCAGTAAAAATATTTTTACCGTGCCGGTAAATATTTTTTTACTGTGCTAGTAAATAATATTTACTCCCCAAGGATAATTCTTTTCTGATGTGACTGATCAGACTAAGCTGCAGCCACAGAGCATACTCAGAAGAAACTCTATAGGCATTTCAGGTACAAATTACCAAAACTAAAAGCTAAAACTCAAGAACAAGAGAACTTACCCTTGAAGTTCTTGCTCCTTCTCTTCAACTCCAAGAACTTTACTCTAAACTCTCTCTCTAACTCTAAGAATCCTCACTCTTCTCTTAAACTCAACCATTGTGGTCTGAGTTTGGTGTGAAGAAAATGAAGAAATGAAGCCTCTATTTATAGTGTTGGAAAATGGGTCCTTAAGCGTAATTTTTATCTCTGGGTCATTATACGTAATTTTCCCCTCACCAAATTTTCAAACATCACGGGTGACAGGGGAGAAAATTTTGTCAGTGGGTCCCACACCTTTAAATATTATATTATTTTTTACTAATAAAGTTCCCTAATCGGTGTTCTGATCGCGTGATCTTTTGCAAAATCTCAAAAATCCGGAAGCACAGCCTAGAAGTTCTATTTTTCCTCTTTAGAAATATCTGAGTCAACTGAATTTTTGACCTCATTCAGAGTATTTCGTAATCTGTCAAAGATTTTAAGTCGGACACTGCCGGTAACAGAAATTACTTCGGGTGACACCATCTTCGAGACAAAAATTCACTGATTCATAATATGTCCAGTTGTTTACTACTTAGTTCAAGGAGTTTGAGTTATGATTTATTTCCTACAGATTCCACTATCTGTCCTGCTTCAAAATATCGGTTTCAACCTATCTCAATAATCATTCCGCCGATTACGGAAATGACTTTGGAGATAACCCACTCTAAGATAGAAATTCACTTGTTTATAATATACCCTTACTTTAAAAACCTAATTCACGGTTTATTGGAAATAATTTTATTTCTATTGTTTTCTCCAAAGTATAAAATTACACAATCACAATATTTTAATATAATAAATTATTATTTCGTGGGTCCCACAAATAATAATTTCAAAATCTTCTCCCGTGAATGGGTCGGAGAATTATTTTGACGTGGGTCCCGCATGAATAGTAAATACGTATTTTCAAATAGTTAATACGTATTTAGGAATAGTAAATACCGTATTTTTAAATAGTAAATACGTATTTGTAAATAGTAAATACTATTCGTACCCCACAAAATACCGTATTAACCAATAGTAAATACGTATTTGTGAATAGTAATTACTATTCATGTACGTATTTGTGAATAGTAAATACTATTCATATTCAAAAATACTGATTTCAAATTTGTCATTTTCAAAAATAGGGCCTAGTAGTCCTCCAAAAATAGGCTAGTTTTCAAGTCTTTAGGTCCAAAATTCAGGATATTACAAATTTTACACAGCTTAGAGATATTGATGAGGATCTAATAGATTACATTGACTTTAGTTATGAGACTGAGTATGACATGTCTCATTTTAATAGTATGTCAAATGTCATTCCGTTGACACCTACAAAGAATATTGATATTTCAATTGAGGTTGGAATGGAATTTTCTAAAAGGAAAAATGTAATAGACTTGTACAAAGTATTTGATATGACAAAGGGTTTTGGAATCCAGGCACGGCAAACCAAGAAGAATTATATGAAGCTAACATTTGCTAGAGAAGGTTATCTAGCACCGAAGACAAGCAATGTTGGTGAAGCAAGTGAAATCAACATTGCTTGGTGAAAGAATACAATTATTAAAAGAAAATAATCAATTTTATTAATATGGCAATTGCTCTATTACAAGCCTAAGATGATTACAACGAGATAGAAACAAGCCTATTGAATTGGTAAGAAACAAGCCTTTCATAGACATCAGGCTTTACTACTTCCCAGGTTGTAGTTTCATAGTTCATACATCCAGTTCTCTGCAAAATTTTATGCTCCAAGTTGCCTCCATCAAAAATTCTCATCACTGATCTCATCTGAGCAAGAGTTACAGAATGCATTAATTACAAAATCTTGTTTGCAAGAATCATAATTCTTAAAAACGAATGCATTTATTTAAGAAGGCCGCAAAACTTTAAAGTAAAAACTTTCGTAGACATCATCTTACTAGAGTGAAAGCCCTGCAATCTATATGTGCAGTACCTTATTTACGTCAAATGACTCAAACCCAGGTGGAAGAAGAACAATAAATTAAGTTTAACAACTAAAAAGTGATCAAGCATGATAGAAGCTTTTCAAATCAATTCCTCTAATAAAAAGGGGGGAAACAAAAGGAACTGAGCATGATATTTTGTGTAAAAAGTACCTCACATATTTTCCAGATACACAAATCCAACAATGATGGACATTCTCCTTTCTGCAAAGGATAATCTATAAAAGAGTAAAAAAATGATGAATTCAACCATTTCAAGCTCCCACACTTGCAGACTTGATCATCATGAATTGATATTTTTAAGACAGTTCTAAAAAACATTAAAATTATGAGCAGCAAGAACATTTATATTTGCAGCATTAACACCATTTACTAAAGCCCAGAGAACACAACTGCTAAATCAGTTTAAGAACATGAGCATCGATGCATAAAATCACATTTAACATCACAGTTTTAAGTAACCTTCCAGAGCATATTCATAGTAACATATAACTAACAGCTCACCGCACATACCAGATAAAAAGCAGATGAGCAGAGGACGTAATAGTGTTCATGAGAGGATTTAAAACAATGCATCTTAAGACCAGAAATCTATATGTAATGATTATATCAACAGCATCCTTCAAAAATTCCAAGCAAGAACCAGTAAAATTTTAATGTACAAGAACAACTAATTGCATATTTTTTCTGATAAATACCAACTAATTTTTGAAACCATCCCTGGTTAAAATGTCTAGTTCTGATTTCAGACATTACTGTTGACTTTAAACACAAGAAAACAAGCAGCCTTTCTCCGGAACAAGTCATCTATATATGATTTTTCTTTAAAAAACTTGCATAAAACCAGTATATTGACTTTATGCCTCTCTATATAGCTTGAAGTAACAAACTTCTACCAAGATTGGAACGCCATCACTGAAAATTACAGTTAAAGAAGTTAGCGCCCATTATCATAATCAAACGACATCGAACTAAACTACGATTAAAAGCCATGATCGAACTGCAAGGCTCCAAACTCTACTGATATTCTTCGAACGACAGCCACCTATATATACACAGTAAATTAACCACACACACACACACACACAAAAATAGTATTCAAAATTCTGGTATCTACAAGGCATCAGTTTCTCGCATCAGGATGAAGAACACGAGAAAAACAGAGTGATCATTAGAAAAGCGACCGAAAATCTAAAAAATTTAAAAAATATATTGGGCCTATTGCTCTCAATTTACAAATTCTGGTATCTACATGGCATCAGTTACTCGCATCAATTTAAATTTGGTGATCGTGCTTGAAAAGGTGAATAACAGAACAGGCACCAAAAATTATAGAATAATAGAAGCAAAATCAAACCATCAACAAACAACCCCAAAGATGATTGCATCCACCAAATGAATGGGATGCTCGCTTAGGGCAATTTTTTCTAGCTTCTGTATCCAATACACCACCTTGGTCGCAAAGAACACGAAGCAAGCGACTTCTGATATGTCCAAAGTTATTGAGGTTGGGATACATGGAACTGGAAACTGATCTGAAAATATCTGAGAATAATGATAATAATAAGTTTGGGTTATTTTCTAAGTAGTTTCTTCGCCGTCATGGACTTCACTTGCTTGGAACCACACGACGTGGTTTTTTCTGACATAGCTTTTTACATTAGAATCTGTTTCAGAAAGATATATTTAGTGCGATTGGTTGGCTTCCTAACACGAAGAAGATGAGCACTATTGAAGAGGTTCCCAAGATCGCCAGAGCTCAAACCCTAATAGGATTGGCCAGCGGAAGGGTGGGAGGGAGGGGAAAATGTTTATTTTATCCTTTAAATCTGTACCGTTAGATGATCTCATAATCTAATGGTATTAAAAGAGGTAGGTAAAATAGGAGTAGGTAGAATAACCTATCCCTATTATTTAATAAACAATTGTTAAACTCATATTTTTTTTAAAATTTTTATTTTTCACCAATTTATATTATTAAGTTACCCGATTTATATTATCAACATCGATGTCAATTAAATTCTTTTCAAAAAAATTAAAAAAATTCATATTTTTCATTAGGATATAATAAGCTAATTAGATTTTTAAATTTTATTAACGTTACATTAATTTTTAAACCCACACAAATTTCTTCTAAAACAAAAATATGTCATACAAATGGGTAAAGGATTTCTCCGGTCACTGGAGATAAAATTATCTCCAGTGACCCCAAAACTACGTCGTTTTGGATTAATGAAGGGTGTTTATGTAATTCTGTTTATTTTTAATTATATACATTTTACCAAAACACCCTTCATTAATTCACCTGAAATTACTAATAAACCCTTCATTAATCTAAAACGACGTAGTTTTGGAGTCACTGGAGATAACTCTATCTCCAGTGACAGGAGAAATCTTTTTCCCATATAATAAATCATAAAAGACGTTGACTTTTATTAAAGCTATATAATTCCATTTTTTATTAAAAATCTTGTTAATTTGAAAAAATTGAAGAATGCTTAATTTTTAATGAAAATTTTAATTTTGTATTAGTGTTAAAATAGAATGGGGAAGAGAATATAAAAGGGAATGCAAAAGATTTTGTTAGGGGTATTTTAGTACTTTTAATTTTATATTTCTATATTTGGTCCTTCCAATTAATTACAACTTTTATGGTCCTTTTACATAAATATCTTTTCTTTTAGGTCCTTCATTATAATTTCTTTTTCTTTTTCTCTTGTTTTTTTAACTTGAAGTCTAAGAAGGGGCCGAGGCACTTAAAATTCTTTTAGGTCCTTCATTATAATTTTCATTATATATATATATATATATATATATATATATATAGGGATAGGTTACTCTACCTATTCTTATTTTGCCTACTTTTGCCTACCATTCTCAATGCTGTTAGATTATGATCTCATCCAACGGCAGATATTTAAGGAATAAAATAAACCTTTTACCCATTCCTGCATCGTCTTCCTTTCCTGTTTCCCATCCCCTTTTCTAGGGCTTTTTCCGTAGTAATTCTCGAAAACCGACTATGGCATCATCGGTTCTCTCCCCTTCAGGCAAATGAGAATAACCTATCCCATCTTATGTAAAGGGGAAAAAATATTTGTTAGCAGACATAGAACATAACAGGAATATTATTGCTCAAAGTGCACCAAATTTTGCACTTCTCCTTTGCCTTGAATTAATCGAATGGAGTAGCGATCAAATCATCGTCTGTCCAATTCTTTAAATTATAACCCCAATTCATGGCTTATACATTAGCAGAATTTCATTATTTTGAAACTAGGGATTCATGTTTTCCTAATATTTATCTCTAATTTTCTAATCGTGATGGTTTGCTATTGAGTTCTGAACTTTCTGACGGTTTTTGAACTCCAAGATCCATTTTTCTCAGCCCATGAACGACCAATCCCAGATCTCGCAAATGAGAATTACTACGAAAAAACTCTAGAGAAGGGGATGGGAAATAGGAATGGGTAAAAGATTTATTTTATTCCTTAAATATTTGCCGTTGGATGAGATCATAATCTAATAGCATTGAGAGGGGTAGGCAAAGGTAGACAAAATAGGAGTGGGTAGAATAACCTATCCCTTAAAATAAATATTATTTTTTTCATCCATTATTTTAATTTTCTAAAAAAAAAAAGGAAAATCAATATGGCGGCTCTTTCAAGCAAAAAAACCAAAAAAGAGTCTCAATATTCTGAAAATCCCAGAAAATGCCTTAAGGTCCTTTTTAGCATCTGAATTGGCGCTACTAACAAGCTTATACATCGATTTTCAGAATGTGGGGCCCTCTTTAGTTTTTTTTTTTTTTTGCTTAAATGGCCCCATATGGATTTCCCAAAAAAAAAAAAAACCTCGCTCTGCGACCCATCTGGCATCTGGCTCAAACCTATGGTCGTTTCTCTTGTTCAGGTTTATGTCTTATGACCCGTCGAGCACCAAGGAGCAGGTGATATAAATTTCTTATGATTCATCATCCTAAAAGTGCTGTAAGTTTGTTTTCCACTCAGTAATTCGTCTGTTGATTGTGAAACATTTCATCGGTGAAATTGTTTTTAATCCGTAGATCGCCACGAAGAAGGAGATGGTAATAGATAGCAACGAACCATATATTCCTTCAGAAATTATCACAAATATTCTCAAACGACTTCCGGTGAAATCCCTAATCCGATTTCGATGTGTTTGCAAAGATTGGAAGAATCTCTTCAAAACCCAATCGTTCATCTCAGAACACTACCGCCATTCCACTCATCAAAACCCTTATCTCATTTTCCAGTGCGACGGCTGTAAATGTAATCCTAGACACTTATGTTTGATGAATCGTTATATGCATATCCTTGAATATCCGACACTACCTTTGACAGATTCCTCTATGGATCTCTACCGGATCGTCGGTTCCAGTAATGGCTTGATCTGTCTGGAATTCGTGAGATCTAAGTCCTATATGTTGTGGAATCCAGCAATTAGAGAGGCGTTCCAGGTGCCCGAATTTGAAGTTCTTAATTTTCCTCGTTTTGGGATTGTTTCCTACGTAGGATTTGGTTTCAGTCCAATTGTTAATGATTGCAAGATAGTGAGACTCTTTTTTTCTTGGTTGCCTGATGCTCGGGTTTATCCAGTGGTACTGGTAGTGTTTTCATTAAGCACTAGGTCGTGGAAAGAAGTTGAAGTTGGGAAATTAGAGGGTATAAAGCCTTTTACAGATGGGAATAGTTTTGCTTTTGATGGAGCAATACTTTGGTTTGGCTTCAGGCATGTGGAGAAAAATGAAATATGTATACTTTCATTTGACATAGCGACGGAAGCTTTCACATTGATACCATTTCCTAGGTCTGCTGTATCAGATGAAAATAATAGGCTTACTACTTATGACAACAAACTGGCTCTGCTTTCTAACAATTTGATTGAAAACACGATTGATTTATGGGTGTTTGATTTGTGGGTGATGGAGAAGTGTATAGAAGCCTCAGGGGAGAGATGGAATTGGACTAAAATATATACAAGCAACGCCTACCCCTATTGTGCCTGCTTATTAAGTCCACCGAGTATATGGAAAAATGAAATATTTTGGGAATCCGATGTATTTCGTTCATACTTTGGGGAAGCCAACGTCACAGTGCCCAATGATGAAGAAGATGAAGGAAAGCTTGTTTTGTGCCATCTCCATACTAATGAATTCAAGATGTTGGCCACAACTGAACCTCTCCTTATGTCTGAAGTTTGGAATTATGCAGAAAGCTTGGTATCAGTTTGCAACATCCACATTGAAGCTTCTTCATCCTAAATCCTGGTTATTATTACATTGCTTATTTATTTTATTTAGCTACTTTCAATGGAAATGAATCCATATGTAACATTTTAGATAATCTGTCTTAAATCCTCGATATGTAATTTATTTGCTAGTATGTGGATTTTCAGTGCTTTATGTAATTTATTTGCCAGTATGTGGATTTCTAGTGCTTTATGTAGTTTATTTGCTAGTATATGGATTTTCAATGCTTTATGTTTTGACCTATTTATAATCTTTGGGTGCTTAGTTTTCTTTTAAAGATGGATGTACTGTGTAATTTACCTTCGAGAGTGTGGAAAATCTGGTCCTAATATACCATGATTTTAAATATATTGTTTAATGTAAGTAGTTTGCTTGGAATGTGGAAAAGATATTTAGTTTTCTTTTGTTTTTGAGTGGTGAGAATAATATTTGCTTGGAGTTTTTATGAGGATGTTCAAAATCTTGAAAGATCTCATTTTTCATGTCATAATTTAAACTTGTGAAAACTAAAATGTATGACTATAAGTTGGAGGATGAACATAGTTGATTGAAAATATATAATACTACGAGCAAAGCTTAAATGTATGATTGAAAACATAGTATAAATATGTAATTATTTTTTTATTTATCATTTTTAGACCAAAAGCTTAAATATAAAAAATGAGAAATAATTAAAACTTAAATTTAATAAGAGTGATTCTCATAAATATTTATAGGATTTTGTAGAGAATTAGGCAAGCATGTATAAAAGAGATAGCAGAGTGAATGAAGACAGCAACACCCATGTGAGCGACTGCAAAGGTTTTCTTAAATATTTGTAGTATTTAGTATTAAAGATATAACTTTTTATATAGCTAATATCTATTTAAAAAATATATTAGTTTTATCTTTAATAAAAATATTAGATATATTACATATATTAAACCAACAACAACATAATTCCAGGACGAAACAAAAAAGGGTTAAGGACCATTCTCGCCAACGAACTATATGGCCAGGAGCGTCCAACACAATAAACTATCAAGTGGACCAAAAATACCAACAAACTTTAAAAAAGGAGCGTCCAGCACAACAAACTTTTAAAAAGGAGCGCCCAGCACAATGCCGTTAACAAAAAGTTAACCTCCGTTATCTAAGGTGCAGATTGGCCAACGAACTTTTACTCCAGGAGCGTCCAGCACAAGGAACTTTTAAAAAGGAGCGCCCAGCACAATGCCATTAACAAAATTCTAAATATTACTTAATTAAATAATTTTTTCTCAATTGTCATTACTCAAAATTACTTGCACAGATATCTATAGACAAAAATTACTCATTCTTCAATTTTGTCAAAATGATAATTTTCTAAAATAAACAAAAGTTTTAATTAAAAATTTAATTATATGATTTAAATAAAATTCAAGGTGTTTTATAGTTTATTATATATGTTAAACAAAAAAAATTATATGGTTTATTTTCATTTTAGAAGAAATTTAAGTGAGTTAAAAAATTCATTTAATTTTAATAAAATTTAAAAAATCTAAAAAAATCTAGTATATCCTAAAAAAAATGAAATGAGTTCAATTTTTATTTTTATAAAAAGAACTTAATAGATATCAACGTTGAAACTTAATAATATAAATCCGGTAAGTTGATGATATATTTGTTAATTAAATAATCTATTAATTATATGAATATAAGACTTATTGGGGAAAAAAAATAACTTAATAATAATTTAATAATACACTTGTATATTTTACAAAATAATATTTAATAAATGAAAGTTAAAATATATTTATTCCCAACTTATTCCATCGACTAGGTATAGTTAGGATCTATAACCACTGAACACATTTCAACTTTTGGAATTTTTTCATATTATTTTATTATAAAAACAATAACACGGGATAAAGGATTCGCAGGGAAAAGATGTTGTTGTTTGGTGTTGGTGTTTTCAATATGCGTGCATTTTTCATAAATAACAGATAGGGGTATTTTTGGAAAATAATTATAATTAATTAACTTAACTTCTTTCTTTAATCCCTCCAAATTCTAGTAAATAGTTCCTATAATTAGGATCGGAGGGAGTATAAAACACCTTGAATTTTATTTAAATCATATAATTAAATTTTTAATTAAAACTTTTGTTTATTTTAGAAAATTATAATTTTGACAAAATTGAAGAATGAGTAATTTTTGTCTATAGATATCTGTGCAAGTAATTTTGAGTAATGACAATTGAGAAAAAAATATTTAATTAAGTAATATTTAGAATTTTGTTAACGGCATTGTGCTGGGCACTCCTTTTTAAAAGTTCGTTGTGCTGGACGCTCCTGGAGTAAAAGTTCGTTGGCCAATCTGCACCTTAGATAACGGAGGTTAACTTTTTGTTAACGGCATTGTGCTGGGCGCTCCTTTTTAAAAGTTTGTTGTGCTGGACGCTCCTTTTTTAAAGTTTGTTGGTATTTTTGGTCCACTTGATAGTTTATTGTGTTGGACGCTCCTGGCCATATAGTTCGTTGGCGAGAATGGTCCTTAACCCAACAAAAAACAGAGACGGAACAAAGCTCGTCCCGCATGTCCCATCCTAGTAGAAATTCCGTCCTATCTTGCTTTTGTCTTGTCCTATCTCAAAATGATGGGATTAGAACTAGATGATTGTGATGGGACAAAAGAGAATACTCCTAACCTTGATTGAAACTAGGTGCTTATTTGGCCTGCTAGCCATTAATATACGTAAGATCTATTTTTTAAAAAAAATATATTTTGAGTAGATTAAGAAACATCAAGATTTTCCAAACAATAATAGAATCACCAAACAATGTATCATATGGAGACACCTGTAACCATGAACCCTGAAACATCAGAAGATTGTCCTAATGGTAAGCCTCGAGTTAAGTCCCAGTTTGTGTAATATATAATAATTGGTCCTATCTCTGGTCCCAATTATAAAAATTAGTTAATTTTTTTTAGAGAAATTAAGGAAGCTAATTAAATTACTTTAAACTATTTTTATTTTTTATTTTTTTTCTTTAAACTTATTAGTTTGACTAATAAACTAATATATAATCTAAAAATATTTAAGAGTAAATACCCTATTTGGTCACTGAAAAAAATCGCGGACCCTTTTTTGATCCCTCAGTAAAAAAAAACTTATCCAGTAATCCCTGTAAAATCCAAAAACCGTCTATGTTAGTCCTTCCAGGTTGAAGAGAATACATGCAGTGAAGTGTCTCAAATGTGGTTAACTAACTCTTATAATTAGGACCGGAAGTAGTAATTTTTAACAATTAAATATGGTGCATTTTCGCCTATAATTTTTATGCAAGCATATAATTCGAATCTAGGTTTAAAGTATGGAAATTTGTGTTCACATTTTTGTTTTAGAATGATGAATGTGGACATTTATATAATCTTTGGATGCTCCATTTTCTTTCAAAGATTGATATGTAATTTATTTGCTAACATACATGTGGATTTGTACAGGGCATCACATTGAGTATTGGTTCTTATAACTCCCTCAGTTTAGGTATCAAAAAAAAAAAAAAAACTCCCTCAGTTTAATTTTTTCAGGCTTTTAGTATTGCTTTATTCGCAAAATCTCAAATAAGTACACAAGAAAGTATGAAAATATTGGATAAAAAATGTATCAAAATATATTATTATAAATATGTATGAACATTTATTTTAACGGTAAGAAATTAAGAATAGAAAAAGCACTAAGATTACAGATCTATCCCTAATCCAAGTATTTTGTTGGCTTTGATAGAATTCCTTGGAAGAGATTTTCTATTGGACATACTTTTGACATTGTACTACTTCAGTATTTTTTTTTTTTTTTTGAAGCATCAAACTTGAATTGCCTTTTTTATTTTATTTTATTTAGAGGTGTCTTGGCATTTAATATGTTTTTCTTTTTTTATTTTTACTCCTAATTAGTTATATTTTCTCTTCCCATGTTTTTCCACACTACATTATCTTTCATCATTATTTTATTTCTTTTTCTTACGTGCCGTCTTATAAACTAGGACATACTTGAAGAAAGTTCATTTTTAATATATTTATTACTTTTAATTAATTTAAAAAGAGTTCTTAAATGGGACAAATACTACATTTTCTTTCATATTTTCTCTTGTTATTATTTTTCTCTCTTTCTTGCCCCTTATAAATATAGAAAAAATTTATTTTCTTACATATTTATTATTTTCAATTAATTTTAAAAGATTTCTAAAATACACAATTGACTCTTACTACATCCAAATAATTATTGTGGCTTCATAGGGAACACGAGTTATTTGTCTCAATTTTTGAAACAATAAATCTGGTTATATACCTAAGCAAAAAAAAAATCTCAGTTTCTTGTCTCAATTCAGGATTAAATTATGAAATTGAGATGGATTTTTTTTTTAATCTTTAATCCATTTAAAGGATCTGCTGCGTTTTTGAATTTTAAGGGAACCGGATTCGAATTTTTAGTGCCTCGTCCGCTTCTTCGCTCTTGGATCATCTGGCATCTGCCTCAAACCCTCTCTTGTTCCGGTTCGTGTCTTATGACCCATCGAGCACCAAGGAGCAGGTGATATAAATTTCTTATGATTCATCATCCTAAAAGTGCTGTAAGTTTCTTCTTGACTAAGTATTTCGTCTCTTGATTGTGAAACATTTCATCGGTGAAATTGTTTTTAACCAGTCAATCGCCATGAAGAAGGAGATGGTAACAGAACCATATCTTCCGCCAGAAATTATCACAAATATTCTCAAACGACTTCCCGTGAAATCCCTAATCCGATTTCAATGTGTTTGCAAAGATTGGAAGAATCTCTTCAAAACCCAATCGTTCATCTCAGAACACTCCCGCCATTCCACTTACCAAAACCCGTATCTCATTTTCCAGTGCAATGGCTGTGAATGTAATCCTAGGCACTTATGTTTGATGAATCGTTATATGCAAATCCTTGAATATCCGACTCTACCTTTCACAGATTCCTCTATGGATCCCTGCCGGATCGTCGGTTCTAGTAATGGCTTGATCTGTCTGGAATTCATGAGATCTAAGTCCTATATGTTGTGGAATCCAGCAATTAGAGAGGCGTTCCAGGTGCCCGAATTTAAATCTCTTAAGTTTCCTCGTTTTAGGGTTTCTTCCTTTATAGGTTTTGGTTTCAGTCCAATTGTTAATGATTACAAGATAGTGAAAGTCTTTATTTGTTGTCGGTGGCGTGATGATCTGGTTTATCAAGTGACAGTGTTTTCCTTAAGCACTAGGTCTTGGAAAGAAGTTAAACTTGGGAAATTAGAGGGTATAAAGCCTTTTACAACTGGGTATGGTTTTGCTTTTGATGGAGCAATATTTTGGTTTGGCTTCGCATATGTGGAGAAAAATGGAATTTGTATGCTTTCATTTGACATAGCAACGGAAGCTTTCACATTGATACCATTTCCTAGGCCTGCTGTATTAGAGGACGATAATAGGCTTACTGCTTATGAGAACAAACTGGCTGTGCTTAATAACAATAGGATTGAAAACACGATTGATTCATGGGTTTTTAATTTGTGGGTGATGGAGAAGTGTATAGATGCTTCAGGGGAGAGATGGAATTGGACCAAAATATATACAAGCAACCCCTACCTCTATTGTGCCTGCTTATTAAGTCCACCGAGTATATGGAAAAATGAAATATTTTGGGAATCCGATGCATTTCGTTCATACTTTGGGGAAGCCAACGTCACAGTGAACAATGATGAAGAAGATGTAGAAAAACTTGTTTTGTGCCATCTCCATACTAATGAATTCAAGATGTTGGCCACCACTGAACCTCTGCTTATGCCTGAGGTTTGGAATTATGCAGAAAGCTTGGTATCAGTTTGCAACATCCACATCGGAGCTTCTTCATCCTAAATCCTGTTTATTATTACATTGCATATTTATTTTATTTGTCTACTTTCAATGGAAATGAATCCATTTGTAACATTTTAGATAATCTGTCTTAAATCCTTGATATGTAATTTATTTGCCAGTATTTGGATTTTCAGTGCTTTTTGTTCAGCCATTAAACAAATGGGTTTAAATACACTGAAAAGCAATGGTCCTTTGTCTCACATTGTAGATTTACTTTATTTAGGCACTTTTAGTGGTACTGAATTCATATATGTTTAGATCATTTTGTATTTGGATGCTTGATATCTTTTAGAGACGTTATCGAAAATATATCGTGAAAACATATAATTAGTACAGGAGGGAGTATTATGTAAAATTCTCTTATCGTTGACCAGTGATGAAGAGCCTGTCCTACATGCCTCGGGGCTCTATCAAATAACTAGATGCAAGGATTGCAATATAATGATGCGATCCAGATTATATTCAGTCGTGGAGCTTTTGTTTTTGTTTTTTTTTTTTGGTTTTTTTTTTAATTCCTTAGTTAACTAAGTCAAATTGTAAAAATTGATGGGGGCTTTTCATTCCATAAACTACTATGCAATTATATTAAAATGACCAGAGCTCCTACCTATTTGGTCTTTTCATAAATGTGATGAAATGGTGAATGAATTAAGTGATTTGAAATGCAATGATGAAACCTCTTTGGAATAATTAAGTAGTTATGATACACGAGGCATCTGTGTGATATGAGTTTTATCTCGATTTGTAAAAACGTGTTTTTCCTTATAAACATATTTAAGGAGTTAAAAAGTTTATAAGTGCTTATGCATATAAGTTGAGACAACATTTATCTTACATATTTTTCTCGTATTCCGTAAAATCACTAATCACTAATAGGCTTGGGCTAATGGGGTTTTCATCTGTTATTTTAGGAGTCAAGACTTTTGTACTTCATGGTAATAGGATTAGCTTTCTTAATCACCTTTGAATCAGCTTCTCTCCATTTCTTTTTCCCCTCATTTCATTTTTCATCTCAACTGTTAACCTAATTTTGAACTGTACAAATTTCATGTTTAGGAAAAAAAAGATTTTTTTTTAAAGGGTCTTATGATTCAATATGTTATTCTTTGAATTCTTTTCCTATTATAATGATTTGTACAGGGCATCACATTGAGTATCGGTTCTTATAACTCATTTTAATTTTTCCAGGCTTTTAGTATTGCTTTATTCGCAAATTCTCAAATAAGTACACTAGAAAGTATGAAAATATTGGATAAAAAAAATATGAAAATATATTATTAAAAAAAAAGTATGTACATATATATATATATATATTTTGTTGCCCACCCGGTTCACCGGAGCTTTGCTCCAACTAATCCGGATCTGACCCGCGTCACGCACCTGGCTATGGTGGGAGAGTCTCACAGCGAGGGTTTTTTGCATTCACAAGGTTCGAGCCCGAGACCTTGTTTAAGCGATACAAGCCGCTTACCACTTGAGCCAACCCCGTTGATAGTATGAACATATATTTTAACTGTAAGAAAAAGAAATTAAGAATAGAAAAAGCACTAAGATTACAGGATCTATATCTAATCCAAGGGATTTTGTTGGCTTCCAAAGAATTCCTACAAGAAATTTTCTATTGGACATGCTTTTGACGTTGAAAGTCTTTTTAAAAAAAAAAAAAAAAATTTATTGGAGCATGAAACTTAAATTGTCTTGGTTTTTTTTTTCCTTATTTAGATTTGTCTCAGCATTTAATATATTTTCTTATTTTTATTTTTATCGCTAATTAGTTATATTTTCTCTTCCCATCTTTTCCCACTCTACATTATCTTTCATCTTTACTTTGTTTCTCTTTCTTATTTGCCGTCATATAAACTAGGATATACTTGAAAAATAGTTAATTTGCTAACATATTTATACCTTTTAACTAATTTAAAAAGAGTTCAAAAATTACACAAATATTATATTCTCTTTCATATTTTCTCTCATTATTATTTTTTTCTCTTATTTACCCCTTACAAGTATGGGAAAAAGTTCGTTTTCTTATTTATTGTTTTTAACTAATTTTAAGGGATTTTTTAAACTACACAATTGACACTCACTACCTTCAAATAATTTTTTTTTTGCTCAGAGCTACCTTCAAATAATTATTATTTTTCTCTCTTATTTGCCCCTTACAAGTATGGGAAAAAGTTCATTTTCTTATTTATTGTTTTTAACTAATTTTAAGAGATTTTTTAAACTACACAATTGACACTCACTACCTTCAAATAATTTTCTTTTTTGCTCAGAGCTACCTTCAAAGAATTACTGCCGCTTTATACCGAGGGACACGAGAGTTATTTGTCTCAATTTTTGAAACAATAAATCAGGTCACATATCTAAGCAAAAAAATATCTCACATTCTTGGCTCAATTAAGGATTAAAATTATGTATCAAATTTGAGATGCAATTGTTTTAATCTTTAATCTAATTTGTAAGATGGAGCATGTTTCGAGAATAATTTTTAATCATCATTTAAGTAGACTTTATGCATTTTCTATCCATTCTATCATTTTCCCTATTATTATCCATTGGCTTGGCTGAGGTGATAAGGAGACTCACTTCTGTTAGGAGGGAGACAAAAGTTTGAATTCCGGAAAGTATATTTGTTAAAAGAGGTGAGAACCTTTTACCCTCTAAACCTTGCAAAAAACCCTTGATTAAAACAAGGGTTAAGGAGCAATTTGACGAATATATTTTACCCTCAGGAGCGCCCAGCACCATGTGATTTAAACTGGACCAAAAATACACATGCGATTACGTTTTGGGAGCGTCCAGCACCATGACCGTTAGTTAACCGTTAACCTAGATGAAAATGAACAGTAACTCGGGTGAAATTACACTTTTGCCCCTTAGTTTTAGGTGAAATTACACTTTTGCCCTTAGTTTTAAATATTAATTACACTTTTGCCCCTAGTTTTAAATATTTAAAAAAATTAAAATGCCCTTAGTTTTAGGTGAAATTACACTTTTGCCCTTAGTTTTAAATATTAATTACACTTTTGCTCCTAGTTTTAAATATTTAAAAAAATTAAAATGCCCCCGCTGGTGGGCCCCACCGCTGGCCACCACCACCACCGGCCGCCACCGCCGGCGACCACTGCAAGTAGTTTGACATCTTGCTAGATGGTGTGTGTTCTTTTGTTTTTGAGTGGTGAGAACAATATTTACTTAGAGTTTTTATGAGGAAGTTCAAAATTTTGAAAGATCTCATTTTTCATGGCATTTTTAAATTACACTTGTGAAAACTAAAATGTATAAGTTTGAGTTGAATGTCGAACATAGTTGATTGAAAATATATAATATAAATATTTAATCATTTTCCTTTATTAGTTTTAATCAAAAGCTTAAATAAAAAAGATAAGAAATAGTTAAAAACTTAAATTTAATAAGAGGCATAATTATAAATATTTATACTGTGTGTAGAGAATTAGGCAAGCACGTAGAGAGAGAGAGAGTAGTCAATGAAGTCAGTGACCCCTATGTTCTTAATATTCATGGTATTTTCTATTTTGTATTAAAGATATAACTAATATATGATAATATCTTTTTAAAAAAGATATTAGTTTTATCTATAATAAAAATATTAGATATATTATATATTTCAAAATAATAAAACAATTATTTTGTGACGGGACAAAAAACGGTACAGAATCCGTCTCCCATCCCGCCCCATCTCAGTAATAATTTTGTCACATTCTGCTTTTGTCTTGTCTTATTCCAAAATGATGGGATCGAAACGAGATGATTAGGATGGGATAGAAGTGAACACTCCTAACCTTAGATTCAAATTAGTCATTATTATAAGGGGTTTAAACTTCGCATGTTGTATAAGAAATTTTTTGTTTACACACGTATGAAATAGTGGGACCCACAAACACACACACATATATATACATATATATGTATATATATATCTAATTTTGTCACATTCTGCTTTTATCTTGTCTTATTCCAAAATGATGGGATCGAAACGAGATGATTAGGATGGGATAGAAGTGAACACTCCTAACCTTAGATTCAAATTAGTCATTATTATAAGGGGTTTAAACTTCTCATGTTGCATAAGAAGAAGAAAATTCCTACACACGTATGAAATATTGGGACCCACAAACACACACACATATATACATATATATGTATATATGTGTGTGTACCCCACTATTTCATGTGTGTGTAACATAAGAAAACACTTCTCTTACAACATGAGAAGTGTTTTTCCCTTATTATAATGTAAGATCTTTTTTTTTTGTAACTTGAGTAGCTTAAGAAAAATGAATGAATTAATAGTAACATGTGACATAATCTTTCTAAAATATTCATGTGTAATATTAGATTATATTTTAATTTATAAGTTGGGACAAGGAGCAAAAATACACACAAAAAGTTCTATTTCTGGTTCTAATTAAATGAAAAATGATACATAAAGACTAAAATCTAACTAGGTTATATATTAAAGCAAAAAAAGTTCTATTTCTAGTTCTAATTATAAGACCAAATTGACTTTTTTGAAGAGATTAAGAAAATTAATTAAATTACTTTAAAGTATTTTTATTTTTTCTCCAAATTAATTAGTTTGACTAATAAACTAATATATAATCTAATCATACACAACATATAATATGATTAAGTAACTTATTTAACTTTCTTAATTTTTCCTAAAAAAGTCAACTCATTCTTATAATTAGGACTAGAGGGAGTATTAAAAATAAATGTTTTAGCAAGTGTCTCCTAAACATGATTGGAGCAGGGAAAGTGGTACATGTATTAGATTGCAGCTAAGGGTGGAAATAGGTCAGGTCCCTATCAGATGGCCTATAGCTTGGCCTATTTAGGCCTGGTCAGGCCTCGCTTGATTGTTAAAAAGGTCAGGTCAAGACCTATTTAAAGGTCTGAATATGTAAATAGGTCAGGCCTATTTTGTTAAGGTCTGACCTGTAGGTCTTCAGGCCTGGCCTATTTAAATATTAAATAAATATAATTAATATTTATATAATATAAATAAGATAATATTTATTGTTTTTCATTATTATATTATAATTTCAAGATATATTTATATAAGTTTTGATAGATTTAAAGTATACAAAGCCTAATTGCACTAAACTTCAATATCACACCGGCTACCCTTATTAATTAGGGGTATACATGTAAAATAATATTTAATTTTCTTTCGAAACAAACAAATGCCTTATAAAAAAAATTAAATAGATTTATTAAAAATTAGTACCTTATAATAAAAATCAGAGTGAGTATTGGTAACTTTTAACAATTAAAAATGGTGCATTTTCGCATATGATTTTATGCAAGCGTATAATTCGAATTTAGGTTTAAAGTATGGAAATTTGTGTTCACATTTTTGTTTTAGAATGATGAATGCGGACATTTATATAATCTTTGGATGTTCCATTTTCTTTGAGAGATTGATATGTTCCATTTATATAATTTATTTTTCAGTACTTTTTATTTACCCATTACACATATGAGTTTAAATACACTGAAAAGCAATGCTCCTATATATCTTCATCATTATATTGAAGATTTACTTTATTTAGGCACTTTTGATGGAATTGAATTCATACATCTATTTAGATCATTTTGTATTTAGAGGCTTGGATTTGTATAGGGCATCATATTGAGTATTGGTTCTTATAATTCCCTTAGTTTAATTTTTCCAGACTGATAGTAAAATCTCAAATAAGTACACAAGAAAGTATGAAAATATTGGATAAAAAAAGCATGAAAATATATTATTATAAAAAAAGTATGAACATTGGGGATTTTGTTGGCTTTGATAGAATTCCATGCAATAAATTTTCTATTGAATATGCTTTTGACGTTGTATTCCTTCTGCTTTTTTTTTTTTTTTTTAGTTAGAGTCTGAAACTTGAATTGCCTTGATTTTTTTTTTCCTATTTAGGGTTGTCTTCTTACTTAATATTTCCTTCGGTCTTAAATATAAGATATAATTGATTTTTTCTTGAAAGACTAAAGAAGTTAAATAAATTAGTTAATCATATGATATGCTGTGTGTTATAAGATTATAAATTGGTTTATATGTTCAGCAAAATATTTTAGACAAAAAACTATAAATATAAATATTTTAAAGTATTTTAATTAACTTTCTTAATATCTCTCTTGTATTATATCTAGGACTGGAGAGGTATCTTTTTTCATTTTTATCCTTAATTAGTTATATTTTCTTTCCCATCTTTTTCCACACTACATTGTCTTTTATACGTTCTTTCATTATTAATTTATTTCTCTTTCTTACTTGCTGTCTTATAAACTAAGGCATACTTTAAAAAAAAGTTCATTTTCTGATGTATTTATTATTTTTAATTAATTTTAAAAAGTTCTTAATCAATGAAAATAGTACATTTTCTTTTATATCTTCTCTCATTAATATTTTTCTCTATTACTTGCCACTTATAAATATGATTTTTTTTTACATATTTTTTATTTTTAACTAATTTTAAAATATTACTTAAACTGCACAATTGACTGTGGCTACTTCTAAATAATTATTGCAGCTTCATACGAAGGGAACAATGGAGTTATTTGTCTCAAATTTTGAAACAATAAATCTGGTTATATACTTATATATATATATATGGGTTTAACTTTGTCATGTGACTTAACATAAGTTTTTGTCAAGTCAACCCAAAACTACGCCGTTTTGGGGGTTCATTAATTCCCCTAATCCCAAAATTACGTCGTTTTGGGAGTTAAGGAAATTAATGAAGGGTGTTTTGGTATTTTAGTTTTTGTATTTATTATATGAATTTTACCCAAACACCCTTCATTAATTCCCCTAACTCCCAAAACGACGTAGTTTTGGGGAGACTTGACAAAAGCTTATGTCAAGTCACATGATAAACGTTAAACCCTATATATATATATATATATATATATATATATATATATATATAGGGTTAAGGTTCAATTTTATCCTTAAAGTATGCGCTCAAGAGTAATTTTACCTCTGAAGTTTTTGGTATAGCAATGTTGCCCCTAAAGTTTAAAAACGTAGCAATATGTTGATATGTAATGATGAAAGCATATATGTAATGCAATATGTTTATTGAATGTTTGACCTATTTTTTTAATCCAATTTTAAGTAATTCCACCGCTACTTTGACTTTAAAAAAAAAAAAAAAAAAACGCTTCTTCGACCATCTGGCATCTGCGTCAAACCCTATGGTGGTTTCTCTTCTTCACGTTTGTGTCTTATGATACATCGATCACCAAGGAGCAGGTGATATAAATTTCTTATGATTCATAATCGTAAAAGTGCTGTAAGTTTCTTTTCAACTCAGTAATTTGTCTGTTCATTGTGAAACATTTCATCAGTGGAATTGCTTTTAATCAGTCGATCGCCATGAAGAAGGAGATGGTAATAGATAGCAACGAACCATATATTCCTTCAGAAATTATCACAAATATTCTCAAACGACTTCCGGTGAAATCCCTAATCCGATTTCAATGTGTTTGCAAAGATTGGAAGAATCTCTTCAAAACCCGATCGTTCATCTCAGAACACTACCGCCATTCCACTCATCAAAACCCTTATCTCATTTTCCAGTGCAATGGCTGTAAATGTAATCCTAGACACTTATGTTTGATGAATCGTTATATGCATATCCTTGAATATCCGACTCTACCTTTGACAGATTCCTCTATGGATCTCTCCCGGATCGTCGGTTCCAGTAATGGCTTGATCTGTCTGGAATTCGTGAGATCTAAGTCCTATATGTTGTGGAATCCAGCAATTAGAGAGGCGTTCCAGGTGCCCGAATTTAAAGTTCTTAATTTTCCTCATTTTGGGATTGTTTCCTACGTAGGATTTGGTTTCAGTCCAATTGTTAATGATTGCAAGATAGTGAGACTCTTTTTTTCTTGGTTGCCTGATGCTCGGGTTTATCCAGTGGTACTGGTAGTGTTTTCATTAAGCACTAGGTCGTGGAAAGAAGTTAAAGTTGGGAAATTAGAGGGTATAAAGCCTTTTACAGATGGGAATAGTTTTGCTTTTGATGGAGCAATACTTTGGTTTGGCTTCAGACATGTGGAGAAAAATGAAATATGTATACTTTCATTTGACATAGCGACGGAAGCTTTCACATTGATACCATTTCCTAGGTCTGCTGTATCAGATGAAAATAATAGGCTTACTACTTATGACAACAAACTGGCTCTGCTTTCTAACAATTTGATTGAAAACACGATTGATTTATGGGTGTTTGATTTGTGGGTGATGGAGAAGTGTATAGAAGCCTCAGGGGAGAGATGGAATTGGACTAAAATATATACAAGCAACGCCTACCCCTATTGTGCCTGCTTATTAAGTCCACCGAGTATATGGAAAAATGAAATATTTTGGGAATCCGATGCATTTCGTTCATACTTTGGGGAAGCCAACGTCACAGTGCCCAATGATGAAGAAGATGAAGGAAAGCTTGTTTTGTGCCATCTCCATACTAATGAATTCAAGATGTTGGCCACAACTGAACCTCTCCTTATGTCTGAGGTTTGGAATTATGCAGAAAGCTTGGTATCAGTTTGCAACATCCACATTGAAGCCTCTTCATCCTAAATCCTGGTTATTATTACATTGCTTATTTATTTTATTTAGCTGCTTTCAATGGAAATGAATCCATATGTAACATTTTAGATAATCTGTCTTAAATCCTCGATATGTAATTTATTTGCTAGTATGTGGGTTTTCAGTGCTTTATGTAATTTATTTGCCAGTATGTGGATTTCTAGTGCTTTATGTAATTTATTTGCTAGTATATGGATTTTCAATGCTTTATGTTTTGACCTATTTATAATCTTTGGGTGCTTAGTTTTCTTTTAAAGATGGATGTACTGTGTAATTTAGCGCGTCCGGTTTCTCTCACATTCCACTCTTTCCTTTTTTCTCCCAGGCGCATTTGGACCGTTGGATCGGTCCAAAACTAAAAAAAACAAAAAAAATATTTTTTTTTGTCTTTTTTGAAAAAGACAAAAAAAAAAGTATTTTTTTTTTAAAGATCTGGACCGTTGGATCAAGGATCCAACGATCCAGATACACCTGTGAGAAAAAAGGAGAGAGAGTGAATATGAGAGAATCTGCTCCCGTAATTTAGCTTCAAGAGTGTGGAAAATCTGGTCCTAATATACCATGATTTTAAATATATTGTTTAATGTAAGTAGTTTGCTTGGAATGTGGAAAAGATATTTAGTTTTCTTTTGTTTTTGAGTGGTGAGAATAATATTTGCTTGGAGTTTTTATGAGGATGTTCAAAATCTTGAAAGATCTCATTTTTCATGTCATAATTTAAACTTGTGAAAACTAAAATATATGACTATAAGTTGGAGGATGAACATAGTTAATTGAAAATGTATAATATAAATATGTAATCATTTTTTTATTTATCATTTTTAGATCAAAAGCTTAAATATAAAAAATGAGAAATAATTAAAAATTAAATTTAATAAGAGTGATTCTCATAAATATTTATAGTATTTTGTGGAGAATTAGGCAAGCATGCATAAAAGAGATAGCAGAGTGAATGAAGACAGCAACACCCATGTGAGCGACTGCAAAGGTTTTCTTAAATATTTGAAGTATTTAGTATTAAAGATATAACCAATATGTGATATTATCTTTTTATATAGCTAATATCTATTTAAAAAATATATTAGTTTTATCTTTAATAAAAATATTAGATATATTACATATATTAAACTAACAACAACATAATTCCAGGACGAAACAAAAAACAGAGACGGAACAAAGCTCGTCCTACATGTCCCATCCTAGTAGAAATTCCGTCCTATCTTGCTTTTGTCTTGTCCTATCTCAAAATGATGGGATTAGAACGAGACGATTGTGATGGGACAAAAGAGAATACTCCTAACCTTGATTGAAACTAGGTGCTTATTTGGCCTGCTAGCCATTAATATACGTAAAATCTATTTTTTTTAAAAAAATATATTTTGAGTAGATTAAGAAACATCAAGATTTTCCAAACAATAATAGAATCACCAAACAATGTATCATATATTCATATGGAGACACCTGTAACCATTAACCCTGAAACATCAGAAGATTGTCCTAATGGTAAGCCTCGAGTTAAGTCCCAGTTTGTGTAATATATAATAATTGGTAATTTTTAACAATGTTATGGATATACAAAATTATGGATGTCCATTAGAGTTGCAGTCCAATAGCCCACAATAGAAAAGGCAAATGCATGGATTAGTCATCTCTTGATTAAGCATTATCTTGCCACGTGTTTGTAGCTGATGTCTATGAGTGTCTTGTAATCAAATATACTAGCTGCTTTTCTTTGGCTATAAATAGCCATTCTCCCATCATTCATGTAGGCATACTGACTGTACAAGAGAAGATAGAGAAATATTGTTATCACATTTCCTCTCTAAAATTCCTACATCTTTGTCTTATTTTTATTTTAGTTTTATAATACGTTATCAGTACGAGGCTCTAGCCAATTTTCAATGGCATCAATCCTAAAGATTTATTACCTGAAGGAACACAATTATGCATTGATAATGCATTTTATTCTATCAGATCTAAAAGAAATTTGTTGAGTTTTAAAGATATTCACAGAAATGGATATCATATAGAAATAACAGTTAATAATAATCAGGAATGTCTGGCTATAACGAATATTATTTCTAGTAGAAAATGCATATTAGAATATCTTCCTACTTTTTCTTCTGGATTGTATTATACATTTATCAGCACAATTGAAACATATGCTATTGCAAACCAAAAGTTTGTCAATAAAAACCAGAAGTTTACCAATACAAACTAGAAGTTTGTCAATGAAAACCAGAAGTTTATTAGCGAATTTAACGTTTGGCATGACCGGTTAGGCCATCCCGGATCAACTGTGATGCGACGAATAATTGAGAATTCATGTGGACATACCCTGAAGTGTAAACAAATCCAACAGTCCCATGATTTCTCATGTGCTGCTTGTTCCAAGGGAAAGCTAATCATTCGACCATCACCAAGCAAAGTAGAAAGTGAGTCACTCACATTTCTAGAACGGATACAGGAAGATATTTGTCGGCTAATACACCCACCGTGCGGACTATTCAAATATTTTATGGTTTTAATTGATGCATCAACCAAATGGTCGCATGTTTGCTTATTATCTTCCCACAACCTGGCGTTTGCGAGATTACTTGCTCAATTGATTAGATTAAGAGCACATTACCTTGATTATCTTATCAAGAAAATACATCTTGATAATGCTGGTGAATTTACTTCACAAGCTTTTAATGAATATTGTATGTCCCTTGGAATTGATGTTGAACATCTTGTAGCTCATGTTCACACACAAAATGGACTTGCAGAATCATTGATTAAACGATTGCAACTTATTGTAAGACCTTTACTTATGAGATCTAATCTCCCAATTTCTGCTTGGGGCCATGCCATTTTGCGTGCAGCGATATTAATTCGCATCAGGCCAACTAGTTACTTAAAGCTTTCCCCCTACAAATGGTTTTTGGTCAATAACCTAATATTTCCCATATACGAATTTTTGGTTGTGCAGTATATGTGCCAGTAGCACCACCACAACGTACTAAAATGGGTCCTCAAAGAAGAATGAGAATATATGTTGGGTATGAATCTCCTTTAATCATAAAATATCTAGAACCATCTACAGGAGATTTATTTACGGCACGATTTGCCGATTGTCATTTTAATGAATCAGTTTTCCCAACATTAGGGGGAGAAAATAAGCAGTTGGGTAAAGAGATTAGCTGGAATGAATTATCATTGGCTCATTTTGATCCTCGTACGAAACAATGTGAACTGGAAGTTCAAAAGATAATTCATTTGTAGAATTTAGCTAATCGAATGCCAAAAGCATTCTCTGACCCAAAGAGAGTGATTAAGTCACATGTCCCAACTGCTAATGCTCCTATTCGAATTGATGTCCCTGAAGGACAACCTATTACAAATGAATCAAGAGCACACCTGAAGCGTGGTAGAGCCATCGGTTCGAAAGATAAAAATCTTCGAAAGAGAGCTAAGAATATAAATGGTCAAGTCGAGGATAATCAAGAAAATTCAGTAGCTCCAAAAGAACCATCTCTTGAAAAGTTATTATCTCCAGAAGAGAATGTTGTAGTCCCAGAAGAGACCCAGGTACCTGAAATGTGTGAAAATAGTGAGATCTCAATAAATTATGTTATGAATGGTATCCGATGGAACCGAAATGAAGTCAACGTTGACGACATATTTGCTTATCATATAGCATGTGATGTAATGAATGATGATGAGGATCATGAGCTAAAATCCATTGGCGAGTGCCAACAGAGAAAGGATTGGCTTTTATGGAAAGATGCTATAAATGCATAATTAAAATCACTGGCAAAACGAAAAGTATTTGGGCCTGTAGTCCCTACACCTGAAGATGTAAAACCAGTTGGATTCAAATGGGTCTTTGTAAGAAAAAGAAATGAAAAGGGTGAAATTACAAGATATAAGGCACGTCTTGTAACCCAAGGCTTTACACAAAGACCTGGCATTGATTTTGAAGAAACATATTCACCAGTAGTGGATGCAACTACTTTTCGCTATTTGATTAGCTTAGCAGTAAATGAAGGACTTGATTTGCATTTAATGGATGTTGTGACAGCCTATTTGTATGGCCCACTTGATAATGATATTTATATGAAAGTCCTTGAAGGACTTAAGGTGCCGGAAGCACCAAATTCAAGTCCTCAAAAACAATATTCGATTAAATTAAATAAGTTTCTGTATGGCCTGAAGTAATCAGGGCGTATATGGTATAATTGCCTTAAAGAATATTTGTTAAAAGAAGGGTACAAAAATGACCCAATATGCCCGTGCATTTTCATGAAAAGAGCTAGAAATGAATTTGCTATAATTGTGGTATATGTTGATAATATCAACATCATTGGAACTCCTGAAGAGCTCCAAAAGGCAATTAATTGTTTAAAGAAAGAATTTGAGATGAAAGATTTGGGCAGAACGAAATTCTGTCTAGGACTACAGATCAAGTATTTGAAGGATGAGATATTTTTATATCAAGAAACTTATACAAAGAAGGTCCTAGAAAGATTTTACATGGATAAGTCACATCCATTTTGTACCCCAATGATTGTGAGATCCTTACATGTTGATAAAGATCCATTCCGACCTCAAATAATCAACGAAGAAGGTGAAGAAGAACTACTTGGTCCAGAAGTACCATATCTTAGTGCCATTGGAGCACTAATGTATCTTGCTAATCACACACGTCCCGATATATCATTTGCAATGAATTTCTTAGTAAGATATAGTTCTACATCAACACGGAGGCATTGGGATGGAGTAAAACGTATTTTTCGTTATCTCAGAGGCACTATAGAAATGGGGCTTTACCACTCAAATGCATCCAAACATGAATTGATTGGTTATGCAGATGCTAGATTTATGTCTGATCCACACGATGGCAAATCACAAACTAGTTATCTGTTTACATGTGGAGGTGCAACTATTTCATGGCGATCTATGAAGCAGACTATATCAGCCACATCATCTAATCATGCAGAAATTCTAGCAATGCATGAAACAAGTCGAGAATGTATATGGTTGAGGTCAGTAATACATCACATTCGGACAACTTGTCATTTATCTTTAGGAAAGATGGACCCAACAGTTTTATATGAAAATAATGCTGCATGTGTTGCTCAACTTAAAGAAGGTTATATCAAAGGTGATAGAACAAAGCATATTTTACCAAAATTTTTCTTTAATCGTGATCTTTAAAAGGATAGTGAGATAGATATCCAGCAAATCAGTTCAAGTGAAAATCTGGCAGATTTATTCACTAAGTCACTGCCTGAAGCAATTTTTGAAAAACTTGTTCTTGGTATTGGCCTCCGAAGACTCAGAGATCTCAACTGACGTTGTCAAGAGGGGGAGTTGATATACGCTGTACTCTTTTCCCTTATCTAGATTTTATCCCAATGGGTTTTCCTAGAAAGGTTTTTAATGAGGCAGCACTGAAAAGTGTATCAATGAATGATGTACTATTTTCTTTAGCTATGTTTTTATCCCATTGGGTTTTTCCTAGTTAAAGTTTTTAATGAAGCACATTTATAATGGACATCCAATGGGGAATGTTATAGATATATAAAATTATGGATGTCCATTAGAGTTGCAGCCCAATAGGCCACAATGGAAAAGGCGCGGGAGGATCCTCTCATTTTCTCTCACAGTCTGATCTGGACCGTTCAAATCTTGATCCAACGATCCAGATCTAAAAAAAAAAAAAATTACCCGCAAAACGACAATTTTTTTTTTTAAAGATCTGAACCGTTGGATCAAGATTTGGACGGTCTAGATCGGACTGTGAGGGAAAATGAGAGAGGGGGAAAATGAGAGGAACAGTACCCGAAAAAGGCAAATGCATGGATTAGTCATCTCTTGATTAAGCATTATCTTGCCACGTGTTTGTAGCTAATGTCTATGGGTGTCTTGTAATCAAATGTGCTAGCTGCTTTTCTTTGGCTATAAATAGCCATTCTCCCATTATTCATGTAGGCGTACTATTTAGATCATTTTGTAGAGATTTTATCCAATGATGAAAGCATATATGTAATACCATATGTTTATTGAATGTTTGACCTTAAAAGAGTGTGATGATTCAATATGTTATTCTTTGAATTCTTTTCCTATTTATAATGATTTGTACAGGGCATCACATTGAGTATTGGTTCTTATAACTCCCTCAGTTTAGGTATCCAAAAAAAAACTCCCTCTGTTTAATTTTTTCAGGTTTTTAGTATTGCTTTATTCGCAAAATCTCAAATAAGTACACAAGAAAGTATGAAAATATTGGATAAAAAATGTATCAAAATATATTATTATAAAAATGTATGAACATTTATTTTAACTGTAAGAAATTAAGAATAGAAAAAGCACTAAGATTACAGATCTATCCCTAATCCAAGTATTTTGTTGGCTTTGATAGAATTCCTTGGAAGAGATTTTCTATTGGACATACTTTTGACATTGTACTACTTCAGTATTTTTTTTTTTTTTGAAGCATCAAACTTGAATTGCCTTTTTTATTTTATTTTATTTAGAGGTGTCTTGGCATTTAATATGTTTTTCTTTTTTTATTTTTACTCCTAATTAGTTATATTTTCTCTTCCCATGTTTTTCCACACTACATTATCTTTCATCATTGTTTTATTTCTTTTTCTTACGTGCCGTTTTATAAACTGGATATACTTGAAGAAAATTTATTTTTAATATATTTATTACTTTTAATTAATTTAAAAAGAGTTCTTAAATGGGACGAATACTACATTTTCTTTCATATTTTCTCTTGTTATTATTTTTCTCTCTTATCTGCCCCTTATAAATATAGAAAAAAAATTATTTTCTTACATATTTATTATTTTTAACTAATTTTAAAAGATTTCTAAAATACACAATTGACTTTTACTACATCCAAATAATTATCGTGGCTTCATAGGGGACACAAGAGTTATTTGTCTCAATTTTTGAACCAAAAAATCTGGTTATATACCTAAGCAAAAAAAAAAAAAAACTCAGTTTCTTGTCTCAATTCAGGATTAAAATTATGAAATTGAGATGGATTTTTTTTAAAATATTTAATCCAATTTGTAAGCATGTTTCAAAAATAATTTTTAATAATTTTCCCTATCATTTTAGTGGACTTTATGCATTTTTTTATTCATTCTATCATTTTAAATAAAAAATAAAAAAAAACTAGTAAAATATACTAAGAAGTTAAGAAGGTAACACGTAGCAAACCTTCTGTTTTGAAGGATCTTCTGCGTTCTTGAATTTTAAGGGAACCGGATTCGAATTTTTTAGTGCCTCGTCCGCTTCTTCGCTCTTGGATCATCTGGCATCTGCCTCAAACCCTCTCTTGTTCCGGTTCGTGTCTTATGACCCATCGAGCACCAAGGAGCAGGTGATATAAATTTCTTATGATTCATAATCGTAAAAGTGCTGTAAGTTTCTTTTCGACTAAGTATTTCGTCTCTTGATTGTGAAACATTTCATCGGTGAAATTGTTTTTAACCAGTCGATCGCCATGAAGAAGGAGATGGTAATAGAACCATATCTTCCGCCAGAAATTATCACAAATATTCTCAAACGACTTCCCGTGAAATCCCTAATCCGATTTCAATGTGTTTGCAAAGATTGGAAGAATCTCTTCAAAACCCAATCGTTCATCTCAGAACACTCCCGCCATTCCACTTACCAAAACCCGTATCTCATTTTCCAGTGCAATGGCTGTGAATGTAATCCTAGGCACTTATGTTTGATGAATCGTTATATGCAAATCCTTGAATATCCGACTCTACCTTTCACAGATTCCTCTATGGATCCCTGCCGGATCGTCGGTTCTAGTAATGGCTTGATCTGTCTGGAATTCATGAGATCTAAGTCCTATATGTTGTGGAATCCAGCAATTAGAGAGGCGTTCCAGGTGCCCGAATTTAAATCTCTTAAGTTTCCTCGTTTTAGGGTTTCTTCCTTTATAGGTTTTGGTTTCAGTCCAATTGTTAATGATTACAAGATAGTGAAAGTCTTTATTTGTTGTGGGTGGCGTGATGATCTGGTTTATCAAGTGACAGTGTTTTCCTTAAGCACTAGGTCTTGGAAAGAAGTTAAACTTGGGAAATTAGAGGGTATAAAGCCTTTTACAACTGGGTATGGTTTTGCTTTTGATGGAGTAATATTTTGGTTTGGCTTCGCATATGTGGAGAAAAATGGAATTTGTATGCTTTCATTTGACATAGCAACGGAAGTTTTCACATTGATACCATTTCCTAGGCCTGCTGTATTAGAGGACGATAATAGGCTTACTGCTTATGAGCACAAACTGGCTGTGCTTAATAACAATAGGATTGAAAACACGATTGATTCATGGGTTTTTAATTTGTGGGTGATGGAGAAGTGTATAGATGCTTCAGGGGAGAGATGGAATTGGACCAAAATATATACAAGCAACCCCTACCTCTATTGTGCCTGCTTATTAAGTCCACCGAGTATATGGAAAAATGAAATATTTTGGGAATCCGATGCATTTCGTTCATACTTTGGGGAAGCCAACGTCACAGTGAACAATGATGAAGAAGATGATGAAAAACTTGTTTTGTGCCATCTCCATACTAATGAATTCAAGATGTTGGCCACCACTGAACCTCTGCTTATGCCTGAGGTTTGGAATTATGCAGAAAGCTTGGTATCAGTTTGCAACATCCACATCGGAGCTTCTTCATCCTAAATCCTGTTTATTATTACATTGCATATTTATTTTATTTGTCTACTTTCAATGGAAATGAATCCATTTTAGATAATCTGTCTTAAATCCTTGATATGTAATTTATTTGCCAGTATTTGGATTTTCAGTGCTTTTTGTTTAGCCATTAAACAAATGGGTTTAAATAAACTGAAAAGCAATGGTCCTTTGTCTCACATTGTAGATTTACTTTATTTAGGCACTTTTAGTGGTACTGAATTCATATATGTTTAGATCATTTTGTATTTGGATGCTTGATATCTTTTAGAGATGTTATCGAAAATATATCGTGAAAACATATAATTAGTACAGGAGGGAGTATTATGTAAAATTCTCTTATCGTTGACCAGTGATGAAGAGCCTGTCCTACATGCCTTGGGGCTCTATCAAATAACTAGATGCAAGGATTGCAATATAATGATGCGATCCAGATTATATTCAGTCGTGGAGCTTTTGTTTTTGTTTTTGTTTTTTGGTTTTTTTTTAATTCCTTAGTTAACTAAGTCAAATTGTAAACTGAAAGGGAAAATTGATGGGGGGGGGGGGGGGGGTTCATTCCATAAACTACTATGCAATTATATTAAAATGACCAGAGCTCCTACCTATTTGGTCTTTTCATAAATGTGATGAAATGGTGAATGAATTAAGGGATTTGAAATGCAATGATGAAATCTCTTTGGAATAATTAAGTAGTTATGATACACGAGGTATCTGTGTGTGTGAGATGAGTTTTATCTCGATTTGTAAAAACGCGTTTTTCCTTATAAACATGTTTAAGGAGTTAAAAAGTTTATAAATGCTTATGCATATAAGTTGAGACAACATTTATCTTACATATTTTTCTCGTATTCCGTAAAATCACTAATCACTAATAGGCTTGGGCTAATGGGGTTTTCATCTGTTATTTTAGGAGTCAAGACTTTTGTACTTCATGGTAATAGGATTAGCTTTCTTAATCACCTTTGAATCAGCTTCTCTCCATTTCTTTTTCCCCTCATTTCATTTTTCATCTCAACTGTTAACCTAATTTTGAACTGTACAAATTTCATGTTTAGGAAAAAAAAGATTTTTTTTTAAAAGGGTCTAATGATTCAATATGTTATTCTTTGAATTCTTTTCCTATTATAATGATTTGTACAGGGCATCACATTGAGTATCGGTTCTTATAACTCATTTTAATTTTTCCAGGCTTTTAGTATTGCTTTATTCGCAAATTCTCAAATAAGTACACTAGAAAGTATGAAAATATTGGATAAAAAAAGTATGAAAATATATTATTAAAAAAAAGTATGTACATATATATATATTTTGTTGCCCACCCGGTTCACCGGAGCTTTGCTCTGACTAATCCGAATCTGATCCGCGTCACGTACCTGGCTATGGTGGGAGAGTCTCACAGCGAGGGTTTTTTGCATTCACAAGGTTCGAGCCCGAGACCTTGCTTAAGCGATACAAGTCGCTTACCACTTGAGCCAACCCCGTTGATAGTATGAACATATATTTTAACGGTAAGAAAAAGAAATTAAGAATAGAAAAAGCACTAAGATTACAGATCTATATCTAATCCAAGGGATTTTGTTGGCTTCGAAAGAATTCCTACAAGAAATTTTCTATTGGACATGCTTTTGACGTTGAAAGTCTTTTTTTTAAAAAAAAAAAAAAAAAAATTCTATTGGAGCAGGAAACTTAAATTGTCTTAGTTTTTTTTTCCTTATTTAGATTTGTCTCAGCATTTAATATATTTTTTTATTTTTATTTTTATCGCTAATTAGTTATATTTTCTCTTCCCATCTTTTCCCACTCTACATTATCTTTCATCTTTACTTTGTTTCTCTTTCTTATTTGCCGTCATATAAACTAGGACATACTTGAAAAATAGTTAATTTGCTAACATATTTATACCTTTTAACTAATTTAAAAAGAGTTCAAAAATTACACAAATATTATATTCTCTTTCATATTTTCTCTCATTATTATTTTTTTCTCTTATTTGCCCCTTACAAGTATGGGAAAAAGTTCGTTTTCTTATTTATTGTTTTTAACTAATTTTAAGGGATTTTTTAAACTACACAATTGACACTCACTACCTTCAAATATATATATATATATTTTTTGCTCAGAGATACCTTCAAATAATTATTATTTTTCTCTCTTATTTGCCCCTTACAAGTATGGGAAAAAGTTCATTTTCTTATTTATTGTTTTTAACTAATTTTAAGAGATTTTTTAAACTACACAATTGACACTCACTACCTTCAAATAATTTTCTTTTTTGCTCAGAGCTACCTTCAAAGAATTACTGCCGCTTTATACCGAGGGACACGAGAGTTATTTGTCTCAATTTTTGAAACAATAAATCAGGTCACATATCTAAGCAAAAAAATATCTCACATTCTTGGCTCAATTAAGGATTAAAATTATGTATCAAATTTGAGATGCAATTTTTTTAATCTTTAATCTAATTTGTAAGATGGAGCATGTTTCGAGAATAATTTTTAATCATCATTTAAGTAGACTTTATGCATTTTCTATCCATTCTATCATTTTCCCTATTATTATCCATTGGCTTGGCAGAGGTGATAAGGAGACTCACTTCTGTTAGGAGGGAGACATAAGTTTGAATTCCGGAAAGTATATTTGTTGAAAGAGGTGAGAACCTTTTACCCCCTAAACCTTGCAAAAAACCCTTGATTAAAACAAGGGTTAAGGAGCAATTTTACACATGTGTTTTACCCTCAGGAGCGCCCAGCACCATGTGATTTAAACTGGACCAAAAATACACATGCGATTACGTTTTGGGAGCGTCCAGCACTACGGCCGTTAGTCAACCGTTAACCTGGATGGAAATGAACAGTAACTCAGGTGAAATTACACTTTTGCCCCTTAGTTTTAGGTGAAATTACACTTTTGCCCTTAGTTTTAAATATTAATTACACTTTTGCCCCTAGTTTTAAATATTTAAAAAAATTAAAATGCCCTCGCCGGTGGGCCCCACCGCTGGCCACCACCACCACCGGCCACCACCGCCGGTGACCACTGCAAGTCGTTTGACATCTTGCTAGATGGTGTGTGTTCTTTTGTTTTTGAGTGGTGAGAACAATATTTACTTAGAGTTTTTATGAGGAAGTTCAAAATTTTGAAAGATCTCATTTTTCATGGCATTTTTAAATTACACTTGTGAAAACTAAAATGTATAAGTTTGAGTTGAATGTCGAACATAGTTGATTGAAAATATATAATATAAATATTTAATCATTTTCCTTTATTAGTTTTAATCAAAAGCTTAAATAAAAAAGATAAGAAATAGTTAAAAACTTAAATTTAATAAGAGGCATAATTATAAATATTTATACTGTGTGTAGAGAATTAGGCAAGCACGTAGAGAGAGAGAGTAGTCAATGAAGTCAGTGACCACAATGTTCTTAATATTTATGGTATTTTCTATTTTGTATTAAAGATATAACTAATATATGATAATATCTTTTTAAAAAAGATATTAGTTTTATCTATAATAAAAATATTAGATATATTATAGTAGAATTGTAAAAGGATTTATTTTATCCCTTATATGAGATTATAATCTAAGGGTATTGAGAGGGAGAGGTAAAAATAGGTAAAATAATAATAGGCAGAATAACACCAAAATTAAAGCGTATTTAGCCCGAAAGAGTGGAAAAATGGAGAGTGGAAAAAATACGAAAGCGAGCGAGAGTCGGAGGAAGGTTGTTAACGGCGGAAGGGAAAGTTCCGGTGAGGGGGACGCAGATGGGGAGGGAGGGAGCGACAAAGATAGGGGTAGATCTGATTTTGTTTTTGGACAGATGAATGGACGTAAGAGGACTGATACTGCTGCTGGTGAAGGTCCATCTGTGAAGGTGAGTGGTGCTCCAAGTCGCTCGTCCTACCGCGATAAACTCATGGCTCCTGGTGTTGCTGGTTTCCTAATGAAGCATAATGAGGAAGATGATATCATGCGTGGGTGGAAAAACTACTTTCATAGAATGAACGAGAAGGATACCAGGAATGCGACAGAGGAGTCAGAGGAGGATGAGAACACGATGGAGCAAAGACTGGAAGGAAGAGCCGGGGTCCTCAGATTCACGGCGGATGAATACTCAACGTGGTGTTTACCTTGGATGAAATCTCTTATTATCAAGGTCTTGGGTGCAAGTTTTCCCACATATGTCATTAGAGACCGTGTTAATCGCATGTGGAGGCCGAAGGAGCCCTTAAAACTCATCCCACTGAGCAACGGGTTTTACATCGTCTCGTTCTCGAACAAAGAGGATATGGACTATGCGTTTCAGGAGGGACCTTGGATGATTGAAGACCACTACCTCACCGTGCAACGATGGCGTCCTAATTTCAACCCATGGAAGGCCGACCTTCAATGCCGTATCGCTGCCTGGGTGCGTTTACCGGATATCCCATTTGAGTTCTATAATGTTGAATCATTGCGTAGAATTGGCAACATGATTGGAAGAATGATAAAAATTGACCGATCTACCTCAATATATGATAAAGGAGGTTTTGCTCGGATCTACGTTGAGCTTGATTTGAAACAGCCACTTCTGCCGTCGTACATGGTTTTTGGAGAGGAACGTTTAATAGTGTATGAGGGACTACATCAGGTTTGTTTCCAGTGTGGAAAATATGGCCATCGAAAAGAAAGTTGCCCCACGGCTCAGAAAGAAGAAGTGGATCCTTCGAATGTGGCAGCAGCCACTGGAGATATCATCTGTAATGAGAAGCCTGTGACAGTAGAGAAAGGGTATAGAGATGCAGGCAGCACCGTGAAGGCAGCGGCAGCATCGTGAAGGCAGCGGCAGCACCGTGAAGGCAGCGGAGGTGGAATCAGGGGATGGCGGTTGTGCTAAAACTGGCGACTCCGGTAGTGAACTGAGGCCGACGGAAGTGGAACCAGGGGAGAGCGGCACCACCGTAACTGGAAACGTGAGTCTTGGAGTGTCTCCGTTTAGTAAACTTCAGATTTTACGGCGGGATCCTCGTGGGGCGATATTTATGGCGGATAAAAAGCAAGGCGCAAATATGGCAGGAAATAAATCTGTTGACCAGCGAAAATTGGAGGATATAAGGGATTCTCTTAAAGTGGTTTTATAGCAAGAGATTGTGAATGGAAATAAGGATAATAAAGAGGAGTTGACCAAGGGCAAGGGCCCACAAAAAAGTGAATGGGTACAAGTAGGAATGAAGAGGAAGAGTGTTAATAAAGGGAAATTGAAGGGAAAAGCTAGTAAGCCTCATGCACGTGAAAATCAAGGACATAATCACGTGGGACCCACTATAAAGACCACACATGGAAATTCCTTTAATGCCTTAAAGTCGCTGGATCATAATCAATGCCATCCTGATTCAGGGCCTTATGTCATGGAGTTGCCTAATTCTCCTACCAAGCAAGCCAATCACGTGACACCCTCACAAGTAATTCTTGCCTGCGCAATGTCTTCGGAGTTGGCGCAAGATCCAATTAGTGTGCAGATGCAGGACGCTTTACTGGCAGAACAAGATACTATGGATGAACAAATGAACGAACAGGATAAGTCCGTGGGGGAGGTAGCTACACCCCAATCCAGGAATTTAGTTTCCTAATGAACTGCATGATATGGAATACACGAGGTACAGGGGCACGGAGCTTCCCTGGCCTTATACGTGATTTAAAAGCTCATTATCAACTAAATTTTATTGCCATACTGGAAACGAGATGTGTGGAACAAATGGCTCAAACCAGAGCCCAGACCTTGGGTTTTGCAAATATGGAGCTTATTAATTGTGAGGGGTATAGTGGTGGCATTTGGTGCCTATGGGATGATAGTATTACAGCAGTCTCTCTGTTGGAACGAAATCATCAATTCTTGCATTTTCAACTTACTAGCTCTATTGGGGTGACATGGAAGCTTACGGTGATCTATGCTAGTCCTCATTGTGCTATTCGACGGAATTTGTGGGAAAATCTCTCTCGAATAGCCTCTACCCTAACACAGGATGCCTGGTTAATTGGGGGTGATCTAAATGGAACCTTGCTTCATTGTGAAAGGAAATCAACTGCTTCTCACCAATTATCCTATGATCGTGAATTTCTACAGTGGGTGGATTCACATGACATGATTGATCTAGGCTTTGTTGGACCGGAGTTTACTTGGAAGAGAGGGTCCTCCGAGGCACGGTTAGATCGAATGCTTGCCAACCAGAATTGGATGAATTTATTCCCTAATGCCTCGGTAGCCCACTTGCCTTTTTATAAATCTGATCATAGACCTCTTCTTGTACGGCTTAATCCTGAGCTGGTTAAGAACAAGGTGAATCGGCCATTTAGATTCATTGCGGCTTGGGTTCTTCATGAGAATTTTGATGCTTTTGTTCAAAAATCCTGGAACCATGCCACCCCATGGACTCAGAACATTTCTCAGTTTACAAACGCTTGCTCCAAGTGGAATAAAGAGGTCTTTAAACACACTGAAGCAAGGAAAAAACGTCTCTTCCGCAGACTCGACGGAATTAATCGTCTTGTTGCTCAAATAGGTATGGTCCCTAAATATGCAGACCTACAATTATCACTTTGGAAAGAATTGGAAGATGTTTTGTTGCAGGAATCTCTTCTATGGGCCCAAAAAGCTAGAGCGGAGTGGCATATTTATGGGGATCGTAACACTCGTTTCTTTCATGCTCGTGCAAACCGGCGTAGGAAATCAAAAAGAATCGAGGCCCTTCGGGATGAAGCGGGTACATGGATCTATGATAATATGCAACTTAAAGGTGTGGCTACCTCGTTTCTTCGCCAAACTACTATCAGAAGACGCTATGGATCGACCTGAGTTTGTTTGCCCTGTCACATACCCTCATATCAATGATGACGTACTTAGTTGGTGCAGTAGAGGCATCTCGGATAGTGAAATCAAGGAAGCCATATTTGGCATGGGGGCGCTTAAATCTCCGGGCCCAGACGGGTTCAATGCTCTCTTCTACCAGAACCAGTGGAGCACGGTATGTACATCTGTGGTGAATTATGTGAAATTTTTATTTGCTAACCCACATGCTATTCGTGAGGTAAATGGCACCCTCATTGTCCTCATCCCAAAGAAGGAGCACCCGGAGGTCTTAGGGGACCTGCGACCAATAAGCCTATGCAACACCATATACAAAGCCGTCTCCAAGATCATTGTGAACAGGTTGAAATCTATTCTCCCTCAGGTGATAGCTCCAAACCAATGCAGCTTTGTTCCAGGGAGGCATAGTAGCGACAATATAATCGTTGCCCAGGAGGTCATCCACTCAATGCGAAATATGAAGAAAAAAAGGGTTTTATGGCTATTAAAATTGATCTGGAGAAAGCCTATGACCGGGTCAATTGGCATTTCCTATTAAATTGTCTGCAGGAACTCCACATCCCTACTTTCCTGCATGAGGTCATTGGCCAGTGTATCTCTACGCCCAGTATGCAACTTCTTTGGAATTGGGACAAAGCGGAGGTGTTTAATCCGACTAGGGGTGTGCGGCAAGGAGACCCATTGTCCCCGTACCTTTTTGTCATATGCATGGAGAAATTGGCTCATCTCATTCAAGCAGCTATCCAAGAGGGGTCTTGGGAGCCAATTCGCCTTACTAGATCTGGTCCCCCTATTTCCCACTTATTTTTTGCAGACGATATTATCCTGTTTGCAGAAGCATCAATGGATCAGGCTCACATGATTAATGAGTGTATTAAATCCTTTTGTGACAGTTCTGGGTTGAAGGTGAACAAACAAAAAACCAGAGTTTTCTTCTCCAAAAATGTTAATCACATTCGTAGGAGTGAGATATGTGCAACCCTCGGCTTCTCCATCACAAGTGACTTGGGAAAATATCTTGGTGTTCCATTACACCATAAAAGGGTAACTAAAGAATCATATCAATATGTAGTGGATAAGGTGAAAACAAGGCTCTCATCATGGAAAGCCAAGTCTATATCAGCAGCTGGGCGAGCTACTCTTGTGTCCTCGGTCACCACATCAATCCCAGGTTATGTTATGCAAACTTCGCTTCTGCCATTAAGCACTTGTGAAGCTCTAGATCGTTGCAACCGGAAATTTTTATGGGGAAATACAGAAGATCAGCAGAAAATACCTCTTGTAGCATGGGATGATATTTGCAAGCCTAAAGCAAGTGGTGGGTTGGGCCTTCGCCATGCCCATCTTCAAAACCGTGCTTATCTCATGAAACTTGGATGGAGGCTCTCAACTAAAAGGGATGATTTGTGGGTTAAAGTAATCCGGAACAAATACAACTGTGGCACTGATAAGCTCCCAAAGATTGATATGAATAAGCAAGGCTCAAATCTGTGGAGTGGATTGAAAAGAACATGGGGGAAAGTGCAAGGTGGAATTGATGTCTTGGAGACAGGGCAAATACGCTGGAAGTGGACTAAGAGTGGAGATTTCACGGTCAAATCCACATATGATTCACTTATTAACATAGAGCCCCATCCTGATCCTATGTGGGGAAAAATTTGGAAACTGAAGATTCTGGAAAGGTGCAAGCTGTTCACATGGCTTGTTCTCCATAAACGGCTCCTCACAAATGCATCAAGACATAAAAGAGGGTTATGTGCTACTGCCCAGTGTTCGATCTGTGGGGCCGAAGAGGAGACGCTTGTTCACCTACTTAGAGATTGCCCAGAAACCTTCAGATTATGGCATCATGTTGTGCCTTAACGACATTGGTGTAAGTTTAAATCCCTGAATTTTGATTTTTGGTTCCGCTGGAACATTAGAGGGAAAGGTCGAAGTAAGAGCGCAGAAGAGTGGAGCCGGTCCTTCATCCTTATCTGTTGGTGGATGTGGAGGAGGCGTAACTCATTGGTGTTTGAAGGAAAGCCAATCTCGAATACAACTGTGCAGTCCAACGTTCACGCATCTCTGACTAGTATGCAAGAAGCTTGTTCTCGTTTTAACAATTTGAACACGTGGGAGCTTTGTGCAGGGAAGCTTGCGAACACCTGGAAGCCACCACCAGCTGGGTGGGTGAAACTCAACACCGACGGGGCATTCACGCATACCAGATCCGTGGTTGCTAGTGGTGGAGTTCTCAGGGACGAGCACGGTACCTTCCTGAAGGGCTTCATGTTTAAGGGTATGGAAGGGGATAGCCTCTCTGCTGAATTATGGGGATGCTTGCATGGGCTTAAACTGACATGGGACATGGGCTATCGAAAGATCATACTGGAGTCAGACGCTGTTGAGGCAGTGGAGCTGATGAAGCAAGAGATAAATGAGCTTCACGCGGATCGGGCGCTCATTGAGGAATTACATGGATTACTTAACAGGGATTGGACAGTGGAGGTGCACCACATTCATCGCTGGGCAAACAATGCAGCGGATCATCTGGCGAAAACCAGCTTAACAGTTGTACCTGGATTGCATGTCTTCTCCTCTGTTGATATGGACCTAGGACGTCTACTAGATAGGGATAAAACTTAGTCTTCTGGGTGGCTACCGAATTGTAAAAAAAAAAATAATATTAGATATATTATATATTTCAAAATAATAACATAATTATTTTGTGACGGGACAAAAAACGGTACAGAATCCGTCTCCCATCCCGCCCCATCTCAGTAATAATTTTGTCACATTCTGCTTTTGTCTTGTCTTATTCCAAAATGATGGGATCGAAACGAGATGATTAGGAAGGGATAGAAGTGAACACTCCTAACCTTGATTCAAATTAGTCATTATTATAAGGGGTTTAAACTTCTCATGTTGCTTAAGAAAGAAAAAATTCCTACACATGTATGAAATAGTGGGACCCACAAACACACACACACATATATATACATATATATGTATATATGTGTGTGTGTGTCCCACTATTTCATGTGTGTGTAACATAAGAAAACACTTCTCTTACAACATGAGAAGTGTTTTTCCCTTATTATAATGTAAGATCTATTTTTTGTAACTTGAGTAGCTTAAGAAAAATGAATGAATTAATAGTAACATGTGACATAATCTTTCTAAAATATTCATGTGTAATATTAGATTATATTTTAATTTATAAGTTGGGACAAGGAGCAAAAATACACACAAAAAGTTCTATTTCTGGTTCTAATTAAATGAAAAATGATACATAAAGACTAAAATCTAACTAGGTTATATATTAAAGCAAAAAAAGTTCTATTTCTGGTTCTAATTATAAGATCAAGTTGACTTTTTTGAAGAGATTAAGAAAATTAATTAAATTACTTTAGAGTATTTTTATTTTTATTTTTTCTCCAAATTAATTAGTTTGACTAATAAACTAATATATAATCTAATCATACACAACATATAATATGATTAAATAACTTATTTAACTTTCTTAATTTTTCCTAAAAAATTCAACTCATTCTTATAATTAGGACTAGAGGGAGTATTAAAAATAAATGTTTTAGCAAGTGTCTCCTAAACATGATTGGAGCAGGGAAAGTGGTACATGTATTAGATTGCAGCTAAGGGTGGAAATAGGTCAGGTCCCTATCAGATGGCCTATAGCTTGGCCTATTTAGGCCTGGTCAGGCCTCGCTTGATTGTTAAAAAGGTCAAGTCAAGACCTATTTAAAGGTCTGAATATGTAAATAGGTCAGGTCTATTTTGTTAAGGTTTGACCTGTAGATCTTCAGGCCTGGCCTATTTAAATATTAAATAAATATAATTAATATTTATATAATATAAATAAGATAATATTTATTGTTTTTCATTATTATATTATAATTTCAAGATATATTTATATAAGTTTTGATAGATTTAAAGTATACAAAGCCTAATTGCACTAAACTTCAATATCACACCGGCTACCCTTATTAATTAGGGGTATACATGTAAAATAATATTTAATTCTCTTTCGAAACAAACAAATGCCTTATAAAAAAAATTAAATATATTTATTAATTAGTACCTTATAATAAAAACCAGAGGAAGTATTGGTAACTTTTAACAATTAAAAATGGTGCATTTTCGCATATGATTTTATGCAAGCGTATAATTCGAATTTAGGTTTAAAGTATGGAAATTTGTGTTCACATTTTTGTTTTAGAATGATGAATGCGGACATTTATATAATCTTTGGATGTTCCATTTTCTTTGAGAGATTGATATGTTCCATTTATATAATTTATTTTTCAGTACTTTTTATTTACCCATTACACATATGAGTTTAAATACACTGAAAAGCAATGCTCCTATATATCTTCATCATTATATTGAAGATTTACTTTATTTAGGCACTTTTGATGGAATTGAATTCATACATCTATTTAGGAGCCCGTTTGACCTAGCTTATTTTTAGCTTTTAAGCTACTTTTAAGCAAAAGCTAAAAAAAAGAGCTTATTTTAAAAAGCTAAAAGTTGTTTGGTGCTTATACAAATTTTTCAGCTTAAAAGTTACTTAAAAGTCGAAATTTAAAATAAGCTGTTTGACAAAAATTTTGTCATAAGCACTTATTCTAATAAAAATTAATTTAAAAGGTATATTATAAAATATACCGTGGTGGCCAAGGTGGTGGTAGCGGGCCAGCGGCGGTGGTGGTGGCGGTCGGCCGGCAGGCGGTGGTGGTGGTGGCCGGCCAGTAGTGGTGGTGGTCGGCCGGCGGGAGGTGGTGGCAGGCCGTGGTGGGCGGCCGGCGGTGGCGGTGCTGGGGGCCGGTCGGTGGCGGTGGTGGTGGCGGCTGGCGGTGGTGCTGGTCGGCCGGCGGTGGTGGTGGCTGGCCGACCGACGGCGATGGTGGTGGTGGCCGGCCGGCCGGCGGAGGAGGAGGTGGTGGCCGGCCGGCCGGCGATGGTGGTGGCTGGCCGGCGGTGGTGGTGGCCTGCCGGCCGGCGAAGGTGGTGGTGGCCGGCCGGCGGTGGTGGTGGTCGGCCGGCGGTGATGGTATTTATCTAGAATTTTCCCTTGAAAAAATAGAGCTTAAAAAAAAGAGCTTAAAATAAGCTCCTCCCACCAGCTTTTTTTTAAGAGTTTTTTTCTTCATTGTAAAATAAGCTCTTATAATATAAGAGCTAATTTTAAATTCTGTTTGGCCTAGCTTTTATTTATTTATTTTTTTTTGTGGAAAACGGGGCCAAACGCCCATCTATATTATTGCATCAGAATAAGTCTTGGGAGTGCAACTCCCATTACATCCCTAAACAAGTATTTATTTACACAATCAGGGGGTCTGTCAAAAACAATAAACGACACCTCCTGCTGCACAGCTAAGTTTGCAAGGGCATCTGCACTAGCATTACCCTCTCTAAACACATGGACAAAGCACAAACCAGGGAACCTTGGCAGTATGCGGCCAATCTCAGTCAGCAGCCTCGTTGCATCTCTGCTGTCGATACCATCCTGCAAATTCTTCAGCAATTGTACCACAGCACATGAATCAGATTCAACAATGAAGTTAAACAAGTTAAGATCAGCAGCTAGCTTCAGACCAGTCAACACAGCCCACAATTCAGCTCTAAAGGCTGAGCACGCACCAAGCTTTTTCGCAAATCCAGACACCCACCTCCCATCAACTCCCCTTATTACTCCTCCACAGCCAGCGAGGTTTTCCACACCTTTGGAGCATCCATCCACATTCAATTTTAACCAGCCCACTAAATGCGGCATCCACCTAACAAAAGCCTCCTGTTTAGTCCCTTGTCCACCAGAATAGAGTCTCGCCCTGCACACTTCATTAGCATATCCCAGCACACTTTGACAACAGCTCACAGGTAGCTGAAAATCCACCTCAAATATGCATTTATTTCTCCAGTTCCATAGGCTCCAGCAAGCTATACCAAAAATCAAATTCCAGTCCCTTTTTGCACGCTTCAGGTTCCATTTGAACCATTCCAACCCCTGTAGACTAAGGAACTCCGGTTCAATACAGTTCCTTTTTAATTCCTTCCATAGGTCAGATGCCACACTACAGTCTCTTATCACATGCATTAGATTCTTAACTGCATTCCCACACCTATAACAGTTTGGACTACCCCCCATTATTCTACTTCTCCTTTCACAAGTTAGCAACCTATCGTGAATCTCTAACCACATGAACACTTGAATACGTTTAGGCCCTCTCCACTTCCACAGCAAACTCCATAGATCCTCCTCTACATTCTGTTCCTTTCTCAAAACTTTATACATCTCAGAGACAGTATACTTACTTTGGGTACTTGTCCCCCACCGGATAGTATCCATCTCATTGGAGCCATTTGGGGGGTGCACAGCCATCACCAATCTCCTTCCTTCCTCGTTCAGCCAGCCCTCAACTCTGGTCAAATCCCAATCACCTTCTGCATTCACTACTTCACTAGCCCTTATCCCCTCCTCTTCCTCTGTTAGCTGCCTCAAGCACTTCTCCTTTAAAGGCCTTCCATCACCTACCCACTTATCTTGCCAAAATTTTACCCTCTCCCCATTGCCAACCTCCCAACACATATTATTTATGATGTTTGGCCAGAGGTTACACAGACACCTCCAAATTTCAGAATCAGAATTGGAGCTGATGCACCTCTCCTCCAAATTATTATTTCGACTATATTTACCAATCAGCACCTGCGAGCACAGGTTTTCAGGCTTTGATAGCACATTCCAGGCCACTTTCCCCAAAAGTGCTTCATTCATTTCTTCTAGTCTTCGCAGCCCATAGCCCCCATTTTTTTTTTATCCTTACATAATGTATCCCAGTTAACTGCATGAAGCTTCCTTTTTCCACTTCCACTGTCCCAAATAAATGCCCTTTGTATTTTCTCCATTTGATGTATCACACTTGCTGGGATGACAGAATGTTGCATTGAGAAAACTGCCATTTGATTTGTGACAGATTGCACAAGAGTTAATCTCCCAGCTAGAGACAAAGTATGCTTCTTCCAGTTGCTTAGTTTCCCCTGCATTTTATCAATCAAGTGTTGAAACCTCCTCCTACTCTCTCTCCCTTTGTACATATATGCACCTAGGTAGCGCCCTAGGTCTTCCATTCTCCTGAAACCTGAATACTCACATATGTCATTCTGCACACGCCTATTGACATTTCTGGAAAAGAATATGCTGGTCTTTTCTTTATTTACTTTTTGGCCAGACATTGCACCAAATATTTCCAGAATATTCATAATAGAACACATGTAGTCCAAATCTGCCTCACAAATGAGAAGCAAGTCGTCCGCGAACATTAAATGGGAGACCTCCACTCCATTCCTCCCCAACTTCAGTGGCTTCCACCTCTTGTCATTCACACTATCCACAATTAAATGTGTTAATTTCTCCATTCCTAGTACAAACAAATATGGGGATAAAGGGTCTCCTTGCCACAATCCCCTAAGAGGCTTAAATTCTTCACTTTTCTCCCCATTCCACATCAGAGATAGGCTGACCGAACTGATACAGTACATTATTACCTCTTGCAAATGCTTCTCAATCCCAATTTCCTCTAGTACTTTGCCAATGAAGCTCCAAGCCATCCTATCATACGCTTTTTCTAGATCTATCTTGATTACCATGTATCCCTTACTTCCTTGTAACCTTCCCATAGTATGGACCACCTCCTTAGCAATTATAATGTTATCATGCAAGTTTCTCTTAGGAATAAAACTTGACTGGTAGGGAGAAACCAGCTTATCCATTAACGGTTTGAGCCTATTAACAATCAACTTTGAGATACCTTTATACACTACATTACAAAGCGAAATAGGTCTAAAGTGACTTACTAGCTCCGGCTGCTCCATTTTTGGTATTAGAACCAATAAGGTATCATTCACGGTTCCTATTTTATCTGGATTGCACCAAAGTTCCTTAATAAACTGGGAAACCGAATGCCCAATCACTCTCCAATTGTGCTGGTAAAACATAGCCGGATATCCATCGCTGCCTGGGGCCTTGAAACTCCCCATTTGGAAGAAAGCCCTCTTTATTTCATCATTTGTAAAAGCTCTTCCCACTCTTCGCAATGACTCATCAGCCACTTTCCCCCATCCTTGCCTCGTTTGAACCCATTCTCTCTCCCTATTTTCTTCATTGAACAGCCCCTTGTAAAAGTTTTGGAACATTTGGATTATCTCCTCCTCATCCTCACACCACACCCCTTCACTGATTTTTACCATTGCTATCTTATTTCTCCTTCTTCGAGTGAGGGTTTTTGTGTGATAGAATCTCGTATTTCTATCTCCATCCTCCAACCATTGACTCCTGGACTTTTGGAACCAAAGAATTTCCTCTTGCCTTAAGGTTTGCAAGAGGTCATCCTCAAGTTCCCTTTCCAACCTAATGAGGTAAGGATTGCTACTTTTATCAATACTCCTTTGAATCCCTTCTAATCTGTTTAGAATACGCCTCTTCCTATATTCAATTTTTCCAAAAATCTCCTTGTTCCAGCTTACTAATTGCTGTTGCAAACTTGAGAGTTTTGCTTTTAGCTCCTCGTTTCTTCTCCAATGGTTCTTGATTAGATCCCCATACTGCTCATGCATCTGCCATGCCACTTGGTATCTGAAAATCCTGTCCCTTCCCCTTTTATTTTCCATCCTCAGTTTTACTATAATAGGATGGTGGTCAGAACACAACCTTGGAACAACCTTAATCCCGACATTCTCAAAAATCTCCTGCCATTGTACATTGCAAAGACACCTATCCAGCCGCTTATACACCCTGTCTAAGCCATCCCACTTAGGCCCTTTCCACGTAAAGAAGGGTCCTTTAGCCTCTAAGTCAATTAGACAACATTCCTCTATCCACTCCCTGAATCTTTTACACCGAGCCTCTCTTACACTTCCACCCCCTTTTTGCTCCAAAGGCGTCTTTATTTCATTGAAGTCTCCCCCCAACAACCACGGTTCTCTAATCTCATCGGCGAGATTAAGTAGTGTATCCCAAATCCTTTGCCTTCTTATCTCATTAGGGCTAGCATACACTGCAGTAAAGAGCATCTTCTTCCCTCCCAAACTTAGGCTACAATGAATAAATTGTTCCTCTAACAGCTTCACATCAACTATTAAATCATCCAGCTCCCAAAGTAACCAAATACCCCCAGAGAATCCCTATGCTTCACTTCTAATAAAGTGTTTGAAACCCCAGCTTTTGATTACCCTGTCTGCTTGCATCCCACTCACTCTCGGCTCCAATATGACTACCACATCCAATTTATGTCGAAACCTCATATCCCTAAGTACAGCCGCAAAACCCTTGCTGGCTGCACCCCTACTATTCCATATCAGGAAGTTAATCATAATAAACAATGACTATCAGTGACAGTAATTACCTGAGCTGCTCAAGTCCTGAGACTCCACAGCCCTTCCTAATGCTCAGCTCACAGTTCACAGATGGATCTTCATCCCCAATCTCCTCCAACTCTGCTGTATCCATATCATCTTCCACCCTACTGTTCCCACGATGCTCGCCAGGGTGGATATTCTCCTTATTCGCCATTTTGAAACCTTGCCCTTTATTCAAATCCATATTACTTCCTGACGCAACCCCCATACTTAGCGGTGCACTTTGATTTACAGCCAAAGCGCATTCCACCCTTCCCACTGTAGTCACCCCTGACACACCCCTTGGCTTCTCCACTTTATCCTTTGAAGCATTCCTGCTTGGAGTCCTCTTTATATTGTCCTTTAACACCTCCAAGATAGGTCGTGCTTCCCCGGAACCTCCATTGGTCTCTTTCCTTCTTTGCTGTTTGCTAGGCCCCTCTCTCTGCACTATCTTTGGAGCCACCTCTTTTTCCTTATCCATATGGCTGATTCCCTTGGTTGCTACCACCTCATCTACTTCCTCATTAAGTACATCGAATCTAGAACCTGATTGCAAGTTCTGTGCTGGTATTATATTCTTCCTTGGCCTCCTATTTCTTTGTACGGTCTTCCATAGGCTCGTCTCCTCATCCCTCCTATTGCTTTCCCTCTGCTCCTTTTCTTCCACTTCCACTTCCATTCTAGTCTCCTCACTTTTCTTATGAAACTCTGCACAAGCATCCCTAGTGTGCCCAACCTTGCCACATTTTTTGCATAGAGTGCTTAAGCTTTCATACACCACACTCAAAACCTATCCCTCAACATTAAACTCAGGAACAAGTGGTTTTGTTAGGTCCAATTCCACGCACATTCGAGCAAACTTCCCCCTTGTTCTTTGGGCCGTATGTACATCTAATCTGATAGCTTTTCCTATTGCATTCCCCAGATTCAAGAGAAATTTCTTATCAAACAGAGGCGCAGGCAAGTCAGGAAAACGTACCCACGCAACAACAGACTCGATTTTCTCCTTTTTTGGACAAAAATCCGGATACCAGCGCGCCACGTTCAAATACGCATCTAGTATAACCCAAGGACCCCCAGTCAGTTCTTCCATGTAGTCTTCCATGGTCTGGAAATTTACAAGGTAAAAATCATTTTCAAGATCAAAAATATCAATATTCCCCTTCCTCTCCCAGAGTTGCCTTAGCTTCTTCACCATAAATCCATAAGCTGGCCTTCTGCCCATTAACTTCACTATCAGGGTCCTCCGAAAAGGTCTCATTAGGCGCTCCTTCTCCTTTTCTTCGAACTGAAATTTGGGACAGAGTGGATTTGATAGATCCACAGAAATTCCATCGCTAGAATTTAGTACCTTCGCAAAATCAGTATCGACTCCATAGTCTTCGATCTCTTCTTCCTCCTCATTCTTCGACCATTCCCACCAACAAGCTCTAGCATTCACATTATTCAATAGGGACTCCCGATACGACTTGACTACCGGTGGTTTTCCCCTGGACTTCATCCAGCCTTCATCGCGGGCCTTGATCGACTCACTTCCTGAGAACTCATCGCGATTTGTATTAGATCGTGCCTTACGCTTCCTTCGATTCGGATCCTCCAAATCCTCCTCCAGCAACATCTCACTTTCCCCTCCTTGCAAGGTGTGATTGGAAGGGCCACTCATTTTCTCCGTCGCAGTGGGCGATGGAGCACTCAAAAACGATATCGGAAGAGCAAGCCCTAGCAGAGCTAATCAACGGAAATTTTGTTCGGCCTAGCTTTTATTTATAAGCATAAGATAAGCTGAAAATAAGCTAGGCCAAACGGGCACTAGATCATTTTGTATTTAGAAGCTTGGATTTGTATAGGGCATCATATTGAGTATTGGTTCTTATAATTCCCTTAGTTTAATTTTTCCAGACTGATAGTAAAATCTCAAATAAGTACACAAGAAAGTATGAAAATATTGGATAAAAAAAGCATGAAAATATATTATTATAAAAAAAGTATGAACATTGGGGATTTTGTTGGCTTTGATAGAATTCCATGCAATAAATTTTCTATTGAATATGCTTTTGACGTTGTATTCCTTCTGCTTTTTTTTTTTTTTTTTTTTAAGTTAGAGTCTGAAACTTGAATTGCCTTGATTTTTTTTCCCCCTATTTAGGGTTGTCTTCTTACTTAATATTTCCTTCGGTCTTAAATATAAGATATAATTAATTTTTTCTTGAAAGACTAAAAAAGTTAAATAAATTAGTTAATCATATGATATGTTATGTGTTATAAGATTATAAATTGGTTTATATGTTAAGCAAAATATTTTGGACAAAAAACTATAAATATAAATATTTTAAAGTATTTTAATTAACTTTCTTAATATCTCCCTTGTATTATATCTAGGACTGGAGGAGTATCCTTTTTCATTTTTATCCTTAATTAGTTATATTTTCTCTCCCATCTTTTTCCACACTACATTGTCTTTTATACGTTCTTTCATCATTACTTTATTTCTCTTTCTTACTTGCTGTCTTATAAACTAAGGCATACTTTAAAAAAAAGTTCATTTTCTGATATATTTATTATTTTTAACTAATTTTAAAAAGTTCTTAATCAATGAAAATAGTACATTTTCTTTTATATCTTCTCTCATTAATATTTTTCTCTATTACTTGCCCCTTATAAATATGATTTTTTAACATATTTTTTATTTTTAACTAATTTTAAAATATTACTTAAACTGCACAATTGACTGTGGCTACTTCTAAATAATTATTGCAGCTTCATACGAAGGGAACAATGGAGTTATTTGTCTCAAATTTTGAAACAATAAATCTGGTTATATACTTATATATATATATGGGTTTAACTTTGTCATGTGACTTGACATAAGCTTTTGTCAAGTCAACCCAAAACTACGCCGTTTTAAGGGTTCATTAATTCCCATAACTCTAAAACTACGTCGTTTTGGGAGTTAGGGAAATTAATGAAGGGTGTTTTGGTATTTTGGTTTTTGTATTTATTATATGAATTTTACCCAAACACCCTTCATTAATTCCTCTAACTCCCAAAACGACGTAGTTTTAGGGAGACTTGACAAAAGCTTATGTCAAGTCATATGACAAACGTTAAACGCTATATATATATATATATATATATATATATATATATGGGATATGATATTGTTACAACCTTTTTTTGTTACAACCAATGTTACTACCACTTTTCCACCTTTAGATCAGAATCTCATTTACCTATATAATTTCTCTCTCCTATTAAGATTCTGATCTAATGGTGGAAAAGTGGTAGTAGCATTGGTTGTAACAAAAAAAGGTTGTAACAATATCCTATCCATATATATATATATATATATAGGGTTAAGGTCCAATTTTATCCTTAAAGTATGCGTTCAAGAGCAATTTTACTTCTAAAGTTTTTGACATAGCAATATTGCCTCTAAAGTTTAAAAACGTAGCAATATGTTTATATGTAATGATGAAAGCATATATGTAATGCAATATGTTTATTGAATGTTTGACCTATTTTTTTAATCCAATTTTAAGTCATTCCACCGCTACTTTGACTTTAAAAAAAAAAAAAAACGCTTCTTCGACCATCTGGCATCTGCGTCAAACCCTATGGTGGTTTCTCTTCTTCACGTTTGTGTCTTATGATACATCGATCACCAAGGAGCAGGTGATATAAATTTCTTACGATTCATAATCGTAAAAGTGCTGTAAGTTTCTTTTCGACTCAGTAATTTGTCTGTTCATTGTGAAACATTTCATCAGTGGAATTGTTTTTAATCAGTCGATCGCCAGGAAGAAGGAGATGGTAATAGATAGCAACGAACCATATATTCCTTCAGAAATTATCACAAATATTCTCAAACGACTTCCGGTGAAATCCCTAATCCGATTTCAATGTGTTTGCAAAGATTGGAAGAATCTCTTCAAAACCCGATCGTTCATCTCAGAACACTACCGCCATTCCACTCATCAAAACCCTTATCTCATTTTCCAGTGCAATGGCTGTAAATGTAATCCTAGACACTTATGTTTGATGAATCGTTATATGCATATCCTTGAATATCCGCCTCTACCTTTGACAGATTCCTCTATGGATCTCTACCGGATCGTCGGTTCCAGTAATGGCTTGATCTGTCTGGAATTCGTGAGATCTAAGTCCTATATGTTGTGGAATCCAGCAATTAGAGAGGCGTTCCAGGTGCCCGAATTTAAAGTTCTTAATTTTCCTCATTTTGGGATTGTTTCCTTCGTAGGATTTGGTTTCAGTCCAATTGTTAATGATTGCAAGATAGTGAGACTCTTTTTTTCTTGGTTGCCTGATGCTCGGGTTTATCCAGTGGTACTGGTAGTGTTTTCATTAAGCACTAGGTCGTGGAAAGAAGTTAAAGTTGGGAAATTAGAGGGTATAAAGCCTTTTACAGATGGGAATAGTTTTGCTTTTGATGGAGCAATACTTTGGTTTGGCTTCAGACATGTGGAGAAAAATGAAATATGTATACTTTCATTTGACATAGCGACGGAAGCTTTCACATTGATACCATTTCCTAGGTCTGCTGTATCAGATGAAAATAATAGGCTTACTACTTATGACAACAAACTGGCTCTGCTTTCTAACAATTTGATTGAAAACACGATTGATTTATGGGTGTTTGATTTGTGGGTGATGGAGAAGTGTATAGATGCTTCAGGGGAGATATGGAATTGGACCAAAATATATACAAGCAACCCCTACCCCCATTGTGCCTGCTTATTAAGTCCACCGAGTATATGGAAAAATGAAATATTTTGGGAATCCGATGCATTTCGTTTATACTTCGGGGAAGCCAACGTCACAGTAGACAATGATGAAGAATTTGAAGAAAAGCTTGTTTTGTGCCATCTCCATACTAATGAATTCAAGATGTTGGCCACAACTGAACCTCTCCTTATGCCTGAGGTTTGGAATTATGCAGAAAGCTTTGTATCTGTTTGCAACATCCACATTGGAGATTCTGCATCCTAAATCCTGGTTATTATTACATTTCTTATTTATTCTATTTTGATACTTTCAATGGAAATGAATCTATATGTAACATTTTAGATAATCTGTCTTACATCCTTGATATGTAATTTCTTTGCTAGTAAGTGGATTTTCAGTGCCTTTTGTTTAGCCATTAAACAAATGGGTTTAAAACTTTAAATACAATTAAAAGCAATGATCCTTTGTGTTAATTGTCACATTGTAGATTTACTTTGTGTAGGCACTTTTAGTGGTAATGAATTTCATACATGTTTAGATCGTTTTGTATTTGGATGCTTAATATCTTTTAGAGATGTTATCGAAAATATATGTGAAAGCATATATGTAATACCATATGTTTTATAATCTTTGGGTGCTTAGGTTTCTCTTAAATATGTATATGCTATATCATTTGGCTGCAAGTTTGTGGAAAATCTGGTCCTAATATCCCCTGATTTTAAATATGGTTTTATATAAGTAGTTTGACATCATGCTAGATGACAGTGACACCTATGAGCAATTGCGACGATTTTCTTAAATATTTATAGTATTTTGTATCAAAGGTATAACCAATATATGATAATATCTTTTTATATAAATAATATCTATTTTAAAAAGATACTAGATTTATCTTTAATAAAAATATAATAGATATTAAACTAATAACAACATGATTATAGAATGGGACAAAAAGTTCGGATGGAACAAAGCCCGTCCCGTATTCCGTCCAATCCCGCTTTTATCTTGTCCTATCCCAAAATGATGGGATCAGAACGGGACCAACGTGATGGGATAGAAGTGAACACCCATAATAGAAGTGTTTTCATTAGGCTCAAGGTCATGGAAAGAAGTTGAAGTTGGGAAATTGAACTCTATAATGCCTTATAGAGTGCCTTATAGAGTTATAGAGACGGTTGTGGTTTCACTTTTAATGGAACAATCTTTTGGGTTGGCTTCTCACTTGTTGGGGTGAATGAATGAAATTGCTATACTTTTATTTGACATAGCAACAGTAGCATTCACATTGATACTAATTAATTCCTAGATTTTCTCATTCATCAGATTTCAGTGATTAATTACAGTAGCTTTACTACGTATCAGAACAGACTAGCTCTCAAGCGTGTTTGGTGTATTCTTTAGGGAACGCGAAGGCGCAGTGGGAAATGATGGGGAAGAAAAAACAGTTTTGGTGCGATGTATCCCATTAAACCTACAGAAGCTTGGAATCAATATATATATAATAGTACAACCCTGGAAGCCATCATCAATACGGCTTATCAACGGCTTCACACTGATTTCACTATTCATAAGCCGATCAGTTTTTTGTCTCTGGCTGCGTGTAAGCCATTCTGAAGAAAAAAAAAATGAAAGTCCTCATTTCCCGTGCTGTGCAAACCGTGAACAATGATAAATGAATTTGACACGTTGCTTTTTCAAAGGCACGGGCTGGTCCATAAAGCAGGCAGACCAAAAAAAAAACTTTTTCAAACTCACGGGCTGGTCCATAAATGAATTTTAGAAAAAAAAAAATATGGTAGCAAATGCTTTTCAGGGTCACGGTTTGCTTTTTCAATTGCTCTCTTAGGGTTAGCTTTTCAGAAACTTTCCGGAAGTCAACATCAGGTTTTGCTCTGCCTCCTCACAAGATCGTGCAAGATGAGTTTGATCTTGTCGCCGTTGCCGTTGCCGTGTTGCTGTTTGGTTACTTGCGCCGCCCGACCTCCTGCGCCGTCTCTCGGGAGCAGCGTCTGTCCTACGACGTCTCTATCCGAATCGACATTAGCAATACTGGATCCATCGTTTTGCCAAGGATCTCCAACGTGTCATGATCTCCAACAACCATATAGGTAACTTTTCCTTCAACTTATTGATTCTGCTTTCTTTTTCGTTCGGGATCTTTGAAATTGCAGAAGGGGTTTGAAAGAACCTGAAATTGCTTTTGCTTTTAAATCACGTTTCCTTTTTCAGTGTTGTGAATTTAAATTCATTCCCGCCAATTTTTCGCCACTGATCGTCCATAAAAGGACTCAACCACAATGTCTTCAGCAACATCATCATCAGTTCTTCATCAATCCTCAGCAAATCTTTAGCAACATAGTAAGATAATAGATGTCAAATTTATGCTTCACAGTGCATGCTCACTTATCACTCAAACGCTCACTAATTTATGCTTCATATTTCTTCTATAATTCATGCTAAGCACCGTGTTTTGTCATTTCTGTAGGTTCCACCATGGTGCGACGTGCTTCACTGCAGGACGTGGATGATTCGACTGATCGCTGGGCCATTGTGGTTCGAGTGTTCCGTAAATGGAACGTTTACCAAAAGTCTGCCCCCGCGGAATTGTTTTGTGTTTCAATGGTCTTGATTGATGAGGAGGTATATCAGATTTTGAATTTGATTTTGTATGCATAACAAATTAGATTAATGTTAGCCGTATGAATAAACTTTCATCAGATTGTATTTGATTTTGTATGCATAACAAATTTGATTTTGTATCAGATTTTGTATTTGATTTTTTATGCATAACTAATTAGATTAATGTTAGCCGCATGAATAAACTTCCATCAGATTGTATTTGATTTTGTATGCATAACAAATTTGATTTTGTATCAGATTTTGTATTTGATTTTTTATGCTTAACTAATTAGATTAATGTTAGCCGCATGAATAAACTTCCATCAGATTGTATTTGATTTTGTATGCATAACAAATTTGATTTTGTATCAGATTTTGTATTTGATTTTTTATGCATAACTAATTAGATTAATGTTAGCCGCATGAATAAACTTCCATCAGATTGTATTTGATTTTGTATGCATAACAAATTTGATCAAATACAAGATTTTGTATTTGATTTTTTATGCATAACAAATTAGATTAATGTTAGCCGCATGAATAAACTTCCATCAGATTGTATTTGATTTTGTATGCATAACAAATTTGATTAATTTGAGTATGATAAATTCATTTGAATTTTCTTCACATGACTCATACGAATTACACTTTTATTATTCACTGTTTTTGAGTATGGCTGTTTAAAACCACCCACTAAACCCTGCTTTTCTGATTTAGCCAACTACTCGTACTCACTGAACACATATTGCTGTCAAATTTAATGCTCCTTATCTGCACATATTTCTATTACTTTTGTAGCATCCTGACGCATGTATTGGCTGTGTTTAGGAGGTCAAACTTTGAAAAAAATTTAGATTGCTATCCATTTCGATTAAAACTTGAACTTACAAATTGAGTTCCATTGAGTTAAATTTGAGGCTTTTATATGCATTTCTATGTAGGACTATGGTCATCATGTTAGGTTAGCAACACATTCAAATTTATTCAGTGTGTTTTATTCAGTGTATTTCAATACATAACTTGTCTAGTATTTTACTAAACTTCTAGATGATATACTTGATTATTTAAAGAATACTCTAATTTATTCAGTGTTTTTTTTTTTCACTAAACTTCTGGATGATATACTCTAATTTATCCTAAATGTTGGACTAGACATCTCATATTACTCTGGTTTCCATCAAAGAGAGAGTGAATGAAGCAGATATGGATATTTTAGTTTTTCATGCATTTTTACTATGATAAATTCATTTGAATTTTCTTCACATGACTCATACGAATTACACTTTTATGCTTCTTCACATCTCATATTACTCTTCGACCAAAAAAAACATCTCATATTACTCTGGTTTCCATCAAAGAGATAATGATGCCTCCTGTGCATAATTTGATTTGATAATGATGCTCTACTTGGTTGTAAGGGCAGTTTCTTTTTGCATTACATTGTCTCTGATCTCTGGTCTTTGGACTTCCATCACCATTTTGCTTGGCACAGCCAAACCAATGTCGAATTATTCTGAAAATAACATGTAGTCATTTAAATACATACCTTACATTCTTGCTGTTACTTTTCCATGGAATGTTTACCTTCATATCTATTTTAATTTGTTACATTCCCTAGCTCCATATATGGCAATTATTAGTAGTGATTGTTGTCTTTGCCAAAGATGATGATAAATTTTTGGTGGCTTTGTAGTTATTTGAATCATGTTAGAAAGGTGATTTGTGTCAAAAACTCATGTTTTCTTGTGATATCTGGCAAAATATTATTGGTTGTGGATGATGATGTTGAAATAATTACTATGGGTGCATTATTCAGATTACAAAGATTAATTGAGACATTGAACTTGAATGAGGGTGTGTATGATGCAAAGTATCAGCTATTCTTCAAAATAATTATAGCATCCGTGATTCGTTTTGGTATCTCAGGATGTGATTTTTCAAGGCGCTTATTTGATAATGATGCATTACTTAGTACTGATTATTGTTTGCTCTGAAACAAGGGAAAGGGATAGCATTCTTTCAAAGTTTAATGAATTGTCAATCAAATGCGACCAAGTCCTGATGAATATTTATATATTTTTTTGTGATTAACCTTAGGATTTTGTGGCATTTGATTGACAATTCATTGGCTATATTTTCAAGGCACCTTATTCATATCAATTTGTTCGATCTGAGCATTATATTTTGCTAGATTTAAAATCAACTCCAAATATCTACTGATTGGGGTTGCCTCCTGTGCATAATTTGATTTGATAATGATGCTCTACTTGGTTGTAAGGGCAGTTTCTTTTTGCATTACATTGTCTCTGATCTCTGGTCTTTGGACTTCCATCACCATTTTGCTTGGCACAGCCAAACCAATGTCGAATTATTCTGAAAATAACATGTAGTCATTTAAATACATACCTTACATTCTTGCTGTTACTTTTCCATGGAATGTTTACCTTCATTTCTATTTTAGCATCCGTGATTATAGCATCCGTGATTCTTCAAAATAATTATAATGTTTGATCTGAGCATTATATTTTGCTAGATTTAAAATCAACTCCAAATTGCCATATTTTAGCATCCGTGATTCATTTAATCAAATTTGATTTTGTATCAGATTTTGTATGCATAACAATTTAAATTAATAAACTTCCATCAGATTGTATTTGATTTTGTATGCATAACAAATTTGATTTTGTATCAGATTTTGTATTTGATTTTGTATGCATAACAAATTAAGGTAAGAGAAAATCTTTGTATTTGATTTTGTATGCCTGCTAACGTATTTCATAAATGTATAAGATAAATGTATTTGATATCTGCTAAATATAAAGTTTGCAAGATAAATATGTTTAGGTGATTATCCTTTGCTTCTGCTCTTATCATAAGTAACTCATAATTATTTTGTTCCGTTATTTACATATGAACACAGGGTACGACCATCCAAGCAAGTGTGCTAAATAATAGGAACCTCCTTCATAAATTTCGCTTCTCCATTGTTGAAGGCCAAATTTACAAATTTGCAAACTTTGAGGTCACTCCAAATGTGAATCAGTATAGAGCATGTAGCCACGAATTCAAGATAACATTCACTCCTCGGACATCTTGTGCAGATACAATCGCTACAATTCCAACTTATGCCTACTCATTTTTCCCTATCCTAGAAATCATGAAAATTGATTTCCGTCATCCTGTGGATAAGCTTATTGGTATGCTATAAATCTGATCATTCATATCTATATCAATTATGTTTGAACTTTCTCATTTTACATGGTCCTCACATCTGATCTGCTTCTGAATCATCCTTCTTCATTGCTTTTACTGGCAGATGTGGTGGCTTTTGTGAAGGATGTAGGCACATTGGATGAGTTCTGCAAAGGGAATGAGACGAAAAAAAGGCTACGTCTGAAACTGGCTGACTCTGAGTAATGCAATAAAACAGACAATTTAATACATTTACCCATTGACATATTTTCTTATATTCATATTCATAGTAGGTAATGATTGCAAATTTCAGGAACAATGAAGTGGAGTGCACATTATTTGATAACTGTGCTTCGGATGCCTATATGGCATACTTGCAAAATACTGAAAGTCCTGTTGTAGTTTTATTAAACTTAGCAAGAGTTGGATTTTCTGAGGATGGTAATATTGTGCAATTCATTATTGAATCGTTACAATCAGATCATATTACGTCAACTAAACTAAGCTTCATTACAGGTACACCACAAGTTTGTAGCTCCTTCAATGCTACTATGGCTTTATTTAACCCTTCTATCACAGAGGTTAAAAATTTGATACAAAGGTATTTATTGTTTGTTTCTTTTTACATTTACATTAATTTTTCCATTCACTCATAGAAAGGTATTTATGTAGTGCAAAGGATGAAAAGTCCCCTGTCATGGTTGCACTCTCTCAACCCAAGACTTCACAGCCAAGTCAGCATTCGAATGGGGCTTCTTTACACAACCAGACCAAAGTCACTATCTCTCAAATACCTGAACAAGCAATTGTATGTAATTTTTCATCAATAAGTTTTTTTAGCTTTTCCCATTCAGAATTGCGTCTTAGAATAGTTGACCACAAGGTTTTACCTGAAAATGCAATTTTATGTAATATTTCTTCAATTGTTTTTTTTTCCATATTGAGACTTGAAATAATTGATCATTTGTGGTTTTACCATGTCTTACAGGGAGATTCATTTGTAATCCACTGTCAAATTCATAAACTTGAAACAAAACACGGTTGGATTTATGATGCATGCTCAAAGTGTGGGTCAAAGGTCAAAATAGATGATCCTTCATGGATTTGTCCCCTCTGCAAGAAAAAACCAGACTCAATTGAACCAAAGTAAAACAGACAATTTCTGCCCAGCAATTGTTCAGTTATTACATTAGTCTCATAATTCTAACTTGGTTCTTGTGTGACAGGATGAAAATTCATTATCTTGTCAGAGACCAGACTGGATCAGCTTCTGTGATTTTCTGGGATAAACTTGCTGTTCCGTTGGTAAAGAAGACAGCATCTGAACTAATTAGTTCACTAAATGAGGTTAACATCTTCTGCACAAAATATCTTATACTATATCCTCAAATCCAATCACTAATTAATTGGGTTCATTTGTTATTAACAGAAAAAAGAAAAGGATGACGATGACGACGACATTCCTAAAGAGTTAGACCTTCCGGTTGGAAAGAATCTTCTGCTCAAACTGAAGATGAATGAGTTCAACAAGAAGTATCCTACTTCTAGCATCAGTGTTGGCCAATACACCATATGCGAAGATCTTTCGAACCAGTTCAGTGAGGCAATTACAGAGGTTTTTCACTTGTCAACTACCCATGTGTCATGTCTTTATCGAATATCTATTTTCCCCAATGGTTTTGAATTTAAATATTATTTCTAACTTGCATTTATGGTTGTCTAAAAAAAAACAGAGTTCATTTGAAGGGTGTTCTGAAGTGAAGGCAACTGCAGAGAGTGTTGATGCTGAAAGTGTTACTCCACTTGTAACACCTCTTGATCATAGCACCATATCTGACCTTTCTCAACATGTCACCCCTGCTCCTATTAAGGGGAAAAGAAGGATAACCAACAAGAGAAATGTTGTTAAGGATGACATACCAACTACTTCTCTTCAGTCTTCTGCTGGTCCTGCTGAGGAAAGAGTGACAAAAGTGATAAAGCAAGAGAAGTAGTTCACATTGTTTTAGGTGCTTGTGTGGCCTTTTGAGTAGGACGCTTTTAGGATTTATTTCCTGTGTGATTTTAAATAGTTTAATATCTATTAGGGCTGGATTTAATAGTTTAATGTCTATCAGGTATCTCTTGATATGTAACTTGAGATTTCCTATTTGAACTATGATGTGTAACTTGAGATGTCTATTTTTCATATGATATTATTATCTTCTGATGGTCCTGCTATTTCCTTTTGTCATACCTAAATATTGTTGAGCATAAGCATATATTGACTATTTTCTATGGTCAACATACACTATACTAAAACATCCATTTTAGTTAGGCAACTTTTTCACTTCGTCAACCACTATTGGAGCTGCATAGAAATTTGAATCACATGAAACCAAGTATATTAAAGGCAGGTATAACAATGACAGTGAAATTTTCAGAAATATTCTTAACAGCTCAATCATCAGAAATAATAAGGAGCACAGTTCAATCATCAGAAATATTCTTAACAGCTCGAATGGCACTCCTAAATGGCAAAAGTATTTGTACTTAGATTGATATACTGTACATACTACCATATCCAACTTAATCAGCAAAACACATACACATGCAATCATCACAACAAAATGCATCAATCATGTTTGGCAACCAATATAATTGAAAGAAACCCAGAAGATCAAAGCATCAAACATGAGTTTCATGTGATTAGTGAGTAGGACATCACGTAAAATTGAACTGTGGGATCCACATAACCTGTGCTGTTGTATTTAGTTGATTTGGTAATATCCATTATAGAGGTTCTCTTTTTAAAAGAGAGGACAACCACAGTCCAACAAATTTATTCACACTAATGAAACAAATTATTTGGCATTACTGTATCAGCATCAGGATGCTACTGCAATATTTTCGAGCTAAACCGTAGAACCAGAAGATTTTAAAAGTTTTCTCAGATATCTTTTAATTCTCACAATCTTTGTGCTTTTTTTATTATTATTTTGTCAATTTTTAGCAATTGATTCGTCGTAGGCATCAATTTTACTGAAGAGAAATCGTATTTTGGAAGTTATTCACCTCTCGAGTTGTCGAATGGGATTGGATGAACCTATTTTCTAGCATATCTTAATTTGAATGCTTACTTTTTATTGGCCCATTATAAGGTTCTTTCTTTTCGGTTATAAATAAGATGCTGATTTTTGCAATTCATGATGAGGACATGAGGGGCCCAAAAATTTAAAAATGACATATATTTGTTGAAGACTTGTCAATCACGCCTACATAGCTATGCATGTTTAAGAGTATTTTTCACATTTCGCTCAAATTAAATCTTTCAAACGCACTTCACCATTTTCATCCGGCCCTATTCACTTTGAGCCATAGCAAATTTTATGAATTCACTTGACCATATTAATAGAGAATGTGAAGAAAAGGTAGTTGTTGGATGCTTCAAGTCTAGAACAATTGATCGATTATCATGGGTATAGGATGGGTTAAAGATGCAGAAAATGGAGTAAAAATTTTTTGGTGCAAAAGTAGTTTATTTATTCGCAAATAACTTAATTTCAACAAAATTAAATTGATCCAGATTTGATTAATTGTTCCCATCGGCATCCAGATTTCACAAAAGTGAAAGCCCTCACACCCACATATGTCCTAGAATGCTTTTGCCACTTCAGCCCACACCAAATATATGACCCACACACTCAATTCCCTTGCACACCCCCAAACTCTATCAGTTCCTTCTTTTCTTTCCCGTCGAAACACGTGAGAGCAGAGGAAAAAAAAAGACAGACAGAAAAACCAGCAACGCAGCACACTCCTTGTCAGCGGCTATTGCTTTCGGCTAGCCTCTGAGCACACGCAAGAACAGTAATGCCAACAGCGCCATACTCCTCTGAAGAAATCTCACCAAGTCCAACACCAAATAAGAAACCCGTTCGGTATTCCTCCTCGGACCAGACACTGGATTCAGTATAAACTTGCTGAATGTTTAGTTCAGCCTCATTGTATCAAACAAAGAGAGAGACGAAGGAGAGTAAGAGAGAGAGAGAGTTGTTGAGGAAGGAAGTGGGTTTAGCTGTTACTTCCTCTCTCTGCAACACAAACCGAGAAGCAGAGGGCATCGGTTCCAGCTGGGTACTCATCGTGCAAGCTGGAAGTTGAAGGTAAAACCTTTGTCCCTCTTCCTTTTGATTTCGTAGTGGCTGTTTTGAGTGGGGTGGGGCCATTATAGCTAAACATGTATCACTATACTAGAGTTTAAAAAGCTACCTGTCATGCACACTTGAATGAGCCAACGCTATATATATGTCTTTGCTTTACGAATCATATTTGAAATAAGTTATTTTTATTTCAGGGCAAGTTTGATCGTATCAGTTCCACTCTTGCACCGGATGGGAATCTAAAGTACAACAACCTTTTAGATGCAAGTGAGAAGGTACTGATTTTTCAGCTTGAATTATTTTCCTGACTGTTATTTTTCCAACTGTTCATATCAAGATGAGAAGTGAGCATCAAAATATTCATGTTCTGCCATTAACTTTAGTTTGTGCATGAGTAAAGATTATTTGCAACACCAAAAATAACGAAAACTATAATTTTCCTATTTTGCGGATGACGCTTGCCGGTTTGATGATGGTACGCTTAAAAAACAGAGGCCAAAGAGTTCTAACGGGTTAAAAAACAGAGTCGAAAAGTTCTCACCGGTTCTCTTAAAAAAAAAAAACCAACGTTAAATACCTCTACCTCTAGCTCATTGGCTTCTGTCACAGAGTTTGTGAAGAAAACAACCTGACAAGCCCTCATCAATGACAATCAACCATACAGAACGGTTTCATGTCATTAACGCTAAGACACACCTGCAACACGAGATTCTTAATTTTTAGCACTTTACTATGCTTTGCGTTCAATTTCACACTCTTACTTGACGATATTCAATGTTCGTAATCATATATATGCATCCCCTTTTTTGGTCAAAGATATAAATGCATCCCCTTGTGAGGAAAAAAACAAAGATGAAAATTTTAGATCTTTTATGATAATTGGGAGTCTAAAAAGAATACCACTTCAATTCTAAAATATCAAATATGTGATTTCCCAATAAAATGAGTTGTTAATTGATTTATATATAGTTCTTCTTAATCCCATTAATTACTGTTTTTGTCATCAGAATTTTAAAGTTGGAGTTGTATTTTTCTGTCATTTTATTAAAATAATTATCTTGCCAAATCAAATGCATAGAGACTTATGCATGGTCTCCTAGATACTTCTTCCGTCTTTGATATAAGATCCACTTCAATAAAAAAATTGAACTATAAATAAATTGATTTTATATCAAAGGCTGAGGTAGTATTAGTTAGTGATATGTCCATTTAATAAGCAGGACTTTCTTGCAATCTTCATCTTCTGTCTTCTTCTGAAGAAAAATGAAAGCCAAAACACAAAATAAATTTAATAGATAATTACATTCTTCTCTGTTTCATATATGTTCTCTTCATCAAAAATATGAATTCATCATAAATATTACACGTTTAGTTGATTCACAGAACATAGTAATATTATTGATGAAGATCACAAGGAAAGTCAATAAATGTATGTCTTAATTTGCTTTTCGGCAGAATATTGGAGAGAAATTGATTGTTCACATCAACTACTTATGAGTTGCTCATTCATGCATCTTACAAATTGAGAGCATTTCAGAAACGAAACAGTTACTCCACAATAAAAATGCTTGACATTTGAGGCAATATGATTATTTGCTTTATCATTGAGCGGTGGGTTTTTGTTTGATTGCTTCTTTAGGTTTTTGTTTGATTGCTTCTTTAGGTGTGAAATGACCCAATCTAGCCATATAGGGCATGATGCAAAACCGATAACTGCACGGTTTAAATAAATAACAATGGTATCCTGCAAGAGTCTAGTCTGGTTTACAATTTGATGAAGCATTCAACATAAAGGGAACTACTGCAGGATGCGATGTCTTCGTCTCACCCTAATCGTAGTCCATGTAAGTATATTTAATAGCAAATATAAATTTAATATATTGAATGCATAGTTACTTCTGCTTGACATTCTCGCTCTTCAAATAATACTTGAAATGTAAGATGTCATAGTGTTTTATCAAACAATACACAAATGTAGTGGATGAATCAGGAAGAGAGGAGGAAAAGGGCAAAAAGAGATGGAGAGACAAGCAAAAAATATGTAGTGCAACCGTTGAGGGGTTATGATAGATCATCCCTTTGACATAGTAGATGATAGTTAGAAAGTGAGTATAAATATTTAGAAAATATCCCCATATTTTCCGGAACATTATTTAGAAATATCCCCCCCCCCCCAAACAAAAGATAAAAATTAATTGCAATTTTTTTGAGTGATATGTAAACGTCAAGTTGAGGGGTTATGATAGACCATCCCTTTGACATAGTAGATGATGTCAGGTTGTTACTCCATAAAAGATTTGCAATTTGAGGTTTCTCATATTAATAGAGAGACTATGACTATTGGGCACCGGCTAAAACCTTATTCTTACAAGGTAAATGACAACTTTTGTCTTCTTGATCATCCCTCATTTTATCCCGGAGGTAGAGGTTAACAAAGATTAGGTTTACTTGACATTTTGATATAATGTCTTTTTTTATAACAATTTGTGAATGATGTTTTAGTGGTTTATAGAAAAATGTCGGCTTTTTGATTCTTTTTTCTTAATTGAGTAATCTTAGCTATTGAAGAATGATTCTTTGTTATTATATTTAATTTACCGACAAAGTATGTATCACTTGGTAGAGCTCAATCTGTATAGTTAAGCTTATACATTAATTATCCCTAAATTCTCACCATTGAAATTTATTCAAACATATTCAGTTGATACTTTTACCTCTTATTTGAAAAAAAAAAATTTGCCAGTCCCAACCCAGGTTATTATTGCTTTATAATAAAAAAATGTTGGAAGGCCCATCCCAGGCACATGTTGTTACAATTATTGCTCTCACAAATTATTGCTTTCTCCAGTCACAGGATTGGTTGGAAAAGATGAATCCAATACACAGCCAAGTGCAGTCTTTTCCCCTCAAATCTTTGAAACTGCCAAGAAACAGAGGAGAAAAAGAATTGATTTACAAGATATAACAAATGTTGCTTCCAACTTAGAAAATCGCTTAGCAAGTGGTACCTATCCATATAACTCTTATTATAGCTATAATTATCTTTCCATTTGGGTCATGCCTATGTTTTTCCTAAGAAGTTTATGCTTTTTCTTTTTTCTTTTTCTTTTTTTGGGAAAATGAAGTTTATGCTTATTTGAAGTATCATGATGTTAATATTTTTTTTGTCAAGTGGTTTATTGGTAGTCATATTGATTATCATCATGAAAAGCTTTATTATCTTTTCCAGAAGAATCAGTACAAGAAAAAGGGAAACATCCATTTGTACGTATAAGTGGCAGGATCAGATCTTTAGAAAATCATAATTTTAGTCACAATGAGAAGACAAAACACACTAGGAAGAGAATCCACCAAACTGAATATAAAGGTTAGTTATTCATAATATAGTTGTGCTATAAGGACTAAAAATGGTTATACTTAGATAGTGCAATATTCATTTGCATGATAAAGTTGTAGTTATTTATATAATAATAATAATAATTATTATTATTATATCATCATCATCATCATCATCATTATTATAATCATCATCATGGAAAATTCCATATAAAGCTGTCTGAAATAGGAAAATTTAAATCAGGTTAATAAATGTAATAAATCCCTAATTAAGTTCTTGAACCAATTTAGGATTTCAATCTGTGGGTAATTTTACTTTATTATCCTCTCTTAGTCTCCTCTTAAAATATTTCATTAAAAAATATTTTAGAGTCTCATGCACTTATTTGAAATTTTGAAATCCTAAATTGCATCAATACCTCAAAGGGATGTGTTGAAGTTAATAACTTGATTCGAAATTTTATCATTTCAAACAACTTTATATGAAATTTTTTCTTACCACTACTACTACCACCGCCACTATTATTATTATTATTATAACGTGATAAAGTTTAATGAAAAAGTACTGATATTTTTATATTATGTCAGAAAATGAACCTCCAGTTAGTGCATACAATATTGAAAATGCAAACTATCTATCACCAACACTGAAGGAGCCAATAGATATCAATGAACCAGGTATTTCCCATGACAGTTTTAGGATAGTATTAAAGCTACAATTTTTGTTATTGACCTTCATGTTCACAATAATGCAAACATTATGTTTTACCGTTTGAGTTATAAGTTACATTTGTGTTTAAAAAACATAATAACATGTCCTAAGATAAACTAATTTTGTTACAAAGGCACATAATATATTGCAAAACCAATTACTTTTTTTTAATTATGACAGTAAATGAAGTTGTGATTAGCACCGACAATGTTGTAGATGAAAACTGTGAAGCCGACACTACTATGGAACAAACACATGTCATTGAGTTGGGTAATGAACAAAGCCAATATAATACTTTTCATGCAGCTTATTACGAAGTTACGGCATTTGTTATTTTAGTATACATACTTCATTGGTGGTTCCTTAGTCCTGAGTTGGTTAAATTCAAATTGAGAAATAATATTACAGTATTGTAGTGTTTGTAAAAATGCAATGAAGTTACAATTATAATTAACTCAAATTTTTTCTTATTACTAACAGGTTGTAATTCTTCCATTGGAGGTCCACCACAAGAAATATACTATAAAAACATTGAATTTCAATTTGATAATGACGACAATGATGATGACAATGAAGTTCAAAATGTCCCCCCTGATGCATTTGAAGGTAAAGATATTCACACACAACATTCCCTTATGTCAATTTATATTATTTCTTTATTCTTAATATAATTGGTGATAATATTTATTTATGAAGCTACACATGTTCTACATGATCACTTGCCCTCTAATCATTTTGAGACAACTGAACTTACAGACAACATAGATGAGTTCGAAGGTAACTAATACCCCTTTACAAAGTTCATCTAATCATACATATATAAGTGTGTGTGATATGAAACTTTACTACAACTATATAATTGTTGTCAACATTGTCATAGGATATGTAGATGAAGGAGATCCTATATATGAATGCAAATATTGCAAGGCATTGCTTTGGTTTAATGAACAAAGTTTAAAAAACCGGAAGTGTAGCACTGCCAGGTCACACTCTCTATGTTGTTTGAAAGGCAAGGTTGTCTTGCCAACTATGAAAAGGCCACCTCCATTATTTGACAACTTATTTTTTGATAAAGAATCAGCACATTCAAGAAACTTCTATGAGAATATAAGGCAATACAACAACATGTTCTCATTTACATCCATGGGAGGCAAGATAGATCATTCAAAAACTACTGGTGGCGGACCGTACTCATTTGTCATGTCTGGAATAAATTATCACAATATTGGTAGTTTATTACCACCAGAAGGTTCAAAACCTGTGTATTCACAACTATACATATTTGACACAGAGAATGAAGTGTCAAACAGAATTTCTGCAGTTAGGTATGTCAACATAAGTCATACTTAACGTTAAATTTATTGTTATTTAATGTAGTAAGATTTATTAATGTTACATTCTTGCAGCAAATTCCAGCAACAATCAACAATTGATGCTATTATAGTTGACCAAATAAAACAACAGTTGGATGAAGTCAACCCATTTGTTCAGCAATATCGTGTTGTGTCAACATTGCTCAATCATCCTAGTCCTCCCACATTGAAAATGTGTTTGATCAGCACAAGACAGAATGATGGTCGCACTTACAATATGCCCAATGCTTCTGAAGTTGCAGTATTAGTTGTTGGGGATATAGACATGACATTCAATGTCAGGGACATCATTGTAGAGAAACATTCAGGCATACCACAAAGAATAAATGAATTGCATGCATCTTACCTTCCACTTCAATACCCAATACTTTTTCCATTTGGTGAAGATGGTTATCGAGATGATATTAAGCACAGGGAAGTAACACTTAGTGCCACAAAGACCGAAAAAAGGCTAAGTATGAGAGAGTTTTTCAGCTATAGACTAATGACCAGATTACATGAAATATCTACACTATTGCATGCATCAAGGCTACTACAGCAATTCATCGTAGATGGTTACACTATGATAGAATCTCAAAGATTACTTTGGGTTAGAACACACCAAAAGGAGCTTAGGGTTGATTTATATCAAGGATTAGCTGATGCAGTTCTAAGTGGAGAAACAAATGGTGCAACCATTGGTAAGAGGATTATACTACCCTCATCATTCACAGGAGGAGCAAGATATATGATGCAAAATTACCAGGATGCTATGGCAATTTGTAGATCAGAAGGTTATCCAGATCTTTTTTTAACTTTCACATGTAATCCTGCTTGGCCTGAAATTCAAAGATTTTGTCGCAAGCATTCTTTAAAGCCATGCGATCGGCCTGACATATTGGCTCGGATATTCAAAATAAAATTAGATCGCTTAATGAAAACTATAAAGGAGGAAAAAATTTTTGGGACCATCCGTGCAGGTTAGCTCAACTTTTTTTTCCCTCCAATATTAAATTGATATCAATGTATGTTCTTCATACGTTTGGATGAAGTCCATATCTTCCATGATTTCTTTGCAATTAATATTTGATAATTTCATTTATTTTTTTTTTTCACAGACATATACACTATAGAGTTTCAAAAGAGAGGACTTCCTCATGCCCACATATTGTTATTCCTTTATCCAAATGACAAGATAAAAGATCCAGAAGCAATCGACAACTTCATCTGTGCAGAAATACCTGACAAGAACATTTATCCTCTAATGTATAAGTTGGTTAGGCAATTTATGCTTCATGGACCCTGCGGCAGAAGTAACATAAAAGCACCATGCATGAAGAATCAGAAGTGCAGTAAGTATTTTCCAAAGAAGTTTAATGAAAATACAACTATTGATGAAGATGGGTATCCAACATACAGACGTAGGGATGATGGCAGAACAATTAAAGTGAAAGGTATCCCTCTAGATAATAGATATGTTGTCCCATATAATCCATTGTTGTTACAGAAGTTTCATGCACATATCAATATTGAGAAATGCAATCACTCAACTGCTATAAAATACTTATTCAAGTATATCAGCAAAGGTAATGATAGAGTTGTGGCTGCAATTTTTGATGGTGCCACTAATGACCATGGTGAAGCCAATGTTGATGAGATTAAACAATATTACAATTGTAGATACATATCTGCATGTGAGGGTTCGTGGCGTATATTTGGATTTAATATTCATCATAGGAATCCATCTGTTGAAAGATTGAGTTTCCATCTTCCAAATCAACAATATGTCATTTATTCCAATCATGATGATGTTGCTGAATTGTTGGATAAACCTAGAGTCAGTGAATCACAATTTCTTGCTTGGATGGAAAAGAACAAGACAGATGCATTTGCTAGGACTTTGACATATATTGAATTCCCAAAACACTACGTTTATCAAAGGAACAACAGGGTCTGGAAACGAAGAAAGAGAGGCTCATCTGTTGGCAGAATAACACACGTGTCACCATCATCAGGGGAATTGTACTACCTACGTGTGTTGCTCACAAAAGTAAGAGGTTCGCGGTCATTTGACGAAATCAAAACAGTTGATGGTGTTGTCCACAATACCTTAAAAGATGCATGTTTTGCTAGGGGCTTATTAGATGATGATCAAGAATACATTTCAGCCATTAAAGAAGCATCTATTTGGGCATCAGGTCACTCATTAAGGAAACTATTTGTTAGCATGTTACTTTGTTTCTCTCTACACCGCCTTGATTTTGTATGGAAGGAGACATCAAAACTACTTTCAGAAGATATATTATACATTCATCGCAATGATCCCATGTCGTCAAGTAAGTTTGCCTAACTTACCTTTTACTATAGTCACTTTTCATAATAAAATAGTGGACACTAATTTATATTACCCAAACTACAGGTGTCAATATATCTGAATATGATAAAGAACAGGTTGCATTACAAGAAATAGATTCATTGTTGCGGAAAAATGGAAAGAGTCTTCTTGACTTCCCTACTATGCCATTACCTAAGGAATTGCCTCAAATTGATGTCTCAAACCAGCTTATCTTGCAAGAGTTGAACTATGACAAACATGCCTTACAAGTAGAAGCAAACAACCTACAAAACTCACTAAATTTGGAGCAAAAACAAATTTTCAACAACGTTATATCATGTTTACAAAAAGATGAAGGTGGTTTCTTCTTCGTATATGGTTGTGGTGGAACTGGGAAGACATTCTTGTGGAATGCATTGACATCATCACTCCGAGCAAAAGGACAAATTGTGCTCACAGTTGCATCAAGTGGAATTGCTGCAACATTATTACCATCTGGTAGAACAGCACATTCCAGGTTTGCAATTCCGATTCAAATTACTGACTCCTCAATGTGTTCAATAAAACAAAATTCCCCTTTAGCAAATCTCATTACATCCACAAAACTTATTATATGGGATGAGGCACCAATGGTGCAACGTTTTTGTGTTGAAGCATTTGATAGGACCCTAAGGGATATCATGCATTGTGATAGACCTTTTGGTGGCAAGTGTGTTATTATGGGAGGTGATTTTCGTCAGATACTACCTGTTATACCAAAAGGAACAAGAGGCGAAATTGTCAATGCATGCATCAATTCTTCTTACCTATGGGATCACTGCATCATTTTCCAATTGACCAAGAATATGCGGCTGAATTCTTTTGCTTCAAAGACTGATCGTGATAAGTTGGAGTGGTTCTCAAAATGGTTATTAGATGTTGGTGATGGCAAAATAGGGGACTCAAATGACGGTGTTGAGGAAATTGAAATACCTGGTGATTTGTTAATTTCAGGCTATCAAGATCCAATTCATGCGATCGTGGAATCAACGTATATAAACCTCTTGGAAAATCTTAATTCCAATGAATACTTCAATGATAGAGCAATCCTGGCTCCAACTATTGAAATGATTAATTCTATAAATGAGCACATGTGTGCCATGTTGCCTGGAGAACCATATGAGTTTCTCAGTTGTGACTCAATTTGTAAGTCAAGTGAAGATAGTGATAGTTTTGACAACCTGTATACCACAGAATTTCTTAACACTATTAGTTGCTCTGGTATGCCTCCACATAAGCTAACATTGAAAGTAGGAGCACCTATAATGTTGTTGAGGAATATTGATCAATCTTCTGGATTATGCAATGGAACACGACTTCGTGTAACTAATCTTGGGAAGACTGTCATTGAGGCGATCACATTAAATGGTTCACATCCAAATCAAAAGGTCCTCATTCATAGGATGGACATGAATCCTTCTGAAAGCAGATGGCCTTTTTCGCATGAAACGGAGACAGTTCCCTATCACCCTTTCCTTTGCTATGACTATTAACAAAAGTCAAGGACAATCTCTTCGCCATGTTGGTTTATATCTTTCCAAGCCAGTCTTTACACATGGCCAATTATATGTTGCATTATCTAGGGTTAAAAGCATGGATGGTCTTAAGATTGTTGTGGATGATAATAGTTGTGCCAAAAAAAACAAAACAAGGAATGTTGTGTACAAAGAGATATTTAGGAATGTTAATTGATCAGAAGACATTGTTGTTTAACATTGGTGAGATTTCATTTATAATATACACTTTGAATCGACATTTACGATATTGATGTTCACCATTGTTATGTTTCATTTTTAATATATAGTCATTAATTGTTTGTGATGTTATAATATTCCTTAAACACAAGAAACTTACATCATTTTGGAAGCAAAATACGTTTAATTAACCTGTGAAATAATATCATCCCGTGCAACGCACGGGGAAGTCAAAGCTCGTTATGTAGAAAGCGATGTATCAGCATCATCGTCCCAAATCCTTGTTTTTCCATTGCATATTTATTTAATTTAACCAAGGAGCTTGAAAGCTTCCCATAGGAAGAGAGAGGTGGCAGATAGAGAACTCCATGGACTACTAACAGAGAAAACGAACAGGGAGAGATGACAGACAGATAAAAGCAAAAGCCAGAGACTGAAACATTCCTAGAGAAAGTGAGCAGCCTAAACAACCAAATCCATGATTGGGAAGAGAACAAGAGGTCATGCAACATCCAAGAGAATATTTTTGGCCCAAGATCCACAAGAACCCAGTCCAAAAGAACACATCGCGATCCATTGCAGAGAGGAAACCAATTTAGTTCGTTTAACCAAGGGAGAAACTAAATTGGGTCCCTTACGCTTGCGAGAGGAGAAATCAAATTGAGAACCAGGTTCGGATTATAAAACAGAGCATGACGGGGATGATTTTGAACTCGAAAAGTCAGAGTCCGAGATAGGCGGGCCTGGATCAGAAAGAGCAACGAACAGGCACCAGAACCTGAAAAGGCAAGGATCGAACCAGAAAGCGAGAATAGAAGCCAAGCAGCAGAGTCACCGCCTTAAGAGAGATCACAGACCTTCTCCAATTCTCCGTCTGGCTTAGCTCCTAAAATCAAATGTTTTTCATGGCATTTATAATTTTGTGGTCCCTACGATCAGGAAGTTGTCCTTCAAGATTATTATTTCAGACATTTCCAAAGGGGAGGTACCCAGACGACAGGGGAGTTCAGTGCCTTATCGAGTGGAGGGCCATTAGCTGGGGGAGCATGTACGCTGCAGTAAGCTTTAAAATATTCATGTTTACTTTAACCGGCCGTAGGAGTTGTTATGAATATGGTGGAGGTCGATAGAATCACCAAACAATAAGAGTGCACACAAACCATCACCTTATGCAACGCCAAGGAAACACCTGGAACCATGTACTTTTTTCTGTTTCTTCTTGTATTCATTGTAAGACTTGTAATTAGATTTGTTATGGATTCAAATATGACCCTCATCTAAGGTGTGGCTTAACAGGAGACAATCAATATGACACAGACATGACAGCATAACTTTTGGGTTTAGAGGCATAAGAGGCCCACAAGTTCAAACTCTAACCTTAAGATTTACTCTATAAATAGAGGGTAAACCCTAAGGGACACTTTCTCATTTTATAATACTGTCTACACTGTACACACACCCCACCTCCATTTGGTGAAAGTCTTTATATTTGTGCACAATGATCTCCTATTCTCATAGGTATCCCATCCTTGGATACCTAAGAGGGAGTATTCGATCTAATATCAATATTCTAGTTCCTTGAGGTTAGACATCTGTGTTCTACAATAAAATAAGACTCTTTTCTACTAATTCTGTTATGCGTTTATAATTTAGCTCTGAGAGTGGGGGAAATATGGGCATAATATGCCTTGATTTTAAATATATTGTTTTATGAAAGTAGTTTTTTTTTTTTTTTTTTGCTCGGAGTTTTATGAAAGTAGTTTGGCATATTGCAAGATGGTATGTGTTCTTTGATCTTTTGTCGTTAAAACAATATTTGCTAGGTATTTTTGTTTAGGGAAGTTCACCATACAAAGTCTCTGTCAAATTGTTTCAGACATTTCCAAAGGACTCGTCATATCCCTTGTCAAATTCCAATACTTATATAACGGTTTCTTTTCAATTTCACAAGGCATTTTTCTCATCAAGAATCATTTTTTCCCACACTTTTGCAAATGTGGGACAGTCGTTAGATATTTTGTATATTTTGATAGGATGAAGACCCTTTTTTTTTTTTAAAAAAAACTATATATTACAGTTATTTGTCTTTCAAGAAAAAAATATGCTGGTTTTTATTGTTCTATGGCCTTGGATTGAAACTGCGCATGTTTTTCTTTGTACTCTAAATAAAAACTTGCACCAAAGAGAATAAAAAGATGTGGAAAATAGGGCCGCGTTCTCTCAAAATCCTTTATCTTGGAGGGAAAAAACATTTATCTCATTTTCTTCTCAGAATCACATTTCACATTTGAACCTTTAGATTTTTTTTAAAAAAATAGTTCATCTATAAATATATAATTTTAAACATGAATAAATTAATTTAAAAGGTTAAAATTTGATTTACAGAATTCATAACTACAAACAAACAAAATTTAAAAAAATAAATAAATTATAAAATACTATAATATATCTTTATAAAATATTACATTTGAACCATTCATTTTTTTAAAAAAAATATGAGGGTGGAGATGAGATTCTAAGAAAAAAGAAGAAAAATGATTTTGAGAGTATTCTCTTCCGAAAACCCAAGCATTATGCATAAATTAAATAATTCTGCTTACATAAGTTTTGGAGTGATAAAACTAAAAGTTTCTATCAATCTGCTTTAGTAAGTACTGCCTAGCATCAATAACACATTAGACTTTAGTGTTTGGAAGTTCACCAAAACCTACTTTTTACATAAGTCAAGACAAAACTCCTTTTACATACTTTCCTTGGTTTGCAGAAAACTCCTCTCCTCTCACATAAAAATGATGCTCAGGTACTTTCCCAGATGGCATACAGATAATTATTCACATGAAGAGATCATGTTAATGTGTACCTCAACTATCATAAATCGGCTTAAGCAAATCTTCATTATAAGAAATAAGACTGCCAACTAGTAGACTCATTGGTTGTTTCCAAATAGGCAAACCCTTACACTAATTGGACTTTGTTGCCAACTATTATCTCTCCTTTAGAGTGCAGAAATTTCTTTAGAATTGACACGTACGTCTCCTTGTTTTCTCCCTGTTCTCTAAACTAGAAAAAAACAAAGACACCGATGATGCTCCATCTTAATGTGGCCAATTCTATTGCAAAATGAAAAAATTTCTTTGCCATAGAATTACCAACAGTATTTTTTCATGGTTAAATTTTCTATGGCCAATTCTATTGTAAAATAAAAAATTTATAAGTTATTAATACTAAAAATAAATTTTATGTTATAAAAAAATTTATAATATTAAATTATCAGTTGTTAATTAAATTTTATCAAAAATAAAATTCAATGTCAAAAATTTACCAAACATATATTTTTAAGGAAAACTATTGAAGATTTAAAATTTATTTAATTTGAAATTAATTTATATTTTGAAAATTATAATAAATATATAAAAATTATTCTTTAACTTATTATTAGTTTTTAATAATATTATATATATATATATATATATTTATATATATGAAATATATTTATATATAATTAATTATGTGTGATAATATTATACATATCATTTTATAATAAAATAACACAGGTCTGTAAGTGTTTGCCGCTTAACAAGCAAAGGCTCACATGCACTGCAAAAGATTTGATATCGGAGTCAATATGAATTCCTGTATCTTCATAAGGTGTGGTAGAGCCAATATGAATAACAATGAAGCCCAGGCTCTGATACCAACTTGATGTAGTAGAACCAATATGAATAATAATAAAGCTTGGGCTCTGATACCAACCTTGGATTAGTATCAAAATCGATACAAACCAAAAGGTTTCTAAAGCTTCATATTAGAGCAAATACGAACCAAAAGGTTTTTAAAGTTTGGTATCAGAGCCAATACAAAAAGTAATAAAGCCTTCACGATAAAAGGTCAAGTTCTTTATAACAAAGAAAAGTAAAATAGAACGAGAAAATCCACAACTTTAACTTCCTAAGATTACATATTTGAGAAATCTCAACTCAACCCTAAGAAATCCATATCAATATCAGGATAACTGTAATAATAACAAGTTGTAATCACTAATCACACTCCAAAGATCTTAATTGCTATTTAATATCAATTTTATAGGCTGCATCAATATATATATTTTTTTTGCCACTGCACCCATAAGTTTAAATTATCATAAATTTACAATTAATAGGAACTTTTGTTGTACATGACTCAACTTATTCCAATAAGCACGATTCATTATTAGCAATTATATAGCATCAACGACATCAGTTCTTTGCATATTTCACTTAAAATATCAACTATATTTAGAAAATGCCAACCAAAATCAGCTTTAAAGTTTTCCACTAACAAGCAAGTATATCGATTAAGAATGATATAAATCAAGATTACCACAAAACAAAAACAAGATTTCAACAATATAAATACATGTAACATTCATACCTGAAACTCTAGAAACCAATTCTGTAGCTGATATCTGATAGAACGGAAAACTAGTCTCATTAGCTAAAGCAAGATCCAGAATGGTTTTCCCAACACTCGAGCTCCATGTAAAAAAATCCCTGTCATTGGTCTCACTCCTAACTTTCTTGGAATTGTTTGAGTGTTTGATTTTGTGGTATCTTCTTAAGGTTTGGTGTCAGCAAAAGTATGAATCAAAAGATTTTTAAGGTTTTGTATCAGAGCCAATACAAATAACAATGAAGTTCAGGCTCTGATACCAACCTCACTAAGATTTGGTAGCAAACAATTGGTATCAGAGCTAATATAAATCGAAAGGCTCTCAAGGTTCGATACCTTCTTAAGGTTTGGTATCAGAGTCAATACGAATCAAAAGATTGCTAAGGCTTGGTATTTGAGATCATATGAAAAAGCAATGAAGCTCAGGCCCTGATATCAAATTTTCTTCTCTCTTGTGAGTAATGTCTTATATTGTTATTCTATATGAAGTCTGCAATTTTAAAGTACTATAAAACATCACTAGATAATTCAAGAGGATATAACCTTATCCAACCAAAATAGGGACTTAATTAAGTTCATATAACCTTTTCGATTTTTTTTTGGATGCTTATAGGAAATACAATTTTCCTTATTGTTTGTGATTTTGATTTCATGGTATCTTTCTAAGATTTGATGTCAAAAAAAGTATAATTCAAAAGATTCTTAAAGTTTAGTATTTACTCAATACAAATATTGATGAAAGCCTAGGTTCTGATACCAACCTTCTTAAGATTTGGTATTAGAGCTAATTCAAATCAAAAGGATTCTAAAGTTTAATATCTTCTTAAGGTTTAATATTAAAGCAATACAAATCAAAAGGTTACTAAGATTTGGTATTAAGTCAATACGAAAAAGAAATGAAGCCCAGGTCCTGATACTAAATTTTCTTCTCTCTGGTGTGTAATGCCTTATATTGTTGTATAGAAGTCTATAATTTCAAAGCATTATTGAACATCAGAAGATAATGCACGTGAATCTAACCTTATCCGTCTAAAATGGTGACTTAGCTAAGTTCATATACCCAAACAAAAAGAGGTTAGAATGTGCTTGAGAAATAATTTCAATTATGTCAACGAGTCTTTTGTTGCTCCAATGTTTACTCAAAAGCTTACTTTATTTTCTTTGTTGGTGTTTTTTGTTGCTTTGTGGTTTCTCAAATGGTCCTATTTTATCCATAATTTGGATATTTGTGTAATCTTAAATGGCTTAATGATAGGGCAAAATTTAAAGCTTATGGACTCCGCAAGTATACGGGCCGTATTAAGTAATAAAATGATGAGTAGAGTATCGTTCCCATGAGGACTTAGTACCCACAACTTCAGTTAAGCATTAATCTCACAATTTCGTTTAAGTTGAGCAAACCAGATTTAATTAATTAGAGAAAATAAATTAAAACTAAAATTAAAATAAACAAATTACCACTAATCAAACTAGCAACCTAGAGTCACTAATCCCTTATTTGTTTCCTAGATTTTATTCCCACTAAATTAATTTTGACTTAACCTAATTAGCTAATCTAGAGTCTTAATGTCTATAAATGCCTTCCGGTCCATTTATATACCTATCTTAATTAATTATGTAATGCCTCATACAATTAAATAAGATGCATTTTCAATCGGGCTCACCCTAATTTGATTATGCGGAGCTCCTAGGTATATTCTTATCCTAAACGCAAATTAGATTAAACTTAATTCTTTATTAAATTTAAACCTAATTCCACATTATTTAATCCCAATGTCAATTTAGGATTCCCTCTTCCAAGTTCAATCCTAAATCCCCAGAACATGCTTACTAGTGGCCAATTAATAAGCAATAGCAAGAGAAGCAAGATTAAATAAACTGAATAAAATTAATCAAAATTAACTGTAGGAATAATTTCTAAAACCCAAATAAGTTCATAGGTTCTCTAGGTTGAAAAGAAAAGCTAGCCACACATGGCTAAAATTAAATTCATAATAACAAGATAAAAGTTCAGGTTTTAAAGAATAGAAAGAGTTAGGAAAGAAAGCTTCTCCGTCGCTTCCACAGTCCTTTCGTCCTCCCGTGAAGATGATCAATATCACTAAAAGCCTCTCCTACTTTGTCCCGCTCCGCTTCTTTCTTTTTTGTGCGTTCTCCTTTAATTGTTCGTGATTCCCCCCTGCTCAGCCGTGCGTGCCTTCAATTTATTGACTTGGGCCGTCAATCTTTTATTTCTTTAGATATGATGATTTTGGATATGATATATCCAAGATCATATATTTACTCCCATAGTCTGTGCGCGGTGATCTAATTTATATTGCTTGGATTCTTTTGTGGTGGGCCCACATCTCATTCTCATATATTCCAAGACCTTTTTTCTTTGCACAGGTACGTTTGCTTTTATCACCTTGGATCAATCTGATGACATATTTGTCATCTATTATAATAATATTATATATTATATCCTTTTTATAATATAATATAGTAATATATTATATTATATTCTTTTCAATTTAATTTGTTGCTTCTCTTAGATCACAAATATCTCCTGCACAATAAAATAGGATATCAATAGATTTTCTGTTATAATATTCTTTATCCTATATTTAATTAAAAGATAGACAGATATATAAAAGATAATTGAATAAGTATAATATTAATAAATTTAATTAAATATTTCTCAAAATTTATACTTATTTAATTATAAAATATCCACTTATCACTTAAAAACACGAGACATCACCATTCTATAATATTATGAAGCTTATACTTGCTCGCAGGACCCTTCTAAATCCCTTTCTTCTAAGAAATCAGAGTTTATGTAATTCATCCTTGTACAAGCCCTTCAACGATGATGACTCTCATTTTGTCTCTTGAGTGGCTTTGAAGGACTATTAATGACTCCAAGTTAGCTTTGAGCTTCTTCAATTTTTTAGGATTGTACACAAATTTCAACCATTCCCAGCATAGTTTTCTATTTTGGTTCACGCTCTTGTGCAGGCAAAGCTTTTTTCGGTCTGCTAATTCTCTGTTGCATACCCTCTTCCTTTGTGGGTTGTACCAAGGTTTTTAAAGTTTTTTGGATGCTTACATGAAATCCAATTTTTCTTTCTGTTTGGACTTTTGATTTGACGGTTCAAAATTATATCCAAAGCAGGAAAGCTTTTGATGCGATGAAGATTGTAAAGCTCATGACAGCTTGTTGCATAAAGATAGGAAGTTTCGTGCCCTTTTAAATGGACTTTTTGAGGATTAGACAATTTATAATGGTTTGGGGGTGTTATTTAATGAGTCTGTGGAGGTTTCCAACCTGATGTTTATACTTGCACTTTGTTATCCGGAATTTGTGTGAATTGTGAGATTTTACTAGAGCTAAGGAAAAGATTATGTGATGGAATAAAATGGTTTAATCTAAGTATTGTACCTTATAATGTAGTATTAATTCATGGCCTATGCAAGAGCGAACGTGTTGGGAAAGCTGTCGATGTCAAAAGATCATTGAGCAAAAAGGGTCTGAAAGCAGACTGTACACTAATATTGGTCTTTGTAGAGTGAAAGACTTTGAAGCTTATGGATGAAATGAGTGGATCTGATTTTGTTCCTGCTGATGCAGCTATATCAGGGATACAGGAGGGACTAAGAAAGCAAGGAAAGATAGAATACGGCTTATATTGTAGTTATAAAAGTAGGAAGACTCAGTTGGCTGCCGAATTTGTTTGTTTATATTTCACTGATCAATTCTTTTTGTAAAGATGGAGATTTAGATAACGTGGAATCACTGTGTGATAGTATGTCGTTGATGAACTTGCATCCCAATGATATCACATACTCCGTTCTCATTGATTTTTTTTTGCAGAAGGGGGAGGTTGGATGTTGCCATATCTTATTTCGATAAAATGATATAATCTGGTATAAAAGTAACAGTATATCCCTACAATTATTTGATAAATGGTCAATGCAATCATAGGAATTTGAGTGCTGCTGAGTCATTGTTCATGGAGATGACCAATAAGGGGTTGAAGCCAACTGTCACAACCTTTACATCATTGATTAGTGGATACTACAAAGATCGACAACTATTTCAAATGTATAATGAGATGATTAAGCAAGGAGCTGCTCCTAATGTTTATACGTTGACAGTACTTATTCATGGTACCTGTAGTGCTGATAAGATGTTCGAAGCAAGCGAACTTTTCAATGAAATGATTGAACAGAAAATTCTGCCAAATGAGGTTACATATAATGTGATGATTGAAGGGATCTTTAAAGGAGGTAACATTGATAGAGCCTTTGAATTACTAGAAGAGATGCTTCAAAGGGGACTTGTGCCAGACACGTACACTTACAGGCCTCTTATTCATGGCCTTTGTTCTACTCTTAGGGTTTCTCAAGCTAAAGATTTCATTGAAAGTCTTCACAAGAAGGGTCTTAAGTTAAATGAATTGTGCTATAGCGCTCTTCTACAGGGTTATTGCCAAGAAGGAAGATTGGTGGAGTAATTGAGTGCTTTAGAGGAAATGATTCAGAGAGGAATAAACATGGACATGGCTTGCTATTGTGTACTTGTGGATGCTTCTCTGAAGAAGCAAGACATGAAAATTCTATTTGATCTCTTAAAAGAAATGCATGACCAAGGATTGAAGCCTGATAAAACCTTATGTATACAAGTAAGATGGACACTTACAGCAAAGCAGGATCTTTTGAGAAGGCTTTTGAATGTTAGAAATTGATGATTACTGAGGAATGCTTTCCAAATGCTTTGGGTTATACTGCTTTGATTAATGGCTAATGCAAGGCAGGGAAAATGGACAAAACAGCACTAAAATATAAACAAGCAACCCTTATTCAACATGCTTTTCCTTCAGTGCACTCTCCATATGGAGAAATGAAAATGTTTGGGAACCCGTGCATTTCGTGTATTATTCTTTGGGGGAAGCCGAAGGCGCTGTGGACAATGATGAACGAAAACTTGTTTTGTGCAATTTCCATACGAATAAATTCAAAATGATAAAGAAAGGATAGATTGTTCAGGTTAAGTAATAAATCCGCTCTCGACTTAAAAGTAATATTGCCCTAAAAGGTTTTTTGGTTTTATTGTTATCGAAAGTTTCAAAACTTAGCAATATTGCCTTATTCCATTAAAAAACAAACCAAATTGAATTTTTTTTTTTTAAAAAAATCTTTCAAGGTAACATTGTTCCTTAACAAAAATTTTTAGGGCAAATTTACTATTTAACCTAATTGTTTATAATTTAAAATTAACTGTACCCTTGAGATGAAAACTAAGTCAGTGTTGTTTGGAAAAACAATTAGAACGTTTAAAAACTGTTACTTTTTTAGTGATTTATGATATATGTAATAGGAAATTTATTTGGATTTACATAAATTTTTAGGTCTATAAAGAATGCCTGTTGACCAAAAAAAAAAAATAAAGAATGCCTCAACCCTCGGTTCCTCACACGCTTCTTCGACCGTCTGCCTCAAACCCTATGGCGCCATCCATTCCTCGGGGCTAACGCAAGCGGAGGGCACCACATCGAACGATCACGGCGGAGGACAAGAACGGTGGAGGATGAAGGCGGCGAACGATCCCGGAGAAAGACGAGGATGGCGGAGGACGAGGACGGCGAACTAGTACGATTGTTTCTCTTGAACAGGTCTGTGTCTTACGATTCCTATTGTTTATATAAATTTCTTATTTCTCGTTGAGGGCAAAACCTTTCATATGTGAAATTTTTTTTTTAATTTTTATTATTATTATTATTTTTTTTTCAGTCGATGGTAATGGATGGCGACGTACCATATCTTCCTCAAGAAATTTTCGCAAATATTCTCATACGACTCCCCGTGAAATCCCTAATCCGATTTCAATGTGTATGCAAAGATTGGAAGAATCTCTTCAAAACCCCATCTTTTATCGCAGAACACGCCCGCCATTCCACTCAGCAAGACTCCGTTCTTCTTTTCAAGAGCCCGCGCTATAAATGTAAACCTGCGTGCTTATGTTTGATCAATCGTGATATGCAAGTCCTTGAATATCAGACTCCATCAGTGCATAGCTGCACTATCGGCTCCAGTAATGGCTTGCTCTGTCTTTTACATGTATGGTCTTTTATTTTGTGGAATCCAGCAACTAGAGAGGTCTTCCAGGTGCCCAAAGCTCCTAATATTAATCGTAATGTCATTTTCTATGTAGGATTTGGTTTCAGTCCAGTTGTTAATGATTATAAGATAGTGACAATCTCTCTTTCTAGGCTGTATGGTGATGGGGTTTATTTAGTGCACGTGTTTTCAGTAAGCACGAGGTCATGGAAAGAAGTTGAAGGTGGGAAATTAAAGGGTATTTTGGCTTTTGTCACTCGTGGTTTCAGTTTTGATGGAGCAATCTTTTGGTTTGGCACCGGCTTAAAAGGGCAGGGACGTTCTCTACTTTCATTTGACATAGCAACGGAATCATTCAAATTGATACCAATTCCTAGTTCTGTCCATGTAACATTTGAGAGTAGGCTTACTAAGTATGAGAACAAACTGGCTCTGCTTTCTAAAACCAGGGTTGAAAGCACCAAATCATTTTTTATTAGCTTATGGGTGATGGGGAAGTGTATGGATACATCAGGAGAGAGATGCATTTGGACTAAAATATATACAAGCAACCCCTTTCCCGATATGAAATTGTCAAGCGCACTGACCATTTGGAGAAATGAAATTGTTATTGTTGGAGTTACTGAAGGCAAAACAGTACTTGTTTCATGCAATCTCCATACTAATGAAGTTAAGATGTGGACCATAGGAAATTATTCCCTTGAAACTTTTTTTTGGAATTATGCAGAAAGCCTTGTGTCGGTTGGCGACATTCACATTGAAGCTTCTTCATCCTAAATCCTAGTTATTATTATATAGCAGATGTGGTGGAAATAGATTTATACTCCCTCCGGTCCTAATTATAAGAGTTAGTTGACTTTTTTGGAGAGATTAAGGAAGCTAACTAAATTACTTTAAAATATTTTTATTTTTATTTTTTTTCTTCAAACTTATTAGTTTCACTAATAAACTAATATATAATATAAGAATATTTAACATATGAAATGATTAAGTAACTTATTTAACTTCTTTAATCTCTTTAAAGAAAGTCAACTAGCTCTTATAATTAGGACCGGAGGTAGTATATTATTTGTTTAGATACTTTTGTTTATGTACAGTTTGTATTCTTTCGGGATGTTATCTAAAGTATACGATGAAAGCATGGTTGTGATACCAGATATTTATTTGATGTCTGTCTTATTTATAATCTTTGGTTTCTAAGTTTTGTTTCAAAGTTAGATATATAATCTTTGACCTATTTATCAAATTTTAATATATGTGTAAGGATTTCTTAACGTAGTGTCATTTTTTATCAGTACACATGTCATTTTGCTTATCAAAATCATTTTTTCACACTTTTGCAATCTTGTGACATTTATTGTTATATATTACTCTTATTTTTTTTAAAAAAAAGAAAAAAATATACAATGCATCAGGTTGAAACCAGAAAAGCTTGACATAATTCCCTTAAGCATGATGTGACATGATGTCTTGGTTTCGAACTAAGTGGTGTTCATAAAAAATGGTTTTTATTAGGAGAGGTAAAACCTGTTTTGGTAGTCTTTATTTATAAGGAAAATTAGTCTCTAGAGGTTAAATGAGGTTAAATGATGTCGTCTGAATGCTTAAAAACTAGATTGAAAATATATATACGCCTTTTTTTCCTTGTAAAAAATTCTTTATCTGATAAACAAAAACGCAAATATCACCTTAGGTAGTTTTCTTATATATGTGTTCTGTCAGTGTTAGCTTCTGTCAGTGTTAGCTTAATTGCCTTAAGTTAACTTGTAAGAATTATCTTAGCAAGTTACGTGGCTTTTGCACGGTGCAGCATAAAAATGGACATTAGATATATAGTTGGTTTTCCTTAAAAACTTCAAAAAAAAAAAAAAAAAGGAAAAAAAAAGATATTCTGTATTTTCAAAAATTTGTTGACCATGTGAGATTCCAATATCCCCATCAATTAGGGAGAAATAGTGAATAACAACATGGCCAAGATGAAATGTAACAAGCCACTACAGATAAAAATTCTCTTGTTGAACCTACATATCCCCATGCACTAACTTAATGGAACAGAAAATAAACGCGTCAATACAATCTGCCACAGCCGAAACAAGGTCACCAAGAAGGTTTGTGGCAAGGGCAAGGACTACCATATAAAAAATGAAGATCCCAATGGATATCAGATGGAAAGAAACAACCCCTACTAAAATTCTTAGCCAAATCAAATCAAACAACTGATGAATCTTTATGACAGCCTGTGATCTCAGTGGAGCAAAATCTCCTTCAGTCATCCATGCATTGTCTAAACCTTGAATGAACATATTGGGAGGAAAAGATTGAAAAGACAACTGATTCGAAATGTGAATGACTTGGTTATAAGCCCAGAGTAGCTTGTACACTATGGCAAATTGAACATATAAATTTCAAAAAATAAGGAAACTATTGCTTATATTTTATACTAGCATCAGTGAATATTTCCAATTATTACTTCAGTATAAACCACTAAATTTAACCTGCCTTGTCAAGTATTAAGTTCAAGTGAATAGAGTGAAATAATTGAAAACTAGAATGACAAGAAAAGTATAAAATCATATAGATTAAAGAGCCAACTCTCTAGCAGCCATTGTTTTCCCCATTCAGAGGTCCATAAAAAAGCATGTTTCTAAATGGTGCATGATGTGTTTTTGTATTTGCAGTTGCAGATTTCTCAATTCTTTTCTTAAGAGTAGGATGCAAAACTACATCACCAAATCCATTTCCAGTTTCTTGATGCAGATCCAAAATCTGCACGAGTCCCTACTATAAGATCTCACCATGCGAGACTCGTGCATTTTAATAATACCCATTTTGAATAATGGCTCGGAGATGCATTTCATTTGATCTCAAACAAAAGGATGACATAACTAAAGATTATTTTTAGAAAACCTTGCGTCCTCACCCTCAACACAATGCCTTGTCGAGTTCACCGCAAGAACCAAGATTATTTGATTAATCACCAGATCATCAAGACATTGAACGCTATGAGAATTGTTGAAATGTGAAAGGAGTGTAAAAGGGTAATAGAGATAGGGTTGTAAATAGTTATGAATTCAGTAATTCAGCAGGATTCTTATGAGTGTACGACAGGATATCAGTTAAGTACTTAACAAATTATTTTACTCTAACAAACGAATAAGAAAGGCCTTTGGTGCCAACCCTAGCTAGAGGGTCAGCCTTCTCCTCTATGGACAAATATACGTTTTTTCAGAACATAATTAATTCATATCTTACCAGTGTTGTTGACATTCAGTGATTCGCAATTCTTTATCCAACCAATTTCCAATGCAAAGCACGATCAAATAGCATTCGTCTATTAACCTCTTCAGCTAGCTTTGTTTCACGGGCTCTTCCTTCTGCTTCTACCATAGCCCTTACTTTGATTGTTTCATGTTCGATCTCAGCTTTCTGTTGTTTTGTTTATCTTCGTTGTGCTTGAATCTGTTTCTCTGTTGCCCGCGGAGCTTGCTCCTGTTAATTGATGATTCTTCTTGCAGTTTTACTAGCTCTTGGTTCCTGGCTCTCTCGTATTCATTTTCTGCCTTGTAATGATGTAGCAATAAGAATCATTCCATAAAATTGTAAAATTAAAAACCAAAGCCACGAGGTAAAATACATGCATCCTCTTCCTTACCAATTCAGCCTCATAACACGCCATTTGGAATTTTGTTTGTGCATGATGCTGAGCAAGCTTTTTTGTTCGTCCACATACAATCCTTTGTCTTTCCTGCCAGGCAAAGTAGACATAATCTGTTAAACAATCGGTAAGTCAGAAGGAAAAACACAAGTAATACCCACAACATCCACAAGAAACATGAATAGAAGCTTCATGTCTGTATGACACTTAAGAAGTCACATTTTGGAGATCATGATGGAGCTTCATTAATAGGGACTAGATCTGATGCAATGTCTCTTAAGTTAAAGTAAGCCCAAACCCTGTCCCCAAAAGTTCACAATCAATCAAGCTTCATGTGCTTGCATTTGTTTAAATTCTGCAACTTGCCAACAATTCAATAAACCCTATGATTATAAAACAAGGTGTGATTCACTGCGAAAAATCAAACCAACCCAGGGTTAAGAACTTCAATCCAATATTTATGAGAACAAGCAATAAATACTCCAAAAGATAGCTTCCTATCACCTACAACGAAACCATATATATATATATATATATATATATGGCCCGAAACTAAACCCATATATAAATCTTTTATCAAAATCAAAATTTAAAAACTAACTAAGAAGAAAAGGAGGGGAAAAGAAAAACAATACTTTGTAGAGTGAATGTGCTGGGTTTCCATAAAAGACAACGACGCTTGAACAAGACAATCGTGAGCACCGGAAAAGCTGGGTTTGGCCTGCGTAAGGAGACGACAGAGATTTTGTTGGACCTTGAACTGACGACGGAGAATCACGATTCAGGAAATCAGTTCGTGAAAGAGAGAAAAAAAGAATAATCTACAATAATTCCAAACAATTTTTAATTAGGTTCCTCTAATTATTTTTTAATCATGTTTTTAAACTTTCATATATTTTTAATTATGTTTTTGTAGTTTTTTTTCCTTTTATTAATTTAATTAAAAATTAATATATGAACAATATCAAAATATAATTTACTAATGCCGAAAAAATTACTAATAATAAATTTTAATTAATAATTATATATTAAGAAAAATAATTAGTAAGTCTTGATTAATTAATTATAATTATATTTTATTCTTAAACATTTATTCTTATAATTCAGATTTTGTAAATATGAAAATAAATAAAAATTATAATTAAAAAATAAATAATATAAAAATATGCTTAATTAAAAAAAAACTTAGAAGGATATTAATATAATTCATAAAAAAGGAGAATGTTAAAATAAATTTGTTATAATAATTTATTGTTTATAGAATATATTATTCATAGAATAATATTCAATTTTTCCCTTTGCTATTCAGGATTAAATTCCTTTGTTCTGGTTATGTGTGTTGTTGAAGTTCAAGATTAGTCAAAGCGAAGTTCTAAATACCGGATAGATAATTAAAAAAAAAAAAAAAAGCTTAGCAGTTAACTTGTATATTTTTTTTCAACTTGTATATTAAAATGCCACCAATATTTTCAACATGCAAGTGGTGTTGGGATCAAATCTCACCTCCACCATTTTTACCAAATTAATTCCTCTTGCTCGTCGAGCTCCGTTGCCCACTGGGGGTTGTTTCTTTTTTTTTAAAAAAAAATATGGGAACATTTTTGTGTTTTTGCATAAATTTGGAAAATCTGATTTTTACGGGAAGACATTTAAGAATATAACTGATAATTTTTGGAGGAAGATATGGGGCGTCGATATCCAATATATCTTCTTCATGGCTATCAACAAATAAAAGAAGGATTTCACATAGGAAAGGTCTTGCAATCAACGAGGAATAAGAAATTTAGATAAACAAGATCATAAGGCACAGACCTGTACAAGAGAAGCTGTCCTGCTCTCATGCATTTTTTTTTTTTTTGAATGGAATGGTAATTCATTAATAAAATCTGAGAATGTACAATCTGCTACAAGAGCAACTACAAAAGGAGACTAAATCTAGCAAAACAGTTCTGCGTATGAACTACTAATGATTTAATATTAAGCTATAATCCTATCCACCGTAAAACTTTCGTCAGTAAAGATTCTTTTATTGCGAAAGTCCCATAACTTTCAACATGTTATGCATATTCCAACTTTCCACGTGGTGTACAACTCCGAAGAACGAATAACTGAGGTCAACCATCGCTGGAAATGAAGCCTATAAAAGTCAGCACTTAGATCAGAAGGAAGATTTTTATTTTTTATTTTTCCAGACTGAGGAAGCCAAGCAATAATCCTTGAAAACATGATCGAGGTGCTCTCATGCATTTTTAATGTCATGAGATTAATAAAATTAGAAGGGAAAACTATTTTCCAAGTACTTATATTTTCTCTCAACTTTTAGTTTGATACCCATCTGTTAGCACTGTTAACTCCTGTACAAGGCACTAATGGCACTGACAAAACAAAGTTGCTAAAGGATTTAATTATGAGATCAAACACATAAGTGCAAGTTTAAAATTGAGAAAAAATATAAGTACTTTCTAAATAAATCTCACTACATTTAGATGCATAGTTGGAAATTTCTGAAGTAAATTCTGCTGGAAAAATGGTACTCAAATTTTATATGGCGTGACATTTATGCTTAAAAGGGGTAAAAATCACGAACCAACAAACATGAAATAATGAATATATGCATAGATACTAGAAGAAAATATTCTTTAACAAGTAGAGAAGAAAAACAATTTCAAGTGGTACCTTAAGTTAAGTTTCTAATTTAAATCTTGTCTATAAAAATAGTAAGACAATTTTACATCATATAATCTAATCCAGCCTTGGGGAAATGTCTGAAATAATATGTGGGGAAAAGTTTCATGATATGTGGCGTGCTCCGTTACGTGCCGCCGCCGTTCGTCCGACTTGGTCAGTTTGGTTGCGCATACGCGTGAGATTAAAACTAATTTTTTTAGTTTTTATCCAAATGATCATTGGATTTTTACTAATTCCCCATTAGTCTCTTTGTGTTTCTCCCAACCAGCACTAGTAACGTTTTTTGGTCGTTTTTGAATTGTTAACCGTTACTTTTTGAAACCAAAATGCTGCAACCGGTATTGGTTTGCCACCGCTGGTCCGTCGCATCAGTTTGCTAACCGAAGTCCATCTGATCATTTCATTGTCTATAAATAAACGTGTGTGTGATAGCAAATCCACTTGATTTTCCAACACTTCGCTCTTATATATACAGTATACTACATTTTGTCATAATCTCTTGAGTTCGATTTCTTTGACATTTGGTTGTGTTCGTGGGGTTCCTGATTGATAGTGCCATCATTTTGGAGACAAATCCGTTTTATCTTGGGAGACAATTGTTCACAATCCTTGAGCATTAGTATAGAGGGAACAAATATTCTTAAGTGATGATTGACGAATCCGTTCTATCTTGCGATAACTCTACCTATATGATTGGAGATCCCACAAATTAGGTTCAAAGAAACAATTAAGTGATGATTGACTTTGAGCACTGTAGAGTTTTAAACTCAAACTCATTCATATGACAAGACAATGCATATATGAGAGTAAACATTTAGGCTTTTAATTGTTTCTTAATTTGATGTGTTCAGGTTATGTATGTTGAGTTATATCATAAGGAATCACCTATGTGCAGTATGAAGTGGGGGGCCACTTCTATTAGAATTTACAAAGGCTGATTCTCTAGAACACTCGCAAAACTAGATAGGTGTTTAGGGCCGAAATGGACACAACAATGAGGACCAACAATGCTAGAAGAGTAATTGTGTGACTCATATTGTCTTGGTGTACACTAAAGACTGATGGTTCATGGCATCACTTCCACCGATTGACTGAGTATACCCAATAGGTTTTTACCAAAGAAGGTTCAAAGGTGACCCCTACCTATCTCGATGCAATTGCTTCTAGTAGAAGATTCGCACTATGTTTACATATTTATTTGCATTTGGTCACAATGGACTGATAACTTTTCCATGTGGAGGATTGTTGGATTTTTGTGTCTAAATCCTATAGGTTATGAATAAGAGTGGGTTGAAAGAGAAGAGGAAAAGGGAAGGTGAAAGGGGTGTGAGTAGAAGTCCCATATTGGACAAGATATGAGAAGTGGAAGGGTTTATAAGTCTCCACTTCACCTCTCTAGATTGCCTCATGGGGCACACCACTTTTGTAGAGAAGAAAGGACGCAAGTGGGCCTTGGTCCACCCCACGTGCGTGCCGCCATCTATCTAGCCCAAAATAGTTGGTCATGTTAGCCACTACCGCCTATTAGGCCAACTCGGCTCAGCTCGGTTCGATTGTGTGTGTGTGTGAGATTAGAAACAATTTTTTATTAAGCAACCCTTTTTAGTTTTTTATCCAAACAGTCACTGAATTTTTACTAATTCCTAATCAGCCCCTTTGTGTTTCTTCCAACTAGCACTAGTAACAGTTTTGGTCATTTTCGAATTGCTAAACGTTAATTTTTGAAATCGAAACACTGCAACTGGTACTTGTTCGCCACTGCAGGTCAGTTGCGTCAATTTGTCGATGGAAGTCCATCTGACTGTTTCGTCGTCTATAAATAGAAGTGTGTATGATAGAAAATCCACTTGATTTTCCAACACTTTGCTCTTATATATACAGTATACTACATTCTACCATAATCTCTTGAGGGCCATTTCTTTGGCATTTGGTTGTGTTCGTAAAGACTCATTAATAGTGTCATCGAGACATAATCCATTCTATTCTAAGAGACAATTATTCACAATTATTGGGAATCAATATAGAGGGAACAAATTGTTTTAAGGAGAAAACATCTATTGGGCTCGAATTTCATCATTTTCTTTTTTCTACATCTGATTCTCATATATTATGTGTTCTACTGTTTACTCTCTTCTATAAAATTGTTGTATATTCATAGATTGTCCCATCTTGGTTACACAGATTCTAAAGTATTTTTATAACAAAAAATTCCGTATTTTCAAAAATTTGTTGACCAATAATATTATTGACATACTTTTCTAGACCAAGTCAGATTCCAAAATCGCCCATCAATCCGGGACAAACAATGAATAACATCATGCCGAGGATAAAATGTCACATGCCAGTCTTGTAGCTTATCAAACAGAGAAACACAAAAATTCTCTGGTTGTACCTACCTACAAAAATCCTCATGCACTAACTTTATCTGTAGCAGCCAATTTTCTTCTCTGTTTATGCTGTTCGGCACCTTTATAATCCACCACTACATGGAAAAGAGAAGAATCAAGCACGCAATTCTCGCTCCTGTAAAGCAGCTTGGACACTTGCCATGATTTTCGCTATTTCCCTTCCAGAAAATCCTTCGGTTTTCACTTCTGCTTCTCTTATGATGTCATCGATCAATCCCTTGATCTCTATCTGTTGTTGTTTCCTTCTAAACAAATTTTTCAACGCACATTTTTCTAATCCAACCTGGACTGCATACTTATCTAGATAGAGTTTTAAGGAATTTGAAGCTGTCATCTTCCCCAGACGACAGGAATTCAAGAACCTCGCCGATATGTTCTGCCACAGCTGAATCAAGATCAACCAGTGGTGTGGTGGAGTCAGGAATTTATATTTATGGGTGTACAATTTGTGAAGGGATTAATTTTTTTTATAAAGGAAAGTTGTAAATGCATTAAAAAACAAATGAATATAGACAAAAAAAAAAAAAAAACTCCTTTCATTGGGTTCTAAGTAAATCATATGTGCATAAAATAAGATCAACATCTACCATCAAATCAGCAATAAACTATGAATTTTCTAAATCTTAACAAATTTCATCCGATGTCAAGAGGCATAAACTATCAATCACACTTTTGTAAAACAAAAATGGGAGAATTTTGCATAAAACCAAAGTTTTAACCACCAAATTCATTACAATTTTAAATAAAGCTAATCAATCAAATTGGACTACTCAATGATTTATGAATTAAAGAAACTATCCTTGCCAGTTTAACTAAATCACAAAAAATTTTCCGCTATTTATAGTGGCTGGTTATAAAAAAAAAATATCTTTCTACTGTTTTGAAATCACAGATAAAACTACATGTGTTTTTCATAAGGATTAAAAATTTGGGAAAATAATAAGAAATGAAAAAGGAGTGTTTTTTTTTTTTTTGGGTTTAGAGATGAGGGAGTATAAATACTAGGCTCGAACTCACAATCCCCAAAAATCAATGAAGAATAACTTAGAAGGCTGTGAGGGAGAGTGGTAAAGGAAAAAAATGGGGGTGTTTTTCATGAGTGAAACCTGGGAAAAAAAATAAGACATGAAAAGGGTCCAACCAGATTCAAAGCAAGGACCTCAGTTCTATGACCAAATGCTCTACTGCTAAGCTATGGATCCAGTAATGCTAACATGTTTTAGCTAAATAATATATATTTCAAAATTTTGTGGGTGCACTTGCATCCATAGGAATAAGTGTGGCTCCGCCACTGAACAGGACGGTTTGTGGCAAGAGCAAGGACTTGTCACCCTTGTGAAAGAGTAGCACATTCAATGCACTTCCCTGAGCTTCACTCATACCAGTCTTGTTCTTCCTGCATAGTTCATCCAATGCAATCAAGAACTCAACTTGCACTAATTTAGACTCAAATCTTTCGCTTTTCATTATGTAGCATCCATGTAATCCAGACAATAATGACAAAATATATGCTGGGAAATTAGGTCATCAACCAAATTTAATTCAAAGTTTCTTGATTCCATTGTATGCAATAGATAAGAGCAATTCTTCCTAGCTCATATATCATGAATTACAATTGAAGGAGGCATTCCTTATGATGCCGCAATGCATCACCGAGTGAAAATACTATAAAGAATGAAGATCCCAACGGATACCAAGTTATGGTTTTGAATCGACAAACGGTGGGAAATGGGAAGGAACCGAAGGATAGCTCTATGGACCAAACCAGTCAATGTTTGGGCACAATGGGCAATACCTGCGAAAATAAGTTTGATGGCTTCATTGATTATAAGGAAGATTCAAGCAACACAGAAAACATTGCTGGCCCAAAAAAACCGTGTTCACAATTGACACTGATAAAACATATTGGATTTTAGGAGAAGAGCAACACAGAAAAAGAAATTGACAAAAACACATTCAATATGAATGAGTTAAAAACATTGCTGCACTGGCACAGATATGCATCAGCTTCATCGATAAAAAGTAAAAACCCTTTTAGATTTCTCAGCCCAAACAAACAACTAATGAATCCTTGTAACAGCCTACAATCCCAATGGAGCAACATCTCCTCCAGTCATCAATGCATTGTCTAGTCACAGCATGAACATTTAGAATATATAAATTTGAAAAATAAGAAAAAAAAAAGTTGCTTATAACCCCAGCATAGTGTGTACACAATTGACAAATAGAATATATAAATTTGAAAAATAAGAAAAAAAAAGTTGCTTATATACTATACTAGCATCAATTAATATTTCCAATTATTATTACAATATAAACCATAAAATTTAATCAAATCTATCAAGTATTATGTTCCACACCGTATATGCAACCCATCTATTATCAAAGTAAAAACTAAAAAGCGTGAAATAACTGAAAAATAAAATGACAAAAGAAGTACCATAACATACAGATGTACGAAACAACTCTCTAGCAGCCATTGTTTTCCCTCTCACTAGAGAACAACAAAAAAACATGTTTATAAATGGTGCTTGATGTGCTTCTGTATTTGTAGTTGCAGATCATAGTTGCTCAATTCTTTTCTTAAGAGTGGGATGCTAAACTACACCAAATCCATCCCCCTTTTTTTTTTGAAACAGATCCAGAATCTGAATGAGTCAGGGTACTCTTGAAACGAGGAAAAATGCCTGACCAGGGGTATTTTCCTCTGGAGAAATCTCAAATCATTCATGGGTGCCCCAATATTCTATGTACATATCCCTATATAACACATGAAACTTCCCCATGTAGGACCAAAAGAGGCTTGCATAAGACATATCTTTGCCGATAGCAACTTAGAAGTATTACACCTCAAAAGTCAAGTGACAATAAATCAGCACAAATTTCAAGAGTGGTGAATATATATGAATAAGAAAGAACACGAATTAAAAAAAAAAAAACAGAGAGAGAGAAAGGCAATACTAAAAGATGAAAATCCCTAAACATGAGAAAGGTAAAATACCTGCATCCTCTTCCTTTCCAATTCATCCTCATAACGCGCCATTTGGGATTTTGTTTGTGCTTGATGCTGAGCAAGCCTTTTTTGCTCATCATATACAATTGTTTGCCTTTCCTGCCAGGCAAAGTAGACATAATCTGTGAAACAATTGGTCAGTCAGAAGTAAGAACACAAGTAATACCCACAACATCCTCAAGAAAGATGAAGTAGACATTTCATGCGTGTATGACACTTAAGAAGTCACATATTAGAGATCCTGATGGAGCTTCATTATTAGGGAGTTAGGGAATAGATCTGATGCAACCTCTCTAAGTCCAAGTAAACCCAAACCCTGTTCCCAAAGTTCACAGTAATAAAACTTCAGCCAAAAAGCTGATGGCTCCCCCTCAACTAAAAATACATCCCTTATTGGGAAGAGCCATGAGGCCCACTACTGACTAACTTCAACTAGCTATGTTCTAGATTTTCAAAAAGTAATCTAAATTTAACACGTTAAAACAAGAGTCTATATTAACCTAGAAGTTGAAACTATCAAAAATAAGAAAATGAGTTCTTCCTCCGGTGTAAGCTTGATTAAAACTGAGTTCTTCCTCAGGTGTAAGCTTGATTAAGCTGTAAAATTTTAGAAAGCTCAGAAAAGTCACTCATGGGCTATGATCTTGAATTCAAAATTCACAATTTTGGACCAGGAGTTCAAAAGACGCGCAACAGTAACAAGTAACAACTCCACTACTAGAAGAGATCAGGAAACAAAAAGGGGTAAAAGACCACCAAAAAGGGTTTTACACAAAAGAGAAAGTTACAGCTCTAAAGGGGGCCAAAACTGATCAGCAAAGAGAATATTACAGTTTATGGTTTAACCCGTAAAGCTCTAATAAAATGCATGTTCAGTAAATTTAAAGTTCATACAAAGACAAGATATGCATTTTGGTAATCTAATTCCAGCCAGTACAATCACATTGTTGTGTTGTATATGATGCAGACCATAAAGTTGAAAAATGCACAGCTCCTGACTGAGCCACAAATTCAAGTGGAAGCTAATCAGGCTATAGTTATCTGAATTCAGGATCTAGTTACAATTTCATGGTATGTGTTTGTGTATGAACAATGTCAATGTAACACAGGCTTGAACTAGGAACAATGCCTAGGGCCTACGTACCCTAGAATAGGGATCAAAGCCTACGTAGTTTGAATATACTTCCGGCGTTTAGCCACTGGGTGTGGGGGTGTGTGTTCTGTGAGAATGGAAGAATGAAATAGCATGTCCCGTTCACCAGTGGAAGGCTTTCCTATTTATAGGAGGGTTGATAACCGTCCCGAGATGGACAGTTATCAACTGTCCCTGGATATGTGGTTATCACATGTGTACGCACAACCGCCGATGGTAGTTCGCATGAGTTGGGCCTCAGGGCCCAAAGTTCCGAGATCCATAACAGTTGCCCCCCAGCCCGATAACTCAGGCTTCTAGGTTGTCGGGATGTATTGATGGTTGTACCCGGCAAAGGACAATCCGAGTTTTATAATTCTCTTTCTTGCTGGTATGGGTGTCTTGCCTCAGGTATCTCTGAAGTCGGTTATCCATATTCGTGAGCTCCCGAGATTATCTTGATCTAAATGCCGAGTTATTTTTGTCTGAGTGTCGAGTTCACAACTTTCCGGAATTCAATTCTGCAATTTTTGTCAAAGATTCTCCTTTTTTGCTGAAGTGCGTTGTTTACCGATATATTTCTTGCCAAAATGTCCGTGGTCGTACCCACCGTCACGACTACTTGTTTGTCTAAACTCTTTTTAGGTTTGGGGTGTCGTTTCATGTAACCACTATCTCCAAACTTGAGGCGACACGTTTTTCGAAAAGCCACCTTCGGTTACTGCGCTCATTAATGCTCTACGTCACACTCCACTCGTCATGATTACTTTTTAGGATTTTAGTAGGGTTTAGACCTGATCCCGTCGGTTCATTCCAAATTGTCCGTTTGAATCCTGTACCGTCGTTTCTCTGGGCACCTCGTAACCGGTGAAACGCTTGGATACCGAATCGTCATACGCTTTGGATTGTTTATAAATACAAGCGCATTGTTGATTTCATTTGTACTTCACTTTGGTGCATTTTATGTCTGATCAAGTTTTCTCTTTTCGAAGGAATTATCGGCAGAGCCTCGCTTTCTATACTTCCTCCTCCAGATTTCATCTTTCTCCAAGTCCGCAAGTAAGTTTTCTACTTGCATTTGAGTTTGTTCATCTTTATTTATCTGTTATAAGTTCTTGTTCTTTTGAGTAGCTTCCTCAAATCCCTGTTCCGTCCCTCGCTGTTTTTGTGTTTCTGGGTCTGATTTCTTGAAACATGCATTTGGTTCTTGCTGGGTATTTTGAAAGACGATGATGATTTTGAATTCCTCTCCGAAAAAGGAAACTGTCAAGAACCATCGTGAAATTGCCTCGTCTGAGTCGTTAAGATATTGGGAATTTTGGAAATTTAAAGCCATTGTTCTTCATCTTCACTGTATTGTCTTTGTGCTTTTATACGTCCTTAAATTTATCCTTAAATTCCACTGGTTTGCTTAACAATTCCCTATTGCCTACAATTTAGCACTTTAGTTGTTTTTCAAAAGATGGATCCCCGGCCTCCATTAGTAGATATGTACGGTCGGCCCATCCCGAAAGAGGATAGAGAGTTACTCCAAAGAATTCCTGGCCGAACTAAACTCTGGCTGTGGTCTATTCTTCCCACTGAGAAGGAAAAAATGGAAGATATGCTTCGTTCCTCTTGTGGTAGTGGATCCTCCCGAGGAGGTAGTTCCTCCCGAGGCCCTAGTTCTTTCCGAGGTGGTAGTTCTTCCCGAGGTGGCGGAGGAAGAAGATCTCATCAAGATCGTATAGTTCAACCTCCATCTGCTGCCTCGGTGCGCCCTTTAGTTGCTAGAAATGTAGCTCCTGACGCTTTCGCTCCGACTTGTCCGGCCGAGATCATTACACCCTGCGAAGAGTGTATGTTCAAAGCTATTGAGTCTGCTCATCTGGGTTTTGACCGAGAGGCCGAGCAAATTTTGGATCGCTGCCGTTGTAATGAAAGGCCTTGGAGATCCGCTGCCACCTACACCTCTTTACTGCCTTCAGCATCTCAAACTTCTGTAAATCCTGTGACTTCAGGTATTCCCGAGTTCTGATCCAGCCTTTTTTTTTGTCTTGTATAGGTATTTATGTCTTCTCTTTCTCATCAAACAAACCAATCCGAGACCGGAGAGTCTGCTCCTTCTGGTTCTTCGCAAATGATTACGATCATATTTATGTCTTCTCTTTCTCATCAAACAAACCAATCCGAGACCGGAGAGTCTGCTCCTTCTGGTTCTTCGCAAATGATTACGATCAACAGATATTCTGTGAGCAAAGTCGTTACTGATACAAAAAATAAGTTGTCTGCTCAGGCTATCGCTCGTGTGATTCGAGGTGGGGACGGGTATACTGTGTGCCAGCCTTCGGCTAGTGAGTCGGTAGCCTCCAGGTGTTCCAAAAAGGAAAGCAACTTCTTCTTCTTTTATAAAAACGTCATAACCCGACTTGGTGTAGAATTCCCCTTTTCTGATTTTCAAATGCAGCTTCTCCGCCATTTCCATCTTGCTCCTTCCTAACTTCACCCTAATGGTTGGGCCTTTGTTATAGCTTTTGAAAGCTTTTGTGACAAGTTCAATTTAGTCTGCTCCGTCCCCGTGTTCTGTCATTTTTTCGTCCCTTTAGAGACCAATCTTTCTACGGATGGCAATTTGCTAGAATTTGGATGGACTTCACTCCGGGCTTCGCTTGGTCGCAAATTCCTCAAGCCTTTTACCGATTCGTAGAAAGGCTTTAAGAATTCATTTGTCAAGGTTTCTGCCAAACCCGAGAATGTGCCCTGGTTTCTTCAAACCTTGGCTTCCGGGGAACTCGAAGGTCGTTTTCCCTTATATTGGACTGAGGAGCATCATAAATATGAAGCCAAGGATTTTTTGACCCCTCTTTCTGAAATGACTGCCCAAGAGAATGATACTATTGCCTTTATTTCTACTTCGGTCAATAAAGAACTTTTAATAGAATCAGCCGATTATATCGCCTGTTATGTTTGGAAACGACCCACTACGCCTGTTATATCGCCTATTATTTCCTGAATTTTGTCTAACTCATATTTTCCCTTGTTTCAGGTGATACAATGGGAAAGAGACCCGATTATCTTGATGTCATGCGCCGCTCGGACGTGGTGCCAACACCATCTCGTCCCATGACTCCTGCAGAGAAAAGAGCTGCATTGGGTCCCGAGCCATCTGATCCTCCTCCCACTAAGAAAACCAAGAGGCTGAGAAAGAAAAAGGTTATCGAGGCTGATCCAGAGAATGAGGTCGAAGCCAATGTTCCTCTGACCCTTCCCGTTCTCGAGCCTGAGAAAACGGCTTCCGAGGTCCCGGCATCTTCTTCTGGGCCTGTTGTTGAACTCCCGAAGTCATATCTTTGGGACAATAAAATTCCTTCAGGCCTTCGTGTAGGTCTCCAAGCTCCTTCTCATTATTATGACAAGAAAAAGTTGTCAACATCGGAGTTGAAGGAGCTTAAGGACTTGGAGCACTGGAACATGAGGAACGCTGGCATCTGTCATCTTGCTGCACAGCTCAAGGATTTGGTTGGAGATCAGGCAGCAGAGATAGCCTCTTTGAAGGCCGATAAGAAGACAGCAGATGACCGGGTAGCTCAATTCCAGGAGGAGCTTCATGTTGCTCTGGCAGAGAAGGAGAGCTTGTCGGATGAAATCATTATCCTGCGTGACAAGCTCCATAAGGCTGAATCTGAGGTCACCCACCACCTTCAAGTCCATGAACAGGATTTGGCTTCGCTGACGAAGTACAAGGACGAGGTTGCCAAGCTGACATCGTCTCTTGAAACTAATCAGGCAGCTCTTGAACTGGCCAATAATGATGTGGCGAAATTGAAGACAGGCGTGGTGGATGCCTTTGAGAACGCCTTGGAGCAGGCACAGTTCCTGAACCCCGGGGTCTCCTTGGACTTGCAGAAAGCGCACGTAAATGCTTATGTTGAAGGCGGTGTGTTTCACTCGGCTCCTCTTTTGGATGCTCCTTCAACTAGCTTAGGTCCCGAGGAGGCTGGCGAGGATCAACAGGCTCGTGATTGACCCTATTTTCTCTTTTCTTTATATTTTGATTTGTAACTTCAGTGGCCGTGTTGGGCTTTTGACTTGAATGTTATGTGAACAACAACTGACTTAATAGATTTTACCAAGTTGTCTCTATTTCTGTCAAACTGCTTTCCTTCTTTGGTTTGAGCAAACAACCGACGTGATCAAGGTCGATTAAAGTGCCTTAGTTATTTATTTTCAACGTTTAAATCGCTGAGTTACATGATTCACGAAAATATGTGTTTGCATCGTTCATGCATGTCTTTTTAATATGGCCATTAAGCACGATACGGTAAACACGAATTATCCAACCCGAGTTCCGTTCGTATTTCTTGGTGGCTTTGCCGCTATACGGTCATCTTTAGACTCGTATTTGGCGGATTATTCCGCTGGCGTTTTAATCGCTACATGATTTATGAATCAACTCAGAATTCATACATGTGTTTAAATGACATGATTTATGAACCAACTCAGGGTTCATACATGTGTTTAAATGACATGATTTATGAACCAATCTCGGGGTTCGTACATGTTCCGATATCTTTATCATGACTGAACTCGGCTTCGTAGCCTATTACTTCATTCATCAAATAGTCTTTGCACAATATTAGGCGAGATTAAGATCCCGCAATTAAACTTTCTAAAAAAGAAAAAAACTCGAATCATAACGAATTGAACTAAAATTTCTAGCAAAAAACTTCAACTGTAATAAGCCTTGAGCTTATCGGCATTCCAAGTTCTTTTCAGCACTTTCCCATCCAGGGCTTCCAAAACATAAGCGCTTTTTCCGAGGGCTTCTTTGATTCTGTAGGGGCCTTCCCAGTTGGCTACTAGCTTTCCATCTCGGGCATTTCTGTTGCCAATATCAGCTCTTCAGAGTACCAAGTCATTTTCCTTGAATGAGCGCGGATTAATCTTTCTGTTGTAACGAGCCATGATAAGTCGCTTTGTAGCCACATGTCACGCCCTGAAATCCCAAAGGGGTGATCGGCACGGAATATGAGAGGACTCATATTCCTTAAGCCTTAAACTTATCTACAAAATTCTAATTAATAAATAAGATACCATAATATAGAATATTCACGTGTTCCAAACAACAAAAAGGAGGTAGGGATCCTACCTATAGATTACATGGAGCATCTAGCTTATACTAATATAAAAGTCTAGGGCTATGATTACATCAACTAATAGCACTTCCAAATGGATCAGCAATCTGTGAATCCTTAAGGAGACTCTTCACTGCTCAATAGTAGGATCAAAGTCGGCAATATTATCTGAACCAAAACAAATTTTCCGGTGAATAACGACCCATTCTTATAATTTAATAAAATACAAGAGTAAATGATTTAAACATTTTTATATTTTGACAAAAGCAATATATTAATAAATCTCAATTTTTTTAAACATTACGATCATGAATAAAATAGAACTCTATAAAAATATCATTAGTCAAATAATTTTCCGTAAGGAATAAAACCTTTGATATAATATAATCAATTAAAACATAATTCGTAAAACCTCATCTTTTTGTAGGACTTCTTATAGAACGAATGACAAGCGTGGCCACACAGTCCACGAGGGTAAACTAACCAAGCATGACTCAAGGCCATGAAACAAGCATGGACACACAGTCCATGAAACAAGCATGGACACACAGTCCATGAAACAAGCATGAGAACAAATCCCATGAAAATCAAGCGAGCTCGAGATTAACCATGGTGCACCAAGGACTAACAGTACTGCTGTTAGTAACCAGCGTTCTATATTCCATCCTCTAAAAAAAAAACATTTTTCAAGCATGCTTGGGGTCAAGTCATCAAAGCAATAAAAATTCTTTCTTCAAGATAATAACAGCTCTATCTCATATTCATAATTTAATTCCCCAGCATGAAGTTGCACAAACAATATTTCAAACTTTCCTTCAAATTCAATCTATCAATAAAATTCTTTCAAAACATCAAGAACTCGTGTAAACACATTCCATTTAAAATAATAAATTCTAGCTTATAAACTTTTCCAAAATCCAAGACCATATCAATATAATATTTATCAAAACATCTCAAAAGTCTCATTTCCATTTAATTGCATAGTTATGAATTATGCTTTAAAACAATTGGAAGAAAAGTTTAATTTTTTACTCATATACTATCAACAAATATTCTTTCACAAAATCATACTTTTAAATATGAAAATTAACATGAAAGCTCAACAATAAAAAATTAGGGACGTTATTCACTCACCTGTTGCTCCTTTCGAAATTACGCCTTTACCAAAATCCCTTTTTGATCGTTTTTCTCTTGAGTTCTTGTCGATCCCTAAAATTTAAATTTCATAGAGATAAATCCTTATACATAAATACTCACCATGATATAATTAAATATCTATCATCCTACCCAAAACTCTCAACTTCTCTAGACCCATCCCAGAAGTACTTGTCCTTTAACTTTTCTGAGAATTTGGAAAATCCATAACTTGACTTGTACAACTCTAAATGGAGTGATTTCAATTTCTACTTACTCCTTGATAAGTCTATTTCCATAAATTAAAGCCACCAAATTGATTTATGGTTGAGAAAATTCCCAAGATTCAAAAACATAAACATTGTCCAGAAATTCTTCAGATTTTCTGACCAAACTTTGAGAAAACATAACTTCTTCAATACTAATCGGAATTCGACAAATTACCTATCAAATTAAACCTCTATGAGTCTACTATTTAACTGGAAAATTTCACAATTTTATGATTTTGTTTGGTCATCCCGAAATACCACGCCATTTTACAACTCCTGAGGCAAACCAGAAATTTTCTCAGATTTTGGCTCAACTTCTAAAAATCATAACTGGAGTTGTAGATCTCCGTTTTAGGTGAACCAAAGCTTATTTTAAGGCTTAAGAAATGTACTTTCTCCTGTAAAAATTTCAGACCAAAACTCAACCTCTAATTTTCGAAAATGACAGAAAAGTCATGCTCTGTTTTCAGACTACTTTGCAAAGGTGATTATCATTACATGCAACCCCATTTCATGGTAGATCTTTCACAAATCAAACCCCATACCCTTATAACAGACATGCATAGATCGAAAACTCACTTTAGAGTCAGAGAAGTTCAGAACTCAATTGAGAATAGACATGCAACCGTCAAAATATTGATATGGACTCTTTCTTTCTCTTTATCATAAGTTTCACCCATTAATACCCACAAAAACTTTTTGTGATTTCAAAACCAGTTAGGAGATCATTCAAGAGACTCACCTAAGTCCAAAATCAGACTGGCATGCACGTTTTGATGCTTCCTTCATCATCCTCCAGTGCTTCTCTCTCTCACTCTTGGTGTCTCAAACTCTCGATGTCTCTATCTCTCAGCTTCGTTCTCAGTCTAAACTCTCTCTTTCTCTAATTGTCAAACTCTCGCCTCTCACTCACTATATCTGCAAGTGTCTGAACCGAAGGGGTGAAATGAGAATTGAGGGCGTTAATATGCTTGCCAAATTAACTATTTGGTGCATGTGGGAAGTGAGGTGGCGGGAAATGAAGGATTGCTGTAGTGAGCTGTCGAACGGAAAAATAAGAGCGGAGTGAGGTGTCAGAAAAATAGCTAAAAGAGGGGTGAGTTGCTATTAACCAGAGTATATTCACGCTGGTGAGGGAATTGAATGGATTATTTAAGTGTGTGTGTTCTACCAATTGGGTTAAGGATAGTTAAATGGGTGTACGTGTTTGGCCCAAAGGTTTACTTAGTTTAGTGATAGAGAAAAGGCCTATGTCGTTTAAATGGCCAAGTGAATAATGGATGCTGATGGAACAAAAGTGCTATAATGATCTCGTTGGCCCAAAGGAAATGAAGAATGAATTACATGATGGAAGGTAAGTAAAAGATAAAATGGGCTGTGGTTATATAAATATGAAGATAGGAATTGGTGCTAGAAAATAATCCCTAATCCTAAATATGGATTTTTCTTCCTTTCATAATTTCATAATTTGTCTAGGCCGTTAAATATTATCTCTAAAATATTTAGACCAGAAATTATTCCATAATTATTTGTCCTTAATTCACGGAAAAATATGCCTTTTAATTCCAAAAATAAATTCCAAACTTCATTAATGCTAAATTTCCCTTAATCACCTCCAAATCATATTTAATTCTCAGTTTCCAAATTTTGGGATGTTATACCACATCCCTTAGGTGAGCAGTAGTGCGAACTTCGTCAATCATATCCAACTCGGCTATAATGGCCTCGTTGTTAGCTCGTTCCTGGGTGACTTGTAATTTCCTTAGGGAGGGTTCACCGATTTCCACGGGAATCATAGCTTCGCATCCGTAAGTAAGTCTGAAAGGGGTTTCCCCCGTGGATGATTGCACTGTTGTCCGACATGCCCATAGCATTGAATATAGATGCTCAACCCAATTGTCCTGGGCCTCTTCCATCCGCTTTTTAAGCCCATTCACGATCACTTTGTTTGCTGCCTCTGCTTGTCCATTGGATTGTGGGTGTTCCACAGAAGTGAAGTGATGCTTAATCTGAAAGTCAGACATAATCTTCTGAAACCCTTGGTCCACAAACTGTGTTCTGTTGTCTATGATTATTTCTGCTGGAATCCCGAACCGTGAAATGATATTCCTCTGGAAAAACTTCTGTGCTCTGGCCGAGGTTATTGTTGCCAGTGGTTCGGCCTCAATCCATTTAGTGAAGTAATCCACCGCCGCGATGAGCCATTTTAATTGGCTGGGTGCTGGTTTGAATGGTCCTAACAAGTCCATGCCCCATTTGAAGAACGGCCAGGGAGCCGTGATTGCCTGTAAATCAGATGGCGGGATCGTAATAATCTTTCCATGCTTCTGACAGCTTTCACATCTCTGGACGTGGTCCTTGGCGTCTTGAGCCATTGTAGGCCAATAATATCCTGCCTGAACAGCTTTCCGTGCTAGTGCCTTGGCACCCATATGCTGCCCATTGATGCCTTCGTGAATTTCCGCCAAAACATATTGGGCTTGATCGCTCCCGAGGCATTTCGCCAGAGGCGCATATATTCCCTTCCGATAGAGTTGGTCGTCCACCATCGCGTAAGCAGCTGCTGATTTTACCAAGTTCCTTGCCTGCACTTCATCATCAGGAATAATTCCTCGCTCCAAGTAATCCACAATTGGTTTTCTCCAGTCCTCCGAGTTTGTTATCAACATTATACAACTCGGTTCTGGTAAATTTTGTTGGACCACTGTTCTCAAGTTGCCCGGGAATTTGGTGCTTGCCAATTTTGACAGGATGTCAGCCCTAGTATTTTCTGCCCGTGGAATATGTGTCACCGTTACCGTGTCAAATTGGGCCATGATCTCTTTCACTCTGGCTAAGTACTTAGCCAACAACGGTCCCTTTACTTGGTAAGTTCCTTGAATTTGAGATGCCACTAACTGAGAATCCGTCGAAATATGCACCTTCTGGGCTCCACTTTCCTTGACCTGAGACAGTCCTACCAATAGGGCTTCATACTCAGCCTGATTATTGGATGTTGGGAAATCTAGCTGTAGAGATAGTTCTATGGCAACGCCATCCGGGTTCTCCACAATGACCCCTGTGCCGCCGCCTTGTAAATTGGATGAGCCATCCACGAAGACTCTCCAGGGTTCTGTTCTTGCTTCTTCTTGAACGAAAGTCAACTCTACTAGGAAATCGGCTAAAGCTTGTGATTTGATTGCTTGATGGGCCTCATAGACAATATCAAAATCAGACAATTCTATTGCCCAATTCGTCATCCTTCCTGCTAAATCCGGCTTGTGTAGGATTTGCCGAAGTGGTTGATTTGTCCGGACTACAATAGAATGGCGGTGAAAATAATGCCGTAGTCGTCGTGCCGCTATCAACAATGCGAAAGCCATCTTTTCAAGCTTCTGGTATCTCACCTCGGGCCCCTATAAAGCCCGACTTACAAAATACACTGGTTTTTGTTCTTGATTGGTTTCCCTTGCCAGAACCGCGCTCACTGCTTCTTCTCCCACAGATAAATAAAGAATTAGTTTTTCATTAGGTTCAGGTCTTGATAACACTGGTGGGGAAGATAGGCATTGCTTGATTCTGACGAACGCGTCTTCACAATCTGAGTTCCGTCCTCCTTGAGCTTGCTTCTTTAGTAGTTTGAAGAAGGGGAGTGATTTTTCGGTCGACTTTGGTAAGAATCTCGTTAAAGCTGCTAATCTTCCAGTCAACTGTTGGACCTCTCTCTTACTTGTTGGGGCCTTAATCTCCAAGATTGCTATGCATTTCTCCGGGTTGGCTTCTATGCCCCGGCTTGTTAACAGGAAACCCAAAAATTTTCTGGAGGGTACTCCAAAGGCACATTTCGTCAGGTTTAGTCGGATTCTGTGTCTTCTCAATTTTTCAAATGTCTGGCTTAGGTCTCGGACATGGCTGCCCTACTCCTTTGATTTAACTATCATGTCATCGATGTATACCTCCATGTTCTTCCCCAGTTGTTCTTTAAAAACTTTGGTCATCATTCTTTGATACGTTGCTCCTGCATTTTTAAGACCAAAAGGCATCACATTGTAACAATAATTGGCATTATTAGTGATGAAAGCAGTCTTATCCTGGTCATCGGGATGCATAGCAATTTGATTGTATCCCGAGTACGCATCCATGAATGAGAACAACTGGAACCCGGATGACTGATCTACTAGTTGGTCAATGTTGGGCATAGGGAACGCGTCTTTTGGGCATACTTTATTCAAGTCCTTGTAGTCGACACATACACGCCATTTTCCATTGGGTTTCTTTACCATGACGACATTAGATAGCCATGTGGTATACTGTACCTCCCTTATAAATCCAGCATCGAGTAATTCTCTGACATGTTCGTCTAGAGCCTGTCCTCGATTTGAGCCAATCTTCCTTTTCTTCTGCGCTATTGGCATTGATTTAGGTGGAATAGCCAACCTGTGACAGCAAAACTCGGGATCAATTCCCGGGATCTCGGACGGTTTCCATGCAAACACGTCCCTGTTGCTTTGCAAAAACTTCTCTAATTCTGCACGAACTTCAGGATCTAACGTCTTTCCAATTTTCGTGACTTGTTCTGGACCTTCCCCCAGGACGAGGTCCTCTAATTCCTCGCTTAGCTCGGCTCTTTGCGCCTTGTCCTCTTCCCTCAGGTCCAGCTCAACTACCTGCACTGCGCTGCTACATGTTTTTCCTTTGCTAGCCAACTTGCCTTCTTGGACTGCCTCGAAATAACATTTCCGGGAGTCCTTCTGATCTCCTTTAACTGTTACGACTTGGTTCTTCTTGTTGATGAATTTTAATTTCTAGTGATTTGATGATACCAACATGTTCCAGGAATGGATAGTCGGCCTTCCCAATATTATGTTGTAAGGTGAGGGGAAATCCACCACCACAAACTGAACCATCTCGGTCTTGAAAGCTTCCTTGGTTCCCAGAGTCAGTTTGAGGTCGATAAACCCTTTCGGACGGGTGTCTTCTCTATTGAACCCGGTTAACGTGGTCCTACATGGCTTTAGATCCTTGGAGTCCAGACTCATTAATGCATCCCAAAGAATAATGTCTACCGCACTCCCGTTGTCCACAAACACCTTCCTAACTTGACAACAATCAACTGTTCCCGTGATAACCAGACCATCATTGTGTCCGGGTACCACATTATCCAAGTCTTCTTGTGAGAATCCCAACATCGGCTCATCTGACCTCTTGTCTCTTTTGAATTTGGGATGGTCGGCAATGGACATGACCTCCTTTAGATGTTTCTTCCGCTGATTTGAAGAGTCTCCCCCTCCTCCAAGGCCATCGACGATCCCGTTGCATACAAACTTTGATTTAGGGAATTCGTCACCATTGCTTCGTCCATTTTTGTTACAATCTTGTCTCTTCCGTCCTTCAAGCGGACTCCTGCTTTTGTTCTGCCGGCCTTGAGTTTGTATTACATATCGGCGGAGTTTTCCTTCTCGGACGAATTTCTCAATTGCATCTCTCAAATCCCAGCAGGCTTCTGTCGTGTGTCCATTCTGGTCATGAAATTCACAATATCGGGATCTATCTAAGGGTTGATTGGTCCGCATTGGCCGCGGCCGTTCCACATTCTTCATTTCTGTTAAGGAAACTTCTTTCCAAATCTGTGCTCTAGGCAACTTCAATGGCGCATACCTGTCGTATCGTCCTTCGGCTCAACTTCCTCGAGGCCCTTTGTCCCGGTTTCTGACATCTCGCCTGTTTGAATTATATCGGTCTTTACCTCGGGGAGGGGATCTTTTAGATGACTCTCTAGGTGGCTGATTTATTGCTTCCATCTGCTCCATCTCTATATACTGTTTCATGCGATCTCGAAACTCGGTTAAGGATTTCGGGCGGCGCTTCATGATTGACTTTTTTAGTGGTGAACTTTTATCTAGACCCGCCATCACACAATGTAACTGTACGTCCTCTTTTAACCCAGGAACCTGCAATGCAGTACTATTGAACCATTCCAAGTATTTTTGGAGGGTTTCCCCAGGCGCCTGTCGTACTTGATCAAGTTGGAACTCTGTCTTTGGTTGCTTCCGACTTGGGGTTAAATGAAGCAGGAATTTGTTTTCCAAGTCTTTGAGGTCCGGGATTGAATTGGCCGGTAAACTGTTGAACCATATCTGCGCAGGTCCTCGCAGAGTTCCTGCAAATAAATGCGGTATGATTGGTCCCGAATATCCTTTCACCATAATTTCCATCTTGAAGTTGCCGATATGAATTTGCGAGTCTTGGTTGCCATCGTATTTGGGAAAATCCTTCGTGTCAAGGCATTTTGGATAAGGCGCTGCCTTGATCTTTTTAGTGAAAGGAGTTACCACTTTCTCATCATCGTCCGAACTTGAGTACGCTGAGGAAGATATCGTACGTTCCCTGGATGAATTCGGGTCCCTGACAGGTTCTTTGTCCTTTCTTTACGTCCTAGTTGACGCTTGATCTCGCCTGGTACTGCTAGCTTCTTCGTGACTTGCAGTAGCTCGACTTCGTTCTTCACCTCGGCCATCTTCCACAGATCGCCTGGCGCGTCTATCTCGGTCATCTTCCCTAGATCGCCTAGAGTGTCTCTGGTGTCTACTTCTTTCTCTGTCATTTCCACGCCCTGGTTGCGCTTCGCGGGATGGAGAGCCGCGTCGACTTGGTCCCGAATTATCCTTGTCGGTCCTAGTGTTCAGCTTATCAACTTGCCCGGCGTATTGTTCAAAAAGCTTCCTCCATTCTTCATCACGTCGGTCCATTTCCTCCTTTTGCATTCTAGCATTTTCTTGGATTTGAAGATTGTGACGATTTTCCATCCCTTCCATTCTGCTCAAGATGGACCCTATTGTATTCTGTAACAAATGAATGTCCGGGTTAGTAATTTGGATTTCTACCTGTGGACTGTCCGGAGGGACTTGGGTGTTTTCGCACTCTAACACGTCGTTTTCTGGGATGGGGGAATTGGCCGTATTCGACACCTCTACTTCAGTTTCCACTGTTACTTGATCCATATCAACATCGGTAGGATCTTGGTGTACCACTTGTTCCATTTGCTGTCCTTGTTGTTCTTCTGACACTTGAGTGTGTCGAGTTGCTAAAGTTCGTTTTGTCCTTGCCATCGAATACGTAACTTGAAAATCTCGTGGTCAAACCTTTCTGGTCCCCACGGTCGGCGCCAAATGTTCGTGTATGAACAATGTCAATGTAACACAGGCTTGAACTAGGAACAATGCCTAGGGCCTACGTACCCTAGAATAGGGATCAAAGCCTACGTAGTTCGAATATACTTCTGGCGTTTAGCCACTGGGTGTGGGGGTGTGTGTTCTGTGAGAATGGAAGAATGAAATAGCATGTCCCGTTCACCAGTGGAAGGCTTTCCTATTTATAGGAGGGTTGATAACCGTCCCGATATGGGCAGTTATCAACTGCCCCGGGATATGTGGTTATCACATGTGTACGCACAACCACCGATGGTAGTTCGCATGAGTTGGGCCTCAGGGCCCAAAGTTCTGAGATCCATAACAGTATGCTTGCATTTGTTTAAACTCTGCAACTTGACAGCCATTCAATAAACCACCCGATTATTAAACAGGGTTTGATTCAATGTAAAAACGAGACCAACTTATAGTTACTTCAATGCAACTTATAGATACTTCTAAATACTAACTAGTGCTAAAAAAGGACTTCAGGATCTTAAAAAATTATATTAGGATCTTGAAAAAATATCTTGAAGTATATTTTTTATACCAGTTAGTACCTAAAATATTTTTTCAAGATCGTAATATAATGTTAGGAACTAACAATTTAGGCCTCCAAAATACCACTGAATCAGTTGAATATTATTGATAAAAAGGGGCACAATCTGATATATTAACTTATAACAAGGTTACAAGCCTTTGCCAGGAGCAAATCCACTCCTAAACAGCCAAGAAAAGCCCAGGTTATTCACTCAACTTGATTCTCTTCTCCTCCTCCTCTCTCCAAAATATTCCATGCCCCCACCCCCTCACTTCTAACGGCTCATATAAGCAAAAATAGAGGAGCTTACACGGTCCCTCATGAGCCACCCTAGTAGCATCTATCCTACTCTTACTTCAAAAAGAAAGTAAAAACAAATGGTCAACCCCTGCAACCCTAAAAGGCATCTTGCCTCCTGTTAGTTAAATCTACCTTGAAGACCGTGCGAAGACCTTGCTAGTCGTAGGGAAGGGTCCTTTCATTACCTTCCCCTAAAAGCTTCACCTTGTCCTCAAGGTGAGAGGTAGAGTTTTCAACCAGAGAGCTCTTTAATGGAGTCAGAACAGTAGCTGAACCTTGGGTTGCTTGTGTAGCTCTCTTCCAACAATCTGCATTAGGCTTGTGTAGATATAAAGCCGTCCTTGTATTTAGATTCGTTGCAACTCCACTTTCACCAATTTCTTCTTCTGCTTGTAAGGAGAATTGAAGCCACTTACTATTCTTCCTATAGGCTGTTCTTATTTTCTCAGCAGAGTTTAAAACAACACCCTGATCTTCCATATCAGTGAAGCTTGATTCAACAGGTTCAATTCTATTAATTTTTCCCGCAAGCCCTTTGTTGGTTGGCCCCAAAACTCTTCCAGCACTAACCCCCGCATCAATGTCTTCACAGACTTTAGTAGATGCAACCTCATTTCTCTTGTCCACCCAGAAGATTAATTGAACCAGAACAAAACTAACAGATGCCATCTTGGGATATGCATTCACCCAGAACCTCTTAATTGCTTTGAAGTGTTCGAATGAAGCAAACCAATTATAGTTATCAAACATCCACCCATAGTAAGCAAACTCCTTTGTTTCCCTTTGTTTTACTATTTCCACATCAGTCAGAGGGAAAAATGTACCTGGTTTGGCCACTGCAACAACTGCTCCAAGTGCAATTCGCTTAAGTTGATGGTCTCTCCAATATGTTTCTTTAAAAATCTCAGCAAGCCAAAGAAATTCTCTAGACAAACCCAAACCCATGATAGGAGAAATGAAACATGTAAAGATCGCTAAGACTAATGCCCGATTTAGGCAAAGAGCAGAGTTATACCCCCCATCACTTGCTGCATCAACATCCGATAAGGAAGAAACAATTATTTCCTTGCTCGACTCATCCCAAAATAGCGCTTCAATATCAGATGAGAAGGAACAAATTCTTTCCCTGCTTGACTCATCCCAAAACAGCGCTTCTATTACATCAAAGCACTTAAATTCAGAAGTTAAATGAGCACAGGTCCCTCCTATTGTTGTATTCATGTCTAATAGAGGAGAAAACATGGTCGGCTCGATTGATAAGGCCAGTAAAAACAAAACCACAGCAATCCCACTCTTCTTCATTTTTGCTGTTCCAATTGTCTCGTCTCGACCGGAATCATCCTTTTTGATAAGCAACAAATGATGATGCCTTGTTGGTTGCTTCTTGCTTGGCCGTAACAGCTCATGAGGGTCCAAAGCATCCCCAACCTTACCTTGAGTTGCTGTATCGGCATCTCGACAGTGAAGAAACTCCCCAAGAAGCTTTGACGTGGTGGATGAGATTGAAAGCTTCTTCCTTGTAGATGCATCAGCACCAAACATTGAGAAAAACATCATTGGTCTGCTATATGTTGCCGGTAGAAGAGATTTCTTTTGGGTCATCAAAAGTGGGGATTGCAGAATCGATTGCAGGAACGATGCCCTTAGTACTTTTTGTCGCGTGTGTTAGCTGGGGGTAATAACAGGATTGGGCCAAAAAATATTTAGGCTCGATAGTGAAACATTGGGTTTTGTTAAACCTAAAGCCCTTATCTTTCTCTGGAATCTGGTTCCTTTCATCTGTCTCCAACACCGACTCCGCAACGTCTAGCAGTAGCAGCATCATTGGAATCGACAAATTGAACCATACCTTCCACCGGTCTCTTTGCCACTTACCATATCTCCAGCATCGTGCTTGGGTCCTTTCGACAGTCCTTCCCTTCTTCATCACCTTATTAGATTCCCTTGCCGCAACGTTTAGATATGGAATGTTTCTAGAAACGTGAGGCTCGGCTGGGTCAACCGAAAAGCTTTCCACTGTCATCTTTTCTCTTTCGTTGTCACCAACAATTTCTTCAAACTTTTCTTCTGCTGAAAAATGTTGTAACTTCAATTGTTGTTCAGCTTCCAAGTCTTTACCGCTTTCTATTTCTGGTTCGTTTGGCCTCTTCTCATCATCATTGCCCAATATTAGCTCTGATATCTTATTTGCTTCAACAAGTTTCTCCCTTTCATTTGATTTTCTCATCACTGCAAGCCTTTTTGCCTCAATTTGTGCCTCTGATTTCTGGGTAAATGTAATTCCTTCCAACATCTGCCTCAACTCTTTGAGACTAAGCACACTCAAGTCTTTCTGCTCCATTCTTCCCTAGGATCTCACTGCTTTGATACCAATTGTTAGGAACTAACAATTTAAGCCTCCAAAATACCACTGAATCAGTTGAATATTACTGATAAAAAGGGGCACAATCTGATATATTAACTTATAACAAGGTTACAAGCCTCTGCCAGGAGCAAATCCACTCTTAAACAGCCAAGAAAAGCCCAGGTTATTCACTCAACCTGATTCTCTTCTCCTCCTCCTCTCTCCAAAATATTCCATGCCCCCACCCCCTCACTTCTAACGGCTCATATAAGCAACAACAGAGGAGCTTACATGGTCCCCCATGAGCCACCCTAGTATCTCTAATCCTACTCTTACTTCAAAAAGAAAGTAAAAACAAATGGTCAACCCCTGCAACCCTAAAAGGCATCTTGCCTCCTGTTAGTTAAATCTGCCTTGAAGACCGTGAGAAGACCTTGCTAGTCGTAGGGAAGGGTCCTTTCATATAACTTTTTTAAGATCATGAAGTATCTTTTCAGTACCAGTCAGTATCCAGAAATATCCTTTTAGTACCAGTTACTACCCTGAAATATTTTTAAAACATCATAAAATAATTTTTCAGGATTATTAAGTATTTTCTCAGTATCGGACAGTATTCTAAAGTATCTTTTAAGTACAGTACCCTGAAATATTAAAATTAAAAAAAAAAGAAAAAAGAAAAAAGGCAAACAGCTGACTGATTTTGTGCTAAAACAGAAAGGACGCAGCAGACGCAAAGAGGCATCGGAGACAAGCTTGATCCGTTTATCTCCATCAAAACTTTGCTTGAGAAAACTATTGCACTCGTGGGATGAGTCCCTGACGTAATCAGCGCCGGTGATGGGTTACACTAGTACAAAAAAGGCTTTTAAGACCGCCTCATTTAGAGTGGACTATCGACGGCCGGTCTTAAAAGTATGACCGGTGACAGTTTTGTAAATATAAAGAACTTTAAAGTTATGATTGGTGGCAGTTTTGTAAATATAAAGAACTTCTTGGACCGAATCATTTAGTAATGGGTCTTAAATATATTATTCAGACCGCTTAGAAAAACAACCGGTCTTAAAAATGTTATTAAAAAAAATTGAAATATAAAAATTCTTTATAGAGAAATCTCGAACAGGCTGACTTATTTTTTCTACGGTCCAAAATAATAAGGAAAAAATTAAATTAAACTTTTAAGACCGGATATATATAACAAGAGGTCTTAAAAATTATACTTTTTAGCCGGACAAAAATCGCGCCCGATAGTAATACTTTTAAGACCGGAGTTTTAAATAGGACGGTCTTAAAACGTAATCTTTAAGACCGTTGTTTTTGTTCATCCGGTCTGAAAAATAAACCGCCAAATATATCTTCGCGCGAAACGTTGCCTTAAGACTTACGTTGTATCTCTGAACTCTGAAACCCCTATATCTTCGTGCGAAATCCATAAGACTTAGTTACGTTGTACCTCTGAAACCCCTCTTGTTGTTGTGAAGCCACTCTTCCTGTTGCATTACCACTCTTCCTCACCCACGTACCAGTATCCTCGCTTACTCTCTCAGTTGCTCAGGCATTCATCTCTTACTGTCTCAAAATGAACGGTGAAGACGATTCCATTCGTGTTTCGGGATCGCCAGTTAATGGTGTGGGTCAGAACGAACCCTCCTCCACTGACAATGTGCCTCCTAACCGCCCTGCACGCCATGGTAGAAGAGGCACACGAATGATGGATGTATCTCTAAGTCGGACTTCTGGGTCAAGGCTAGAGATTCTGTTCGATGAAAAGTTGCGGCCTTACGGTCCTAATAAAAACAAATATAATAGTTTTGTCGGCTATCTTGAACGCAGCAAGGTTAGCATCTTGGAAGATGAGTGGAAAAGTGTTAACTTTGAAAAAGTAAAGCAACCTATTTGGGACACTATCCGGCTTACATACATTGTCCCTGACTCTGAGGAGTTGAAAGTCAAGACATTGTCCTATTGTGCTGATCGGTGGAGGAAGTTTAAGACCTCTCTCGCTAACAAATATATTTTTTACGAGGTTCCGCCTGCCAATCAGCCTTGGGAACAATACACATTTATTGATGAATGAATTTGGCAACAATTTGTTCGGCTGCGGACCACTCCTGAAGCTCAGGTGAGTCTATATTTAGTTTTGTTTGCTTATGTAACCTGTGAGCTTATATTTGTTCATCTAATCTTGTTAGTTAAATTATATTGTTTGGTGTGTGAATAGAAGTATACATTTCCTGCCTTTGCCTATGCAAGTCTGATATGTAAACCCTGAAAAGGTAAAATACTAAGGAGGTAATTGTGTAATGGTTTGTCTTGCAAAGGAGGAAATGAATAGTCTTAAAAGGGGGAAACTTTATATACCCAATTGTTACTATCTAATGTGGACGTACTGATGATCCCACTGAATGCCTTAAAAAGGATCAAGTTTGTATTATTCTGTAAGCATAATCCTCTGTTTTTTCTTGTTCTATCTACCTAGCAGTACAAAACATAGCTCTTTTGTAAGCATAATTCTCTTTTGTTTCTTAACCTATCTACATCTTCCTTAAATAATAAAATGTTGAAACTTGATCAAGTGAATTTGACTAGTGTTTGAGGTTCATATCAAGCAGAAGTTCTCTAATTTCTGTTAGTGAGATGGCTGGAATTCATAATTAATAGTTGTTTTCAATTCTGATTCACAGCAAAGAAGGGCAAAAGCACAGGAGATAGAGAGAAAGAATGATTGCCCGCATAGGGCTTCTCGCGGCGGATATGAAAGGGCTGAAAAGGAATTGATGGCGGCCAAGCGGAAGAGGTTGGAAGATGAAGAAGAATCCAATCCTGAGGCGGTGCATGGTCCACCATCTCCAATACGTCGCGAGGATTTGTGGTTGCACATTCGGCAAAAGCCCAGTGGCTCCTACACGAGTGAACAAACTCGTGTAGTTGCTGAAAAAATTGTAAGTATCGTTATTGTTGTCATTTTTTAGTTAACATGATTCATTACTAAGCTTCTCGTTATCTGTACCTTACAGGAAGATCTTAAGAAGAAAGAGGCAGAGGGATCTTTCGTGTCGTCCGGTAGGAGTGATGTTCTCACGGCTGCCACCGGAAAACCGGACCACGGTGGGCGTGTAAGGGGGGTTGGAGGACGGGTAGGCCTGAAGGTATTCTTTGGTTCATCCGCCAAACACCATAGGAAAGAGGTGGTTACCCGGGAGGAGATGGATCAGACAGTGGCCAAATTAAATGAGGAGATGGATCAGACAGTGGCCAGATTAAATGAGGAGGTAGCGGCTAAAGAAGCAAGGCATCAATCTAATATGAGCAAGTTGAGGGAGGAACTGAATCAGGTGAAGCTTCTTTTGAGCTCTCGTCCAGAGACCAGTGTTCCCTTCACACACTCATCTGCAACTGTGTAGCAGAGCACTAGAGGGAGCTGCATTGTTGGACAGTCAGAGCAACCTTGTGACCTTTATGTGGAGGATCCTGATATCATGATAGACAACTATTGGTTGCAAGGGGGACTGTCCACAACTCATTGGGATCAACTGTACACCACCAACCAATGTCTGATGATGAAGTCAGAGTGTCAGTTGAAAAGGTGATCATTGATGCACCCCTCCCTCTCCCAACTGATGAGATGAAGATTGTGAGTGATGTCAAGGGAACCTTCATCTCCTGGCCAGTGAAGCTTGTACATGTCTATACTCCTCCCCAAGCTTCAACCCCTCGTCCTCAAGTTCCAGCCTCTCGTCGAGCTCAATCCCTTCCTCCTCAGGTTCGATCCCCTCCTCCTCAGGCTCAATCCCCTCCTCCTTAGGCTCGATCCCCTCCTCCTCAGGCTCAATCCCCTCCTCCTTAGGCTCGATCCCCTCCTCCTCAGGCTCAATCCCCTCCTCCTCGAGCTTAATCCCCTCCTCCTCAGGCTCAATCCCCTACTGCTAAGTTGACTGGCCACGAAAAAATAACCAATACGGTGAAAGGTGGACGTTTTAAAACTGTATCGAGGTCTGTCACTGAAGTAGTAGGCGACACAAATCCCTTACCAGTCCAAATTGACACCGAAGATATTGACTCCCTGCTGCTTCCCAGACAGGAGCTTACTGATGCAATTATTCAAATTTGGATAAAGTAAGTATGTTCTTCTATGAGTAATTTAAATGCATCGTTTAGACACACGTACATATATATACGAATTCCCTGATTGATATAATTATTGTAGGTTCTTGCATCAACAATTGGAGAATGAGGGCAGGAGCGACGATTTTGGATTCTTGTGCCCACAAATTATGAGTCAAACAACCATGAAGCAAAGACAAGAATACATATCAAGGAGGTTGTGTAATGTGAGAAGAAAGGTGTACTTGTTGCCATTCTTCCACAGGTACATATTACAAATCTTGTCTACAAGTCACTTAATTCTGCTACATGCCTACATATATCACTGAGTATACTTTACTGCTGTGAATTTTCAGCCGCCACTGGCAGTTGGTCCTCATGTGCATGGCCGAACAAAAAGTTATCTTCCTATGCTCCACTCACGATCAGCCAGAGCCCACGTTGGTCCAGACCATCAACGAGTAAGCATGTCATTTTGATTCTCCTGTTAGAAATTTCTGCTGTGAATTTTCAGTGAATTAAATATGCCTTTTTGATGATAGTGCCATGAGGACCTTCCAAATTGAGGCACTCCATACGCGTCCTGCAAAGGCCAAATAGCCTAAATGGCTCAGACCAGAGGTTGGTACAATATAATATTTGTAAACCTGTCAACTGCCTTGTGAACTTGTATATATATTACTTATATATTTCTTGTTCTTTTTAGACTCGTCGGCAACCACATGAGTCCAACCTATGTGGCCAATACATCATGAAACACATGTATAATGTTGTCACTACAGGAGAAACTAAATTATTTGCAAAGGTAAATATTTGATGTTACATATTATGCACGCAAGTTAATTCAGTTTCTGGCTTAATGTTACATCTGAAATATGGACGCAAGTTAATTCAGTTTGTGTCTTTGATGTTACAGACGTTTCAATGCCCTACCCCCTTCTCGGATGCTGAACTTGAGCACATACGCGAATTATTTTGTCAATATCTATATGACTTGATCTTAAGTAGTGATCAGGGACAATAATTAATGATTTTATTCATTTGTAAATATTCTGTAAAATTTGATTATTTTTTCGAATTGTAAATAATACACAGGCAATGTAAAATTCAATAGATAAATTTTTTTAATTTTTCGAACAATTTTCTTGTGTCCATTTTGGGGTATCTGAAATTGGATGGTGGATATAGCTATTTAGTACGCTTGAAATTTGAGGTTCAGGATGATGTAAATAAATAAGCAAGTTCGCGACTTTAGGACTGTATATGGGTAAACTTCCGGTCCTAAAAGTTGTCGATTTAAAAAATATGAGAATTTTAGGACCGCATGTTGTATACTTCCGGTCCTAAAAGTATTGGCCAAAATATTGGTGAGACATTTAGGACCGTATGTTTTAAAATGGCGGTCCTAAAAGTGTTTGAGACTTTTAGGACCGTATCTCCTTTTACCGTCCGCTCCTTATAGTCTTCCTTTAAATGGAGTTCATTCGCTTTTCGGACAAATTAATTAGGTTTCAAGGCAACCGAGGTTCTGGCGTTCTGCTCAAGTTCAGGACCTTCTTTGTCGTCGATGTTACCTCTCCAGATTTAGATTATCGGTTTCCCTTTTCTTTGTCCCTTTTCTTTTTGTTGGAAAAAGATGAGAGATATTGAAAAGGACACTTTGTTTCTAATCTTGGGAGGTAAAACCGATTACAACGATGGTCCAACCTTGAGAAGAATTGTCTTTGTTTGTTCCCCTTCTCGAATAAGGTAAACGTTCTTTTTGTTTTGTTGGTTTGATCTTAACCGTATATTGTTGGATATTTTAATGTGCGAGCTTTTAATGTTGCTCAAACACACGAGGGCAATGTTTTGTTTTCTTCATTCTTGTCGGAAACAGAAAGAATCTTCTGTTGGATCTTAATTGTCGTTGGATTTTTTAATGTGCAGTTTTTAAATATTGAGACTTTTAGGACCGTATATTGTAAAATGACGGTCCTAAAAGTGTTCAAGACTTTTAGGACCGTGTCTCCTTTTACCGTCCACTCCTAATAGTCTTCCTTTAAATAGAGTTCATTCGCTTTTCGGACAAATTAATTAGGGTTCAAGGCAACCGAGGTTCTGGCATTCTGCTCAAGTTCAGGACCCTCAATGTCGTCGATGTTACCTCTCCAGATTTAGATTATCGGTTTCCCTTTTCTTTGTCCCTTTTCTTTTTGTCAGGAAAAGATGGGGGATATTGAAAAGGACACTTTGTTTCTAATCATGGGAGGTAACACCGACGACAATGACGGTCCAACCTTGAGAAGAATTGTCACTGTGTTTGTTTTTATTCGAATAAGGTAAACGTTCTTTTTGTTTTGTTGATCTAACACACGAGGATAATGTTTTGTTTTCTTCATTCTTGTCGGAAACAGAAAGAATCTTCTGTTGGATCTTAACTGTAGATCGTTGGATTTTTTAATGTGCGAACTCTTTTAGGACCCTATATTGTAAAATGACGGTCCTAAAATTATTGACTAAATAGATAATTAGGACCGTATATTTTAAAATGACAGTCCTAAAAGTATTCGAGACTTTTAGGACCGTAGCTCAGGTAACCGTCCGCTCCTAATATTTTTCTTTCTTTTTTTTTTTGGACTGATGATAGTCTTCCTTTAAATAGAGTTCATTCGCTATTCGGACAAATTAATTAGGATTCAAGGCGACCGAGGTTCTGGCGTTCTGATCAAGCTCGGAGCGTCATTGTCATCGATGTTACCTCTCTCGAATCAAATTATCGGGGTTTCCCTTTTCTTTTTGTCGGAAAAAATGTGGGAGATATTGAAAAGGACACTTTGTTTCTGATCGTGCGAGGTAAAACTGACGATAATGACATTCCTACCTTGAGAAGAATTGTCACTGTTTGTTTTTATTCGAATAAGGTAAACGATCTTTTTGTTTTGTTGGTCTGATCTTAACTATATATTGTTAGATTTTTTAATGTGCGAGTTTTTAATGTTGATCAAACACACGAGGACAATGTTTTGTTTTTTTTCCTCCTTGTCGGAAACAGAAAGAATGTACTGATCAGAAGGATAAAGGCGATCGAAAAAGGAAAGTAAAAAATTTATTATATTTTTAAATGCTGCCCCATGGGGGGCAGCGAAGTACATGATAAAAAAACATAAAAATATTTACTCCTCCCCATCGTTGTCGGAGGGGAGGGACTCATTGGAGGGGTCGGTGACGTCGTCATCCATCGGATTGTACTCAACGTCGTGGGTGTCGAGTATCGCGTTCATCTTGTTGTTGATGGCGTGGTAGACCTGAGAAAGCTGGCCCTGTCGTCGATTTATATGATCGACGCGGGCCAGGAGGTTTAGCAGCAGCTCTTTGGTGGTGGGGTTCGAAGGCAAAGGAGGAGGGTAAGGATTGTTACGCCCAGCGGGTGGAAGAAAAGGAGGACCTGGTGGTGGTGGAGGACGTTGGGGTGGTGGAGCAGCCATTGTAGAAGTGATGATGAAGAATGTAAAGAAAGTAAAGTAACAATGGGTTTAAATAGAGAACCCATCCGGAGTGAAACGCCGGAACCTTTAATGAGCAGACGCATAATTCATCAGAATACGAGGCGACGCCTAGTTACGTTGGGAAGTTTATCTGGAAGCCGAAGAGATCCTCTGATAGAGTGTAAGGATACGACTCTGCTATCGGAATTTGAAACGTTGAACTTTTTTGTAGGACCGGAAAACTGATAAAAGATCGGTCTTAAAAGTAATTTAATTGAATAAAAAATAAATAATATACTTTTAGGACTGGAGAAATGATAAAACGTCGGTCTTAAAATTAATTCATCTAAAAAATAAATAATATTTATAAAACTCGCTCGTAAAGTAGACCATTCAACTTTACGGGCGAGTTTTATAAATATTATTTATTTTTTAGATGAATTAATTTTAAGACCGACTTTTTACATTTCTCCGGTCCTAAAAGTGTATTTTTTATTCAATTAATTATTTATACTTCTCTGTCCTAACACTCCTTAATAACTTGCCGCTCTACCTCGTAACTCCAAACTACGAACCTGTTTGCGCTTATCTGAGAACTGCTCTCTGCCTTTATTAATAAACTCCTCATACCTCTTTACGCCAACCGCTCCAACCATGGTTAGATACAAGAGAACCGCTCGTAGGGGTGCTCTTACTCCTGATGCTCGTGCCTTCCGTTGATCGTTATACGGTGCGCCTCCTCCATCGAGAGTGCGTTCTATTGAAACAGAAGAGTCTCGGGTCGTTGGACCCATTGTTATTTCTGATGATGAAGAGATTGTCGCACCCCCCCTCCAGCCTTCCGTCCATGAAGAGGTTCCTGCTCCACCTCTCCAACCAATTGGCCCCAGCACGCCTACCGATGACTCTCGTCCTCTTTCCTCCAACGACCTGATACGAATAAGACGAGAACTTGCTGATATCCGTCGGGAAATTAATGCTGCTCAAGCTGAGATTGCCTGGGCTTTGAAGGATAACAAGCTTTGATAATTTTCTGCATTTTTTTTTCCTTTTTTGGCAATGTGTACTAAAATATTCAAGTAATTAATAATAGCATTAATTAAGAACCATAATCTTGTCTCTTTTTAATTTCTTGTTCAAGTAATTAATAATAGCATTAATTAAGAACTATAACCTTGTCTCTTTTTAAGTTATTGTTCAAGTAATTAATATTGATATTAATTAATTAGCATTGATAATTTTCTGCGCTCGCAGCCAAAGGCCCAAGGCCAATACTTTTTTATCTGGAAAATTAACTTAGGTCCGGAGTATTATAAAACTATGGTCTTAAATATTTAGAACCGGACAGGATAAGAATTCGGTCTTAAAAGTAACACTTAAAAATTCAATGTAAAATATTTAGGACCGGATGCTTTATAATTAATCGGTCTTAAAAAGTCCAAATATAAAACATATCCCTGTCGCGCGGAAAATTAAATTTCCCTCTCTGAATTTCTCTTGTCGCGCCGAAAGGGATTACTGAGGAGGTTCTGACTCCAGTGGTTGTGTGTTGCTCCGTCGGTGCTTTGCGTTGCTCTCCCGACAATCACTTCCTCGTTCCTCAGCTAAACTTAGACCAAGCTGTAAGAGGTTTTTCGGTTATATAACTTCATAGTTTTCCTACTTATCGTTCTGGGTTTTTCTTGAGTTGAACGAAATCGATGAAATGCTCTTGTGGGCTTCTCTGTTGTTAATGAATATTCTATTTTGAAGATTATATTTGAACTTGAGACCTACCCAACTGACCAACAAATGTTTTTAGGGTACTCTTGCTGTCTCCAACATCAACGTTCGTGGCGGGAGAAGAAATACTCTTATTTGGCATTTGAATTTATATGCTACAGGTGAGTCCACAACACCTTCTTGCCAAGCATTTAAATTTCCTAATCATGCATTTATTTTGCTTCAGGAGTATTTTAGTTTGGCTTCACTATGATATTGATGACCAAAAGTGATTCTTCGTTATGCATATATTTTGCCTTATTATATACGTATGTTAAATCTTTCCATCCATAGGAATTCTACTATGGATCATAGTTGGATAAATGCTTTATGGACGAGCGTTGAATATCAGAATGGGGTGAGAGACTTTATTGAATTTGCTAAACAAAATGCCAATGATGATAGTGGGAAGTTTTATTGTCCTTGTGTAAAATGTTTGAATGAGAGGCGACTAAGTCCTGAAGTTATACGCACACATTTAATTTGTCATGGATTTTGTAAGACGTATACAGTATGGGTATGACATGGTGAAAAAATAGCAAGTGGGTCTCAACATGGGGAAGTGGCCTTTGATGATAATGACACGGATATGGACGATCGCATAGAGGACATTATTCGTGATGTAGGAGAAGAGGCCTTTCAACAATCACATGCATATGGTAATATGTGCAGTGATGCGGAGACCCCGCTATACCTAGGGTGTCAAAAATACCAATTGTTGAACGCTGTATTAAAATTGGTAAGCTTGAAGGCATGTCATGGATGGAGTGACAAGAGTTTTTCTGAAATGCTTGAGGCTTTTAAGGACATGCTTCCGGATGATAATATGTTGCCGCATCGATACTATGATGCTAAGAAAATACTTTGTCCACTGGGGATGGAGTACAAAAAGATCCATGCATGCCCAAATGACTGCGTATTGTATAGAAAAGAGTTTGAAGAGAGGCAGAATTGTCTGATATGTGAAACCCCAAGGTACAAGTCAAATAAGGGGCCTACAAAAGTGTTGTGGTATCTTCCAATCATACCAAGGTTCAAGCGGTTGTTTGCGAATGAAAATGATGCAAAACATTTGCGGTGGCATGCAGATGAGAGGATTTCTGATGGAAAGCTCAGTCATCCAGCCAATTCTTCTCAATGGAAGAAAATCAATCAATTATTTCCCAACTTCGGCGAAGAACCTAGGAACCTTAGGCTTGCCCTTAGCACGGATGGCATGAATCCATATGGAAGCCTTAGCAGCGTACATAGTTCATGGCCTGTACTCCTCATTATTTACAACTTATCTCCTATGTTATGCATGAAGAGAAAGTACATCATGTTGTCTATGTTGATTTCGGGACCAAAACAACCCGAAAATGACATTGATATTTACCTTCAACCCTTGATCGAAGACTTGAAGGAGTTATGGGAAGAAGGTGTTGATGTTTTTGACTTTTTCAAGAAGGAGGTCTTCAAATTGCGAGCCATGATATTCTGTACTATAAACGACTTCCCAGCTTATGTTAACTTGTCAGGGTATAGTGTAAAGGGCCATAAAGCATGTCCAGTTTGTGAACAAGGCACATGCTACCATCAGCTCCAACATGGAAGAAAGACGATTTATCTTGGACATAGGAGATTTCTTAGACGGGGCCACCCATATCGTCGATTAAAGAAAGCCTTCTTTGGTGGCCAAGAATATGAAGATGCTCCGCTGCCATTGATCGGGGAGCAAGTTTATGAGAAGGTGAAAAATATCAATGCCATCCTCGGCAAGACAGCCAAGAGTAGGAAAGATACAAATATATGGAAAAAGAGATCTGTATTCTTCGATCTTCCCTATTGGCGCAATCTTGATGTGAGACACTGTATCGATGTCATGCATGTGGAGAAAAACGTATGTAATAGCATTGTTGGCACGCTTCTCAACATACAAGGTAGTTCCAAGGATGGTGTGAAGGCAAGATTGGATTTGCAAGCAATGAGAATATGTGAAGAGCTACATCCAAAGCCGTATGGGACGAGAACTTATTGTCCCCCGGCTTCTCATACTTTGTCTAAGGATGAGAAACGTAGTTTTTGTGAGTGTTTACATGGCACAAAAGTTCCCTCGGGGTATTCTTCTAATTTTAAGAGGCTTGTATCGATGAAGGACTTGAAATTAGTAGGCCAAAAATCGCATGATTGTCATGTCTTGATGCAACAGCTACTCCCAATAGCTATTCGAGGCATCGCTGAATATGACCTTCGGGTTGTTTTGACTAGACTTTGTGTCTTCTTCAATGCGGTTTGTTCTAAAGTTTTCGACATTGAAAAGTTGGATGAATTGGAGAATGAAGGATATCTTATCTTGTGCCACCTTGAGAAGCTTTTTGTTCCTACATTTTTTGACATCATGGTTCATCTAATTGTTCATCTAGTGAGAGAGATAAAGTTGTGCGGCCCTATCCATTTACGGTGGATGTACCCAATTGAAAGATCTATGAAATTCCTTAAAGGGTACGTGAAGAATGCATACCGTTCAGAAGCATCGATTGTTCAGAAATATGTTTCTGAAGAAGCCATGGAATTTTGTCAAAATTATTTGGTCAAAGTAAGACATATTGGGCTTCCAAAACGTCATCATGCTGCAGGGGGTAGGCAAGGGGCTTCAGTAAAGACTGTGGATCTTGATGAATTGTCACAAGTCCACTTACACATCTTGAATAATGTTGATAAAGTTCAAGCCAGTATAGCAGCACATAAAGAAGCTGTGAGGAAAAAAAATCCTCGAATGACTGAACAAAGGTTGATTAGGGAGCATAACAGAACTTTTGCACACTGGTTCAAACAAAAGGTCAAGGGGGAGGAATGTGTTTCTGATACCCTCAAATGGTTAGCACGTGGTCCTGAGGTTGATGTCATAAGTTGGAATTCGTATGTGATCAATGGTTATACATTTTACACGAAGTCCCTAGATGATAGGAGCACAGTCCAGAATAGTGGTGTTATGTTAGAGGCTGAATCTATGCACTTCTCCAGTTCGAAAGACAAGAACCCTTTCTTGGCAGTCATGCCATATTATGGGGTTATTGAAGAGATATGGGAGGTGGACTATGTGAAAATTAGATTTCTCATTTTCAAATGCAAGTGGGTTAATGTCAATAATGGTGTTCGGATCGATCGGCTATGATTTACATTAGTCGATGTCAATGGAAGAAGTTTTGGAGATGAACCTTTTATTATGGCAGACCAGGCGCAACAAGTTTTCTATATCACCGATCAAGAAAATAAAATGTGGTCTGTAGCTCTCCAAGGGAAGAGGGCCATTGATATTGATGAGAAAAATTCAAATTATGGTATTCCTGAGAGTACACCTTTTTCAAGGGGTTTACCAGACATGAACGAAGAAGATGAAGCGGATAATGAACCCGGCATAAGAAGTGATCATCAAGAAGGGATATGGGAAGATATCACTTTATAAAAGAGTTAATTGATAAGGTAATATTCATATATATGCAGATTTATTTGACTACTTTAAGGCTTTAATTTAACTATATATATTATTCCTTCTATGTTTATTAAAATGTCTTTGACTATGAAGTTTGTTCCTTATTTTATTTTTTGGCAGGATCCGATCATGTTATAAAAGAGGATGTTACGTTGTTGGGTGGGAATCAGAAGAAGGCATGGTGAATATTATTTTGGGCGCATCTATGTTGTATTTGTAACTTATTGTATTTGTTATTAAGTTATCTTATTGTATGAAATTAACTTAGGTGTTGTAGATTAATTAAGAGGCCAAATAACTCATGGTGAATAATATTTGTATCATTTTTCCAATTCAATTTATTTCAAATAATTGTTCATAGCTTGTAGCTTAAAGTATCGACTTTTATGTGCTAGATTGGGTAGTGGATTTGTGTGTATATATATATAGTAGCAGGAACAACAGCAGGGAAAAATTCGGGAAAATTTAGATTGGAAATAAATAAGCCGGTCTCATAAGTTTAATTTTTAAGACCGGATGTAATTATATGACAGGTCTTAAAGGTCATATTAAGCCGGTCTTAAAAGTTGGCCTTTTTAAGACCGTTATGCCATACTTAGACGTCCGGTCTTAAAGGAAAATTTTTAAGACCGGACGTAATTATCATACGGTCTTAAAAGTCAGTCTTTTAAGACCGCGTATGATTAGTCGGTCTTAGAAGTCGCTAACTTTAAGACCGTATTTATTTTTGTCCAGTCTTAAAAATCCGATATTTTTAAGAGCGGCCTAAATTTAGGCCGGTCTTAAAAGTTGAGTTTTTGGACCGACCAAATCAAACTATTTCATGTTCATTTTGTACAAATTTTAAGACCGTATGTTTTAAATGTCCGGTCTAAAATATGTAGACTTTTAAGACCGGATCAATGTCCGGTCTTATATGTAGACTTTTAATACCGGCTGGAACAAAACCGGCCGTCCGTCCGGTCTTACGAACCTGTTTCGTCCGGTCTTAAAAGCCTTTTTTGCACTAGTGTTACTTTCTAGAAAAAATATATTTTGTCCAATACTTTTACGATATTATGAATTTAAAAATTGGAAACACCGTAATGGCTTGTTTAGATTGTAAAATATGATTTATTTTTAGATTGGTAGTTGTATAAGTAGTTTTTACTTTATAAATCAGGTTCAAATAAAAAGTTTGTACTCCATAAGCTAAGAAAGCTGGCTTTTCAAATAAGCTGTTTTTATCCCATAAGCCAAAAAAATTTTCATCCAAACAAAAAAAAAAAGACTGAAATAGTAAATAAGTCCAAATTACCCCCATAGTTATACCGCACCATATCTTTTCATATTTTTAAAGTTTGTAGATTATTTATGATTAAAAAAAAGTAGGATTGTATTAAAAAAAAAAAAGTAGGTTATTGTCAATATCAATTTTATATTACTATCAATTTACTATCACTGCTTCACTGTTGGATCAGAATCTCATCTACCTTTATCATTTATATCTCCTATTAAGATTCTGATATAACGGTGAAAAAGTGTTAATGACATAAAATTAGTAGTGACAATATCTCATCCTTAAAAAAAAAAGGATAGATTATTTATAAATTTAAAATTAACGTAGCTAAGATCAAACCTAATTCAGATGCCTCAGTTCTTAATTCGTAAAACGCTAACTCGCCTATCTGCCTCAAACCCCATGGCGCCATCCATTCCTCGGCGCTCCCGCAAGCCGAAGACACCACATCGAACGAGCACGGCGGAGGACAAGAACGGCGAAGGACAACGGCGGCGAACGAGCACGGCTGTTTCTCTTAACAGGTCTGTCTCTTACGAGTTACGATGCCTATTGTTTCTATAAATTTCTTATTCCTCGCTGATTGCAAAACCTTTCATCTGTGAAATTCTTGTTTTTATCAGTCAATGGATGGCGACGCACCATATCTTCCTCAAGAAATTTTCACAAATATTCTCAAACGACTTCCCGTGAAATCCCTAATCCGATTTCAATGTGTATCCAAAGATTGGAAGAATCTCTTCAAAACCCCATCTTTTATCGCAGAACACGTCCGCCATTCCACGCAGCAAAAATCCGTTCTTCTTTTCAACCTGGGCTATAAATGTAATCCTGAGTACTTATGTTTGATCAATCGTGATATGCAAGTCCTTGAATATCAGAATCCACCTTCCTTAGTGCGTAGCTGCACTATCGGCTCCAGTAATGGCTTGCTCTGTCTCTTGTATGTATCTTCTTTTATTTTGTGGAATCCAGCAACTAGAGAGGTGCTCCAGGTGCCCAAAGTTCCTGATTGTGATGGGACTTGCTATGTAGGATTTGGTTTCAGTCAAATTGTTAATGATTATAAGATAGTGAGAGTCTCTATTTCTAGGCTGGCTGATGACCTGGTTTATTTAGTGCAAGTGTTTTCAGCAAGCACAAGGTCATGGAAAGAAGTTGAAGTTGGGAAATTAAAGGGTATAATGTCTTTTTTCGGCGGTGGTTTCAGTTTTGATGGATCAATCTTTTGGTTTGGCTTCGACTGCAAACGTAGTTGGGGGAAGAAACTTTGTCTAATTTCATTTGACGTAGCAACGGAATCATTCGCATTGATACCAATTCCTAGATCTACCCTTGTAACAATTGAGAGTAGGCTTACTACGTATGAGAACAAACTGGCTATGTTGTCTAAAACTAGGGTGCATTCATCATTTTCCATTAACTTATGGGTGATGGAGGAGTGTGAAGATACATCAGGAGAGGGATGGATTTGGACTAAAATATATACAAGCAACCCCTTTCCCCATCGTGCACACTTTTCGAGTACATTAACTATTTGGAGAAATGAAATTGTTGGAGTTAATGAAGGCAAAACCGTACTTGTTTTGTGCAATCTCCATACTAATGAATTTAAGATGTTGGCCCTGGGTAAATATTCCATTGGAGATCTGATTTGGAATTATGCAGAAAGCCTTGTGTCGGTTTGCGACATTCACGTTGAAGCTTCTTCATGGGGGTGGCAATGGATTCATGTATTATTTGCTTGGATACTTTTGTTTAGTACCGTTAACATTCTTTTTTTTTTTGGGTCAAACGTTAACATTCTCTAGGGAAGTTATATAAAGTATATGATGAAAGCATGGATGTGATGCTAGATATTTATTCAATGTTTGTCCTATTTTTAATTTTTGGTTTCAAAGTTTTCTTTCAAAGATAGATATATAATCTTTGACCGATTTATCAAAATTCTGTGGTCGAACCTACCTACATATAGCCCCATGCACTAACTTAATGGAACAGAGAAGAAACTCGTCAATACCATCTACAACAGCTGAATCAAGGTCACCAAGAAGGTTTGTGGAGAGGGCAAGGACACCTATAAAGAATGAAGATCCCAATGGATATCTGATGAAAATTAACAATCCCTTTTTAGAATTCTTAGCCCAATCAAAGCAAACAACCGATGAATCTTTGTAACAGCTTGTGATCTCAGTGGAGCAACATCTCCTTCAGTCATCCATGCATTGTCTAATCCCTGAATGAACACATATTGAGATAAAAAGATTGAAAAGGCAATTGATTCAAAATGTGAATGACTTGGTCATAACTCCGGAGTAGCTTGTACTCTATTGACAAAAAAAAAAAAAAAAAAACACTTAAGTTTTAAAAAATAAGGAAAAAATTGCTTATATTTTATACCAGCATCAGTTACTATTTCCAATTATTACTACAATATAAACCACAAAATTTAACCTGTCCGGTCAAGTATTAAGTTCAAGTGAATAGTATAAAATAATGGGCGAAGGAGCAAAAATGCTCACGAAGTTTGTCCTTGGGAGCGTCCAGCACCACCAAGTTTCAAAAGGAGCAAAAGTAAACACAAAGTTATGTTTTGGGGAGCGGAAGTCACACAACCGGTTAGTTGACCAAACGGTCAACGGAAATGTGGAAGGAGTGATGATGTGGACGTATGTATACACACAAACCTGCTGAAGCCAACCCAGTGTATAGTGTCTCGCTTGCGAAAGAAACTCCAACACAGTGTACAGTGTCTCCGTCCCGATATCTTTGCATCTGCAGAACTCTATTGCAAGTGAAATTGAAACTCAATCCTAATTGTAATGATTAAACCCACCTCGCAATCCCGCAAGCCTCTTGATTCACGGCACTCCATAGATTCCTATATGTTGCAGCTCCATAGTTGGAGGCCTTTTCAATCCCAAACTACTAATACCAAGATCCTAGACTCTGATTCCTACATTAATGCTAACCCTAGACCATATTACTCCTCCTCCAATGGCATCCATACCAAGCGCCCCTGCCTGTCCGATCGCACTACCTCGTCCTTCTCTGTGGATGCTATTGATTTGTCTAAGCTGAGCTTGATTGACGACGATAAGCCGATTGCAGCTGGTCACTACAGGAGTGGAAGCTACCGTTTAATCGCTCGCAAGAGGCGTCGCCGGGGGTCCAGGTCTGTATCCGGTCGGAGCAGCGATCGTAGTGGGACCCGTAGATGCTGCTTAGTTGGGGCTTCTGCGGCATATGGGACATGCTCTGATTTTCCGGTGGCGATGGGTACAGATTCGAGCGGGGAGTTGTTTGGAAATGGTGACGCGAATTGGTCATCGGATGTGAGTGAAGCGAAAAATTCGAGGAAGGACAGAGACAGGGAAGGTGGCGGTGGAGAGAGACACGGAAGTCATCATTATGAAATCTCAGTCAGCATTTCACCCGCCCATGTGGCAACAGATAACAGCAACTTAACCAGGTTTTTGGTCAACTAACTGAATGTGTGACTATCGCTCCTAAAATCATAACTTTGTGTCTACTTTTGTTACTCAAAAAACATGGTGGTGCTGGGCGCTCCCATAGACAAACTTTGTGTGTGTTTTTGCTCCTTCGCCCTAAAATAATTGAAAACTGAAAGGGTTAAATTGCCAAAATGCACATATGTTTTACCCAGTGCCTAATACCAAGTTTTTTTTTTTGGGGGTGTAAAACTGATTACATAGTTACAAATTAGGTGAAAAAATATCATTTGACTATTAACTTTGACTTTAATCGTTAAGTTTGATTTTTTTTGTTGATTGGATGATGACGTAACTTTCAAAGGTGCAAAAATACACATATGGTTTCATAAAAAGAGTGCCCAACACTAAGTTTTTTTTTTTAAAATTTAATAATTTTATTTCAATTAAACAAAAATTATTATTTCTCTAGGGGCCAAATTTTTTATTTCCATAATTTGTTTCTTTTTTATTTTTAAATCCTTATTAAATTTTCTAATTAATAATTAATAAATGAGTATTTATGCATTTGAAATTTAATACACCTCCGGTCCTAATTATAAGCGCTAGTTGACTTTCTTTGAAGAAATTAAGGAAACTAAATAAGTTACTTAATCATTTCATATGTTAGATATTCTTATATTATATATTAGTTTATTAGTCAAACTAATAAGTTTGAAGAAAAAAATAAAAATAAAAATACTTTAAAGTAATTTAATTAGCTTCCTTAATCTCTTCAAAAAACTCAACTAGCTTTTATAATTAGAACCGGAGGGAGTATTATAAATACTATATTCAATTAAAAATAATTTTAATTTTTTGATATAACAAATTGAACCAAAAATTATTTAAATAATTTTTCAATCAAAACTAAACAACATTATTTGATTTTTATTGCATTAAGAAATACGCAATATGAACGTTTGCACCTCTAAATAAGTTATTTCTATACAAAAGTAAATTAAGAAATGTTATAGACTTATAGTTATAAAGTTGAATTTTTCAAAGTAAATGAATTAGTATTATTTTTAATAATGAATTATTTATTTAACTATTTATTTTTTTTAAAAAAATTACATTTTTTAAGTAAATATATTATTTATAATATCAAATTTTAAATGCATAAATACTCCTTTATCAATTATTAATTAGAAAATCTAAGAAGGAGAAAATAAATTATGGAAATAATTTTTTTTACCATTTTTACCCATTGAATAAATCCTCCTTCTTAAAATGATAAATCAGAAGAAAAAATTTGGCTTCTAAGAAATTATACCTAAAGAAATAATAATTTTTCTTTAATTGAAATACACTATTAAATTTAAAAAAAGCACTTGGTGTTAGATGCTCTTTTGGTCAAACCACATGTATATTTTTGCATATTTGAAAGTCGCATCATCGTCCGATCAACAGAAAAAGTAAAACTTAACAGTCAAAGTCAAATTTAACGGTCAAATAGTATTTTTAGACCTAATTTATAATCATGTAGTTACTTTTACACTTAAAAAAAGTACTTGATGTTGGGTGCTCCTCGTGATAAAATACATGCATTTTTGCACATTAACCCAAACTAAAATAACAAGAGAAGTACAATATCATATTAATGTGCTTTTGTATTGCAATTGCAGATGATAGTTTCTCAATTCTTTTCGTAAGAGTAGGATGCAAAACTACATCACCAAATCCATTTCTAGTTTCTTGAACCAAATCCAGAGTATGCACGAGTTAAAGTACTCCTCAAGGTCATTGACTGATGAGGTTTCATAAATTCCTTGGAATCCATATTGTTGTCGAAGCAGAACTATATGTTATTATGACAGGATTAGTGATAGGTCGCTAGATGGGCCTCCAAAGAATCATCCTCTACTCTGACTCCCTTGACACCATCAACATCATTATGAGAAACTGCTACACTGACCACCCACTTCGAGTGATCATTGGCGAGATTCATGACCTTCTTCTCCAGGACTAGGACGTAGAGGTCCGCTACAGTCCGAGAGACAACATTGCTTGTGCTGATTATATGGCCAAACCAGGTCATGAAGTTTCCGATGATGCTAACATGGTTCTAACTCTCACAATTCCACGAGGATACCTTGATATGCCTTTGAAAGACCAAATGACTTGTAACTAACACTTTACTTCTAGTTTGATGTATTAAGGATTAGACCTTTATAGTCTAGTCCTTATCTCACACTTTTCAAGCTTCGGCTTGCCTTTCTTAATTTTAAAAAAAAAAAGGTTTGATGGGTACTTATTTTTGGAGGATTCTTTGAGCAACAATTGCTGCCCCATTATTCTGTCCACATATGACATATCCCCATATAACACGTGCAACTTCCCTGTATTGGACCAAAAAGAGACTTGCACAAGACATATCTTTGTTGATAGAAACTTAAAAGCATTGTACCTCAAAAGTCGACTGACAATAAAGCAGCACAAAATTCGTAAGTGGTGAATATATACGACAAAGAAAGAAAATGAGTAAATACTGGACCCATAAGTTGTGCAGGTATGGACTCAAAAACCATGGCCCAATTAAGTGTAGTAATTTTAGGAACTTAGCTAGCCAAAAATGTTACTTCAGTAGTGAAATTTATAATTATTCCTCCAATACATATATAAACTATGTAAAACAACCCTGAGCGCATGCAGATCAAATTTTGATTTCTTGGCCCATGCAAGACCACGATCATCATTGGCAAGGGCAAGCTGGCCTGTTTGATGCTCCTAAGTCAAATGCAAGTCAAACACAACCTTTAATAGGTAAACCTAAACTCTACAGTCTGAAGTTGTTTTCAGAAAGCCTTTTTTTAGCTGAACAGCTTATACCCAGTGATGTAGATTCCAGCAGCCAGAGCTGTCACTCTACCAACTGCTATAACCAACATTTTTTGATTCGTTAGAATGGCTCTTAAAATCTTGCAAAAGATAGATATAACTTCCCATAAAACTATATGCAGTACGACCGAACAAAATAAGTGAAAATACAGCACTCAAAGAAGAAAGCAAAGTGTCAACAACCCATAAATATCTATGTTAATGGAAAGGCTGGGCCCCAGTGCCAAGCCAAATGATTTAATTACTTCCGTAATGCATACAGTGCATCTGGTAGATATAACTCCAATATGTTCAGAAGTAGTGTTTATGGCAGCAACCCATTTCTTTCTCTCTGCATTAGCACGATCAAATAGCATTTGTCTATTAACCTCTTCAGCTAGCTTTGTTTCACGGGCTCTTCCCTCTGCTTCTACCATAGCCCTTACACTGATTGTTTCATGTTCGATCTCACCTTTCTTGTTTCATGTTCGACCTTACCTTTCCCTCGTTCTATTTGTCTCCGTTGTGCTTGAATCTGTTACTCTGTTAAACGTTGAGCTTGCTCCTGTCTAATTGATGATTCTTCTTGCAGTCTTACTAGCTCTTGGTCCCTAGCTCTCCCGTTTTCTTTTTTCGCATGATAATGATATAGCAATGAGAATCATTCCCTAAAATTGCAAAACTAAAAACCAAAATACATGCATCCTCTTCCTTGCCAATTTAGCCTGATAGCACTCCATTTGGAATTTTGTTTGTGCATGATGCTGAGCAAGCTTTTTTGTTCATCACATACAATCCATTGTCTTTCCTTCCAGGCAAAGTAGACATAATTTGTTAAACAATCGGTAAGTCAGAAGGAAAAACACACGTAATACACACAACATCCACAAGAAACATGAAGTAGAAGTGATAAATCCATATTTTAGATATTTTATCCCGCCTTATCCATTTATTTTGGGATTATATTAGTCTAATTTGGATATATTAGATAATATTTGAATTGTTAGCCAATTTTAGGAGATAATATAAATCTGAATTAATTATGAGATATTGGGCTTAAATTATTAATATCTTAGTTAGTATCTTGTGATTAAATAATATCTCTTAATATATAATAGATCATGATTTTATCATATTTGAGATCCTATGGTGCAGAACTTTTCAGGAAAACTAAAAGGAGATCCAATGGTGAAATTTTATTGGGCTTCCTAAACTTTTATGGACTCAAATTGATACCCAAAAACCCTCTCTTCCTCCTATAAAATTAACCTAGCGGCTGCACAAAGAAGGCACGCTCTCATTGACAGCCGAGACAGGCCGTAAAGGACGAGCTGGAGAGACGCTGAGGCGGAGCCAAGAGACACACGGTGATTCATGAGAGAAGCAGCCGCAAGAATTCACGCAGAGACAATCAGAACACGCTGACGCACACAAACTCTGAGACTCAGAGCATAACGCAAGGATTGTTTTGATTCATCTACTCAGCCACCCTACACGGACCCCGCCATCAATTGATTCAATTCACACGCACAGGAATAATTGAATTCATTCCTCAATTCAATCATCAATTACTTCGTACAGGTCCCACGGCTATTACTCAATATTCAACTAATACTCTCAGACTCTCCTCATGGCTGTGACGCATAGTCTAATGCTCGGAGGAGGAATGATTTTCATGGTAGCTTAAGCACTTTTGAGGAGGCAACTGGAGAGGAGCATGGAGAAAGCTAGAGCCTAGGGTTTTACATTTGAAGACCACAAGGGAGTGTTTTTCTTTTTATCAAATTGTTTGAAGACTTTGAAATTATTTAGTTGTAGATAGTTTCGAATTGCTTTCTTGAGAACAATCTAGTTTTAGATTGTAAACATATCATTTATTTCAGATTTATTTGATAATTTGGATTTGAGCATAATTGCTGGAATTTTTGTTTGCAGCCCTTGGATTTTCAATTGATTTAATAATTGAGTTTTCATTATTAATTTGATTGTCAATTGGGTTTACCGATTTAATTGTTTAATTAGATTGATAAATTGTTTAGTATTTTAATTAGACGATTGTGAACAAGATTTCAAAATTATTTAGAAATTAGTTGTGAGCAGGTTTTAATGAGTTTAATTAACTAGCACTTATTCCATTATGAGTTTTCTAATGGATAAGGTGTTATTGAACTTGAGGGTTTCCCATGTTTCAATTAGTTGATTAAAATCATTAATTTCAATATTTCATTACCTCCTTTGGTCTAATTAGTTGGTTTGGGCTAAGAAAGTTAACTCCATGCAATTCCTGAGTTGTCCCCTCATCCTCATAAATTGGTTGATTCACTTTTAGTTAATTTCTTTTCTTAGGATTCTAATTATTTTCTCAAAACAAAAACCCCCAAATTTGCATTCTCATCTAGATTAGTTCCATTCTCATTTAGGTTTTAGAATCATTATCATCTTACATTTAGGTAGTTGAGTTTTATTTTATTTGCATTTTTCATCACCTTAATTCAACCTGGAGAAAAACCCACAACTTGCTCCTTGGGAAAATGACCTAGGTTGACCCTATATTGCATAATTAATTAGGACCTAGTTTAATTGACTGCTTTAGCGACGAAAGCAGGCTCATCAATTTTGGCGCTGTTGCCGGGGAGCAATGGTTAGGCTTTAGGTTTAAGTTCTAGGTGATTTGTTATATAGTTGTTTATTAGAACTAATCCACTCTTGAAAAATTGAACTTGATCCCTCTTATGATGGCTTGGCATGCTTCAGTTTATGGAAATAACTATTATAATTCTATGCCTTATCATTATGACTATGGTGTTGAACAGATATCTGAGGTGGGATTACTTTCTTCTAATTATGAGTCTCGCCTGGAGAGCAAAATTGATAGACTTGCATCTGCTGTGGAAAAAATGGTTGTGTCTCATATGCAAAATTCTTCTAATATGGTCAATCCTATGGGGCCCTCTGCTTCTTTTACCCCACAGCCTACGTCTTCTGCTTTGATAGGGTCACTCTGTCCTATTTGCTCTCTAGCCACTCATGCTACTGACTCTTGCCCCTACTTGAATGACGGAGCTGAATCTTGTAATGCAATATATCCTTCTAGACCCATAACTCAAGGTGGCCAGATATATGATCCATATTCAAATGCATACAATCCTGGATGGCATGATCACTCAAGTTTTGGGTATGTCAATCAAACTGTTCCAGTTCATGACGAATGTTCAAGATCATCAAACAAGCTGGATGTTATGATGAAACTCATTCAAGAAAAGGGAGAGCAGCTTGAAGCTCGAGCCACCCAATTGAGGGAGTGGTCAATTGCAATTAACAATCGACAAAGTGAAGATTTAGAAGTTCAAGGTGAATTTCCACGTGGTAATATACTCTCACTCTCTAATGATTCATCCCTTGTCTCTTCTACCACTTCAAATGATGGGATGATTGGTACATTAGCTGAGTATGCAAGCACTGATGTTGTTTCTGAATTGACTAGTTCTAGTGACTTAAATTATACTGAATCTTATAGTGCTTGCATTGATACTTCTTCTCATACCTCTGATCCTATAAATTCTATTGATTCTGATAAGGAAGTTGATGAAGAAATTGTTGTTGACTCCTCTGACACTATTGATTTTAAAGATACCCTGCTTAACACTAACCATGATGATGCCTTGAATGAAGGAAGTAATATCTCTAATGATTTTATTGATACTACTCATGATATTGATATCACTATTGTTAATGGGGATACTATTAAAGATAAGTGTGGGGCAAGCCTTGATTTAGATATGCATTTAGAGGGTAAAACCATATTGAATCATGATGTTTCACAAGAAAAATTTGTCTTGAGTGATGATTTGAGCAAGCATGGTGAGACCATTTTAAGTGATCACTTGATTCATTCTTTAGAAAATTTGACTCTTACTGAGGAGAGTCATATTGACTTTGTGGGTTGTTCAAAATATCTGGAAACTCCAACACTTTCTATTGATCAATTTCTTTTGGGATCTTCCTTTATTCTTGATCAATCAAATTTTATTGATTATATTTATATGGGACGAGATACTGCTTGGAGCTATGATTTTGTGCAGGTACATGGATTGATTCCTCCCATCCAAACACCCTCCTTACTTGAGCTGAAATGTTATCTGCGGAGCTTAAAAGAAGAGATGCTTGCTAAACATCAAAAGAAGACATCACTAGTGCTTTCATGTGACTTACAACCAGACAAGGGAGAGAAGCCAATTATGCTACTTCATTTGAGTCTCCAAGCTTCTAATAGTCTGGTCGTATTCCTTCCCTACTCTTTCACTTGCATTGCTTGTTGTTATTGGCTAGACCTATATTTTGCATTGAGGACAATGCATGATTTAAGTGTGGGGGAGGGATTTTGTTCTTACTTTTGGTTTTTGTTTTTTGTTTTCAAAATGAGAAAAATAAAAATATTTTGGTTTTTACTTTGGTTTTTGTTCCTTGTTTTCAAGAAAAGAAAGAAAAAAATTCCAATGTAAAAATTGCAAGTTTTGAGTAACTTTAGTATGATGCATTCTTGATTTGAAAAGTGATTGATCATGTTGAGTTGGTGAACCTAGTGGCAATAAATTTGACTTTGGTGAATTTAGGCTAGTGATCATATTCCTAGTGAGATTTTGAGCCTAATGCATATATTTTTTTAGTGTGTACCCCTATCTCTTTGCTTAATCTAGAACTTGACTTGAATCTTATTTGAGGTTGCATTTTATGCATGAGTATTCATAAAGATGATAAAGGCATTCATTTCGTTTTAGCCAGATAAGCCAAAAGGCCTACCGTTTTCATACATATATCCTTTGTTTAGCCCTTTTGAGCCTATTTATTTATTTATTTTTCCATTTTGTCTACACCCATAGCCAAAAAAAAAAAAAAATCTCTACCCTTTTGAATGTCTTGGAAGTTGAAGAGCATTGTATTTATCTCTTTTGGATGAAGGAATATGCGGAAAAAATTATTAGGAATTGGGTCATTGTGGAAAATATGGTATGTTATTTTGAAAAAGAAAAAAAATGAATGAAAAAAAAAAAGAAGAAAAATTGAAAAAAAAAAGAGTTGGAAAAAAAAGAAAAGAAAGAAAAATATGGAAAAAAAAAGAATGAGAAAAAAGGAAAAAAGAAGGAGAAAAGAATGATGACTCAGTTCATGTTTGGTTTAATTTCTTGCATCCCATATTCTCTATTGTATCATTCTCTTCATCTTTTACGATATTCAAAGTTGCTTTTCCAAACACTATACCCTTTCTCTCTTAACCTTAGCCCATTACAACCTAATAGAAGTCCTTTGGATTTATGAATATACTTGCTTCATTAGCGGTGGAGAACTTAGATTATTGTCAAGCTTATGGAAAGAGTGCTGGATAGGGATGAATTTGAGCGTAAATACAAACCTATACACTTTCGAGTGATGAGTGACATACACATTATCCTTGGTGAGGGATTTCTAGTTTATGTTCTCCTTTGCCAAGTAAATTGCCATAATGTTTGCTTTCTTAATTTATGAGAAGATCACTTGGATATGAGAGGTGCTGAAATACTTTTGTTTACTTTTTGCTTGTGGTTGAAACATTCACTTTTGAAGCTTTAGTTTGCTTTTGTTTTGTTTTTGTTTTTTTATTGTTGTTCTCCCTTGGTCTTGATTTGTTTTGCCCGGGAGTGCAAATGATAAGTGTGGGGGAGTTGATAAATCCATATTTTAGATATTTTATCCCGCCTTATCCATTTATTTTGGGATTATATTAGGCTAATTTGGATATATTAGATAATATTTGAATTGTTAGCCAATTTTAGGAGATAATATAAATCTGAATTAATTATGAGATATTGGGCTTAAATTATTAATATCTTAGTTAGTATCTTGTGATTAAATAATATCTCTTAATATATAATAGATCATGATTTTATCATATTTGAGATCCTATGGTGCAGAACTTTTCAGGAAAACTAAAAGGAGATCCAATGGTGAAATTTTATTGGGCTTCCTAAACTTTTATGGACTCAAATTGATACCCAAAAACCCTCTCTTCCTCCTATAAAATTAACCTAGCTTCTGCACAAAGAAGGCACGCTCTCATTGAGAGCCGAGACAGGCCGTAAAGGACGAGCTGGAGAGACGCTGAGGCGGAGCCGAGAGACACACGGTGATTCACGAGAGAAGCAGCCGCAAGAATTCACGCAGAGAGCAAGAATTCACGCAGAGACAATCAGAACACGCTGACGCACACAAACTCTGAGACTCAGAGCATAACGCAAGGATTGTTTTGATTCATCTACTCAGCCACCCTACGCGGACCCCGCCATCAATTGATTCAATTCACACGCACAGGAATAATTGAATTCATTCCTCAATTCAATCATCAATTACTTCGTACAGGTCCCACGGCTATTACTCAATATTCAACTAATACTCTCAGACTCTCCTCATGGCTGTGACGCATAGTCTAATGCTCGGAGGAGGAATGATTTTCATGGTAGCTTAAGCACTTTTGAGGAGGCAACTGGAGAGGAGCATGGAGAAAGCTAGAGCCTAGGGTTTTACATTTGAAGACCACAAGGGAGTGTTTTTCTTTTTATCAAATTGTTTGAAGACTTTGAAATTATTTAGTTGTAGATAGTTTCGAATTGCTTTCTTGAGAACAATCTAGTTTTAGATTGTAAACATATCATTTATTTCAGATTTATTTGATAATTTGGATTTGAGCATAATTGCTGGAATTTTTGTTTGCAACCCTTGGATTTTCAATTGATTTAATAATTGAGTTTTCATTATTAATTTGATTGTCAATTGGGTTTATCGATTTAATTATTTAATTAGATTGATAAATTGTTTAGTTGTTTAATTAGACGATTGTGAACAAGATTTCAAAATTATTTAGAAATTAGTTGTGAGCAGGTTTTAATGAGTTTAATTAACTAGCACTTATTCCATTATGAGTTTTCTAATGGATAAGGTGTTATTGAACTTGAGGGTTTCCCATTTTTCAATTAGTTGATTAAAATCATTAATTCCAATATTTCATTACCTCCTTTGGTCTAATTAGTTGGTTTGGGCTAAGAAAGTTAACTCCATGCAGTTCCTGAGTTGTCCCCTCATCCTCATAAATTGGTTGATTCACTTTTAGTTAATTTCTTTTCTTAGGATTCTAATTATTTTCTCAAAACAAAAACTCCCAAATTTGCATTCTCATCTAGATTAGTTCCATTCTCATTTAGGTTTTAGAATCATTATCATCTTACATTTAGGTAGTTGAGTTTTATTTTATTTGCATTTTTCATCACCTTAATTCAACCTGGAGAAAAACCCACAACTTGCTCCTTGGGAAAATGACCTAGGTTGACCCTATATTGCATAATTAATTAGGACCTAGTTTAATTGACTGCTTTAGCGACGAAAGCAGGCTCATCAAGAAGCTTCATGATGGAGCTTCATTAATTGGGACTAGATCTGATGCAATGTCTCTAAGTCAAAGTAAGTTCACAGTAATAAAACTTCAGCTGAAATGCTAGTGCTACCCCCTCCTAGAATACAAGATATCTAATGGTATATATTAAAAATACATCCCTTATTGGAAAAGCCCAAGAGGCCCACAATTGACTAACTTCAGCTAGCTATGTTTTAGATTTTTCAAAAAGTAATCTAAATTTAACACATTAAAATAAGAGTCTATACTAACATAGAAGTTGAACAAGTAAATTGTGTTCTTCCTCGAGTGTAAGCTTGATTAAGCTGTTAAATTTTAGAAAGCCCACAAAAGTCACACATACACTATGATCTTGAATTCAAAATTAACAATTTTAACCTCTTGTCCTTGGACTCAACTAGCAAAGGGTCAAACACTCTCATCAAAGAGAGGGGGTTCGATCCTGGAGTTGGTCAAGCTGTTGGGGGAGACATCTTAGCTCCACAAAAGTCACACACACACACTATGATCTTGAATTCAAAATTAACAATTTTAACCCCTCGTTCTTGGGCTCAACTGGCAAAGGGTCAAACACTCTCACCAAAGGAAGGTGGTTCAATCCTGGAGTTGGTCAAGACGCTGGGGAGGCATCTTAACTCCTATAGATACCCAGGTTAACGCTTGAGGGTAATAGATGGCTTACCCTACCCAACATCGGTATCACCTAGGAGGGAGGGAGATTTCGCCCTGTCCTTGGATTGTGGGTAAATCCAACTCATTTCTTAAAATTTCATGTAATAATAATAATAATAATAATAATAATAATAATAATAATAATAATTTTAGACCACGAGTTTAAATGAAGAACAATAGTAACAAGAAGGTTGTCAAATTCATGAGTTTAAACAAACTCGTGACAATCACATAAACTCGAATCATGAACTTAAATCATAAACTCGTAAGAGTTCACTTTTATTATTAAATAGGTATTACTTGTATATAATTAAGTAATTAAAATATAAAAATGATAAAAATTTAATTTAAATATATTTTAAATCCAAATAATTAAAATTAAATCCACCAACATTCATCATTTATCATATTTAATAAAGAAATTTCTATGAAACTTCTACATAAAGCCTGTGAACATGATCAAATAAAAAAAAATTAACATGAATTTAAGAGTAAGTTAACACGATTTTGTAAATTAGAAAAGCGTAAAAATGGTAAACTCGGTGTATAAACTCGTGAGTTTAACCGAGTTTACAACTAACAACAGTTTACAATTGATTCGACTCGTTTTTATAAGCTAGAAGCGTAAAAACGGTAAACTCGGAGAGCTAACTCGCGAGTTTGACAACAATGGTAACAAGGAACAACTCTACTACTAGAAGAGATAAGGAAACAAAAAAGGCTATAAGACCACCAATTAATTAGGGGTTAAAAAAAAAAAACGGAAGAGAATATTACAGTTTTAAAGGGATCCAAAACTGTTCAGAATTTGACAACAATGGTAACAAGGAACAACTCTACTACTAGAAGAGATAAGGAAACAAAAAAGGCTATAAGACCACCAATTAATTAGGGGTTTAAAAAAAAAAAACGGAAGAGAATATTACAGTTTTAAAGGGATCCAAAACTGTTCAGTAAAGAGAACATTACCGTATATGGTCTGACCAGTAAATCTTAAGTTCATACAGAGACAAAATATGCATTTGGGTATTCTAATTCCAGCCAGTACAATCAATTATCACCATAAAGTTGAAAAATCAATTGTGACGGCTAATCAAAAAATATTTGTTTTATATAATTTTTGGGAAAATGCATTTAAAGTCCTTTTTGGAGAAAAAATCTCAAATCCCAAAAAAGGCTCCAAGATTCTTAAAATTCCAAAAAAGGCCTAAAAAAGGCATTTTTTGGAATTTTCAGAACATAAATGAGTTGTTAATGAGGCTAATATAGTTGTTAACTGGGGCTCATATTGTTGTTAATGATTGATTTAGTTGTTAAAAATATTGTTGTTAATGCGACTGATTTATTTGTTAACGGGTATTGATTTTGTTGTTAATTAAGCTGATTTAGTTATTAAATTTTAATGAATTTATCCCAGAAAAGGCCCTTTGGCATTTTTTGGGATTTTCAGAATTTTGTGCCCTTTTTAGGATTGTTTTTCTAAAAAGGGCCCCTATATGAATTTTCCCTAATTTTTAGTAAATTTTATTAATTATCTAATCAGAAAATATATCCCTCTATCTATGAAATCTTTTTTCCTTCATCAATGATATCTAATCTAACCTAACAAAATAGGATAATTACAACACTTAATTTCAACACACCCATAATATTGGGGAAAAAAAGAAGATCAAAATAGATTTTGTGATCTAACTTCTTCTCATATTAATTCAAAAGGGGAAATTTCCTACTTATTTTAATTAATGAACCAAAAAAAAAAAGCCCATTAAACGTTTTAATATGGGGGATTTTTTGTATTTTTGCATGAATTTAGAAAATCTGATTTTCACGAGAAGGCATTTAAGAATATAATTGATAATTTTTGGAGGAAGATATGGTGTGTCGCAACCCAATATATCTTCTTCAAGGCTATCAACAAAAAGAAGAATAATTTTTGGTAATTTTTCGAGATATATATTTATGATAATTGAATTTGACTAATATGTAGTAGTATTAGGTTATACTTGCTGTGGAAAAACTTTTGCTAATATTATTTTATATATTTTATTCTATAATATTCCTACGGTGTAAACCACAAACGCTGCTTCGACCATCAGCCTCAAACCCTATGGCGCCATCCATTCATTCGGCGCTCACGCAAGCGGAGGACACATCATCAAACGAGCATGGCGGTGGACGAAAACGGCGGAGGGTGAAGGCGATGAAAGATCCCGGAGAAAGACGAGGACGGCGGAGGACGAGCACGGCTGTTTCTCTTGAAAAGGTCTGTGTCTTACCGTCCCTTTTGTTTATATAAATTTCTTATTCCCCGCTTATCGCAAAACCTTTAATCTGAGAAATTCTTCTTTTTATCAGTCGACGGTAATGGATAGCGACGCACCATATCTTCCTGAAGAAATTTTGACAAATATTCTCAGCCGACTTCCCGTGAAATCCTTAATCCGCTTTCAATGTGTATGCAAAGATTGGAAGAATCTCTTCAAAACCCCATCTTTTATGGCAGAACACGTCCTCCATTCCACTCAGCAAGACTCTCTTCTTCTTTTAAAGAGCCCGGGCTATAAATGTAATCCTGAGTACGTACGTTTGATCCATCGTGATATGCAAGTCCTTGAATATCAGACTCCACCTTCCTCAGTGCGTCAACGCGATATCATCGGTTCTAGTAATGGCTTGGTCTGTCTCATTCTCATGTATAAATCTTCTTTTATTTTGTGGAATCCAGCAACCAGAGAGGTCCTCCGGGTGCCCAAAGCTCCTAATCTTTATCATACTGGGATTTGCGATTTAGGATTTGGTTTCAGTCCAATTGTTAATGATTATAAGATAGTGTTACTCTCTCTTTCTAGTCTAGATGATGATGGGGTTTATTTAGTGCAAGTGTTTTCAGTAAGCAAATGGTCATGGAAAGAAGTTGAAGTTGGGAAATTAAAGGGTATGGTGTCTTTTGTCGCTCCTGGTTTCAGTTTTGATGGAGCAATCTTTTGGTTTGGCTTCGGCTGCAAACCTAGGTTTAGGGCAAGCAAACGTTTTCTAATTTCATTTGACATAGCAACGGAATCATTCGCATTGATAACAATTCCTAAATCTAGTCTAACAAGTGAGAGTAGGCTTACTACGTATGATAACAAACTGGCTATGCTTTCTAAAAGTAGGGTTGAAAGCACCGAATCATTTTCCATTAAGTTATGGGTGATGGAGAAGCGTGTAGGTACATCACGAAAGAGATGGACTTGGAGGAAAATATATACAAGCAACCCCTTTCCCGATCGTACGTACTTTTTAAGATCACTGACTATTTGGAGAAATGAAATTGTTATTGTTGGAGTTACTGGTGGTGAAACAGTGCTTGTTTTCTGCAATCTCCATACTAATGAATTTAAGATGTTGACCATGGGTAAATATTCCATTGGAACTGTTATTTCTGCAATCTCCTAGTTATATATTATTTGTTTAGATACTTTTGTTTATGCACAGCTAATGTCCTTTAGGGATGTTATTTTAAGTATATGGTGAAGGCATGTATGCGATACCAAATATTTATTTAATGTGTGTTCTATTTATAATCTTTGATTTCTAAGTTTTCTTTCAAAGATAGATATATAGTCTTTGACCAATTTATCAAATTTCAATCTATATGTAGAATATATGTGTAGAGATTTATTATCGTATTGTCATTTTTCATCAGTTCACATGTCATTTTTCTTACCAAAATCATTTTTTCATGCTTTTGCAAACTTGTGACATTCATTGTTATACATTACTTATTTTTCTTTCAAAAGGAAAAAATATGCGTCAGGTTGAAACCAACAAAGCTTGACATAATTCTCTTAAACATGATGTTTTGGTCTTGAACTAAGTCGTGTACATAAAAAAAACTTTTATTAGAAGAGGCAAAACCTAATTTTCTGGTCTTTACTCCTAGGTAGGATTAGTCTTTAAGGGTTAAAGGATGTCATATGGATGCTTTTAAAAACATATTGAAACTACATATAGGCCTTTTTTTCCTCGTGAAAAATTCTTTATCTGATAAAGAAAAACACAAATATCACCTTGGTTATTAGTTTTCTTATATTGTGTTACGTCGGTGTTAGTTTAATTACCTTAGATTAACTTGTAAGAAGTATCTTAATGAGTTACCCGCCTTTTACTTTTGGTGCAGCAGTCAGCAATAATAGAAATGAACATTAGATGGTTTTTCTTAAAAACTTAAAAACTCGAGTGTAAGCTTGCTTAAGCTGTTAAATTTTAGAAAGCCCACAAAAGTCACATATACGCTAAGATCTTGAATTCAAAACTAACAAGTAACAACACTACTAGAAGAGATTAGGAAACAAAAAGGGCTATAAGACCATGATTAGGGTTTTAAACCGAAAAAAAAAAAACATAAGAGAATATTACAGCGTTAAACGGATCCAAAACTGTTCAGTAAAGAGAACATTACAGTATATGGTCTCACCATTAAATATCTAGCAAAATGCATGTTCAATAAATTTTAAGTTCATACATAGACAAAATATGCATTTTGTTATTCTAATTCCAGCTAGTACAATCAATTATTACCATAAATATGAAAAATCGACTTTGATGGGTAATCAGAAAATATTTGTTTTATATAATTTTTAGTAAATTTTATTAATTAGCTAATCAGAAAATATATCCCTCTATCTATGGAATCTTTTTTCCTTCATTTATGATATCTAATCTAATATAACAAAATAGGATAATTACAACACTTAATTTCAACACACCAATAATATTAAAAAAAGAAGAAGAAGATCATCAAAATAGATTTTATCTAACTTCTTCTTCTCATATTAATTCAAAAGGGAAAATTTCCCCACTTATTTTAATAATTTAATCATTTAATTAATGAACAAAAAAAAAAGCCCAATAAACGTTCTAATAAGGGGGGAATTTTTGTATTTTTGCATGAATTTGGAAAATCTGATTTTCATGAGATGGCATTTAAGAATATAAATGATAGTTTTTGGAGGAAGACATGGTGTGTCGCTATCCAATATATCTTCTTCAAGGCTATCAACAAATACAAGAATAATTTCATAGAGGAAAGGTTTTGCAATCAACGAAGAATAAGAAATTTCGATCAACAATAGGATCGTTAGGCACAGACCTTTACATGGCTAAAAACTTAGGAGCACATAATTTAGTTTTCAAATTTTAATTTTCAATTAATTCCTAAAAATCAGTAAATAATTAATTAATATATAATCTAACGAAGCATATCTCAACAGAAGACCTTCAATGTTTCTTTCGATGAGAATGAGTAATTTTTGTAAGAAATTATTTTAATGGAAATAAATTCGTAACTAATTTCAGTACTCATCAGTCATCACAATCATGAACATTATAGTACTAATTATTGTGATGAGATCAGTATCATTTAAATATAGTTCTAACAGTCTATAATTAAAATTCATAAATAATGATTTTTCAATAAAAAATCATTTTTTTCAATCTGACAGTTAGACATTATTTTTATTTTAAATTCTGTTCACATTAAAATAAATTTTTTAAAATAATATAAAAGTGAAAAAAATGAATAATTTCCTCTGTTCTTTTCTTTTGCTCTAATGCATTTTTAATGTCATGAGATTAATAAATTTAGAAGGGAAAACTATTTTGTAAGTACTTATATTTTCTCTCAACTTTTAGTTTAGTGCCCAACTACTCATCTGTTAGCAATGTTAACTCAGGGGCAAGGCACTAATGCCACGAACAAAACAAAGCTGCTCTAAAGGATTTTTTTTTTTTTTTTGGTATTAAAAACGGGGCAAAACGCCCAAAGATCTCAATACAGAGCTACACTACGAGGGTGAGAGACACCCATTTCATCATTGTACAGCAGGTTACAAACAGGTAAAGGAGGAGACTTAAAATTTACATGTATTTCCTCCTGAATAAAACTAAGATTTGCCAGGCAATCTGCACAAGAATTGCCTTCCCTAAACACATGAGCTATTTTCACCTCATGAAACCTGTTCAACTACAGAAATATATCAGATAGCAACCTGGAGTTACTATATTCATCCTCTTTTTCCCTTTTCAGCAACGAGATCACTGTTGAGGAATCACATTCTACTATAATCTGCTGAAAATTGAAACTCAAAGCTGCACCATCAGTGTTGAGCTTAAACCACCCCACACTTGGTTTAGACCAACTGATCTGCTTCAATTCCTTCCTACCAGTGAGTCTGCCAAATTCTACTCTAGCAGAAATAATCTCTCGAACATAGGCCTTCACCACAACTCCCCCACTCTCAGGCAGCAGGAAGCCTTCCTCGAACAAGCAACAATTCCTCCACCTCCATAAAAACCAACACGCAACACCAAAAATCAGGTCCCAACCCTTCTTTGTTGCCCTCAAATTCCATTCAAACCACTGACTATCCGTCAGTGAAAGGAACTCCGGTTCTAGCTTTCCACCCTTCAGCTCACACCACGTCCTTCTAGCCACCCCGCAGTCACGCATAACATGCATGATTGTCTCCACATGGCCACTACACCTGTAACAATCAGGATTTCCTCCCATCAAACGATGCCTCCTTTCTCCTGTCAACAATCTATTCTGAATGGACAGCCAGAGAAAAACCTGAATCCTTCTTGGGCCCCCCCACTTCCACACCCTACTCCACTTCACCTCTCCCTTTCCATACTCCCCTTTTAAACCAGCATACATATCAGCAGTAGCATATTTATTACCTAAGTTTGTACCTCACTTGACAATATCCTCCCCCTTAATTGCATTAGGAGGGAGAACAGCCATGATGTACCTTCTCCCCTCCTCATTCACTAGTCTCTCAAGACGTCTCATATCCCAACCTCCATTTTCAGACACCACATCCACCACTTTTAGCTTCTCATCAATCTCTGATTTTCTACTGATACAGCAATCAATCAGCTTTTTATCTTGATCCATCCATCTGTCATACCAGAAACTGACCCCTCTACCATTCCTCACTTCCCAACACAAGTTTTTAACCACATTAGGCCAAATCCTAGCTAGATTCTTCCACAACTCAGAATCAAAGCTGCTAAAGGATTTAATTATGAGATCGAACACATAAGTGCAAGTTTAAAAATGAGAAAAAATGTAAGTACTTTCTAAAAAATTCTCACTACATATATGCTTAAAAGGGGTAAGACACAGGTCTGTTTAAGAGAACCCGCCATAGGTTTTTGAGGTAGCTTCTTTGAATTATTTTTTATTTTAAGGGTAAAGTGATATTTTTATTTAAAATAAAAATTAAATTCAAGAAGATTACTTGAATCATAATATATTTATTTGGATCAATCTTATAATTAATAATTAATTTGTTTAAGATAATCTTATACTCAATCATTTATATATCTTAAATATTTTTCTCTCAACATATAATTCTCCCACCGGAAATATTTGTTTTATATAATTTTTAGTAAATTTTATTAATTAGCCAATCAGACAATCTGTCCCTCTATGCATGATATATTTTTTCCTTCATCTATGATATCTAATCTAATCTAACAAAATAGGATAATTACAACACTTAATTTCAACACACCAATAATATTAAAAAAGGATCTAAATAGATTTTATCCAACTTCTTTTCATATTTTTTCAAAAGGGAAAATTGCCCCACTTATTTTAATAATTTAATCATTTAATTAATAAAAAAAATAAAAATAGCCCAACAAACGTTTTTTCGGATTTGCCACTGCATTGTTAGTTCATCAAAAAAAAAAAAAAAAGGTTCCCTTTAAGGATACTTTTTGTTCATTTCCGAAATAGAATGATGATAATAGTTAATTTCAACCCACCATTAATAAAAATATAATCAGAACAGCTAATTTCAACACACCAATATTGAGGAATATTCTTCAAATAATAGCCCTTTTAATCTATTATTCTAAACATTTAAATTTTGAGTCGGATCGATCGTGGTAAGAAAGAGGCACACCCTCCACAATTAATAGAGGAAGCACAATATAAATTTCTCGGACAAATCACTCATATGCAGGGGCACCCTCCACAATATTTGGTTATATGTGTAATATCCCGAATTTATTCATCAAAATTCTTTGTACAATATGTGTATTAAATGGAATAAAATGATGAATTTTGATATGTTTGAAATTAATCATATAATGATAACTAAAGATGACATAATTCCTGGTGTTGACATTCCTAGATCAAGTCACCTAGCAATTACCGGTACTACTAGTAGTGCAGTGGTATTGGGATTAATTTCTCCTCTCCCGGTCCTGGGTTCGATCCCCCTCCCTTATCGCCTTGTATCGAAAAAAAAAAAAGTCACCTAGCAATTGGAACAGAGAAAATTCGTTGGTCTCCGGTTTGGTTGTATACTTGATTTTTCTTGAACACTAAATGTTGGGACTCATGTCAACCCAGCAAGATTGAATCACATGGAATCAAAGTTCATTTAGACAATTGCGCTATGAGATATGATTTTTCAAAATTTGTAGTAAGATTTTGGAAATTTGGTCAAAAAAGGCGAAAATGATGTAACTAATGGCACATGATAATTATTTTGGTGTTCAAGTGTAAAATGGATTCTTGCCTTCTTGGACATAGATTAGGCCTATTATTTTCATGCATGATGGAGCATGATATACTAGATGATATTAATGTTTAGGAATGTTAAGAGTTGGAGTAAATAATGACCATTGTCTATAATGTATTATCATAGGAACCTATAATTGCTTAGAACCAGCAAAGTACTTAGAGCCGACCTGGATAATTGTAAAACAAACAAGTAGTAATTCTAATCTGACGTACTTTGTATGTCTATTTATGTCTAATTGAACCATGTTTGTGAGAGTCTCGTCCTATGTGGGAGTAGCACTACTCAAGACTTGATTGAGCGGAAGGGCTAACCATGAAGATCATTCTCAGTGGTTAAGCTTGATGTAGGGCCTATTGGACTTATAGTCTACAAATGATGAACCTAACTACGTTTAGTAGTCCTTGAACCAGTAGTCCCTAGACCAGTACCCAGCGTTATGGTCATGAGTCATATGATTATTGTTTGTGGTCTATGCTCTTGCTATTCTATTATGATTTCTAAATGTTATTATGATGTTGTGGATTGTTTTTTGTTGTGATTAACTATCATATATCTTTTAAACTTTGTATGTAAGTCCGATAAAAAAAAAAAACTTTATATGTGAGATTAATCTGTTATTTTAAGATTCATTTGAATCTCAGACATCCTTAAAAGTTTAGAACATAGATGGGGCAGCAAGCAAAGCTCCTAGAGAAAAGCAACAGACACTGATGACTGCAATATGAAATATTAGATAAGATTGTAGTCTGTAGCTTAGTTATGTCATGACTATTTTGGATAATATAATTATGACTTTAATGTATCTATTTTGGATTGTTATATTAAGAACCTTGTGGGATACTCCTATTTGTAACCAAGAACCATTTTATTTATCAATATGCCATGCTATACATGTTTTACCCATTGTAGTTCGTTGTATTTCTCTGTTAAATGTTATAATTTGGGGGGGGGGGGGGGGTAGGACAATATTTGATGAGTTTCATTTTTTATTATTTTTGTCATCAACAGCAGAAGACGAACACTCAAACACATTTTTTGTGTGATGAATAATGAATAATTAATAAATAATAATCAGTTCATCAATCAATTGAAAGCCCCAATAATTTGGGAGTGGTTAGCGTCCACTGCTCTTATAGTTCACTGTTGTCCTCTTTGGCTTATACGTCAATATGTAAGCATCGTACACACAATGGTCCTTTTTTCGCCTGACTTTTTTTTTTTATTCCTTTCCTTTTTAAAGAAAGAATGACCATTGTGTGTGTGGCACTTAAACGTAGATGCATAAGCCGAAGAGAATAGAAGTGAACCATAAAAGCAGTAGAAGCTAGCCACTCCGCAATAATTTAATTGCAGGGAAATGGAGACAACTTCTCTCTATTGCCTCTTCAATCCGTTGCTGTCTATTGCCTCAACAAACCCCCCCCCCCCCCCCCGGGGCCCCCAACTCTACATCCTCCAATCCTTTCAAGCCACGTTGCCACTGCCCCTTACTCCTTATACACTCAAAGCATCTATGCAATAGGGACCGGAAAAACAATTTTTTTTTTAAAGAAAAAAAATAAAGGTGTGGTTGCCAAAAGCAGAAAACTTGTTTATTTTTTCTATTATTGTGAGATATTTGATTTTTGGAAAAAGTCGGTAAAGGTCCCAATTCAAAATTATTTTGATGATGAGGACCTAAATCAAAGTATTAGTTTCCTATGTGTAAAAGATAATTTGTAGAGTATATATAAAAAATTTATAAGTTCCTTCTTATCAATAATATTTAATTTAAATGCAATGAGTATTATTTGTAGTATCTCACAATTATCTCTTATTATCATTAAATCTAGAGATTGTAATTCTATTGACATTGTAAAGTTATATATAACATGTGTTATGTATTGATTACACCTTGATAATGAATGAGAAATTGAGAATTGTTCTCTTACTCTCATATTCTCAAATTTCTCTTATAATCTTTCCCTTTATTTATAACAATAATAACATTTTATTATGCTGGCTATATGCAAATTTTATTTTGAAAAAAAAATCTCTTTTATCATTTTATATTTTCTGCTTTTTGGCAACTTACATGTGGCATAGTCATATTCATATTAGTCATAATTAACAGATTATGAGTATCAGAACTAATACTTATTGAGGAATAAAACCAATAAGGATTAGCATTTTTTTTTGGAAAACAATTAAATCAATAAAAAAAATGGGGGAAACTGGGAAAGAGTCTCCCAGTGAAAATTTTATTAGTAGTAAAGAACCAGTAAATTTCTTTGCACGCAAAGTACTCGTACTTTGATTTAGGTCCACATGACCAAAGTTTTCTCAAAATCAATAATCTCAAAATAAAAGAAAAAATTGTGTCACTGCACTTTTTTTTTCCAAAATATTTTTTTTTCAGATCCCTTGTGCATAAACAAACTACTTGAAATTGGAAAAAAATTCGGTTTTTTTTGCATATTTTTTCCTAAAATTAGATATCTCAAAATAATAGGAAAATAATAATTTTTGCTTTTTGGCAACTACACCTTTATTTATTTATTTTTTTAAAAAAATGTCTTTCAGGTTGAGAAAATCCTATATAAATATCATTTAAATTTGTAAAACTCTGAGCAGTCTCCTGAATTTGTAAAAGGATTGAAAAGTGACAAGGACTTATAAAGGATATACAAATTCCTTTGACCAAAAAAAAAAAATACAAATTCTAATGAAATTATCCGTTTACCTTTAATTTTAAATAAATTTAAAAATAAAATTCACCCTCGCCGGAGGGCCATCGAGCACTAGCCACCGGCCACCGGCGATGGTTTTTTTTTTTGGGGGTGGGTTTTTCTTTTCTTTTTCTTCTTTTTTTTTTTAAAAAAAAGATTCATTGCAAGCGTGGGAGGTGAGGTTCGAATCTCCTACCCCCCACATCTCCATAGGGCCAAGCGGCCCAACCTTTAATATATATATACATTAACAAATATATATATTCTTTTGAACATTTTTTTAATGGTAGTTATAAATCTTTTAACAGCATTTAGAAAATTTTCAACGGCATTTACAACTTTTTTTTTAGATTTACCTCTTTTTTTTTTTTTTAGATTTACCTTTTTTGCTTTTGAGGGGAAAACAAAAAACTAATGCATTATCACAAATCTTTTAACGGCATTTACAATTTTTTTTTTAGGTTTACCTTTTCTGCCTTTGAGTGAAAAACAAAAAATTAATCTATTATCACAAATCTTTTAACGGTAGCTCTAAATCTTTCAACGGTAGTTACAAAAAACTAATGCAAATATCACAAAGCAATGTTTTTTTTTGGTTACTCTCCTCTTCTAATTTTTTATTTGGAAAATGTTGTTTTTCATCTAATTAGATTAAATAAAAGATCTATGTTAGGAATATGATATCTATTTCTTATTGCTAGATTATTTAATTTTTTACAGTTTATTCCCATTATTGAATTTTCTCTTTTTTCTTCACTGTGTTTTATTACTATGATTTCTGGTGATAAATATTTTGATATGCTTTCTCTGATTAAATTATATTGTTTCATTTCATTAATATGTATAACAAATTCTTTTTTATCTTTTTCAATTCATGGATAAGGTTTACAATTTATTTCTTTAATATAATATTTTAGTTCTATTTTTGCTCATGGTTATGATTTTTCCCAAATGAATTAATGGATTCTCACTATAATTATCTAAAAAGTCTTTGTCGATTGTTTTTACTTCTATAATCGATAATATTGCTAAGATATGTTGTACTTCTATTGATTTATTATTCTGCAAAAATTGCACTCCGTTATCATTTGTTTTATTTTAAAATTTTTCATATTTTCTTCTATAAGGTCTGGTTATTCTTATTCCCCATGCTTCATGTTTGCAGGTGTGCTAAGGCTTTCTTTACTAGATGTATTTGATAATATTATTCTAGAAAATCTAATCCTAATATTACATCACATGATGGTTCATTATATTGATTTAATTCTTGTATTAATAATTCATGTTCTCCAATGTGCATAGCTATATTTTTTTTTTATTTTAGTTCTATCATATGTATTTCTTTCATGTACTTTCCATTCTTAATATTTTATTTTTCTTCCTCCAAAATTCTGGTGGTAAAACATTATATTTTGTTATAGTTAGATTTGTTTCTATATCTACAAGTTGCATGATATTTTCGAGATCTATATTTTTGATAATTGAGTTTGACTAATATATAGTATAATGGCCTCATTTAACTTTGGAATTACTATTGTTTGATCATTTATGTTGAATATTATTTTGTCCTCTCGTATTCTATAAGGTTTTAAGTACTTGCTGAGGAAAATCTTTTGCTAATATTATTTTATAGTAGTATACTAGTATATTTTATTCTATAATATTACAATGGAAACCGCAAAATTAACGTACCCTTAATTCAGGGAGCCTGCCTCAAATTCCTCAAACGCCGCTTCGACCATCAGCCTCAAACCCTATGGCGCCATCCATTCCTCGGCGCTCACGCAAACGGAATACACCACATCGAACGAGCACGGCGGAGGACGGCGGCGGCGAACGAGCAAGGCTGTTTCTCTTGAACAGGTCTGTGTCTTACAATCCCTATTGTTAATATAAATTTCTTATTCCCTGTTGATTGCAAAACCTTTAATCTGTGAAATTCTTCATTTTATCAGTCGATGGTAATGGATAGCGACGCACCATATCTTCCTGAAGAAATTTTCACAAATATTCTCAAACGACTTCCCGTGAAATCCTTAATCCGATTTCAATGTGTATGCAAAGATTGGAAGAATCTCTTCAAAACCCCATCTTTTATCGAAGAAAATATCCTCCATTCCAGTCAGCAAGACTCCACTCACCCAGACTCTCTTCTTCTTTTGAAGAGCCCGGGCTATAAATGTAATGGTCAGTACTTATGTTTGATCAATCGTGATATGCAAGTCCTTGAATATCAGACTTCACCTTCCTCAGTGCGTCGACGCGATATCATCGGTTCCAGTAATGGCTTGGTCTGTCTCATTCTCATGTATAAATCTTCTTTTATTTTGTGGAATCCAGCAACTAGAGAGGTGATCCGGGTGCCCAAGGTTCCTAATCTTAATCATAATACGATTTGCGATGTAGGATTTGGTTTCAGTCCAATTGTTAATGATTATAAGATAGTGACACTCTCTCTTCCTAGGCTGAATGATGATGGGGTTTATTTAGCGCAAGTGTTTTCAGTAAGCACAAGGTCATGGAAAGAAGTTGAAGTTGGGAAATTAAAGGGTATAATGCCTTATGGCGCTCCTGGTTTCAGTTTTGATGGAGCAATCTGTTGGCTTGGCTTCGGCTACAAACCTAGGTTTAGGGGGAGTAAACGTTTTCTAATTTCATTTGACATAGCAACGGAATCATTCGCATTGATACCAATTTCTAAATCTGCCCGTGCCCGTCTAACAAGTGAGAGTAGGCTTACTACGTATGATAACAAACTGGCTATGCTTTCTGGAACATACAAGAATGGGATTGAAAGCACCGAATCGTTTTCCATTAACTTATGGGTGATGGAGAAGAAGTGTTTAGATACATCACGAGAGAGATGGATTTGGACTAAAATATATACCAGCAACCCCTTTCCCCATCGTACTTACTTTTTAAGACCACTGACTATTTGGGGAAATGAAATTGTTGTTGTTGGAGTTACTGAAGGCCAAACAGTGCTTGTTTTCTGCAATCTCCATACTAATGAATTTAGGATTTCGGCCATGGGCAAATATTCCATTGGAACTGTTATTTGGAATTATGTAGGAAGCCTTGTGTCGGTTTGGGACATTCACATTGAAGCTTCTTCATCCTAAATCATAGTTATATATTATTTGTTTAGATACTTTTGTTTATGCACAGCTAATGTCCTTTAGGGATGTTATCAAAAGTATATGGTGAAAGCATGCATATGATTCCAAATATTTATTCAATGTGTCCTATTTATAATCTTTGGTTTCTAAGTTTTCTTTCAAAGATAGATTTATAGTCTTTGACCTATTTATCAAATTTCAATCTATGTATAGAATATATGTGTAGAGATTTATTATCATATTGTCATTTTTCATCAGTTCACACACCATTATTTTGCTTACTATAATAATTTTTTCACGCTTTGCAGACTTGTGACATTCATTATTATACATTACACTTATTTTTCTTTCAAAAGGGGGAAAAAATAATATGCGTCAAGTTAAAACCAACAAAGCTTGACATATATAACTCCCTTAAACATGATATTTTGGTCTTGAACTAAGTTGTGTGCATAAAAAAGACTTTTATTAGGAGAGACAAAACCTACTTTGGTGGTCTTTACTCCTAGGGAGGATTAGTCTTTAGGGTTGAAGGATGTGGTTTGATTGCTTTAATTAAAAAGATATTAAAACTACATATTCGCCTTTTTTTCCTTGTAAAAAATTCTTTATATGATAAACAAAAATGCAAAATATCCCCTTGGTTAGTTTTCTTATAGGGTGAAGGTGCAGATTTGCCAATCAACTATTACCCGAGGAGCGTTTGGGCCAAATAACTATTGAAGGGATCAAAATTGCCAATCAACAATTAAAAAGTGAAAAAAAAACACCAAATAACTATTAAAGTGAAAAAAAACACCAAATAATTATTTAAAAAATCAACTATCACAATTAAGTTAAAATGTGAGGCACTTGCGTAGGATGGTGCCGGAAACGCTGGAAAAAAGAGCGGTTAAGCCTTCTTGTTGGAAAAGGAAAACACCAATAAAGATGGGACCCATGGGAGCAAGCATTGCGGCAGCAGCGGTTGCTGCTTGTAGCATCAAAGGGATGGAACCAGGGTGCAAGTTGCGTGCCAATCAAACGCTGTGGACTACTAGATGAGTTCAAGAGGATGAATGGAACACCCAGCAACAATAAAAGCTTTAGAAATGCCGATGTCACTGACACTATATATGACAGTCAATGGAAGACGGAAACACCAAGACAGTAACGGGGTAATAGTTCGTTGGTGAATATGCTCCAGATTGTGTGTTTTTTTTTAAACTTTTTAATTGTTGATTGGCAATTTTGGTCCCCTCAATAGTTATTTGGCCCAGACGCTCCTCAAGTAATAGTTGGCTAGCAAATCTGCACTTTGACCTTTTCTTATATTGTGTTACGCCACTGTTAGTTCAATTGCGTTAGGTTAACTTGTAAGAAGTATCTTAATGAGTTACTTGCCTTTTACTTCTGATGCAGTAGTCAGCAATCATAGAAATGGACATTAGATGGTATTTCTTAAAAACTTCAATATATATATATATATATATATATATATATATATATATATATATATATATATATATATATATATATATTCTATATTTTCAAAAATTGCTGACCATGTCAGATTCCAAAATCCCCCATCAATTAGGGACAAATAAAAACATGGCTAGGATAAAGTGAGACCATTATTGTCAAACTCGCGAGTTGACTCTCCGAATTATACTTCTAGTTTACAAAAATGAGTCGAGTCAGTAGTAAACTCGTACTAGTTATAAACTCGGTTGAACTTACGAGTTTATACACCAAGTTTACCGTTTTTACGTTTCTAACTTACAAAATCGTGTTAAGTTACTTTTAAATTCGTGTTAACTTTTTTGATTTGATCATACTCAACGGCTTTCTATAGAAATTTTATAGAAATTTCTTTATTAAATATGATAAATGATGAATGTTGATGGATTTAATTTCAATTATTTGGATTTAAAAGATATTTAAATCAAATTGTTATCATTTTTATATTTTAATTATTTAATTATACACTAGTAATACTTATTTAATAATAAAAGTAAACTCTTACGAGTTTACGATTTGAGTTCACGATACGAGTTTACCTCACTGTCACGAGTTTGCTTAAACTCGTGAGTTTGACAACCTTGAATGTAACATGCCACTATAGATAAAAAATTCTCTGGATGAACCTACCTACAAGTATCCCCACGCACTAACTTATTGGAACAAAGAAGAAACTCGTCTATACATTCTACCAAGCTGAATCAAGGGCACCGAGAAGGTTTGTAACAAGGGCAAGGACTACTATAAAGAATGAAGATCCCAATGTACATCAGATGGAAAGTAACAATCCCTTTTTAAAATTCTTAGCCCAATCAAATCAAACATCCAATGAATGTTTGTAACATCGTGTGATCCCAGGGGAGCAACATCTCCTTTAGTAATCTATGCATTGTTTAGTCCCTGGATGAAAATATTAGGGGGAAAAAAAAAGATTAGAAAGACAACCTAACTTTGAATGACTTTGTTATAACCCCATAATAGCGTGTATACTATTGACAAAAAGAACATACAAATTTCAAAAATACGGAAAAAATTGCTTATATTTTATACTAGCATCAGTTAATATTTCCAATTATTACTACAACATAAACCAGAAAATTTAACCTGCCCTATCAAGGATTATGTTCAAGCGAATAGCATGAAATAATTGAAAACTAAAATGCAAGAGAAGTACAATATCATACAGATTAAAGAGCCAACTGTCTAGCAGCCATTGTTTTCCCATTTCTTGGAGGTCCATAGAAAAGCTTGTTTTAAAATGGTGCTTGATGTGCTTTTGTATTTGCAGTCGCAGTTGACAGTTTCTCAAGTCTTTTCTTACGAGTAGGATGCAAAACTACATCACAAAATCTATTTCCAGTTTCTTGAAGCAGATCCAGAATCTGCACGAGTTAGGGTACTCCTGAAATAAGAAAAAAGGCCTGACGGGTATTTTATTCTGAAGGATTCTCTAATCAACGATGGATGCCCCATTATTCTGGCCACATCCCCATATAACACGAGCAACTTCCCTGTATTTGACCAAAAAGATACTTGTATAAGACACATCGTTGCTGATAGCAACTTAAAAGCATTGTATCTCAAAAGTCAACTGACTATAAAGTAGGACAAAATTCATAAGTGGTGAATATATATCACAGAAAGAAAACGAGTAAAAAAAAACAGAGAGGGGGGAGGGGGTGCAATATTAAAAGTTGAAAATCCATCAACATGAGAAAGGCTGCGGAACATTGTCAATGAATTGACATTTTCATAGCCCATGAACTTCAGGATTTAGTTCATCACGAAGAGATTATATCTGCTAGATGAAACATAATCAATCAAGCAATACAGACTCTGATGCCTTCTCCAAAGTGAACTTGCCAGAAAAACCCATTAGTCAAGCATTTCGTGGAATATATGGGTAGATTCATGCTAAGCTAAAGAATACCAATAAATAAAGGGGAACAGTGAAAAAGGTCAATAATTACTAATTATTGCTTAAGCTGAAGGATACTAGTGTCAATACTAGACCCCTAAGTTGTGCAGGTATGGACTCAAAAACCATGACCCAATTAAGTGTAGTAATTTTAAGTTCAGGCACTTAGGTAGCCAGAAATGTTACTTTATTAGTGAAATTTATGATTCATTCCTCCAATATATTTATAAACTATGTAAAACAACCTTGAGCACATGTAGATGGAATTTGGATTCCACATTCTTGGCCCATGCAAGACCATGATCATCATTGGCAAGGGCAAGCTGGAATATTTGATGCTCCTAAGTCCAAGGCAAGCTGGCCCATGCCTAGTGATGTAGATTCCAGCAGCCAGAGCTTTCACTCGAGAGTATGGTAGTGAAAACGTAGATTTTACCTGAAAACGGAAGAAGAATGAAAAAGCGTAAAATGTAAAATCGTAACGTAGTAAAATCGTAAAAACTTAAAAGCGTTTGGAAAATTAGTAAAATCGTTTTAATGAAAAAAAAATCGTAAAAATGTAAAATCGTAGTGATAAAATGAGTTTTTAACTACCCTGCTCGAGAGAACTTTATGCAGTACGGCCGAACAAAATAAGTAAAAACACAACTCAAAGCAGAAAGCAAAATGTCAACAACCCATAAATATCGGGAGAAGATCCTATTATAATCTATTTGTTCATGAGCGTCTAATGAGTATAACTTGATGATGTGACCTTTCAGATTGATTAGACGGACAAAATTTAAAGATTATGGGGATGATGAAAATATAAATAAGCAGAGAAACCTTACCCATAAATATCTATATGCAAGGAAACAGAAGGCTGGGCCCTAGTCCCAAGCCGAATGATTTAATTACTTGCATAATGCAGACAATGCATCTCGTAGATATACCTCCAATTAGAGTGTTTGGGTAAAACTTTAACTCCACTAAGCTTTTTTTAAAATCCTAAAATTCACTTTAACTCCACTAGGCTTTTTTTTTTTAAAAAAAAAAACTCCTAAAAGCCAGTTTTTAAAAAAAGCTCAATGGCCCATTTCTCCCTCTCTGCATTAGCACGATTTAATGGCATTCGTGTATTAACCTCTTCATCTAGCTTTGTTTCACGGGCTCTTACCTCTGCTTCCAATATAGTCCTTACTCTGATTGTCTCATGGTCGATCTCAGCTTTCTCTCCTTCTGTTTATCTCCATTGTGCTTGAATTTGTTCCTCTGTTGCACGCTGAGCTTGCTCCTGATGTCTAATTGATGATCCTTCTTGCAGTTTTACTAGCTCTCGGTTCCTGGCTATCCCGTATTCATTTTCTGCCAGATAATGATATAGCAATGAGAATCATTCCATATAATTGGAAAATTAAAAACCATAGTCACAAGGTAAAATACCTGCATCCTCTTCCTTGCCAATTCAGCCTCATAGCACGCCATTTGGAATTTTGTTTGTTCCTGATGTTGAGCAAGCTTTTTTGTTTATCACACACAATCCTTTGTCTTTCCTGCCAGGCAAAGTAGAGATAATTTGTTAAACAATTGGCAAGTCAGAAGGAAAAACACAAGTAATACACACAACATCCACAAGAAACATGAAGCAGAAGCTTCATGTCTGTATGACACTTAACAAGTCACATATTAGAGATCCTGATGGAGCTTCATTAATGGGGACTGGATCTGATGCAATGTCTCTAAGTCAAAGTAAAACCAAACCTTTGACCCCCAAAAAAAAAAAAAAAAAGTAAAACCAAACCCTGTCCCCCTAGTTCACAATAGTAAAACTTTAGCTGAAATGCTAATGCCTCCCCCTCAACTGAGTTGTAAAAATAAAATAAAAATTCCCTTGAACGATACCTTTTTTTCATATCCAAAATAGAATAATGATAATAGTTAATTTTAACACACCAATAATAACAAGATAATCACAATAATGGCCCCTTTTTATTATCTACTATCATAAACATTTAAATTTTGAATCCTGATCAACCATGATAAGAGGCACGCCTCCACAATTCAGGGTCATAAATGTCATTTTAGGTATCATGTGATAATCAAATCAATTTTTATTTTTATTTTTTAAATGGAGATTGTGAGGGGTATTTTTCCTTGGGAAAATCCCACATAAAGTTACTTAAAATAGAAAAATTCTAAATTGGGTTGGTAAATTCAACAAATCATTAATTAAGTCATAATCCTAATTTAGGATTTCAAAATCTGTGTAAAATGACTTTAATGCCCCTCCTCTTTTTTTTGCCAGCCTTTCTTCTCTCCCCTCTTAAAAGAATATTATTGCTTTATGACTTTATATAAAAGGATAATCAAGAATAATTTAAGTATGACATGCTATAATAGTATCATTGATATCAATTAAATATATTTTAATTGAAAGTTAATTAATTGTATTAATGATTAAAAAAATAAAGGTGAGGTTTTTTTTTTTAAAAAAAAAAAGAAAGTTATTATTTTTACCGGGTGATATTAAAAAAAAACAAAGAAAGAAAGAAAGAAAGCATGTCTCGTGCCAACTTTACCCTTTGCAAAATTGAATTGAAATAAAAGTCATTTTTACCAATATTAACTTACATTTGAATAATTTTCCTTAACAAATAAATGTGGGTTTTAAGATAGTAATTTAATTAATATTTCAATTTCAATTTTTTAATTCTTTAATATAAATCAGTAATATTATTTATCTTTTTTAAAAAGCGGCGTTTAAATTTCATATACTTCTATGGATATTTCCAAAAAAAAATAAAATGAACTTAAAATTTCATAAAATGGTTTACATCAATATAAAAATTTCCCCCCCAAAAAAAAACTATATATATATGTGTGTAAAAATTATAGAAAAATTCATACTTAATTAATATATTTACCAAAATATGTCCTTCTTATAGTGACATATATTATAAGTTTTCTTAAAAAAATTTGTTCATGTTAATAAAATGAACTCTTTGCTAAAAATATTGTAGGTTTTTATTCTTTTGATGATATACTTAATATATTAGAACAAATCATATTCTGTTGTATTAAAATTAATTTTAATATTTACATGGGAAACATAAGTTAGAGAGTAATAAAACTCATTAATGAGGGGAGAGGAGGGCGTATTAAAGTTATTTTACCCATATTTTAAAATTCTAAATTGAGTTAATGACTCAATTAAAGATTTATTGAATTTACCAACCCGATTTAGAATTTTTCTATTTTAAGTAGCTTTATATAGGATTTTCTCTTTTTCCTTTGTGAATTAATTATGCTTATTCTTACTGAAAATGCCAGCTATGTATTAAATTCATGGAGGAAGGACAATATAAATTTCTCATGACAAATCACTCATATGCCCACTCTTTGGTGGATTCTGCCTCAGGTCCTATTTATAAAGGGATGATAGCCGAATTATAGAATTTAAGAAAGTGATTAAAATTAGTTAAAAATAATAAGTGTCTTACATTTTTTTTAAAAAAAAAAATCTAAATAAGCACTTATTTATAAGGGCAAGTAAGAGAAAGAGAAATAGAGTAAATATAGGTATTAATATTGTTGTCAAACTCTTAAATTAACTCTCAGAATTTACCGTTGTTATGTTTCTAGCTTATATAATCATATCGAGTCATAGGTAAAGTCGTTTCAATTGTAAACTCAATTAAATTTGTGAGTTTATACACAAAGTGTACCGTTGTTACATTTCTTATTTATAAAACCGTGTTAACTTTTTCGATTTGATCATACTCATTGATTTTATATATGAATTTTATAGAAACTTATTTTTTATGTAATGTGTGTGTGTGAATAGAGTAAATATAAGTATCAACATTATTGTCAAATTCACAAATTGACTCTTTGAGTTTACTGTTGTTACATTTCTAGCTTACGAAATTGAGTCGAGTCATAGGTAAACTCATGTCAATTATAAACTCAATTAAACTTGTGAGTTTATACACCGAGTTTACCGTTGTTAGATTTCTTTTATATAAAATTATGTTAACTTTTTCAATTTGATCATGCTCGGTGACTTTATAAATTTTATAGAAACTTCGGTGGATGTGTCTGGGTGTGGGATTAAATTTTAATTATTTGGATTTAAAATCTTTTTTTCATTTTAATTATTTACCTTTGCTTATTAAAACCTATATAATGATAAAAATAAACTCTTACGAGTTTATAATTTAAGTTCACGATACGAGTTTATGTCATCGTCATAAATTTACTTAATCCTACAAGTTTGAAAACCTTAGATATCAGTGTATTATCTACCTTTTAATTAATGCAATTTAAATAATTGATTAAGGACAAAAAAAACTCATTAAATATTTAAACAATTATTATTCAGCTTTCATAAAAAGGACTGTAGGGAGTATTTGATGAGTTTCTTTTTAAATTCTTTTTGTCATTAACAACAGAAAACGAACCCTCATATACAATTTTTGTGATTAATATTTAATAAATAATAATCAATTCATCAATCAATCAAAACCCCAATTTAATTGCGGGGAAATTGAGAGTGAGGTTAGGGGGGGGGGGGGGGGGGAACAAACAAATAAACCCAGAAGTTGGGCATTCAGAGAATGAAATCAAAACATTGGTAAGATAACCTGAATTAAGAATTTGGTACTTACTCAAACCATGGGTGTCCTCAACTTTGATCGTTTTTTTTTTTTTTGGTTGTGAATATCGGCTTCTTTCTGCATGATGTGTTGATTAGGAGTGAGTTTGTATTCCACAAGTCATATGTTTCTTTATTAAAGATTAGCATGTACAAAATAAAATAGACAGCCATGCCAAGAAGTTTTGTCACTGATAGCACACCAAATATCTGAAAATCAACACAACCAACGAATCCACATTTGTTGTTGGCACCATTCCTTTCTAGCTTCGGTTTGTTGCCAATGAGCTGATGTCCGAATGACCGTCGACAGTGCATCTAAACAGAGACAGAGCTTCATTGGGACATGGCCCCCCCAAAAAAAAGTTTGGAATTCTGTATATGTGTGGTGGCCACGTCAAAGCAAGCAGCACAGTTGGCGACCAAGTGGTAGTTTCTGCATGGAAAGTTAGCATGGATGCCGTCGCGAGACGCTTCCTCTAATGGGCCACCTAATTTCTGAGGTCTCTAAATGTTTTGTTACACCCCTACCGGCCTTGCCCTTTCGGGTGGCAGGTAGTGTGATACCTCTTAATCCTTATATTATATTACTTAACGACATGTATCAAAGTAAATTACGCAGCAGAACATACCTTCGGTTTGGGTGTAGTGTACTAATAAGATATTACAAATCTTGGTTACAAATTCTCAAACATCAATACATAAAATATCTACAAATCTTCGTCGAATATCAGAGTAAATTACGCAGCAGAACATACCTTCGGTTTGGGTGTAGTGTACTAATAAGATATTACAAATCTTGGTTACAAATTCTCAAACATCAATACATAAAATATCTACAAATCTTCGTCGAATGATTTGAAACCCGTCCGACACTTTCATGTGCTAGCATCCACCACTTTATCCTGGTAGTTACTTCCAACAGGCTGTAATACACAGGTAGCAATACATACTGGAATCCCAAAGGATTCCAGAGTAACCATTAATCTCATACACAGAGTATATTCAAAGCATGTAAGAAAACCATAAATACAAACCACAGCATTCAGTAAATCGCACACAGCGAGTCACGAAGCCTAATCCGGAACAAGCAGTCTCTATGGTACATAGCACAGACTGCACAGCACAACAAGGCCCAAGTCGCACACAGTGGTTCCGGTACCAAAGCGCTTGGTAAATAACAACACCGAATGCATACACAATCATGGTAAAGCATACATACAGAGACATACAAAGCATATGAGGATTAAGGTTACTACCTGGTAAAGTCTTAGACTAATAATCAACTCCCAAAATTCCTTAAAGATTCAAATAATGATACTTCTTGTCTTTGATCTTATCTTTTCCTTGACACCTTTCCTTCTTGAACTCCCTTGTATTTTCAATCAAGACATCAAAACACCACGCAAGAATCATTTGCCAAGGTCTTAGGGATGTTTATGAAGATTGAAGGGAGTAGAGCAAGAATCCAAGTTCTAATTACCTCGATTCTGTGATTGGTTTGGAGATCTGACAGCATCTCCACCATGTAAACGGCACCAAACACTTCATATCAAGAATCCAAAACCATAGAAAGATTGCTTTTGCCAAAAGGAACAACATTGGAGAAGGCCCCGGGAGCTAAAAACACCAAATCGGAGGTGAAATCGGACCCTTTCTTCTCCCTCTCTTTCTCTATTTCGTTTTTGCCATCTTTCTCTCCTCTCTTTTCCATGTTTTGGCAATAATGGCCTAAATGAGGGGGAAGGGGTATATATAGAACACGGGTGTGGTCCAGAACTCGCCACATGTCTGCTCCATAATGCACCGCATGTATAATCTAGAATATGCCACGTGTCTCGCCAGGTGTTATCTTTCCATTGGACCACATAAAAGTAGCTTTATGCCTTGTCATGATTACAGGACACGTGTCATGCTGACTCAAAAGCTATGTCATGATTACGGGACACGTGTCATATTTCCATTTGACCAACAAAAGTAGCTTTTGACTTGTCAATTTATGATGACATCATCGGTGACATAAGCATGACATCATCCATGACATAAGCGTGACATCATCCATGACACAAGCATGACATCATCCATGACATAAGTATGACATCATCCATGACACAAGCATGATATCATCCATGACATAAGCATAACAAAGTCAAGAGATATTTGTTAATAATCCTCTTAATTTTACCATGTGTGTTTCTTCTTAAGCTTTCTATTATCCTCTCATGCCACCTCTCAAAAACGCAGGGCATACTTGACTACCCCGAAAATGTCGTATACTTACTTATACCGACATATTTTCACTCAACTTGAAAAGACCTTTCCTTACAAAACAATAATTAATCATAATGTCATCATTAAACCGATTTAACAAGAGATTAAGGAAAACTCTTTTCTTACGATAGTAAGCACAACGGAGTTCGGGGCACAACTTTCGCCCACAAACTCATCAAAATCCAAAACTCTGGGCACAATTGTTGAGCGGAAGAATACAAGCCCACGAGTTTTACAATACCAAACTCACATCAAAGGGGTGTGTACCAGAGCATTCCCACACAAGTTTTAATTGTGGATCCACTAAATATCATAACGTATAAAATTAAACCTTTGGTTCAACAGTCAATAAACCGTCATCCCCTTAACAGTTAAAATAGTATTCTCAAAACATGTGGGCCCTAGTATGGCAATATAGAAATCATTACAACACCAATACCAAAAGAGGCCTACAAAGTTCCCTACGATTATGCCTCTGATTGCTTCCCTTTGCTACTAATGGGATTAGAGACCTCGCCTGAAAAACATTGATAATAACGGGGTGAGACATGAAGTCCCAGTAACCAAAATTAATTTATCAAATATGCAGGAAAAGATTTCAAGTCAGAGAAGCAGGTTTATTATTATAATTAAAATATCAATAATTAAATAATACATAATAATTAACAACAATTAAACCCATCCACACTCATCCATCCTACTCTTCCTTATATCTTCTGGACATGGTACAGCCTATCAGTGCTAGTATACCCAGCCAAGGTTAGCTAGTCACTTCAAGGATACTGTCCCCTCCCATGTCACCACCAATATACCGTAACAGGGAGGTGTCCGCCCAAAACACTCAACTCAAATTCCGAGTCAGGAATGAGAGGGCCGATAGGCACAATTTCACCCTAAATCTCTTCCACACAACCCCACATATTTCAAAACAGATAAACAGTATGATATTATAATTATCAAAACATAGTACAATATATTACTCCATATACAACAACTCACAACAATCATCACAACAGCCACCACAACAATAATTTCAATATCAAGATCCACTCATACATACATATAGAATAGAAAACACACTGCTTCTCTGAAATAATTACATGTTCAAATACACACATAGTTTTCAAAACACATGCCAGTAGTATTTACGAAAATAAGATTTAGTAAGCACCTTACAATCCAAGACAAGCATATGAAATAAATTAACTCCAGTTACCTCAACTCCAAGCTAAACCTTTTCTTGAGGAGTAAAACGCGATTAGTCACCGGTCACAGGTAAACTCTACATTATCACAAGTATAGCTTATATAACTCAAAATACACAAATAATAATAATAATATATTACTGTTATAAAACTGAAAAATAACAGTTTTATCATTTAAATTTCCAAAACTAACCGATTAAAACTTCAATAATATTTCCATCAACCCAAAATAAATTATTTATAAAACTTTTAATTAGTAGAAATATAAAGTGAGCTATAAATCCTAAATTTCTTAGATAGAAAAATTAATTTAAATTCTTGCAACAACTATTCAGTAAAACTAAACTGATCAAAACTAATTATTAGTTGCTTTATACATATATACAGTTTTCTATTGTCAAAACCCAAAACTTTTCCAAAATCATAACCTCAAAATTTTCACTAATCCACATGATTTTTCCTTTATTGAGAAGAGAAAAATATTTGGAACAACTTTCATGAAGGAAGTTTATTGAAAAGAAGTTAATTTAACTATTAAAATTATCTTATAAGATAAATAACATACCTTTAAAAACCCAAATATTGTCCCAACCTTCTTCTCTTTCTCTTTTCTCACTCTCTCCCGCGTTCTCGCTCTCGGACTCTTCACTTCCTGACGCGCACACACACCAAAACACACACACCACACAATACCTACACCTATATTTATATACGGGGGAAGGGGGTATTAATTACCCCTCCCCTTATGCACTCCGCACGTGCTGCCCACTCATATATATATATATATATATATATTAATTTTTTTCTTTTCCTCCTCCCCACGCAGCTGCTCTCCTTTCCCCCCCCCCCCTCTTCTTTTCTTCTTTTCTCCCCACGTAGCCTTTTGTTTTGTTTTGTTTTTTTAATTTTAAATGAAGCAAATTACCAACAAGGGCCCAACTCTATTTTAATAATAATAATATTAATAATAATAACAGTAATAATAATATTATTATTTGTTTCCCTCTCACAATTCCAATTTAATTACAATAATCACATACAATCATTTTATAATTACAATTAAATCCTAAAAATTAAAATTAGGATATTACACAATTAATTGTCCTATACCTTAGGACATAGTTAGATGGCATCTTTTCCAATCAAATTTATATCGTATAGGTCTTCTGTGCCCTTTTTCATTGGCACTTTAATTCCCCGGCTTATACATACTAAATCTACTAACCTGTATAGCCGAGTTACTCAGTCCCCCATGAGACTTCCTATCCCTCGACATTCTTTGAACTCTACTCGTACTGGACTTAGTCGCTGCCTTTTAGAGGCTTATTCCCAAGTTTCCAGGTCCAAAATTCAGGATATTACACGTTTAGGTTGTTTTTGAAGCTGGCAAAATTACTGGAGACGTTGTACTAGCTGCAGCCTATTCAGAAGATGAGTTTGAGGATCCGAAACGATGCTGTCAAAGGACCAGCAACATGACCAAATTATGAAGCTGGCAGTGGCTAAGGGAAGCAGATTGTTACAACGTCGTTGAAGAATCTTTTGTTGGAGAAGATGGAGAGAGAGAGAGAGCAGGGGTGAGAGAGAGATAAAGAACCAAGTGTTTTTGGAGTGTGAAGTATATGGGAAACAGAAGGAAAGGTATTTCATTTGCCATCCTTTCTTCAGAAACATGTACCTATTAATTGTAATTGTGATTGAGGAGTTTCTATTTTCTTAATAATATATAATTTATAAATAAAATATAAAGCCGAACTTCTATCTGCTTGCTTAAATAACAAGAGCTCTTGCCATAGTCTATGGTATGCTCATCACTTCGATGAACTCTAAAACTTGCTCCTTCTCATCCACACCACAATTAATGATAAGCACTACGGTATGCTTATCACTTTGATGAACTCTAAACCGAGCTCCTTCTCATCCATGAGATTTTTTTTTTAAAAAAAAATAGTTAATAAGTATATATAGTTGCTCCCCCCCCCCCAAATTTTTATCCCAAGCTCCGCCCCTGCATCTAAAGGTGGCCGTGGAGCAATTTGTCTTCTTCTTGCTAGCATGTATTGACCAGAAGCGTCGTGGGAGGAGCCAGAGAGAGAGAGGACAGTGGATTCACCAAATTAAAAGTTTACGGCTTCTTCATGTTTTGACTAGGTTTAATTTTAAATATTTTTAAATTTATATATTTTAAAGGGTTAATAAAAAATTTTGGCCTTGAAGTTTGACCCAATTTTGATTTTGATCTCTCAAATTTAAAATTGGTGGTTTTGGTTCCTCAAGTTTATTTCATTTATAACCGTTACATTGGTTCCTGAAATTTGAAAAGGGCTCCAATCCTATCTTTGAAGGTGTTAATTCATCCTACGTGGCACTAACAAAATTAAAGTAGCTTATATGGCATGCTTATTAGGACACCTGATATCAGGGACGGACTAACCCCCCCAAAAAAAAATTAGAGAAAACAATCCAAATTTTTAGAAAATTACATTTCCGTCTTAGAGAAATTTCAATATTTTCAGTTTAGTCTCATTAAAGGTTTTTGAGGGGGACTAAAATGAAAAGTTGAAATTTTTATGGGGATAAAATGTAATTTCATGAACATTTGGTATATTCTATAACTTCTTTGGTTCCATCCCTGACATGGCAAATGACATCCATTTCCCTCTACCATCTCAACCTATAATTAACTAAAAGAATATCATTTGCCATGTCAGCTGTCCTAATAAGCATGCCACATAAGCTACTTTAATAGTGTTAATGCCACATAAGATGAATTAACACCGTCAAAGGCAGGATCAAGTTCTTTTCAAACTTCAGAGACTATTGGTTATAAATGGAGTAATGAGGGACCAAAACCAAAATTGGGTCAAACTTCAAGAACCAAAATTTGTATTAACCCTATTTTAAATTAAAGATTAATGTGTTAGCATTTAGTGCAAGTAAAAGTAGACTTTTTTCCCCCTCTTATATGGTCAAGGACTCACTTATTTTATTAGATATTGACAATTTTTGTTTACAAGTAACAAGTTTTTATATATCTGATTTATCCTTTTTCAAAATTAAATATAAATGACAAAAATGCTCCTCTAAGTTTAAAAAACATGCTTCCGTTTTTTATAAGGGATAAACAAATTCATATTAGGGTTTAAAAATTTCTAATAAGATTTTCATAAATTTCAATTCAAAAATCACCACTTCTACAATGACAAGGTGTTTATTCCCAATTCTAGTAAGGGTTTCACGAGTTTAGATAAAGTTTTAACAAAATCTGATAAGATTTTCACAAATTTTAATTCAAAAATCACCACTTGCTCTAATGGGAAGGTATTGATTCCAATAAGGGTTTCTCTAGTTCATATAAGATTTAAACAAATTGTGATAAGATTTTATTAAAAGTGGGGATCAATACTTTGTCATTGTAGCAAGTAGTAATTTTTTAATTGGACTTTGGAATAATATTTTTCAGAACTTGTTAAAACTTTATATGAACTTATCTTACCTATATAAAAGCAGAGCAGTAAGCAGCCTACTGCTTGACACGTGTTCTTTTTATTATACAAACGGCCAAAATAACTCCTTTTACTTATTATTTTTATCAAATATTAAACGCATTCTCTTAATATTTGAACGGCTAAAATAAAAAATAAAAAGCAATGTGATTATGAAATAGGGATAATGGGGAAGGTAGTTAAAGACTATTTTATCAATCTTACTTTTTCCTCAATAATAACTAAATATTTTTTCATCAATAACCGCAATTAAATTTAGTGTTTTTCAAATTGAATTTACTGTTTTTTCAAGTTTTTATTTTCAAAACGCATTTGAATTTACTGTTTTTTTTCATATTTTAATCTTTAAAATTTATTTCCTAAAACAAATATATGAGATGTAGTTAGAGTTAATGTTGGGATTCAAATTCCAAATAAATTAACTAAGATAATTTCTTATTTTATCAATCTTACTTTTTCCTCAATAATAACTAAATATTTTTTCATCAATACCCGCAATTAAATTTAGTGTTTTCCAAATTGAATTTATTGTTTTTTCAAATTTTTATTTTCAAAATGCATTTGAATTTATTGTTATTTTTTTCATGTTTTAATCTTTAAAATTTATTTCTTAAAACAAATATATGAGATGTAGTTAGAGATAATATTGGGATTCAAATTCTAAATAAATTAATTAAGATAATTTCTTATTTATTTGTCTTCTTATATAAGTAAATTTAAATTTTAAAGAATCAAAAGATTGTATTACTCATAATTTAAATTTGGATATATATATATATATATATATATATATATATATATATATATATATATTGAAAGTTGGCCTCTTCATGTTGTCATACCCACATCCTAATTCCCCATGATATTTTGTTAGCAGACGTCGTGAGCACACAACTCTTTTTATTCTACAAACTGCCAAAATAACTCATTTTACTTATTATTTTTTATCAAATATTAAACGCATCCTCTTAATATTTGAACGGCTAAAATAAAAATAAAAAGCAATGTGGTTATGAAAGAAAGATAATGGGGAAAATAGTTACAGACTATTTTATCAATCTTACTTTTTCTTCAATAATAACTAAATATTTATTCATCAATAACCGCAATTAAATTTAGTGTTTTTCAAATTGAATTTACTGTTTTTTCAAGTTTTTATTTTCAAAACGCATTTGAATTTACTGTTTTTTTTTCATGTTTTAATCTTTAAAATTTATTTCCTAAAACAAATATATGAGATGTAGTTAGAGCTAATATTGGGATTCAAATTTCAAATAAATTAACTAAGATAATTTCTTATTTTATCAATCTTACTTTTTCCTCAATAATAACTAAATATTTTTTCATCAATAACCGCAATTAAATTTAGTGTTTTTCAAATTGAATTTACTGTTTTATCAAGTTTTTATTTTCAAAATGCATTTGAATTTACTGTTTTTAATTTCATGTTTTAATCTTTAAAATTTATTTCCTAAAACAAATATATGAGATGTAGTTAGAGATAATATTGGGATTCAAATTTCAAATAAATTAACTAAGATACTTTCTTATTTATTTGTCTTCTCATATAAGTAAATTTAAATTTTAAAGGACCAAAAGATTGTATTACACTATTACCGTTAATTTAAATTTGGATATATATATATATATTGGAAGTTAGCCTCTTCATGTTGTCGTGCCCACACCCTAATTCCCCATGATGTCCTGTTAGCAGACGTCATGCGCACACGACTAGGGATCATGTTTTTTCATGTTTTAATCTTTAAAATTTATTTCCTAAAACAAATATATGAGATGTAGTTAGAGATAATATAGGAATTCAAATTCCAAATAAATTAACTAAGATAATTCCTTATTTATTTGTTTTCTTATATAAGTAAATTTAAATTTTGAAGGACCAACAGATTTTATCACCCTTAATTTAAATTTGGATATATATATATATATATATATATATATATATATATATATATATAGAAGTTGGCCTCTTCATGTTGTCGTGCACACACCTAATTCCCCATGATGTGTGTTAGCAGACGTCATGCGCACAGCTAGGGATTGTGTTTTTTCATGTTTTAATCTTCAAAATTTATTTAATGAAAACTTATTTTCTAAAACAAATATATGAGATGTAGTTAAAGATAATATAGAGATTCAAATATAATTCCTTATTTATTTGTCTTCTTATATAAGTAAATTTTATTTTTGAAGGACCAAAAGATTGAATTACCCTTAATTTAAATTTGGATATATATATATGGAAGTTGGACTCTTCATGTTGTCGTGCGCACGCCCTAATTCCCCATGAAGTAGTTTTAGCGGACGTTGTGCGCATACAGCTAGGGATCGTAATGTCATTATAGTGGGAGTGGATCGTGATGTAGGGATCGTGATGTCATTATAGTGGGAGTGGATCGTGATGTCATTATAGTGGGAATAGTCACAGCAGTTATGTCATATGCTATAAATACTGGGGTGCGCTTCGGATTTGTGCTCCGCATTCTATGTCCTCACTCATGATCTTTAACAGCAAATCGTCAAACTGGACATCTTCCACTCTTTCCTCACCTTTTTGGCTTTTCTTCTTATTAATATTGATTTTGCATTGCATCCCTTAATATATTACTCGTATCTTCTGATATCTTTTATTTGTGTTTCCATCTTTATCGATGTTTTCTAAATGATTTTTCCCCCTTTTGCGTACCCATCTTCATCTTGATTGGAAATTCGGATTGTATTACTTAAATTCATAACTTTTTCTCATTTTATATTCTTGGTAACACACATCCACATTTATGCGTCAATTGTTTGTTTTTGTTTGTGTTGCCATTAGAGTTTGAGGAAGTTGACATGGATAGTATTTACAATGAAATTTGTAATCAATGTATAAGAACTTATATTTCCATATTCCATTATATCAAAAATCGTTATATTTTGAAGTTTTCTAGAAAATTAATGAATTTTTTTTCAATCTTTACAAGAATTTATAAAATTTTCAACATGACAATATGGTGATAACAACAATTAGTTTCGCTATCATATAAAACAATTACAAATACAATTGATACATCTTTAAGTAACATTGCAGTAAAACAATATAGATCGTTTTATTAGACTTACACCCGTGCATTGCACGGGGTTTGTGCTAGTTAAACCCTTATAAAAAAATGGAAGCATGTTTTTTAAACTCAAAGAGACATTTATGTCATTTCCATTAAATTTTGAAAATGACAAATCATGCCCTTACATAATAGGAAACACTTTTTACCCTTTAACACCTTTAACGTTATTTTGTATGGATTTTTTCTAGATTATTTATGATTTAAAATTAATGGATAGAATAAAAAGAAAAAGACATTTAAATACCAATTCAACTTCTAAAACTCAAAAAAAACAATTAAAACTTGGAAATGATTGAGAAGATATGGGTAAAAATTTATGAGTTTTTCACATTTTGACTTATAAACTAAAATACTTTTTCATACATTTTGTAGTACTTAACGATTTTGTCAAAACCATAATGAATTTTATTAAAATTATTATTGTTTTAATCAATCTCATTATTTAATTAGTCATAGTTTACAAAAATAATAATAATTTTGACAACATCGTTAAACACTTAAAAAAAAAAGTGTGATAAAGACATTTTGATCATTAAGTCAAATCATAAAAACCCAAATCCCCCCCCCCCCCCCTTCTTTACAAAGTTTAATGATCTTTTCTTGATTAAAGAAATTGAGGTGATATTAATATCTTATTACTGAAATAAAACGATCATTTTAATTTTACCCTTAACATCAAAACTAATTAGGAGAGTCTGCCTCCAGCCTCAATTCCTCAAACGGCTTCTTCGACCATCTGCGGCAAACCCTATGGAGCCATCCATTCCTCGGCGCTCACGCAAGCGGAGGACACCACATCGAACGAGCACGGCCGAGGACAAGAACGGCGGAGGGAACCGGAGGCGAACGATCCTGGAGAAAGACGAGCACGGCAGAGGACGAGCAAGGCAAACGTGCACGGCTGTTTCTCTTGAACAGGTGTGTGTCTTACGATCACTCTTGTTTATATAAATTTCTTATTTCCCGTTGATTGCGAAACCTTTCATCTGTGAAATTCTTCTTTTTATCAGTCGACGGTAATGGATAGCGACACACCATATCTTCCTGAAGAAATTTTCAAAAATATTCTCAAACGACTTCCGGTGAAATCCCTACTCCGATTTCAATGTGTATGCAAAGATTGGAAGAATCTCTTCAAAACCCCATCTTTTATCGCAGAACACCACCGCCATTCCACCCAGCAAGACCCCGTTCTTCTTTTCAAGAACCGGGGCTGTACATGTTATCGTGAGTGCTTATGTCTATGTTTGATCAATCGTGATATGCAAGTCGTTGAATATCAGTCTCGAGAGAATCAGTTTCCTTCCTTAGTGCGTGGCTGCAATATCGTCGGTTCTAGTAATGGCTTGCTCTGTCTCGTGAATGAATATTCTTTTATTTTGTGGAATCCAGCAACTAGAGAGGTCCTCCAGGTGCCCAAAGTTCCTAATCTTAAGATTTGCAAGGTAGGATTTGGACTTAAGATTTGCTATGTAGAAGGATTTGGTTTCAGTCCAATTGTTAATGATTATAAGATAGTGATAATCGATTATTTTTCTAGGCTGCATGGCGTTTATTTAGTGCAAGTGTTTTCAGTAAGCACTTGGTCATGGAAAGAAGTTGGGGAATTAATGCCTGGTATAATGCCTTATCACACTCCTGGTTTCACTCACGATGGAGCAATCTTTTTGTGGGGCAGGAGGGGTGAGGGGCGGGAAAGTTGTCTAATTTCATTTGACATAGCAACGGAATCATTGGCATTGATACCAATTCCTAGATCTGCCCATGTAACAATTGTGAGTACGCTTACTACGTATGAGAACAAACTGGCTTTTCTTTCTAAAAGTGAGGTTGAATGCAAGAGTGGGATTGAAAGCACCGAATCATTTTCCATTAACTTATGGGTGATGGAGAAGTATGTAGATGCATCAGGAGAGAGATGGATTTGGACTAAAATATATACAAGCAACCCCTTTCCCAATCCCGGTCATGCTTACTTTTCTTTTAGACCACTGACTCTTTGGAGAAATGAAATTGTTATTGATGGATATACGGAAGGCAAAACAGTATGTGTTTTGTGCAATCTCCATAGTAATGAAGTTAAGATGTTGCTCACTAGCAAATATTTATATTCCATTGGACCTGTGATCTGGAATTATGCAGAAAGCCTTGTGTCAGTTAGCGACGTTCACGTTGAATCTTCTTCATCCTAAATCCTAGTTATTATTATATTGCACATGTGGTGGAAATGGATTTATATATTATTTGTTTAGATACTTTTGTTTATGTACCAGATAAACAAAAGTATAAGATGCAAGCATGTACGTGATACCAGATATTTATTCAATGTTTGTCCTATTTATAATCTTCTGTTTCTAAGTTTTCTTTCAAAGATAGATATATAGTCGCTTTGACCTATTTATCAAATTTCAATCTATGTGTAGAATATATATGTCAAGATTTATTATCGTATTGTCATTTTTCATCAGTTCATTAGTTCACATGTCATTTTGCTTATCAAAATCATTTTTTCATGCTTTTGTACACTTTTGACATTCATTATTATGCATTACTCTTACTTTCTTTCAAAAGTAAAAAAAGATACATTGTGTTAGGTTGAAACCAACAAAGCTTGACATAATTCCCTTAAACATGATGTTCTAGCTTTGAACTAAGTCGTGTGCATAAAAAAGGTGTTTATTGGGGAGTTAAAACCCACTTTAGTGGTCTTTACTCCTTGGAAGGATTAGTTTGTTTTTAGAGGTTAAAGGATGTTGTCTAAATGCTTTTTTAAAAAAAAAGATTAAAACTACATATACACCTTTTTTCCTTGTAAAAAATTCTTTATTAGTTAAACAAAAACACAAGTATCACCTTGGGTAGTTTTTTCTTGGATTGTGTTACAGTGTTAGTTCAATTGCCTTAAATTATCTTGTAAGAAGTATCTTACAGTGTCAGCAATCATAAAAATGTCCATTAGATAGTTGGTCTTTCTAAAAAAATAATAATAAATAAATCTGTATTTTAAAAAATTTGTTGACCATGTTAGATTCCAAAATCTGACATCAATCCGGGACAAATAATGAATAACAGTATCATAAGCTTCCTAATTTTTCTTTTCCTTTTACTATCTATGAATTTCACTTCTACATAAACTACATAAATCAATTTAAAACTTATATGCTTCATGTTACGTTTCTGCTACACTACTCTTGTTTCTAATATGTTCATAGTTATTGTTTTCCATAAATTATTATCATTTTCATAATAAGAATATCCTTAGCAGTCACACAACCTATATCGCAAACTTTACCCTACTATTATAATTAATGAATTTAATGCTCTCTACTCCAACTTTTTAATGTTAATCTCATTTTCTTCTTATAATTTCATCCACGCTCTTGAATCATGAAACGGATGGTTTATATTTAATATTTTATAAAATTATTATTATAATAGTTAATAACCTTAAACTTATTTATTGTGTTTAGTATTGTAATTACAAACGGTATAGATCATATTTTAAAATTTTAAAATTATTCATTTATGTTTACAGTAATAATTATTTAAAACATGGAAGTTAAATCATTTATTCTTTTTATCTAACAATGGATATGAGATCATGAGAAGCAAATAAGAAAGAAAAAAATGAAAGAACAATATTGAGTGGTTAGAACGATATTTGCTAGGAGTTTACTTTCTGGGGAAGTTCACAATATAGTCTCTATATGTTTTTTCACCAATCTGTTTAGATCTCATTTTTCATGGCATTTTCAATTTTTCTTGTCACATCCCTTGTCAAGTTTCAATATCTCTCCAATGATTTCTTATCAATATGTTATTTTTCATTGGTTTACATGCCATTTGTGCTCACCAAAATAAATTTTTCAGGCTTTTGCAGAACGTGTGAGTGTGTGACATTCATTAGATATTACTGCTACTTCTCTTTCAGAAGAAAAACGATTAAAACTAGGGAAATTTCCACTCATGTACACAAAAAAAAGGTCAAAATTGGGAAAAAAAAACAAATAAAGGGTCCAATATATGAAATCTCAAGAGGACGTAAGGAGGAATATGACATTTTCAAATCTTAGCAAAAGACCTTTATACCCTTTTCACTTTTCATCTCTCACTCTCCTCTCATTCTCACCATTGGCCTCCATAGCTCCACACAAAGCTTCTCTTCTCATATTTGTCCTTTGACAACTTTTAAGGGTTTTGGTAGGGAATTTTTCCTAGATTATTTATAATTTAAAATTAATGGATAGAATAAACGGGGGAAAAGACATTTAAATACCACTTCAACTTCCAAAACTCAGAAAATAACATTAAATTTTGCAAATGATAGAGAATAAATAGGTGAGAATATGAGTTTTTCATGTTTTGACTTATACACTAAATTTTTTTTCTCATACATTTTTTAGTACTTAACAATTATGTCAAAACCATTACATTTTTTGTTAAAATTATTATTATTATAGTTAATCTCATTACTTAATTAGTTACAAGTTATAAAAATAATAATGGTTTTGATAAAATTGTAGACAATGAAAAATGTGTGATAAGAATATTTTGATCTTTAAGCCAAAACATAAAAACCCAAACTCTCATAATCTTTTATACTCCCTCTAGTCCTTATTATAAAGCAGCAACTAACAAGTTTATTTGTTCCTTTCTATAAGGCATTTGCTTATTCCCAATGAGCATTAATTATTTGTTTCCATGTCTGCCCATAATTGATGAGAGTAGTGTGTGAGAGTAATTATTAATATAATATTAGAGTTTAGTGAAATTAGTAAGTGTAATAGTGAAAGTTACTTAAATTGTAGGGTAACTTTATTGACTTTAACTGTTTTTATTGGCTTGTGAGAAAAGTTAGTTAGTACCTTTTAATAAAGATTAGAGGGAGTAAGTTTTAATGGTTTTTTTTTTCTAGATTTTAGAAATTAAGATGGTATTTAAATATTTTTTTTTACTAAAATAAAATCATCATTTTAATTTTAATTTGAGGTAGGGTAGTATCACTACCATTTTTTCCCATCATAATATCCTATCCCCTTAACATCAAAACTAATGGTTTTGTCTGTCTCGAGTGGAAATCTTATTTGATTTTGTGGAATCCAGCAACTAGAAAGGTCCTCCGGGTGCCCGATGGTCCTAATCTTGATCCTAATGGGATTTTCCTTGTAGGATTTGGTTTCAGTCCAATTGTTAATGATTATAAGATAGTGAGACTCGCCGTTTCGAAACGTCGGGTTTATTTAGTGCAAGTCTTTTCAGTAAGAACATGGTCATGGAAAGAAGTGGGGGAATTAAATGATGTATTGCCTGGTATAACGCCTTATGACATTCCTGGTTTCAGTTTTGAGGGAGCAATCTTTTGGTTTGGCTTCGGCAGAAAATTAGAGGGGGAACGTTGTCTAATTTCATTTGACATAGCAACGTAATCATTCGTATTGATACCAATTCCTGGATCTGCCCATGTAACGCTTGCGAGTAGGCTTACTACGTATGAGAACAAACTGGCTTTGCTTTCTAAAACTATGGTTGAATACAAGAGTGGGATTGAAAGCACCGAATCATTTTCCATTAACTTATGGGTGATGGAGAAGTGTGTAGATACATCACGAGAGAGATGGATTTGGACTAAAATATATACAAGCAAACCCTTTCCCGATTTAAGGCCACTGACTATTTGGAGAAATGAAATTGTTGGAGTTACTGAAGGCGAAACAGAAACAGGACTTGTTTTGTGCAATCTCCATACTAATAAATTTAAGATGTTGGCCCTGGGCAAATATTCCATTGGAGCTATGATTTAGAATTATGCAGAAAGTCTTGTGTCGGTTCGAGACATTCGCATTGAAGCTTCTTCATCCTAAATCCTAGTTATTATATTGCACATGTGGTGGAAATAGATTTATATATTATTTGTTTAGATACTTCTGTTATGTACGGTTAACATTCTTTAGGGATGTTATCTAAAGTATTTGATGAAAGCATGGTACTGATACCTGATATTTATTCAATGCTTGTCCTATTTATAATCTGTGGTTTCTAAGTTTTCTTTCAAATACAGATATATAGTCTTTGATCTATTTATCAATCTATGTGTAGAATATGTGTAAAGATTCATTGTCGTATTGTCTTTTGTCTTTGTCTATCAGTTCACATGCCATTTTACTTACCAAAATCATTTTTTCACGTTTTTGCAAACTTGTAACATTCATTGTCGTACATTACTCTTTTTTTTTTCCACAAAAGAAAAAAAATAAACGGTACAACAGGTTGAAACCAACAAAGCTTAATATAATTCTCTTAAACATGATGTTCTAGTCTTGAACTAAGTCGTGTGCATAAAAAAAGGTTTTTATTAGGAGAGGTAAAACTCATTTTGATGATCTTTACTTTTTGGGAAGATTAATTTTTAGAGTTTGAAGGACGTCGTCTAAATGCTTAAAAAAGGATTGAAACTACGTATGTCTTTTTTCCCTGGCAAAAAATTCTTTATCAGGTAAACAGAAACGCAAGTATCACCTTGGGTAGTTTTCTTGTATTGGGTCAGTATTCGTTCAATTGCCTTAAGTTAACTTGTAAGAAGTATCTTAGTGAGTTACCAAACTTTTACTTTTGGTGCAGTAGTCAGCAATCATAGACATGAACATGAGATAGTTGGTCTTTCTTAAAAACTTCGAGGGGGGGGAAAATCTGTTTTTCCACATTTCATAGAGCTTTTTCTTTATCTTCTGGGTTTTTTACAATATATATATACATATATATGTTTTCTCTTAGATGGAAAAATATTTTACTTTTTCGGTCTCATCTGTTTTTGGGTTTGCTTATTTTGGATCAGAAATTCTGCTTTCTTCTCAAGTTCAAAGAAAGACTCTCTGGAAAATTTTTCTTTAAAAAGACTTTTTCTACCTCCTACTAGAACGTTTAGAGAATCGATCAATATCCTTCATCAAGATATTATGTCTTCCTTAAATGACTTTAATTTTTGTCCACTTCAGATAGCTGCTTCTTTATCTTCTGGGTTTTTACAATTTCTGAACTCATGTCCTTCTTTTTTTTTTTTTTTTTTTTTTTTCCTTTTTTGATAGAGTAGAGATACCTCAGCTCACACCTAAATCGATAGTGCTCCCGTTACAATCCTTACAAAAAGCCATGTCCTCGTTCCAGCCCATACTTGGCTATATGGTCCGCTGCACCATTGCATGATCTAGGCACTTAGGTGATCTTCGTAGCCCAATTTGTAACGCTCCAAATTCAACCCCCGAAAACTTGACCAAAATAATTGAAATATCTCTAACAAGGATAATTAATATCTAAATCATTAAAAATACATATTCATTTTAAATAAAATTCATAATACAAAGTAAAATAAGTTTTCAAAATATTTCAGAGTTAAAATACAAAGCAAAAGTGTTAGAGTCATGACAAATAAAAATAACATAATATAAGATATAGTAGTACAAAAGAGCCTCCAAAGCTCACTCTATAGGTGCCTTCCCCGGCTCCCTACTAGAATGTTCATTTGAAAAATGTTAAGATAGGATGAGATTTCACATCCCAATAACTACTGAAAGTTATACTGTACACAGGGGCGGAGCCAGGATTTCAAATTAGGAGGGGCGAAAATTACATAATATAATTCAGTAGAGTTAATATTTGAAATTAGGGGGCAAAAATTACAGAAATGGACCCAAAATTTTAGGAAATTATGCTTTAGCCTTATAAATATTTCAATATTTTCATTTCAGTCCCTCTATGAGACTTTTTAATAAGGGACTAAAATGAAAATTTTGAAACTTTTATAGGCTAATTCATAATTTCTTAAATTTTTGGGTCCAGTGCTGTAATTTTAGGGGGGCAGGGACCACCCCTAGCCCCCCTCTGATTCCGCCCCTGACTGTACATAAACAAATTATATATGACAAAAAGTAGTTGATTACATATATATATATATAGGAAAAAACACTTCTCATGTTGTAGGAGAAGTGTTTTCTCATGTCACACACACATAAAATGGTGGGACCTACATATATATATAATGCTAATTATATATATATATATATGTGGGTCACACTATTTCATATATGTGTAGGAATCTTCTTCTTCTCATACAACATGAGAAGTTTAAACCCCATATATATATATATATATATATATATATATCATAATTTCTCATACAAAATTATTTTTGCAAAATTAATCATTATTATGTCAAATTGTGAATTATACAATTACACAATATATAATATGTAGCCTCCCTTATATCACCGTCCACCCTTATATTGTTAACTAAGGCCATAAGCTAACATATAGTCCGATAAAAACTCATTCATTTGATTGGATGGTTCCAATCTCACCAAAATTTAAGATACACCCAGCCAAAGGTGTATAGCTTAGGTATGGACTATGGCTCCCCTCTTTAAAAATAACAACTAAGTAATCCTGGCCAGAGGAAAAACATGAAACATGGGGCTCTGACAAGTACCATCCACTATGCACCGAGCGTTGGTATAAATAGATTTTATCATTTAAATTCCTCATTACTCTAACCCATCACATACTGTCGCCATGATAATTATATTAATAAAATAAAGTATATCACACTTCCATCAAATATCATTAAAAAGTAAACCAAACATATGATAAAATCTCATCAAACCAATCTGTCATTCTTGAAATTCGAATGACTAAATTGTCATTTTGAAATTCAGGACTAAACTGTTATTTTTTAAATTTAGAGGCAAAACCATAATTTTTTATGGACACAAACCGTAATCTTTTTGGGCACAAAACTGTAATTTTCGTTGTACAAAACTATAATTTTTTTGGATACAAAACTGTAATTTTTGCGGGTACAAAACTGTAATTTTCGCGGGTACAAAGCTGTAATATTCAATTTCCATAATAATAATATTATAATACATATGCATATAAATAAGTCTATAAAAATATAATTTATAATCATACATGATTCCCAAGTATATGGAAGAATATTCAGAATTACTTGTTACTGTAACTACCAGTATCCCCAAATAATTATCTCTACGCTTTCTCTTTCTCCTTCTTTCTCTCTATTTCTGTAACATCTCTACGCTTTCTCTTTCTCCTTCTTTCTCTCTATTTCTGTAACATCTCTACGCTTTCTCTTTCTCCTTCTTTCTCTCTATTTCTCTAACACTTTGTTGCTTCTGCCTGAATACGTACTCGAAGGTGCGTATTTATAGTAGTTGGGAAGGGGGTAAACGGTTAAAGTGGTATGGGTAAAGTTAAATGTTTTTTGCTCCCTCCCATTTAAACTTTGCCGACCACGTTTCTAACACATATTACAATATATCTCTAATATATATTATGATAATAAAAATTATTATTATAGTATTATTATCATCTTAACTAACAGAATATTTTACTCCTATACTAAATCTTTCTTGGTAAATTAATTATCATTAATCTATCCTATCATTATTCTAAATTAATTTTAGGATGTTACACAATCCCTTGCCAACAATTCTTTAACTTCTGTAAGGAGCATAGCATCACTATGAGTCCCGCCATGGTCACGGAGAATCAAGTCAATACACTTTGTGGAATCAGTTTCAGTCCAAACTTACCAAACTCTCATAGCCCATGTCATTTTGAGGCCGAGGAGACAAGCCCAAATCTCTAAAGATAACTCATCTCCATCTTCAATGAAGTATAGGAATCCTTTCAGGAATCTACCTGTTGAGTCCCGAAATAGACCCCCACAAACACTCTTATTTGTAGACACTGAGTATGCACCATCAACAGAATGAAAATATTAAGAATAAAAATTGCAATGTTATTTAAATACTCTTATTTAACCCAGCAATCCTTACGAAATTTCCTCACTGATCTTTTTAATATAATTTGGGATTATGCCTCTTAAAATTTAATTTCTTTTTGTTTGAGTAGATTCTCTATGCTCAAATAATCATTCCGTAATTCCCAGTTACCACACAAACATTTCATTAAATTAAACTCAATATCAATTTACTACATTGAATTTTCAATCATGTTCCATTATTTTCTTAATTTTGTGTTTCTACATCTCAAGTAATCCATTTGATCCACCCTAAACCCCAAATTACTCAATAAACCACATCCTATTAATATTTAAATATTAAGAATGAAAGTTGGGATGTTACAATCCTTTCAGGATATAATAGATTTTTTAGATTTTTTAAATTTTATTAAGATTAAATGAATTTTTTTAACCCACAGAAATTTCTTTTAAAATAAAAATAAATCATATAATTTTTTTTTGTTTAACATATATAATAAACTATAAAACACCTTGAGTTTTATTTAAGTGGAAAGTATTTCTCCTGTAACTGGAGATAGAATTATCTCCAGTGACCCTAAAACTACATCGTTTTGAATTAATGAAGGGTATATTTGTAATTTCAGGTGAATTAATGAAGGGTGTTTCCGCAATTTTGCACCCTTCATTAATTCACCTGAAATTACAAATACACCCTTCATTAATTCAAAACGACGTAGTTTTAGGGTTACTGGAGATAACTCTATCTCCATGACAGGAAAAATCCTTTACCATTTATTTAAATAATAAAATTATATTTTTAATTAACACTTTTGTTTATTTTAGTAAATTATAATTTTGGCAAAATTGAAGAATGAATAATTTTTATCCATAGATATGTACACAAGTAGTTTTGAATAATGACAATTGAGAAAAAATTTATTTAATTTAGTAAAATTTAGAATTTTGTGTTGGGCGCTCTTGGAGCAATAGTTTGTTGTGTTGGACGCACCATAAATAACGGATGTTAACTTTTTACTAACGGCGTTGTGCTGGGTGCTCCTTTTTAAAAGTTTGTTATATTGAGCGGTCCACTTAATAGTTAATTGTATTGGACGCTCCTGTACCAATAATTTGTTGTGTTGGATGCACCTCAACCCTAAAATTTATATAGGGGTATTTTTTAAAAATGAGTAAAATAAATTAATTTAACTCTTTTCCTTAATCTCCTTAAAATTAGTTAAATATGTCATATACCAGAGGAGTACAATTTTTGTCAAAATCATTATTCTTTTAGTCAATCTCATTATTCAATTGGTCACAACTCACAAAAATAGTACTACCTTCACTCCTAATTATAGAATCGCTTTTATAGTACAAATTATATTACAAAAGTGTTTATATAATTAGGACAAAAAGAAGTAATAGTTTTGACATAATCGTAATATACTGAAAATATGTGTGATAAAGGCATTTTAGTCAGGGAAAATACATTTAAGGGCCCTTTTTAGAGGAAAAAATCACAAAAAAGGCCCCAAGATTCTGAAAATCTCAAAAAAGGCCTAAAGGCCTTTTCATAGGCATTTTCTGAGATTTTCAGAATCTATGTGAGTTGTTAATGTGGCTGATATAATTGTTAACCAGGACTGATATTATTGTTAATGTGACTGATTTAGTTGTTAAAATATTGTTGTTAATACGGTTGATTTAGTTATTAATAGATATTTGATTTTGTTGTTAATATGGCTGATTTAGTTGTTAACGTAGATTTGTTGGGCATTTTCTGGGATTTTCATAATCTTAGGACTCTTTTTGGGATTTTTTTTCTCCAAAAAGGACTCCCATATGGATTTTCCCTTTTAGTCATTAAGCCAAAACATAAAAACTCAAATTTCACCCTCTTTACAAGTTTTAATTATCTTGATAGAATATTGTTACAACTTTTTTTTTGTTACAACCAATGTTACTACCACTTTTCCACCGTTAGATCAGAATCTCATTTACCTATATAATTTCTCTCTCTTATTAAGATTCTGATCTAACGGTGGAAAAGTGGTAGTAACATTGGTTGTAACAAAAAAAAGGTTGTAACAATATCATATCCCTTTAGAAATTAATGTAGTATTTAAATATCTTTTGGGAGAATTCCATATAAAGACGATTGAAATATGTAAATTCTATATAAAGCTGGTAAACTCAACAAATCTTAAATTGAGTTAATGACCTAATATAGAATATTTAAATTTTAGATATTTTTCAATAATACCCCCATCACATTGTCTTCCTTCTCGTTTTGTTTTCTTCCCTCCGCCACCATGTGTAACCAGCCTTACCGCAAATCTGACATCGAAGCCGGACCTTGTCCTCTCTACCCGACGATGCTTGAGAGTCCCGAGCTCCGGTGGTCCTTTATTCGCAAAGTCTACTCAATCATTATCCTTCAGTTGCTCGCCACCATTGTCGTTGCTTTCGTCTTCGTCTTCGTCTTCGGTCATCCCTTTTATCATGTTATACCCGCTGTACTATATACCACCAGAAGCACCCGGTGAATTATCTCCCACTACACATTTTGGGCCGCGAGGAGATGCCATGACTTCAATTTTCTTGGCCCTTTCTTATTTGGTGCTGTTCTGGTGCTCATGGTTTTTGCTCTGATTCAATTATTATGTCCACTGGGTAAGATATCAGTGAAGGTGTATGCGTGCCTAGCATCAACTATATTTTGTGGTTAATTACGTCATAAATGACACAGACAAGACAACCTTATCAAGAGGTTCTCCTATGATGAATACATTTGGGGGTCTATGTTGTTGTATCTGGAAATCATCAATCTCTTCTTGTCTTAGCTTACGATATTCAGAGCATCTGAAAGTACCCAGAGAGTATCGCTGGCTGTTGGATATGTTGAAATCACGCCATATTGATCAATCTCCAATGAATTTTATGTCACGAGGAGGAGGAGGAGGAGGGTTTTAACGTAGTGCGATAAAAAATATTTGTTCGTCTCCAATTTTGTGTTTTTTAATAATTAAGGGATACAAAAGTAATTTGGCCTAAATTCTAAATCCAAAATTATGTTATATAACCTAATTAATAATTTGTTAAATTTAGCAACCCAAATTAGAATTTGGATAATTCAATCGTTTTTATATGAGATTCTCCCATATCTTTTTACTAAAATAAAACGAACATTTTAATTTACTCTCAACGTCAAAACTAATTCAGAGAGCCTGCCTCAACCCTCGATTCCTCATACGCCTCTTCGACCATCTGCCGCAAACCCTATGGCGCCATCGATTCATCGGCGCTCACGCAGGCGGAGGACACCACATCAAAAGAGCACAACGGAGGACAAGAACGGCGGAGGGAGACGGGGGCGAACGATCCCGGAGAAAGACGAGCACGGCGGAGGACGAGCACTGCGAACGAGCACGACTGTTTCTCTTGAACAGGTCTGTGTCTTACGATCCCTTTTGTTTATATAAATTTCTTATTCCCCTCTGATTGCGAAACCTTTCATCTGTGAAATTCTTCTTTTTATCAGACGACAGTAATGGATATTGTGGCACCATATTTTCCTGAAGAAATTTTCACAAATATTCTCAAGGGATTTCCTGTGAAATCCCAATCCGATTTCAATGTGTATGCAAAGATTGGAAGAATCTCTTAAAAACCCCATCTTTTATCGCAGAACACCACCGCCATTCCACCCAGCAAAACTCCCTTCTTCTTTTTAAGAGCGAGGGCTGTTTATGTTTGATCAATGGTGACATGCAAGTCTTTGAATATCAGACTCCACAAACTTCCGTATTATGTCCTCGCTTCGATATCATCGGTTCTAGTAATGGCGTGCTCTGTCTCATGTATGAATCTTCTTTTATTTTGTGGAATCCAGCAACTAGAGAGGTCCTCCAGCTGCCCGATGTTCCTAAGCTTGATCGTCATGAGACTTGCTTTGTAGGATTTGGTTTCAGTCCAATTGTTAATGATCATAAGATAGTGAGACTCGCTCTTTCTAGGCTGCATGGTGTTCGGTTTTATTTAGTGCAAGTGTTTTCAGTAAGCACATGGTCATGGAAAGAAGCTGGGGAATTAAAGGATATATTGCCTTATGGCATTCCTGGTTTCACTCTTGATGGAGCAATCTTTTTGTTTGGCATTAGATTTTGGGGTGGGGGAACGGAAAATTGTATAATTTCATTTGACATAGCAACGGAATCATTGGCATCGATACCAATTCCTAGATCTGCCCGTGTAACAATTCAGAGTAGGCTTACTACGTATGAGAACAAACTAGCTATGCTTTCTACAAGTAGGGTTGAATGCAAGAGTGAGATTGAAAGCACCGAATCATTGTGATGGGAAAGAGTGGGATTTGGACTAAAATATATACAATTCCCGATCGTACACACTTTTTAAGGCCACTGACTATGTGGAGAAATGCAATTGTTGGAGTTACTGAAACTGGACTTTTGTACAATCTCCAGACTAATGAATTTGAGATGTTGGCCAGGGGCAAATATTCCATTGGAGATCTGATTTGGAATTATGCAGAAAGCCTTGTGTCCTTGTGTCGGTTCGCGACAAGTGAAGCATCTTAATCCTAAATCCTAGTTATTATATTGCGCATGTGGTGGAAATGGATTTATATATTATTTGTTTAGATATTTTTGTTTATGTACCGTTAACATTTTTTGGGATGTTATCTAAAGTATATGATGAAAGCATGTATGTGATACCAGATATTTATTCGCTCTTTGGTTTCTATGTTTTCTTTCAAATATAAATATATTGTCTTTGACCTATTTATCAATCTATGTGTAGAATATATTTTTCTTTGTTCATCAGTTCTCATGCTATTTTGCTTACTAGAATCATTTTTGGGTAAAGGAGTAATTTTACACATGAACTTTGCCTCAGAGAGCGTTCAACGAACTTTTTTTTAGAGTAAAAATACACATGTGGTTACATTTTAGGAGCAAAAGTCACACCACCGTTAAAATTTTGTTGTAAATACAACACTTCTTGTTGTAAATATAGCCTGTTGTAAATATGGCTTTTTCTATTGTAAATGACTAGATTTTAAATTTTGTTGTAAATATAGCACTTTCTGTTGTAAATCTAGCCTTTTTCTTTGTAAATGACCTTTCTATGTTCAAAATCCAGGTGTTTAAATGTTGTTGTAAATATGGCATTTTCTGTTGTAAATATGGCTTAATTTTAAATTTTGTTGTAAATACAGCACTTCCTGTTGTAAATATAGCTTTTTTGTTGTTGTAAATGAACTTTCTATGTTCAAAATCCATATGTTTAAATGTTATTATAAATATGACAATTTCTGTCGTAAATATGGTATTTTCTGTTACAAACGCACTGTTAAGTTAGATTTTAACGGTGACGTGATTTTTGCTCCTAAAATGTAACTACATGTGTATTGTTGCTCTAAAAAAAAGTTTGTGGTGTTGAGCGCTCCCTAAGGCAAAGTTCATGTGTATTTTTGCTCTTTTACCCATCATTTTTTCACACTTTTGAAAACTTGTAACTTTCATCGTTATATAGTACTCTTTTTTTTTTCAAAAGAAAAAAATATTAGGTAACAAAGCTTGATATAATTCCCTTAAACATGATGTTCTAATCTTGACTAAGTCGCGTGCATAAAAAAGGTTTTTATTGAAAGAGATAAAACCCACTTTAGTAGTTTGATTAGTTTTTAGAGGTTGAAGGATGTCGCCTAAATGTTTAAAAAAAGATTGAAATTACATGTCTTTTTTTTCCTTGCAAAAAATTCTTTATCAGATAAACAAAAACGCAAGTATCACTTTGGGTAGTTTTTGGGTTGAGTTTCTCTCATAATTCTTTTATCATTAGCTTTCATCATTTCTAAATCACATCCATTCAATTAATCACAATATTATTTTAACCTTTCTCTCATTTTTCCAATCAATGGCCTAGATACGCTAATGAAGAAAAATGAGAAAAATGATGAGAAAAGAATCCTTTTTTTGATAGTTTTCTTATATTGTGTTACGTCAGTATTCGTTCAATTGCTTTAAGTAAACTTGTAAGAAGTATCTTAGTGAGTTACAAGACTTTTACTTATAGTGCACTAGTCAGCAAGCCAGCAATCATAGACGTGTACATGAGATAGTTGGTTTTTCTTAAAATCTTCAATTTTTCTCCATATTTCATATAAGCTTCTTCTTTATCTTCTGGGTTTTTACAATATATATATTCTTTTAGATGGAAAAATATTTTACTTTTTCGGTCTCATCTGTTTTTGGGTTTGCTTATATTGGATCAGAAATTCTGGTTTCTTCTCAAGTTCAAAGAAAGACTCTTTGGAAGTTTGTTCTTTAAAAAGACTTTTTCTGCCTCCTACAAGAACGTTTAGAGAATCGATCAATATCCTTCATCAAGATATTATGTTTTCCTTTAATGACTTTAATTTTTGTCCACTTCAGATAGCTGCTTCTTTATCTTCTGGGTTTTTACAATTTCTGAATGTCCTTCTTCTTATTTTAGTTTATAATATTTGGACTTAGGACTATTAATATTTAAATATTAAGAATAGAAATTGGGATGTTATTTAAATACTTTGATTTAACCCCACCAATCCATACTAAATTTCCTCTGATTTTTTTAAAAAATATAATTTGGGATTATGCCTCTTAAAATTTAATTTCGTTTTGTTTGAGTAGATTCTCTATGCTCAAATAATTATTCCGTAATTCCCAGTTATCACACAAAATTTCATTAAATTAAACTCAACATCAATATACTACATTAAGTTTTCAATCATGTTCCATTATTTTCTTTTTTTTTTTTGGGTAATAAAATTTTAGAAAAGGGGTTGGGCTCACCCACAATCCAAGGACAGGGCGCTTGGAGCCCAGTCCACAAGGGATAACGGCCAGAGAGTACACATGCCTCCAGCTCTACCAGCGTTACCACTGCTTCCTAGACCCCTAGGGCGCCTCCCCCAGCACCTTGACCAACACAGGGATCGAACCCCTTCCCTAAAGGAGAGTATACATGCCTCCACCTCTACCAGTGTTACCACTGCTTCCTAGACCCCTAAGATGCCTCTGTCAGTGCCTTGACCAACGCAAGGATGAAACCCCCTCCCTAAAGGTGAGAAAGACTTACCCCCACGCCAGTTGAACCCAAGAGGGCCATTATTTTCTTAATTTTGTGTCTCTACATCTCAAGTAATGCATTTGATCCACCCTAAACCCCAAATTACTTAATAAACCACATCCTATTAATATCTAAATATTAAGAATAATAATTGGGATGTTATAATTCTCCCCTCCTTTCAAGAATTTTTTCCTCAAAATTAAATATTATAAGCTTCCTAATTTTCTTGGGAAAATCCTGTTTAGGGCCCTTTTTACTAAAAAAAATGCGAAAAAAGGCCCAAAGACTCTGAAAATTTGAAAAAAGGCCCAAGGTTAGCGGGGTACTGATATAGTTGTTAATGGGGCTGATATAGTTGTTAGCGGGGTACTGATATAGTTGTTAACTGGACTGATTTAGTTGTTAAAAATAGATTCTAAAATTCCGGAAAAGGCCCAACGTGAGTTGTTAATGGGGCTGATATAGTTATTAGCGGGGTACTGATATAGTTGTTAACTTTTAGTTGTTAAAAATAAATTTTTTTTAACAATTATATCAGTACCTCGCTAACAACTATATCAGCCCCATTAACAACTCACCTTGGGCCTTTTCCAGAATTTCAGAATCTTGGGCCTTTTTTGAATTTTCAGAGTCTTTGGGTCTTTTTTCGCATTTTTTTGATAATATGGGCCCTGAACAAGATTTTCCCAATTTTATTCTCCTTTTGTCCTTCCTTTTACTATCTATGAATTTCACTTCTACATAAAACTACATAAATCAATTTAAAACTTACATGCTTTCATGTTACGTTTCTGCTACACTACTCTTGTTTCTAATATGTTCATAATTGTTGTTTTACATAAATTATTATCATTTTCATAATTAAAATATGCGTCACACAACCTATATCACAAACTTTACCCTACTATTATAATTAATGAATGTAATGCTCTCTGCTCCAACTTTTTAATGTTAATATCATTTTCTTCTTATAATTTCATCTACGCCCTTGGATTATAAAATGGATGGTTTATATTTAATATTTTATAAAAGTATTATTATAATATTTGATAACCTTAAAATTTTTTTTTCTTGTATTGTAATTATGAGCGGTATAGATCATATTTTAAAAATTTAAATTTATTTATTTATGTTTATAGTAAAAATTATATAAAATATGGAAGCTAAACTTTTTTTTTTTTTTTACCGAACAGTTGATATGAGATTATGAGAAGAAAATAAAAAAGAAGAAAATGAGAGAAACCCAAGTAAAAAACTCTAAGCACGATATACCATGATTTTAAATATATTGTTTTATGCGAGTAGTTTGGCATCTTGCAAGGTTGCGTTCTTTTGATATTGAGTGGTTAGAACAATATTTGTTAGTGTATCAAAAAAGAACAATATTTGTTAGGAGCTTACTTTCTGGGGAAGTTCACAATACAGTCTCTTTAATAGGAGTATGTTTTTTCACCAATCTGTTTAAATCTCATTTTTCATGGCATTTTCAATTTTTCTTGTCATACCCTTGTCAAATTTCAATATCTCTCCAATGATTTCTTATCAATATCTCTCTTTCAAATGTCAAAAATATACGGTGCATCTAGTTGAAACAAACAAAGTTTGATATAATTCCCTTAAATATGATGTTGGTCTTGAACTAAGTCGTGTGCATTAAAAAAGTTTTTATTAGAAGAGGTAAAAATCACTTTGATAGTGTTTACTTCAAGGGAGGATTAATTTTTAAAGGTTGACGTAAGTCGTCTGAATGTTTAAAAAAAGTTTGAATTGTTTTCCTTGTAAAAAATACTTTATCAAAAAAACAAAAACGTAAGTATCATCATAGGTAGTCAACAATCATAAACATGTACATGAGATAGTTGGTATTCAATTGCTTTAAGTTACCTTGTAAGATGCAAGTTAGTGAGTTACTGACTTTTACTTCTAGTGCAGTAGTCAACAATCATAAACATGTACATGAGATAGTTGGTATTTCTTAAATACTTCAACAACAAAAAAAATCTGTTTTCCCATATTTCATATAGCTTCCTCTTTATCTTCTGGGTTTTTACAATATATATTGTGTGTGTGTGTGTGTGTTTTTCTCTTAGATGGAAAAATATTTTACTTTTTCGGTCTCATCTGTGTTTGGGTTTGCTTATTTTGGATCAGAAATTCTGCTTTCTTCTCAAGTTCAAATAAAGACACTTTGGAAGTTTTTTCTTTACTAGAACTTTAATTTTCTGCCTTCTTTGGATCAATATCCTTCATCAAGATATTCTGTCTTACTTAAATGACTTTAATTTTTCTACACTTCAGATTGCTTCTTCTTTATCTTCTGGGTTTCTACAATTTCTGAATTCATGTCCTCCTTCTTATTTTAGTTTGTAATATTTGGACTTAGTACTAATCTTTTTATATGTAGCATTTTGATCTTCTATTAAAAAAAAAGATGGAAAAATATTTTAAATACTTATATTTAACCCCACCAAACCTTACTAAATTTCCTCTCTGATTTTTTTATATAATTTGGGATTATGCCTCTTAAAATTTAATTTCTTTTTGATTTAGTAGATTCTCTATGCTCAAATAATTATTCCGTAATTCCCAGTTCCGACACAAAAATTTCATTAAACTAAACTCAATATCAATATACTACATTAAATTTTCAATCATGTTCCATTATTTTCTTAATTTTGTGTTTCTACATCTCAAATAATGCTTCTTCTTTTTTTTTTGCCAAAATCTCAAATAATGCATTTGATCCACCCAAAACCCCAAATTACTTAATAAATCGTATCCTATTATTTTTATTTAAATATTAAGAATAAAAATTGGGATGTTACAGTCTTCCATCCTTTCAAGAATTTTGTCCTCAAACTTAAATATTACTCCCATTGATTCTAATTATAAGACCTAGTTGATTTTTTTTTTTGGAGAGATTAAGGAAGCTAAATAAGTTATTGAATAATTTCATATGTTGTGTATCCTTAGATTATAATCATTATATATTATTTTATTATTCAAACTAATTAGTTTGAAGAAAAAAATTGAAATACAAATACTCTAAAGTAATTTAATTAGTTTCCTTAATCTCTCTAAAAAAATCAACTATGTCTTATAATTAGAACCAGAGGGTGTATAAGCTTCCTGATTTCCTTTTCCTTTTGTCCTTCCTTTTACTCTCTATGAATTTCACTTCTACATAAATTACATAAATCAATTTAGGTTAAAGTATATTTTTAGTCCTTTAAGTTTTACATGAGGTATACTTTCGGTCCCTTAACTTTATAAAGTATACTTTTAGTCTAAAAATTCTAACACGGTTAGTGTTGCTAACGGAAAATGTTGACGTAACAAACTCAAGTGATGACTAATATCATTTAATTATACAAATTTTATATATTCTTCAATTTACCCATATTTAAATTTAAGCCTAATAACATTTAATTACGTAGTTATCACTTTAATTTATATTGTTATCACTTGAGTTTGTATTTTTAGCAAAATTAACGGTGTTAGTATTATAGGATGAAATGTGTACTTTATAGAGTTAAATGACCAAAAGTATACCTAATGTAAACTTAAAGGATTAAAAGTACATTTTAGCCATCAATTTAAAACTTATATGCTTTCATGTTACGTTTCTGCTACACTACTCTTATTTCTAATATGTTCATAATTGTTGTTTTCCATAAATTATTATCATTTTCATAATTAAAATATCCTTAGCAGTCACACTACCTGTATCACCAACTTTACCCTATTATTATAATTAATGAATTTAATGCTTTCTACTCCAACTTTTTAATTTTAATCTCATTTTCTTCTCATAATTTCATCTACTCCCTTCGATCATGAAATAGCTTATTTATATGTAATGTTTTATAAAATTATTATTATAATATTTAATAGCCTTAAATTTTTTTTTCTATATTGTAATTATGAACGGTATAGATCGGATTTTAAAAATTTAAATTTATTTATCTATGTTTATAGTAATAATTATATAAAATATGGAAGCTAAACCATTTATTTATTTATTTTTAATCTAACCATTGATATGAGATTATGAGAAGAAAATAAGAAAGAGGAAAATGAGAGAAACCCAAATTGAAAAATATAAGCCTAATATACCATGATTTTAAATATATTGAGTGGTTAGAAAAATATTTGCTAGGAGCTTACTTTCTGGGGAAGTTCACAATAGAGTCTCTATAATATGTTTTTTCACCAATCAGTTTAGATCTCATTTTTCATCGCATTTTCAATGAGTTTCTTTTTTAATTCCTTTTGTCATTAACAGCTAAAAACGAACCCTCACATACAATTTTTGTGGTTAATATTTAATAAATAATAATCAATTCATCAATCAATCAAAGCCCCGAGTTAATTGCGGGGAAATGGAAGTGAGGTTAGCCAAAAAAAAAAAAAAAAGAAGGGGTATAAGACCACCAATAAGGGTTTTGAACAAAAGATGCAGGAGAAAATGTTACAGCTTTAAAGGTGGCCAAAACTGTGGTAAAGAGAATATTATAGTTCATGGTCTAACCAGTGTATCTCTAACAAAATGCATGTTCAGTAAATTTAGGTTCACACAAAGACAAAATAAGCGTTTTATAATATCAGAGAGATGTAAGGGTCTGATTTATCCTTTTTCAAAATTAAATACAAATAACAAAATTGCTCCTCTAAGTTTAACAAACATGCTTCACTTTTTTATAAGTGATAAACAAATTTAGATTAGGGTTTAACAATTTATAATAAGATTTTGGGTAAAGGTGCAAAAATGCACATGTGCTTTACCCTCAGGAGCGTCCAAATGTTTTTTTTAGATGCAAAAGTACTTATGTGGTTAAGAAAGTAGAGCAAAAATCCCCGTTATCGGAAAACACTCTTAACGTCTATTTTTTAAAAAACGGTCGTTGAATTTCAACTTATTTAAATAACAGTCGTTATATGTCTACAAATCCATAACACGCACATATGATGTGGAAATATCTAAAAAATTCGAGTTTCAACGATTGGTTTTAAAAAACCAGTCGTTGTAACTCAAAATAAAAATAAAATAAAATGGCATGATGAAAACTTGAACTAAATAATATTGATATATTTTTTTATAGATATTTATATATATAACATATATATTGTTTAATTTATTAAATTTAGTTAGGAACTAACAAAATAAAAAAACGGTGTGTGTATAAAAAAGATATATTGTTTAATTTATTAAATTTAATTAGGAACTAAATAAATGAAAATACATTAGATTTCTTCTCTCAACTATATAGAAAATTGCTATAAATATGGGATGTTATATACATATAAGAGATATTTTTTAATTTATTAAATTTAATTCAGAACTAAATAAATGAAAATACGATTAGATTTCTTCTCATAACTATCTATCGAAATTCTAGTCTACATACTAAGAAATTGCTATAAATATGGGATAAAACCATTTATATACATATAAGAGATATATTTTTTAATTTATTAAATTTAATTATTAGGAATTAACTAAATAAAAATATGGTCAGATTTCTTCTCTTAACTATCAAAATTTCTAGGCTACATATTAGGAAATAACTATAAATGTGGAATAAAATCATAGTGATTTTAAAGTTTTTATTCTAACAGTCAGTAGTACTAATTTTTTGCAAAATAAAATTAAATGGTGTCTCAAAATAAAAACAGTCGTTTTCTCTTTACTTTTAACATCTGTTTATTAAGAACGAACATTTAATAATGATTGTTTTTATTAGAACAATCATTAGTAAACGTTCGTTCTTAATAAACAGATGTTAAAAGTAAAGAGAAAACTACTATTTTTATTTTGAGACACAATTTAATTTTATTTTGTGAAAAATTAGTACTACTTACTGTTAGAATAAAAGCTTCAAGGGAGAGACTGATCAAAGAAGAAGAATAGGGGTTTTACGATGGCGAGATCAACTCCGACAGGTACTTGAGAGCGTTGGAAGGCTTCATTCTCGAGTTTGACCATTTTCCTTTTTTCCTTAACTGGGATGCTTCTCGTCATCGTCGGACCCAAGAGTTTTAATACACCCTTCTTTTATAGATATGCTATTTTGTTTTTCTTTGATCATTTTACCCCCTTATTTCTCTACATTTTGTATGTTGGCAGCTTCGATGTTTGATCATTGTTCTCCATCAACGCACACAAGCAAATTCAACAGAAGAAGATGCGAGGAGAGAGAGATTGACTAACGAAGATGCGAGGAGAGAGAGATTAACTAACGGCATGGGTATTAATGAACGTCTGGTATATTAACGGCAAGTGGGATTTTTGCTCCACTTTCTTAACTAAGTAGACGTAAGCACTTTTGCATTAAAAAAAAAAAAGCATTTGGTATTGAGTGCTCTGGGTAAAGCACATGTGCATTTTTGTACCTTTATCCTAAGATTTTTATAAATTTTAATTCAAAAATCACTACTTACTACAATGATAAGGTGTTTATTCCCAATTCTGCTAAGGGTTTCGCAAGTTCAGATGAGGTTTAACAAGTTCTTATAAGATTTTCACAAATTCTAATTCAAAAATCACCACTTGCTACAATGGGAAGGTATTGATTCCAATATGGGTTTCTCAAGTTCAAATAAGATTTTAACAAGTTCTCATAAGATTTTATCAAAAATGGGAATTAATACCTTATTATTGTAGCAAGTGGTGGTTTTTGAATTAGATTTTGGGTCAATCTTATCAGAACTTGTTAAAACCTTATATGAACTTGTTAAACCCTTATAGAAAAAGATAAGATATTGTTACTACCATTTTTTGTCACTATCAATGTCACTACCACTTTTTCACCGTTAGATTAGAATCTCATCTGATTTTAAACTCAACGGGACATTTATAACATTTCCATTTTATTTTAAAAATGACAAATCATGCCCTTACATAATAGGAAACACTTTTTGTCCTTTAACATCTTTCACGTTATTTTGTAGGGATTTTTTCTTATTTATAATTTAAAATTAATGGATAGAATAAAGAGAAAAAGACGTTTAAATACTATTTCAACTTCCAAACCTCACAAAAAAACCATTAAAACTTGCAAATGATAAAGAAGAGATGGGTGAGAATTTATGAGTTTTTCATGTTTTGACTTATAGACCAAAATGTTTTTTCATACATTTCTTAGTACTTAACAATTCAATCAAAATTATTATGAATTTTGTCAAAATTTTTAATTAATCTTATTAGTCACAGTTTACAAAAATAGTGATGGACTTGACAAAATCGTTAGATTTGAAAAAATGTGTGATAAGGGCATTTTAGTCATTAAATCAAAACATAAAAACCCAAATTCCCCCCTTTACAAATTTTAATTATCTTTTTTAGATTTTAGAAATTAACGTAGTATTTAAATATCTTTTTACTAAAATAAAACGATCATTTTAATTTTACCCTCAACGTCAAAACTAATTCAGAGAGCCTGCCTCCCCTCGATTCCTCATACACCTCTTCGACCATTTGCCGCAAATCCTATGGCGCCATCCATTCATCGGCGCTCACGCAAGCGGAGGACACCATGTTGAACGAGCACGGCGGAGGACACGAACGGCGGAGGGAGACGAAGGCAAACGATCCCGGAGAAAGACGAGCACGGCGGAGGACGAGTACGGCGAACGAGCACGGCTGTTTCTCTTGAACAGGTCTATGTCTTACGATCCCTTTTGTTTATATAAATTGCTTATTCCCCGTTGATTTCGGAACCTTTCATCTGTGAAATTCTTCTTTTTATCAGTCGACGGTAATGGATAGCGACGCACCATATCTCCCTGAAGAAATTTTCACAAATATTCTCAAACGACTTCCCGTGAAATCCCTTATCCGATTTCAATGTGCATGCAAAGATTGGAAGAATCTCTTCAAAACCCCATCTTTTATTGCAGAACACAACCGCCATTCCACCCAGCAAGACTCCGTTCTTCTTTTCAAGAGCACTCCTGATTACTTTTTATGTTTGATCAATCGTGATATGCAAGTCCGTGAGTATCAGACTCGACAGACTCAACCTTCCTTAGTGCGTGGCAGCAATATCATCGGTTCTAGTAATGGCTTGCTCTGTTTCGTGAATGAATCTTCTTTTATTTTGTGGAATCCAGCAACTAGAGAGGTCCTCCAGCTGCCCAATGTTCCTAATCCTAATCCTAATCCTAATTGGATTCGCCTTGCAGGATTTGGTTTCAGTCCAATTCTTAATGATTATAAGATAGTGTTACTCTCTGTTTCTAGTCTAGATGATTATGGGGTTTATTTAGTGCAAGTGTTTTCAGTAAGCACATGGTCATGGAAAGAAGTTGGGGAATTAATGCCTGGTATAATGCCTTATGACATTCCTGGTTTCGCTTTTGATGGAGCAATCTTTTGGTTTGGCTGTACGGGTGGGTGGCCGGAATGTTGTCTAATTTCATTTGACATAGCAACGGAATCATTGGCATTGATACCAATTCCTATATCTGCCCGTGTAACAATTCAGAGTAGGCTTACTACGTATGATAACAAACTAGCTCTGCTTTCTAAAAGTAGGGTTGAAAGCACCGAATCATTTTCCTTTAACCTACGGGTGATGGAGAAGTGTGTAGATACATCAGGAGAGAGATGGATTTGGACTAAAATATATGCCAGCAACCCCTTTCCCCATCCTGGTCTTCCTTACTTTTTAAGACCACTGACTCTTTGGAGAAATGAAATTGTTATTGATGGAGTTACTATAGGCGAAAAAGTAAGTGTTTTGTGCAATCTCCATACTAATGAATTTAAGAAGTTAACCTTGGGCAAATATTCTGTTGGACATGTGATCTGGAATTATGCAGAGAGCCTTGCGTCGGTTCGCGACATTCACATTGAAGCTTCTTCATCCTAAATCCTAGTTATTATTATATTGCATGTGTGGTGGAAATGGATTTATATATTATTTTTTTAGATACTTTTGTTTATGTACCGTCAACATTCTTAGAGATGTTATCTAAAGCATATGATGAAAGCATGTATGTGATATCAGATTTTTATTCAATGTTTGTCCTATATATAATCTTTGGTTTCTAAGTTTTTTTTTTTTTCAAAATAGATATATAGTTTTTGACCTATTTACCAAATTTCAATATATGTGTAAAGATTTATTATCGTCTTGTCTTTGTTCATTAGTTCATATACCATTTTGCTTACCAGAAATCATTTTTTCATGCTTTTGCAAACTTGTGACATTTTGATAGGTTACACGCAGGTAACTTAATTAATTAATCTCTGATCTAAGGGAAGATTAGCCAATCTCTGATAATTAAGCCAGAATCTGAAACTTAACTAATTACCAAAGCCCAGGAGAATACTCCGATAAATTACTCTCTCAAACATTGGATGATTTTATTGATAGGCTAAAAGCCAATAAATAGAACTAGATTTATCGACAGAACTCATTCAAAAAGATAATTAATAAATCTAAATCCTAACAACTAAATCTATCGATACTTATTTCCTAAAGATAATAATAAAATAATCAAAACAGATTTGACTAATAAATTAATTCCTAAAAGATAATAAAATATAATTAAAACAGACTCGATAAATTAATGCCTAATTTCTAGGATTTGGATTGCTATCACATTCATTGTCATACATTACTTAAAAAAAAGATTAGTTTTTAGGGATTGAAGGATGTCATCTAAATGCTTAAAAAAAGATTGAAACTACATATATGTCTTGTCTTCTTTGTAAAAAATTATTTATCAGATAAACAAATACGCAAGTATTACCTTGGGTAGTTTTCTATATATATATATATATATATATATATTCTCTTAGATGGAAAAATATTTTACTTTTTCGGTCTCATCTGTTTTTGGGTTTGCTTATATTGGATCAGAAATTCTGCTTTCTTCTCAAGTTCAAAGAAAGACTCCTTGGAAGCTTTTTCTTTAAAAAGACTTTTTCTGCCTCATACTAGAACTTTTAAAGAATCGATCAATATCCTTCATCAAGATATTATTTCTCCCTTAAATGACTTTATTTTTTCAACACTTCAGATTGCTTCTTCTTTATCTTCTGGGTTTTTACAATTTCTGAATACATGTCCTTATTTTAGTTTGTAATATTTGACTTAGTACTAATCTTTTTATATATAGCATTTTGATCTTCTATAAAATAAAATAAAAAAGATGGAAAAATATTTTAAATACTTATATTTAACTCCACCAAACCTTACTAAATTTCCTCTCTGATTTTTTTTTAAAAAATATAATTTGGGATTATACCTCTTAAAATTTAATTTCTTTTTGTTTGAGTAGATTTTCAATCACGTTCCATTATTTTCTTAAGTTTGTGTTTCTAGATGTCAAGTAATGCATTTGATCCACCCTCAACCCCAAATTACTTAATAAATTGCATCATAATAATATCTAAATATTAAGAATAAAAATTAAGATGTTACAATTCTCTCCTCCTTTCAACAATTTTGTCCTCAAAAATAAATATCATAAGCTTCCTAATTTTCTTTTCCTTTTGTCCTTCCTTTTACTAGCTATGAATTTCACTTCTACATAAATCAATTTAAAACTTATGTGCTTTCATGTTACGTTTCTGCTACGCTACTCTTGTTTCTAATATGTTCATAATTGTTTTTTCCATAGATTATTATCATTTTCTTAATTAAAATATCCTTAGCAGTCACATAACCTATATCATAAACTTTACCCTATTATTATAATCAATAAATTCAATGCTGTCTACTCAAATTTTCAATGTTAATCTCATTTTCTTCCCATGATCTCATCTACGCCCTTGGATCATAAAACAAATGGTTTATATTTAATATTTTATAAAATTATTGTTGTAATATTTTATAACGTTAAACTTATTTACTTTTTTGTATTGCAATTATGAATCATAGATTGGATTCTAAAATTTTAAATTTATTTATCTATGTTTATAGTAATAATTTTATTAAATATGGAAGCTAAACCATTTATTTTTTTAATCTAACAGTGGATATGAGATTATGAGAAGAAAATAAAAAAAGAGGAAAATGAGAGAAATCCAAGTAGAAAAATCTAAGCCTAATATACCATGATTTAAATATATCATTTTATGTGACGCATCTTGCAAGGTTGCGTTCTTTTGATACTGAGTGGTTGGAACAATATTTGCTAGGTGCTTACTTTCTGGGGAAGTTCACAGTAGAGTCTCTATAATATGTTTTTTCACCAATCTGTTTGGATCTCATTTTTCATGGTATTTTCAGTTTTTCTTGTCTTATCTCTTGTCAAATTTCAATATTTCTGCAATGATTTCTTATCAATATGTCATTTTTCATCGGTTCACATGCCATTTGTGCTCACCAAAATAATTTTTTCAGGCTTTTGTAAACGTGTGACATCCATTAGATATTATTGCTACTTTTCTTCCAAAAGTAAAACGATTAAAACTAGGGAAAATTCAAAAAAAAAAAAACTGTCAAAATTTGAATAAAACAAATAAAGCAGTCCAATATATGAAATCTCAAGTCAAGACCGCAGGGAAGAATATAAGATTTCCAAATCATAGCAAAAGACCTTTATACCCTTTTCACTTTTCATCTCTCCCACTCCTTTCTCCCCTCATTCTCACCATCGGCCTCCATAGCTCCGCACAAAGTTTCTCTTCTCATATTTGTGTTCAACAAAGCTTATTTTCCTCTTGCCCATAATGTTGGTCTTCCTGGTAGTACAACCTCTTTCCATTTTCATTTCTGCAATACAAGATTATACATGCCAGCATTACAAAAACCTCTAAAACCCCGTAACCCAGATTCCCGTATAAATTATCTAATTCCTCCATGGAAATCTTATCTCTGCCTTTGCCACTGCAGCTTTATTCTTTGGGTTTTTCCTAATGTCTTGTTTTCCCCCACTTCTTGCTCTTCTTCCTGCTCTTTGTATCCGCCCACAGCGACCATCGCCATGAGAACGTAGATGGCAACGAAGACGTTGACCATGCCGGCAAACCTGAAGAAGACCATTACGATCTGCAATCATGACCCTTGATTTTGGCTAAAATTTGGTGTTCGATTGTGTTATGTTGTAAGAACACAGATGTCTAACCACAGTGGGTTAGTGGATGATTAACTCTCCAGGTTGTAAGGAGGCTAACACCGAAGAGAAGATGATTGTTCTACAATGTCTATAAGGAAGACACCAAAGAATATCAGATGATCACTGTGCTACACAAGAAAGACGATTAGCCAAATGGGGTGGGGTGTGTGCACAGTGAAACTGAATAGTAAAAGGATCTAAGTAGAATGTGTGCATCTGTAAAGTTAACCTCCTAGTTATAGAGATTACCTCTAGGGTTTTGGCCCTTGTGTTGTGCATGTCCAGGTGTTTGCTCCACTAACCGTGCATGCTTGCTCCACTACTTGTACTGTTTGTGATTAGTAAATTCAGGGGGATTAGCGTTTTTCTTGATTATGAAGGGATTCTGCCATAAAGTGTCTTTATTGGGCCTTATCATATCTGGGCCCAATATATGAGTCCATAACAGTTGCCCCCAAGCTCAGTAGTTCAGGGCTCTGAGCAGCCGAGATTGATTAACCGTTTAAACCCGAATTTTTATCTGCTTCGCTTTCACTTCCCTTCGTACACTTTTCTCGCTTTGATCTCGAAGAATTGTCGAGATTGATTGAGTCATTTGCGGCTTGCCCCCAGCTATGTGTGCCGAGTTATTTTCCTTTGAAAACTCTTGCTTTTATGATAGTCAGGATTTCATTTGTAACTTTGAGCCTAGATTATTGGGTTCATATATTTTCGCAACGTGTATTGCCCCCAATCCGGTGTATCATAAATAAAAGGTATACAAGCAAATTCTTTTTGCCTACGCTACTGACATCATGGCGTAAGACCGCCATTTCTCGTGTACAGGCCACTTCTGCCATCTTTGAGATTCGTGCGGCCGTCTTTGAGATTCGTGCACATTTAATATTCACATTGCTTGATAACGGTTATTAATACACTTTTCAGAGGGAAATCTGATTTTCAATAGGAATTGTTGAGGTTATCCTTGACTCCTCACATTCAAACGTCTGTATATTTTGACTTCCTCCTCTTCTCTCCTCTTTATGCTTACAACTTTCCTTGCCTTATTAGAGAAAACTTCTTCCTTCCACAGAGTTCTCTACCTTCTCATACTTCAGAACTTTCTTCGACTTTTCCACAGCCAGGTATTTTTCACTGCCTCCATTTCTCCTTTACTATTGTTTTCTTCACCTAGTCTTCTACTATTCTTCCTTTTGAGGTTTTCATCGAACCTTATTGATAGCAACTTCGGCAAGTGCACTGGTCGTTATAAGTAATAAAGTAGTGAGAAAAAGATCGTCTCACGAGGAATAGTATTCCAATCACTAATTTTGCTATTTTTGCTTTAGTTGGATAAATTGAGTAATATGGGGTTAACAGAATTTAAAGAATTAAATAAAGAAAAAGAATCCAAAAGCAAGAATTCAAGAACAACTGAGTAAATAAGAATAATTTAAAATCAAGAATTTCAAGAAAAAGAGAGAAAAAAATGAGAATCTAAAATCAAGTATTTTAATAACCAAAAGAGATGAAAAGATGAGCAATCAAGAAAGACGCAGCAAGGGATGAGAATCCCCCTATGTTCCTCTAATAATTCAAATGGAATCCCTTATTTATTATTATTATTCTCTTGATTGACGATCAATTCTCTAAAGTTGGACTAAGTCCCAATGTCTTGATGCTACCTTAGTTCGTTATCTTTGAAAACAACCTAATGTCTTAGTATTGTTTGGAAAGATTATATTTTTAAACCAGAATTACATAAACTCGTAAGCCTATGTCTAGGTCATGCAACTCTATGATGAATTAACGGTTCTGGTTAAATGCACCAACATCTCTATTGTCATACACCAACCTATGAACAATCTAAAAGGTGATCAATCTTTAAGAAGGCTTTAAGCAAAGATAATTCATTCAATCAAGAAAATAAAGAATCAATAAAGAATCCAAATAAATATTTTAGATTCACATAGGGTTCATCCCCACCCTAACTACCAAAGAAAACTAGCCAAGCATGGCTAAATTAACAAAAGAAAAGAGATGAAATCAAACTCCTTCTTGGGTCTGCGCTGTTCCAATTCTTTTATTTTCCAATTGCGTCGTACTTGCTGATTCCGAATTGTGTGTGGTGCTCTCCTGCGTCTCTAGTGCGTCCCTTTAATATATAGAGATTTTTTTTTTTTGTTTTATCCGCGCTGGAGCTAATAGCTAATTGGATCCAAAATAATATCTACCAGATCTCATATCCTTTCAACCACGTGGGGTCCACATCTTTTCCAATTGTTTTTTTCATTCTTCATCTGATTACCCTCCATCACATGGATTCCTTCCTTTCTTTTAACATATTATATTATTTAATATAATATGTCATATCCTTTTTAATTAAATTTCTTATCCAATAATATTGTGCTCTTCCTATCTTTTCTCCTCTCTTAGATCAGATACTGTCTCCTACAAAATAAATTAGGATATCAATAGATTTTCTGTTATAATATTCTTTTGTCCCATATTTAATTAAAAGATAGATAAGTATATAAAAGATAATTAAATAAGCATAAGATATTAGTAAAATCAATCAATATATTCCAGAATCCCTACTTATTTAATTATAAAATATTCACTTATCACTTAACATTCGGTTTTCTGGGTGTGCAACTAGGGTTTCTGGGTTTTCTAGGTTTTGAATTGCAAGTGTTGTAACTTACTTGTCTCTACCCCAAGAATTTCTTCCTCGTTTATCCTGACTTTTTTCTCTAGGTACTCATGGACAATAATAGTCCTCCACCTCTAGGTATGTATGGTAATCCAATTCCAGAAAAGGATAGGGAAATACTCAAGACCCTCCCAAGCGGGCAGAAATTTTGGGTCTGGGCGATGCCTCACACTGAGGAAGAAAAACAGGATGCATTACTTCGCAAGCCCTGAGGGAGTGGGAATAGATCTAGAGCTCAAACCTAACCATATGTGTCTCATGATTTAAACACTATCATCCCTGAATCTTCCGCCCGTCCATTTTCAAGTTGTGGCTGGGTTCATAACATTCCTAACCCGGCTCCTCAAATTCCTTCCCCAGATCTCAAACGAGCTAAACCAGAATCTCATCCGGGAAACACCTTTGATCCCTGCGATGAGTAGAGCTGGGAATCAGGGCCGGCCCGGCCATACAAGGCCTGGCCCTCCAGGGCTTGGGCCCTACAGGGCCTAAGATAATGAAAACATCAGTTTTTCAAAGCCCGGCCCGATAGTACCAGGGCCAGGGCCGGCCCTACAGGGCCTGGAAATTACTATTCGAAATTTTAATTATTTTTTTCTAGGTTTTTTTCAAAGAAATATAATTAGTAAATTGCAACCATTAAAGTTCTAATCTATCAAATAAATATTATCAACATTAATATCTAAACAATACAAATAATCCAACAAATAAACACATCCATTAATTCGTAATAAAAAAACAAACTATTGTCCACAATTGACTCACATAAAACTTAAGAAGTATTAAACTAAACAACATTAGATAACTCACATAAAATATAAAAGCATACCACTATCATTGTCAATTGTCACCTTCTTCATCACTCTCATCAATTTCATAAATATTTGATTGTGCTTCACTTTGAGCAGAAGGCTGTGCTTCAGGAGTAAAAATGTCATGAATTTCTTCTCCCACATCATGAACACATCCATAATAATCATTATCTGCAACAAATAATATATCAAATCATAAAATCAGAGTATAGTTATTATGTATTTATATATGTGCCTCCTAGCCTCTTCCTCTTGGCACTCTTTGACTAATTTTTTTTCTTAAAAAAATGAAAATGCTACAGTAACAGGGCCTGCAGGGCCGGCCCGAGGCCCTACAGGGCCGGCCCTGCAGGGCCAAATTCAAATTTCAGGCATATTTTTCAAACCTGAGCCCTACAGGGCCAGGGCTTAAAAGGGCCGGCCCGACGGGCCCGGCCCGATTTCCCGGCTCTAGCGATGAGTGCTGCTACCATAATATTGGTCTCGTCAAAGAAAGTCGCGAAAGAGAGGCTCAAGAGGTTTTAGCCACGTGCCGACATAATTATATTGCACAAGCTATCCTGGCCTATGTCACCTTGAATTATCCTGGCCTGACGCCTTTCAATTTTCCGCATAGTAACTCTTTTAGCTCAGGTATAATTTCCATTTTTGACTTTTACCTTTTTGCTTATAGGTATATATGGGTTCGCCTTAGCACCGTGTTGTACGATCCATGACAAAAGGAACCAGTTCTATAGGTCCTTCTGAAGCTTTAAAAATTCTGGATCCTTGGGTTACTGACAAGGTGTTAAGTACTACAAACACAATGACCATCAAGGAACTCATCGAGGCAGGTTTGTGTAGCGGAGAAGATTATTCTTTCCACTTGCCCTCGTCTGAAGAATCAATATCCAATGACCGAGCTAGGAACGACTTCTTCTTCTACCGTGATTGCATTTCTCGTCTCAGTGTCCGCTTCCCTTTCACTAATTTCAAATTAACCTTCTAAACCATTTGCACCTTGCTCCTTCCCAGCTTCATCCTGATGGTTGGGCAATCGCCCTTGGTTTTGAGAACTTCTGCAAAGCCAAGAAGCTAACTTGTACGATCCTCGTTTTCTTTTACTTCTATAGGGTTCAAAACGTCATTAATAATGCCGGTGATAATGTCCCTTCTAGGAAGGGCTAGACCTCATTCCAGAGTGCCCGTGGCCACAACCTTTTTACACCACTTACTAACTCATTCTCTAATTTCAAATCCTCACTCCATGCAGCAATTGTTGATATGAACTTGCGGGTCCTAGATCCTGTCATACTTTGGCAAGTCCCTTGAGTCCAAACCCTTAGGATACGTAGCAGTCATGATCTCGTCCGAAAAAGGAATTTGGTTCATCTTTCTGCCATACTTTCTTGCATATGTACCGGGCACACTTTGTGATGGAGGTGCCGTATCCTCCTTTCCAGCCTCTTGGCTTTCAAGGGCTCCTTATCTTTTGTATGTGCTAGGTCCGAGGCTCGAACGTCTGGGATTCGAGCCTGGTCTTGTTCAGCCTAATCAACCTGTGGGCTGCCAGTGTCAACTTGCGCGGCAGTTGTGATGCTAACCCTGCTGGGATTACTAGCATCTCGGCTGGCATTTCACATAGGGTTCTCAAGCAACTTAATGCGTCATTCTAACAATTGCATTCTTTGGGTACCTTCTCCAGTATTCTGAACCCGACTATGGATGACCAAGTTTTCTTCAACGTGATTTGCGTGTGGTACTTCTGCATCCACATGAATAGATGCTGATGCATTTGCTCGGCTTGGGCCAGCAACATCTTGGTCCGTATCTTGGATGAGGATATAAGCCTGGTTAAGACTTACAGCATCTCAGCTTGTACTATGATCTGGGTTTTCCACTCGTCCAACACGCTCATCCAGCAACTGTTGCATTCTTCGTCCTTCATCTCACCTCCAGAGGGCATTACGACGATCCATATCTTCTTGTATAATCCAGATATCTTCTTATCTCTGGAGTCGGTTACGGGTCTCCATCCCATCTATCCGTTGTAACAATGAACCCAATGTGTTATGCAACAAACGAATATCAGTGTTCTTGATTTGAAACTCAGGAGGAGGGACTTGTGGCTGGACTACTGGCTGGATAACTCAGTTATGAGGAGCTAGAGAAGTTCCAATATTTGCTGTCTCAGCCTCTGTCTCCACCCTGACTTGGCTAGGACCTGGGGCAACCGAGTCCTCGTATTGGATCTTTGGTTCCTGATTCTGCTGAGGTTGTGGTTGTTCCACCGGTAACTGGTCCTGCTGAGGGTTCTGACTACGACTTCTAGTGTTTGCTGCCATTATCAATGGTTTTTCTGTGGTTTGGGAATCGAAGTTTATGGATCCCCATGGTCGACGCCAATGTTTTGTTGTAAGAATACAGATGTCTAACCACAGTGGGTTAGTAGATGATTAATATAGGATTTGTAACACTCTCCGTGATGTAAGGAGGCTAACATCGAAGAGAAGATGATTGTTCTATAATGTTTATAAGGAAGACACCAAAGAATATCAGATGCTCACTGTGCTACATAAGAATGGCGATTAGCCAAAGGGAGTGGATGTGTGCACAGTAAGACTGAATAGTAAAAAGATCTAAATAGAATGTGTGCACCTGTGAGGTTAACCTCCTATTTATAGAGATTACCTCTAGGGTTTTGGCTCTTGTATTGTGTGTGTCTAGGTGTTTGCTCCACTAACCGTGCATGCCTACTCCACTACCTGTACTGTCTGTGATTAGTGCCGAGAATACAGGGTGATTAACGTTTTACCTGATTATGGAAGGATTCTGCTTATGTCCTTATTAGACCTCATCATATCTAGACCCAATATATGAGTACATAATAGATTGTAATATTCTTTGCCACATTTATCGTTGGGGTTTCGTGGTATATGTTGAAATGGAATGAGGGGTTTTTCAGGGTCTGTTTCTTAGTAATACGATGATGCATTTTCCGAGTAACGCCAATGAGATGTTTGAGAATTTGACTCATAAACAATATCTCTTTGCCTTTATGTTGGTTTGTTCAACCTATTTGATGAATATGATGGCTGATTAACAACCTGAGAATTTATATTAATGACTTTAATATCATGTTTCACAATTTCATATTAAAAAAAAATCAACGTTTATATTCATGTATAATTTTCAAGGTACAGATTTTAGGGATCAATAATGACATGATAATTGTGAAAACCAATATAATTTAGATTAACGACTTTGATATCATGTTTTATAATTTCATATCCCAAAAATCAATATACTCAAGTATAATTTTCAAGGCACAAGTTTCATAAGTCAATAAAAACATTTATATAGAGGTTTTTTTTTTTGTTTTGATATAAAAATTTTAGGAAATGAGTTAGGTTCACGCATGATCTAAGGGCAGGGTGAAATCTCCCTTCCTCCTAGGAGATACCGATGTTGGGCAAGGCGAGCCATCTATTACCGTCAGGTGTTTACCTTGACACCTAGAAGTTAGGATGCCTCCCCCAGCGCCTTGACCAACTTCAGAATTGAACCCCTCCCTTTGGTGAGAGTGCCTGACCCCTTTACTAGTTGAAGCCAAGGACGAGAGGTATCTGTATAGAGATTAACAATATAAAAATTTATATTAACAACTTCGCTATCATATTTCATAACTTCATATCCCAAAAACCAATACATGCCCATGTATAATTTTCAAAACACAAGTTTTAGGGGCCAATAACAACATTTGTATGTAGATTAACAACATGAAAATTTATATTAATGACTTCACTTATGCTCTTCTATGTTGTTTTCATCTGCCACATAACTTGGGCAATTTGATCATTTGGTGAGATTCGGAAATCCAAAATTACTTCATAAATTCTGATATGAGATTTTATATATTGACGATATTTATTTGTCTTTTGTCTTTTTTAATTACTATATTTTTTTTTTTGAGATTTTCCCTCAAAACTACATATATGGCTTTTTTTCTTTGTACTCAAAATAAAAGGTGACAATTCCTTTTCCAAAACTAAAATTCTTTATATGACAAACAAAAGAGTAAGATATTGACAACTTTTCTTGTTTGGTGTTTAGTGGGTCTTAGTTCAATTGCGTGCAGTTAACTTCTAAGAAAGTATCTAGTGAGTTACACGGCTTTTTACGTCACTTTTGGACTTGATTTCTGATGTAAATAGTACTCATTTAGAATAGTGATTAGAATCTTCAAAAATAATTTTTCAATAATAATTTATGGTACACAAGTAAATATATGAGACAAGTTTTATCTTTACTTACGTTAATAAACACTTTTGAGACCACCATAAGTGATCCCAAACAAATTTAGATAGTTGTTTTTCTCTTAAAAATTGACGTCAAGTCCTTTGTTTTACCACAAAATATATATATATATATATATATATATATATATATATATATGTATTTTCAAAAATTTGTTGACCAAAAGTATGATTAACATTTGTTTTCCTTTTTCTACCAAGTCAGATTCTAAAATCGCCCAAAAATTCTGTGGTTGTACCTACCTACAAAAATCCTCATGCGCTAATTTTATCTGCAGCAGCCAATTTTCTTCCCTGTTTTTGCTGTTCTGCAACTTTATAATCCGCCACTTCATGGAAAAGAGAAGAATCAAACACACAGTTCTCACTCTTGTACTGCGGCTTGGACACTTGCCATGATTTTCGCTATTTCCCTTCCGGAAAATCCTTCGGTTATCGCTTCTGCTTCTCTTATGATGTCATCGGTCAATCCCTTGATCTCTATCTGTTGTTGTTTCCTTTTAAACAAAATTTTCTAATCCAGCCTGGACTGTGTACTTATCTAGATAGAGTTTAAGGAGTTTGAAGCTCTCATCTTCCTCAGGCGGGGGGAATTCAAGAAACTCGTTGATAGGTTCTGCCACAGCTGAATCGAGATCACCAGGACGGTTTGTGGCAAGACCAAGGACTGGTCACCCGTATGAAAGATGGGCACATTTATCATACACGTCTTGTTCTACCTGCAAAGTTCATCCAATGCAATCAGCAACATGACTTGCACTAATTTAGACTCAAATCTCTCACTTTTCATCATGTAGCATCAATGTAATTCAGACAATAATGACAAAATATATGCTGGTAAATTAAGTCGTTAACCAAATTTAATCTAAAGTTTCTTGATTCCATTGCATGCAATAGATAAGAGCTATTCTTACTAGCTCATATATCATGAATTACATTTGAAGGAGGCAATCCTTATGATTCCATTGCATGCAATAGATAAGAGCTATTCTTCCTGTAATGATGAAAAATGCCTGACCAGGGGTATTTTCCTCTGGATGATTCTCAAATCAACGATGGCAGCCCCAATATTCTAATCTACATATCCCCACATAACATGTGAAACTTCCCTGTTTTAGACCAAAAGAGGCTTGCATAAGACATATCTTTGCCGATAGCAACTTAGAAGTATTATACCTCAAAAGTCAAGTGACAATGATGCAGCACAAACTTTTAAGAGTGGTGAATATATATATGAATAAGAAAGAAGACAAGGAAAAAAACAGAGAGAGATAAAGGCAATACTAAAAGATGAAAATCCCTAAATTAAACATGAGAAAGGCTGCGGACTAATGTCCTTGAACTGACATTGTTGGGACCCATAAACTTTAGGATTTAGTTCATGAAGAGATTATACCTGCTAGATACCAGCATGTTGGACCACATTAATTCCAAAATTAAACACCCCGATGAAGACAATGAACAGTGGTATAAAAATTGTGTGGATTAAGTAACCTTGGGTGATGATTCAGTCTTGGGGAGCAGAGAGAAGGAGAGAGAATGAAGCCGGAGGTACGAAGCGACGTCGTCGTCATGGTTTTGTGATGGTGGTGTTCATTTTCAAGTACAGTGCGTCGTATATGTCCTCGTATAAAATGAACAGTGTTAATTTCTGGCCGCCTTCCCTCTCTCTCTCTAGTTCGCCGATGAAGACAATGAACAGTGTTAGTGGCTTTTAGAAACAGCATCCTAGTCAGCATTTTTTCCTCTTATTTGGCTTATTCTCGCTCCAATTCACTGTTCACGTCAGTGTGACGGTCAACAAAATCTAGTTAACTGTCAACATCACATCCAGTTTGTTAAAGAAGTGTGTGACTTTTGCTAAACAGTACTTGTTTTGCACGATTTCCATACTAATGAGTTCAAGAGGTTGGCCTTGGCCATGGGCAAACATTCCATTGGAACTGTGATTTGGAATTATGTAGAAAGCCTTGTGTCGGTTCGCGACGTTCACTTTAAAGCTTCTTCATCCTAAATCCTAGTTATATATTACTCCCTCTGGTCCTTATTATAAAACAACAACTAGCAAATTTATTTGGTCCTTTTTATAAGGCACTTGCTTGTTTCCAATGAGTATTAATTATTGGTTTCCATGTCTACCCCTAATTAATGAGGGTTATGGGTGAGAGTAATAAATAATATAATATTAGAGTTTAGTACAATTAGTAGGGGTAATATTAGAGGTTACTTAAATTGTAGGGTAACTTTATTTACTTTAACTACTTTTATTGGTTTGTAAGAAAAGTTAGTTGGTGCCTTATAATAAGGACCGGAGGGAGTATTTGTTTAGATACTTTTGTTTATCTACAGTTAACATTGTTTAGGGGTGTTATCTAAAGTATATGATGAAAACATGTGTGTGATACCAGATATTTCATCATGTTTGTTCTATTTATAATCTTTGGTTTCTAAGTTTTCTTTCAAATTCTAAGTTTTCTTTCAAAGGTAGTCATATAATCTTTGACCTTTTTTATCAAATTTCAATATATGTGTAAAGATTTCTTAACATATTGTCACTTTTCATCAGTTCACATGCTATTTTCTGTACAAAATCATTTGTTCACACTTTTGCAAACCTGCTATTCATTGTTATCTATTATTCTTATTTTTCATTCAAAAGGAAAAAAATATTGGGGTCTATATTGGTCTTTGGCATAAGATTGAAACTAAGTAAGTTTTGTACAATTGGTAAATGGTTGGGTTCCTTAAACATAAATATCTTGATTTTGAACTAAAAAGTCGTGTGCATAGAAAAGGCTCTTACTAAGAAAGGTAAGATTGACTTCAGTGATCTTTTATTTCTTGGGAGGATTAATTTTCAGTTGAAGGATGTCACCTGGATTCTTGAAAAACAAAAGATTGAAACTATAGATACACCCTTTAAAAAAAAAAAAAATCTTTATCTGATAAACAAAAGCGCAAGATACTATTGAGCTTGGTATATCACCTTGGGTAGTTTTTTTTTTTTAGGCCGGTGTTAGTACGATTGTATGAAGTTAACTTCGGAACTGGATCCTCTCTCCATCAATTTTTCTCCTCATCCCTCATCAGCGCGATCTTGCTTGTCCAATCCAAAATCCAACGGTCCAGATTAAAAAAAAATATTTTTTTGTTTTTTTGTCTTTTTCGAAAAAGACAAAAAAATAAGAAATATATATTTTTTTTTTTAATCTAGACCGTTGGATTTTGGATTGGACGGCCAAAATCGCGCTGATGAGAGATGGGGAGGGGGTTGCTGAGGAGAGGAACAAGACCCGTTAACTTCTAAGAAAGTATCTTAGCGGGATACCCAAAGCCAGTTACCCGACTTTTTATGCCCCTTTTGGGACTTGACTTGTGGTGCAGTTGTCAGCAACTGTAGAAATGGACATTAGGGTAGTTGGTTTTTCTTAGAAATTTCAAAATATATATATATGTATATATATATGTATTTTAAAAAATTTGTTGACCATTTCAGATTCCAAAATCTGACATCAATCGGGACAAATAATTTAGGTATTTTTCTTAGATCATTTATAATTTAAAAGTCATGGATAAAATAAAACGATTTTATTTTTACCCTTAACATCAAAACTAATTCCGAGAGGGGAGCGGATTGTCTCAGAAGCAATATTCTCCTCTTCCTTCAATATCCTGTAATTCTGTCCATCACACCATCCAAGTGTCTACATGTTGTGGGGGGGGGGGGGGGGGGGGGGAAAATATCGTCAGAAAAAAAAAATGGGTTTTAAAAAAATCCCAACCACCCATTCCAATTTAATCCTGACCGTCCATACACTTAAAAACTAGTCCAGATTCTTGCTTGTGAAAATCATCACTGACAGTGGCGTGAAACTTCCCGCAATCACCATTTTCCTGAAAAACCAAGAACGCGGACAGTGGCTCCAATTGAGATGGACAAGGACAGTGGCTCGAACTGAAAAATCAGTTACTGGCTTAGTTTTGTTGTCAGAAGTGGTTCTGCCGTCACTAAGGGAGGAGGAGGACGACGGCGTTGTTGGCGGAAATGGGCAGCCTCTGGAAAGCTCAGGGAGTAAAGGCAGTGTTTCTGGGATGGGAAAGACATTGATAAAAAGGGTATTCAAATGCTCTGTCTAATTTTCTATTTGCTATGAATTTGTAATTGTTATTTAATGCTTCAACCATGCGATTCACATTTGCCCAGTAACGAGGGGGAAAAAAAACCAGCATGTTTTATTTGACCAGAAAATAGCATTTGCCCAGTAAAAAAAGAAAAACAGCATATTTTATTTGACCATATTTTCTATACATCACTAAATGAGGATTTTGTAATATTTTCGAATAACTTCACTTCATCTGACCACAAAAGTAGTGTTTTATTTTCTAATTTCTCATTTGACTAGGAAAAAAAAAACAGATTTTGTAATTTCTCATTTTCTAATGAAATTTTGTTATCTGCTGCATAAATTTACTTTTTCAGGTTTTAATATTATGGAAAATCATTTGGCTCCTAAATTTTCTAGTATGATGATGGTAAGTTTTGTTTATCTAAAATTAATTGGACACTGTGATTTGTTCTGTTAATGTGTATGTTAAAGCTTTTTCATATCAATAATATGCTTACTTTTGTCTTTGTGATTTATAGGCTCTTTTAGATTGTCCAACACCATCATTGGAAACATTCGAATAAAAAATTTTGTTGTGAGGTACCAGAAAAAGAAAAAGGAATGAACGCAAGTAAAGGGGAAAATGTCACTTTTATTTAAATTAACGTGTATACTACATCAAGATACCAAATACAAATTTCATTTGCTAATACACCTTGTGCTATATCAAATCTATTGTATTACAACTTTTTATGACCATATATTAATATCTACATTACTCTTGCTTCTTCTTCTTAAGTGAAGGTCAAACTTCTATAACAACTTCATCAATGTCCCATCAGTTTGTAGGTGAATCAACAATGTTTAATCAGCATGAAGAATTTGGCAAACAACACCTACAATAACAATGCAAAGTATCAACAACTTGGTTTTTGGTAGCAACAATTTAGTGTAAATGCAATGTATCAGCATTCAAAGTTGATAAATGATTTTAATGTAAATGCAATGTATCACCATTTACATATGTATCAGATTTTGCATATCAGCAACTTGGAATTAAATGATTCGAGAATGGAACAATGGCTGTAAACTAAACACCCAAAAGAACCAAAGGAATAGTGGCTCTAACCTAAACACCTAAAAAAGCCAAAGGAACAGTGGCTTTAAACTAAACACCCAAAAATACCAATGGAACAATTTCTGTAAACTAAACACCCAAAAATACCAATGGAACAGTGAATATAAACTAAAGACCCTCAAAAACCAAAGGCACAGTGGCTCTAAACTAAACACCTACACAAGCCAAAGGAACAGTGGCTCTAAACTAATCACCCTTAAAAACCAAAGGCACAGTGGCTCTAAACTAAACACCTAAAAAAGCCAAAGGAACAATGACTCTAAACTAATCATTCTTAAAAACCAAAGGCACAGTGGCTCTAAACTAAACACCAAAAAAAACCGAAGGAAAGAATCACTGAAAAGAACCAAAGGCACAGTGGCTCTAAATAAAACACCCAAAAACCAAAGGCACAGTGGCTCTAACCCTATGGTGCCATCTATTCATCACGCAAGTGGAGGACACCATGTCCAATGGGCACAGCGGAGGATGACATAATTCCCTTACCCTTGACCATGATGTTCTGGTTTTGAATTAAGTCGTGTGCATAAAAAAAAGTTTTTATTGGGAAATACAAAACTTACTTTGGTGATTTTTATTCATAAGAAGGGTTAGTCTTTAGGGGTTGAAGGATATCATCTGAATGTTAAAAAATAATAATAATAATAAAAGATTGAAACTACATATAAGTCTTTTTTGTCCTTGTAAAAAATTCTTTATCTAATAAACAAGAACGCAAGTATAACCTTAGGTAGTTTTCTTGTATTGTGTTATGTCAGTGTTAGTTCAATTGCCTTTAAGTAAACTTGTAAGAAGTACCTTAGTGAGTTACTTGACTTTTACTCTTGGTGCAGTAGTCAGACAATCATAGAAATGGACATTAGATAGTTGGTTTTTCTTAAAATCTTCAACAATAAAAAAGCTGTTATGTATTTTCAAAAATTTGTTGACCATGTCAGATTCCAAAATTCCCCCATCAATCAGGGACAAAAATGAATAACAGCATGATGATGATAAAATGTAACACGCACTATAGATAAAACTTCTCTGGTTGAACCTACCTACATATATTTCCCCATGAACTAACTTTATGGGCTATGTTGATGGTGATGCTCTACAACTTTATAATCTACCACTTCTTGGAACAGAGAAGGATCAAGCACACAAAGTTCTTTAGATGTCATTTTCCCTAGATTATTTATGATAAAGAAAGGACAGATTATTGGAAAAATTCCTAAAAAAGAACTTTTAAAAAGCTAGAGGGCAAAAATGTGTTCGAAATATTTATAATATTAGAAAGGTGTATATAGGGGTGAGCAATGGGCGGGCGGGGCTGCCCCGGGGGGTAACCCGCGGCCCGCCCGTTTAAATTCCGCGATGACGGGTCAAAATGGGTACGGGTGCGGGTTAAACGGGTACGCCTAAACGGGTCCAGGGAACCCGTTTACGCGCCTGGGGTTTTTTATTTTAAAAAAAATATTTTTGGGCCCAGATCTGTTTCTTTTTTTTCTCAGAACTAGAACTGTTTTTTGGGCCCAAAACATATTCTCTTTGTGCGTTTTTTGGACCCAGCTTTGTTACTTTTTTTGGCCCAAAACCTGAATATTGAAAACCTAAAGGATTTGCAATTAAAAAAATACCCACGGACCGTTTTTTTTTTAAAAAAAAAAAACAATATAGCAAGTGAACTTGAAGGATTAGAAAACCTGAACATTGCCAGTTTGCCACGGCCCACGGTAGTAAATTACTAAAACCTGAACAATATAATGTTTTTTTTTTCCTGGTCACCCCTTGCAACATAAATTATTAAAACCAAATTAAAATCAACATGAACAGTCGACTTGGTAGTGATGATTCATGATGATCAACAAAAAAAAAATAACCAGGGGCTGACAGAGTGACGGACTTTGTGTTGAGTTGAGGGTTGAGGGGGAAAAAATTAAATATATATATATATATAAACGGGGCACGAGTGGGAACGGGTGCCCCGCCTCTCAACCCATGCCCCGCCCGTATAGTGGTGATGGGTACGGGGCTAACCTGTCCCCGTTACGGGCCCAATCTGGGCGGACTCAAACGGGAAAAAAAACCACGGGCCGCGGGCTATGAGTGTTTTGCTCAGCTCTAGGTGTATAGGTCTGATTTGTTTTTGTTGTTTTTCAAAATTAAATGGACAAAACAAAAATGCCACTCTATGTTTAAAAACATGCTCCCACTTTTTATAAGGGTTTAACAAATTCATATTAGGGTTTAACAATTTCTAATAATATTTTCATAAATTTAATTCAAAGATCATCACCTACTACAATGGGAAGGTGTTGATTCTCAATTCTACTTAAGGGTTTTATAAGTTTCAGATGAGATTTTAACAAGTTCTTATTCAAAAATCCCCACTTGCTACAATGCCAAAGTATTGATTCCTATAAGGGTTTCTTAAATTCTTATAAGGTTTTAACAAGTTCTGATAAGATTTTATTAAAAGTGGGTATCAATACTTTGCCATTGTAGCAAGTAGTAATTTTTGAATTGGAATTTAGGAAAATCGTATTAGAACTCGTTAAAACCTTATATAAACTTGTTAAACCTTTATAAAAAAAAATGAAAGCATATTTTTTAAACATGAGGGACATTTCTGTCATTTTTATTAAATCTTTTAAAAAACAGGCCCTTATACCTTGGGAAAATCTTGTATAAAGTTGTTTAAAATAAAGAAATTATAAATCAAATTGTTAAACCCAACAAATCCTTACTTAAGTTATAAACTCATTTTGAGATTTTAAAATATAGGTAAATTGACTTTATTAAACTCTCATAATCTTCTCTATCATCTTTCCTCTTGAAAGAATTTAATTACTCTTTAATGTAGTCTTTTAATAAGTATTTATATATATTAACATTACTATATAATAATATAAAATATGATTCATTTAAATCAAAGGAGTTTTTATGTTTAAGAAAAACAATTTGAGTAAGAAAATAAAGGGAAAAACACTTCTCATGTTGTAGGAGAAGTGTTTTCTGATATCATACACAGATAAAATGGTGGAACCCACACATATATAATTAGCATTATATATGTGTGTGTATGTGTGGGTTCCACTATTTCATGTGTGTGTAGGAATCTTTTTTTTCTTATGCAACATAAGAAATTTAAACCCCAAAAATAAAACGCATAACACAGTTATCAATTAAATGTTTTTATCAAATATTTTAAATAAAATTTTATTTTTGACAGAACTTAAATTAGTTTTTTGTCAATTAAAAAAAAGCAATCTTCATTAATTACGAAATTTTACTTAAGTGGTATATAGGTTTTTTTTTAAACATTAATAAATATATTTTTTTAAAAAAAATCATTAATGAAAATTTTTAATATAACGTTTTCTATATCAAACAAGTCATTTTTTATATTAACATTTTTTTTATCAATGAACAAAAAATCAAGTAATTTTTTTTTTATATTCTCAATGTTCAACTAGAAATCATTTAATTAATATTGGGGCTGATACTTTTTTTTTTTTTTTTGGAATGATTTCTTATCATTCCTTCACAAAACATAAAATTTATTTGATCTAAGTTAATCATATTTTGTTTTTGGGTAAAGGATTTCTCTAGTCATTGAAGATAAGTTTATCTGTGACCCCAAAACTACGTCGTTTTTTATTAATGAATGGTGTTTTCATAATTTTGTTAACTTTTTTATCATATAAATTTTACCAAAACATCCTTCATCAATTCAAAACGATGTAGTTTTAAGGTCACTGGAGATAAATTTATCTCCAGTAACTGGAGAAATGCTTTTCCCTTTGTTTTATTATATATTAATGTTTATATATAGGGTAAAGTATTTCTCCTGTCACTGGAGATAAAGTTATCTCCAGTAACTTTAAAACTACATTGTTTTGAATTAATGAATGATGTATTTGTAATTTCAGGTGAATTAATGAAAGGTGCAAAATTGCGGAAACACCCTTCATTAGTTCACTTGAAATTACAAGCACACCCTTTATTAATTCAAAACGACGTAGTTTTAGGATCATTGGAGATAATTCTATCTCCAATGACAGAAGAAATACTTTTCCCTTATATATATGGGTAAAGGATTTCTTCAGTCACTGGAGATAGAGTTATCTCCAGTGACCCTAAAACTACGTTGTTTTGAATTAATGAAGGGTGTGTTTGTAATTTTAGGTGAATTAATGAAGAGTGCAAAATTACAGAAACACCCTTCATCTAAAATTACAAACATACCCTTCATTAATTCAAAATGACGTAGTTTTTATCTCCAGTGACAGGAGAAATACTCATTGGAGAAATACTTTTTCCTATATATATTTACACTTTTTGTAAAAATAAGTTAAAAAGTATTAAAACCCTTTTAAGATGAAAGATGAGACTATGAGAGGACAGTAACGTCATTTAATCTATATTTTGAAATTTTAAATTGGATTGATAATTTAATTATAAACTCATTGAATTTACCAACCTAATTTAGAATTTCCTTGTTTTAAGCAGCTTTATAAGAATTTTTCCTAGATTATTTACCATTTAAAATTGAAGGATCAAATAAAACCATCATTTTATTTTTACCCATAACATCAAAATTAATTCAGAGAGCCTGCCTCAACCTGGTTTTTTAAATCAGAGCCATTCAATTAATTTGAAAAACAATCCTATGATTTTCCTGGACATCTTTTGGATGACCGACGATTCACGAGAATAATAACAAAAAGACAGGAAAACCGGATTGGCTAACCTGAGTTCCTCAAACGCTTCCTCGACCATCCGCCTCAAACCCTATGATGTCATCTATTCCTCGGTGCTCTCGCAAACGGAGGACACCGCATCGAACGAGCACGTCGGAGGACGAGCACGGCGGAGGACGGCAGCGGCGAAAGATCCCGGAGAAAGACGAGGACGGAGGACGGCGGACGACGAGCACGGCGGTTTCTCCTGAACAGGTCTGTCTTACGATCCCTATTGTTTGTATAAATTTCTTATTCCCATCGATTGCGAAACCTTTCATCTGTGAAATTCTTCTTTTCATTAGTTGACGGTAATGGACAGCAACGCACCATATCTTCCCCAAGAAATTTTCACAAATATTCTCAAACGACTTCCCGTGAAATCCTTGATCAGATTTCAATGTGCATGCAAAGATTGGAAGAAGCTCTTCAAAACCCCATCTTTTATCGCAGAACACGTTCGCCATTCCACTCAGCAAGACTCCGTTCTTCTATTCAAGAGCCCGAGCTATAAAGGTTGTCCTGGGTATATATGTTTGATCAATCGTGATATGCAAGTCCTTGAATATCAGACTCCACCTTCCTTAGTGCGTCGCTGTGATGTCATCGGTTCCAGTAATGGCTTGCTCTGTCTCGAGTATAAATCTGATTTTATTTTGTGGAATCCAGCAACTAGAGAGGTCCTCCAGGTGCCCGAAGTTCCTAATCTTAATCGTACTGGGACTCGCTGTGTAGGATTTGGTTTCAGTCCAATTGTTAATGATTATAAGATAGTGAGACCCTCTATTTCTAGGCATGGGGTTTGTTTAGTGCAAGTATTTTCAGTAAGCACAGGGTCATGGAAAGGGGTTGAAGTTGGAAAATTAAAGGGTATATTGCCTATTGTCACTCGCGGTTTCAGTTTTGATGGAACAATCTTTTGGTTTGACTTTGGTAGCAAATTTGGGGGGAAACGATGTCTAATTTCATTTGACATAGCAACAGAATCATTCGCATCGATACCAATTCCTGGATCTGCCCATGTAGCACTTGAGAGTAGGCTTACTACGTATGAGAACAAACTGGCTATGCTTTGTAGAACCAGGGTCGAATACAAGAGTGGGATTGAAAGCGCCAAATCATTTTCCATCAACTTATGGGTGATGGGGAAGTGTATAGATACATCAGGAGAGAAATGGATTTGGACTAAAATATATACAAGCAACCCCTTTCCCGATCATACTTACCATTTAAGACCATTGACTGTTTGGAGGAATGAGATTGTTATTGTTGGAGCTACTAAAGACAAAGCAGAACTTGTTTTGTGCAATCTCCATACTAATGAATTTAAGATGTTAGCCATGGGTAAATATTCCTTTGGATCTGTGATTTGGAGTTATGCAGAAAGCCTTGTGTCGGTTCATGACATTCACATTGAACCTTCTTCATCCTAAATCCTAGTTATTATTATATTGCACATGTGGTGGAAATGGATTTGTATATTATTTGTTTAGGATTAACATATCTGACTCTGCAGCAGGTAAAACGACTTTCTTCCTCCTTTTTTATGCAACGTACATTAAAACTCTTTGCATATTATTCATTATTCATCTTCAACCCTTCTTCAATGAGCAGAGACATGTCAAGAAAAGACGACCCACCTTTCTTCACTGCCTTCTTTGCCTTCTCTACGTGCTGTCTTGCTCTTTCTCTTATTCTCTTGCTTTCTTCTTCATCTTCACCCATTACTTTCTCTACTTCCCCCTTCACTTTTTCCCCCTTCACTTGAATTGCATCGAAAATTCTCTTCCTCTCCAAGATGCACAGCACGCTCACATCCCACTCTCACACCTGTCTGCACCACCTGCACAATAACCTTCTCATTATAGAACTGTTCACCAAACAATTGATGGAGTAACACCAGAACAATTATGCAGTTGTAATTTTTATGCAGATATTATGCAGTTGGTGAACAGTTCTATAATGGGAAGGTTATTGTGCAGATATTATGCAGTTCAGAGTATATAGAACAACTGCATAATTTTCTGGCAACATCAGCAGCAGCTACAATGTATCTGTCAGATATTATGCAGTTCAGAGTGGGATTAAGCCTTTCAAAGAGTTCTTCAAGAGGGTGCTGCAACAAACAAAAAGCCTTGAAAAAGTTCACCTGAAGATCCATGGAAGGCAAAGTATCTGCGCTCTTATATCCTTCACGTGTTGCCGAGCCAACAATCTAGCCATATCCACCATGGGAAGATGCCTGGCGCCATTAGAGGTATCAAAACAAAGTGGAGCTTAGGCTTATTGTGAGCCATGGCAAGCAAAGTTGTAATTTTTAATGTGTACGTTGTATAAAAAAGTAGGAAGAAACTGTCGTTTTACCTGCTACAGAGTAATTTTTCTACCGTAGAGGCAGATATGTTAATCCCTAATTGTTTATGTACTTTTGCTTATGTACTATTAACATTCTTTAGGATGTTATCTAAAGTATATGATGAAGGCATGTATGTGATATGAGATATTTATCCAATGTTTGTCCTATTTATAATCTTTGGTTTCTAAGTTTTCTTTCAAAGATAGATAAACAGATATATAATCTGACCTATTTATCAAATTTCAATGTATGTGTGAAGATTTCTTAACGTGTTGACATTTTTCATCAGTTAACATGTCATTTTGCTTACCGAAATAATCTTTTCACACTTTTGCAAACTTGCGACGTTCATTGTTATCTATTACTTTATTTTTATTTCAAATGAAAAAAAAAAAAAAGATAGGGTCTCTATTGGTCTTTGGCGTCAGATTGAAAGTAACACAGCCAAGCACAATTGGTAAATGATTGGGTTTTTTAAATATGACAGTCCTAAACTAAGTCATGTGCATAGAAAAAACTTTTATTGGAAGAGGCAAAACTGACTTCGGTGATCTTTATTCTTTGGGAGGATTAGTCTTTAGCTATCGATTGAGGATGTAGCTTAGGTTCTTGGGGGGAAAAAATATAGATTGAAACTACCTATACTCCTTTGTTTTTTTTTTTTTTTTGGGTAAAAAATTATTTATCTAATAGAAAAAAAGTTAAAGATATTGTTGAGCTTGATATATCACCTTGGGTAGTTTTCTTCTTGTGTTGGGTTGGTGTTAGTTCAATTGCGAAGTTAACTTCTAAGAAAGTATCTTACCGAGTTACCTGACTTTTTATGCCCCTTTTGGGACTTTACTTCTAGTGCAGTAGTCAGCAACCATAGAAATGGACATGAGATTGTTGGTTTTTCTTAAAAACTTCAAAAAGAAAAATCTGTATTTTCAAAAATGTCTTGACCATGTCAGATTCCAATATCTTCCCATCAATTAGGGACAAATAATGAATAATAGCATGGCGATGATAAAATGTAACATGCCACTACAAATATAAATTCTCTGGTTGAACCTACCTACAGATATCCCCATGCACTAACTCTATGGGCCGTATTGATATTCTGCAACTTTATAATCTACCACTTCATGGAACAGAGAAGGATCAAGCACACAGTCCTCGCTCCCGGATAGCATGGCTTGATGGTTTCACAAGATTCAAGCAAAAAAAGGAACAGTGTCTTTGATTGAAACAAATAAATGATGAAAACAGATTGTACTGAAGGAGACGAGCAATTGAGAAATGAATTAACAAAAGCACCAACGTGAATGAGAAATTAGGGTAGAAGCATTTCTTACTCACCTAAAACTGCATCAGCATCATTGATGGAAAGTAACAATCCCTACCAGCACTATTAGTAGTGCAGTGGTATTGGGATTTTTTCCCCCCCACCCAGTTCTGGGTTCGATCCCCCTCCCCTATCGCCTTGTATTAAAAAAAAAAAAAAAGAAGTAACAATCCCTTTTTAGAAGTCATAAGCCCAATCAAATCGAACAACCCATGAATCTTTATAACAACATGTGACCTTAGGGAGCAACATCTCTTTCTGTCATCCATGCATTGTCTAGTCCCTGAATGGACATATTAGGCAAAACAAAAAAAGACTAAAAAGACAACGATTCAAAATGTGAGGTAAGTTTGAACGATTTTGTATATAAACCCAGAATAACGTGTACACTCTTGGTAAATAGAACATATAAATTTCAAAAAATAAGAAAAAAATTGCATATATTTTATACTTAGCATCAGTTAATATTTCCAATTATTATTACAATATAAACCAAAAAATTTAACCTTCCCTGTCAAGTATTACATTCAAGAGAATAGCGTGAAATAATTAAAAACTAAAATAACAAGAAAAGTACAATATCATACAGATTAACGAGCTAACTCTCTAGCAGCCATTGTTTTCCCTTTCCAAGAGCCAACATGCGAACTTCCAGTTGAATATGAAAATGATTGTGAAGAAGTGGGCGATAGTGATTTTGATATTATGTTTGATAGTGATGATCTTGATGGTGCTGTTGATGAGAGCCATGAAGCACACTCGAAGGAACCCATGTAGGAAAAGGAAGACCGGGGTTCATTTAAAGAAAGGGTGAATGAGCGTTTTTGCCAATAAACTATTACGTCAGGAGCGATTTTGCCAACTAACTTTTAATAGGCCCAAAAATACCAAAAAACAATTAAATATGTCAAAAAACTACAACGCCGTTTAATGAACAGTAACGTCCGTTTGTTTGCACGCCACACGGGATTTTGAAGAGCGCCACGTGGGATTTCTATTGCCAGCTCAGTCACCTATGTGGAAATTTTACTGCCCAGGTGGCTTTTCTGTTTTTCTGTTTTTTTTTTTTTTTTGTTGAATACCAATTTTTAAACCAAAACCTGTGGACAAAACGAGCACCTTATAACCTTGACTTGATTCTTATTGCATCCTTCTCATCGCCTCAAATCAATACTTGAATAACTATCCATTTCAATACATTCATTCTTTGTTTGCAGAATATATATTTTTTTCCCTCTGGATTTTAATGGTTAATCCTTATAACCTTGCTTTGTGATATTTTTTCAACAGAATTCATATTATCTTAACCCATTTTTTCCACTTAATTCAATGACCTTATGTGAATATCAGTTTGAAACCACAACTTATAATTTTGTAACTTACAAAAATTAAGGTTATTTGTTCAGGTTTACAATGAGATTTGAAACTCTGTCACTTATGTAATCAATGTTCTGTGGCTCTGTTGACATATCTGAATAGAGATTGTGGTAAAGCACATCAATCACCTGTATTGGCCTGTCACCAATGTTGACAACTTTGAGAGCTACTGCTTTCCTTCCAGGGTTGAGAGTCAGATTTCCACCTCCGGAAATTACCTCACCAAGTATTCTGTTATCTTCTATTGCGGGAAACTTGTCAAGTGAAGGTACTGCAAAAGAAATTCGAAACAGAGAAAAGCTAATTTAAGTACAGGCCCAATCCAGGAGATTGCAAATTCCACAAAGAACATTGAACCTTTTTATTATTGCATATTTAGATTGAGAGGAGTAAGAAAGCAACATTAATTCAAGTTCAATGTTGTGACTACTAAGTGTTTTAGGAATAATAGATACCTGAGCTATTTCACTCAAAATGTCAACTCTTTTGCAGAACGCATTAAAATCTCCGACTGGGTTCTCTGACGCATGCTTTCCGGACGAACTGAAAGTTCTGTATCAAGGTCGCCTTCTTTGTCTCGATGATGTTTGCAGATCGCATTCAACTCTACGACTGGGTTCTCTGACGCACGCTCTCGGGACGAATTCGCCTTCTCTGTCTCGATGTGGTTCTCTTTTTGCCCTAGACGATGAATGTTCTTGGTTCTCTCCGGTGCTCGTTTTGTCCACAGGTTTTGGGTAAAAAATTGGTATTCAACAAAAAAAAAAAAAACAGAAAAACAGAAAAGCCACCTAGGCAGTGAAATTTCCACATAGGTGACTGAGCTGGCATTAGAAATCCCACGTGGCGCTCTTCAAAATCCTGCATGGCGTGCAAACAGACGGACGTTACTGTTCATTAAACGGCGTTGTAGTTTTTTGACATATTTAATTGTTCTTTGGCATTTTTAGGCCCATTAAAAGTTTATTGGCAAAATCGCTCCTGGCGTAATAGTTTATTGGCCAAAACGCTTTGATTTTAACATATTTCACTATTTTTTGTTTTTTGTTTTTAAATTTTAGGGGGGCGGGGGCCACCCCTAGCCCCCTTGAGTCCGCCCTTGTCCATACATAACATTTTTTTGTGGATATCTAAGAATCAAATAATTATATATAACGATTTTTAACCGTTAAATATTAGGTACTATTCTATGGTTTTTCAAACACAATCTTTATGTATAGGGAAGCTGTTAAATATAGTAATATATATATTTAATGGTTTTTTTTAATAAAAATTGTGATATATTTTGTACAATACTTAACAGTTAAATGATGAATGGTAAAATATTTGACATAATAGAAAAGGGTTTATTTGACGATTATAAAAAATAAAAAAAAAAACCCTTATATATTTAGAATATATGACGGTTATTAGCAAATAACCGATTAGTATGTATGACAATTTTTTTAAAAAAATTTGGGGGCTCACTTTTGATTAGTCCTCTACAAAATAACCTACAGAAACAACATATACATACCAAACACCCCAATAGATTCAATTATGGCCAGATGTATCCAAATACACACAAAATAACCAATTTCGGCTAACAAATGCCAACAAATTAAATTAAAATAAATCATTGAATTATATCTATACAATAATTGTAAATACATCAAAGCTAAGGTAAGGGAATATATATATGATCAAGTGTCCCTTTTTATTTTCCTAGTTTTAGTAATTCTAATACTATTTTTAATTACAATTGTTTTCTTTAATTTGTGAAGCAGCTTTCCCCTCTTTGATATCCAAGTTCTTTCATTGTGATTATGTTTAATGTACAAAGCATCATCCTCAATTCCTCATTGAATTTTGTTTGAAGTGACAACTTTTGGAAATGATTATCCTCACTAAATTCATCTCCTACATTCTCATTTATTTTGTTTGATAACAAAACAAGAGAGACTATTCTTTATTACCTGGATCCAGAACATTAAACATTTGTTTAGATTGAAAGGTTAAAATGATAGGCTCTTCTTTATATTATTGCTTGTTCAAATTCAATTGTATCAACCTTAACTCAGCCACTTCCAAAGCATTATTATTGTCACCCCACTTGCACCCCAAAATTGGAACATGAAATTATTCGTAATCCAACTCCCAAATGTGCTTAACGATGCAAAAGTATGATATATTGGCATAGATAGGATTCTTATCTTTTGCACTTGATATATGCATGATGTTAACAATAACTGTTACCCTAATATTTTGCATTTTGCTTTGGACATCCTGTTATTTAATGTAGAAGGCCGGTGTATTCATTGATGATGTAGCTTGAAAAAGAAAGCACATGTCCATTCGAACCATATACCAAGAATATTACTTTCTCTGAAAATGAATTAGGATCAATTGCATTGGCTATATATCTTAAAAACAATTGGCCTCAAATGTACTTGTGTTGAAGTTAGGTGACCAACACCTTTCCAAATTCGGACGACTAACACTGCTGCTCTCATCCTTCTCCCCATGTTTTGTCCAACAGGTATAGGTCTAATTAATATCATACATCACTAAGTGCGACTCACAATTATTCGGATTAACACGCTTCATAACGCTATATTTAATTTGACGCAAGGACAAATAATGAAATTGTGATTGTCAGCATTATTACGAATCACAAAACTTATGAAATCCCCCACCCCATCCTAGTACTTCTTCAATAGATGATTGACGAACATCCATTCTTTATTTGGAATCTCCATATTTAGAGCATATACAAAAAAACAATCTTTATATACTCTTTACCCCGCCAAATCAAAACAAATAACAACTTTAGTAACAATAAATATCTAAAATCACTCAAAAAATAATCTTTATAGACTCTTTACCCAAATCAATGCTAATAAATAACAAATTTAGTAACAACAAACACTTAAAGTTACTCAAAAAAAAAATCTCTACATATTATTTACCCAAATCAATATTAACAAATAACAATTCAAGTAACAAGAAACACTTAAAATTGGTGGCAAAACCATATACATATACAAAATCATTTTAAAAAAACATTTACATACTCTTTACCCTAATCAATATTCAAAAAAATGAGCTGAAAAGCCACTATAGTATGAGAAACTCAACTGAACTCACCTTCAGCAATAAGAGAAGAGTTCAAAACCACAAACCCTAGAAGAAGAAACCAACCCCGGCACCACTTGTAAGAGCACCCAGAAACCCACAAAACCCATGAACCCATGGCCCACGAACGACGAGAAGGGAGCAAAACCAACAAAGCAGCGACAGTGGAGAGTGCAATGGTGGAGGAGGAGCCAGAATGGAGTCTTTGAAAATGTAAAAGTGAGCTCTTTGTAACTTTGTGAGTTTCAAATATCGAACAAAACTAGGCTTGGGAGGTGTTTTTAAAAGAGTATATTTAACATTTGTTTATAAACAACCGTTAAATATACTATATATGACAATTCTTTTTGAGCAACTGTCAAATATAATCATCTATATTTAACGATTTTTCACAAACAACTATTAGATAAAAGATACCATTTTTTTCCACCAAAAAAAAAAAACAACAAATAATATATAGCGGTTGGACTATAAAACCGATAAATAAAAACCATTATATATGTAATTCCCTAAACTCCGCCTTATGCATATTTAACGGTTTCATTAAAACCATTAAGTATATAGACAAATCTGAAGTAGTGGGAGGGGAAAAATTGCTCCTTTCTATATTTCCGAGGCACCTTTTCTCCCTTTAAAACTTTTTAATGCCTATTTGCAAAAGCTTTCAAGACATTTTAGTCCTATAAATTTTTAAGAAACTAATAACTTATAAATTCTCTTTCTTTCATAAGAGGATATGCAAGTTGTGAAGCTCTTAAAGAACCAAAGAGCAAGGTTGTAGCAATGGAAAACAAAGAAGGACAGCATGTTAAAGATAGAAGAGAACTATTGTGTTAACTCATTTTCCAAAGCGAGTAAGGACTGAACATATAGAAGAAGCTCTTGCTTCATTAATGAAGGACATACTAGCGAGTGACATCCTCGCCGAAGCAAGCAGCATCAATGCAGGAAGAAACTCACTGTGGTGAGTAAAATACTCGCTAAAGCGAGTAAAAACCTGAAGAAAAATAGAACCTTTGTACCTCTCACATAAAGCTGGAAAATCGAGCCTAGACCATCGAGTCGGCCGTTGTAGGAAGGGTCGGACTTAAAAATTAGAGTAATTAAATGAAATTAGCATTATAGGGCTAGCCCTGCAAGGCCTCAGATTTAAAAGGGTCAGCCTTGTAAGGCCTCGGGCCGACTCATTAGGCCCTGCTAATTTTTTTTCCTTTAAATTTAATAAGGAGTTGGAAGAAACGTCCCCCCATTTAAAGATTCATTGAAAATGAAATCACAAGTCATAGAGTTAATCTTCTTATAGAAATATTGTATAATAGTTTAAATTTAAAACCTAAGTACGCTTCTTAGGTTTTATGAGAGTTATTTGTATACAATAGTTTGCTTTTGATTATGAATTAATGAATGTATTTATTTATTGGATGATTTGTGTTGTTTGGATATTAATGTTGATAACATTTATTTGATAAATTAGAACTTTAATTGTCGTAATTTACTAATTATATTTATTTGAAAAAAAAACGAAGGAAAAATAGTTAAAATTTGGAATAGTAATTTTTGAGCCTTGCCGGCCCTGGCCCTAGTACTTTTAGGTTGGGCTTTGAAAAACAAATCTTTTTGTTATCTTGGGCCTTCTGGGGCTGGTTCTATAGGGCCGGCGGCCCTGATTCCTAGCTCTACTCCCACCTTGGCATGCGAGTGACATGCTCACCAAGGCAAGCAAAGAAATAGTACATCAAATCTCTCTAAACTTTAATTAGCTTAGTCGAATACCACTCTTATTCTATTTATAAGTCTAGTTTTATGTAATAAATGAGATTGTGACAATTTTACCCATATTAATTATACCCATGAAGATAGAGAGAGAAGAATCAGTTTTAAAATATTCAATTATAAATGAGGGTAAAGTTGAAAATTTACCTCATAATTATTGAGTTAACTACCTCTCTTTGGTATGTGAGATTTGATCAAAATGGACTTATATATGGGACCAAAGTGGTATAACCTAATGTTCCATATTTTAATGATGTGATCGAGGTGAGTCAAAGGCCAATAAATTAGGTTGGGTTGACTTGGGTCAAAATTGGTGATGGTTGAAAAAAATGTAATTTAAATAAAAAATACACACAATTATTTATATTTTATGATAAAATTAGTATTTAAAAATTCCCTATTCAACCACAAAAGTAATACATGTAGCGTGTATTGTATATTATAAAGGATAAAGGGATTTTCACTCCCCTCTTTTTTTAATTTTATATCAAGGAAGGTAAGTTATATAAAGAAAATATTACCATCCTTAATATAAGGAAGGTAAGTTTTGTACTGTCAGTGACGTGAGGAAAAACCAACAATGATGATTTATTGGAAACAAATTGAGTGCTCAGAGTCTTGTTCCAATGAGAACAATAGCTCTTTCATCGTTGCTGGAAGGCTTTGACAGTAAAGATGGCAACAAGACAGTTAGAAAAATTCATCTAATTCTCCTTATTTTACTAAAATTCTTGAAATATAGCAATTTGAGCCTTCAAAATGCAAGTGTTTGAATTTCTCATTATTGATCGTGAGAATAATTCATGCAGATCACCCGGATCAAGGTCATTCACCAAAAGATTCAAACTTCCTCTCTCCAGAGTGAAAATCAGACGAGAGCTAGCTCAACCATTTAGGCCTACAAAAATGTGAAAGAAAGAAAGCTTAAAAGCAAGTGAATGTATATATAATGATAGAATCTGGGAATAGGGTTTCTCATGCAAAAGCTTTCATATATAGATATTCTCTCCACAAGAAGGATCTTAAGTTAAATGAATTGTGTTATAGTGCCCTTCTACAGTGTTATTGCCAAGAAGGAAGATTGATGGATTCAGAGAGGAATGGACAAGGATATGGCTTGTAACATCCTAATTTTTATTTCTAAGATTTAAATGTAATTATAAAATAATTATAGGTAATTATTGTAATATTAAATAAAGTTTGGGCCTTTGTCGCAGTTTGCCCATTTAGAAAAAAAAAAATAATAATAATAATAATAATAAGAGTTGAGGCAGGCGGCAAAAAAAAAAAAAAAAAAAAAAAAAAGAGGAAGACGTGAAACGCGTGGGGTGAATAAAATAATAATAAAAATATAATATAATATTAATAAAATCAACTTTAGTTTATTTATATATATGTATGATTAGAGTGTGTGTGTGCGCGCCGGATTGAGGAGAGACAGAGAGAGAGAGTGCGTGAGAGAGAGAAAGAGAAGAAGGTGGAGATAATATTTTGGTTATTTGAGGTATGTTATTTATCTTATAAGATAATTTTAGTAGTTAAATTAACTTCTTTTCAATGAACTTTCTTCATGAAAGTTGTTCTAAATATTTTTCTCTTTTCAATGAAAGTAATATCATGTTGATTAGTGAAAATTTTGAGGTTATGATTTTGGAAAAGTTTTGAGTTTTAACAATAGAAGACTGTATATATGTATATAGTATTTAATAACTAGTTTTGACCGGTTTAGTTTTATTGAAATGTTGTTGCAAGAATTTAAATTAATTTTTCTATTTAAGAGATTTAGGATTTACATCTTACTTTATATTTCTACCAATTAAAAGATGTATAAATAATTTATTTTGGGTTAATGGAGATATTATTGAAGTTTTGATCGGTTTGGTTTTGGAAATTTAAAGGATAAAATGGTTATTTTCAGTTTTATAACAAAAATTTATTATTATTATTATTATTTGTGTATTTTGAGTTATATAAGTTATATTTGTGATAATGTAGAGTTTACCTGTGACCGGTGATTAATCGAGTTTTATTTCTCAAGATAAGGTTTGGCCTGGAGTTGAGGTAACCGGGGTTAATTTATTTTATATGCATGTTTTGGAATGTAAGGTGTTTACTAAATCTTATTTTCATAAACACTAGTAACATGTGTTTTGAAATTGTGTGTTTATGTGAGTATGTTGCTAATTTAGAGAAGCAGTGTATTTTCTAATCTGTATGAATATATGTGAGTGAATTTTGTTATTGGAATTATTGTAATGGTGATTATTGTATTAATTGTTGTAAGATGTTTTGTATGGGGTAGTATATCGTACTATGTTTTGATAATTATGATTTCATATTGTTATTAATTTTGAAATTTGTTGGGAAGTGTGGAAGAGACTGAGGGAGAATTTGTGCCCATTGGTTCACTCTTATTCCTGGCCCGGATTTGAGTTGAGTGTTTTGGGCGGACACCTCCCTGTTACGGTATATTGGTGGTGACACGGGAGGGAACAGTTTCCTTGAGGTGATAGTTAACCTTGGCCGGGTTACTAACACTGATGGGCTGATCCATGTCCATGAGGAAATAAGGAGGAGCAGGATGGTAAATGTGAGGATGGTTAGTTGATTATTGAAGTTGTTGTTATTATTTTGTTAACAATCCTGTTTCTCTGACTTGCAATCCTTTCCTGCATATTTTATAAATTAATTTTGGTTACTGGGACTTAATGTCTCACCCCGTTAATATTAATATTTTTCAGGCGAGGTTTCTAATACCATTAGTAGCAAAGGGAAGCAACCAGAGGCATAGTTGTAGAGAACCTTGTAAGCCTCTTTTGGGTAATGGTGTTGTAATGATCTCTATATTGCCATTATAGGGCCCACATGTTTTAAAAAATACTGTATTAGCTGTTTTGAAATAACTGTGAGTTTGCTACTGAACTAAAGGTTAATTAATGTTTTGTAAGGAAGGTCTTTTCAATTTGGTATCAGATTTTTAGATCCTGAACTTGTGGTGCATTGCATATAGAAAATGGCAATATATAATCTTTACACACCTGCTTCCCTTTTATGTTGTGTTTTGTTCTTCTCCTTATTTTTTTTTTTCCATCTTTGGTGGCTTTCACCCTTAGGTGGGGAGAGATGGAAAATATTAGGCATGAGGAAGTCGCGGATAACGCTCGTGCAGACGCTGTTAACAACGATCAACAGGGATCAAATGGGCCTCAGGATCACATAACCGAGGCTGAGATGTTGCGGCAACTCTATAAGTGGACCCGTGCGACAGAGGAACGGTTGAAAAGGCTTGAGGAGGATAAAGCTAATAGTGGGCCCAGCAAGGAAAGCAAGAGTACTCGGAAGGCTCATGCAAAAACAGAGGAAGGAGATAGTACTCATTCTGGGGGATCGAATATGAATTTATCAAATTCTGAGTCGGGGGAATCAGCAACACGAAGGGGTGCTATTGACATGCTTACAGTATGGAAACATTTAGATCGTTTCCATCCTGAGACTTTCGGAGGAGGTTCAGCAATAAAGGCTGAAAATTGGATTGATCGGCTAGAAATGTTATTTGAGTCAATCAACTGCGATAAATATCAGAAGGTGATAGCTGCAAAAACACTGTTAACAGGCGCTGCTTTAGATTGGTGGAACACGGTGAAGCCTGTTGATGGTCATCAACTGGATTGGGATGAATTCAAAAGAATGTTCTTTGATTATTACTTTCCTATTGAAATGAGACATCAAAAAGAGGCTGAGTTTCTATTTTTGCGACAGGGGGAGATGGATGTGGAAACATTCATATCTCGATTTATGGGGCTAGCCAAATATGTATCGCAGTTGAACAGAACAGATGAGGAGCAGAATAATTGGTTAGCGCGACAAATGTTTGAGAGATGTAATGATGAAGTTAGAGCAAGAATGGGAGTTTATGACATCACTACTCTTGAGAAGCTGATAGCAAAGATCCGAGAGGTTTGTAGAAGATGTAGAGACGCTGAGAGATCTGTGAGAAGGGATTCGCAAGGCCGGTTTAGTGGTAACATGGGAATATCTGGAGGAAACAGTAGAAAGAATTACCCTTCAAGTTTTTACTGGATCCGGAAGTAAGAGGACTTTTAATCAAGGGAGCTTTCAGCAGAAGAAACGTTTTCCCATAGCTCAGAGCCGTAAAAGCAACACTAAAGCGAGTCAGAGTTCTCAGTACGAATCAGTGGCGTCGACTCCCAGAGTAATGCAACGCCCTCCTTGTTCTCAATGTGGGAAAGTGCATATAGGGGAATGTTGGACTTGCTTCAACTGTGGAGAGAAGGGACATATTGCAAGATATTGCCAGAAAAGAAGAAAGGAGGATCAACCATTTAGGCCGTCTGCTCCTGGACGAGTGTTTGCTTTAACATCAGAGGAAACGAAAGATACCCCTAATTTGATCCGAGGTAATGCTCTCCTTCAGGGTCATTCTTTGTGTGTTATATATGATTCTGGTGCTACGCATTCTTTCATCTCACATGATTGTGCAAAAAGATTAAATCTTGTTATGAGTGATTTGTTATATGACTTGATTGTATCTACCCCCACTGGTATACGTGTAAAAACTGCTATGGTATGTAGGAAATTGAGGTTTGTATGTGATGGTCGTGAAACGACCATTGATTTGATTTGTCTACCCATGCGGGGTATAGATGTGATTGTGGGAATGGATTGGTTGACAACCAATAACGTATCCTTGCGATGCAAGGAGAAAGCTGTGCAATTTAATGACTGCACAGTAAATAAGAAAACTCTCCAAGAATCGATAATGTTGTCAGCAACCCAAGTTCAGAGAAGTCTACAGGAAGGCTGTGAAGTTTTTGCGGTGTTCTTCTCTATTCAGAAGGAATCAAAAGGAAACATAGAGCAGATCGAAGTGGTTAGGAATTTTCCCGATGTGTTCCCTGAAGAGTTGACCGGGCTACCTCCAGAACGAGAAGTTGAGTTCGCCATCGAATTAGTTCCAGGGACAGAACCAATCTCTAAGGCTCCTTACCGAATGTCACCTTTAGAGTTAGCAGAATTGAAGAAGCAGATTGAAGATCTGTTGGAGAAAGGTTTTATTCGGCCAAGTGTATCTCCATGGGGATCACCAGTTCTGTTCGTGAAGAAGAAAGATGGTAGCTTGAGGCTTTGTATTGATTATCGGCAGTTAAATAAAGTCACTATCAAGAATAAGTACCCGTTGCCGAGGATAGATGATTTGCTGGATCAGCTGGTTGGTTCATCAGTATTTTCAAAAATTGATTTGAGATCGGGATATCATCAGTTGAGGGTGAAGGCAGATGACATTCCAAAGACCGCTTTCCGTACTAGATATGGTCATTATGAGTTTCTTGTTATGCCCTTTGGTTTGACTAATGCGCCAGCAGTGTTTATGGATTATATGAATCGAATTTTTAGACCTTATTTGGATCAATTTGTAGTGGTATTCATTGATGATATCCTTATCTACTCGAAGAGTACGGAGGAACATCGGGAACACCTTCGAACAGTATTGCAGATCCTAAGAGAGAATCGGCTGTACGCGAAGCTGAGTAAATGTGAATTTTGGCTGAAAGAGGTGAAGTTCTTAGGTCATGTGATCTCAGTTAATGGAGTAGCCGTAGATCCAAGCAAGGTTGATGCTGTGTTGAAGTGGGAACGACCGAAGTCTGTGACTGAGGTGCGTAGTTTTGTTGGGTTGGCAGGTTACTATCGTCGCTTTATTGAGGGATTCTCTCGAATTGCCGCACCACTTACTAGATTAACAAAGAAAGAACAACCGTTTATTTGGGATGAAAAGTGTGAGGCAGCTTTTCAGGAGCTGAAGAACCGGTTAACCACTGCACCTGTCCTCATCATACCTGACCCACATAAACCGTATACGATATATACGGATGCATCATTGAAAGGATTGGGATGTGTGCTCATGCAAGATGGTAAAGTCGTGGCTTATGCCTCTCGACAATTAAGGCCTCATGAAGAGAATTATCCAACGCATGATTTGGAGCTTGCAGCGGTCGTATTCGCTTTGAAAATTTGGAGGCATTATCTGTACGGAACTCAATTCGAGATTTTTAGTGACCATAAGAGCTTAAAGTATCTTATGGATCAGAAGGAGTTGAACAACCGACAGAGAAGATGGATGGAGTTCTTAAAGGATTATGATTTTGAGTTGAAGTATCATCCGGGGAAAGCAAATGTAGTTGCAGATGCCTTAAGCAGGAAGTCAATACACATGTTTCACATGTGTGTGACTGAGTATAACCTTCTAGAAAGGTTATCAGAAGTATATCTCGAACCAAGATCTGAGGTAATTATGAGTACGGTGCAAGGAAATTTTGATTTTTATAATGACTTGAGAATGGCCCAGATGGAAGATGATCGGTTACAAAGGGTTAGAGAAAGGTTGGAGAATGGTGAAGTAACTGACTATGATATTAGTGATACAGGCATACTGAGATACAAGAAAAGGATTTGTGTACCAGATAATGAGGAAATCAAAAAGACGATTCTTGAAGAGGCTCATCAGAGCAAATATACCATTCATCCGGGAATTACTAAGATGTATCGAAATTTGAAACAAGGGTATTGGTGGCCTAAGATGAAGCGCGATGTGACAAATTTCGTAATGAAATGTCTGACTTGTCAGAAAGTAAAGATTGAGCATCAGAAACCTCCAGGGTTACTTCAACCTTTAGAGGTTCCCCGGTGGAAGTGGGACAGCATTGCCATGGACTTTATTGTCGGATTACCGAATACTGCAGCACGCCATAATGCCATATGGGTTATTGTGGATAGATTGACAAAGTCAGCTCATTTCCTCCCTATCCATATTGAATATAGCTTAGAAAGGCTAGCTCAATTGTATGTGAATGAGATTATCAGGTTACATGGTATACCTATAAATATTGTGTCAGACCGTGATCCAAGGTTCACATCGAACTTTTGGAAAGCGTTACAGGAGGCTATGGGAACAAGGTTGAATTACAGTACCGCTTATCATCCGCAAACTGATGGACAGACAGAGAGGACAATTCAAACGCTCGAAGATATGTTGAGGGCTTGCGCCCTTGAGTTACCCGGTAGTTGGGATCGTCATTTGCCATTGGCTGAATTTGCTTACAATAATAGTTATCACTCGAGCATTCAAATGGCTCCTTTTGAGGCACTTTATGGCAGGAAGTGTAGATCGCCTCTTTGTTGGACTGAGTTAAGTGAGAGAACGGTAATTGGGCCGGACTTGGTGAACAAAACAACAAAGAAAATTGAAATGATACGCCAAAAGTTGTTGACTGCCCAGAGCAGGCAAAAGAGCTATGCAGATAGAAGGCGTCGACCATTGGAATTTGAAGTAGGGGACCATGTGTTTCTTAAAGTATCACCAGTAACTGGCATTGGTAGATCTATTAAAGCTAAGAAATTGACTCCTCGATTCATTGGGCCATATGAGATTTTGGAGCGCGTGGGACCCGTCGCTTATCGGATTGCCTTGCCACCACACCTGTCAAGCGTGCATAACGTATTCCATGTGTCCCAACTTAAGAAATATCACCCAGATCCTTCCCATGTAATTGAACCCGAGGACATTGAATTGAGAGAGAATTTGACTTACATACCCGAGCCAGAAAGAATTCTTGATGTAAAAGACAAGCAATTGCGAAATAAAACAATTCGTCTCTTAAAAATTTTCTGGAAGGGTATGTCTCCTGGTGATGTTACATGGGAAACGGAAGAGCGAATGCGGCGTGACTTTCCTAGTCTGTTTGCTTAGTTATGTTTGTGTGTTATGTAGTATTGGTATCTACGATTGTGCTGTTTGTGATCAAACTTGTGAGGTATAATAATGTAATTATATTGGTAATTTTTGATGTGTTGATGTAGTGTGATAGTTGGTAATATTGTTGTCTCCCTAAGATGATTGTGTTGAAATCTTATGTTGAGGATTGTTTACATTATAACCTGTTGAGAATTTTGGGGACAAAATTCCATTTAGGTGGGGAGAGTTGTAACATCCTAATTTTTATTTCTAAGATTTAAATGTAATTATAAAATAATTATAGGTAATTATTGTAATATTAAATAAAGTTTGGGCCTTTGTCGCAGTTTGCCCATTTAGAAAAAAAAAAAAAAATAATAATAATAATAATAAGAGTTGAGGCAGGCGGCGAAAAAAAAAAAAAAAAAAAAAAGAGGAAGACGTGAAACGCGTGGGGTGAATAAAATAATAATAAAAATATAATATAATATTAATAAAATCAACTTTAGTTTATTTATATATATGTATGATTAGAGTGTGTGTGTGCGCGCCGGATTGAGGAGAGACAGAGAGAGAGAGTGCGTGAGAGAGAGAAAGAGAAGAAGGTGGAGATAATATTTTGGTTATTTGAGGTATGTTATTTATCTTATAAGATAATTTTAGTAGTTAAATTAACTTCTTTTCAATGAACTTTCTTCATGAAAGTTGTTCTAAATATTTTTCTCTTTTCAATGAAAGTAATATCATGTTGATTAGTGAAAATTTTGAGGTTATGATTTTGGAAAAGTTTTGAGTTTTAACAATAGAAGACTGTATATATGTATATAGTATTTAATAACTAGTTTTGACCGGTTTAGTTTTATTGAAATGTTGTTGCAAGAATTTAAATTAATTTTTCTATTTAAGAGATTTAGGATTTACATCTTACTTTATATTTCTACCAATTAAAAGATGTATAAATAATTTATTTTGGGTTAATGGAGATATTATTGAAGTTTTGATCGGTTTGGTTTTGGAAATTTAAAGGATAAAATGGTTATTTTCAGTTTTATAACAAAAATTTATTATTATTATTATTATTTGTGTATTTTGAGTTATATAAGTTATATTTGTGATAATGTAGAGTTTACCTGTGACCGGTGATTAATCGAGTTTTATTTCTCAAGATAAGGTTTGGCCTGGAGTTGAGGTAACCGGGGTTAATTTATTTTATATGCATGTTTTGGAATGTAAGGTGTTTACTAAATCTTATTTTCATAAACACTAGTAACATGTGTTTTGAAATTGTGTGTTTATGTGAGTATGTTGCTAATTTAGAGAAGCAGTGTATTTTCTAATCTGTATGAATATATGTGAGTGAATTTTGTTATTGGAATTATTGTAATGGTGATTATTGTATTAATTGTTGTAAGATGTTTTGTATGGGGTAGTATATCGTACTATGTTTTGATAATTATGATTTCATATTGTTATTAATTTTGAAATTTGTTGGGAAGTGTGGAAGAGACTGAGGGAGAATTTGTGCCCATTGGTTCACTCTTATTCCTGGCCCGGATTTGAGTTGAGTGTTTTGGGCGGACACCTCCCTGTTACGGTATATTGGTGGTGACACGGGAGGGAACAGTTTCCTTGAGGTGATAGTTAACCTTGGCCGGGTTACTAACACTGATGGGCTGATCCATGTCCATGAGGAAATAAGGAGGAGCAGGATGGTAAATGTGAGGATGGTTAGTTGATTATTGAAGTTGTTGTTATTATTTTGTTAACAATCCTGTTTCTCTGACTTGCAATCCTTTCCTGCATATTTTATAAATTAATTTTGGTTACTGGGACTTAATGTCTCACCCCGTTAATATTAATATTTTTCAGGCGAGGTTTCTAATACCATTAGTAGCAAAGGGAAGCAACCAGAGGCATAGTTGTAGAGAACCTTGTAAGCCTCTTTTGGGTAATGGTGTTGTAATGATCTCTATATTGCCATTATAGGGCCCACATGTTTTAAAAAATACTGTATTAGCTGTTTTGAAATAACTGTGAGTTTGCTACTGAACTAAAGGTTAATTAATGTTTTGTAAGGAAGGTCTTTTCATGGCTTGCTAATGGTGTGTACTTGTTGATGCTTTTTTGAATAAGCAAGATATGGCATGATAACAAGAGGGATGAAGCCAACTTGGGTCATATTATAGAATCTCTATTTGGGAGATACGGTTGAAAGTTGGAAAAAGATCTTCTTTCTGAAATAATGGCTGACATTTGAAGTCATAGTCTAAAAAGTAATGGGTTGCTTAGATACCTAATAATAGTATTTAGAAAAAGTGTCAAATACCAGTCGATAGTATAAAAAAAGGTTATAATTTGCAACACTAGAAATTATGTTTTTTTTTTAAAAAAAAAAACAACAAACAAACCACCATTTTTCTAATCTTTTTATTAATTGTAGATAGTTTTCATCTCTGTTTGTTGTGAACCACAGACAAAGGACATGCACAAATTGACATGTCAAACTAAGAAAGATTAGCACACGAGGTATACCCATAGAAACTAGAAAGTTCCTCAAAGACTTGGACTGTTTGTTTTTATTGTCTAATGTATTGTTTATGTCAGGTCACTTCTTAGGGCAGATTAATAGAAACTTTTAGGGTATCTTCGGATGGAGAGAAAATGAGAAGAAAATAGGAAAGGAGGGAATACTAGAAAAAAAAACTTCGCAAAATGGTTTTTTTTTTTTTTTAAAAGTACTAGTTTTTAGAGTTTGTCCACTTAGTATTCTTTAACCCATAATTTTCTCTTCATCCAAACATAAAGTTAGTTTTATCAATCCAAAACTTGAGTAAGGTTTGACAAAGGAATTTAGATCATGGACAATGCTAAGATATGCTATGAATTAATTCCTCCTTGAAATAGAGATGGGATAGAAATTGATAGAGCCATATAATCTATTTAGCATAGCGGGTGATATAAAATGAAACATAAGAATAAAAATGTGGAATACTTTTTGCGACTTTATCTTAAATCTTAAAATATCTAATAAGAACACTAATTATTGAGTAATTATTACAAAAAACACAAACGTGATAGAGATTACAGAATATTGGAAGTATGAGAATTTCTCATTCCTTTGCCTATGATAGGCATGAGGTTCTTTAAAAAAAAAAAATAGAGATCATTTTCCTTTTCTTTTCTTTTGTTCTCGTGCATTTTTGATCCCATTGGATTAATAAATTTAGATGCATCAACGGTAAATCCTCACACTCAAACGGTTAGCAACCTCTTCAATAACTCCTAGTATACTTGAAATAGATGCCACTTTCCTCTAGCATGTTGATGTGGTGTGGATCATAGCCATAGGCATCTTTTCGATGCTTGTCCTCAATAATGTTATTAAAATCACAGAAATTATTCTGCCAAGAGCATTGAACTACCTCCTTTATTTCTAGATTTATGCACTTAGCTAAGTTATTACTTGCTTGGACATGGTTAGGCTTATTATAATCACTTTGGTGATATTCAGTAAAAGATGAAAGTGCTTTGAAGTATGAAATTCCCTTCATATTTTAAAGGTGACTTAACTAAGTTCATGAACCTAAAAATAGATGAAATGTGCATGACAGATTAATTTCATTAATTTTAATCACATCAATGATGACAACCAACGGAAGGATGCTTACAATCCACACCACATCAACAAGCTAGAGGAAAATGGCATTTGATTTAGAGTATAATAGGAGTCACGGGTTTCATTGGAGGAATTTATTCGTTAGTTGGAGTCATCCAAGCAGCTCAACAATGAAAAAAAGTGCAATAGATAGCTTTTAAAGGTGCAGTTTATTTTGGGCACCTAGTTTAGTTCTTTGATAGTGCCCTCAGACAGATAATGAACTGTTGGCAGCAGCATCTAACTCCTCTGGAAATCCTGTAGATCTTTCAACTCCTCCTGATACTATGCAAATCTTGTTAGTCGTGACACCTTCAGAAAACTGGTTAATTTGAGTAGCGTCTGAAGATACTGTCCTTAAGAGCTATTCTGCAACTACCGATAAATAAATAAATAAATAAGTACTCCTTGAGATAAAACAGATCTTTCATGCAAGAACAGGGTGAGCATTACAACAAAACATAATAAAAATCAACAGACAAAAAAATCAAAGGAGGAAAGAAGTGATAGAAAGCTCAAGAGCAGTGTGTTTGACTCTCTTGCGTGCCCTGTCTTGTATAGGCATCGTGCATATGAATATTGGGCAGCAGCCACTTAAAGACAATAAAATGCCGGTTTTGTTATCATTATCGGCTCATTTATTCCAAAAATAAATTTTGAATTCCACAAAAATAGCTCACTAAAAGTGTCTAGTTCATGTTCTAACTCAAGCACATAAGGCGGAGGGGAGATATCACCAAACCTTACTGTGTTTGCTCCGGGAGGCCTATTATTGTGTGAGTTCATTCCTCCTCTTAGCGTAAGATCACTCATTACTTGGGCCCACAATCCTAAGTAAATTTGGGGTTTATATTAGGTGCACATCAAGGATGTGCATCTTATGTGCTCATTCCTCTAATTTTGGGGGTGAGCACATTTGTTTTTATTTTATATATATATATATATATATATATATATATATATATATATATATATATTTATATATATAATTTATCTAGATTAAATTATATACTGCATCTTGAGATATTTTTTTACAAACAATGTCTCAGATTAATTAATTTCCAGGATATTGGTGTTACTAGAAAAGTATTTCTGGATGTAGGACTGGAAAGTAATTAATTTGAGATATTAGGTACAAAAAATATTTCAGAATGCAGCATATAATTTAATCTAAATAAATAAAATATATAAAAAATAAATAAAATAAAAATGTGCTCACACCAAAATTAGAGGAATGAGTACATATGGTGCATATAAGGGATATACACCTAATGTGAACCGTAAAGTTGGACTTGTTCCTTGTGACCCACATATTCATTATTTCCAATATGAACAGTTTTTTAGGATTATTTTCTTGGGATTTATTCCCAATGTATGATATAATTCAACTGATGAGGTCCATCAATATTGTGCCTGCTGATATTGAAAAGGTTGCTAATCGTTTGAAGGTGAGGATGTTTCTGTTCAGAGGGACATTCGAATTTCATAAAATACCAAGTCATTTTGTTATTTTCTGGTAATTATCCACAAAAGCATCCATTTTTAAGAAGTCCATCTTGGATTTCCAGCTTGTCTCAACTATTAATCTAACTTTCTTTTGTGGGTAAGGTATGATAATCATTTCATTTTGAAACAAGAAATCTGGTCGTGAAGCAAAAATTATTTCTTTTTTTAATCTTTAATCCAATTTGTGAGATGGAACATTTTTAGAAAATAATTTTTCTCGTGGAAATTAATAGAAATGAAAAGAAAAAAAGAAAAAAGAACAATTTAAATCCGACATAGAAGTTTATTAGCATAAAAAATAATTTACATATTACATTTTACAAGTGCATAATTACTTCAGAAAATTCGGTCTTCGATGCATCTAAATTTATTTGTCTCAAGTCATTAAAAATGCAAGAGAACATCTTGTAAAAAACCAAAAAACAAAAAGAATGCTTGAAAGCAGAGGAAACGAAAAGGAAAATCTTCATTTTTTTTTGGTTAAGTAGCAAATTTGTTTTAGAAATATATGTTTAAAAGCAATTTTGCTATAAAAGTTTTTTTTGACTCAATGTGGTTCTGGTAGTCTAAAAACGTAGCAATGTTACTTTTTCAGTTAAAAAACTAACGTTAACAGTTAAAAAAGTAAGATTAACTGTCAACTTCTTAACAGAAAAGGACAAAATTGCTACGTTTTTAAAATTTCGGGGGCTACATCGAGGGAAAAAAAAATCTTCCAAAGCAAAATTGCTTTTAGACGTGTACTTTCGAGACAAATTTACTACTTAACCTTTTTTTTTTTTATAAAACCTTATGTGTTGCATAGTTAAAGGAATGGGAAATTCTCATACTTCCAATACTCTGTATTATCTCTCACGTTTGTTATAATTACTCAATAATTTCTGTTCTTCTTACATATTTTGAGATAAAGGAACAAAAAGTATTCCATATTTTCAATCTTATACTACCTCTAGTTTTTAATATAAAAGCCAATTGACTTTCTCATTGAGATTAAAGAAACTAACGGACTTAAAATATTTAGGGAAAATTAGGAAGATTGACCTTGAAAAGATAATATTTATTGGGAAGAACCGTAAAAGTTGTAATTATTTAGAAGGACCAATTGTTAAAATAAAAATTTAAAAATACTAAATTGCCCTTATTTAAACCTCCTACATTTTCTCTCATATTTCATTTTTAAAACTAATATAAATTTTTAAATTTTATTATATTAAACGCAATTTCTCTCTTTTTTTTTACCACTTACTAGGAATCTATTAATATAATCAATAAATTATATAATATTCAAATAATAATGTTTAATTTTTTTTATAAAGCTTTTTTAATGACTAAGATATTAGATAAAAAAATTAATATCTCCTGAGTTGGTCTATTTTACTCAGAGTTTATTTTATATAAGATTATATAAATCAAGAAAAAAATTAATGATTCAAATGGGCAAATATCTGTGTTAATAATTAAATAATTTATTAATGATATGATTATATAGATGCTAGTTAAAGTTTAAAAATTGATGATTTTGATGGTTGTAATTTTAGTAGAAAATAAAAATATAATTTACTTGTAAAGTAGAATGTGAGAGACATTAAAGGAGAGAATGTAGGAAGTTTAATCAAGGACAATTTTGTATTTTTAAGTTTATATTTTGACTATTGGTCCTTTTAAATAATTACAACATTCACGGTCCTTCTCAATAAATATCATCGGCTTTAGGCTCTTGGTTCTAATTTTCCCAAATATTTATATTTATTGTTTTTTTTTAGAATATTTTGTTTGACTTATAAATTAATATATAACCTAATAATGTACAACATATATTATAATTAAATAATCTTTTTAACTTCTTTAATTTCTCCAAAGAAAATCAATCAACTCTTATATTAAATACCGGAAGAAGTATTTCATTTAAGGTCACCCACCAAACCAAATAGATTCACTCTATCAATTTCTATCCCCATTTCTGTATCAGGTAGGAATCCTAGCATATCTTACATAAACAATATCATAGCAGTGCGGGTTCCACCAGATAAAAGGAGTGTGTTAGAAAGGAATTCTAAAAAAGGAGACTTTTAATTTAATCTGCACAGAATTTGTAGAGAAACCATCATTGAAAAATTTTGCTCTTTGTGCCCCCAACAATGGGCTAACGTACGATCTGTGGCGGAGTCAAAATTTAGAGTTTATGGGTGCACAATTGGTGTAAGGGTTTCGAGGCTGCCCCCGAAATTTTTTTTTAAGGAAAGTTTTAAACGCATTAAGATTGTATCGATGACATTTTTCTAGAAGGAAAAAAGTTTAACAAGATTAAAGAACATGTTGCAACCTATAAGAAATCAAAGAATAAAGAATTATAATAACTAGAAGGTGGGCAAGAAAACCAAAATGCTGGCTTCCTCTTCAATTCATCAAAAACAAAAATCACAAGGTGGGCTATTACCTTCAGATATTACATCAGCCTTTATCTGCTTAGCCTTAAGTGCTATATTAACCTCCAAAAAGATTCGAGGGGATAAAATTATTTCTTGAAGCAAATCAATCCGCAAAAAAAAAAAAAAAAAAGGAAGCTGTGTCACGCCAATATTCAATACCGGGACCAAGAAAGTAGACAAGATGATTTTTAAAAGACCTTTAGATTAGGCGTGGATGGATCTGGTAGCCTCATACTACGAGGAAATGCACTTAAAATAATATTTCGCATTTGTACGCAGCTACTAGGAATAACATCACAGAAGGTAAAATGATAAGCACACAAGAACTCGGGGAAGTCATGAAGTAGCACTAAGAGGACCTTAAGTGTGCCTTTATAGAGAAAATGAACCTGATGAACAAAAAGGAAAGAGAAAACAGAAAATACATACAAATAAGACTTATTATCATGCTTTCACCATAGAGCAAAGGAATAAGAGAAGGATAGTTACAAACCGGCACTCCAAGTTTAGCATGCCTCAAAAAAGGCTATCCACTAAAAAACACGACACTTTCAATAGGTTCAACACCAAACACCTACATAAAGGAGGAAGGAAAACAATGAGAATAACCTCTATCAGTATCACTTTTGATACGATTAATTTGGAAACAAATATTCAATCTTTTTTAATCACAAAGTCATATAAATTTAATTCTTAACATAATTTGAATCATATGGAAATAAATAAATAAATTTCATGCTTCTTTTACGTCTATTAAAATTAATATTTTAGTAAAACGAATGTTTAAATAAACTTCCCTCCCTATGCCTTAGTTATACACAAAACTCCCAAGCCTCATTCTTCTTTCACATAATTCATCAAACACCTTATAGGCATTCAAAAATAACCCAATAAGCATGCCTCTTAATTATCAAGCTACACGTCATAAACTACCAAGCATCTTTGCCAATTTAGGAAAAGAGAGAAGCTTTGCATACATACCACCACACCCACCCACATATATTCAGCATAGGAGCAAACATAGATGAATAAGACCTCCACAATCAACGAGCAGAGCTAAGACAGAATCAAAGAAGCATATCAAAGGGGAGGCAACATACTTTCAAATCAGGGGAAAAAAGAACATGAGAATTCATTATTTATTAGCTACACAATTCTCAAAACTTTTCATCACATTACAAGCTATAAAAAATAAAAGAAAATGGATAACACTAGCTTCAGCTATTTATTTATTTACAAACCATTTTTTAGACATTTTGACAAACACCAAAAGGGAAAACATGTTTTCTTAAGTATTATCCAAACCATCTAATGCATAAAAACAAACTCGCATAAAAACAAACTCACAGGACTTGATCATCCTTACATTCATTAATAAATGCAAAATCCTTAAATTTCAGATACAATTGAACACTAAAAGAGAATGAAATCCAGCTTGAAAAAAAAAATGATTTTGTCTTTCTGATTTTCCTCATGACAGCCCAAAAAAATGGTAATAAAATACCACACAATTGAAGCTCTTTCCCCCTCAATGTTTCATCACATCCTAGGCGTGACTTCTGGACCTAAAGGTGCAAGTATGTGTCGTTAGCACTTTTGTTTGAATTATCATAATTACAAACTAGACGCATCTCAATATCCTAGGACTTCATTCTAAAGTCACATCAAGTAACGACTTTGTGAATATAGTTAACACACACTTTCTGCATAGACTCTGCATTAGAAACAATATTGGGGGAGAAATATCCAATTACAAATGCTAGCGATTAGTTTTCAACCACTAGACGGAGAATTTACTTTCACAAGTAAAGGATATTTCCAAAATGGAATTTCCTAGAACCATGAGGGCAAAAGGCAGAGACAACTTAGGTTGGAAAAACATGTGTCATGCATTCATAATTGAAGCATTTGGGTTCAGACATGATTAACAGCACCAAAAATGGGTCTTAAGTACGAGGAAGAAAAAGTAAACAGCCAAGAGATATGCAATACGAAAGACGTGCTTGTAATAGAATAAAACTAGCCAGGAATAGTAATTCGCATTCTAATCTTCTCATGTAGAACTTTTAAGAGTAGTCAAGGCAGTGCTAAATAGACAACCAACTTCTATATTTGCAAAATTATATAACAGCCGACAATGATGGATACAAAAACTATATTTAGGAGCCAAATTTCAGAATCTTACCTCTACCAGGATTGTCAGGATCAGCATGCACAATGACGGAGGAGTGGCGGCATGGCTGAACTATTTGGGGGCAGATCGATTTGGTTGGACGTAGAGTGAGAGTTGAGACAATGAATTTGAACGATTTGGGGGCGGAATGGCGGATCGATTTGGGGGCAGAGTGTGAGAGTTGAGAAAATGAAATTGGCGGAATGGCAGACGATTTGGGGGCGGAGTGTGGCTACGTGAGAGTTGAGGGTTGAGAAAATGAGATTGATAAAAAAAAAAGGGGGGGGGGGGGGATAAGCAAGGCAATCGAAGCCAGGACCTCTACACAGATGGCCAAAGCTTTAACCAATTAATTCAATCAGATCTATTGTAATAAGATTCCCTCACAATATATATATTTTTAAAATTTTTTATGGGTTCACTTGCCTACATAAACACTAGTGTGCCTCCGCCTCTGCGTACAACATACTGAAATGAAAACAAATAACAAGACTCTCAATAGAATTAAGTAACTTTCTCCAAATGATCTGAATTCCTATGTGTCAATTCTGGATTGATAAAACTAAAATGTTCCTACTAATATGCCCTAAGAACTGCCTAGCATAAATAACACATTACTGATTACACTAAAAAACACGAACAGTTCAAGCCTCGTTCTAATCTTTTTAAGTTAGACATGACAATATGTACATGTCCTTTGCCTGTGGTTCACAACAAAAAGGAGATGAAAACTATATACAATTGATAAAATATCAGAAAAACGGTGGTTTGATCATAAAAAAACAATAAACATAATTTCCACTGTTGTAAATAATAACCCTTCTCAAGGGTCTTTGAATTTCCAATAGCACTATATTTCCAGGCTAACTTGAAGTGTCACCCACCATTTCAAAAAGACGAGCTTTCCAACTTTCAACCACATCTCTAAAACAGAGATTTTGTACTCGTTTGAGTTAGTGGTAGAAACTGTTTTTTTGACGTGATTTATGGTTTACGAGGTAAGTGTGTACGAGGAGTTTTATTTCGACTTGCATAAACGTGTTTTTCAAACACCAACTCAAACTGATCTTCTACATGACCCATGTTGGCTACATCCCTCTCATTATCATGTCATCGCGCAACTCAAGTGCCCTGTCAAGATGTCCATTAACACAGAAACCATATATCAGAAAGTTATATGCCAGCCTATCAGGTTTTAGACCTTTGTTTTGCATGCCATCCCACAACCTAACTGCTTCTTCTATATTACCCCTTCTGCAATACTCATAAATAAATGTTGAATAGGTAATGCAGTCTGGGAAAACACCATTTCCAGACATTTCAGAAAGAAGCTTGGTAGCTTCCGAAAATTTACCCAATTTACAGAAGCCACGGATGAGAATATTATAAGTTACTGTGTTTGCTAGACGGCCCTTGAGCATATCATTGTGAAGACCAACCGCTTCCTTCATATATCCCTCCTTTGTGAGGTGATCAAGAAAGCACCCATATGTAAATGAATTTGGAAGCACATTTGCATCCAGCATTTTGTTAAAAATAAGTGCCGCTTTGTCTATTTCCCCTGCCTTGCATAAGCCATTAATCAAAGCAGTATAAGTCACAGCATTTGGAAAGCATTCCTCGGTAATCATCAATTTCCAACATTCAAAAGCCTTCTCAAAAGATCCTGCCTTGCTATAAGTGTCAATCATACTTGTATACATTAGGCTATCAGGCTTCAATCCTTGATCATGCATTGCTTTTAAGAGATCAAATAATATTTTCATGTCTTGCTTCTTCAGAGAAGCATCGACAAGCACACCATAGCAAGCCATATCCATGTTCATTCCTCTCTGAATCATTTCCTCTGAAGCACTCAATGCCTCCACCAATCTTCCTTCTTGGCAATAACCCTGTAGGAGAGCACTATAGCACAATTCATTTAACTTAAGACCCTTCTTGTGGAGACTATCAATGAAATCTTTAGCTTGAGAAACCCTATGAGTAGAACAAAGGCCATGAATAAGAGGCCTGTAAGTATAAGTGTCTGGCACAAGTCCCCTTTTAAGCATCTCTCCTAGTAATTCAAAGGCCCTATCAATGTTACCTCCTCTACAGTGCCCTTCAATCATCACATTATACGTCACCTCGTTTGGCAGAATTTTCTGTTCAATCATTTCATTGAAAAGTTGGCTAGCTTCAAGCATCTGATCAGCACTACAGAGCCCAGAAATTAGAGCTGTGAATGTATAAACATTAGGAGCAACTCCTTTCTTAACCATCTCATTATACATTTGAAATGCCTTTTGTAGTTGTCGATCTTTGCAGTATCCACTAATCAATGATGTGAAGGTTGTGACAGTTGGCTCCAAACCCTTATTGGTCATCTCCATGAACAAAGACTCAGCAGCACTCAAATTCCCATGATGGCACTGGCCATTTATCAAAGAATTGTAGGGATATATTGTTACTTTTATACCAGATTCTATCATTTTATTAAAATAAGATGTGGCAACATCCAACCTCCCGCTTCTGGAAAAAGAATCAATGAGAATAGAGTATGTGATATCATTGGGACACAAGTTCATCAAGGACATCCTATTATACAGTAACTCTGCCTTATCGAAATCTCCATCTTTACACAAAGAATTGATCAGTGAATTATAAACAAACAAATTTGGCAGCGAACCAAGTCTTCCTACCTTTATTACAACATTATATGCCGTATCAATCTTTCCTTGCTTTCTTAGTCCCTCCACTATCCCTGATACAGCTGCTTCGGCAGGAACAAAACCAGATTCAATCATTTCATCCATAAGCTTTACTCCAGCCTCAAAGTCTTTCACTCTACAAAGACCAAGTATTAGTGTACAGTATGTAACTTCATCTGCTTTCAGACCCTTTTTGCTCAATGATCTTTTGACATCAACAGCTTCCCAAACACGTTCATTCTTGCATAGGCCATGGATTAATACGTTATAAGGTACAATTCTTAGATTGAACCCATTCAATTCCATCCACATAATCTTTTCCCTAGCTCTAGCAAAATCTCGCAATTCACACAAACTCCGGATAACAGCAGTGCAAGTATAAACATCATGTTGAAAACCAGCTTCCACAGACTCATTAAATAATTCCCAAACCATTATAAATTGTCTAATCCTCAAAAGTCCATTTAAAAGGTCACTAAGTGTCCAAGCTTCAGGAAACAAGCTGTTCACTATCATGAGTTTGACAATTTTCACTGCTTCAAAAGCTTTCCTGCTTTGTAGATAATTTTGAACCAACAAATCAAATCCCAAACTGGACGAAAAATTATAATTATGGTAGGCATCCAAAAAATTTGAAAAAACCTCTATTGGGTCTAATCTATGAAGGAAGAGGGTCTGCAATAATGAATTAGCAGGCCAAAACAGCCTTGCCTGCGCAAGAGCATGAACCAAAATAGAAAACGATGCCGGGGAATGGTTGAAACTTTTGTGTAAACCCAAAAAATTGAAGAACCTCAAGGCTAACTTGGGGTTATCAATGGTCCTTGCCAAGAATTTTTCAACATGATGAGGTCTCAGTTTGCTTGAAATCAAGGGGTCATTGAAAGCCACTTTCCAACTCTGCTTCCCATGAACAATCTCTGAAAGCTTAGAGACAAAATGAGAGTCGTCATCATTATCATTGCAGGGCTTGGACAAGGATGAATAACAGAAACTCTGACTTCTCAAAAGAAAAGGATTTAGTAGGGTTCTGTGAGTAAGTGCAAGCGTCATTGAGATTATAATACTGGGATGTCTCTGACTCTTAAGCCATTTGATAGGACACAAATGCCCAAATCATTGAAATAACAGGACTCTGACACAGAGTTTGGAGGCAAGATCAGTAGAGGATGCGCCAATGTTTGAAATATTATTGTTTTGCATCAGAGATGTTTCTCCAGCCCCAGATGATAAATCCGAAACCCCTGTCCAATATTAGTAAGATTTTGACAAAATTGGTATTAATAATTAATAATCAAAAGCCAATATTTTTTAACATTTGAAGACTAAAATGTCGTTCAACCAATGTTATTATCATCATAACTTGCTTTATTAAAGCAATCACATTGACAGCTTATGGGAATCTGGACCTCTCTTTCATTCAAATATATATAGTATTATTCAGAATGGTAAGCCAAATGCGTAGAGTATATCAAGATATGTAACATTTATCATATCGGCAGTTCAGCTAGCCACCAAAATTCAGCTTCGACCAGTGTAAATTGTCAACACCAATCACAATCTAAGATCCATCTACAACTTATATTTATGCAGGGAAGAAAATATGTCCTTTATCCATAATATTTATGCTAAATCAACAAAAAGAGCATAAATTAGAGCTGCATATTAGAAAAGAATCAGAGCAAAGAAACATACAGGGTAGGAACGAAGAAGACGAAGCAGGGACAATGGAGGAGTAAGAAGAGGTACGGACACCCTTGCAGGGAACCGGCGGCGGAGTCACCAAGCAGAGGCGCAGATCAACGACGATGGAGCAGAGGATGCCGGAAACCTGAAAGCTGAAGCTCAGAAGCAGAACCATGGAGTGAGGAGGCCAGAAGGTTCGCTTTCGAGGTCTCGGGTCCGGACTGAGGTCTCCGATGGTGTGATTGGGGACTTCCTGGGTTGCTTCACCTTTACCTTTACCGTTACCTTTATCTACTCCCTCTAATCTTATAAGCAACAAACTAATAATTATATGGGATAAGGTGTATTTTTGCCTTTAAAGTATGCGTTCAGGAGCAATTTTGCCCCTGAAGTTTCAAGTGTAGCAATGTTGTCCTTAAAGTTTCAAAACGAAGCAATGTTGCCCCTCCGTTAAAAACCATAACAGTCAACGTTAGGGTTTTTAACGGAGGGACAACATTGCTCCATTTTAAAACTTTAGCGGTAACATTGCTCCAAAAAAAAGTAGCAATTTTGCCCCTGAAGTTTCAAAACGGAACAATGTTGCCCCTCCGTTAAAAACCCTAACAATCAACTAACGGTCAACGTTAGGGTTTTTAACGGAGGGGCAACATTGCTCCGTTTTGAAACTTTAAGGGTAACATTGTTACGCCGAAAACTTTAGGGGCAAAATTGTACCTTAACCCCTAAATTTATTTATGTCAAAACATATATACATATATATATTTTTGTATGTATGTTCATAATGAATAAGGGAGATAGATGGAAGTAATAATTAATATAGTATTAGAGTTTATAATAATTAATGGTGATAATATTAGAGTTTACATAAATTATAAGATAATTTTATTAACATTAATTGTTTTTATTGATGTGTGAGAATTGTAAATTGATGTTTTCTAATAAAGATCCGAGAAAGTATTTATTTGGCTAAAGTACCCGTTTGATTCTTTATGTTTGCTTCAGGTATTTATTTTGTAACATCCCGTCTTTTAATATGTGATTTTCAAAAGAGATTATCAGAGTTTTGAATAATTTAAACAGTGTGGCATCGGAAAAGAGTTTTCATTTTAAAACAAAACGAGTATCTGATATTTAACCAACATTGGTGTGTTGATACTAATACAGTCATCCAAATATTCAAGTACTCAAAGTACATAAGAAAACAGCAACAGATAAACAATCCTCCGTCCGAGTCCTTATACAGCCTGCTTACCCTTGTCAGCAACCCTGTCTCCGCCAGAACCTGAGGCTATGGCAAGAGCTGAGGTTCAATTCCCATTGAACCTCAGGTAACAGTTAACCTCATGCTTATGTAACAATTTTATATATAATAGATATTCATGATAGTTTCAGCATAATCACATTTTAACAGCACAACCACCTCATATTTTAATCCAGTCTGCACTACCCAGTGCCACGGTGTACATCCGTGTCCTCAGCGCTAGGAAAACTCAACGGCATTATCATGACTATAACCCGTATATAGCTTAATGTGTATGCACAATTTTATAAAAACAGAATCTCAGACTATCCATCACATAAAAATTTACAATAAGCATCAGAGTTAAGGTTACAGTACGCGTCCGTACCTTCGTTGATGATGTTTTGGTACGTTTGACTAAAACGGTACTTCTAACGGAAAACAGCGGTACAAGTTCACAGATACCCTATAGGAACAATATCACATTTATCAGTGGCCATCAACTTTGCAATACTTGTGGAATTCTACGTTGAAGATTTACTATTCATGTGAATAGTACCAGTAAAAATATTTTTACCGTGACGGTAAATAATTTTTTACTGTTTGGTAAATAGTATTTACTGTATTGGTAAATAACATTACTGCCCAAGAATAATTCTTTTCTGATGTGACAGATCAGACTAAGCTGCAGCCACAGAGCATACTCAGAAAAACTTTATCAGGCTTTTCTACTATAATTACCGAAAGAAACTACCAAATCTTAAGACTAGGGACCAAAGAACTTACCCTTGAAGTTCTTACTCCTTCTCTCCAGCTCCGAGAACTTTACTCTAAATTCTCACTCTAAACTCTAAGAATTCTCTCTCTTCTATTAAACTCGACCGTTGTGATCTGAGTTTGGTGTGAAGAAAATGAAGAAGTGAGGCCTCTATTTATAGTTGGAAAATGGGTCTTTAAGTGTAATTTTCGTCTCTGGGTCGTTTTACGTAATTTTCCTAAAAACTAAAAAAAGGAAACCCGTGACCAGCCGCCCGTGAACAATTTTATAAAAATTAATAATATTTTAATATATATTATTTATTTAAATAATAAATTATTATTGAGTGGGTCCCGCTGACAAAATTTTCAAACTCACGAGAGTTTCTGTCGGGAGAGGAGAAAATTTTGTCAGTGGGTCCCACACCTTTAAATATTATATTATTTTTTTACTAATAAAGTTCCCTATTCGGTGTTCTGATCGCGTGATCTTTTGCAAATTCTCAAAAATCCAGAAGCACAGCCTTGAAGCTCTATTCTTCCTCTTTAGAAATATCTGGGTCAACTGAATTTTTGACCTCATTCAGGATATTTCGTAATCTGTCAAAGATTTTAAGTCGGACACTGCCGGAAACAGAAATTACTTCGGGTGACACCAACTTCGAGACAAAAATTCACTGATTCATAATATGCCCTTACCCAAGAAACCTAGTTCACGGTTTACAAGATATAATTTTATTTCTATTATTTCCCAAAATATAAGATATTACATTTCTCCCCCCGTTAAATAAAATTTCGCCCTCGAAATTTACTCCATACTAACTAAACATTGAGCCATGAACTCCGGATATCTTTCCCTCATATCTCCCTCTGTTTCCCAAGTCGCCTCATTAGGAGATAAACCCTTCCAGACCACTTTCACAACAGGAATATTTCTGTGTCGAAGCCGTTTCTCCTGGTAATCGAGAATTCGCTCCGGCTCGACCTCAAAAGTGTTATCATGTCGTACCTCGACATCCTCATACTGAATAACATGGTCATGGTCAGGTTGGTATTTCTTTAGTTGAGAAACATGGAAAACATCATGGAGTTTACTCAAATTCGGGGGTAAGGCTAACTGGTATGCGACCGGTCCACGTTTTGCCAAGATCTCGAATGGCCCAATGTAACGAGGACTTAGCTTTCGCCGTTTAAGAGTTCTACCAACACCGGTTACCGGGGATATCTTGAGAAACACATGGTCTCCAACCTCGAATTCTAGTGGTCTTCTCCTCTTATCAGCGTAACTCTTCTGTCTGCTTTGTGCTGTCAGGAGTCTCTGTTTGATCAATGCAATTTGCTTGGAGGTCTTATCAACTAAATCTGTCCCGATGAATTCTCGCTCCGACAATTCTGTCCAGCATATAGGTGATCGACACTTCCGCCCGTACAATGCCTCAAACGGAGCCATCTGTATGCTCGAATGGTAACTATTGTTGTAAGCGAATTCGACCAGCGGTAAATGTTCATCCCAATGGCCTTTGAAATCCAATACACACGCTCTAAGCATATCTTCTAGCGTTTGTATTGTCCTTTCAGATTGACCATCGGTCTGCGGGTGATAAGCTGTACTAGGTCTTAGCTTAGTTCCCATCTCTGCATGCAAAGCCTCCCAGAATCGGGATGTAAATCGCGGGTCCCGATCAGAAACGATGCTCTTAGGTACACCATGAAGTCTTACGATCTCTTTGATATAAATCCTCGCCAATTGTTCTGGTGAGTAATTAATACTAATGGGGAGAAAGTGTGCCGACTTAGTCAATCGGTCCACAATCACCCAAATCGCGTCGTGATGTCTAATCTTGGGTAAACCTACCACTAAATCCATGGTAATATTCTCCCATTTCCACTCCGGAATTTCCAGTCCTTGAAGAAGACCAGGGGGTCGTTGGTGTTCGGTTTTAACTTTCTGACAGGTTAAGCATCTACCCACGTACTCGGTTACGTCTTTCTTCAGCCTGGGCCACCAAAACTCGGATTTCAGGTTCTGGTACATCTTCACCATTCCTGGATGTAGAGTGTATCTGCTCTTATGAGCCTCGTCTAGAATCTTCTGTCGTAATTCACCATCCTTTGGAATGTAGATCCGCTTCTTGTACCTGACTAAACCACTAGGTGATAGGTCAAGGTCTTGAGTTTCACCTTGTGAGATCTTTTCTCGCGCTGCAATAGCCCATTCGTCGTGTCGCTGTGCTTCCTCAACTGTATCTCTCAGATCGTATTCCCCTTGACTAACAAGGAGACTTGCAAGATACACGTCATCGGGCGCGTAGTGTCTCATGCAAATCTGATTGGACAGGTTCAGGTCTCTGAAATCTTCAAGTAGTCTCCGCTCTTGAATCATCATGTATGCTGCGTGCACCGTCTTTCTACTTAGCGCATCTGCTACGACATTTGCTTTTCCGGGATGATACTTGATCTCCAGATCGTAATCTTTTAGTAAGTCCATCCAGCGACGTTGTCTCATGTTGAGCTCTTTTTGATCAAACAGGTATTTCAGGCTCTTGTGGTCGCAGTATAACTCTACGACTGCACCATAGAGGTAGTGCCTCCATATCTTTAAGGCGAATACAATAGCCGCAAGTTCTAGGTCGTGAGTAGGGTAGTTCAACTCGTGAGGTTTCAACTGGCGAGAAGCATATGCCACAACTCTGCCTTGCTGCATGAGAACACACCCTAATCCTTGCCCACTAGCATCACTATAGACAATGTACGTTTCGTCTGGATCTGGAATTATTAATACTGGAGCTGTAGTCAACTTCTCCCTCAAAGTTTGAAAACTCGCCTCACAATCATCGTCCCATATGAATGGTTGTTTCTTCCTTGTGAGCTTCGTTAATGGTAAGGCAATACGTGAGAAATTTTGTATGAATCTGCGGTAATATCCCGCTAATCCCAGGAAACTACGTATTTCTGCCACCGTTTTCGGCCTCTTCCAGTTCAGAACCGCTTCCACTTTACTAGGATCAACAGCTACACCATCGCGAGATACGACATGACCCAGAAATTTTACCTCTGGTAGCCAGAATTCACACTTGCTCAATTTAGCAAAAAGTTGTTTGTCACGGAGTATTCCCAACACGAGTCGCAGATGTTCTTCGTGTTCTTCCCTGCTTTTAGAATAGATTAGGATGTCATCGATAAACACCACTACAAACTTGTCTAGGTGTAGACGAAAGATTCTATTCATGTAATCCATGAATACGGCAGGCGCATTTGTCAATCCGAAAGGCATCACAAGGAATTCGTAATGCCCGTATCTGGTTCTAAAGGCTGTTTTTGGAACATCACTGGTTTTCACTCGCAGCTGGTGGTATCCTGAGCGTAAGTCAATTTTAGAGAATACACAGGAACCAGATAGTTGATCGAGTAGATCGTCAATGCGAGGAAGTGGGTACTTGTTTTTGATAGTCACCTTGTTTAACTCGCGGTAATCGATACAAAGTCGTAAACTTCCATCTTTCTTCTTTACAAACAGTACTGGGGCTCCCCATGGCGACACACTAGGTCGAATAAATCCTTTCTCCAGTAGCTCCTCAAGCTGTTTCTTCAATTCCAGCATCTCGTTTGGTGCCATACGATATGGTGCTTTTGATATTGGTCCAGTGCCTGGCATCAAGTCGATGGCGAATTCAACCTCTCTCTCAGGGGGTAACTTGGTGAGATCTTTGGGAAACACATCAGGGAATTCATTCACAATGGGAATGTCTTTGAGTGATGGTTCGTCGTCTATGTTGATTGAGAAGAACACCATATACGCTTGGCAACCTTGCTTCATGCATTTTTCTGCTTCTGCACTAGATAGGAAATTCAGACTCACATTGATCTTGCTCTGGTCGTGTGGTGGTGAGAATCGTATCTCTTTATTACCACAATCAATGACCGCGTTGTTTGCCATTAGCCAATCAAGACCAAGAATGACATCAATGCCATGAAGCGGTAATCGGATAAGATCTATGTTAGATTCTCGACCGTTCACACTCGCAATGCAATTAAGACATGCATCAGACGCTAAAGATTTCGCGCCAAGTGGGGTAGCTACTATCAAATCATATGGTAGTCTATAGGCTTGCATTCCTAGTCGTTTTGCACAATCGTAAGAAATAAACGAGTGACTAGCACCCGAATCATACAATGCCTGTAGTAGATTTCCATTAAGAGAAATAGTACCTTTGATCATCTCAGGAGATTTCTTGGCTTCCTCATTAGTCAGAGCAAAAACTCGTCCTGCGTTCTGCGGTCTCGCCTCCAAAGCTTTTTGAGGACAGTTTAAGCTAATGTGCCCCGGTTTCTGACACCTGAAGCACACTGGCTTTCCCTCACAGTTAGCTCCCGGATGGAACCTTCTGCATTGCGGACAGGCTTGGGATGTCTGCATTCTTGGAAAGTTTTGCTGTCTCGGTTGAAATGGCCTCTTATTCCCTTGTTGGGAATTATTCCAAGGTGCCTTCCTCTTCTGTGCTGGGTTGTTGCGATTGAAACCGCTACGGTTGGGGCCGCTACTGCTGAAGTCTCTGGTCTTGCGAAGCTCCTTCAAGTTTCGTTCGATGAGTCGGCAGGCTTCTACAGCTTGATTTAGTTCCAGAAATTTGTGCGATACCAACCTTTCCCTTATCTCATACTTTAGTCCATACACAAGTATATTTGCAATGCTGCTCTCGTCATTATCTCGCCTCAGAAGTGATGAGTACCGAGATAAGTTGGTGAAACGAGCGAAGTAATCATCGAAAGATTCTTCCCGACCCTGACGGATGTGCAGGAACTCTGTCTCCTTCATCATTTGTACTGAGGGTGGAAAGTACTGCTCGTTAAACTTTTCTTGGAACGTTTCCCATGTGACGGGACAGTTTCGGCTTCGGAGGGTTGCCGCGGTGTTTCGCCACCAACGATCGGCGTCTCCTGCTAGCTTGTAAATTGCCAATTGAGCCTTCCTGTTATCCGGACATTCTAAGACCTCAAAGATCTTTTCAAGATGCAATAGCCAATCCTCAGCTGAATCAAGTTTTCCTCGAAATACTGGTGGCTTGTGTTTGCAGAATTGTGTCACCCAGTATTGTGTATCCTTAGCTTCTCTGACAGGTTGATGTTGTTCCACCAGTACTCTCTCCTGTCGAGGAGATGACTGAGATCGTTCTGGTCTCTCAAATGCGTTGCTGCGCTCGTCTTCTTGTTCATCGTAATTTTCTCCTCCCTCTCGTTGTTGTTGCTGTTGCTCTCCTTCAGCCTGTTGTTCTTCATCCCCTTGTCCTCCCTGCCTGTTGGCGAGAAGCGCATCGATGAGAGCTCTCTGTTCTTGTATTATTCTCCTCATTTCTTGAAGTTCATCTTGTACTGGTGGTGGAGGTTCATGTTGTTCGAGTTCAGGGTTTGGTACTACTCGCAGTTGCCTACCCCTACCTCTGCCTCGGCCTCTGCCTCGACCTCGGCCTCGGCCTCTAGGAGTTCCGGCGCCTCCCAAAGTTGCCATATTCTAAATTCCAAAGGTTAATAGATATAAACACTAGAAAACAAAAAGATTACACATAACATAAGATCACAAATTTCATATGAATCACACCAAAGCGTATATAGTACACCCCTTTTATTCATTAATGGTGATTACACAAACTACTATTATACTTAGTCCTACTGTTACAAAACTATTGCTACTACTACTTCCATGGTTCATTGAACTGTTGTAGGGTTGTCTTTGTCTTTCTACATGACCAGGTGAACTAAATGCTGGAGGCAGAAAATGCACGAGCACACATCCTCGATGTGGCCCTTATTCAGAATTTCATTGATTTTTGTTTTCCAGAAATGGGTGCGAGGAAAGTGATGAAGGGTGGATTTAACCCAGTCTCTAGAAGGATACGGAAAATGGTAGCGAGAGTTTGCCTGGTAAAATTCTCTGACTCGGGTCAGATACAATAGGTATTTGTCTTTCTCGGTCTTAGTAGTGAGAGCGGCATGGAGAAATTCTAAGTGTAAGGCTAAAGTTAAGATGGAGTTTTCATCTAAGACGTACTCCAAGTTGCCAGAGTTGGCGTCAGAATCATAGTCGAGATCTTGTATCTGAGGATAGTCAAAGTTATCACCTATTGAGGAGTGATGTGAATTGCTGGGATTTCCGGGTTCTGGTGAGTAGGGCTCTGCAAGAATAGGTATTGAGTCATATAGATGGTCGGGATACTCAGGTCCAGGATGGTATTCTGGTTCTGGATCATTATCAAGTGCAAGAGCGGGGTAGAGTGGTTCTGGTACCAGCACAGGTTCAGGCATTGGTACAGAGAGTGGATTTATCGGCTCAGGGTTCAATCTCCTACTTACTGGTTCGGGGACTATCGACCGACGTGCAATACGTCTTCTTTTCCCAAAGTAATTGATATACGGAAATTCCTCTTTGTCCATTTCTACAACAACACCAGGGTCATATCAGTACTTATATTTTTTTTTTTTTTTTAAAGAAAACCATGGCTTAGAGCCTAACTTAGTTAATCAACCGATTGGCCAGGTAGGCGTCTATCATGGGAGCCTCACCGTGCTAGGGTGACTGATTGGCTGATCCACATAGACTCGGCCCTACCTTCGGCACCAATGGTTTGTTATAACTAAGTCGGGTTCATGCCAGATAAAATACTTTTGAAGGCTAGAACTTAACTCTGCTACTTAAACAACCTTACAAGACTGTTTAAAGTAACCTAGTTAACTTCGTGCCAGGATGCAAGCTTTGATACCAAAATGTAACATCCCGTCTTTTAATATGTGATTTTCAAAAGAGATTATCAGAGTTTTGAATAATTTAAACAGTGTGGCATCGGAAAAGAGTTTTCATTTTAAAACAAAACGAGTATCTGATATTTAACCAACATTGGTGTGTTGATACTAATACAGTCATCCAAATATTCAAGTACTCAAAGTACATAAGAAAACAGCAACAGATAAACAATCCTCCGTCCGAGTCCTTATACAGCCTGCTTACCCTTGTCAGCAACCCTGTCTCCGCCAGAACCTGAGGCTATGGCAAGAGCTGAGGTTCAATTCCCATTGAACCTCAGGTAACAGTTAACCTCATGCTTATGTAACAATTTTATATATAATAGATATTCATGATAGTTTCAGCATAATCACATTTTAACAGCACAACCACCTCATATTTTAATCCAGTCTGCACTACCCAGTGCCACGGTGTACATCCGTGTCCTCAGCGCTAGGAAAACTCAACGGCATTATCATGACTATAACCCGTATATAGCTTAATGTGTATGCACAATTTTATAAAAACAGAATCTCAGACTATCCATCACATAAAAATTTACAATAAGCATCAGAGTTAAGGTTACAGTACGCGTCCGTACCTTCGTTGATGATGTTTTGGTACGTTTGACTAAAACGGTACTTCTAACGGAAAACAGCGGTACAAGTTCACAGATACCCTATAGGAACAATATCACATTTATCAGTGGCCATCAACTTTGCAATACTTGTGGAATTCTACGTTGAAGATTTACTATTCATGTGAATAGTACCAGTAAAAATATTTTTACCGTGACGGTAAATAATTTTTTACTGTTTGGTAAATAGTATTTACTGTATTGGTAAATAACATTACTGCCCAAGAATAATTCTTTTCTGATGTGACAGATCAGACTAAGCTGCAGCCACAGAGCATACTCAGAAAAACTTTATCAGGCTTTTCTACTATAATTACCGAAAGAAACTACCAAATCTTAAGACTAGGGACCAAAGAACTTACCCTTGAAGTTCTTACTCCTTCTCTCCAGCTCCGAGAACTTTACTCTAAATTCTCACTCTAAACTCTAAGAATTCTCTCTCTTCTATTAAACTCGACCGTTGTGATCTGAGTTTGGTGTGAAGAAAATGAAGAAGTGAGGCCTCTATTTATAGTTGGAAAATGGGTCTTTAAGTGTAATTTTCGTCTCTGGGTCGTTTTACGTAATTTTCCTAAAAACTAAAAAAAGGAAACCCGTGACCAGCCGCCCGTGAACAATTTTATAAAAATTAATAATATTTTAATATATATTATTTATTTAAATAATAAATTATTATTGAGTGGGTCCCGCTGACAAAATTTTCAAACTCACGAGAGTTTCTGTCGGGAGAGGAGAAAATTTTGTCAGTGGGTCCCACACCTTTAAATATTATATTATTTTTTTACTAATAAAGTTCCCTATTCGGTGTTCTGATCGCGTGATCTTTTGCAAATTCTCAAAAATCCAGAAGCACAGCCTTGAAGCTCTATTCTTCCTCTTTAGAAATATCTGGGTCAACTGAATTTTTGACCTCATTCAGGATATTTCGTAATCTGTCAAAGATTTTAAGTCGGACACTGCCGGAAACAGAAATTACTTCGGGTGACACCAACTTCGAGACAAAAATTCACTGATTCATAATATGCCCTTACCCAAGAAACCTAGTTCACGGTTTACAAGATATAATTTTATTTCTATTATTTCCCAAAATATAAGATATTACATATTTAGTCCCTTAAGTTTTTAAAGTACTCGTTTGGTCCTTAAAAGTTAACACCGTTAAACAGACTTAACGGAAAATATTAACTCAGCAATTTTAAATGATGACTATTCATTTAAATACTGATAAAGGAAGCTTACATGTTACTTTTTTAATAAATTAATATTTTAAATCCTGTAAATTGAAATTTTAAACGATGACTGTGCATTTAAATGCCTCAGACGAAGAATATATACCCAAAGTTTGCTTGAATAAATTTCAATTTACAGGATTTAAAATATTAATTTATTAAAAAAATAACATGTAAGCTTGCTTTGTCAGCATTTAAGTGCGCAGTCATCGTTTAAAATTGCTGAGTTAATATTTTCCGTTAAGTCTACTTAACGGTGTTAAGTTTCAAAGACCAAACGAGCACTTTACAAACTTAAGGGACTAAATGGATACCTGAAGCAAACATAAAAGACCAAATGGGTACTTTAGCCTATTTATTTTAAGGGAAATATATTTCTCATGTTGAAGGAGAAATGTATTCTCATATTATAAATACAAAAAGAAGTTGATCTCACCATTTCCATACTTGATTTTTTTTTTTAATAAAAAAGATATGGGTCCCATCATTTCATGTGTGGGTAGGAATCTTTTTCTTCTCACGTAACATGAGAAGTGTAAACCCCTTATTTTAAATATATAATTTTCCCATTCACTTTTGTATGGAAAAAAATACAAGTAAAATAAATTGCTTTTTCAACCTTTTACCTTAAAAAAAAAAAAAAAATTACCTTCATCAAGTTCTATTTTAATTCCTTTTTCATTTTTAATCTTCAAATCCTAATGCCGCTAAAGAAAAATCTTAAATATTCATCAGAATAAGAAGGATCTTATGTATGAAAAAAGGCTTATAACAATATTTATAAATTATCAATTAATATATCAACAAGCCACGTCTATCTAATATTTGTCAAGAGAAGACAAAAAAATGTCGTTACATTTTATAAATAATATATATGAGCATAAAATTTGTAAATAGTCATATTATTTAAACATTATAAATAGTGCGTTGGCAAAAGAAAATCATATTTCTTTTGAACTTGAATACAAATATCTTAATTATTTAAAAACTATAAATATAAATTAGTGTGTTGGCAAAAGATAATCATACAGTATATCTTTTGAACTTGAATACAAATATCTTAATTGAAAATAATTAATTGAAATTTTTAATCACTTCAATTTTTTTAATTTACCCTCTAATACCTATACCTATATATGATTTTGTGTGCATATAAAAAAGGGGGGGGGGAAAATGTGATTCCCGGGTCCGAGTTTTGAATCAAGTTCTTGAGTTTTTTTTATTAGATCATTTAAATTTACATAATTATATCCGTTAGTTCTTTATGTACAAAACCATAAAATAAAGACTCATGGTGTAAAGAATCTGTTAACATTGATGAGGTGGGATGAGTCTCACTAGCGGTGAGCATAGTGCCTAGATGCACAATATGCTTGCCCAAATTCAGTAAAAAATTGTTCAGCCCTACCCTAAAAGAGTGGCCCGAAAAAAAAATTGGGTTGTTTTGGGCTGGACCAGTAACTGGGCAGGGCTGGACATCAGGCAGGAGCCTTGCCCTGCCCATTTGGCCTTGCCCGGAAAACTAAATATATTTATATAAATATTGTTCTACATATATTATTTTATTTAAAATATATTATATTATTATGTCTAAATATATTATACTACTGCCGGTCCTAATTATAGGGACACCCTTGTAGTGTAATTTACACTATAAAAATATTCCTATAATTAGGATTGGAGGGAATGTTATACTTCAGCTATCTCCAAAGCTTTAAAATTCTATGAACTGTGAACTAAAATATTCAAGCAGCAAGGCAAGGCGTCACTACTTGGACAAAGGAAGCCCACCCTGCCCAGCCTGAAAATGGTTAGAGCTTTTATCGAGTAGGGCTAGGCATGGGGTTACAAAATGCAGCTCGTTTATTCTTCGGGCAGGCCATACCCACCCCTAGGTCCTACCCATACCCACCCCTTAGGTCTGATTATGTACAAAACCATAAAATAAAAACTCATGATCTAAAGAATCTGTTAACATTGATGAGGTGGGTCTGATTATGCTCAAACTAAGTCCACATAGGCTATGACTAGACTACTTTCATTGTGGATAGTCAAGTCAAGTTAGGATATTTTCTGGAGACCATGAACTAGGTCGACGGTCACAAATGTCTGGAACTAGGAATCAAGGTTGGTATAGCCTTTGAAGGACTAGAGTCGATCCTATAGGGCCTGAAAGTTACTATTTCAAATTTTAACTATTTTTCCTCTATTTTTTACAGAAATATAATTAGTAAATTACAACAATTAAAGTTCTAATTTATCAAATAAGTGTTGTCAACATCAATATCCAAACAATATGAGTCATCCAACAAATAAACGTATTCACTAATTCGTAATGAAAAACAAACTATTGCCTATAAATAACTAACATAAAACATAAGAAACATACCTAAGGTGTTAAATTTAAACTGTTATACAATATTTCTATGACAAGATTGACCCTATGACTTGTGATGAAAAGGTTGTCAATATAAGGGGCAAGCTGGCTTTTATTTTCAATCAATATTCAAATGTGAAAACCTCTTTTTCAACTCTTTATTAAATTAAAAAAAATTAACAAAGCCTAACGGGCCGGCCTTACAGGGCCAATTTTATTTAACTCTTCTAATTTTCAAACCCTTAAAGGGCCGGGGCTTAAATAAGCCAGCTCCACGAACTCGGCCCGATTTCCTGGCTCCATAGATGCCGATAATTTGGAAAGCATCGAATTGCGAATAAAGCTATAGATGGAGAGGATGTTGATATTCTCTTCCCCACAGCTAGAGCCGGGAAATCGAGCCGAGCCCATTAAACTGACCCTTTAATTTTAAGCTTGGCTCTTTAAGGGCCGGGCTTGAAAATTAGAGGAACTTAATAAAATAAGCCCTGCAGGCCCTTATAGTTTATTATTATTATTATTATTTAGACGCATGGATTCACATATTATGGTAATTTAATAATTTATATGTATTTTGTATTTGTTATAGAGTTATTTATTTATTTAAATACAAATATATAATAACTATACTCTAATTTTATGATTTGGTTTATTATTTGTTGCAAATAAAGATTATAGATGTATTCATGATGCAGGAAAAAAATTCATGATATTCTTACTCATGAATTAAAGCTACACAAAGCGAAATACAATCAAATGTCGTTGAAATTGATGATAGTGGCGAAAATGAAGATAATAATAGTCATCATACTATTGTGGCTTAGTGGTATACTTCTTATGTTCTATATGAGTTATTTGTGAACGTAGTTTGTTTTTAATTATGAATTAGTGATTGTGCTTATTTGTTGGATGATTCGTGTTGTTTTGATATTAATGTTGACAACATTTATTTGATAAATTAGAACTTTAATTGTTGTAATTTACTAATTATATTTCCTTAAAAAAATAGAGAAAAATAGTTAAAATTTGAAATAGTAACTGAAGGCCTTAGAGTTAGAGGGCCGGCTTTAGCTCTAGTGCTCTCGACTGGACTTTAAAAAATAGATATTTTTCTTACCCAGTCCCTAGTGGGCCGGCCCTATAAGACTAAACCAGTCCTAATTCTCAACTCTACTCCCTAATTCTCAACTCTACTCATAGGGTCATAGCTTTAGTAGCAAATGGGATTGATGGCATTGGATGTTGGCCTTCTCTTCCCCCATGTTCTGACTGTCAACCCAGTTGATGCTCTCAAAAAAATGCCCTAACTTGACTCGACAGTCCACAATGAAAGTAGTCTAGTCATAGCCTATGGCTATGTGGACTTAGTTGTGCCTAATCAGACCCACATCATCAATGTTAACAGATTCTTTACCCTGTAGGTCTTTACTTTACGATTTTATACATGAACGACTAACAGATATAACTATGTAAATTTAAAGCATCTAATAAAAAACACTCAGAAACTTGATTCAAAACTCAAGAGAACTCTAAGAACATGTAATTAATTTTCCATTTATAAAACCGTGCAATAAAGACCAATAATGTTAATAATCTATTAGACATTGATGACGTGGGTCTAATTAGGCACTACTGAGTGCACATAGGTTATGATTAGATTACTTTCACTGTGGACTGAAAAAAGGAAGTTATGATGATATTATTGTGGGAGTGGTTGCATATCCCAAGAAGTTATCAAATAGTAGTAGTAATAATAATAATAATATGGCTACATAGCCTCTACATTTTGGAGGATAGTTCCCATTGAAGCAACATTGTGAGCAGCCTCATGTCTAGGCATCCTCTAAAGATGGACAACTAGAATGTGAATGTGCCAATGCAACTTCATGGGGTTGAAAGCACGCACAATCATGGTTGTCAAGATCACACGTCAACTCGTAAGATTGGTCAAGATCGCGATTCTATTGAAAGAAAACGATCTGATTCGCCATCAGGATTGGTCTCGAACAAGATCGCAGGGGAAACTCATGAAATCGTAAGATTGTTTGAGATCGACGATCTTGCAAACAAAGTAGAGCAACGGACTAGTAGGATCCAAAAAAATGTTCGAAACAAGAAATAGAGCAAAACAACGAGCCAGGTGAAACAGAACGACACGAACAAAAAAAGGCAAGCAAGAGAAAGAACACACCTCAAAATTAGTCGAAGAAGATCGCGACGGCAGCTGGGTTCACGAGTGACGATCACAACGGCAGCACTTGGTGCAGGGAATGGAGGTCGAAGAAGGATGAAGGAAAAGGTACGCTAGGGTTGGGAAAGTCTGAAAGTGAAGTTTTCATTATTTGAAATAATGCTATTAGTGGAAATATTTTTATTCTAACGATAATTCTAGAAAAGGCCCCAAAAAAAAATCATTTCACCGTAAATCGTAAATCCTATAGGGTACATTAGCTTTGAGACCTAGAGAACATATTTACTAAATTCCTCATTAGTGCACAGTTGCTCTCCTCACAGTCCTTTAAAGGCCTTTTGGCTGCCTTGATCGCGGTCCTTATTTTTTTGCTATTTCACTTTCACTCACTTGCAACTGTCTTACTGATGACTATATTTTTATTTTGAATGTTTTAAATTGTCTTTCAAGACTCATTAAATATTATTTTGAATGTTATATATTTTTATTTGAAAATTGAATTGTTTTTTAGGATTAAGTTTTGAGTTAAATGTTATTATATATGCATATATATTTTTATTATTAGTAAAATTAAAAAAAAGTAAGATCTTTACCCTCCGTACCGATCCCACGATTTATAATCTTGATACCCCTTTCGATCTTAAGTAAAATCGCGATCTTGACAATCTTGCGTACAACATCAAACATAGCATAACCCATAACGGAAGTAGATTTTCTCAGAATCTCTTCTCTCATTTTCTTCTCAAAATCCCATTTCCAAAATTGGATGAAAAATGGACGGTTCAGATTTAATATTTTATAAAACAATTATGATAGTGTTTTATAAATTAATTTTCTCATTAATTTTGTTTGTATTACAAGTATAAATTGTGTAGATCATGATTTAATAGTTTAAGTTTTTTTTTTCATGTTCAAAATAATAGTTTTATAAAATATTAAATCTGGACCATCTATTTGTTTAAATCTGAGGGTGGAGATCAGATACTGAGAAGAAAATAAGAGAAAAGATACTGAGAGAATCTAGTGGCGGACCCAGGATTTAAAGTTTGTGGGTGCACAATTAGTGGTAGGATTCGGGGGTTCACTGCCCCTGATTTTTTATTTTTTATTTATTTTTTTAAGGAAAGTTTTAAAAGCATTAAAAAAACAAAATAATATAGGCAAGAAAAGAAAAGAAAACTTAAATTAGTTAGATGGAATGTGGGGACAGAGCAATTGAACTCAGGATGTTCTAATTTTAGTGCATCAAAGCACAACAAAACCAGCAGGCATTTACCAATGAATATAGGTCAGAGCAACTACCTTTAACTTGAAAGTCCTTGCAACATCTTGAAGAGGCTCAAGAAGACTCTTGGAGTCATCAGTGTCTGAGAAGACATAAACCTAGATAATGACAGACAATTAATTTTAACTATTCTTAAGCTTGAACAACAACATTATATATGATTAAACATAACAAGCAGCAGCCGATACAGATTGTGCTAACCATCATTGATAGGCGAAGACCAGAAATCTTAGTCCATATGTCATACTTTGTACAAATAATGGAGTGCTTGATATCGGATGTAGATTTCACTACATTACTATTAACATTAAATTCTAGAAAAAGAAGAACATGCCCAAAATTGAACATGAAAGAAAAACAAAAAAAATGATAAAAAGATCCATTTAAAAAGGAATTTTAAAATAAATGCAACCTGAAACTTGACTGAGCTGGAGTAGACTCTCATAGAATTCATCTCTGTTAATCTTGTAACTAATGGAAACTTATTGTAGTCCAAAAACTCCAATATTTTATCCACACTGAAGGTTCCATCTACTGAGTTAGAATGCCTCATTGTTAAAGTAAGTTTTGAAGTATAACTCAGCAAAAATAGCAAGCATTAAATATCTATAAGCTTCTTAAGAGAACCTAAATATCTGCACTTTTACTTTAATTTCATGCAAAGGCACCGAAACCAATTGAAAAAGAATCATTGAAACCAATTTAAAACTCACCATATGCAGTATGTCTTTGAGGCTCACTTTTATCAATGCCAAGAAAAAGATCAGAATATTTGAGATCTGGAAAAAGAACTTTGGCTAGCTCAGCCTTATTCACTTCAACAAACTGAGTTTCATTATCAGACTTTGCTGCTTTCACAAATTCTTCATAGTCAGATCCTTGAAATTTTTAATATAAAAAAATAAATTATTGCAGTGCTGAATCTTCTTCTGCTGAACCAAGGCAAAACCATAATTTAATTTTTGTCTTTTGTTGCTTGCTTCTACTATTCAAGAAAGAGTTGACTGTTTGAACGCAAAACTCAATCGCAAAGTAGACCGGTATTAGTGAAGATTTCCCATATTTGTTCCCCCCCCCCCCCCCAAAAAAAAAAAAAAAAGATTTCCCATATAATTATATAGAACGCAAAACTTAGTTGCAAAGTAGACCAGTATTAGTGAAAGCTAACAGAGATGAACGAACCCTAATACGCCTAAATCAGCAAAAGATACATGACAATGCGACGGTGGAAGACAGAGAAGCAGATCTATGCACCAACAGGAAGTTAAGACAGAATCGAAAATTACCTATTGGAGAGCAGACGATTTAGAGGTGACGGAGCAGGGATCGATTTGGAGGTAACGGTGGATGGAAGAGAGGAGTTTGAACCCAGGACCTAGATGTGTAATGTTATAACCAAGTACTCCAATCAGATAATTTATCCTCATATTCTTTCACAATATATATATTTTATCAATTTTTTTTTTGTCTGCACTTGCCCACACAAGCACTAGTGTGGGTTCGCCACTGAGAGAATCCAAATATTTGAAAATGTAGGATTAAGATGGCAGAATAAATGCCAGCCACAAAAGCAAAGAGAGCCATAAATACAGATCGAGCTAAGAAAGTTGAATGAATGCCCCAAAAAAGAAAAAAAGCTCATAGCCTTGATAATTTCTTAACACATACAACGTAACGGGGGACAAAGCACAATACAGGGAGTAATGGCATCACGATGTCATGAAGGTTAATGTCATTGAGGGCTAAAAACACGTACGGTAGATCATAATAAGATGAAAAGAATCCGCGTGAGAGAACCACATTCGAGACCTACAGTAAAAAAAAAAAAAGGTATTTTATTGATTAGATAAAAATAACTTCTAATTTCTAAAAATGATTTATGGGTCAAGTTGTTATGAAATATTAAAAAAAAATTAATTTTTAAAATTATTATAAAAGTAATTTCAAATTTCTAAATTGTTTATCACATGGAGTTGTGGTATATATATAATCGATACTTTTATATCTAAAAAAATAAAATATGCATGCAAATAATACGTACTATATTTGAATGTGGAATCTTTTATTTTTCAGGACGATGTGATACCCTATTATCCCCTATTTCAAAATATTTTACGATTTGTAACTATCTATATATATCCCCTATTATATCTATTTATTTTTATCATATTTAATTTTTATCTTTATCTTTATTATTATCTTTATTATTTTAGTTATCACAATATTCTTATATTTAATGCGGTGGGAGACTGAGAGGGAGACTTCCGGAAGAGAATAGATTTTTAATGCTTCTTCTAATCAGGTGACCCACAATTCTTCTTCGTGCGTTCTAGTTTTTCATCGCTGACGCTGATTGTCGAAATCCTTGGCATCGGAACCCATCTCAATTCCGACCATGAAACTCTCTTTCTCTGTTCAATCGAAATCAATTCCAAGTCAAACCCCATCAAGCCCTCCAACAAATTCGACGCCGCCGCTACCGATAGCAAAGATGGAAACTCCAACGCGAGAGAGTACGTTACAGAGTTTGATGGATCGAAATCTTCTTCTGACCCTAACAAATCCACCTTGGTTATTCCCCCTATTGAGAATGAGTGGAATATTGGAAGGTCCCACAAGAGGATGAAGAATCTATACGTACCCATCACTGAATCTAATGGAACCGCGGTGGGATTTGAGCTGGATACGTCGACAGAGTTGGAAACCTGTTCGGACATGTCTTATGGTCTGAATCTTCGGCAGACAAAGAAGAATGATGGGGACGGTGAGAAACCTGCTGCTGGCAGTGGTGGTGGTAATCATGAAAGGTCGCGGCCTGTTTCTGTTGACTCTGTGTTGCTGCAGAAATTTAAGGATGATATGAAGAGATTACCGGACGATAGAGGTTTTGATGAGTTCAAAGATATTGCTGTTGAGGGTTTTGGTGCAGCTTTGCTGGCTGCATACGGATGGCGTGAAGGAATGGGCATTGGAAAGAATGCGAGGGAGGATGTGAAAGTTGTACAGTATGAGAGGAGGACTGCCAATTTCAAGGCATCACCAAACATCACAAACATCAAAAGAAAAAGAAAATACCTTGTCCAACCAAAATGGTGACTTGATCATATAACAACTTGTCAAATTAATTTCAATGTTTTCAATCATATATTAACCCGCCCTAAAATTTCATATCATAGCCATACGAATAGTAATGAAGCATAGGCACTGATAACAAATTTTCTTCCCTATTATTTTAATGTAGGTAATTGTGGATAATGTTTGATGAAGACTGTATGTGCAGCTGAAGTAGGTGATGAAGACTTTAAAGGAGTGGATTTATTTAAATGAATTTTTATATTATGATATTTTGGAGATATAGGAACATAATTAGGTATCTTAATGGACATAGAATTAAGAGCGTTACATTTGGTATCAAAACCAAAACAAAAGCAATGTAGCACATGCTCTAATACCAAAATTTCTTCTCTCTTATTTTTAATGTGGGTAATATCTTATCTTGTTATTCAGTCTACAATTTCAAAGAAGTACTAAACATCACAAGATACCAAAATTTCTTCTTTCTTATTTTAATGTGGGTAATGTCTTATCTTGTTATTCTCCATGGTAGTCTACAATTTCAAAGAATTACTAAACATCACGAGATAATTCAAACAATTTTAACCCATTTCAACTGAGTAACTTAGCTAAGTTCGTGTACCCAGAAATAAAGGAGGTGGTACAATATCGTTGGCAAATTAATTTTAATGATATATTTAGAAAAATAGTCAGGTAGTTTTATTGGAACATGTTTGGCAGGACAAGGATGGTAGCCTAGCAATGAAAAGAATTATTCATGAAAGGAAACATAAATCAAAGCCAATACAAATCAAAAGTTTTCTAAGGTTTGGTTACAGAACCAATATGAATAGCAATGAACCCCAAGCTCTGATACCAACCTTCCTAAGAATTGCTATCAGATTCAACACAAAGGTTTCTAAAGTTTGTTATTAGAGCAAATACAAAACAAAAAGTTCTTAATGTTTGGTATCAGAGCCAATAATGAAGCCTAACAAAAAGTTCTCATTTTAATGTGAGATGATTAAAAAATGAGTTAAACTAAATGTTTATAATTCACATAACTTATTCGACGTTGTTGGGCCTACGATTTGTTATATATCTATGGATGATAGCAAGGTGATCATCCAGGGGTTCCCAAGCCTTTCTTGAGATTTCCATCCCTAGTCCAGGGGCTAGTTCTTACATTATATGGTAAACATAGAGGTGTTTATGGAAGTCTAGTTGGGAGGGATTTGGATAAAGATAGGGCTGTGGTTAGATATTTAAATATTTTTATAATTTTAATTTTCCTTTTAAAACTATCACAATATATAGATATAATATACATGTATTACTACCCTCAATCCTTAACGTAAGATCTAATTGATTAATCTGGAGATATTGGGAAAGATAAATAAATTACTTGAAATTATTTATATTTATCATTGTTTAACTTTAAAATAATATATAATTTAATGATGAATATAAGTATTTCAGAGAGATCATATGATATATATCTAATAATTAGATAATTTATCTAACTTCCTTATTCTCCCCAAATTTGTCCATTGAATCTTATATATATATATATATATATATATATATATATATATATATATTAAAGATTAGATATAGTGTTTAATAATATTAATGTCCTTTTTTTGTCATTTTATATCTAAATTTGCTCTTCAAAATAATCATCAAAACAAATTTCAATTTGAAAAAAAGTCATTTATACCATCATCAATCCAAACATAAATCACATTATACTACTAGAAAGTTATTTTGCAATCGCCAATCTAAACACACAAATAAAAATAAGGATGTGTTATAAATAAAAGAGAAAGTTAATAAGAGAGAGGGAATAATTCTCATTAACTATTAATGTGTATATAGTACATAACATATGCCCTTATTTATAGGCATAACTTTATAATTTCAATAGAATCAATATCTATAGATTTGATGACAATAAAATATAATTGTGATGAGATACTAGATATAATAGAGATAATGAGAAATTATGTGAGATAATGAAGAGATATGAACATCTACACAGATATTATATTTATAACACTCCATGTCCATTATATATAAATGTGCCTCATTAAAAAACTTACTCTAAAAAAAACCAATGGGACAAAAATCTAGTGGAAGAAAAATATATTCGAATCATGAAAATTTATCCTCATATTTTCAATCAAGTTATTTTAAGAAAGTTTTTATTCCACAATTAAGTCATCCAAACTACTTCGATGTCAATGCGCTATAACTCTGATAATTAAAGGCGCAATTAAGACGGGTGTCACATGTCACATGCTAACATATTTATTTCATTCATTCTTGCCACTTGGCAGAAAATCATCCATAGAAAAGGTCCCAAAATTGTCTTCAATTCCTTTCATTCACATGCTTTTTTGTCAACTTAATTTGACTACTCGTTGACTTAATATTTAATAAATTCATTATCCTCTTTTTCTTCTTTATTATTTCAAAAATCAAAATACTCATAGGGTATCCATATATCATTTTTAAATAATCCCACTGTAAACATAAAATCCTTAAAAATTCTATTGTTAACCAAAATCAACAAGTAGTTCCCTATATAAACATATAATAAGCATTATTGCCATTTTATTTCCTTAATTATTTTATTGAGGCAAACATTCAAATAACCTCCTTTTGCCCAAAATTATAACCTCAATTTATTAATGAAATATTAATCCCATATAATATTTCCAAAATTTAATATCACCCTTCATAAATTGGGTGTACCCGTCTGCCTCATATAGGCTTATCCTCAAGTCTTTAGATCCAAAATTCAGGATATTACATTTATAGTGAAAGAAACTAATAGATAACGATTAAGCAAATAATAATAATGATATCTTACCATCATGGAAAATACAAATGGGAAGAGAGTAGCATTTATTGCAGACCAAGAAAGCCACATAACAGTCTCTACTGCAGAGGCTGCATACGACAGTGCCAAGAGAATTTGAAGAACTTGAAGAGTAGTCTATTGAACATTTTCTCAGTCTTGAAAAGGCCTTGTCGTAAAATCGCATGAGCTGCATAAAAGAAAGCTTAGTAGCGTGGTCAGATTCCAAATCAAGTTTGTTATTGGAGGAGTCTTTGAGATTACTTGATGTCTCATGTCGTCCCTTGGAGCAGCCTTTCAGAAGCTACAGAGCTCACAGGTTTACAATTCCAAACTCTTGTCCACATTCGACCATATTAGCATATATTGGTAGCAGGCCCAATATATGCTAATTAAGAAAGGCCATCTATGGATTCAAGCAAGCCCCCCGTGCTTCGTTCCAAAAGCTGCATTAATTTGGCTTTAAATTCCTTGGGTTTTGTTGCTTCTCAGTCTGATCCTTGCCTGTTCATCCGAAAGACTCCATCTGATGTAGTTTATCTGGTTCTCTGTGTGGATGACATTGTTATAACTGGTTCACACAAGGATACAGTACAGCAGCTGATCATAGATATGAGTGTTCTTTTTTCTTTGAAGGATCTTGGTCCTCTATCATATTTCTTGGGCATAGAATTTTATCCTACAGCACATGGCATTCTATTGTCTCAACGGAAATATATTCTCTCTCTTCTTAAGGATGTAAAATTTCTCAATGCAAAACCATGTCCTACACCTATGGCAACCGACTTGCAACTTTCATCTACTGCTGGAAATTCTTTTTCTAACTCAACACTATATAGAAGTGTACTTGGGAAACTACAATACTTGTGTTACACTAGGCCAGAAATTTCCTTCTCTATCAAGACCCTCGTCTTCTCAGATTTTCAGACTCTCGTCCCCGTTCAAAATTCTTCAAATCCCTCTCGTCCCTTTCTCAGAAGCGCAGATCGACCCTTTCTCAGAAGCAGCTCACAGGTTCAACATTGAGCATTTAAGGCTGAAATTAATTACCAAAAAAGCATCACCTGCGCAAGAGCATGAACCAAAATAGAAAACGATGCTGGGGAATGGTTGAAACTTTTGTGCAAACCCAAAAAATTAGAGAACCCCAAAGCTAACTTGGAGTTATCAATGATCCTTCTCAAGAATTTCTCAACATGATGAGGTCTCAGTTTGCTTGAAATCAAGGAATCATTGAAAGATCTTTGCTTCCCATAAACAATCTCCGAAAGATTAGAGACAAAATGAGAATCGTCGTCGTCATCATTACAGCGCTTGGACAAGGATGAATTACATAATCCCTGACTTCTCAAAAGAAAAGGGTTTAGTAGGGTTCTATGAGTAAGTGCAAGCTTCATTGAGATTATAGCACTGTGATGTCTCTGACTTGTAAGCCATATGGGACGACACAAATACCCAACTCATGGAAATAATAGGACTCTAAAGAAGAGGTTGGAGGCAAGATCTGTAGAAGACTTAAAGGATGAGCCAATGCTTGAAATATTATTGTTTTGCATCAGAGATGTTTCTCCAGACCCAGATGATGAATCAAAAACCCCTATCCAATGTTAGTAAGATTTAGACACAATTGGTATTAATAATTAATAATCAAAAGCCAATATAATATTCTAACATTTGAAGACTAAAATGTTGTTCAATCAACGTGTATATGTTGTCAACATCATAACTTGATTTATCAAAGCAATCACATTCACGGCTTATGGGAATCTGGACCTCTCTTTCATTAAATATATATATAGTAGAATTCAGAATGGTAAGCCATTTGCGTAAAGTATATCTAGGTATGTGACATTTATCATATTGGCTGTCCAGCCAGCCAAAATTAGTTGATCTGAAACCACCAAAATTCAGCATCAGCCACTGTAAATTGACAACGCCAATCACAATCTACTATCTATCTATGACTTATATTTATACAGGGAAGAAAATATGTCCTTTGTCCATAATATTTATGCTAAATTAACAACAAAAGCATAAATTGGAGCTTCAAATTAGAAAATAATCAAAACAGAGAAATATACATGTTAGGAACGAAGAAGACGAAGCAGGGGGAATGGAGGAGTAAGAAACGGCGTCCGAGTCACCAAGTTGGAAAATTTAAACTAACAAGTAACAAGTGTAAATCAAAGTTATGGAAAATAAAATAAAATTCAGTATATCCCTATTTAAGATTCTGATAAAGAGTTGCCCATGTTTAGGGACCAAATTCACTAAATCAAAGTTTTGACTCATTATAAAAGACCAAGGGAAAATACTGTTCAGGGCCCATATTACCAAAAAAATGCGAAAAAAGGCCCAAAAGACTCTAAAAATTAGAAAAAATGCCCAAGATTCTGAAATTCCGGAAAAGGTCCAAGGTGAGTTGTTAATGGGGCTGATATAGTTGTTAGCGGTGTACTGATAAAGTTGTTAACTGGGCTGATTTAGTTGTTAAAAATATTTAGTTGTTAAAAATATTTTATTTTTAACAACTAAATCAGTTCAGTTAACAACTATATCAGTACCCCGCTAACAACTATATCAGCCCTATTAACAACTCGCCTTAGGCCTTTTCCGGAATTTCAGAATCTATTTTTAACAACTAAATCAGTCCAGTTAACAACTATATCAGTACCCCACTAACAACTATATCAGCCTTATTAACAACTATATCAGTACCCCGCTAACCTTAGGCATTTTTTCGAATTTTCAGAGTCTTTAGACCTTTTTTCGCTTTTTTTTTTTCGTAAAAAGGGCTCTGAACAGGATTTTCCCAAAGACGAATTTGTTAAACATAGGTATTCCAATTAGCAATGTACTGTTATAGTATTAACCTGTAAAAAAATATTTATATGCATTATAATTTAAATACAATTTCATCAATTAAATGTATTTAATTAAGGACTTTATTGTTTATTAATTTTTTAAATAATAAATTAACTTTTTTTTTCAAATTTAAATTTAAATTTGTATCTTCAATTATCTCAATATATACGACTAATTTGTAAACATAGTATTCAATAAGATTGATGTCATTTTCCATCTTAACTGATTTTTGAAATAATAATTCAAACACTCTTCAATTTAGAAAAAAGTCATTTCTGCTACCATTAGTCCAAACACAAATCACATTTATAACCTGATTTTTTTCTTATATTACTTCTGTAAATATCAAATAAAAAATAAGTCACTCCTCACACCGCTAACTCAAACTAACCCAAACGGAATAAACAATATCATGTGTGTGTGTGTGTGTGAGAGAGAGGGAGAGAGAGGGAGAGGGAGAGGGAGAGGGAGAGGGGGGGGGGGAGAGAATTCTAAAATTTAATTCTATAAAAGGAGACTTTTAATTTAATTTGCAGAGAAACCATCATTGGCAAATTTTGCTGTGTGTGTCCCCAACAATGGGCTTGACGTACAACATACTGAAATGAAAACCAATTATAAGACTCTCAGCAGAATTAAATAACTTTCTCCAAATGATTGAATTCCTGTGTGTCAAACCTTACATAAATTCTGGATTGACAAAACTAAAAAGTTCCTATTAATATGCCCTAAAAACTGCCTAGCATAAACAACACTTTACTGATTACACTATAAAACACACAAAGTTCAAGCCTCATGTTCTAATCTTTTTAAGTTTGACATGTCAATATGTACATGTCCTTTGCCTGTAATTCACAACAAACAGGAGATGAAAGCTATCTGCAATTGATAAAATATCAGAAAAAATGGTGGTTTGTTCATAGGAAAACAACAAACATAATTTCCACTGTTGCAAATAATAACCTTGAAATTCAAGGCTCTTTGAATTTCCAACAACACTATATTTCCAGGCTAACTTCAACTGTCACCCACCATTTCAAAAGGATGAGCTTTCCAACTTTCAACCACATCTCTCAAAAAGAGATTCTATATGACCCAGGTTGGCTTCATCCCTCTTGTTATCATGCCATCGCGCAACTCAAGTGCCTTGTCGAGATGTCCATTAACACAGCAACCATATATCAGAAAGTTATATGCTAGCTTATGATCTTATCAGGTTTTAGACCTTTTTTTAGCATTATGCCATCCCGAAACCTAACTGCTAATTTATATTACCCCTTCTGCAATACTCATAAATAAATGTTGAATAACTAATGAAGTCTGGGAAAACACCATTTCCAGACATTTCAGAAAGAAGCTTGGTAGCTTCCGAAAATTTACCCAATTTACAGAAGCCACGGATGAGAATATTATAAGTTACTGTGTTTGCTAGAAGGCCCTTGAACATATCATTGTGAAGACCAACCGCTTCCTTCATATATCCCTCCTTTGTGAGGTGATCAAGAAAGCACCCATATGTAAATGAATTTGGAAGCACATTTGCATCCAGCATTTTGTTAAAAATAAGTGCCGCTTTGTCTATTTCCCCTGCCTTGCATAAGCCATTAATCAAAGCGGTATAAGTCATGGCATTTGGAAAGCATTCCTCGGTAATCATCAATTTCCAACATTCAAAAGCCTTCTCAAAAGATCCTGCTTTTCTATAAGTGTCAATCATACTTGTATACATTAGGCTATCAGGCTTCAATCCTTGATCATGCATTGCTTTTAAGAGATCAAATAATATTTTCATGTCTTGCTTCTTCAGAGAAGCATCAACAAGTACACCATAGCAAGCCATATCCATGTTCATTCCTCTCTGAATCATTTCCTCTGAAGCACTCTATGCCTCCTCCAATCTTCCTTCTTGGCAATAACCCTGTAAAAGATCACTATAGCACAACTCATTTAACTTCAGACCCTTCTTGTGGAGACTATCAGTGAAATCTTTAGCTTGAGAAACCCTATGAGTAGAACAAAGGCCATGAATAAGAGGCCTGTAAGTATACGTGTCTGGCACAAGTCCCCTTTTAAGCATCTCTTCTAGTAATTCAAAGGCCCTATCAATGTTACCTCCTCTACAGTGCCCTTCAATCATCACATTATACGTCACCTCATTTGGCAGAATTTTCTGTTCAATCATTTCATTGAAAAGTTCTCCATGAACAAAGACTCAGCATCACTCAAATTCCCATGATGGCACTGGCCATTTATCAAAGAATTGTAGGGATATATTGTTACTTTTATACCAGATTCTATCATTTTATCAAAATAAGATATGGCAACATCCAACCTCCTGTTTCTGGAAAAAAGAATCAATGAGAAGAGAGTATGTGATATCATTGGGAAGCAAGTTCATCAAGGACATACTATTATACAGTGACTCTGCCTTATCTAAATCTCCATCTTTACACAGAATTGATCAGCGAATTATAAACAAACAAATTTGGCAGCGAACCAAGTCTTTCTACATTTATTACTACATTACAATCGGTATCAATCTTTCCTTGCTTTCTTAGTCCCTCCACTATCCCTGATACAGCTGCTTCAGCATGAACAAAACCAGATTTAATCATTTCATCCATAAGCTTTATTCCAGCCTCAAAATCTCTCTCTCTACAAAGACCAAGTGTTAGTGTACAGTATGTAACTTCAGCTGCTACAATAATTAAATATAAGATAAATATGAAATCAAAATATGGGTACCTCACCCAACACATCTAGCATGTATGGGAATTGTACTTACTTAAAAATTTATTTAGGTTATAAGTGTATTATAATATTTAGTATTTAATTTTTATAATAGATTAAATATTTCAATTTATCATGTTCATATTTTTTCAGTTTTAGATTTTAAAGATGAAAAAAGGAAGTTTTGATGACATAATTGTGGGAGTGGTTGCATATCTCGAAAAGTTATCAGGTACTTATAATAATAATAATAATAATTTGGCCACATAACCTCTACATGTCATGATCGATCGTTTCCATTGAAGCAACATCATGAGCAACCTCACGTCCAGACATCCTTCAACAAGATGGATAACTTACCAAAGATGGACAACTTGAACAGGAATGTGCCAATGCAACTTTTATCACATGGAGTTTTGGTATAATAGATATTTTTATATTGAAAAACTAAAATATACATGCACGTAATAAGTTTATTTGAATGTGGAATCTTTTATTCCGAATGATGTGATGCGTCACAATTGGGAATGGGACAATAAAAAAAATTATTATTAATTAAATAAAAATAAATTTTAATTTTCTAAAAATAATTTAGCATGGGTTAAGTTGTTATGAAATATAAAAATAAATGATTTATAGAGAGGATAGTCGGATCAAGAGGAATATAAGGTGATAAGATTTCAAAATATTTTATTTTCGTTATCTCCTTATTTTAAATTTATTTATTTTAAATATTTTATTTTATATCCCAATATTGAAAATATTTTATAATTTGTAACTATTTGTATCTTCCTATTATCTGTATTTATTTTTGAACATATTTTATTTTTTTTATTTTACTATTTTAGTTGTTACAGTATTTTTAGGGGAGTCTCAAGGTCCCCCTTTTAGATAATAAATTAAAATACATAAACAGATAGATTGATTGGTGCTCATTGGTGCAATTATAACCATCAAAAATATATTTTCAATCACTTTATGATAGATGAAATAAGTATGTGAAAAAAGTTTTTTTTTTCTTTTTTAAATAAGCATTTCTAGACTACAAAAAGTAATCGAGACAAGTAATTAATACGTGAGTGTTTGACTGACACCTAATCCGTGATTTTAGAAGCTATTTTCTATAAATTAAATGATAGTTTTCTTACATATTTTTCTTGTAAATAATATAATAAAAAGTATTCTTAAAAAACTAATAAACGGACGCACTTTTAATTAGCGTCGAAGAAGCACTTTTAATTAGAGGCAAAGATGAAAATATTCAACTGAGTTGGGAGTGGAAGAACGCGACGCTGCTCGAGGGTTCTCATCCCCATCTCCGCCGAGTTTTCGTGTTAAGCCCTAATAGCTTCTCGATCCTTCTTCTAATCAGGTAACCCACAATTCGTCTTCCTGCGTTCTAATTTTTCATTGCTAATTGTCGAAATCGTTGGTATCGGAACCCATCTCAGTTCCGACCATGAAACTCTCTTTCTCTGTGCAATCGAAATCAAATTCCAAGTCAAACCCCATCAGGCCCTCCAAAAAATTCGACGCCGCCGCTACCGATACTAAAGATGGAAACTCCAAGGCGAGAGAGTATGTTACAGAGTTCGATGCATCGAAATCCTCTTCTGATCCTAACAAATCCACCATGGTTATTCCCCCTATTGAGAACGAGTGGAATATTGGAAGGTCCCACAAGAGGATGAAGAATCTAGACTTACCCATCACTGAATCTAATGGAACCGAGGTGGGATTTGAGCTAGATACGTCGACAGTTGTGGAACCCGGTTCGGACATGTCTTATGGTCTGAATCTCCGGCAGACAAAGAAGAATGATGGGGACGGTGAGAAACCTGCTACTGGCAGTGGTGGTGATAATCACGAAAGGTCGCGGCCTGTTTCTGTTGACTCTGTGTTGCTGCAGAAATTTAAGGATGATATGAAGAGATTACCAGACGATAGAGGTTTTGATGAGTTCGAAGATGTTGCTGTTGAGGGTTTTGGTGCAGCTTTGCTTGCTGGCTATGGATGGCGTGAAGGAATGGGCATTGGAAAGAATGCGAAGGAGGATGTGAAAGTTGTACAGTATGAGAGGAGGACTGCCAAAGAAGGGTTGGGTTTTGTTAGTGATCATGCTCATAAGCGGAGTTCGAAGGAGGAAGTGAAGAAACCTAAGGATTATGGTAGAGATAGTTCGTTCTTGGGGAAGATTGTTAGGATAGTTGAGGGCAGAAATGCAGGTCTGAAGGGCAAAATTGTAGAAGTTGAAGATAAATGGGTTATTTTAAAGCTTTCTAAGAGTGAAGAGGAAGTAAAAGTGGACCTTGGTGATTTTGTAGAACTGGGTTCTACTGAGGAAGAGAGGTTTTTGAGGAAATTGAAGGAGTTAAAGATTCAACATGCTGATGAAGATAGTGATTCAAGGAAAAAACGCAGTAGAGATGAGGGAAGGAGAGGCCGTGATCAGGCTGTAGTTGATGTTAAAAGAGATAGTAGGAAGGAAGAGCAGGCGAAGAAACAAGTTTCATGGCTTACAAGTCATATTCGGGTCAGGGTTATTAGCAAAAGTTTCAAAGGAGGGCGATTATATTTGAAGAAGGGGCAGGTCTTGGACGTTGTTGGGCCTACGACTTGTGATATATCGATGGATAATAGCAAGGAGATCATCCAGGGGGTTTCCCAAGACTTTCTTGAGACTTCTATCCCTCGCCGAGGGGGACCAGTTCTTGTATTATATGGTAAACATAAAGGTGTTTATGGGAGTCTAGTTGAGAGGGATTTGGACAAAGAAATGGCTGTTGTTAGAGATGCTGATACCCATGCGCTGGTCAATGTGCCGCTTGAACAAATTGCAGAGTTTATTGGGGATCCAAGTATCTTGGGATACTGATTCTGTTGTATCAATTCCAGTATTACCTATTTTTATGACCCTTTTGATTGATAGCATTATCCAAAGTAGCATTCAGGGTTCAGAATTTGATGTGGGGTTTTCTACAATCCAGGGGAGAAAAATGTTATCTAGGTATGTATGCAGTGTATTCCTAATGTCATTTTTAGTCACCTCATGGATGAAATATTAACTTATTTGGTAATTTTGTAGTTTATAGATGATGAAAATAATGATCTATTGGTTAAATCTTCAAATTTGAATTCTAGAAAAATTTGTGTGTCAGAGCTCTATGTGCAGAACTTTTATGCTTTTAAACCTTTTGTGTGTTGATTGTTGAGAGGCAATGGTATAATTTGAACCTAGTTGCGTATTCCATTTGTTTTAGAACCAAGGTTGTCACGAGGGGAATACCTTCATAAAATGTAATGTTGTTTTAGTTAACTCTGCACATTGATATAAGTTCTGCTTCGAGTTTCATACATGTATGATTTAGGATTTGGACCATGTTTTATTTCCTTACAAATTTTATATCTTCTATTAAAGCAGATCAATCAAGTTATGCTTATGCATGCAATGATATCATGGTCCATAAGCGTGGGTTTGGGTTTAAAGGGCATAAAGTTTGTATATTCTATATGATTACAAAGTTTTCTCAACTGAATTGTCTGAGTGGGTTTGATTTATGCAAGAGACTTGTCCCTGTGCTTAGGGCAATTGGGCACAAGTTTTGACAAGCTAAGAATATGTTTGTAATTAAGGTAAAAGAATGTGATATCACACCTTACTAAAAGCTGGAAAATCATGTGTTGGGATTCAGTTTGATGATGATTTAAAAGCCTTTGAAGAAGGTTAGATATTATTCTCGGGGATTGACTTGACTTGTGAGGAAAGCTCACGAAATGAAACTTGATACGTATTTCTCTTGGGCTTTTTCTTCTTGATGAATCGGGCAATGAGTAGTAATTCAGGATAAAAAATGTCATTCAAATAATTTTTTAAAAAAAACACACACACACACACAAATCGCAATGAGATTAGCCATGGAATAAGAATTCAAAGTAAATTTTTTTGCCCGTGATGAAAATTAAATCATATATAGGAAAAACTAATTATTTAATTCTTACAGTTTCATTGAGTTTGCAACTTAGTTTTTATAGTTTGATTCGGTGAGATTCAATTCTTATAGTTTCAAAACTGTTGGAAAACACCTGAGTTGCCCCTAACTCATCTTATGTGGCACTGGTTTTGGCATCCTGATTAGCCTATGTCAGCAAAAATTTGGCTTCTCACCTCTCCGTCATCTTCCTTTGTTGTACTGTTGCTTTCTTCTTCCTCCACCTCCTCATTTTCCCCCCTTTCTCAGCCAAAATCTACCACCAGTGGCAGAAATCCTCAAGCACGTTGGAGTTTCACGGAACGGACTGGGTCTTCCAGTTAATAGAAGCGGTAGGAAGAGACTAGTGATGACTTGAGTGTGCGAGATGAGGATGATGCCACCGCTAGTCATTCTCCATAATGGCAAAATACTCTTGGGGCAAGATGAGAAGGCAAAAATTGAGAGACGATTAGTGGAACCAATCAGGGAAATCGCTTCTGGCATTGAACGTTTCATCATCTAAAGTTTTTGACCGGCCATACGTCCTGAACAGTAATCAAGTCTACTGAATCCTGTTCTCTTAGCCAAACTCCGGCAGTGGCAGGAATCCCGAGTGAACTATGTTCTCTAAGTAAGAGATGAGAACAGAGATTTGATTTCAGAATCGTGTCTTGCAACGCCTTGGCTATAGCGATCAAAGATATTATTAAAATATCACTTCTTTAATGTAAGAATGACAGAGATAAACGAATGAACTCCCCCCCCCCGGCGCAAAAAAAAAAAAGAAAAAAAAAGGGATTTGAAACTGGCTCATCCTTTTGCCCAAATGAATATTTTCAATTGGGATTTTACTGACTTCTTGTGAGATTTGCTGGGATTGCACTATTTTGAATTTAACAATGGCAAGTATTTCACCCCTATATTTTGCGGGAAGAGTTTGGCAGAGAGGATGAAAGAGCAAACAGCTGGAGGAAGAAGGGAGCCACGGAAAGGGGTAAAAACAGATCAGGTGGCCTGTTAAGGACCTATGAGTGACCTGTTAGGGGTCTGGTCTGGCCTAACTTGTCAGTATATCATAAGGGAGTTGATGCAAGAGAGCCAAGCTTGAAGATCACGCACCACCGCTTGATTTTCTCACTAGACTCCCTTACGAGCTCATCTCTGAGATATTTTCAAAGTTTCTCATTCATCTTTGATCAATTTCATGTATGTTTACCAATCATGGCGATCCTTGTCATTAGACCCTTCGATTTCTCGTCATCTCTTTGCCATCACCAAGAACAACCGGTGCTTAATCTTTCAATACGACCATCCGACTCGAAGTCAAAATGTATTACTCCTATAGTCTTAAATATAGTATTTTAAAAAAAATAGTCTTAAATATAAGATAAAGTTGACTTTTTGAAGAGATGAAAAAAAATAATTAAATTATTTCAGACTATTTATATTTTAATTTTTACCCAAACTAATTAGTTTGACTAATGAATTGATATATAATTTTAAAATATAAATAATATAATATGACTAAGTAACTTATTTAACTTTCTTAATTTTTCTAAAAAAAATCAACTCTGTCTCATATTTAGAACCATAGGGAGTACTTATTTCAATCTAAAATATAGTATTATTTTAGATAATTACTGTTTACAAATGATTTTAGTCTATACAATTTATTAGTACACATATGTTTGAGCTATTTTTTATCATGTTACATAATTGACAAATGTCATACTTTTAAGTTTGTAGACAAATTTATTTACTTTTTTTTTTATATTTATTTTGGAATTTAATGTTTAAAATATTTAAAATAAAATATTATCTTTATATGTAATTATCTTAAAAGCTAATGTCCTCTTTAGTAATTTAAGCATGAAAAAGTTATTCTAATAGTAATATCCAAACAATCATTTTAATTAACCTATTATGATTTATGAGCCACTTGGAAGCTGCCTTAATTAATATAGTACTGTGAAGCTGATAATGTTGGCAACAACTCTTTTCTAATGTACCTAGTTCTTTTATAATTACTAGATTTGATTAAATCATGAATATTATTCATTAAAAGCAAGCAATTTCCCATATGAAATCAGAATTGGAAGTTTATCTTCAAAATGGTGTTTACATTCCTGAGGCTAGTTCTAACTCCTTTAATGCCTTAGAATGGTGAAAAAAAAAATATTAGACTGAAGTATAAAATTTTATCTAAGATGGCTGCTGACATACTAGAAATTTCAATCTAAACCGTGACATTAGAGTTCACATTCAGTGCTAGAGGTAGAGTTATTGATGAATATCGTTATAAATTGAATGAAAAATCAATTAAAACACTTATTTATGGTGGAGATTGGTTTCACAAGTATGGTTTAAAGAAGAAATAAAAGTTATAACTTTTACATTGTTAAAATAATGTCATTTCTCATATATATTACTGTACTTGTTAAATTGTGTTATGATATGATAATATACATTTGATTAATTTTTTTTAAGGTTTTCAAAGCAGAAGAAGAAATTATTTTGAAGGTTTGATGTGATCGTCCAGTGGCTTTACATTGATTCAATCTAAATTAGTAAACTTATAATGAAAATTGTTATATTGTTGTATTTGGTTTCATTCTTTTTAATGTATTTTGGATAATTAGTATTAATTTATGTAATTTTTGTCAGTTTAAAGTAAGCTTGTTTTCATTCTATATAAAGTAGGCATGTTTGAAGGCCAAGGCCTATTTTGCAATAAGGCATGTGGCCTGTTAACCTGCTTAAGCTTAAAAAGTTTAAAAATCTAGTTCCCCCTTAACAAGCCTTTAGCCAAGTCAAACCGGTGTACCAGCCAAACTTAAGCCGAAAAAAAACTTCTAACAAGTCACAGACCAAGTTTAAGCCACCCTATTACAAAACAAGCCTAACTTATTAAGGTAGTGACATAACTTGTTTCCACCTCTAGCCATGGATACAGTAGAAGAAGATAATGGAGAAGAGAGAAGCCATATTTTTGCTGGCGTGGGGCTGATTAAGATGTCAAAACCAATGCCACATAGGAAGAGTTATGGATGACTCAAACGTATAATAAGAAAATAAGGAGTGAGTGCTGACAAATCAAACTGTAAGAACAAAGTTGCAAACTCGATGAAAGGATTAAATAATTAATTTTTCCTTATATATATCACATTAATACCATATAGCTATGTTGCATCGATACTGACACGAGACATGAAATACGACAAGACTCGACACCCCAACACGTTAATCCTTAAAAAAAAAAAAACCTAAATTTCGACACGTTTTGATATTAAATATTAAATATTATAATTTACATTCAAGTTCAATATTCTGTAAAATTCTGGCTTCTAGCTTTGGCTCATCGTAGTTTCAGCCTTATCATAAAAGTCGTGTCTCCTTTTTTTAAAAAAATATAAAATAAAAATTCATCATCAATTTAGTAATATTCAAAGCCATGCAAATTTTTAAAAAATAGGAGTGTCGAGGAGTGTCGAGGAGTGTCGGAGTGTCAAAGTGTCCAATACACATATTTGTAAACAATAGGAGTGTCGGTGCTTCATAGCCATACAGATCAAATCAAAACACAAAACAATATTTGCACACGTTTTTCCCGAATTAGCCTTGAAAATTTTTATGTTTTTTTTAAGTTTATTTTATATATCATGTATGTGGCACTTAATTCGCAAAATAGTTTGATTAATTCCATTCAATATCGTGTGATTATTAACAAACTAATACCCATTCATTAGATTAACTCTACCTTCTCTGATGATAACGTGTCTGAACAAATTAAATCCACTTAGTCTGCTTAGTTTCTAAAGAAATTTCACATTTGCTAGAATTCTCACCTTTGATTCTAGAAATTAGCCCAAGGTGGTGTATTCCTTTTTGTATGGGATTTACTAGCATGTCCTAATCTAACATGCCACATATCAAAAGAATCAAACCAGGTAGATGGGCAAGTAAGAAAGTAATTAATTAATGATGGATAATTTTGTCAGGTCACACGGATTAAATTACCAAGTCATGTGGACAAGATTGTCAAGTAAGAATGCACCGTCAATAACTTGGAAAAAATGAAATGCAGTGATAAGATTTTTCTTACTTGAGAAAGAAGATAAGAAGAAGTGGTAACATTATTTACCTTTGGCTTAAAAAAGAAGAAATGTATATTGAAAATTTGAAAACAAATGAAAATAATTTTTATTCATGTTTATATAATGAACCTAAATTGGCAATGTATGGAGGCATTTGGTTTTCTATATTATTGAATAAAGGGTTTTTATCACCCCAAAAGTTATTGGTTAAGATTGTAAGGAGCCGTACTTTGTAAGGAGGAGAACCACAAGTTCAAATTTTGGGAAGCATAATTATTAGGAGACGTCAAAAATCTTTTATGCTCTAAGTCTTAAAAAGAAAAACCCTTAACTGAAGCACAAAAGAGGTTTTTTTTTTGTTCCTCCATCAAAGGCCTTTATAAAAGCTATTTACATAAATGCCTCTTAATTTTGTCACATTAATTATATGTTATATTGTCTCTTACACACTTCTTTTTCATACTCATTCTCTCTCTTACTCTCTATAAATAAAAATATTTTGAAAAATAAATTAATTAATAACCACATTTTTTTAATCTAAGGAATTCCATTATTGGTATATTTCATATAGGAGCAAACGAAGTAATATTTATTGATTGTAATTTAACGTGGAAAACATGGTCAATATTTTCAAATACACATAAATCTAAAACAATTCCAACTCAAAACCAGGCTTTCTTCTTGAGAAGAAGATTGACTAAGACTTTTGTTTTGGGTTAAAAGAAAAGAAATGGAAAGGACAGAGTGGTGGAGAAAATTAGAAAAAGGAGGAGTTGTATATGTCCACACGTGAGAGAATGGTATCTAACCACACTAGCATGAAACAAGTTGATAGGTTTGATCTATACCTGATCAGGGAGAACAAAATGGGATAAATGCCTAGCGTCTTCCAAAAGATCATGCTGATGAGTGGTGCAGAGTAGAATGGCGGGTCTAATTCTTGGTGGTAAATCCACGACAAAGGGAGTTGGTGCCATTGAAAAAGTAGAGAGAAAAAGAGGTGTTAATACTTAGAAATATAAGGGAGGACACGGTATTCATTTTTTTATTTTTGGTTCTGGATGTTTGTAAATTAGGAATGTTAATATGAATGAAGAATATGGTATGAACAAAATGTAAAATAGTCTTGACAAAATTCGTAATTGGAATAACAAGTTCATTAATGGGAATAACAAATTATTTAATGAGAACAACAAGTTCATTCGTCATGGGAACACATGTTACTCAGCAGAAACCAAAATCTGAGCACAATTAACAAATTTCGTAATGAGAATAACAAGTTCTTTAATAGTATTAATAGTTTAGTAATGAGAATAACAATTCCATTTATCAGAGTGACATATGACATGTGTTTCCCCAAAAAATGAACTTCATATTTCCATTTTTGAACTTGTTAATCCTATTTAACAAACTTGTTATTCTCATTACGTAATTTGTTAATGGTGATGGTCAGATTTTGTTTTCATCACAGTGACATGTTCCCCATGAAGAATGAACTTGTTATTCTCATTGTTGAACTTATTAATTCCATTAATGAACTTGTTATTCCCATTATGAAACTTGTCAAACTCATTATTTACTGTTCATTGTCTTCTTCCTCAACCTCTTTTTTTTTTTTAAAAAAAAAATTAATACTGTTCACCGTCTTCTTCCTCAGTCTCTTGGCTTCCTCTAGAAACACCAATTTCAACCTTCCTCCACATTCGCCTCTTTTCCTCGCTAAGACAACTACAATTTGGCCATAACAACCAACAATACCATTGTGAAGAGAGAGAGAGCTTGGACAGGACGGTAGAAAGAGGAGGAGGAAGAGAGGAAAATGAGAGAGAAAGAGAGGGAATAATGGTAAATTCATTAGCATTTTAAAATCTCAATTTGATCATTTTCACCTTTATATCCTTTACAAATTTTAACAAATGTTTTGAGTTTTTCAGATTTCATATGGTATTTGAATGACATTTTTCCTAATTTTTTTTCGAAATTTTAAATTTAATAATAATTTTTATATTTTAATTATGTGTAAATAATTTTCCCCATCAATTAATAATTTTAAAAAAATTATGATGTTTACTAATATATTTTCACGGGTACCTCTATTAATTTATTTTCCTCAACTGGTAATACATAATTTTACCATCATAAAATATTTAATCAGAGGTAGATTTTAGAAATAAGAAAAAAATATTTGGTAGTTAGACGACAGTGCTTTCTACAACAATGTAGTAATCATCAATAGGCATTCTTGCAAATCGGATTTGTTGTTTGTTAGTAATAATGCTAGATACCGATGGGAAAATCCAAAAATGTAATAATCAACTGATAACTTAACCATTGATCGAAGGGTTACACAACATATATCAATGAACACAGCATAAATATTACCCAAGAGGTAATATATTTTCTGAAATTATTCCTTAAAACACATAAGATGATACTAATAATTATTAATTAATAGACATTGACAACAATTACTGTAAAACCATTTTTATTTGATCAACATGAAGGTAAGGGAACTTTGCAAGAGGAAGCAATCTTCTTGGCGCCAGGAGAGTTAACATACTGCTTCAGACTAGGGTTCTTAAGGTACTCACATAGACATGGCTTCTGCTCCATCAGCCTCTGGCAGCACAGGCTCGAAGGCGGAGACGATGACGATATGGCTGCAGCGCACGGACTCAGAGACAACGGAGTGCACGTCACCGCCTCAGCCATGTGTGGCAGGTCCACGGCAGCAAGGATCAGCACCACCATCACCGTGAGACTCATCACACACATCATCTTCTTCATCGCCATTAGTAGCTACTAACCTGCCTTTCTCGGTGACTCACACGTACACTTCTTTTTAGTGATGAAGTGTGAAGATGGGAGTGATATGTGGCAATTTATACGGAAAAACAGAGGAGGTGGGGTTTGGTTTGGTGCTTGGTAGGTGACGAATTAATGAAGAAAATTGAGGAGGTGGAAGGGTTGCAATACTGGAAAGAGGCCCCACATCGAAGAGTGTGCAATAATTGAATATTGGGTTAAGTAGCGAATAAGTTTTCGCTAAGAAGTAATTTTGGCCCGAAAGTTTCAAAATGTAGTAATATTGCCTATTTCAATTAAAAAATTCATTGTCAACATCAATTTTTTGACGATCAATGTTAGTTTTTTAACGGAATAGGACAACATTCCTATGCTTCGAAATTTCCGAATGATACTTGTTAACATTTATTTGTAAAAAATAAAAGATAAAAAAGAGACGGTGACATTTTTAAAATTTTGACTTACTTTTCAATGATTATTTCTAGATAAATAGTCGTTGAAAGTTAAACTTTAAATGACTGCTTTTAAAATCAATCGTAAAGAGTTACTTTCGACGACTATATAAAAAAATAGTCATTGAAAGTTAAGTCGTAATTATAAAAAAAAAATATGAAAATTTATGAGGTTCAACGACTATTTTTCTACAAAAAAAAAGAACATTTGTGAGTTTTAATAACTGTAACTGTTAGTGTAAAATAGTCGTTGAAAGTATTCAATGACTATTTTTGAAAAGACCAATCTTGTAATTTAATGTTCACTTTTTTCTTCTTAATTTTCAACTGTTGTTTTTTTTTTTTTTAAAAAAACATTTGTTAAAAGTGAAAAAATTCATATTTTCCGACCTCGTACTCTCACACCTTTGACATTTTGTTTGAAGCTCCTTGTCACGCCTCCCCCTCCTCTCTCCATCTCTGAACTAGTTGAAAGAAATCACTTCTTCCGGCCCCCTCTCAGAGCCCTGACGCAAACTTATTTATTAAAGACCTCATTCTCATACTTGTGGCATAGCTCTGATCAATCATTTGTCTAGTGGTCGCCGTCTTCTTCAGGTATCATCATCATCATCATTTTGTCTGTTCAGAACTTTGTTTTGTAAAACTTTTTTTTTTTTTTGCTACTACTGATTCTTTTGGATGTTATTGGATATTCTGGCTATCTAAAACTTATTTCTGGTCATTGAAATATGAGTTGAGTCCGGCAGTTTGTAGAAATTCGATCACGAAGTAGGAGATTACAAGGAATACAACAGTCTGCATATAGTAGGAGCAGTAGTTCGTAATTATATGAAAACATATCTACCGCTATTATGAAGAATAATATAATTTTCTTTTTATATTGATTGAGATATGAATATATTAATTTTAAAATATTTAGTTAATTAATAAACATGATCGACCATTCAAAACTTCCAAGTCAAGAATTTGCCTTTCTACTAGGATTATATAAAAGTTTGCATAATTGATTTGCAAAATAGCATACCTTGTTCCGAGACATTTTGATGGAAGAATTGATACAAGAAGATTTGCAAAATCGAACCTTTTAGATCACTTTTGTTGGTATTATAGCAATTTTTCCTCCTAAAATAATTAAAAGGTCTCTAATCCTAATAATTAAACTCTACATCCCATAAAGAAAGAAAAAACCAACAAAATCCGGTAAAGTCTCGGACTGATAACAACATGTTATAAATAAAAGAGAAAGAGAGAATAATTGTCATTAACTATTAAGGTATATATAATACATAACGTATGCCTCTATTTATAGGTATAATGAAGAAATATGAATATACACACAAATATTATATTCATATTAGGATGTGATATATCTATGAATTTTCTAAAGTTGCCTTTTTTTTAAGTCACAGAAAAATTTATACTTTACAAAAAAATAATAAAATGGTAAAAATATTTATTAAAAAGACTTCATAGAGATCGACTTTTGGAAGATCCAATATATCAAAATGTGGCAAGAGATCATTACACATGATTTTTTTTGTTTATTCTTCCAAAAATTAAGAACATAATAGGAACTGAATCATTACATAATATGTCTATTTACTCCAACAAGATAACCGAACCAATGCACTTTACTAATATACACTGCACTTCCTCGTCCCTAGTAATTCTATAACTCTATACACATAAATTTTGTACAAATGGAAAATTGAAGCTATCTGCTTCCATTTCTTTAAAATATGGGAATCTTAAAAGTTTTCTAAAATGAAGAGAGATATAAGAGATAGATATGCATAACAATGACTCTCATTTATAATATGTGAGTCCTATAAAATTGGAGCACGTTATCATGTGTCTATATCTCTCTTCACTTTTAAGTAAAGTCACTTTAGGGATTATTACCTTAAGAGAAGGGTTGATTCAAGCTATATTGAAAAGATTCTGTTGTGGTAGTTAGAATCAAATTTGAATCATTTCTTTGTAATTTAGACTTCTCTTGAGCTCCCTTCTCATCATTATCTTCATCTATCACTGTTGGAGGCCCTCTCCTTCTACAAAATTTCAACACTAGCTTCTTCTTATCTTCCAAGTTGAGCTCAATAGAGTCCTCTTTTCTTTTCTTTTTTGAGGTTGAAGCTCTCTCCACATCAGAAGAAACAGTTCCACTGTGGATTCTTTCTTCATGGCAATGATTGCTCTGTTTTGCAGTTCGAATTTCAATAAACACAAAAATCAGAAACAATATGATACGAGAAAGTTATGGTGATGAGAGATTCTTAAAAAGGTTCAGTCTGTAAAAAAAGGTAGGCAAAATCAAATCATATGAAAATAGATAAAAATGCCAAATATAAGGTTATTGGAAAGGTTGTTCAAATGCTTACAACATTTTATATTTCATCAACCCCTAAGTCAAAACCGATTAGAATAATATAGAGAGAATTCTCTCTAGGTGCAAGAGGATCCAAGTGGGGGGAGAGAAAAAAATAGAGATTTTGGCAAAGTGGGACCCACACATATCTCTATGTTTCTCTTCCTGCCTAAACTCTAAGTTTATCTAAAGAGAATCTCAAGTTCTAAATAATAAAACAAATTCTTTAGAGTTGATAAAGTTGAACACAACGCTGATTACTTTATATATTATCAAGGTGTCATCTTTCACACAATAGAAAGAATTCACACACACCCATTACACTTATAGAGAGTTGAACTTGCAACCTCACAAGACTTAAGGTGTTTGGTGTCAGTTGAACTAAAAGGCTCTAACTCTACAATGTGTCTAACATTACTAACCTCACAAATACTGAATTTACACACTCCTCACACCTATAGAGGGTTGAACTTACAATCTCGTGCTTAAGAAAGATATAAGGAAGTCTTTGGTGCCAGTTGGGTTAGAAGGCTCCAACTCCACAATGTGTATAACATTACTAGCTAACCTTACAAATACTGAATTTTTTAAGATCCAAATAATGAATTTTAAAAAAAAATTATTATTATTCTTTAAATGATCAAAGAGTACAGTCAGACCTTGTTATCTTGAATACTTTCTTGATCGGTAAAAAAGGATGTCTTTGACAGTATATTTGCTCCACTATGTCTTTGAACTTCCAAAAAAATGTCTTTTTCCAGTTCAAAACTTGTGGCAACATCCATCAGAGCCAACATTTCATCTCTCTTGTAAAGTGTACATTGTCTACCGCATGAACAACTATGAGTATCAGTTTCTGTATAGCAAAACAAGGGAAGAAGAAAAGATTCATGAAGTTTCAGATGAGGAAATAATTAATTTGCAGAAAATCAAAACGCAATAAGTATATCTAAAAATCATCTGAATGTAACTAGAAAGAATCACTTCAATTTAAATGCTTTAACTATGAAGTGAATAATTATGATACACCACTCATATTAATTAACAGCAAACAGGTTAAGTATTAACTTGCTCGTCTATAGTGAAAGAAACTAATGTATAACGATTAAGCAAATGATAGTAATGATATCTTACCATCATGGAAAATACAAATGGGAAGAGAGTAGCATTTATTGCAGAGCAAGAAAGCCACATAACAGTCTCTACTGCAGAGGCTGCATACCACAGTGCCAAGAGAATTTGAAGAACTTGAAGAGTACTCGATTGAACTTTTTCTTAGTCTTGAAAGGGCCTCGTCGTAAAATCGCATGAGCTGCATAAAAGATAGCTTAGTAGAGCGGTCGGATTCCAAATCGAGTTTGTTATTGGACGAGCCTTTGAGATTATTTGGTGCCTTGTACATTAGCATTGCTTCATTACAAAGAAGTTCCTCAAAGGGAATAATAGGCATCTTTCCAAGATGTGCATAACGCCTTGTAGCTTCAGCCCCTAATGGAAACCAATCACTCACAGCAAAGTTTACTGCTTCTCCACAGTTGAATCCTGAAACCGACAACAAGAATCCAATCCAATAAATATAAAATTTGCATATATCTAAATCTACATGATGTGTATATGGGATTTATGATTTTGCGATAAAACAAGCAGAGTGATTTAGATCCTCTGAAGTTAGAAGCTTGTGAAGCACATTTGAAGTATGAGAGAAATATAAAGAAAACACTTATGTCATTAACTCGAGAATCAAACTTATCCATGCACAGAAAGATAGGTTAGTTACCATGGCTAAATCCAGCATGATATGATTTAGGAAAGGTGATGACAAACTCTCCAGGCTTCTGTACAGCCTTGTAAACTGGAACACCATGTTGGAGCAGGACATTTGGTGAAAACATGGTTGTTTTATGAGCAAGAGTTTCGAAGGCACCGGCCTGTCCATTGTGCTTTGATAAAAGCTTATTGTGGAACACATGATTTAAGGCGACCTCTTCAAATCGAGAGGCTGTGTAGCTGGGAACGCCGTACCAAGTTTTGTTTGCTCCTGAGTGATGATAATTAATGCTACAACAAGATTAAAATATATCAGTGCTAAGTACAGAAAAATAGCTGATGAGTAACAGTTTTGAGAGTTACCTGTACAAATAGTGATCTTCTACATGCCATGCAAACATGCTGAATAGCATTCCAATATAAAGCATAGGGTCAGTTATTCCCTATAAGAAAAGAAAACGTTGATATGAGGTTTATAATAATCACTAAGAAAACAGTGTTAAAAATTCTATTGAGATTAGGATTTAAACATTGCTTTCTTACAGGAATCTCTCTGTCAATGAACTGCAATGTAGATTTCTTCAGCCGCGAGAAGGTCTGAAATAGAAGAAAAATGCAAGGTTTTTAATGATGGAATATAAACAGAAAAATATGGAAACACAAGTGGCAATTTATAGATTAAATTTGAGGAACAATGGACGGTATGAATTTCTTTAACAAATAAGAAGAATAAGATCTCAAAAAGCACCTTCAAATTCCATTTGCTTTTTCCAAGCTTGTCATGAGGATCACATGAAAAAGCACTACCTTGAACATTGACTCCATACTCAACCGTTCCCATCTCTCCATGCTCCATCTCATGCCAGAATAACTTTTCCAGATATGAAGAAGGAAGACTTCCTGAACTGTAAAACCGACTGAGAAATGCCTTGTTCGCCAAAGTCTCAAAATCACGATAAGTGTATTTTCTGATGGAAACAATACATATCAGCAGTTGAAAAATATCATTTGAATCATAATATTAGAACTAGAATCATAGTGCATTCTTCTCTTACCTGCCTCTGAGAGAATAGATTGTGTCCTTGTCCTTGTTCAATTCGGAATACCCAAGAGGTTGTACAATGGTTTCAAACTTGAAATTTCCTATCTCTTTCATTAAGACAACAGCAGCTGGAATAGAGGCATTTAGAGGAGAAACAATTTTGCACATTCCTGAAACATTTAAAATAAGCTTTGTTATTAGAAGTATGAGTAAAGTATTTGTTCTCTGAGAGTGTTATGACAATCGAATCACTTGCATGGTCAAATGAAAATGTTGCATCTAATAAATCAAAGACAGAAAAGGCATGTATGTTCTGCTGTTATGGAAAAGTCTCCAATAACATTAATGTAAGGCTAAATTGTACATAACTCCGTAAACTTTAGGTTATATGTTAATATCTTCCCTAATCTTCAAAAGTTGAAAATGAATCTCTGTAAACTTTTAAAATTGTACAAATAACTCCATCATTGTTAATTTGTCTATATTAACTAACGGAATATAACATGACAGAGAATTTACCAGCTATTGTAGGGAAATCACCTATTTATAGCCTAAAGTTTAAGGGGATTATTTGCATCAAAAATTAATTTAATGGGGGTACATTGTCAATTGATGGAAGATTCTTTATCAAATTCAAGGGGATTCTATACAATTTAGCCTTAATATAATGAAGAACGAAGTATTAAGTACTCGAAGCCAGTTCGTGAACATATTAAATAGCCAAGAATAATAAAACAAAAGGAAAAATGAGTTTGATCACTTGTACCATATTTTTGTGCCTCAGGAGCAATCTTCTGCAGATAAACTAAGGGATCCTCAAACTCCTGTTCTGATGGGCAGAAAACAGGACACTCTGGAATCTTATTAACCCATTCTTGCTCTGCCAAATCTACTTTCCCCAGTTTGCTCAATAAATCTTCTTTGCCTGTTGTTTCTTTTTTCTCTCTTGCAGAAACTTTAGCTGCTCTTGCTTTGTCTGAACACTTCGTATCCGTAGATGTGACACCAGACTCCGACCTTCGAAGCCTTCTTGTGTACATCTTGCTATTTCAATTTATTACTTAAATTTTCTTCTTTTCCAATCTGGAATGTGAAAAGGAAAATTGGAGATAATTCAATATCAATATGACTATTAAAAAATAAAATCTATATCAAGTAGCACTATTCATGGGTCATTAAGTTCAGACAAAATGCAAAATTAGGTGAAGAAATGGAATGGAGTATTTACTATGCATCACATAAAACATAGAAAAATAAAGGGAAAAATCTAGGAAAAACGAGTTAAAGATCACATTCATGATTCATGTTATAACTTCACAACATGTAGGCTTGGCTCAATAGCAGAGAACAAAAAAAGAAAGGTACATGGAAAGGCAAAACTATATAAAAGACTTGAATCATTCTTAAAAGAGTTCAAACATATATGTAACGATCATTCTTGGAAAAAAAATTAAAACAGTGTTATATATTTTGTAGTCTTCATATAGAGTAAGCATTGTTTTATTAACCCATTGATTGTTTCGTAAAAGTACATAATTTCAATGTATGTACTCTAAAAAAGAACCACTAGTACCAAGCATTTCATAGTTAAAGCATCAATATCATATACATAACAAAAAATTATAATAAACCTCACTACTTGAATAAGTCATGAATAATAGAGCACATATTTTAGATTCCACTTGTCGAGTTAGTAATGAACAAATTTTAGAAGTTTCCTACATAAAAACCAAACTATACGAGTATTGCTATAGCTAGATGAATATGTATTATGTCAACTTTTTAACAGAGACAGTATTATATAACATGAAAACTCGTAAGCAGTTTTTTATGCATGTTTCCAACTATATATATACACACATCAGCACTAAAAGACAGCATTATTTTTAAGAACACTTGCAATCAGGTCAACTTTTTCCCAGTAGTAATACTAGGCAGACTATTATTAATAGATAGACGGTCTATATGATTCAATTTACACAGTGAAACCAAAGCAGTTCAAAACAAGAATCGCGTTCGTATATGTTCGAGACGTGTATGACACTTGTTTTAAACTTCAAATTTTTTCACTTTGTGGCATTTGAGTTATTGTCCATAATAGAGAGAAATGATCAAACACTTGGAAAACTCGGCAAAACGAACAAACAAAAAGAACTTGTATTTATTAAAAATGCCAAAAATAAATCCTATATCTCAGAACCATGAGAATCTGAAAGGAGAGATGAAACTATATCGCGACAAAAAATCCCAGGGAACATAAAAGAAACAGAGAGCGATTGCTATTCAGTTATTCCTTGGAACACAAGCAATCCAATTAACAACTTCACTCTACGAACATCAAAATTTGAGACCTGTCTTTTGTTTCTAAAACAAAAATGGATACGAAATCAAACAAGAAGAAAAGAGAAGAGAAATTCAGAATTCAAATTCTGCTCTCCGTTACATTTCCAAAACCACAAACAGACTATGATTTTAAGCTTTAAAACTCGCAATGTGTTCTCCACTGAACACAAACCCTCGGATTAGTTTCCTCTTTTGGCATTTAGAAGAAAGCAACAGATATATATATAACCAAAAAACGAACTAACTGTAAGTATAAAATCGGAGAGAAGATCAGAGGGAGAGATACTTTTCGATAGTGATGTTCAGAAACTTTCTCAGTGTTTTCTTCTTCGCATCCAAACAGAGAATTACGGCAGAAACTGGAAGAAGAAAAGCAAATGAAGCAGCGAATTATGATTTGCTTCATAGAAAGAAAAGGATAAAATCTGAGAAACAAAATTTGGAAGGTTTGAGCAATGTGAGAGATTAATAGAAATCGTTGTGAGGGTGTGTGTGTGTGATAATAGTACCGTTTAATTTTTTCGCTTCAGGCGCGGTTATTCTTACGTGACTTCTGGTGCGTGATTAAGAATTTTGGATCTGGGGGACACGTGGCACCATCTCAACAGGGGAGTCCATGAAGTTGTATACGGACGCGATACACTTGATCAATCATAGCCGTTGTGTCTATTAAGTAACATACTAATAACCTTCCAAATTCCGAGCTGACTTAAATCGGTTTGAACGTATTTCCTCCTTTGCCGCTAAATCCATTCAGACAAAAATATGGTTAAGAATAATGTTGTGTCTTGAAATTCAGTGAAATGAACTTTTTTAGGGAAAAAAATAAATAAAATATTTATATATATGAATCATATCATGCATCTTTCTTCTCGAAATTAAAAACAATACTGTTTAAAATTGAGATTAAATATTTTTTAACGAATTACTATAAATTTAAGTTCATTTAATTAATTCTCATTAAATCAAATAGCATAATTCAAAAATTTATTTTTTGAAAGAAAAAAGTATTGATTCGAGACCATATTGATGATACATTGTTCTAATATTTTATGTATGTGCATTGAATATCAAGGATGCTAAATTATTATTGATTTAAAAAAAAAGGAACTTTAATTGCTGAGGTTAATATAAACTTGCTACAACTCACTTTATCCTTATCACTAAAATTAAATTTAAATATAAAAAAAATTAGTTTGACTAAAAAAAAAAGGTCTCAACAAATTAAGATATCAATGAGAAAATAAAAATAAGATTCAATTAATATGAAAAATTATATTGGGGCAGACATTAGATTATATTTACTCACTTTTTAGAATTACTATCATATTTCAAAATTATTTTTTGAGCAATTAATTATACAGTTTACTAAAAGTTTGGTTTTCTTCTTTATAGCTTTCCAAATTAAGGGAAATTCTCATTATTCGCCCCCAATTTGCTTTTCATCTTTCTGAGCAGTAGTGTAGAATAGCCTCATCCATTCACATCATAGTTCATGTCATGACCACATTTTAAGTATGTTGTGCATTTATTTATTATTTTCAATGCAAAATTTGTCATCAATTATTGTTTGTAAATGGACATGATCTTTATATTACATGGAAGTTTTAGATATGAATCGCATCATTTATAATTTTACATTTTTTCTTGAACGAAAATCACACAAAACTATGGAAAAGAGAGATTTTTTTTTTTTTTTGAAAAGAGAAGTTGAGGCAAATAAAAGAGAACTTTTTTTTTAAAAAAAAAAAATGCAATAGGAGTTATGTTTTCGTACATTCATAAAAATCATATTTATCATCAATTTTAAACCCAAAACCTCAATTAACCGTTAACCCTGGTAGAATATAAAGATGAAAATAGAATAGACATCTATCAGAGGTACACAACCCAACCTCGTATATTGATTAAATAGGTTTTTTTTGCTAGGAGATTAAATAGGTTAAGTTTAAACTAAAGCATATTGTCATGTCTATTTAGAGAAAAAGGTTAGGCTTACTTTTATAAGGGCCTAGCCCTCAGGCTTCAGCTGTTTAGTTTTTTTAAAAGAAAAAAGAAAAGTATTGTCAATTAAGTTGCTACTATTGAACATCGCGCTGCGCATCTTGCCAACAACTCATTTGCTTGAGAAATATACATCTGGTTACATCTTAAATATGTTATTTTTGTGCATTTGATTATGAATCCTTAGAACATCTATTTTTGTTTTGTCCTTTCTCCAGAGCATGGTAGTCAAAATCGCGTTTTAAACACAAAAAACGCCGGTTTTACGTTTTATTTTGGGTTAAACGCGTTTCGTTGTAGAAAAAACGGTTTTAGAGTAAAAACGTAAAAAAACGCCGCGATAAAACATAAAAACGCTGTGTTTTTTGAAAAAACGCAGAGTTTACTAAGGGACTTAAGTGAAGGTTTTAAAAGTTCTGGAGATGGACTAAAGTGAGAATTTTCAAACTATTTTGGGGCAGAACTGAAATTTCAAAAACATCTAGGTCCTTTTCTGTAATTAATAAATAAAGATCATTTTACCCCTAATTACACTTAATTCAATACAAATGTTCCTAACTCAACTTAGTACTTAATCATACAATAATATCCCAGAAAATGCATTAAAAATCCTAATTTAATCATGTAAAATCATATTAAAAAAATATGGTTTCATCAATGACAATGTTGGACATTTTGATTAATATTGCATTGATTAATATATGTGTATATGATGGTAGGTCTCTTACTTTTCTCGAATTTTTTATATATACATATGCAGGTAAAAACTCCGTTTTATTTTACGATTTTACGTTTTACGGTTTTTCATTCTCCTTCCGTTTTTAGGTAAAAACTACGTTTTCACTACCATGCTCCAGAACATATTGATTTGGCAGTACTGATAGTTTTAGAACTGACCACAGTCCTTGCAACAATGGATAGTGACATGGTTATCTGACTGCAAAGATCCTAGTAAACGATCATCACTTTCCTACCTTTCCAATTACTAGAATCTTTTCGGTTTTCTAGAAACGAAGTTTGTCATACTAGTGTAAGAATATCTCCACAGCAGGTAATCAAGATGGCGCAATCTAGAGTGAGGGCTACTACTGTTAGTATTTAGGTGTTCTAGAGACAATCTGTAAGGACAGATCAGCATAATTTCTACGTTATAGTATTTCGTTATTAATAAATGAGTATATTTTATCTTTATCATATTTATGTCTTACCTTTATTTTAAGGTAAATATGTGTTTGAAGATAAAAACCCTAGGAATAGAACATGTGTTATTCTTGAGGATAAATAATAGAGATCATGATCATGAGGACTCGAGAACGCTGGATATCTATTGCTTAAAACTTGTTCCTAGTCTTGAATCACTAAAAAAGGGTATTGATGATCTCAATAAGACTAGTACGACATCGTTTACTTGTATAGGGATACAAGCTAGGGACCTCATGGAATACAGGCATGGAGAGTCTTAGCTGATGTCGTGGGTGGATCTGTTGGAGAACAGATAGCACCGAACTGACCCGCCGAGAGACTCCACAAAGATTCATTGTAGAGAGTATCATTGGATATGTAAAGTCTCTCATCGTTTGGTAGTACAGATCGTCCTAAACTTAAGGATGTCATTGAACACTATGTCCTAGAGTTATATTTTGACTTTACAACTCTATCCACCTGAAAATGGGGAGAACAGTATACTCTTGGGTGTAACTCGAATACATGAGTATAAATGGACATGCTGAGAGGACTCACAATCCCCTACAAGGGATTAGTCCTTCACAAGACCGGTAGAGCTTCGATAGCTTCTAATTAACTCGAGATACTATATGCACAGCAAGTGATCATGAAGAGTCATGATCCGTTATAGAGTTAATATAAGAAGATTCCTAGTTCTGTGAAATAGCTACATTTAGTCAATTAAGAGAGATGATACTCTATCTTTACTCTCGACTAAATGTGAATGCTAATTTGAGGGATGATGCTTGCACGATATCCAAATATGAAAGGTAAATCACTTGATTAACTCAATTAGTTCTGAGGCCATAGAGCATTACTAGTATCTTATGAGATCATTAAATAAATTGGGCCCATTAAAGGGTTTTTAATTGGTTCAAGTTTATTTATGTCAGTGACTAATTGGGCCTAATGGGTTACACACAAGAGGTTATTCCTGATTGTCTAAAATTAGCAAACTTGGGACAATAATTGTTTTTTTTTATACAAGGCGAGGGAGGGGGGAATTGAACCTAGGACCTAGAGGGGGGAAATGAATCCCAATACCACTGCACTACTAGTAGTGCTGGTGGGACAATAATTGTTATTGAGCTTTATCAAGAGTAAAGATGTATCTGGGTTGGAGTGGGACTCCAAGCCCAATGAGGAGAAAATGGCGTCATATATGGTGTCCCCAATGGGAAATCAGTTTCTCCACAAAAGGGCTCAAATGTGTTGGAAGACCCAACGAGGTCTTAGGTCAAGTTGAATTTGGAATTCGAATTTTGAATTTAAGTTTGAATTTTATATTTAAATTTAAATTCAAGAGGTTAGGTTATTTAGATAATTCTAAATTATATATATATAAAGATCCAATAATGATTTTGATTGAAATAATAAATGATCTTGCTCCTCCTATCTTTGCCCTAATCCTAAAAAACCATCATCTTCTTGAAAAGATAAAAACCCAAGGAAACTACAACTCAACCTTGTCTTCACCTAGCAAGCATCTAAGGAGTGAGAGGTTTCAAGAGAAAGAGTTCTCATTGCAATTGGGGGATAGCTGTTTGGATCAACGTTAAAGGACATCAACAACCTTGAAGCCTTCGAGTAATCTAAGGTATTCTAATCTCCAATAATCGTTTCATCAAATTATCCTAAACCCCAATAGTTGTTTTAACGAGTAATCCTAAAACTTATGAATATTATAAATTGTTATGAATTCTTATGAATATCGTAAAGAGTTATGGATTAATAATTATTAACTAATTAGTGTAATGAGTTAAGGTTAATAATTCATGAGGACCATAAAGAGTTATGGGTTTCTGCAAGAAATGACCATAATAAATTATTACTAAAACTAGGACTCTCACTTTCGATTTTGACATATCTCCCACATGATGTATGTATATTATTAGGATACTTTGTAGCTTATACTTTTTCATCATGTAATTATATTCCATAAAAAATTCTGACTTTAATTCTTTTGACCATCACAATCAGAAGAGATAATTATGATTTCTAGTTTTCTATTAATTTTCTTATATGAAATCATATATGTCCTGCTTTCGTTAGAAATATTAACTCCTTTTTCTCTTATATTGCCCCTTAATTTCATTATAAAACAAGCATATATTTGTGAAAAAGCTTTAGTTGATACTTGATTGTAATTCTAACCTTTTTTTGGGGGGTACAATTCTAACTCCATTTTGAATTTGAAGGACTAGAATTAGATGCTCTCGAGTTTGATTCATATGAAGGGCGTTTCCATTCTAGTCTATTGTTCTATTTTGTTCTTGTAATTCATACTTTTACTTGCACCTTGTTATTTCAAAGGAAAATGGCTGAAAAATATTGTTAAAATAATAAGGATATGAAATTTCAATAATTCCAAATTGACTTATTTGGAATTTTGAAATCTAGATAAATGTGGGAAATTACATAACTACCCTTATTTTAAAAAAAAAAATCCTCATAAGCTATTTCCTCACTTCAATTATATCCTGACTACGAAGTTTCTTTTACACTTCTTTTCCATTTTCTGTCTCGGTCCTCCGTTTCTTTAGGCCCCTTGCTAGCCTTCGGAGCTCCCTTGACCATGCCGATGACCGATCACCAAAGCTCCAACAATCTCAAATTTTTTTGAATTTCTCAAGCAAATTTTTTCAATATAGATTCTTTAATTGTTAATATATATACTCGGGGTCTCATATATATTTTTTAATTTCTCAAGAAAAAGTCATTAATATGGATACTTGAATTATTAATATATAAATACTAAAGTCGTAAATATAATCAATTAAAGCTCCAGTAGTCTCTTTTTTTTTTTTTTTTTTTTTACGACTTTAGTATGTATATTTACAACTCAAATATTCATATTAACAAATTTTGTTTAAGAAGTTCATAAAAATATGATTCCATCATAGCTTCGATCAATCCTATTTATGACTTTAGTATATATATTAACAACTTAAATATATATATATATATATTGACGACTTTTACATGAGAAATTCAAAAACATATATATAAATAATACCATCAAAGCTCTAGTAATTGGTCGCTAGCAAGGTCATTAAAGCTCTAGTGACGAGCTACTGCCGACGGTCACTAGTGTCGGAGCTCCAGCAACTAGCTGTTGGCAAGGGGTGTGAGGATTTTCTTTTTAAGGAAATAAAAAAAACTGAGCGTTGATATAATTTCCTACATCTATCTAAATTTTAAAATTCTAAATCAGTTAATTTGAAATTATTGAAATTCAACACCCTTATTCACAGTATTTTTCTACCATTTTGCCTTATTTCTTTAATGTGAAAAGGAATTTTCATTAATCTAAAAAAAAAAAAAAAAACCGGGTGGGGTGGGGGGGGGGGGGGGGGGGTTTCCAAAGCCAAAGGGTTTGTACTTTGTAAAGCCACTCTCTGGTAGTAAAATCATTGAACCTCGTGAAAAAGGCCTAGATGATTAACTTTGCTTGATGAGAGAGAGAGAGAGAGAGAGAGAGAGAGAGAGAGAGAGAGAGAGAGAGAGAGAGAGAGAGAGAGAGAGAGAGAGAGAGAGAGAGAGAGAGAGAGAGAGAGAGAGAGAGAGAGAGAGAGAGAGAGAGAGATAAAAAATTAACTGTTAACTCGAAAAAAAATTGGCAAATTTAAACTGAAAAATTACTTTAGCATATTGCGTGTTACCAAAAATAATTTAGAAATAATTTAATGTGTTTGATGTAACATCACTTAATGGTGAGGTTCAAAATTGTTCTTGGAATAATACTTTAAGCACCACAATGCTTCTGAAGATGACACATGAAAAAAATACGTTTTGGATTAACTTTAACCCAACTATGATTCATACCTACCTTATACGGCATAAAATCACATTAAAAATAAATAAATCTAACACCCACTTAAATGAATACACACATTATCTTGATTGCCATTTACCATGCTTAACTCATTTGGGTCATCTTATTTTTAGCTTAAATTTAAGCTAAAGCTAAAAAAAAACTAAAAGCTGTTTGATAATTATATAAATTTTTTAGCTTAAAAATTACTTGAAAGCTTAAATTAAAAATAAGCTGTTTGACAAAATTTTTGTCATAAGCATTTTTTCTAATAAAAATTATCATAAAAGGTATATTATAAAAAGGTGGTGGTGATGGCGGTGGCGGCAGCGGTGGTGGTGGTGGCAGCGGTGGTGGCGGTGGCGACGACGGCAGTGGCAACGGTGGCCGCAGTGGCGGGCGGTGGTGATGGAGGCAGTGGGGGCGACGGCGCGGCAGTGGCGGCGGCAGTAGTGTTCGATCGAGAGATTACGAGTTTTCTTTTCCTTAAAAAAAAAAAAAAAGAGCTTAAAAATAAGCTCCTATGGGGAACTTATTTTTAAACTCTTTTTTACTCATTATAAAATAAGCTTTTATAATTATAAGAGCTTTTGTAAAATCTTATTTAACCTAGCTTATACTTATAAGTAGAATATAAACTAAAAATAAATTAGGCCAAACAGGCACTAAGTAGTATTCATCCACATTTGTTTTCCTACCACTGACAAACATTTTTTTGGGCAATGCTGCAATGAATTGTGTTTGGGGAGCTAGCTGTAGATTTCACAGTGATGATATGCTTTTTTTTTTTTCTGTTGTTCCATCATAGTGATGATATTGATACATGGCAAGACCATATAGTTTTTTTTGGTCAAATGGCAAGACTATATAGTGAAGAATGAGAATAGGAACCAAAATTTAATCAAAACGAATATTCCAACTTGCATCAGAAGAAAGGGAGAAAGACATAAAAAGAACCTAGACGTAGGTAAATCCCAAAGAAGGTAACTCAATTTGCATAATCCCTACAAGGTAGGAGATCTCAAAATGGGATTTCAAAAACTCTAAGCCAAACCGGCTTAAGGACTGGTTCGTATATTCACTGGTTTGACCAGCCGAACCAGGTTTGATTTTAAATACTGTCTCATGGGTACTGTTGAAGCATTCACCTCTTTGTTTCCCTGGAAGTTCCATTTCTTGAGGTTCACTCTGATAGAACAACTATAGCATTGAGATTTGGATCAGGTAAGCCTGTGCCACACTCCATAAATGTGGTGCAATATTGCAGTGTGCTCTTCCGAATGTGTGAGCACCTGAATGTTCAAGAACTCATAATTCATTCAATAATTTTTATTTATGATATGATCTATTTACGAAACATAAATTATTTGTCTATGGTCCCCTCTAATTGACAATTAGTAGTTTCCAGATAGTACTGATTGGTAAATTATTTAGCTGGCAAAAAAGTTGCTCCATCATTGGTCAGTCTGTATAATTGGTTGCAAAATTACTTGATAAAAAAAGATGAGATGAGATACCAGAGGGAGCAACAAGATTAGTAGCACCAAGGACCTAACCTTTTTTTTTTCTCTCTGAATAGCAGGCACTAAAACCATAACCACATTTTTATCTCAAGATTTTTTATTTTTCCCAATATAAATATAATCACAATAAAAGAAAAATGTTTTGAAGCACTTGCTGTCCAAGTTGATTGATAGAATGATGGGAAAGTTAAAACAAAGGACATGGAGAAAATAATACTCCTTCCAGTTCTAATTATAGGACATATTTAACCAATTTTGGGGAGATTAAGGAAAGGAGTTAAAGTAATTAATTCTAATTTAACTCATTTTACTAAAATGTTCTTATATAAATTTAAAATGATCTAAGTAAAAGTGAATCAACGGCCCTTACCACATACCTCTCTGACCTAAAATTTTCCTTTCCACATGTTTTATAATTGGAATAATGGTCTTGCTATATATACATATATATGTATATACATATGTATACATATAGATATATATACATATATGTGTGAGTACATATATCTACACATATACATGCATACACACACACCCCATAAAGGAAAATAAATCTTATACCTCATCTTAGTCACTTAAAGGCAAAATTGTAACACCATTCCAGTATTGAGGAGTTGCTACTTGAGCCTTGATGATGCAACTTCTCCTATGGGATCCTGCCTCACAGCACTTGTTAAAAATATAGATTAGGCTTTGTACACGTTAATTGTATCTGTTAGGATTGTAATTGTATTTATTAGGATTGTATCCACATGTCCTGTATTGATAGGGTTAGTTATTATTTGGCTCTGCTATTTGATTCTGAATTGTGTTCCTTCATTCTTCTAGAATGCTGTATTTGTCCACTATATATATATGAGATAACCTTAGAGCACCATTTAGTGCTTCTGTATTGATCCATTTCTGCCTATACTATTTAAGTTGGTATCAAAGCAAAAAATGTCGACTTCCACTGTCAATTCCGGCGTGTCTTCTGCCACTGCAAAGACGTACTCCCTGTTCAGCTCCTCAAGCCAAACAACAGCGATCAAGTTAGATCACACTAATTTTTTGGTTTGGGAGTCGGTTGTCCTTCCGCTGATCGAAGGCAATTGTTTAGAGGGACATATTGACGGCACCATGTGTGCCTCGCTGAAGCTCATCCCCGGCGACTCAAGGACTAGACCAAACCCTAAGTATGCTGAGTGGTTTTCTGTCGATCGAATGTTAGTAGGCTGGTTGCGCAATACCATGACCCAGGACATTGGAGCACAACTTCTCCACTGCAAGACAGCTGAGGCTCTTTGGAATGATGCCCGTGCACTCACCTGTGCATCGACGAAAGCTCGAGTGATGATGATCAAGCATGAGCTACATAATACTCGCAAAGGTTCTCAAAAGATGGATGAGTACCTGACTAAAATGAAGAATCTGGCTTACGAACTTGCACTGGCTAGTTCTCCGGCAGCTACCGATGACCTCGTTCTTCATACGCTTAATGGCCTAGATGGGGAATATAATGCGATTGTGGTTCAACTTGTTAACAAAATCGATCTCACTTGGATCGAGACCCAGGCAGCTCTCCTCTCTTTTGAATCACGACTCACCCAACTGAATCAGTTTTCCAGTCTCAGTCTCCACCCCTCTGTCAATGTTGCTCATCGCAACGAAGCTCCTAATGATTCAAATAATAACCATCACTGGTCTGGTGAACGAGGCAGAGGACGCAATTTTCGAAGTCGTGGAGGACGCTCACGTGTTGCTCGACGTGGTGGCAGGCCCTTCTGTGTCCATTGCCAATGACCTGGGCACACTCTAGCTACCTGTTACTACCGCAAAGACAGCACCTATGCTCCCCATCAATTTCCTCCTTCTCAGGTTCCTCAAGCTTATTACGCTAATCCTTACTGTGTTGCCGATCCAGCTTGGTACATGGATAGTCGGGCCAACTATCATGTTACCTCTAACCCTGAGCAATTGGAAGATGTCGCTCCAGCAAGTAAGTCACAACTCACCACTTGCACTGGGGCTAAGAGCCCTATTGTAGGAATTGGTTCTGCTCGTTTACCATGTAATCGAACATCTGTAATCTAATTCTAAAAGGTGTGCTATATGTGCCTTCAGCAACCAAGAATTTGTTAAGCGTTAATAAGCTTACTCATGATAATCCTGTTCACATAAATTTTACTAATCAGAGTTGTGATGTGAAGGATATGTTGACCGGAAACCTACTGCTTCAGGGAGCTCCAAGGGAAGGACTATACAGAATGAAGGAAAGAAGACCCAGTGATCGACCCAAAGTTCTCCTCGCTGAGCATGAAAGTTTGCACTCTGAGTTTCTGAAGTGGTACCACACTCTAGGCCACCCTAGTATAAAAATTTTTAAACAAATTCTAGGCAAGTGTAATAGGAAAATTTCTAGTATTCCTATCTATGATAGGCATGTATGTGAAGCTTGTCAGCTGGGTAAATCAAAGTTACTACCATTTCCTAATTCATCATCTCGTTCCTCTGTTCCTCTTGAGCTAATCCATACTGACGTGTGGGGACCTGCTCCCATATGATCTAATCACGGCCACAGATTCTATGTTCATTTTCTGGATGATTATAGTCGATATACGTGGATTTTTCCGTTAAAACATAAAGGAGAAGTTGTCATTGAAAGAGGAGATGTATACCCAAGAGGGGGGATGAATTGGGTGTCTTTAAAATTTTCGAAACTTGTTCTGTTTCTAGACACTCAAAACAGAGCAGAACAGAGAAGATAGGGAGGAAAGCTTTGCACACAGCGATTTATACTGGTTCGGTCCTTTCTCTGACCTACGTCCAGTCCCCAAGCCTCACTTGGGATTTTCAATCCACTAATCCTCACAAACTTGATTACAATCTCTGTACTCAGAGTAGTTCTCTCTCTAGAACTCACTCCCCCTTACAAGATGTAATCAATACACCCAACCACCAAGTCCCCTGACTTGTGGTTCTTTACAATCAATGATCAATAAGAATACTATCTCAAAGAGTAGATAGGATGAACACTGAAGTACAAAATGTCAAGATGACAATACAGATGAAAACTGAAAGAAATGAATGAACTCCTAATCAAATTTCGCTCTCAGTTGTCTTGGTTGTTGGAAAGACTTGAATGCTCTTCTATTTATACTCAGAGATCAATTAATGACCGTTGCTTTCCAAATAGATCCGTTGAGGAAGTTGCCCAAGTGTTCTGAAGTGGTTTTGGGGTCTTCTCTCTCTTGTTTTCTCCTAATCCAGTTGGCCAAATCATCATAGTTGACTTTCTGCGAATTGATCCATTGGAGAGGAGTTTTCTTCTTTCAACAAACATCCTTAAATGCTTTGTGAGCGTGTGTAGAAGGATTTGGGCAGAAGGAGTAACTTTTGTGCTTTGCAATAAATGCTCTGACTCACTTTTTGCTTTATATTCTAATCTCTCACCAAACATTCTTTAATGCTCTGAAATCCACTAACAAATACGTTAAACATAGCAGAGAATATCAGAGAATAATATTGGAAGAGTTTAGGATCAAACAACACTGATTTCTGAAATGCCCAAATTCAAATTTCTGAATCAGCGTCACGAACTCGAGTTCAGTTCTTACAGGCTCGAGTTCGTTACTTCAGTGTTCAAACTTAACTCAGTTTAAAACGAGCAAACCTGAGGTTTGTTTTCTAAACCTGAGGTTCTCAAATCTTTGAAAAGCTAAAATACTCTCGGGTTGAAATGAACTCGAGTTTGCCAATTATGAACTCGAGTTTGGTTTATCAAGAGAAGGATGTCGCGATTTTGAAAAGCTGAAAAACTTGTTTGAGTGATGAACTCGAGTTTGTAAATGATAGGCTCGAGGTTGGAGCAGTTTAGTGCAAGATTTAGTTTTAACTTGAAAGGACAAACCTGAGGTTTGTAGAGCAAACTCTCGAGTTCAAAACATATTGAAAAGTTCTTTGCTCTCTGGAACTTTTAGGCTCGAGTTTAAAAAGATAAGGCTCGAGTTTGATTGAATTTGAAATGCACTGAAAGCTCTCGGCCAAAACTAGGCTCGAGTTTGAAAGAGCTAGGCTCGAGTTTAAAGATAGGAAATGTAACATCCTGAATTTTTTTTTACCTGAAACTATAATAGATTAATTTATGATAATTGATTTATTAGGTATTTAGTATGAGTAAATTTTTAAGGTTAGAATTTAAATATATATTTTAATAATATAATAAACATATTATATAGTAATATATTATATATAGTAGTATGAATGAAGAAAGATAAAAAGTGACGGAGGAAAGAATCGGAAAGAGAAAAGAAAGGAAGGAAAAAAAAAAAAAAAAAAAAAAACATGCGGGACCCACGGCCAAAATAATTCTCTGCAAACTTCCCGTGAGCGACAACCTTTCTCGTGAGTTTTGAAAAAAACTCACGCGGGACCCACGTAATAATATTTTACTATTTAAATTATAATATTATATTATTAAAAATTTTTAAAACTTTCACGGGGCGGCTGAAGAAGTCACGGGAAAGTTTCCATTTTATATTTTTGGAAAAATTACGTAAAATGACCCAGAGACGAAAATTACACTTAAAGACCCATTTTCCAACTATAAATAGACCTTCCATTTCATTTCATTCTTCACAACTTCTAAGAGCCTTAGAGAGAGAGAGAGAGTAGAGAGATATTTGCTTGAGAGTTATAATAGCTGGTTGGTGATTCGGGTATTAGCAAGTAACAGGTAACTCTGAATATTCTTCCTTATACTTGTGAATTATGTATGATTATAAATTTGTTTGTTTACTATTTTGGCAAGAATATTTAGAAAATATTTGTGGTTTTAAGATCTGGTGTGGGAACTTTGACTTGCAAATCTGTATAGGTACTATTTATACGTACGTTACTATTCACATATACCGTATTTACTATTCATTTTACTATTCACGTATACCGTATTTACTATTCATTTTTACTATTCACATATACCGTATTTACTATTTATTTTACTATTCACGTATACCGTATTTACTATTCATGTTACTATTCACGTATACCGTATTTACTATTCATGTTACTATTCATGTATACCGTATTTACTACTCATTTTACTATTCATGTATATACCGTATTTTTACTATTCACAGATACGCATAGTATTTTACTATTCACAGATACGCATAGTATTTTACTATTCATAAATACGCATATCAATGTATATAATGGTATAATAATGCATTATTTTTGAGTAAATACATTCATCATGGCGGTTGTAATGTGATGGGTGGAGTAAGGAGGGAATTGAATGATAAGAATTGTTTATGCCACCACTCGGTGCACAGTGGATGGTACTTTTCAGGGCCTCATCTTCCATGTTTTCCTCTGGCCGGGATTTCATTGGAGATGTGGGACATGTGACACCTTCTTAGTTGTTATTTTAAAGGAGGGGAGCCATAGTCCAGATTTAAGCTCTATACCTTTGGCCGGGTGTATCTTAAGTTTTGGTGAGCTTGAAACCATCCAGTCAAATGAATGAGTTTCTATTGGACTATATGTTAGCCTATGGTTCCAGTCAGCGGTATACGGTTGGAAGGGGATATAAGGGAGGCTGCATACTGCATAGTGCATTTCTGAATTATTCAATAAAGAATGATGAGTATTTTGTAAAGGCATTTGATGTGAACAACGGTATATCTAAAAATATCTGAGTATATTAAATTCACATTATATTACCTTTTATTTTTGTCATATGTAATTTGCTCGTGTAAGGTAGAAATATTCAGTAGTTACTGAGACGTGGAATCTCATCCCATATTAACATTTTTCAGGTGATTATTCTAGTAGAGAGCAAGGGAAGGCACCTATGGAGTGAGCTCTGGAAGCTCTTTTGATCTCCAATAGATTATGTTATTTTATTTGCCATGAACCTAAGACTTCCGTTTTGTATTAAACTCTGAAATATTTTCTGGAATTTATTCTGATTATGTATTACGGGTTTTATTCGAAATGGTAACATTGTAAAAGGATTTGGATATTGTTGAACTCTTTTGAAGGTATTTTCAATATTTTGACCGAGTTTTTGGGTATTAAAATTGTGGTGTTACATTTTTGGTATCAGAGCTAAAGGTTCCATGGCAATTTTGTTTATTTTCTAAAGTGATTTCTTTAAAAAAAAAATTTTTTTAAAAAGTTTGTGGCAAATTAAATATCATAACATGAGCACTTCCCTTTGTTAGATTTAGAATTTATTTAGCTATTTTTATTTGTTTAGTGTCCTTATAGTATTAATCATAGGAGGAGATAATGGCAAGAACTCGAAGAACTAATTCAACCCCTGCTCCGTCCCAAAGAGGTCTCCCTCCGCATCAAGATGGTCCCTATCCTCAGGATAACAATGCCCTTTTGGCAGAGTTACGAGACGTCATCTTGGAGATGAGAGAGAAAGTGAATAGACACGAGGATGAATTAGCAAAAGGAAGAGGCCAAGGTGGTAAGGAAGGAAAGGAGAAGGCTCTGGAAGTCACACCTTCTGACCATCAATCAAGGGGAGGAAGTCATTCTCGCACTGAAGATGGAGGTAGTAGCGGTTCTCATTCTCAGTATCATCCCTTACCTATTACTGAGGTTTGGGAAAAATTTCGGAAGTTTACTCCACCGATGTTCGAGGGGAAGCTAGATCCGATTGCAGCACTGGAGTGGCTGAAGCGTGTAGAAAAGATTTTCAGAGTTATCGAGATTAGCTCACAACAAAAGGTGATGGTTGCTGAACAATTGTTGCAGAAAGCAGCTGAAGAATGGTGGGAAAGCACCAAAACAAAAGGAAATGCTGAGATGACGTGGGAAGAGTTTAAGGAAAAGTTCGAAAATTATTACTTTTCCCCTTCAATCAGAATAGAGAAAGAAACTGAATTCCTCACATTCAGGCAAGGGGAATTACATGAAGACGAATTTATTACTCGCTTTTTAGAGTTGTCTAAATTCTGCGGATATTCACAGAACAACTCTAAATGGTTGAGTGCTCGATTGGTTGAAAAAGCTAGACCAGACTTAAAAACAGCTCTATCACCGTTCCTTGATGAAACAAGGGATTTTGAAGAAATATGCGACAAACTGCGCACGATAGCAAGGAACAAACGAGAAGAGGAAGCTGAGAAGATGAAGGGTTTTCAGGCCAGATTTACACACCTCATGAGACCAACGGGAGGAGTTACTAAGAAGCAGAGTCACAACTTCAGTAATGTGAATACGCGGTTTAGCCAACCATCCAGAAATCACTTTGGTGGACCATCGAGGAGTTATTTTACTGGACCCCAAAGAAGTCATTTCAGCAGACCACCGAGGAGTCAATTCAAAGGACCTCAAAGGAGTCACTTCAGTGGAGGTCAGAGTTCATATAGGGGATCCACAGCTCCTGTTACAAGCACCGCTAACAATCAGATGTGTGCCAAGTGTGGAAGAATACACCAAGGACCATGTGTGACGTGTTTCAACTGTGGAAAGCCAGGACACATTTCCAGATTTTGCGAGGAGGAGCCTCGAGGAGCCAAAGATGCTAGAACTGCAGTGCCAGGGAAAGTGTTTGCACTATCACATCAGGAGGCAAGTGCTTCACCAAATCTGATTAAAGGTATCCTCAAACTCCAAGGTCTTGAAGTAGAAGCCTTATTTGATTCTGGTGCCACACACTCTTTTATATCATACGACTGTGTGCCTCGATTGAATTTAAGAGTGAGTGAATTGCCTTATTATATGATTATTTCTACACCGGCGGGAGCTTCAGTAAAAACTTCTAGGGCTTGCTTAAATTGTACGATTGAGATTGATAATAGGATCTCAAATATAGACCTTGTTTGTTTACCCACGAAGGGTATCGATGTAATAATAGGAATGGATTGGTTGTCAGTGTAATATCCCGAATTTTGGGTCTAAAGATTTGGAAATTGGTCTATATTTGGAAGACTACTAGACCCAGTATTTGAATGTGACAAATTTGGAATTAGTATATTTTGAGACTATGAATAGTAATTTACTATTCATATGTACGTATTTACTATTCACGTATACATTATGAAATTTGGTCTGAAAGACTATATGAGTAATTATTGGAATTAAGGATTTAATTTCCAATACTTATTTAATATTTGCAAATAAATATTAAATGGTAGTTGGATATTGGTAAATAAGTATAAAGTGGTTGAAGTATGAAATGGTATTTGATTTCCTCATACACAACATCTACCACCCTCTTACAATGACCTTTGGCCAACATATGGAAAATTGGAGAATGTGTATGGAAAATTGGAGAATGTGTGCCCGTAGGAATTCAAGAATTAGTGTAGGATGGGTATTATTTTAATTAGTCATTTTTCCACATCATTTTTCCATCTTTACACCTCAATTAAAGAGGAAGCAAATTGGTACATGATGTACACATATACTCCCTACCTTCTTGCCAAACGCACAGCATACACACACACAAATTCTTCACCCACTTTTATATTTATTCTCCAACCTTCCACCAAACATACCAACACTCCACCAAATGATACGTATACCACACCTTCTCATTTTTGGCAATTATAAATAGAGGACACACTTTCCCATTGTTGTATGCATGTCGTCCAACAAAGAAAGAAAATATTGGAAAGCCGAAAGAGAGAAAAATAGTGGAGAAACCAAAAGAGAGAGAGAGAGGACAATGGAAATTGAGAAAGTATTCGGTGAAGACAAGAAGATTTTATGCAATTGACTTTTGGGCTTAGGTAAGGATTTTAATACCTCTCCCATATTTATTTCAGTTGTTTAATGTTATTTTTGAGGATTAAAAGCTTACTGGAAAATAAGAGTTTTCATAAGAATTTTCTGTCACCGTATAAGACAGTGTTATTTTGAGATGTTTTTCTGGACAGTGTTCACATTTTTAAAATCTGGGAATAAACGGCATGTGATAAAATTATGAAATTTTCCAGATATAAAGTAGACATCTAGGGCTTTCCGTTGATATATAATTTGTAACGTTTTGAGCTCTGGACAAGGAGATCATAATTTTTGAAGTTAAGCTTTGTTTACTGGATTTAAATCTGAGCAGTGTTTGGAAACGGAAAATCTGGGAATGACTCATGAATTTCGAGTTAAAGCCGTTATTTTTCCTTGAAAATAGACATATCAAGGATTATGTGGAATTTTACAGCACCTCATTCGGAGTTTTGTAGAATTAATTATGATTTTTCAAAGTTAGAGAAAAATCTGGGCAAAATGCTGGAAATTCCGTTTTTGAAGAAATGTAAGGGTAAAATGGTCAATGCTGATATAAATAACCCTTAGAGCATTATTCTAAGTGATACGGTGATATGTTAGGATGTCCGGGAAGTTTGGAGTCGGATTCAAAGGACGGGCATATTACTATTCATGAATAGTGACGTATACATGAATAGTAAACTACTATTCACGTGGAAGGAAGGTACGTTCGCGTACAGTAACATTAACTCTTATTAGCATGTATGTATGTAATCATGTATGACTGATCATGTTTGCTAGATGATTTACATGTTTATTTCCTAGCTATGGATTTGAGGCTGCGGTCTCATAGGGCTGCGTGTCCTAAAGGGCTGAGGTCCTTGGCCGTTAACTGCGGTTACGGTGCGACTTGTTTACTGTAAATTATTCTATGCTTTTACATGTGTTATACTGCATTTACATTTCATATTTGCAAATAAGGTTATCTGTTACCTGAGATTCAATGTGTATTGAATCTTAGATTTGGCAAAAGCTTCAAGAAGAGAAGCTAGATGAAAGAAGGAACTATTCAAGGAAGTACGTGAAATGTCACCAGACAGAACGAAGTTCGGAAGAAAGACTAGTTCTGGAAAGAATATTCGTTCGAGATTTTTAATATGCCAGCTTAAGTTTGGGCATTGTATCGGATACTCATTATCCAAATGATAATGTATGCTCTATCATCCGCATTACTCTGATTTGACAATACCGTATTCCTCAGTATTATGTGTTTATGAATACAATAAGTGGTATGGAAATTGGGGTGTTACAATTTTTGGTATCAGAGCAGAGATTCTGGCATTTGGCTAGTATGCTCGAGTGAATAGTGAATAATACGTATACGTGAATAGTACCGTATACGTGAATAGTAACTAATTCTTAGAAAATTCTGGGTGACAAGAGTGAAAATTATGGAAATTATCTACTCAAATTTAGAAGTCCAATCTTTTTCTTGGTCCTAACAATAAGTTAGAATGACTTGCTTAAGTTTGAATTTAATAGATAAAGTTGAGTTTGGCGGGAAAGCTTGAAAATCCTTATGAATCCTAGAATAGAGATTACAAACATTAGCAAGAAGGCTACGAAGAGTAGACTATATTAATTCAAGCATCAAGAACAACAGTTGGTACAATCCCACCGCAAGCTTCGACTATCTCAAGTTTAAGTCTATTAATTTCTTCCTGAGCGGCTGCTCTTGAGAGAGGACCATCAGGAGACATTGTTCTTCTCAATCTAGCTATTTGCTTCATAGTGCTTCGAATTTTTACATAAGGCCAATGCTTTATTCCTCCCCTATGGCATATTTTCATTAGAACATTTTTGCATAGGCGAACTTGTTGAGCCGCTTCTTGTTGAGGTAAATGGAAGAAGTCTCTAAGATCATCTATTGACATTGATGCACCCCTAATATTTTGTTCAGCTCTTGATCGGTATGGATCACTAGGTATGGGGACTGAAGGATTATTATTTACAACCACGAGCTCTTTTCCTTTATTGGATATATTTGTTGTATTGGTTGGAAATGAACTATTAGGGAGTTCATTTTGATTTTTAGTCCATTCCAAACCAACACAAAGGGCCTCATAGTAGGTTGATAGGGGATTTGACACCAGGACATACCCTAAAGAATTTTGATTCAAACAATAATTTTCTAGAAAATGTTTGACATCTTCTAAATTTTTCTTACCAAAGTCAAATACTTGAGGACTAGAAGAACCTCCTTGTACGTCCTGGTGAAAGACAGCGTGGCATATCATACCAATCCTCCCATGAACTTCAAGTTTATGGTATTGAAGTCCATTGGTATGAATGATCTCTCGTAGAACATGGCAGCAACCACATGAGAATGGATTAGTAGTCTCCGTCAAGCTAGAACCAGGATTCCTTGGTTGAGAAGGTACCGTGGACTCCATAAGATCTGCCATATTACGACATCTTTGGACAGGTTGCCTTGATGAACCTGCTTCAGATTCCTTTCTGGTAGTAGTCGTAAAAATAGAATCTTGTATCCTTGGAGGAGGAGTAGGAACGTTAATCATTGGGGCAGATGAATGAACGTTCACACTTACGGGATTTTGGGGAAGTAAAGAAGAATAAGGGTATGATACATTGTTTGACAAGTCAGACAACATGTTAGTCTGATAGTCATAAAGTAAAGTTTCAAGAAAGAAAGGGTTGTATGAATCGGAAACTGGAATGAAGTTGCTTGAACCGGCCATGTATAAAGATAATGTGGAAGAATATAGGGAAAGTTACGATCGGAGAGGAAATATGTATGTTGATGTAAAGCTTGAGAGAGTATGAAACAATTACTCTTGCTTTACTCGGTTTATAGCTGGGCTAGTAACGTCTAGATTTTGCTAAGCAGCATTGGATTCTCATCTGTCGCTGGCTCATAATTGTGCAGACTTTGTTGTTATGCGGAAATTTTATGGCACCGCACCCTAATACAACCTCATGCACCCTAACCGCCCTTATAGGTCGAAACCTTTTTGAATTTTGGTGCAGGCGGTAATCGACACAACATTTATTGTTAGTCGTGTCTCAAAGAAATTAAGTTTGGACGTTTATACGTCACATGGTGATTACTTAATGACCAAATCTCCAGGAAATCCGATTTAGGTATGCAGCTGTTTTGAGATGTCGGGACAGACATTTGAAAATGGGATTCTGAGTGTAAGCGTGCTAAAGCGATAGTAATCTCGGATAAGGTGATTGTTGACAGAGTTTGAAATTTGAAACTTTTTGATTAAAGGTCGAGTACCTTGTAGAGAGAAAAATTGGTGATTGTTAGGGATGCTAAGAAAAAGCTAATATGAATTCGTATAATTGAGGATATGCTTGAATATGGTCTAAGTTGAAATGTAACTAATGATTACCTTTGAGGTAGTATTAGAACTTTGTGGTAATATTGACATTGTGAGAAGAGCCTTTGTATGTTTTGAGGATCAGATTAAGAATTGTGAATCACAGTCCTAATATGTACAATAGGCAATATGATTTCTTAGCTCAGTTGATATTGAGGTTCTAAAAGTCAAATTGTGAATTTGATGATTGTTATTTTGGGAATATCTGAGGATAACATTTGATTGTTGTAAGCTATGAATCTTGATAATTCTAGCATGTTTATTGAGTATGGTCGAGATTTCAAAAATAGATTGATGAACCAAAGAATTGTTTGGGTATCCAGAAGGTTGCCACCAACTGAATTTTGATCTAAGAATCAAACTTTATTGATGAGTGATTCAATAGGTGTGTGAATCGACCAAAATAAAATGAGCTACTAGAATGTAGTACCAATGTATATGAATGGTTTGTGTAGCCAAGGATAAGGTTTGTTAGTGTTGACCATCTAAGAAATTAGTTGTCTGGTTCCTGGATATGTTTAAAGGTTGAATTCTTAAACTTGCCAATACACCCGCTAATTTTGTTGAAATTTGAACTTGTGAACTTTCGAAATTGAGTTTTCGAATGAAATGTTTTTCAACAAAATTTGAGACCAGTTTGAATGGTTGATTTGTGAAACATGTTGTCTCATTTAAAAAGGGTTTTGTTAGAACCTAAAATTTGAAATTGAGTTTTCAAATATGTTGTGGTAAAGGCAGTACACAAAAACTGGAAGAGTCCGAAAACTGTTGTAGATGTACACGGTTTATTGGATCTTGCCAGATGTTTTATAATTGCTGGCCATTATTGAAAGTTCTTTCGAGGGTATTAGTTTTTGAAAAGCTGATTTTCGCACCAGCAGTGTATGCATCCAATCTGAGAAGTTTCGCCTTGTAGGGGCGTGTGTTTTGCCTTGTTTGGTTGGGACCCATGCAGACGTTTGGAGCAGGGCTCCTGGACATTGTCCTTTTTCCCGAGGAGGGATTCTGGTGGGGTGGCCCATTAATGTGCTAGTGCAGACACTGGGTCTCTTATGGGGGGGACGGAAATTTTCCCACATTGACCAACAAGTGCATTACCACTGCGGTGGTTTGTGTATGAAAGGATTGCGATATGCTGCTACACCGAAAGGTTGAAGTGGTGACGAGAGCTTTCAAATGTTGAATTTGTGAAAAGAATAATCCTACTCATAAATGTGTGTCGGTAGTAAAGTTCTTTTGAAACCGAACCGGCAGTGAATGTGTTTTCACTAATTTTTGTGGACAGCAATTATGTTTGAAAATGTGATAGCACTATTACTTTTTGGTTTAGTGCGGATTGTGAAATGTACTGAGACCACGGAAAATTTTCAATGTGTGAAAATTTGAAAACGAGACAACAAAATAGTTTTTGGTAGCAATGACATGATTGACGATGCTATTGTATTGAAAAGAAAAGCGGTGTAGTTGGAGTTTAAGATATAGGAACAGAAACTAATAGAGAATTTAAACCAGATGGGTCAGATAGTAGTGGTCAGCTACAATACTTTGAGAGCTTGAATGAAAGAAGCTCAGATGAAACAGATGAGCAGAACTCAAGGCAGTAAGACTCGGTATGCAAGTTTGCATGGGGTAGAGTCCCTGAGCCGTAAGACCTATATATTAAGTGTGGTATTTGTTGCTTTGCATGGCGACTTTAGGCCAGTGTTGTATCTGGAGTAAATTTTGAGACTGACAAAATATTTAGACTGTACAGAGTTGTAGTTGAAATGTCTATGGCTGAGGGTGATTCCCTAAGCAGTAAGATCAGAATATCCAGTGCTGTAATAATTGAATGAGCCGGAAGGCTAGAATGAGATAAGCTGAGAGGCAAAATGTATCAGGTTATGATGCCTGTGTAACCAAGCACTTGGAGAATGGACCAGAGGGTCATATATTTAAAACTACATACTGGGATAGGATGAATGATTGTGTTACGTGAATAGTAAGCATGCATATGGAAGAATAGACTGAAAGTCTAAGGAGTTTTCTCTCAAGTTGTACGTTCAAATTTCGAGGACGAAATTTATTGAACGGGGGGAGAAATGTAATATCCCGAATTTTGGGTCTAAAGATTTGGAAATTGGTCTATATTTGGAAGACTACTAGACCCAGTATTTGAATGTGACAAATTTGGAATTAGTATATTTTGAGACTATGAATAGTAATTTACTATTCATATGTACGTATTTACTATTCACGTATACATTATGAAATTTGGTCTGAAAGACTATATGAGTAATTATTGGAATTAAGGATTTAATTTCCAATACTTATTTAATATTTGCAAATAAATATTAAATGGTAGTTGGATATTGGTAAATAAGTATAAAGTGGTTGAAGTATGAAATGGTATTTGATTTCCTCATACACAACATCTACCACCCTCTTACAATGACCTTTGGCCAACATATGGAAAATTGGAGAATGTGTATGGAAAATTGGAGAATGTGTGCCCGTAGGAATTCAAGAATTAGTGTAGGATGGGTATTATTTTAATTAGTCATTTTTCCACATCATTTTTCCATCTTTACACCTCAATTAAAGAGGAAGCAAATTGGTACATGATGTACACATATACTCCCTACCTTCTTGCCAAACGCACAGCATACACACACACAAATTCTTCACCCACTTTTATATTTATTCTCCAACCTTCCACCAAACATACCAACACTCCACCAAATGATACGTATACCACACCTTCTCATTTTTGGCAATTATAAATAGAGGACACACTTTCCCATTGTTGTATGCATGTCGTCCAACAAAGAAAGAAAATATTGGAAAGCCGAAAGAGAGAAAAATAGTGGAGAAACCAAAAGAGAGAGAGAGAGGACAATGGAAATTGAGAAAGTATTCGGTGAAGACAAGAAGATTTTATGCAATTGACTTTTGGGCTTAGGTAAGGATTTTAATACCTCTCCCATATTTATTTCAGTTGTTTAATGTTATTTTTGAGGATTAAAAGCTTACTGGAAAATAAGAGTTTTCATAAGAATTTTCTGTCACCGTATAAGACAGTGTTATTTTGAGATGTTTTTCTGGACAGTGTTCACATTTTTAAAATCTGGGAATAAACGGCATGTGATAAAATTATGAAATTTTCCAGATATAAAGTAGACATCTAGGGCTTTCCGTTGATATATAATTTGTAACGTTTTGAGCTCTGGACAAGGAGATCATAATTTTTGAAGTTAAGCTTTGTTTACTGGATTTAAATCTGAGCAGTGTTTGGAAACGGAAAATCTGGGAATGACTCATGAATTTCGAGTTAAAGCCGTTATTTTTCCTTGAAAATAGACATATCAAGGATTATGTGGAATTTTACAGCACCTCATTCGGAGTTTTGTAGAATTAATTATGATTTTTCAAAGTTAGAGAAAAATCTGGGCAAAATGCTGGAAATTCCGTTTTTGAAGAAATGTAAGGGTAAAATGGTCAATGCTGATATAAATAACCCTTAGAGCATTATTCTAAGTGATACGGTGATATGTTAGGATGTCCGGGAAGTTTGGAGTCGGATTCAAAGGACGGGCATATTACTATTCATGAATAGTGACGTATACATGAATAGTAAACTACTATTCACGTGGAAGGAAGGTACGTTCGCGTACAGTAACATTAACTCTTATTAGCATGTATGTATGTAATCATGTATGACTGATCATGTTTGCTAGATGATTTACATGTTTATTTCCTAGCTATGGATTTGAGGCTGCGGTCTCATAGGGCTGCGTGTCCTAAAGGGCTGAGGTCCTTGGCCGTTAACTGCGGTTACGGTGCGACTTGTTTACTGTAAATTATTCTATGCTTTTACATGTGTTATACTGCATTTACATTTCATATTTGCAAATAAGGTTATCTGTTACCTGAGATTCAATGTGTATTGAATCTTAGATTTGGCAAAAGCTTCAAGAAGAGAAGCTAGATGAAAGAAGGAACTATTCAAGGAAGTACGTGAAATGTCACCAGACAGAACGAAGTTCGGAAGAAAGACTAGTTCTGGAAAGAATATTCGTTCGAGATTTTTAATATGCCAGCTTAAGTTTGGGCATTGTATCGGATACTCATTATCCAAATGATAATGTATGCTCTATCATCCGCATTACTCTGATTTGACAATACCGTATTCCTCAGTATTATGTGTTTATGAATACAATAAGTGGTATGGAAATTGGGGTGTTACAGTCAGCTAATGACATCATCCTTGACTGCAAGAGGAAGACTATCTCTCTTGCGGATGACTCTATGAGTCATAGTAGACCACAATTGTTGTCTATAGTACAAGATGAAAAGCCTGTTCATCATGGTTGTCTTGCGTACATGGTGTTTTTCTCCATTCAAGCAGAAGTAGAGGAAGGGATAGAAGATATCGAAGTGGTAAACGAGTTTCCGGAGGTATTCCCGAAAGAAATGACAGGTTTACCCCCAGAGAGAGAAGTAGAATTTTCTATTGATCTCGTACCTGGAACAGAACCTATATCTAAAGCTCCTTACCGAATGTCTCCATCGGAACTAGCAGAATTGAAGAGGCAGATCGAGGAATTGTTAGAAAAGGGTTTTATCAGACCCAGTGTATCTCCTTGGGGATCGCCCGTACTCTTTGTGAAGAAGAAAGATGGGAGCCTGAGACTATGCATTGACTATCGCCAGTTGAATAAAGTGACTATAAAGAATAAATATCCTTTACCCAGGATCGACGATCTGCTTGATCAGTTGAAGGGAGCATCCATATTCTCCAAGATCGACCTCAGATCAGGTTATCACCAACTGAGAGTCAAAGCTGAAGATGTCTCAAAAACTGCATTCAGAACTAGATATGGCCATTATGAATTTCTTGTTATGCCATTTGGGCTAACAAATGCTCCAGCAGTATTCATGGATTACATGAATAGAATTTTCCGACCATATCTAGATAAATTTGTAGTGGTTTTCATTGACGACATCCTTATCTACTCTAAGGATGAAGAAGAGCATAAAGAGCACCTTAGAATCGTGCTACAAGTGTTGAAGGAGCACAAGCTCTATGCGAAACTGTCTAAGTGTGAATTTTGGTTGAAGGAAGTAAAATTCCTAGGCCATGTCGTATCGGCTGAAGGTGTTGCAGTGGACCATACTAAAGTTGAAGCAGTTCTCCAATGGGAACGACCAAAGTCCGTGACTGAGATCAGGAGTTTTCTAGGTCTAGCTGGCTATTATAGGAGATTTATCAAGGGCTTTTCGCAAATAGCTATGCCTTTGACTAAGTTAACAAGGAAGGGACAACCATTTGTATGGGACGAAAAGTGTGAAGCAGCTTTCCAAAATTTGAAGACTAAGTTGACTACGGCACCAGTACTTATAATTCCAGATCCTGCTCAGACCTTTACTTTGTACACAGATGCTTCCAAGAAAGGTCTTGGGTGTGTATTAATGCAAAATGGTAGGGTAGTAGCTTATGCTTCTCGACAGTTAAGGCCACATGAAGGGAATTATCCTACTCACGACTTAGAACTGGCAGCAGTAGTGTTCGCTCTGAAGATTTGGAGGCATCACCTCTACGGTTCAAAGTTCGAGGTTTATAGTGACCACAAAAGTCTGAAGTACCTGTTCGACCAAAAGGAGCTCAACATGCGACAGAGGAGATGGATGGAGTTTATCAAGGACTACGACTTCGAATTGAAGTATCATCCAGGAAAAGCGAACGTTGTAGCAGATGCCTTAAGTAGAAAGACAATCCATGTAGCCCAGATGATGATCAGAGAACATAAATTGCTCGAGGAGATACCAAGTACATCTATTGATGTAATGTCAGGTTTGGTCGCTACCATGGAAGCATTAACTATTGAAAGCACAATTTGGAAAGAGATTAAATTCGCTCAGCTCGAAGATGAGTATCTATTAAACGTGAGGGAAGATATTGAAGAAGGAAAAGAATCGAAATTTGGGATCGATAGAGATGGGATATTAAGGTATAAAGGAAAAGTGTGTATACCTAATGATGGAGAAATAAAAAGGCTCATACTAGAGGAGGCACATCGGAGTAAATACACTATCCATCCCGGAGCAACCAAGATGTATCATGATCTTAAGCAGAATTGGTGGTGGCGAGGCATGAAGAAAGATGTGACTGACTTTGTCACTTGTTGTTTGACTTGTCAGAAAGTCAAGATCGAACATCGGAAACCTCCTGGATTATTAAAGAATTTGGATATCCCAGAGTGGAAATGGGACAGCATCTCTATGGATTTCATCATGGGGCTTCCTCTAACGACATCCGGACATAATGCCATTTGGGTAATTGTCGATAGGTTAACTAAGTCAGCTCATTTTCTAGCAATTGCAGCAGAATACTCATTGGAGAGACTAGCAAAGATCTACATGAAGGAGATTGTCAGATTGCATGGGATACCGAATAGCATCGTATCTGATCGTGATCCACGATTCACTTCACGATTTTGGAAAGCATTGCAGAATGCTATGGGAACTCGGATGAGTTATAGTACCGCTTATCATCCTCAAACTGACGGGCAGACTGAGAGGACTATTCAAACTCTGGAAGACATGTTGCGGGCTTGTGCAATCGAACTAAAAGGAAGTTGGGACGATCATCTTCATCTTGCGGAGTTTGCATATAACAATAGTTATCACTCCAGCATTGAGATGGCACCTTATGAGGCTTTGTATGGAAGAAAATGTAGATCTCCTATTTGCTGGACGGAATTGAATGAGCGAATTTTAATAGGTCCAGAACTTGTGGACGAGACGACTCAAAAGATTAAGGTGATTCAACAGAAACTTCTCACTGCTCAGAGTCGACAGAAGAGTTATGCTGACAAGAGAAGACGACCGTTGGAGTTCATGGTGGGCGAACATGTGTTCTTAAGAGTCACACCAATGACTGGCATTGGTAGAGCAATACGAGCAAAGAAGCTTTCACCTCGTTTTATGGGTCCTTATGAGATTTTGGAGAAAATTGGACCGGTAGCTTACAGAATTGCTTTACCTCCACAGCTTGCAAATCTTCACAATGTCTTTCATGTATCGCAACTGAAGAAATACCAACCGGATCCTTCCCACATTATAGAAGTAGAAGAGGTAGAACTCAAGGATAACATGACGTATAAAGCCGAGCCGGAGCGGATTGTTGATGCAAGGGACAAGAGATTAAGAAACAAGACCATTAGACTTGTAAAGGTCGAGTGGAAAGGAATGACTCCCGGAGATGCTACTTGGGAAACGGAGGAGAGCATGCGTCAAACCTATCCTCATTTATTTAAATAGGTTAGAATTCTTATTATAGCGAAATTTTGAGGACAAAATTTTCTTTTAGGAGGGGAGAAATGTAACATCCTGAATTTTTTTTTACCTGAAACTATAATAGATTAATTTATGATAATTGATTTATTAGGTATTTAGTATGAGTAAATTTTTAAGGTTAGAATTTAAATATATATTTTAATAATATAATAAACATATTATATAGTAATATATTATATATAGTAGTATGAATGAAGAAAGATAAAAAGTGACGGAGGAAAGAATCGGAAAGAGAAAAGAAAGGAAGGAAAAAAAAAAAAAAAAAAAAACATGCGGGACCCACGGCCAAAATAATTCTCTGCAAACTTCCCGTGAGCGACAACCTTTCTCGTGAGTTTTGAAAAAAACTCACGCGGGACCCACGTAATAATATTTTACTATTTAAATTATAATATTATATTATTAAAAATTTTTAAAACTTTCACGGGGCGGCTGAAGAAGTCACGGGAAAGTTTCCATTTTATATTTTTGGAAAAATTACGTAAAATGACCCAGAGACGAAAATTACACTTAAAGACCCATTTTCCAACTATAAATAGACCTTCCATTTCATTTCATTCTTCACAACTTCTAAGAGCCTTAGAGAGAGAGAGAGAGTAGAGAGATATTTGCTTGAGAGTTATAATAGCTGGTTGGTGATTCGGGTATTAGCAAGTAACAGGTAACTCTGAATATTCTTCCTTATACTTGTGAATTATGTATGATTATAAATTTGTTTGTTTACTATTTTGGCAAGAATATTTAGAAAATATTTGTGGTTTTAAGATCTGGTGTGGGAACTTTGACTTGCAAATCTGTATAGGTACTATTTATACGTACGTTACTATTCACATATACCGTATTTACTATTCATTTTACTATTCACGTATACCGTATTTACTATTCATTTTTACTATTCACATATACCGTATTTACTATTTATTTTACTATTCACGTATACCGTATTTACTATTCATGTTACTATTCACGTATACCGTATTTACTATTCATGTTACTATTCATGTATACCGTATTTACTACTCATTTTACTATTCATGTATATACCGTATTTTTACTATTCACAGATACGCATAGTATTTTACTATTCACAGATACGCATAGTATTTTACTATTCATAAATACGCATATCAATGTATATAATGGTATAATAATGCATTATTTTTGAGTAAATACATTCATCATGGCGGTTGTAATGTGATGGGTGGAGTAAGGAGGGAATTGAATGATAAGAATTGTTTATGCCACCACTCGGTGCACAGTGGATGGTACTTTTCAGGGCCTCATCTTCCATGTTTTCCTCTGGCCGGGATTTCATTGGAGATGTGGGACATGTGACACCTTCTTAGTTGTTATTTTAAAGGAGGGGAGCCATAGTCCAGATTTAAGCTCTATACCTTTGGCCGGGTGTATCTTAAGTTTTGGTGAGCTTGAAACCATCCAGTCAAATGAATGAGTTTCTATTGGACTATATGTTAGCCTATGGTTCCAGTCAGCGGTATACGGTTGGAAGGGGATATAAGGGAGGCTGCATACTGCATAGTGCATTTCTGAATTATTCAATAAAGAATGATGAGTATTTTGTAAAGGCATTTGATGTGAACAACGGTATATCTAAAAATATCTGAGTATATTAAATTCACATTATATTACCTTTTATTTTTGTCATATGTAATTTGCTCGTGTAAGGTAGAAATATTCAGTAGTTACTGAGACGTGGAATCTCATCCCATATTAACATTTTTCAGGTGATTATTCTAGTAGAGAGCAAGGGAAGGCACCTATGGAGTGAGCTCTGGAAGCTCTTTTGATCTCCAATAGATTATGTTATTTTATTTGCCATGAACCTAAGACTTCCGTTTTGTATTAAACTCTGAAATATTTTCTGGAATTTATTCTGATTATGTATTACGGGTTTTATTCGAAATGGTAACATTGTAAAAGGATTTGGATATTGTTGAACTCTTTTGAAGGTATTTTCAATATTTTGACCGAGTTTTTGGGTATTAAAATTGTGGTGTTACAGGAAAACTTTTCAAACTAGAAAACTTTTCCGTCAATAGAATAGTACAGAGTTTGAAAATATCTTTAAGTTTGGAGAGTTTGTCCCGCCAGAGATGAACTCGAGTTTGCCATGATAGGCTCGAGTTCATGATTTTTGAACTTGAAAACTTTACTTTGAGAAACTTGCAAACCTGAGGTTTGAAGAAAAACAAGTGTCGAGTTTAAGGAAGAGTTCAAAGTTCAAAACCTTTCTGCCATTGATGAACTCGAGCTTAACCTATGCAGGCTCGAGTTCGTCCAAACTTTTGAAAAGCTTTAAGTTCAAACTTCAGGTTTAGTCTCGAGTTTAAAAGATAGATTAGCAGTTTGTACTCTCTGTCAAAGTCAGGCTCGAGTTCATTACCAACAGGCTCGAGTTTGATTTTGACAGATAGAAAATTACAAGTTTAAAACATCCTAAACTTTGACAAACCTTTTCAATATTGTTTACAATTGTTAGTAATCATCAAAACACACAGAGGACTAACAGTCATCGCCTTTCGAAATTTCAAGGCTCTTGTTGAAAATCAATTCGATTCTAAAATCAAAGCTATCCAATGTGATAATAAGCCTCTTGTACCTATCGCTCATAAAGCAGGCATTAATATGCGATTCACCTGTCCCTACACTTCGGCACAAAACGGGAGAGTAAAGAGGAAGCATCTTCATGTGGTTGAAATGGGATTAACATTGCTTGCACATGCTAGGATGCCGCTTAGATACTGGGTCGATGCTTTCCAACATGCTGTATTTCTTATTAATCGACTGCCAACTCCAATCCTCACAATGAAACTCCCCTGTTTTGACTGAGAAAAACAGAACCTCAGTATGACCATCTTCAACCTTTTGGATGCTTGTGCTTTCCCTGTCTTAAGCCTTTCAATATACACAAATTTGAATTTCACAGTCAACGGTGTGTATACCTCGGTCTCGCCTCTCAACAAAAGGGTCATCGGTGCTTATCTGAGTCTGGTAAGGTGTTTGTCTCACGGCATGTCGTTTTTGACTCTAATGTCTTTCCTTTCAGAACAAGCTTTATGAATCAGAAGGTGTTTGCTGAGGCTCAATCAACAACGCTCCTCTGATTATTTGTTTCAACGACTCTACTGAGGTCAAGAATCATGGAACTAATGGTGATGTTGTTGAAGAAGACCAAGCCTCTCGGTCTTCTTCCCCTCAGTCTTCTTCGATTGAGCAAGTTTCACAGGCCGCCAACAATGGTCTGCCGGAGCCTGACGATAGTGTTTCCACCCCATCTCCTGTTTTGGATCCTGTTCATGTTCACACTCAGCCCAATAATCAACACTTAATGGTTACTAGGGCCAAGTCCGGCATAGTGAGGCCCAAAACACCTTATATCGAATCCTTTATTGCTGGTCATTCATCCTCTTCACCAATCTCGCCAGTTCCGTCTACTACATCTGAACCCTCCTTTGTGCGTGAAGCGCTGTCATCTAAGGTTTGGCACAACGCAATGATGGACGAATTCAATGCTCTTCTTCGCAATCGCACATGGGAGTTAGTACCATATGGGGGTCAGAAGCTCGTTGCTAATCGATGGGTGTTCAAGACTAAGTTTCAAACCGACGGTACAATCCTGAAACACAAAGCGAGACTCATCGCCAAGGGCTTCCAGCAGGTTCCAGGAGTTAATTTCACTGAAACCTTCAGTCTTGTAGTGAAATCGACTACCATTCGAGTCATTCTTTCTCTAACTGTTACCTATTGATGGGGCATTCGACAGCTTGACGTCAATAACGCTTTCCTGAATGGAGTTCTCCAGGAAGCAGTGTACATGCCTCAACATGAAGGTTTCAGAGATCAGCGGCGGCCACATCATGTATGTAAGTTACTAAAAGCCATCTATGGTATGAGACAGGCTCCGAGGGCATGGTTTGATAGATTGCATCTAACTCTTATCAATTGGGGTTTTCGGAATCTGAAAAGTGATATTTCTGCCTTTGTTCTTCAAACACATCGATTGACTATTTTTATCCTGGTGTATGTCGATGATATTTTGATAACCGGGAATAATTCTCTGTATGTGGATAAATTTGTGCAAAGATTGAATATGGTGTTTTCTCTGAAGGATTTAGGCCCATTGTTTTATTTCCTTGGCCTCAAAGTCTATAGAGATCAGTCTGGGATTTACTTAAACCAGACAAAGTATATTGGTGACTTGTTAAAGAAATCTGGAATGTCAACCTGTGTGTCAGTCCCCACTCCCATGGTTGTTGGTCGTTTGATTTCGTCTGATTATGGTGAATTACTGAGCAATCCTACTGAGTATAGGCAGGCAATTGGGTCCTTACAACATCTTACCACCACTCGTCCTGATATCTCTTATGCAGTGAATAAACTTAGTCAATTTATGTCTCAACCTAGAACCTCTCATTATCAAGCTGTCAAAAGAGTTTTTAGGTACCTCAAGGGCACTAATGATTTGAGTTTACACATTAAACCACTGCATAACTCTCAGTTAGTTGCTTACACTGACGCTGACTGGGCGTGTGATCTAGAAGATAGGCGTTCTACTGCTGGAATGTGTGTGTACCTAGGTAATAACTTGATTTCTTGGTCATCTAGGAAGCAAAGAGTTGTATCGAGGTCTAGTGCCGAATCTGAATATAGGTCTCTTGCTGATGGGTCCTCTGAGTTTAAATGGTTAAGTTCCTTGTTGTCTGAACTTGGTTTGTTCCTCAAACGTCCTTCTGTTATTTGGTGCGACAATTTAAGTGCTAAGGCCTTAGCATCAAATCCTGTACAACACGCAAGGAGTAAAAACATTGAGATTGATATTCATTTCATCAGGGATTTGGTTCTTGCTGGTTTGATTGATATAAGATATGTTCCTTCTTTTCATCAAATAGCAAATTCTTTCACATAGCCTTTATCTCAGTCACGTTTTCAGTTTTTAAGGAGCAAACTCGGTTGAGGGGGAATGTTAAAAATATAGATTAGGCTTTGTACATGTTAATTGTATCTGTTAGGATTGTAATTGTATTTGTTAGGATTGTATCCACGTGTCCTGTATTGATAGGGTTAGTTATTATTTGGCTCTGCTATTTGATTTTGAATTGTGTTCCTTCATCCTTCTAGAATGCTGTATTTGTCCACAATATATATGAGATAACCTCAGAGCACCATTTAGTGCTTCTGTATTGATCCATTTCTGCCTATACTATTTAAGTGCACTGATGACAACCAATAGCTAAATCAGCCAGGTGATTTGCAAGCTTAATCTGATGAAACACACAAGTTGATGAACCAGCTATGATCTCTCTGGCACGCTATAGGAGAAGCCATTGACCTCACGATTCATTTCTGAGGAGACGAATTGGAATTCTTGAAATGCAAAATCCTCTCTTCTACTGCTTATTATGCCCTGCAACTCAAGTCTGAGGAAACAATCTGAGCTTCTTGTAGCATACCCTTGTGACTAAGTCCAGAGATAAGTTGATAACAGAAGCGTTCATTTAGGGAAAAACCTCTGTCAGACATTTCTTTATACCAAAAGTACGCCCCACTGAAATCCTTCAAATCACAATATCCCTTCACCAGTATGTTATATGTATCAGCATTTGGAACCACTCCTTTAGCCTTCATGTCATGAACAAGATGCTTTACTTCCAACACCCTTTTATCTCGAAGGTACACCAAAATTAAGTTGTTGTAAGTTACCTTGTCTGAATTAATCCCCTGCTCAACCATCCGTTGGTGCAAAGACATTGCCTTCTCAACATCACCTTCTTCGGCATAAGCGTAAATCATTGCATTATAAACGACTCGATCTGGAATCAAACCCATTTCTAACATTTCTTGAAACAGCCTCTCTGCTGTCACAACCCCTTCCTTGATGCCTGCATTGATCAAAGGATGAAACGTCCTAACTGTAGGTTTTATGCCCACTTTTTTCATATTATCATACAAGTCAAGGCATTTCTGGGTGTTTCCTGACCTTGCATATCCTGAGATCAAGGAGTTGTATGAGATTACATCTGGATTGTATCCATTGCTACCCATTTTCTGGAAAAACTCCTCAGCTTCTGTTATCCTTCCATCTTTTCCAAGCCCATATATGAGCGTATTGTATGTTACAAGAGTTGGACCTGGTCCATTTTTAACCATTTCCTCAAAAACTCTCAAGGCGTCTGTCACTTTGCCCATCGAGCAGCTACCTTCAATAAGCATATTATATATATCTGCATTTGGAGAAACCCCTCGGTTTGCCATATCGACAAGGATCAGTTCAGCTTCAAGAAGTTTACCTCCTTTGCGCAAGCAATTTACCAGAATACCATAGCTTAAGACACTGGGTTCGATCCCTGTTTTTTCCATTTCCTCGAGAATCTGGAAACATTTGTCAAATTGATTCATGCAACCGTAACCATTAATTAAAATGTTATAAGTCTCCAAACTGGGTGAAACACCCTTCTCAGCCATCTTCTTCAACCATCTCTCTGCCTGGTCCACCTCCTTTATTTCAAAGAACTTGTTAATGAGGATATTGAACGTCACATAGTTAGCCTCCAACCCACGTTCTCCCATGTGTTCAATTGTTAGTATGGCTTTCTCTATGTTACCCTCCTGGCAATATGCATTCACTAATACATTGTATACTATCTTACTTGGTATAAATCCACTCTCTATTAGTTTGGCCAAAACTTCCTTGGCCTTTTCAACCATACCCGCTCTACATAATCCATCCAACAAAATACTACAAGTATACTCGTCAATCATCCCCCCTTTGTCCCACGAAGCATTATTATTTCCACCCGAAATATCACCAAATATATTACAAGGGAATCCGTCTGGCAAAAACTTGTTAGCCTCCATCTCTTGCAACAACGTCCCCGCTTCTGCCATCCTCTGTGAATCACAAAAACCGCTCAACAAAGAATTGTACGTGACACGATTAGGCTCCACATTTTCCACCCTCATCCTCTCCCTTAAAGCCAAAGCGCTCTCTATCTCTCCCACCTTGCAGTATCCATCAATCAGCGTATTATAAGTAACCAAATTTGGAACCAACTTCCTTTTGATCATTTCCTCAAACAGATTTTGAGCATCTGTGATTCTCCGCTCTTTACAAAACCCACCAATTACCAGGTTATAAATAAACTTAGATGGGCTCACTCCTCCCCCCTCCATGTCATTGATCAATTCGAGAGCCCTTTTTAAGTCCTTCAGCATCACTGCCGCCTGAACAACCTTGCTGTATGAGAAAGTATTGGGTTGAATGCCAGACTCCACAAAATCCAGGAACAGGTCAAGAATTTTCTTATACTGTTTCAAATTAATCAAAGTTTCGAGTAACCGATTCACAGAACCTGTCGAAGGAAGCATGCCATCTTTTTTCATCAAAGAGTACAACTCCATAGCTTCATCGACCATATCAGAATCAGAGCAAGCCCGAAAAAGCAAATTTGAGAAGACAGGTTTCAAGGAGGGTGCTGAGAGTGAGAAGTAGGTGTGGAGGTCGAAAGGGGAAGAAAATGGGCTTTTAGAGAGAACCAGGGATTTGATGAAACTTTGGACAGCATGTCCACGATCCTCTTCAAGTAAATTTTGAAACTTGCGAACTTGTTCAAGCCGTTCATGTTCTTGTGAATGAGATTGATTGTTAAATTCTACGGAAAGCTCATTAATTTGGGTATGGTGGGTTTCAGCAAATGCCTCTGAAACAGTTTCGGAGCAGAAGCAGAGGGAAAGTGGAACATGTAAGGAATTGCAGAGCTTTGTCCTGAGTGATCCATGCAACTTTGGAAGGAGAACAAGAGCAGTGCGCCTTCCCATTGGTGTTTGGTGGTGCTGCAGAAAAAGGCATGGGCAACATCAGTGTCAGATATTGAACCTTAACCAACCAATGCAGGGGCGATAATTTTGTTAATGATGTCCACCGCCTAAGTGAGAAGGAAAATAAAGCGAGCATAATAACCATATAGATATATCAACGCGAGAATTTCAGACTATTTGAGTGTAAGGGACGAGATTTACCTTCAATACACCTCTTCCGAGAAAGTCAGATCCTCCATCTCTTAATTCAAGAGCCTCACAAATCCCTAAAACAAAATCGGTTGTTTACATAAGAACAAGCAAAATATCATCAAAATTATGTATCTAAAATGACCAACGTTAGGGGGTGTTTGAACAGAACGAGATTGAAATTTAAAACTAAAATGAAAAACACTTGAAACATTTCCAGAGTTTCTAACATTACAAATCAGTAGAGAGAAAAACAATCCTCCTTTCATAGCAAGATGATAAAAATAAAGCCTCAAAAACCAACACGGCAAGCAATAAACCAGATGCCTGACAAGTAAAGCATACCGGTGGAAGCACCGCCGGGAGCGGCGGCTCTAGCAAAGGTACCATCGCTACGGCAGTCGAAGATTTGCCTTGCCTTGACACTTTGGATGGTAGCAATAGATGTAAAGTGAGTTAAAGATGAGGAAGTGGCGACTTGCAAGCAGCTTGTTCAAGAGAAACGGAACACGGAAAACACTGGAGTGGCTATTATTCATAAACCCCGATTATTTTGTTTTTGCCCGAATCATAAACCCTGATCAAGTTTCCAGCTATGAGCATATTATATTAGGTTTTTTTTTTTTTTTTTTTTTTTTTGCCCAAGCCTATTATATTAGGTTTGGATTCGGAGAACCCCCACAAGTTTTTGCCCGCGCCCGGGGCAAAATTTGGGAAAATCTTACTGCAGCCCTCGGTGGTAAATTATTCTGAAACAACCTCCAAAATTTTCAGAAACTTTATTGTATTTGTACCCATGTTTGGTTTGAGGGGGAGAGATGGAAGGGAAACAGATTCTGGGGAAAATATCAGTGATGAGAATGTTATCCTTTTTATTGAGAGTATATTTGTAAAATATTGAAAATTTCTATAAACTATTCAGTAAAGATAAGAGAAAAAATTTTTCTCTCCTCCTCCCTCCATTCCTTCAAACCAAACATAGTGTTACAACTAAACCAAAAATAAAATTTGTGGGTGAAAATACAATTGTACCCTTACTTTATAAGTCAAATATTATTATTTACAAGACACATGTGAGATTTATAAGTCCAATATACTACTTATTTGCAAGACAAATAAGTGAAATTACAAAATTATTTTGTCCATATAGAAGACAATGACCATATTCATAAGAATAAATGATATTTATAAGACGTGTGGAAACTTATAAGTCAAATATATTTATTTACAAGATACATATGTAAATTTATAGGAATAGGTTATTCTACCTACTCCTATTTTACCTACCTCTTTCTACCTCCTTCAGAACCGTTAGATTATGAGATCATCCAACGACAGAGAATTAAGCAATAAAACCCTATTGTTTTCCCCTTTCCCCCTCTCTCCCACGGCTTCGTAGACTCCTCAGAAGAAAACGTCGATTAGTGCAGAACCCATCTAAATCCCAACCCCGATTTCAGCATTAAATCCAAGCTCTAATAGACGATCTGCCTCTTTTTTTTTTTGTGTGGTCATTTTCTTTATCAATTGAAACACGTTACTGATACAATTGATGTTAAGCGGCGGTAATGGTTACTTGCAGGGAATGAGAAGTAAATGATAGGGGTTGACTGTACTATGTGTTGTGTTCATGCTAACAGTCTCCATCAGATCAAGCTATTAATCCTCCAGCAACAGGTGAAGTTGCTCATGCTCATCATTGATAGCATGGCTGCTCTTGTTCTAGGGTGAGTTTAGCTTCATGACGATTGTGAATTATACGATAGGTTCTGCACTAATCGACGTTTCCTTCCAAGGAGTTTGCGAAGCCGTGGGAGAGAGGGGGAAAGGGGAAAACAATAGGGTTTTATTGCTTAATTCTCTGTCGTTGGATGATCTCATAATCTAACGGTTCTGAAGGAGGTAGGTAAAGTAGAAGTAGGTAGAATAACCTATCCCAAATTTATAAGATCATCTCAACCATGTACAAGACAAGGACATAAATATATTTTCGGCCAAAAAACTTATTTTCATTTAACCCTAAGGGTGAAGTAAAGTTTCAAAAAGTCTTGAGAGTTGTTTGAGAATAATTTGTGGTAGAGGGATGCAGTGAAATTTTTCCCAAAAAAATTTCTTTTTTTCAAACATACAAAACCCTCCTAACCTCATTCAGTTACATACAACCTCACGTTAAAAAGTATTGTTAGAATAGGAAATAAATCAGCCATTTATTAAGATCCCTTGATTAGTATCCTTGATTATAGGACCTTAATGACTGAGTTATTAATCTTTATTATGCTTTATTGTATTTCCTAATGTACCTCTTCTGTTTTCCCTATAAGTACATTGTAATCTTCTTCATCAAATAATATGATAATAGCATTGAGAGTGTTTATGATTTTCACATGGTATCAGAGCAGGATTAATTCCTGAAGAAAATTAAAGAAAATTAATAGTCTTGTTCTGGTTTTCCGGCTAGTGACTCGCTGCTCTATTCAGAGTTTTAGAGAGGCAATGAGTTACAGAGCGCCGGGAGACACACAACTCTGGTTAAACTAGAGAACACAAACAAGACCACCATAGTCAGATACACAAATCACCAAAACATAGTTGCAAATGTTGGAAATTATGCCCTAGGGGCAAGTCATTGTTCTCCATTAAGTTATCATTTCATACGCATGTTTATAGTGATAACTATATCCCTGGATATATCTTATAGATTATCCTAAATGTCCTTGGTCGGTCATCTACGCGGGAGCGAAGATGAGTTAAGACCAGTATGACTTTGATGAGGTATGGAGATACGAATCAAAGTCATGGGCACTTGTAAGAGTACAAGGTGCTAGACTGACCCACTATGAGAAAGCTGCATGGATTAAGTCATAAGCTTATCTCATGTACAACCGCGTCACAGCGCCCTATGACCTGAGATCATCATGGATTCCTACATGATGAGTCACTAACCTTTGACCTAGTCAAAAGTCACCTTTGACCGGGTGATGATAAAGGTTAGGATTGGGATTAATGATTTCCATGCAGAGGAATGTGAATGGTCAAGATGGAATTTGTCCCTCACATTTGTAGAGAGATGATACTGGGCCCCTCGATGAGTGAGTCTAAGAAATGTATGGCCATACTGTGATGGAAAGGGGTTTCCATTTCACTTATTAGACTACTCGAGAATCGAGAAAGTAGTGGTCAAGAATAGGAAGTTGACATTATCCATGCCTCATCCTTGACCAAATTATCGTGTGACAAAAGGGACGTGACATGGTTGTACGATAGGTAGTATCGTGTCATCGATCCCCATGCGAATTGGGTAGTCGCAATGTCTTGCTAGAGACCACTTGCGACTTGTGGGCTGATACAGTCTTGGCCCACTGCCAATCTCATATGGGCCTACAGGGTCGCACACAAGAATAATCCAACACAGGTAAAAGTGTCCAGATTCATTGAATATTAGATTAATCTGAGATTAAATGAATACTGAATTTAATATAGGATAAATATATATATATTAAATTCGAAAATAATATAATAATATTATTTAATGGAGATTATAATATTAGTATATGATATTTGTTTTATATTTAATTTATCAGATAAATTAAATATCTAAAACGAATAGAGATATTATATCTCATTAGATTTTCGAATAAAGATATCATTATCTATTTAATTTAAATTGAGATATTGTATCTCAGATTTAATTAAATAGATAGATATCATTTCTCGGATTTAATTTATAGAGATAAATTAAATCAGAAGGCTTTTAAATTTGGATTAAATAAATAGATTGGATTAAATCTATTAGATAGATTTAATTAATATATTTTAATCCAGATTCAAAATTCGAATTTCAGATCTGGTTTTAATTCGGATTAAATAAATATATTATATTAGATCTATTAGATAGATTTAATTAATATATTATCTAGATTCAAAATTCGAATTTCAAAATTAATAAGGATTAATTTTGATTATATAATACGCCGATGGGTTTAGAAAAACCTACGGGACTTTTAGTCGAGCGTATTAAAAAACCGCGAGAAACCCTAGAGCAAAATATAAAGAGACGCATAGTTCGAGGCGCTAGCACGCTGCCGCGTCCGTGTTTGGAGATTGTTCGTGTGGATACCGGTAGAGGAAGCCGATTCTAAGAAGTTGTCTTCTGCTGATCGAGAAGGTAGCCCACCAGTTCAAAGAGAGCGAGACGCGGACGAATTCACTACAGTTTCTTGATCGCTATGAGGAAATGTGCGCAAAGGGTTTGGGTAGATTCTTGAGCAGTTCGCTAAAATCAAAGGAAAACCTCCAGCTCCAGATGATTCAGAGTTCTCTATAAGGTATGATTCGAGTTCCCTAACCTTGATTTAAACGCACCTGAGTGTTCCTTGGGACGGGATTCATAGAAAATTTTAATCCGCTGCATGTACGGATCGCAACAGTGGCATCAAAGCCAACTCAACGTGCGTTTAAATTGGGTTTCTGTACATGCTATTATATGTGATATATATGCAAGAATTTGAATCTTTGTATTCAAGAATTTGATTCTTTGTATGCAAGAAACTGAATCTTTGTATCAAGAAATCGAATCTTGAATGCTTTAATTTGAAAATTCGCGTTAGGGTTTCAGACGAGTCTCTAGTATGGTGCCGCGGGTACAGTTCTGAATTGTTCAGAGCGCACAATATTCAGAATCGTCCGTCACGTTCTTGCGCATCGAAGACATTCTGAATCGTTCAGAATTTTCGGTCATGCTCGAACAATGTCCTTGGGGGTTTGAAATTAAGTTTTATGAAACTTTCTTTCTAAAAGAATATGATGTTTTCAAAAGCTCTGGGAGCGCTGCCCCCTACCCTTGTAGGGACCGGCTGATTTTTGAAGCGGGAGAAATGAAATTGTTTGTAGCGCAAGTAATTAAATCTTGATATAAAGTAATATAAGATTAGAGAATTTTATCATGAGTAGTATTTTATTTCATAAATGTATGAATTAAAGTATGTTCATAACCTTACAAAGTGTTGTTTGGGTATGGTGAACAACATGGCTCTAGATTACTAGTGTTGTAAATTTAAATGTGTTTTCTCTTATTATTTAGAGAAGTCCTCTCATTGGCTTGAGGGGACTACAGGTTAGATGAGCCATGTTGTTCATGAGTTTTAATTATGTTTTGATATGATCACTGCATGATTAATTTAGATTCTATATGAGATATGCAATAATGATTGCATTCATATAGGTATAATTAATAAAGATAAATTAAATCGGCAGGCTTTTATTTTAGATTAAAATAAATAGATCAGATTAGATCTGTTGGACATATTTAATTAATATTATTTTTATCTAAAATTTGAGTTCAAGATTAATTGAGATTAATTTTAAATATTTTAATACGACCAATTAGGGTTTTAGAAATCCTATAAGATATAGATCTAGCCGTATTGAAATGAAGCGACAGCCGCAAGTCTCAATAATTTAATCATAATGATTTATTTCATAATTGTATGAATCAACATATGTTATGATTAATTTAGAATTTTAATTATGATTTGATTAGATCACTCATCATTAATTTAAAATTAAATTAATTTGATTAATTTGATTATATCTAATAATACCCTCTAAATAAAATCTTAAGTTACAATGCCATCAATAAATGAATACTTGTCAAAACCTCGATCACCCATTTGTATGTTCCACCAAAGTGGATGCATTTGAGTAATCTTGGGGAGACAAGAGAGAGTAATGGTGATGCTCTACATTCATTATTGTCTTGACTTAATTGAGATGATCAAAACGGTTTTGGATCTCAAGGCATTGGATGGGATTAAACATGCTAGGTCATATGATGATCAAATCCCATAAAGATCTAAGAGTTGCATGGGATGTAATTGGCAAAGAGGTTGCCTACCTAAATAACTTGATTTTAAGCGTCCTGCCAAAGCGAACTTAAGATTAAGCTAAATATGGATCTTAGCCCACTAATTATAATGAGGGTTATTAATTCAGTGGGAGGTTACTGATTATACTTTGCATATCTTTTAAATTGTAGAATCATGTAGAATAGTAACACCCCAACACCATCAATGCGATCAGTCCTTGAGAAGGACGAATTCGATGAGACAAACTTTCTTGACATGTTTGAGGACTTAAGCGTTGATCCTAAACATGAAAGAAAGGAGTATCTTATCTATCAACCCATTCCTGACGAGCCTACAGCTGATGATCCAAGAGATCAGACTGATGCTTATAGAAGCATCAGGATGACTCTATGGATACAAGATGCATGAAGCCTGCCACTGTGGTTCCAGACCTCGATGGAAATCTAGAACACATGGAAGTCTCTGAGATGATTTATCATCCTATGAAAATGTTCCAGCAACAGGCAAGTCAAGAGAGGTATGAGACCACAAAGGCCTTATTCTCTTGCAAGATGGCTGAAAGTGAATCAGTTAGTCTTCATTTTGTTGAAAATGAAAGGCTACATTGATCACCTTGAAAGGCTTGGATTCCCATTTCCCAGGAGTTAGCTACAGATGTGATCTTGATCTCACTCCTAGAAAGTTATGATGACTTTGTCATGGATTACAACATGAACAATATGGAGGAATCAATTTCTGAACTGCATGAGATGCTCAAAACTGCTGAGCAAAGCCTTGAGAAGAGGCCCAATTCTGTTTTGTCTGTTCAGAATGGAAGGGGTAAGAAACAAAAAGTCAAGAAGGCAAAACGTCTGAAGGATGGGGTCTGCTTCTTCTGCAATGAAATCGGTCATTGGAAGAGGAACTGCAAGCTCTATCAAGAAGATCTGGAAAAAGACAAGAAGGATAGCGGGCCTATCGCTTCAGGTATCTATGTCACAGACATTCGCTTTTCTACTTCCTCAAACATGGGTATCAGATACTACATGTGGTTCACGCATTTGTATAAATGTACAGGATTTCAAGGACAGTAGAAAATTGAATAGACATCTATGACATAAAGGATCAAGTCAAAAGATTTGAGTCCTACCTTCCTATGGCATTGTCGTCTAGGCCATATAAATGAGAAATGTATTTCGAAACTCCATTACAGATGGATTTCTGAAGTCATTTGATTTTGAATCATTTGATACATGTGACTCTTGTTTGTTGGAAAAGATGACAAAAGTATCTTTTACTGGACACAGTGAGAGGGCCACCAATTTATTGGGCCTCATACATACAGATGTGTGCGGATCAATGAAGCTGCCAGAGGAGGTCATTTGTACTTCATTACATTAATAGACGGTCTTAGTAGATATGGTTATATCTATCTAATGAAACATAAGTTTGAATCTTTTGAATTGTTCAAAATATTCCAAAATGAAGTGCAAACCAACTTGGCAAAACAATTAAGGCACTTCGATCTGATCGGGGTAGTGAATATTTGAGCCCAGAGTTCGTTGACCATCTTAGGAGTTGTGGGATCATTTCATTGCTTACTCCTCCAGGAACACTTCAGTGGAATGGTGTTCCTGAACGGAGGAATCGAACTCTATTAGATATAATTCGATCTATTATGAGTCAAACAGATCTTCAATCTTCCTTCTGGGGCCATGCCCTAGAAATAGTTGCGTTCACACTAAATCGTGTTCCAACAAAGGCAGTTGAAAGGACACCATATGAGATATGGACTGGGAAGTAACCCAGCTTGTCATTTCTTAAGATTTGTGGATGTGAGGTTTATATTAAACAACAAGCCTCTGATAAATTATCATCAAGATCCTCAAAATGCCTTTTTGTGGGTTATCTTAAGGAAACTAAAGGATACTATATCTACAGTCCCACCAATCACAAAGTATTTGTTATTCGGAATTGTATCTTTTTGGAAAAAGAGTTTATCTCTAAAAGAGCCAGTGGGAGTAAGGTGAATCTCGAAGAAGTTCGAGAGTCACAAGACAATGTAGAACCACAGATGGAAACAGGAGAAGACTCACAACAAGTTGTTGAGACTACTCAAGTAACACAAGGCCCACGAAGGTCCGATAGATCACGGCTACAACCTCAGAGATATGGATTTCTGATTACTGGAAGTCGTGATGTTTTGCTCATTGAGCAGAATGAGCCAACGACCTATCGAGATGCCATAGTGGGACCAAACTCCAAAAAATGGCTAGATGCCATGAAGTCTGAAATGCAATCCATGTACAACAATAAGGTATGGACCTTAGTCAATCCACCTGAAGGTGTAAAAACCGTGGGGTGCAAGAGGGTTTTCAAAGAGAAAACTGACATGGATGGCAAAGTAAATGTCTTCAAGGCACGACTGGTTGCAGAAGGATTCACTCAAACTCATGGTATGGACTATGATGAAACCTTTTCCCCAGTTGCAATGGCCAAATCAATCAGAATTCTTCTTGCCATTGCATCATATTATGACTATGAGATATGGCAGATGGACAGCCTTCCTTAATAGAAAGCTGCTTGAGGATGTGCACATGACACAACTTGAGGGTTTTGTGCATCCAGAGGACTCTGGTAAAGTTTGCAAGCTTCAAAGATCAATTTATGAATTGAAGCAAGCATCTCGGAGTTGGAATCATCATTTTGATGAAGTAGTCAAAGAGTTTGGATTCATTCAAAACATGGATGAACTTTGTGTTTACAAGAAGGTTAGTGGGAGCACAGTTGAATTTCTAGTGCTTTATGTTGATGACATCCTACTCATTGGGAATGACATTCCTACCTTGCAGAGTGTCAAGTCTTGGTTAGGAAAGTCTTTCTCAATGAAAGTTTTAGGCGAAGCCACTTATATCCTTGGGATTAGGATCTATAGATATAGATCCAAGAGGCTGATAGGCTTAAGTCAGAGCACATACATAGACAAGATACTGCATAGGTTCAGTATGCAGAATTCTAAAAGGGGTAACATGCCCATGTCTCATGGCATCCATCTCAGTAAAGATCTATGTCCTAGTACACAAGATCAAAGAGACCGCATGAGTAAGATTCCATATGCCTCCACGATTGGATCTATCATGTATGCCATGTTATGCACTCGACCGGATGTGTCATTTGCCTTGAGTATGACCAGTAGATACGTTTAAGATCCCAGTGACGGTCACTAGACTACGATCAAGAATATCCTTAAGTACTTAAGAAGGACTAAGGACTTATTCTTGGTATATGGTGACTTGGAGGATGAGCTCTGTGTAACTGGTTACACAGATGCAAGTTTCCTAACTGACCAAGATGATTCAAGATCGTAATCAGGATATGTATTCCTGTTGAATGGTGGTGCGATGAGCTGGAAGAGCTCTAAGCAGAGCACTGTAGCTTATTCTGCAACGGAAGCTGAGTATATAGCAGCATAGGATGCAGCTGAGGAGGCCTTTTGGATTATAAAGTTCATGACTGAACTGGGAGTGGTTCCTACCATCTCAGATCCAATAGTCTTGTTCTATGACAATAACGACGTTATTGCACAGACCAAGGAGCCTAGGTCACATTAAAGGACCAAGCATGTACTCAGGCAATTTCTCGGAGAAATCAGAGATAGAGGTGATATAAAAGTATGCAAAGCACCAGGAGAAGACAATGTAGTTGATCCTCTTACTAAGCCGCTTGCACAAGCAAAACATGATCGTCATGTTAGGGCAATGGGAATTAGAGTAATTAATGATTGCGCCTAGTGCAAGTGGGAGTCTGTTGGAAATTATGCCCTAGGGGCAAGTCATTGTTCTCCATTAAGTTATCATTTCATACGCATGTTTATGGTGATAACTATATCCCTGGATATATCTTATAGATTATCCTAAATGTCCCTGGTCGGTCATCTACACGGGAGCGAAGATGAGTTAAGACCAGTATGACTTTGATGAGGTATGGAGATACGAATCAAAGTCATGGGCACTTGTAAGAGTACAAGGTCCTAGACCGACCCACTATGAGAAAGCTGCATGGATTAAGTCATAAGCTTATCTCATGTACAACCGCGTCACAGCGCCCTATGACCTGAGATCATCATGGATTCCTACATGATGAGTCACTGACCTTTGACCTAGTCAAAAGTCACCTTTGACCGGGTGATGATAAAGGCTAGGATCGGGATTAATGATTTCCATGTAGAGGAATGTGAATGGTCAAGATGGAATTTGTCCCTCACATTTGTAGAGAGATAATACTGGGCCCCTCGATGAGTGAGTCTAAGAAATGTATGGCCATACTGTGATGGAAAGGGGTTTCCATTTCACTTATTAGACTACTCGAGAATCGAAAAAGTAGTGGTCAAGAATAGGAAGTTGACATTATCCATGCCTCATCCTTGACCAAATTATCGTGTGACAAAAGGGACGTGACATGGTTGTACGATAGGTAGTATCGTGTCATCGATCCCCATGTGAATTGGGTAGTCGCAATGTCTTGCTAGAGGCCGCTTGCGACTTGTGGGCTGATACAGTCTTGGCCCACTGCCAATCTCATATGGGCCTGCAGGGTCGCACACAAGAATAATCCAACACGGGTAAAAGTGTCCAGATTCATTAATCTGAGATTAAATGAATACTGAATTTAATCTAGGATATATATATATATATATATATATATATATATATATATATATATATATATTAAATTCGAAAATAATATAATAATATTATTTAATGGAGATTATAATATTATTATATGATATTTGTTTTATATTTAATTTATCAGATAAATTAAATATCTAAAACGAATAGAGATATTATATCTCATTAGATTTTCAAATAAAGATATCATTATCTATTTAATTTAAATTGAGATATTGTATCTCAGATTTAATTAAATAGATAGATATCATTCTCGGATTTAATTTATAGAGATAAATTAAATCAGAAGGCTTTTAAATTTGGATTAAATAAATAGATTGGATTAAATCTATTAGATAGATTTAATTAATATATTTTAATCCAGATTCAAAATTCGAATTTCAGATCTGGTTTTAATTCGGATTAAATAAATATATTATATTAGATCTATTAGATAGATTTAATTAATATATTATCTAGATTCAAAATTCGAATTTCAAAATTAATAAGGATTAATTTTGATTATATAATACGCCGATGGGTTTAGAAAAACCTACGGGACTTTTAGACGAGCGTATTAGAAAGCTGCGAGAAACCCTAGAGCAAAATATAAAGAGACGCATAGTTTGAGGTGCTAGCACGCTACCGCGTCCGTGTTTGGAGATTGTTCGTGTGGATACCGATAGAGGAAGCCGATTCTAAGAAGTTGTCTTCTGCTGATCGAGAAGATAGCCCACCAGTTCAAAGAGAGTAAGACGCGGACGAATTCACTACAGTTTCTTGATCGCTATGAGGAAATGTGCGCAAAGGGTTTGTGTAGATTCTTGAGCAGTTCGCTAAAATCAAAGGAAAACTTCCGGCTCCGGATGATTCAGAGTTCTCTATAAGGTATGATTCGGGTTCCCTAACCTTGATTTAAACGCACCTAAGTGTTCCTCAGGACGGGATTCATAGAAAATTTTAATCCGCTGCATGTACGGATCCTAACAGCAAATTCCGGCAATATTCCTAGATTCAGGTGAACGTTCCGGAAAGAGGAAAAGAGAAGAGAGTGCCGCGGAAGGAGAACTCAGGGCAACTGATTCCCACCTTCACCGTTGGACAGCCTCAATCTCACCACCGAAAAAAAAAGGGAAAGAAGTCCTTCAAAAGACCAGTTCGTCAAAGAACCAGAGAGATCCAGTCACCACCGTCGCTCGGATTGCTGACAAGTCACAAACTCAGTCCATAATCTCAATTGCGAACATCGGCGATCGAAGTTCTGCTTCTCAATATGGGACCTCTGACCAAGGACCTATCTTTAAATGTTGATTCTTTGACCAAGGACCTATCTTTAAATGTTTGTGGCAGGTCCAATCTGTCATTTATCAAATTTAGGGACTTGAGATTCTTTTGGGTAAGTTCTGCTTCTCAATATGGGACATCTGAGACTCCAAAAAATGAGTACAAGCCCAAACAAAATTTGGGACCTCTGAGACTCAAAAAGGAGTACAAGCCCAAACAAAATCTGGGACCTTTGAGACTTGAAGAAGAGTACAAGCCCAGACAAAAATAAATGGGTCACTGAAACTCAAGAAGTACAAACCTAAAGATTTTGATTATTGAAGCAGGCATAACAAAGTTTGAAAGATTTCGTGGCAAGCTGGGATTGATCAACATATACTCTCCAACTTGAGAGGGAGTGTTAGAATAGGAAATAAATCAACCATTTATTAGGATCCCTTGATTAGTGTCCTTGATTATAGGATCTGATTATAGGACCTTAATGACTGAGTTATTAGTCTTTATTCTGCTTTATTGTATTTTCTAATGTACCTCTTTTGTTTTCCCTATAAGTACATTGTAATCTTCTTCATCAAATAATATGATAATAGCATTGAGAGTTTTTATGATTTTCACAAGTTTAAAAGGAGAATTTCAGCTAAGCCCATAGATAAGACTTTATTTCAGTTTACTCCAAAATAAAACTAAAACTTTACTACTCTCGAGTCAAAATAAAATTAAGTTTTGTGGGTAAAAAGACAATGATGCCCCTCATTTTATTTTTTCAAAAAAGCATTTTGCAAGACAAATAAGGGTATTTACAAGATAAATAAAGGTCTTTTTAAGACAAACAAAGGGATTCAAAAGGAACAAAGGAGTTGACAAGAACATAGGGCAGAGCAATGGACGGGTTGGGCAATCCAAGGCCAAACGCATAGCCCGCCCATTAAATTTTAAATGGTAATGGGTTAGCCCATACCGTACCTCAACCCATATAAACCCGTGTAAATGAGCGGGCTAACCGGGTTTTGGGTAACCCATTTACATTTGACTTATTTATTTTTTTTGAAAAAAATACATAAGTATTAAGTATCCATCCAAATTCATCATTTCAATTTTTGAAATCTGAATCTTCAAAGCTCCATAATAACAATTCACACAAAACAACATAAATTTAGACAAGTACTATCATTATATAATCTTGATGTTCAAACTCAAACTTTGAAATTAAAATATTACAACCACAAGTTCATAGATTAACAAAATGGCATGCTTCCATTGAATCTGCATGCTTCAGTCTTCATCATCTTCAGATTCACTTAAAAAAATCTAGTATCCGACCCAGTACTAAAAGCTAATTTTGAAGATATTGTAGATACTAGTATACCCAACAAATCACGTGCCAACAAATTTAAAACTTGATACTTGGAAGCATTCACTCTCCACCATGTTAAAACATCAAATTTTTGATCACGAAAGCCAATCAATATAGTTTGAAGATATTCATGAAGTTCTAAAATCTTCTCTATATTTCATGTTGAGCCAATAGCAGCTCACAAGTTTAAATAGGCAGAGTCATAGAGAGAGAAAGTAAGTGAGATTGAGAGTTGATGGCCATTATAGTTATGAATTAGAGGTGGCTGAATACTCAAATAGGAAGGTATTCAGGTAATGCATTACGCGAAATGCGGAATGAGATGAGTAGTTAATTTAAAAAAAAAAAATTGCACTAAATGGGCGGGTATGGGCAACCCATAGTGTGCCCATAGCTGATGAGTATATATTTTATGATTAAATAGGTGTATATTTTATGAGATTTGATTGTAATTATTGATATTATATACCTATTTAATTATCTTTTATAAACGTTTCCATAATTGAGTGAAACTTGGGATCAAAGAATAAATCAACATAAAATCTACTCATATCCTATTTTTATTGTGTAGGAAATATTAGCTGATTTGGAATGAAGTAAAAAAGGCAATAAGAGGATATGCAATCAGTCAAATTCAGTGGTCTCATGCAAGAAAAATAGAAACAAAATCAATTGTGTGATCTGATGGAGTAAATTACAAGATATGAGATATCTTTGTAATAAGTAAAAGAGAATCAATGGCCCAAGATCTAAATTATTATAAATAAGGAAGCAGAGACAAGCAAAAGAAGACGGACAAGCAAAAGAAGACGGACAAGCAAAAGAAGACGGAGCAGATCAGGAGAGACACAGAACGAAGAAGCAAAGGAGTAGAGGCTGAGCGTTTCAATTCCCTTCATCATCTCCACGGAAGGACGGAAGGACTGTGGAGGCGACGGAGAAATTTTCTTTCTTCTCTCTTCTTCTTCTTTGAATCTGAATTTTAATTTTTTTCCTTTTGTTTTTATGGATTTGAATAAAGCCATGTGTGGCTAGTTTGTTTTTGCAACCTAGAGAATCTATGAACTTGTTTGGGTTTTAGAGATTATTCCCACTTTTTAGTTTTGTTTAATTTTATTTCAGTTTATTTAATCCTGTGTTCATTGTTATTGCTTATTGACTGATCACCATTGAGCATGTTTTGGGGATTTAGGGTTGGACTTGAAAGAGGGAATCCTAAATTGACCTTGGGATTAAATAATGTGGAATTAGGTTTAAATCTAATAGAGAAATTAGGTTTTAATCTAATTTGCGTCTAGGATAGACATATACCTAGAAGCTCCGCATAGTCAAATTAGAGTGAGCCCGATTTGAATTGCATCTTAATTAATTGTGTGAGACATTGCATAATTATTTGAGGTAGGTGTATAAGTGGACCGACAGGCACTTGTAAACATTAATACTCTAGATTAGCTGATTAAATTTAGTCAAAGTTAATTTAGTGGGGATAAAATCTAGGAAACAAATAAGGGATTAGTGACTCTAGGTTGCTCGTTTGATTATTGTGGTAGTTTTCTTATTTTTATTTTAGTTTTAATTTCTTTTCTCTTCATTAAATTTAATTTGATTTTCTCAACTTAAATGAAATTGTGAAATCAATGCTTAACTAAAGTTTGTGATACCAAGTCCTCGTGGGAATGATACTTTTCTTATCACTTTATTACTTGATACGGCCTGTGCACTTGCGGAGTTTTTTAGGCTTTAAATTTTACCCTATCAAGTTTTTGGCGCCGTTGCCGGGGACTTGTGTGCCACAACTTTCTTGGTTGAAATTGATTGAGCATTAGTAGTTTAAGTTTGAGTTTGTAAATATTTTATTTTATTTTTTTTTAAGAAATTTTTTTTTAAAAAAAATGGATTTCAATTGGCAATTAACTGGTCTTAATATTGAAAAGGAGATGAATTCTTTGTCTTCTACACAAGATGGATTGATTGCTACTTTAAAGTCTTTGAATGAATATTGGCAACGTAAAATGAGCATAAATGATGGTTGTATTCCATATGTTGATTCTTCTCAATATATTTGCATGTCTTGTGTTTATTGTGGAGGGAATCATTCATTTGAGCATTGTCCATATAGTACAACTAGTCATTTTGTAAGAGATGGTTTCACTAGGAACCAAGCTTGTTTTGATAACTCATTTTGTCCTAGTGAAGGTTTTGAGCAACAAAATTGTAGGGATCCACATGTTTATTATTCTCATGAAAATATTCTTCCTTATTACTCTTATCCGTATGTTGAAGAACACATCATTGAGTACAGGAAAAAATCTAATTTGGAAAAATTACTTGAGGAGTGTGGGGAAGCATTAGAGAAATCTAGTAGAGAGCAAAGGGATATTTTCGCTAGCATTAGAGAGCAAAGGGAGATTCTAGCTAGCATTAACTCAAGTGTTCAAGATATAAAGGTATATGCGAGTCAAACTTTTTCAACGCTTGAGACTATAAAGCAAAATAATTCCTTAATCGTGAGGACTACTTCTTATGCTAATAAAGATTATTGTGAGGAAGTTGAATGTATGGAATTACATGAGACTATGGACAATATAAAAAGTGATTGTAAGCTTAACAATGATTTAGATGAATATATTGAATGTTTAGAAGAGGTTCCGGCTGTGGAGCCTAAGGATTGTGATGTTTGTGATCTAATTGATGTAGATGTCCCAATTGTTGTTGTTCATGACCCTCCTCTTGAAGTGTTGACTCTTACTGATGAGAGTCAAGTTGATTTTATTGGATGCTCTAAATTCTTAGATGTGCCTATATTTATTTTCAAAGATATGCATTTTGTGCTTAATTTAAATTCAATGATTGCTTGTAATCCAAGATTGTCTATGATTAAGGAAATACAAGTAATTAACTTGAATGATCAATTTTTGTGTGAGATACCTTGTTGTGTGAAAAGGAATGAAGATAAGGTAATTATGGTGTTTGATACTTATGATTAGTGGTTTGTTTTGAGAAGTCTGGCTGAAGACTATAAATTTAGCGCTTCTTGGGAGGCAACCCATGGGTTTTGCTTGCTTATTTTATTATTGTTGTTGTTATTATTTTCTTGCTTTCTTTCTTTCAGTTTTATTCAGGTTTGAAGAAGTTCACTTCTCTTGTTGCTGCAAGGTCTTGCTTTAGCACTCCACATCAGAGTTAGAGGCCTAAACTAGGGGAGTACTAGTTCCTTTCCCTCTTTATTTTTTGCAACATTGAGGACAATGTTTGATTTAAGTGTGGGGGAGGGATAAAATTTCTTTGGTTATAATATGATTTCTTTGAATTATGCTTGTTCTTATGCAATTGAAAAGATTTTTGTTAATTTGAGATTTTTGCATTGTTGAGGATTGACCTTAATTTTGAGCTTTCCCCATCTTAGAGAATATTATCAAGTCAAAAATTAAAATAGAAAAAAAAAAGTTTTAACCAAGTCTCTAAGCCTTGAGTTTTTTTTGCAATCTTGAGATGGACTATGAGAATAAGGATTAGTTTGTAATGTGATCAACAAATTATTAGTTCAAGAATATTTTGCTATATGATTTCTTTAGAAAATTAGATGATGATCTGTGCTAACCAAGTAAAACTTTTGTGTAGGGAAATAACTCAAAAAAAAAAAAGAAGATTGAAGGGGTTGAAAAAAAAAACACATGCACACACGCACACAAACTCCAATGATTTCTCTAGACCTTACTTAGTAACCGGGGGCACTTCATCACCAATGTTGGCACTCGCGTCAAACAGTAAAGTCAAAGAGGGTTATGAGTTGGGCTAAAAGCCTCTTGAGGTGCCTGTTGGAGTAACTGAGTAACCGGTGCTGCATCACCCATGTGCAGGGTCGCGTCAAAAGGGGACCTACAACGGCTCAAGAATCAAAAAAAGAAAAAAGAAAAGAAAAAGAAAAGGAAAAAAAAAGAAGCAAAATGAGTTATTTCCTACCTGAGAAGTCTTAATAAATTAAATAAAAAGCTTGGTTTGTTGGGGGCATTTGAATTTTTCTGGAGAAATTGAGTAGCGTAATATTCTTTTACTAATCTTATGGTTGAACTTATTGCTTGCCGATCTTTTGATCATGGGACGTTAAGAGATTGTTACACTCTTTTGGCTTAGTGACTTATTTTTATAAGACATTAACTTAAATAAGATTTGATGATATGATCCAAGTGTGGTGGTTTATTGCTCTCTATTTAGGAATTTCATAAGCAATGTTTTTTTCAGATAATGAATTCTCTTTCTTTTGCTTGAGGACAAGCAAATGTTTAAGTGTGGGGGTGTTTGATGAGTATATATTTTATGATTAAATAGGTGTATATTTTATGAGATTTGATTGTAATTATTGATATTATATACCTATTTAATTATCTTTTATAAACGTTTCCATAATTGAGTGAAACTTGGGATCAAAGAATAAATCAACATAAAATCTACTCATATCCTATTTTTATTGTGTAGGAAATATTAGCTGATTTGGAATGAAGTAAAAAAGGCAATAAGAGGATATGCAATCAGTCAAATTCAGTGGTCTCATGCAAGAAAAATAGAAACAAAATCAATTGTGTGATCTGATGGAGTAAATTACAAGATATGAGATATCTTTGTAATAAGTAAAAGAGAATCAATGGCCCAAGATCTAAATTATTATAAATAAGGAAGCAGAGACAAGCAAAAGAAGACGGACAAGCAAAAGAAGACGGACAAGCAAAAGAAGACGGAGCAGATCAGGAGAGACACAGAACGAAGAAGCAAAGGAGTAGAGGCTGAGCGTTTCAATTCCCTTCATCATCTCCACGGAAGGACGGAAGGACTGTGGAGGCGACGGAGAAATTTTCTTTCTTCTCTCTTCTTCTTCTTTGAATCTGAATTTTAATTTTTTTCCTTTTGTTTTTATGGATTTGAATAAAGCCATGTGTGGCTAGTTTGTTTTTGCAACCTAGAGAATCTATGAACTTGTTTGGGTTTTAGAGATTATTCCCACTTTTTAGTTTTGTTTAATTTTATTTCAGTTTATTTAATCCTGTGTTCATTGTTATTGCTTATTGACTGATCACCATTGAGCATGTTTTGGGGATTTAGGGTTGGACTTGAAAGAGGGAATCCTAAATTGACCTTGGGATTAAATAATGTGGAATTAGGTTTAAATCTAATAGAGAAATTAGGTTTTAATCTAATTTGCGTCTAGGATAGACATATACCTAGAAGCTCCGCATAGTCAAATTAGAGTGAGCCCGATTTGAATTGCATCTTAATTAATTGTGTGAGACATTGCATAATTATTTGAGGTAGGTGTATAAGTGGACCGACAGGCACTTGTAAACATTAATACTCTAGATTAGCTGATTAAATTTAGTCAAAGTTAATTTAGTGGGGATAAAATCTAGGAAACAAATAAGGGATTAGTGACTCTAGGTTGCTCGTTTGATTATTGTGGTAGTTTTCTTATTTTTATTTTAGTTTTAATTTCTTTTCTCTTCATTAAATTTAATTTGATTTTCTCAACTTAAATGAAATTGTGAAATCAATGCTTAACTAAAGTTTGTGATACCAAGTCCTCGTGGGAACGATACTTTTCTTATCACTTTATTACTTGATACGGCCTGTGCACTTGCGGAGTTTTTTAGGCTTTAAATTTTGCCCTATCAATAGCCCACCCATTTAAATCTTAAATGGGTGGGTTCTAACCCAACCCATTATGAAGTCTTTTTGGGCGGGCTCAATATGGCTCAATTACGCTGGGTTTTGGGCGGGCTCATGGGTTATGGGTTTTATGCTCAGCCTTACAAGAATATTTTGACTATTTACAAAGTAAATAAGGGATTTTACAAGACAAATTTAGTTATTTTAAAAGACAAATAAAGGGATTCCAAAGAACCCACGAGTTAAAATATTTTAGTTATTTACAAGACAAATAAGGAAATACAGGAAAAATATAGGCATTTACAAGATAAATAGGCAATCACAAGACAACTAAAGTAAGGGCATCATTGTCTTTTCACCCTAAAACTTAATTTCATTTTGACCTAATGGGGTCTAATGGGGTGTAGTAAAAGATTTTTTTAGGGGTTGATTGGAATAAAGTCTCATCTATGGGGGTAGCCGAAATTTTCCCAAGTTTAAATGGCTAAATTTTTGGTCAGTTACATGTGGCAACCCCCATACATTTTAAAGTTTAAACAAACTATACCTCCTATACGTTGAGTGTTGCTAGAAGTGTTAAATTATTAAGGGAAAATCCTATTAAAAGACCGGTAAATTATCTAAATTAGAATTGAGGTCATCAAATTATAAATAAAATTACGTAGCATAATTAGAGGTTTTAAAATTTAATGAAATGTCCACAATGGCCCTGTGTAAACGAGAATGAGTGCATTGAAAATTCCAAGCATGGGGTCAATCTCAACTGCATCAACCATCTTGCTGGCTTTCAGAAGCCTCTTGGTGAGATTATCATACCAGGAACAACCTCATGGATGAAATCGATGCTTTTGATTGTTATACCAAATTTCTGAACTATGACATCAAGCCTCCTTGGTAAACACCCTCAGGCCCTGTGCATCTTGAAAATTGTTTGTTAGTTAGCGAACTAAAATAAAAATGTGTCCATGCTTAGATCAAATATGGTTCTGTCTGGTTTGTTTGTCCCTCTTGCATCTGGAGTTCTATGTCACGGTTTTAGACAAAGTCTTTCTAAAACCATGCCGGTCTTAGCTTGATCACACCCTTGATCTTGGCTAAGTCAGTCGAACCCTCACAAGTAGGTAAGGAGCACACACAAAGACAAGAGAACTTTTAGAGGGAGAATAAAAGTTTAAAAGAGAGAAGCTTTTGAAAGCAAATGACGTGTATTGCTTAGATGATAACAAATAAGGGTGACATCTCCAATTTATAAGCATCCACCTCCTTAATGGATGGCTACAATAAAAAAGATCCTACAATAGAGAATAACTCTTCAAAACCTTCTCTATAAATATCTAGATATTTATGCTTTATAAGAGAGTTTCTAGAGTTCTCTATACAATTCTAGTGTTATGTACAAATATCTACAATAATGTAAAATTCTCTAGAAACCTCCTTTGGAATGCCTTAAACCCAAAATATCTTGGTTCCCTACGATGGGTGACATCTAACTCTATGTTACAACTCAATAATCCATCATGGGTAACGTACACAGGTCGTTGGCTCGTGCCAATAAAGTTTGAGGTCAAACGTCTGAGTATAACAGAAGTTGTCGGCATCGAGAAAAAGCTGATGAGGACCAAATTCTTCAGAGAAGGAATCAAAGGCTTAAAGGACAGGGTCTCTACATTTTTTTTTTTTGGCTGAGATGTTTCTTTTAAAGCTTGCTGTTAGCATAGGTTATGTATTATTGAACAAAAAAAAAAGCATAGGTTATGTATTAAAGGATGAATTTAATTTGAATCTTTTGTCAGACAATATGAGCGATTTTTTGTTATCTAATTTGCAAGATAGAGCAATGGTTTTGCTTGTTTTTTAAACAATTAAAAAAAATATGGTTTTGTTTTCTAACAACTAAAGGGTATGGAGGTAATTTTATCCAAGTTATAAATCTTTAATTTTGTCATATAACCTTAGCTATAATTTGTTAAGTTTAATAGCCTTGATTAGAATTTGGATAAAAACTAATATGTTGATATTGGATCAGATAGCTCGCTCCTAAATATTTATGAATTAGAGAGAATAACAGATCACTGTGCACAAGACTGAAGGCTTTCACTAGAGGGAGTAGTATATGTGTATATTGAAGCTGAATAGTAAATGAAATTAGAATGTTATACCTTAGAGTTTACCCCTTATTTATAAAGTTTTATCTGTAGGTTTTGGTCTTGTGGACCCTATGTGCTCTATAGCTCAAGCATTGTACCGCTATATCTAGGTTGAGATCCTTGATTAGGATATTCCTTGATTATAAGTTAATTAGGATCTCTCTTTATTATAAACATATTTTGATATAGATTATCTTTTTTTGTTGGACCTCGTACGGATCCAAATCCGTAACAGATAATTTAATTGTCTTTTTTATAGGATCTTTCCAATTATTAAATGTGATAATAGTACATACATGATGACATTGTCGGGTTGATTTCCATGTCAGTCGGTGATAAATAAATACGATCATGAAGATATAATTTTGGCGGCCAATATTACGTTTTAAAAAAGAAAATTATAAAATAAGGAAAATAGGGAATTGACGATTTTTTAAATCATTTCCAAATATGATGGATTGACCGATTAAATATAAACAAAAATTTGAAATATTATAAAATAATTATTAATACAGTGGACAAAATGATTGATGTATTTAAAAACCGACCAATTTCTCAAGAAATAGTGAATTACAAATTTACAATATTTTGAGTATAACTTTATAGTACTTATATATTATTTATAGAGGGTTAAATTGTCATTTTAATATAATTGAGGCGTCCGTGAAGCTAGTATAATTCCTGTTCCCCCCCCCCCCCGGGCGAGTAACTAATGACTGTTCTCCCAAAACAACGCAAGATTTGAGGTTAGGGAAACTATTTTAAGGTGACTTTCATTTAGAGCTGAGAATCAGGGCTGGTTCGGCCTGACAGGGTCGACCCTACAAGGACTGAAATAAGGAAAACATCTATTTTTTAAAACCCGGCCCTATAGTATCAGGGTTAGGGCTGGCCCTACCGGGCCTGAAAATTATTATTCCAAATTTTAACTATTTTTTCTTCGATTTTTTTCAAAGAAATATAATTAATAAATTTCAATCATTAAAGTTCTAATCTATCAAATAAATTTTGTCAACGTTAATATCTAAACAATATAAATCATTCAACAAATAAACACATTCATTAATTTGTAATAAAAAAACAAATAAACACAAAAAATGTGTTTTTCCCTTTTTCTTTCAAAAATATTAAATAAAGGAATTGTTTTATGTATGCTTATGACAAAATGCTTTTCCCTCTCATAATTTTGTATGTATGCAGATTCCTTTGGTTCATACATGATTTTACTAATAGGTAAAAATAATTATACTTATTTTACATGGATTCTATTTATATTTTATTACTTATATAATATTGTAATACTAAAGTACGTCTTCATTTAATATGAAAACGTCCATTCTTTAAAATTTATAATAAACAATTATGTGTTTAATATAGAATAATAATAAACATAAAAAAGGGTTATAGTTAAAATTAAAAAAATCTAAGTAATTACAAATAAACACATTCATTAAGTGGAAGTCTAAGTCTAAGTCATCATTATTATTATTATTTAAAAAAAAAACTACAGTCAAACGGGCCTGCAGGGCCAATTTTAAATTTTTGGCCTATTTTTTAAGCCCGAGCCCTGCAGGGCCAGGCTTAAACAGGCCAACCCGATTTCCCGGCTCTACTTATGTTGTTAGTTCAAGCTTAAAAATATTTGTTAGACACGTAGACCTTATACTTATATTTAAAGTTTTCAAAGTCGCTAGTTTAAACAAACTACAAACTAGTGACGGTGAGGTAGACTCGTATCCTAAATTCGAATTGTATAAACTTGTAAGAGTTTACTTTTATCATTAAATAGATATTAATAGTATATAATTAAATAATTAAAATTTAAAAATAAAAATAATTTGATTTAAATATTTTTTAAAACCCAATAATTGAAATTAAATCAATTAACATTCATAATTTATCATATTTAACAAAGAAATTTCTATAAAATTTATATTTTAATCTGATGAGCATGATCAAATTAAAGAAATTAACATGAGTTTAAAAATGAATAAATACAGATTTGTAAGCTAAAAACCTAAAAACACTAAACTCAGAGAGTCAACTCTCCAATTTGACAACAATGTATATAATAGCTAAGTTGACGGTTGGATTTAATCTTAAATATCATACCTCAGTCCACTTATTATAGACTTAGTCCTAAATTAGTTAAGTAGTTCTTAAATTAAAGACTAAATTAGTAATAATCAAAATAATTTCAAGTGACTAACCTAAAAAAATTATATTTTTAATAAAAATAAAAAAAATTAAAATTTAAGCGATATTTTATATATAGAGTATACTTCCACTTTGGAATCCAGCCAGAGCAGACACTCCACAAGTCCAAGCAACATCAACCCCACTTTCTTTGGACTCATAACTTCCTCGACCTCTTTTGTAAACTGCTTACAGAGGCCGGGGAGGTCGGCGAGTTTCATGGCGGAGCAGCACTCTGACGGCGGAGGAATCTCCGGACCAGATGGTGTGACGGACTTTTCGCATATAGCCCTGATCTCGGAAAGAGCAGGTCCTTGAAAAAATTGTGCAGCGACACCATGAAAGTTGCATAACATGTTAATTCCAATCACCATAAACGCAGCCAAAGCCAAGAAGTGAGTGCTACCTCTCATTGCCATAATCACTTAACGTGTATGTATCAATAATTTGTCTCTCTTTGAAAACACACGCGAAGTTTTCTGTATGAGGTATGTATAGAAGGCTTGTTTTTGTTGGTGTCTTTTGAGTTTGTGAGCCCTTAAATAGAGAGGTTTGAGGATGGTGAGGAAGGGAAATAAATGGCAAAGATAATTTAAGTAAGGGAAAAACGCTTCTCATGTTGTAGGAGAAGTGTTTTCTCATGTTACATACATAAAATGGTGAGACTCACATATATATAATTAGCATTATATATATGTGTGGATGGCTCTCATTATTTCATGTGTGTGTAGAAACTTTTTTCTTCTCATGTAACATTAGAAGTTTAAATCTCTTTAAGTAATTGATTAATTATTGACTCGACAGATTTTATTTCTAGTTTAGTGTCCTTTGGTATTATTGGAATTAAGCACGTGAATTGAATTGAACGTTAGACTTGATTAGAATATCATCAAAATAGGATTGACGAACTCTCTCAAAAAAATTAATGTTCATGCTCAATATTTTACCTTTCTTTCGACTCCAACAAACGTCTACTAGATCACATATTTGACTCCCAAGCACTAGGGTTGAGATCCTCTCATTATTTTTCATGAGCCCATCTGGGCCGCTAAATAGAAAGATGAGAAAAATATCGTGACCAGATTAATTAGACGAATATGATTTAGATATTATCAGGGGTGATGAGAAAATGATGATAAGAGAACTCTAACCCCACACCCTCACCTCCTATTGGATCCCTTGGAGTTTGAAAAATGTGAAATTTGTGAAATGACAACAATTAAATTTAAATATATTTTAAATTCAAATAATTAAATTATATCTATCAACATCCATAATTCATTATACTTAAATAAATTTCTAAGAATAAATAGAATGCTTTAATAAAAATATATTTTATAAAATATAAAATCTCAACCATTAGAGAGGTGATCTTATAAATAAAGAAGCGGAGGAAAGGGGATAGTAAGAGAAATTGAGAGGCACCTTTCACATTATTTATGCCAACTCAATTGAAGGCTTTTTCCTTTTTGACCGAAATTGCATTCAATATGTTTTTCTATAAATTCAATTGAATGTTTGACTTCATGAGAATTTGATCAAAATACATTTATCAATTGTTTGAAAAAGTGAACAAGGATTTACTTTTAATTTAATCAGTTGGCTCACGGCTCACCTCTTTTAACTATTAGGTGCTAAGTGCTAGCTAAGAACTAAGATTGTTAAACTCATGAATTTAAATAAACTTGATGTTAACTCATATCGTAAACTCATAAGAGTTTACTTTTATTATTAAATATGTAATAATAGTGTATAATATATACTACCCCTGGTCTTAGTTATAGTAACACTTTTGTAATACAATTTGCACTACAAAAGTGTTCCTATAATTAGGACGGGAGGGAGTAATTAATATACAAAATATGACAACAATATGATTTATATATATTTTAAATTTAAATAACTGAAATTAGATCTATCAACATTTAAAATTTACCATATTTAATATATAAATTTCTATAAAACGCATATATAAAGCCATTGAGCATGGTTAAATAAAAAAAGTTAACAAGAGTTTAAGAGTGGGTTAATACGGTTATATAAGCTAGAAACGTAAAAACGGTAAATTCGGTTTATAAACTTGTAAGTTTAACCGAGTTTATAATAGCCACGAGTTTACCAATGACTCGACTCGATTTGGTAAACTAGAAAGGTAAAAACGATAGACTCGAAAAGTTAACTCGTAAGTTTGACAACAATGCTTATCTTAGACACCAAATTATACATGAAGGAGGGTTTGTATTCAATGTTCATCACAGGACTAAGTGCTCATTGCAAATTTAAGATTTTTAATTTGTAATTTTGAAAGTCATAAATTCATTTTTATAAAGAGTGATAGTTATAAAATTACCTTTATAATTAATTTTACATAGATTTAAATAAAAAGTTGTATAAAATATTAAATTAAGATTAAATTAAACCTCAACCATTCGAAATAAATCTTATCAGTAGATTGTGCTCATAAATATTTATAGATATATTATTATTATTACTATGATAACAAAAACAACTCACACTTAATTTAATGTCGTAAAATCATATAAAATAGGTTAATGGAAATACCCAATATAAAAATGGAAAAGAATGTCTCCATTGATTTCTTTTTCATTTTCCTCTCAATTAAATGTCTTCATTGTTAGATCAAGTTTGAATTGTCAAGATTTAATATTATATTAATATTTCTATATAGAATTAAATCTCAACCATTGAAACTTGATCTAATGGAGGAGACATTCAATGATACGAAGAATCAATGGAGACATTCATCTCCACTAAAAAAAGCATGCATTATATTCCCTCCGATCTGAATTATAAGATATATTTAACTAATTTTGGAATGATTAAAGATAGATGTTAAATTAATTTATTTTACTTATTTTTTTAAAATGCCCTTATATAAATTTTGCGCTCCAATTACCTTATTGATTTCACATAATTCCTCATTCATATCAATAGGGGTATTTTTAGAAGAAATTAACAAAAATTAAAATGTTGTGTAATAATTATAACCAAAACAAATTCCTAAATGTTATCCTATAATTAGGACCGGAAGGAGTATTAATTACCATGTGGCATTGTTAATTACTAGCATTAATCCATATTTATTTTCCTTCCACCACATGCATGTTTTTTTTTCCTGTGCAATACTTGCAATGCATAGTGTTTGGGGAGCTTTCAGTGGATTTCCCACTGATGATATTGATATATATCCAGGGCATGGCCATTTGGTGAAGTAAGGATCAAAATTTAATGAAAGCGAATATTCCTACTTGCCCAAGAATATTACTTTTTATTTTTATTTTTGTGACCGTCCAAAATATCAAAGGCAACCGCCACCACCCTGTAGAAGGAAGATACCCAACTCAAGATGCTTTCTTATTTTTTCCTATGAAGAATCCTAAAATAAGAGATATTTCCTTCGAGTCTTAATTATAAGAGTTAGTTGTCTTTTTTGAAGAGATTAAGGAAGCTAATTAAATTATTTTAGAGTATTTTTATTTTTTATTTTTTTCTTCAAACTAATTAGTTTAACTAATAAACTCTGATCCTATTTATAAGTCCTTTTTAACCAAAAAAATGGTTCTATTTATAAATCCCTTTTGACCAAATAAATGAGATTGTGACAATTTTACTCATATTAACTATATCAATGAAAATAGAGAGAGAATAAAAGGTTGAAGGTACCCAATCATAAATGAGGGTAAAGTTGAAAATTCACCTCATAATCATTGAGCTAACTATATCTTCTTGTATGTGTGATTTGATAAAAAAGAAACTTATAAATAGGACCAGACTAGTATAATCTAAGGATACATAACCTATGAAATGATTAAGTAATTTATTTAGCTTCCTTAATCTCTCCAAATAAAGTCAACTAACTCTTATAATTAGGACCGGAGGTAGTATTATTATGTTTCTTAGAAATAATTACTACTCCAAAAATTTTTAATATAAAATTGGGAAAAATTTTCAAATCTCAAAATTAAGACAATGTCAAAAGAGTTTTGAAGGAAATTTAAATATTAGAAAAGTCCAATTAACAGTTTCTTTTATAGAATTAACAGCTTCATCTATAGATTAAAAATTCTTTACGATTTTTTTTTTTTACATTTGAATTTTTTTTACATTTTTTTAGTCTTTAACACTGATTGTAATATTTTTGTATTGCAATTTGCACTATAAAAATAATCCTGATATTAGGACGGGTAAAATTTAGTTTGAAGATGAATTTAGGGTAGATGTTATATTAATAGCTGCTAGTATCTTCTAATTCTAATTTTCTTTCGAGGTTTCCAGTTTCGACCGTTCGACGCTCTCTTCTTCTGCCCAAATTTCCTGTCAACCCTAGCCAGGCACCATTTGCCGAGACCCCGCAGTGCGTCATCGTCGTCGACGACCTGAAGTCTTGGTTTCAGATCAACGGTAACAAGTAAGAACAATGTGAAGGAAGCTTTTGTGTGTATGGAATTTGGTTTTGTTTGATTGTTTGTGCACAATATATCGAACTCTATGATCTCGGTGTTTTGATTTTTTTCTACTGGTTTCGCTAAAAATCTTATAAGCTTGTTGCAGTGAGTGCCCCAATATTAAGTTTACATGCTTCTGTTTTGGCAAGACATTTCTAAGAAGTTAAGGCTACGTCTGATAGGAGGGAATGAGAGTTAAAGAGAAGATCAAGTGAAAAGGAAGGTTATTCATTTCTAGGAGCTTACGAAACACCTGTTCATTGTTGTGACACTTTCATAGGAATCAAGTTTATTCATTGCGAAACCTTGTTCATAATTGATGGGGAAATTGATGAACCTTAAGATTAACCTGTTTATTTGGCATTTTTATCCTTCATTGGGCTTGAGTACCGTTTTGGTAGTGGAAAATGAAGTGACTGTGCCTAACTTCCTTTTACGAATTCTCACTTTTCCAAACGCTCTGTTTTTGCAGGGGATTTCAGTTAACTCTTGTATATTTTGGTTCTGAGCCGTATTAATGGCTGATAATTCGGGAAATGAATCTGGAGGTTCTTCGAACACAAAAGAAGCTGAGAAACCTCAGATTCAACCCATAATATTGCCCTCAGTTGAGCAAATTCGTGGTCAAGACATTTATAACAATTGTGCGGTGCGTAGTGTCTTTAGTGGAGTCATGGGTATGACTGTAGCAACCTCACTCTTCAATTTTTTTGATTTCAAAACATATTTTTACCTCTATATACATTGAATTCTTCTGCTCCAGATGTGATTTAATCAACATTCATCTTCACCCTAGACATAGAAAGTTATTGTAATATCTCTATTTATTTTATATTTAATGTGATGTTTTTAGGAGGTGGACTTGGCTTTTTCATGGGTTTGTTTATTGGATCCCTGGACACCAATGTGTTGCAGGATGAAATGACTGGGAGGCAACAACTAATATATCAAGCGAAGCAGATGGGACGAAGGAGCTGGAGTTCAGCCAAAGCATTTGCTGTCATGGGTTTCATATTCTCGGCAGCTGAATGTGTTGTTGAGAAGGTGCGCCTCTGATGAAGTTTAGGAGTGAACGTTTTTATTGGATTAAACTTGTCAGATTCCTTTTTCTTTCTTTCCTTTTTTTTAATAATACATTTTCAGGCACGAGCTAAACATGACACAACAAATACTGTTGTTGCCGGATGTGTTACTGGAGGTGCAATATCAGCAAAAGGTAACTCCTTCCAAATTCCAATTGTACTTGCTTTTATAGTTTTCACTTTCATGCTTATATTTTCCATATGTGCTGGCTAACGGAATAATCTTACTTTTTTCGGCCAGAAACCAAGTAATAAAAACATCCAGGACATATTAGAGCAGATGGGAGCTTAGGGATTAGAGGGATAGTTACTTGAAATTCTGGAAAATTGAAAAGTTGTTTAATTGAAAAAACAAATTTAGTTGTATTCTAGGCGGTAAAATAGTTAATAGTCTAGTTCTACACTTTTTCAGGTGTTTTGTAGTTCTAAGCAAGTCTAACTTCCAAAACTCGTAATGGATTTCAAAATGGCTTCAACAATTCAGGATGTAAGTATAAAACTAGATATGCTAAAGGATCTAAAATTATATACTAAAAGAAATAGGGAGCATATTAGCTGGACAATTCGTCAATGGTGGTGACTTCTGAAGCCCTTCAAGTATTGGCATTTATAGGAAGAAACAAAGCTATTCAGTCCTGTCTAAGAGCACTGAAGTACCATGAAACCGATTGCTCAAAAGCCAAGCCAAGTACAGGAAATTGGTTCAAACAGAAGAAATTTTGAAAACAAACTGCAAGAAAATAAAGGATAGACAAGCAGAAAGCGAAATAGAGTTCTAGCAATATGCAAAGTTAGGTTTCTTCCAATCCTTTGCCAAAATTTTCTCACCATCTAATGCTATCAGACCTCTTGGGCCATCTCTAAGAGACTGCCTTCTCTCTCATCCACCTCTGTCAGTATACTCGTTATTTACCAGAGTTAGTTTCCCTGGTCATTTTCTGTGTTTACCTGCTTCCACGTATCCAGCCTTGTTCCTTTACCATGCACCTTGAAGTCATAAAGCTTTCATTTGCTACTCCTGATCAGGCACATCCTAAGAACTGATTGAGTTGCAAGCAGTTTCAGTGGTGTCCATTGTAGTAGTCCACTACTCCACTGTACATATTGTTACCTGGTAATGGGTGTGAAACACTGAAACAAATGTATTTATTATGTAAATTCACTAACAACCTGTAAAGGCAACTCATGCAGCCATAGTGGGGCAAACTCATCTTAAAATGGAAAAACATAGTATGACCATTAACAAATGCCCCCAGTGAAAACTAGTTGTTGAAAACCAAGAATGACAAATCCTTTACAGTTGATGGTCAATGCTCAATATTGGAACATCTTACCAAAAAAAAAAAACAAAAATAAATAAATAAAACCTCAACAGCACAAAATTTAGCAATAAAAAATGAACTGTAAAAATAGCAGTTACTTTTTGTCTTTTATCACTAGTTTACGATTGTTCTGTATTTCTATATTTTAGCTTTACGTTATAGGAAAGGGATTAATGCAAATTTTGAACTATTTTCTACAATTTAACACTGCTTCACCTTTTTATAGGATAATTTGTAGCATTTGTTTTGGGATCTTCTAGGCTGCAGTAAGGGTTTAAATGGCCCAAATATGTGGGGAAAGAAAAACTTGCTAAGCTTTCATAAACATGACAGCTACATGCAAATTTAAAGAATTTGGAGTTTGACCGCCAAGTTTGCAAATGCCTCAACATTAACTCTATACTTGTAAAATGTTTAAGATTTAACTCTAGATTATGCTGGTGATGGAGTGAATCTTTTGCTTATATTTCAGAAAGTTGTTTCGTATTTTTTCATTTTCTATTTGTTTTTTATCCAAGTGTAATTGCCATTGCGGCTGGAGTAATAGTGTAGTAGAGGTTGTAAAGGGGAAAAATCATCAAAGAGAAAGATAAATAAATGAAGCAAAAGGAAACAAATCCAAGGTGAAACTTATTCAACAAACCAGGAGGTGAAATCTATAGATGCACAAATTATATTATTCTGTTCTGCCTTTTTCTCAATCTTACCAGTTACCATTCTTGTATTGTTTGGCTCTTAGGTGGTCCTAAAGCGGCATGCATGGGTTGTGCTGGTTTTGCAGCATTCTCAGTTTTGATAGAGAAGTTTTTAGAGGGCCATGATTAAGTTAATTGACTTCAGACAAGTTTGTTTGATTCATCATCTTGGTTGAATGGATTGAATTCTTGGTGAGGGATCTTTTGCCCGTCAATGAAAGGATTGAAGGGACATGCAAGGATCTTTTCTCCACACTCATAATTTATTGTATACCATGATGTCTCTATGGAAAACTCTGATCTAAATGGTACACATTGGCAATACTTCCCTTGAGGTTTCCCTGAATGTCTTTTTTTGAGAAACCTATTTTGCAATGCTTGGTACAAGTTTTTGAAGCAGGGGTTATGAGGAAATTTAATTTTTGGCGGGAGTTAAGACATTTGATTATTATGTTTGTGACATTTTGTAGTAATTATGTAACAATATTTTTTTCCCCCTGTTCTTGACAATCTTTAAAATCAATGTCAGGCATTGCCTTATAAAGGAATGCATAAAACTTCCTATTCCTTTTTTTTTTTTTTTCCTGGATACATCATAAAGCTTCCCTTATAATCGTTATTTTGAATTGATTCTCCTTCTATTTAAAGGTGTTCTTGCACCTTTTTAATTTTAGATCCATATTGTAATACCTTCAGTCATAGTTATAGTCAGAAAATTGCCAACTTGGCCATTGAAGTGGTAAGGTCAATAACCACCGAGGACAGCAGTGCAGTGGCACAGCTGGTGGTATTGAGATGTCTTATATCTCCCCTCAGGTCCCGTGTTCGAATCCCCCCTCCCCTCACCTTGTACCCAAAAAAAAAAAAGTGGTAAGGTCAATATTTAAACCTGGATAAATTGAATTCTTGATTTTAATGGTGTGACTTGTGTTCCAAAATCGTTCGGTTGTCCAGTGGTTAAATTTAATGATTATGGTACTCATTAGTTATTGTAATAATCTTAAACGTAGGATTTGGTTTATAGAGTAAATCATGCTATAAACATCTACATTAAAAACCACATCTTACATTTAGGACTAGAGGTAGTGTTATTTATGATACAGTGAAGTCTATTGTAATTTGTAAATGTTCAAAAAAAAAGTCTATTGTAAAAAAATATTTTCCAAAATAAGGGATTGAATATATCTCTTGATCTTGAAATTATTATTGTATTTTAATATGCATATTAAAGATGTGGACAATGAATGGATAAGCTAAATGCTTCTTCGGGAATCAATAGGATCAATTAAAAAAGTTCTTTTTATGGGAAAAAACTCCTCATATATTTATTTTATACAGCACAAAATAAAATAATTTAATTCAAACAAATGCCCTCTTGTCTTTAATATAAAACATATTAAAGAAGTTAATCTTAGTCTTAAATATAAGATTTTTTTTAAAAAAAATATTTGTCATTCTTTTTTCTAACTTAGCCCTATTATGCCCCTTCAACAATAATCAAGAAGAAGAACGAATAAGGGAGATTAAGGAAGATATGAGGGTGTTTTAGAAAGTATATGTTATATTAACTAACTTAACAAATTTCTTTTTTCTATAAATTGTACACTCCTTGTCTTTGGGTTTAACTAATAAAGGGGTCGGATACTTTCACCAAAGGGAGAGGGTTCGATCTTGGAGTTGGTCAAGGCGTTGAGGGAGACAACCTAGCTCCTCGGTGCCTAGATAAACGCTTAAGGGTAACAGACGGTTCGCCCTGTCCAACATTTGTATCACCTAGGAGGAAGGAATATTTTGTCCTGCCTTTAAATCACAGGTACACCTAACCCATTTTCCAAAATTTTATACCCAAAAAAAAACAAAAAATTCGTACAAATCAAATTTTGATAAATAGAGGAGCAGCACATATTAAGTTGTTCAAAATTTAAAAGTACACTTCCATGGTCTAGTCCCTTACTCATCTTTTCAAGCTTTAGCCTCTTCAGAGCTAGAAGAGGCCTCACAAATGAAAACCTTTGTCCTTTCAACTGTAATAATGAGGAAAGTGTGATTCATGTAATCAGGGATTGCGAGAGAGCAAAAAACTTGTGGAAGTAAATTTTGACATCTAACTACTTTTCTCAGTTTTTCGTAGGTATGGCTTAACTGGAACACCAATCACAATCCTGAAAAGGGCCGATTTCAAAATTTTTCTTGGCAATGAACCTTTGCTTTGGCGTGCTGGATCCTTTGGACAACCGGATGCAAATTTCTTTTCCAAGGCGAAAACACAGATACCAGGGAGATGCTTCACACTTGTAATTATCTGCTCATGGAATGTGCAACTAATCAAACCCTAACCCACCAAATTTTTCAACTTGGTAGGAATGAGGAACGGTCTTGGACCCACCCTCCTACAAACACAGTCCGTATTGGTGTTGTAGGAATTACTTAGTGTAAGGGCATATGTGTAATTGTTCCCTAGTGCCTGTATATGTACATTCAATATAGGCATATTGAATGTAATTTTTTCAACGTATGAGAATTAATAATACTTTGGGCCCTGCTGGTTTCATCATGGTACCAGAGCCATCTCTTCAAGATTCCCTCATTTGATTTTCAAGAAAATAGGGCCTTAACCCAAGAAAATCCCAAAGGCCCAGCAAAGCAAAGACCACGACCCAGATCAAATTATCTTGCAATCTCGGTGTGAAAAGCAACGACCCGAATGACTCCAAATGGATACCCCGTTCTGTCGATTTGCAGCACATCGGTGTATCATGAGTTTTCATCTTCTACCGTAACCCGTTCTATCGACTTGCGGCACATTGGTATATCACGAGTTCTCGTCTTCTACATTCTCTCTCGGTGACTTGCGTCAGGCCACCATGACGATTTCCTCTCGTTTGTTGCTGATTGAGGATTGCGTCCTGTTTCTGGCTCTAGTTTGAAGATCCGTTGTTGTGAGGCTGTGATCTGCTGTCCCATTCTCCTCAGACACACTTGGATTGTCGCTGAAGATTTATTCGCCGTCCAAGATTGGTGGTTCTTGAGATATTTCATCTCTGATTCTGGTTTGATTCTTGAGGAATACCATCGACTGTCGCTGAAATCAATTTCGCCGTCGATTTCTTTTTCGATTCTGATTTGTCTAATTTGGCTGTGCACTTGTTTAATTGATTGTTATAGCGTCTTTTCACTCTTGTTGGCCATTCTATCTTCTTCATTAACTGATTTCTAGGTGTTTGGATATATCTTGTTTGGGTTTTCCTCATGGGAGAAGAGACTTCAGAGCGTATTGATTTTCAACATCCGCTCTACCTACATCCTAGTGACACTCTGTCAGTGACATTGGTCTCTCAGGTTCTTGTTGGGTCAGAAAATTATACCGTTTGGAGTAGGGCTATGAAATTGGCTCTACATGGCAAGAACAAACTCGGTTTCATTGATGGAACCTGTCGTCGTAATGATCAGTCAGCCAGCCACCGGAATCAGTGGGACAGATGCAATAGTGTTGTTCTATCATGGCTTATTAATTCTGTGGACAAGGATATTGCCAGTGGATTGGTATTTTCTCAGAGTGCTTCCCTTGTATGGACTGATTTAAAAGAAAGATTCGATGTTGTTGATGGTGCTAAGACTTTTTCCCTATATCGGTCAATTAATTCACTCACACAAGGGACTTTTAGTGTCTCTGGCTATTATACCAAGCTCAAGGAACTTTGGGATGAGCATGCTTCTATAGTGCCTATCCCTAATTGTCAGTGTGATTCTTGAAAGGATTATTCTAAAGTTGTTCAGGAACAACGGTTGTTCCAATTCCTTATGGGCTTGAATGAGCAATTTCATCAAGTCCGCAGCCAAATATTGCTAATGAATCCGCTTCCTTCATCTAATCAAGCTTATTCAATGGTTATTCAGGAAGAAACTCAGCGAACTCTTTCTTATGGGGTTCAAGGAACTCAATCAGATGGAGCAATCATGATCTCCAATACCACACGAGGAGGTCGTGGTCGTGGTAGTGCTAGTGGTAGGGGACGAGGTAAAGGTCATTCCCCAGCCACATGTAGCCATTGTGGAAAAAGGGGTCATCTAAAGGAAACATGTTACCAGTTGGTTGGTTATCCATCAAGTTTTCGACCCCTTCAATTCAATAAGCAACATGAAGATCAAGCAAATCCCACCATTACCAAATCAGCTGCTAAGGTGGGAGGAGAACAAGATGCTCGTGGCACTTTCTTCACTCCAACACAGTACCAGCAAATTTTGGAGATGCTTAAACGGGATTCTAACCCAAATGAAGCTGTTGTGAGTGTTCAAGCAGCCACTCCAGGTTTGCTTCTTAACCCTAAGTCTGAATGGATTTTAGATTCTGGTGCAAGCTACCATATTGTTAGTAGGTTGACATATTTAGACAAATGTAAACCATATTTAGGTGCACCAAAATGGGTAAAAGTTCCTAGTGGTGAGCGTATTCGTATAACTCATATCGGTGAGGTTAAAATCACTAATTCTATCTACTTGCAAAATGTTTTGTATGCCAAAGAATTTTGTTATAATCTGATTTCAATAGCTAAACTTGCTATAGACAATTTGTATGTATCTTCCTTTTTCCCTAATGTGTGTGTGATACAAGAAATGTCCAATGGGATGATCAAAGGGATTGGTAAACTCACTAGAGGACTGTATCTTCTACAAATGGAAAATAAACCAGAATATGTCAATACTACTGCTAGACATAGCTCTGTAGATACTAGGAAAGATTATCTTTGGCATTACAGACTTGGTCATGCTCCTATGAATGTTTTGAAACATTTGAATCTTCCTTTGAGAATTAGTGATTGTACTTTTAATGATGATAAATGTGAAATCTGTATTCAAGGAAAACAATCTCGGTTGTCTTTTCATTCAAGCACCTCGAAATCTCACTATTGTTTTCAATTATTGCATGTGGATGTGTGGAGGCCCTATAGAACCCCCCACACACCAAGGATATAGATATTTCCTCACATTAGTAGATGATTTTTCTCGTTCTACATGGGTCTTCTTGATGCATTATAAATCAGATGTTCCTAAATTGCTGAAAACATTCATTTCCTATGTTGATAATCATTTTTCTATTACAATCAAGACCTTGAGAACTGATAATGGCAATGAGTTTGTGAACCATGAGGTAAGACAATATCTTGATCAAAAGGGTATTATTCATCAAACTTCTTGTCCTTTTACTCCTGAACAAAATGGAGTTGTTGAACGAAAACATAGACATCTCTTAAATGTTGCTAGAAGTATCATGTTTCAATCTAATTTGCCAGTTAAGTTTTGGGGAGAAGGCATTAGAGCTGCCGCATATTTGATTAATAGAACTCCCTCTAAAGTTCTTGACTATCTTACGCCTTATGACTTATTATATAATGAATCTCCAATTGTGAATCACTTAAAGGTGTTTGGATGCCTAGCATTTGCTACTAATTTGAATTGCAGTGACAAGTTTCAGCCAAGGGCTGAAGCCTGTGTTTTCCTTGGATACCCAACGACACAAAAGGGTTATATCTTATATAGCATTAAAACTAAATCCTTGATTATTACTAGGCATGCTGTATTTGTTGAAGATAAATTTCCCTTTTGTGATGTCCATGGTATGAATCAAGGGGGAGTCCTTAATAAAAACATTGTAGATCCTTTCATTATTAGTTATAACATGGATTCTTTTGAGCCTGTCCAGCAAAACGAATATGTGCCGAATAATTCAGTACCTGTTCAAAATGATCCCATCCCATCTACTTCTTTGAATAATAGGCCTATTCGAAGTAGACAGCCTCCTACATGGACTAAAGACTATGAGTGTGAACATTTGCCTTCTAACAGCAATCAACCTCACTCTGGTCTTGAAAATGACCTACAAAATGATGCTGCCTTGTTTTCTTTTGTTGCTCTTGATGATTTGTCTGATTCATATAAGTGTTTTCTGTTTGGTATTGATAAAGAAATTGAACCAGAAACTTATGAACAAGCATCAAATGATCCTAGGTGGGTGGAAGCGATGAATAATGAGATTAATGCTTTAGAAGCTAATAAGACATGGACCATAGTTAACTTACCAAAAGGAAAGAAAGCTATAGGATGCAAGTGGGTCTTTAAGGCTAAGTATAAGGCAGATGGGTCTTTAGATAAATTCAAGGCAAGATTAGTTGCTAAAGGTTATAATCAAAAGGAAGGAATATATTTTTATGAAACATTCTCTCCCGTGGTAAAAATAGTGACTATTAGGACTGTTTTGAAACTTGCTGCTATACATAAATGGCCTATTCATCAAATGGATGTCGACAATGCCTTTTTGCAAGCTGATTTACATGAGGATGTCTATATGACTGTACCTCAAGGCTTTACTAAAGGTAACGGCCGCAATCAGGTTTGTAAACTTAGAAAATCGTTATATGGCTTGAAGCAAGCTTCAAGACAATGGAATGAAAAATTGACTCAATCTTTGATAAAAGGCGGTTTTCAACAAAGCAAGCATGACTATGCATTTTTTTTCAAAAACAAAATGGTACTGAATTGGTACTTGTACTTGCTTATGTGGATGATCTAATGATTACAGGAAGTAGTTTGAAAGCTATCAATGAGGTAAGAGCTTTTCTTCATAGCCAATTTAAAATCAAAGATTTGGGTACTTTGAAATACTTTCTTGGTTTGGAAGTTTTAAGATCCAAGCATGGCATACTTCTTAATCAACGTAAGTATGCGACAGAATTGATTGATCAAACAGGTCTAGATGAATCAGAGGTTGTGATGACGCCTATGGAGCCTAACCTCAAGCTGACCGCTGCGCCAATAGAGAAGGATCCCCTTGTTGATGATGCTGGGATGTATAGAAGGCTTGTTGGTAAGTTGCTTTACTTGACATTGACTAGACCTGATATTTCTTTTACTGTGCAGACGTTGAGTCAATTCATGCAAGAGCCCAAAGAGTCACATTTGAAGGCTGCATTGAGGTTGGTGAAATACTTAAAGGACTCTCGAGGTCGAGGAGTCTACATTTCATCCGAAAGCACCTTGAAGGTGGAGTGTTTCTGTGATTCAGATCATGGTGCTTGTGCTGATACACGACGCTCGGTCACAGGCTTTCTTGTGAAGATGGGAGGCAGTTTAATATGTTGGAAATCAAAGAAGCAAACCACCGTTTCCATATCTTCAGCTGAAGCCGAGTATAGAACATTGCGAATGGCGACAGCGGAGCTGACTTGGATTACCGGGTTGCTTAAAGAGTTGCATGTCCCAGATGTTGAGCCAATAAAGGTGCATTGCGATAGCAGATCAGCCATTCATATAGCAACCAACCCAGTTTTCCATGAACGTACGAAACACATTGAAATCGATTGCCACTTTGTTCGGGAAAAATTGGTAGCTGGTATGATTGTTTTTGAGCATGTACGTTCTGAAGAACAAATTGCAGATGTTTTAACAAAAGCCTTAGGAGGGCCGCAACATACTTACATTCTTGGTAAGTTGGGCACTTGTGAGTATAGAGTTCCCAACTTGAGGGGGAGTGTAGGAATTACTTAGTGTAGGGGCATATGTGTAATTGTTCCCTAGTGCCTGTATATGTACATTCAATATAGGCATATTGAATGTAATTTTTTCAACGTATGAGAATTAATAATACTTTGGGCCCTACTGGTTTCATCAGGTGTGGACGGCTCTATGCGTTCCCAGCATCAAGAAGCTTGCGGAGGAGTGATAAGGAACTCTCATGGTCATTGGTTGATGGGATTTCCCAAGTCCCTTGGCTTCCATACAGTGGTTGAAGCTGAAATATATGCTATCATGTTGAGTTTAAAGATTGGCCGGTAGATGGGCTTTCAAAAAATCGTTCTATACTCGGACTCTTTGGATGCTGTTAACATCCTTATGAGGGACTCTCATATGGACCACCCACTGAAAGACATTATTTGGGAGACAAGGGATCTTCTTTTCAAGGATTGGGACGTGGAGCTTCACTATACTCCGAAAGACAACATATCATGTGCCAACTATATGGCCAAGCAGGGTCATGACGCTCTCGTTGATGCTGACGTGATTCTTGTTCAATCAGTTCCTAGGGGATGTCTGGATACTTTTTTGAGGGACCAAGTGGTCTGCCTTTGTTAGTTTCCTTCTTAGTTTGATGTATTAGGGCTAGACTTCCATGGTCTAGTCTCTTCCTCATCTTCTCAAACTTTAGCTTGCCTGTATTTCTCAAACAAAAAATAAAAAATAAAAATAAAAGTACATGTTAATTTGTACTTTTTTTTAAAATTCTAAATTTAAATTATTAAATTTAAGGGAAAAGACAAAAAATACCACTTAAATTTCAACATTTGAAATAAGTGACTTCCTATTAAAATGAGTTGTCAATTGCTATACTTTTATAATTAATTTCTATACTATTATTAAGGACAAGACTGATTTAGAATTTTGAAGTTCAAATATTTTTTTTTTTTTTGTCTTTCTCCCTAAATATAAACTAATGACTTTTACCTTAAAGTGGACAGCTGAATTCATTTCTGCGGGGTTCATTCCCTATCTACATTGTTCAATCATATAATGACTCACTCTGAACAAAATAAACTACAACGTCTTAGTTTAAAATGAAGCTAAATTATAAGGATATCCAAATTATTAATTTTTTAGAATTTGGAGGGTAGACATGGCGCTTGAAGAGTAGTGGGGTTCTAACCCAGAATTTCGTGCCACAGATGACAAATCTTGTGCTACTTATCACTCTGGTCTTATTTATAAGTTTTTTTTTTGACTAAATCATACATACCAAGGAGAGAAAGTTAGCTCAATAATTATGAGGTGAATTTTCAACTTTACTCTCATTCATGATTGAATACTTTTAACTCTTTCTCCTCTCTATTTTCGTTGGTACAATTAACATGAGTAAAATTGTCATAATCTTATTTATTTAGTTAAAGGAGACTTATACTTCCTCCGGTCCTAATTATAAGACATAGTTGACTTTTTTGAAAAAATTAAGGAAGCTAATTAAATTACTTTAGACTATTTTTATTTTTATTTTTTTCTTCAAACTAATTAGTTTAACTAATAAACTAATATATAATTTAAAAATACACAACTTATGAAATGATTAAGTAACTTATTTAACTTCTTTAATATCTTCAAAAAAAAATCAACTATGTTTTATAATTAGAACCGGAGGTAATAAATAACATCAGATTTTTTTAGTCAAAAGAGGACTTATAAGTACAACTAGAATGGTATACTTTTAGGATTGTGTTTGATACCAAAGAAATGGAGGGAATAGCCGAATAGACTCCTAAAAGCATTTTAAAGTATTTCAAAAAAAACTTCACAATCGCTCCAAGCTTCTAGCCGCCGGTTCCGTCATTTTTTCCCTCGCTCTCACCAACTCACGTTCGTCGTCGTGGTTGAAGACGTATTCTGGAAATAACATCCTGCTCAGTTTAATTCCTCCGGTTAAGTTTAGAATCACAAAGGGCTCTGATTCAAATGAAAGGTTCTTATGAGATTGATAGAGTCTTACACTAGTCCCATGAAACACAATCCTCGGAATCCCGAACTTGAGTGCAGAATCTGTCCCCCACTTGAAACACACGTCGGCGATGAGGGGAACTAAATGGTTAAGTAGCAGAAAGTGGTTAATGGTGTGACGGAGGATAGTGGAGCTCCCATCTCCGTCTGGACATACATTAAATTGATAATTTTCAAAATATTTGCTGGCGAGTAATACCACTTCCATCGAGTTGAGATTGCTGCTGGTTAATGATGTTTTGACCTGTGAATAAGGTATTGTTAATCCAATTTCATCTAGAATTGAGAGCAATCACAGAGAAACTCAAACCCATGAGAGCAATTTCAAGTTTGTTGCCGTACCTGAAGCGATTACCTTGTTCGTCCTGTCTTACATCTCTTGCATCCACACTTAGTTCGCCAGTAAATTCTTCGTCACTGCTCAATGATTTCACCAATTTTTGCTACAAACGAGACCTTCCCAGAGCCATGCGAGCCTTGGAAGCCATGGAAAGGCACAAGGTGTGGGCAGATGCCATCACTTATTCTGAGCTTGTTAAGTGTTGCTTGGCTCGGGGGGCTATCAGTGAAGGTAAGCGCGTTCATAAGCACATTTTCTCTAATGGTTATGAGCCGAAGACGTTCTTAATCAATACCATGCTCAACATGTATGTGAAATTCAGTCTCTTGGAAGAAGCACAGGTACTGTTCGAAAAAATGCCTGAAAGAAATGTTGTTTCATGGACAACAATGATATCTGCTTACTCTAATTCTAAGCTCAATACAAGGGCCTTGAATTTTTTTGTACTTATGATTAGAGAAGGTGTCATGCCTAACATGTTCACGTTTTCTTCTGTGTTGAGATCTTGTGAGAGGCTATCTGATGTCAAACAACTTCATTCTTGCATAATAAAAATAGGATTGGAGTCTGATGTGTTTGTCCGGAGCGCTCTTATTGATATCTACTCGAAATTGGGTGAGCTGCAAGAGGCATTAAATGTTTTTAATGAGATGGTGACTGCAGACTCTGTTGTTTGGAACTCCATCATTGGGGCTTTTGCTCAGCACAGTGATGGAGATGAAGCATTATACCTTTATAAGAGCATGAGAAGAGCAGGTTTTCTTTCTGATCAGTCATCGCTGACGAGTGCTTTGAGAGCATGTACTAGTTTGGCAATGTTAGAATTAGGACAGCAGGTCCATGTTCATGTGGTGAAGTTTGACCGGGATCTGATCCTCAACAATGCCCTTTTGGATATGTACTGCAAGTGCGGTGGTTTGGAAGATGCTAAGTCAATTTTTAATCGGATGATTGAGAAGGATGTAATTTCTTGGAGTACCATGATTGCTGGGTTAGCCCAAAATGGTTGTAGCATAGAGGCACTTAATTTATTTCACCACATGAAAACCTCTGGTCCAAAACCAAACTATATCACACTTGTTGGGGTTCTGTTTGCATGTAGTCATGCAGGGCTTGTAAATGAAGGTTTGTACTACTTTCATTCTATGAAGGACCTTTATGGGATTGATCCTGGAAGAGAGCATTATGGTTGCATGCTTGATCTTCTTGGAAGAGCTGGGAAACTTGATGATGCGGTTAAGTTAATCAATGAAATGAATTGCAAGCTAGATGTTGTGATGTGGAGAACTTTGCTTGATGCGTGCAGGGTCCATCAGAATGTGGATTTAGCCACATTGGCAGCCAAAGAAATACTAAAGATGGATCCACAAGATACAGGAGCCTATGTTCTTTTATCTAATATCTATGCAAATTCAAAAAGGTGGGATGATGTTGCGAAAGTTAGGAGGAATATGAGAAGAAGAGGCGTGAGGAAAGAACCTGGATGTAGCTGGATTGATGTCAATAAGCAGATTCATGCTTTTACTTTGGGAGGGAAATCGCACCCTCAGATAAACGAGATCAACAGACAGTTGAATGAGCTTATTTCTCGACTTATTAGTGTTGGCTATGTTCCTGACGCAAATTTTGTCTTGCAAGATCTTGAAGAGGAACAGGGAGAAAATTCCCTTCGATACCACAGTGAGAAATTGGCAATTGTCTTTGGTATCATGAACTATCCCAGGGAGAAAACTATTAGAATAGGGAAGAACCTAAGGATATGTGGAGATTGCCATTTATTTGCAAAACTTGTTGCGAAGTTAGAGCAGCGGCATATTGTAATAAGAGATCCTATACGTTACCATCATTTTCAAGATGGGTTCTGCTCTTGTAATGATTATTGGTAGTACAAGAGGTGTGCTAGTCTATACTATGAGAGATACACGAGAAAGAATATCCAACCACCTATGGGGCCTTGTACCTAATGAACAATCAGCTCTTGTTGAAGTGAAGCCTTTAGAAGTGGCTTTTGTGCTCATGAATGTATTTGATAGGTTGAGTAGGCTTCTTCTGAAATTCTATACCATTTTTTTGGAGCTTTTTTTCATGTTACAATGGTTCATTTCTGATTTTGGCTATCAGTCGAATTCTTTGATTTTCCAATCATCGATTTTTGTCTATACAGTTCCATTATTGGAAATAAATAACAGCAGGGTGAGATATTGTCTAAAAATTTTGCCATGGAATGCAGGTGAACCAAATTTTTTGTAAATAGCTGCAATTCTTGACCACATGGGCTATACCTCCCTGGGAAACTTTATTTGGTGGTAATTAATGATTTCAACGTTTTTGCTTGTATTGTTATTCTGATTTTATAAGGTTCTCTTTGGTTTTCTAATTTACGTTTAACATAATATTGTTACTTCATCATTTGTTTCTTTCCCTTTTTTTCTCAGGTGATACACATCCTTTCTGATAACTGTAATGATTTTATGCATGAGAGTCCAACTTGCACCCCACAGCTTTGGCCAAAATAAGAAAACAAATCTTAAAAGGTTGCTTTATGGCTGGGAACAGTCACTAAGAGTGTGGTTTGGGCGGTTTACAAAATCCATGGTGATCATAGGATACAGAGTCAGGATGATCGGCTTAAGGGGGAGTGACAATCTTGTCTTTGTTGATGATGTCATAGTAATATGAGATGACCTAGGGGGCATCGATTCTCTATGAAGCCATTTGATGAAAGAATTTGCAATTAAGGATTTAAGAAGGCTCAAAGACTTCTTAGGCATTGAAGTTGCTAATTCCAAACATGGTATATATCTCAACAGAAGTATGTACTTGACCTCCTAGTTGAAACAGGGAAGCTAGTTTGCAAACCAGTAAATACACCAATAGAACAAAATCATAGGCTTTGTGAGGCAAGGAAGATGGCTGGAAAACCTAAGCCAGATCAAAAGCCTTGTAAAGCACCAAACGATCCTCTTGTTGACAAGAATTCTACCAGAAGCTTCTTGGTAAATTGATTTATGCAGCTCACTTGTGGCCTAATATTGCATATGAAGTAAGTGTGGTGAGTTAGTTTATGCATAATCCTAAAGAATCACATCTAAGGGCAGTTTATCGAGTACTTCATTGCCTGAAGGATTCTCCGAGAAAAGGGATTCGGTTTAAAAGGAGAAGATTGACAATTGGAGCATAGCTCATGCAAGCCATGGAGCAAGCCTTGATGACATGAGATCTACAGCATGCTATTGTGCCTTTCTTGGTTCAAATCTCATTGCATGGAGAAGCAAGAAGTAGAATGTGGTATTTAGATCCAGTATTGAAGCTAAATTTTAGAGCCATGGCATTCAGAATTTGTGAGTTGTTGTAGGTTAAAATATTCTATCAGACTTGAAGATCAAATGGGAAGGCTGAAGGCCCCATGAAGCTCGATTTGGGGATCAATATTGCTCATAATCTAGTCCAAGATGATTGAAATACGCATGTTGAAATTGATCAACATTTTATCGAAGAGAAGTTGGAAAGCGGCTTAATGTGTACTAGATTCATTCTTTCAAGCTCGATATCCTCATAAAGATTATTTAGTGAACATTTTCAAAACTTAGGAGAAAGTATAATATCCATTCACTCTCTAGTACGAGGAGGAGTGTTAAATGATATATACTATATTAATTCCTTAAAGCTTCCATTGATAGATATCCTCATAAAGATAATTTAGTGAACATTTTCAAAACTGATGAAAATGGATGATATCCATTCACTCTTTTGTATGAGGAGGAGTGTTAAATGATATGTACTGTAGTCATTCCTTCAAACTTTTATTGATAGATATCCTCATAAAGATAATTTAGTGAACATTTTCAAAACTGATGAAAATGGATGATATCCATTCACTCTTTTGTATGAGGAGGAGTGTTAAATGATATGTACTGTAGTCATTCCTTCAAACTTTTATTGATAGATATCCTCATAAAGATTATTTAGTGAACCTTTTCAAAACTGATGAGAATGGATAATATCCATTTACTCTCCGGTTTGAGAATGAGTGTTAAATGATATGTACTATATTCATTCCTTTAAGCTTTTTTTTATAGATGTCCTCATTTAGTGAACATTTTCACAACTGATGAGAACGGATAATATTCATGCACTCTTTAAGGAGTGTTATATGATGCAATTAGTGGTTGGTATTAGAAGTTGTTAGTTAGGGTTTAAAAGTTGATTCTTTTAACATTTATTATCCTTTGTATGGATACCCATGTAGCTTAGAGAATAAGATTATCATAAATGTTTTTCCCTTCAATATTTTATCATCCAACATATTAAGTTACAGAATCATATCTTTGCCTTGATGCCTTCGGTTGAGTAATAATATAGCATCAACCAACTTGGTTGTAGTTGATAAATATAGCTTTAGCTTGGAGACTATTGTGCTAGTAGTATATCCTTGGAAGTTACCAATTTTCACTGTTTTATGATTAAAACAGTTTTAATCAATAGTTCTGCTTCAACTCACTTTTAATAATTTCCTTCCTTTACTATTCGTCCATTAAAAAACTTATATATATATATATATATATATATATATATATATATATATATTACATTCTGAAATATTTTATTTGGTTTTAAATAGATTTTAAGGAAGTTAAATAAGTTACTTAATCACATCATATATTATATATCTATCATTAGATTATATAGACAAATTAATTTATATAAAAAAAAATAAGTACTTAAAAATAATTTAGTTCGTTTTCTTAATCTTTCTAAAAAATTTAATTGAGTTTTATATTTAAGATTGGAGGTAGTATCATTTTTCTCCCTAACCATCTTATTTTACTATTACAAATATCCTAATAATATCCTAAGTCACAAGGAACTTTACAATTTACTAAAGTTAGGCTTAAATTTCTTATAATTTTTCTTCTTATTTATCATTTTTTTTAAACAACTACTTTTTATTGATTAATTTAGTATAAAATTACAAACAACCATTGATGTCATCATTACTAATTTTATATTTAATCATCTTATTTTATAACCCATTGTTAGCATTAGAAAGGTGCAATATATAACTCAAAATAAGGCAGAAAGATTGTGACTACTATTTAAGTTAAATTTATTAATATCAAAGTAACTTCTTTCCAAATTTAATAGATATATAAGTTGGAGTTTGATACTTATGTTTATTAATATTTTAAATATTATTTTTCTATGTCTATTAGTTCAAATAGTTGGATTTTGATACTTATGTTTATTAATGGATATTTTGATTTTTGACGCTAGTGATAAGTGATAACTCACCTAATTTTTTTTTAATTTGAAACTCATTTCTAAAATTATGTGAATATTTAGTTTTGGCCAGTAAAAAACAGAAGAAAAAGAATATTTAGTTTTGTGAAAGGAGATGTCTTATTTTAATGGTTAATGGGCAAAAATTTCTATGAATTTTATCCAAATGTGCACACACCACTATAAATTCTTAAACTTCTACAACCACGGAACCGTTTCTCAGGGAGAATCTATCCTATCTGGACGGTTTAGATGGGATCGGGATGGTCTTGATTTAATTTTTTTTACTTTTGATTTTTTCCAAAAAAAAAATATTTTAATGGATAGAGAATATAAAATAAAGATAATCTCTTAATTAACATTTTTTTCAAAAAATATTTTTTCATTAAAAAATAACAAAACTAAAAACATTAAATTTGGATCGTCCAGATCCCATCTGAACGGTCCAGATAGGATGGACTCTCCCTGCCTATCTAAAAGATAGACAGGAAATCCAGTTCCGAAATGTTCTTAGATAGGCTCATTCTCCTACATTTAATTGAAAATGGACTCCCTAAAAAAACGGTGGGAACCTATTTCACTGTGCTAGTGAAAATGGAGGAAAGTCCCATTTACCTTTGATGATACGGCTATTTGTATAAAAGGATGAGCATGTGAGCCTGGAAATACATAGAGCTGAATGAACATTAAGAATCACAAACACAAGCAATCTGAAAGTTCTTCTCTTCCTTGAGGGGTATAAGAAACTTATAGGATACTGTAATTCTCATCAATATAGAATCTGCAAATAACAATCCACATGCGTTTGTAATGGTACCCGTAAAATCAGTGGTGGCGCAATGAAGTAGAAATAAACGCAGCTGATAGAAACTAAAGCTCAACAAAGTGATTAACACCTCATACCGGCTTCAAGTGACCGACCAGCAGGACAAGTAAGTAAGTAAACGCCAATCAAGAAAACCCAACTAAGAAAGAAGCATAGCATTATTAATCTGCCTTCACAATGCTGAACTGAACTAAAGGGAAAAGATGCCCAAAATGTATTAACCAGACAAGTGCTGATTGAAGGAAGTTAATATAACAATACAAGAACACCAGGAAATCTTACTGCTGATGAGTAAAAGAATGGAAACACAGGTTCTGCAGTGTGGGGAATTGGTTTCCCTGCTCATTCACAAGAATGAGTAGGGAGAGCCCGCTCGTATGAATGAGTTTTTTATTGTCTTTTTTTATTTTTAAATGAAAAAAATCATCTTTTTTTTTAAAAAATATGAGTTCAAAGATTATCTTTAACTTAGATTATTTACCCATTAAAATTATTTTTTATAAAAATAAAAAAGTAAATAAAAAAAGATCTGGAACATCCAGAGCTTGTCCGTATGACAAGTTTTGGACGAGCAGGGAAATTGGGTCTATAGCATAGAGAGAGATGTGATGATTGAGAATCGCGACGGAGTGTTGACGTGTGGAAAGTTTGTGGGACTCACAAGAAAAAAAGTAACGGCACTGACTTTCCTCCTTTGCTCTGAAACGCCACCGTTTCGGCACATAACACAAGCTAGTGCCTCCTTTTTTTCTTTTTTTTTGAAAAAAAATTTCAGGGTATTAATTTATACTAAAATGATACTTTAGGGTACTGACTGGTATTTAAAAAATACCTCATGATCTTAAAAAAATTATTTTAGAATCTTGCAAAAATATCTTGCAGTATATTTTTAATATCAGTTAGTACCTGAAATAATTTTTTAAGATCCTAAAATATTTTTTTAAGATCTTAAAAGATATTTTTTTTAAGATAATGATATATTTTTCAATACTAGTTAATATCCTAAAGTATCTATTTAGTACCGGTCAGTACCTTGACATATTTTTCCAAAATCTTAAAATAATTTTTTCAATATCATGAGCTATTTTTTCAGTAGTAGTTAGTATCCTGAAATATCTTTTTAATACTAATCACCATCCTAAAATATTCTTCTAAAAAAAAAAAAAAGGAGGCACAGCTGCAGATCGGACTTGGCTTTGGTCCTATACCTCTTACCATCCTTTTCCCTCCTTTTCCTTTTTCTACCGTTGGATTAAGATTTCAACGGTTCAGATTTACCATAATTTTTTACCATCTTTTCCCCTTCTTTTCCTTTATAATAATATTTTTATCATATGATAAATCTGAACCATTGAGATCTTAATCTAACGGTAGAAAAAGGAAAAGGAGGGAAAAGGATGGTAAGAGGTATAGGACCAAAGTTAAATCCATAAATTATAAATATAAGACGCAAAGGTGGAAAGCCCATTTCAAAAGTAACATCTGTTTGTGAGGATTAACTACGGTCGTAATACCGGCACCCCTTGTGGTGCAGCGATATTTGGGAGCTATCTCCCCCCTTAGGTCTTAGGTTCAATTCCCCTCCCCATCATATGTATCAAAAAAAAACTATGGTCGTAATTTTGGACTTGACTTTGGTCTTATACCCCTTACCATCCTTTTCCCTCCTTTTTCTTTTCCTATCATTAGATTAAGATTTTAACGGTTTAGATTTACTATATAATAAAAAAAATTATTATAAGGAAAAGAATGGTAAAAAATGATGGTAAATCTAAACTGTTGAGATTTTAATCCAATGATAAAAAAAAAAGGAGAAAAAAAAATGGTAAGGGATATAAGACTAAAACCAAATCCCTTAATTTTACCCCATTCGAAAAGTTTATTAGAAATTCTCCGCCAAGTAAATTTTAAATTTTATGGTGTTAGATGCATGTTTAAAAAAAGTTAAAGGGTATTTGTGTCCCTTAATACTATTTTAATTTAAATTTAAAATGACATTTCTTTATTTCCAAGGCAGACCGGAATGTGTCAGAGAAATAACGTCACCAGTTTCCGTTCTTCACCCTGAGCTGACTATAAAAGCCCCTAATCACAGCGAACAAAAACCCTGTCCCCGCCACTCTTATTTCTCTCTTATCCCTCTGGTATTGACTTGACGGTGACTCTCCTTGATCTATATTCCATCGGTGATTCTTCATTTTTTTCATTTCGCTTTCGTTTAGAATGATGGACGGAGTTCATGGCGGTGTGGTGAATCCCGCGGCGGCAAATGTGAATTCTCTGCCGCCATTCCTTAGCAAGACCTATGACATGGTCGAAGACCCTTCAATAAACTCGGTGGTCTCGTGGAGTGATAATAACAACAGTTTTGTTGTTTGGGATGTGCCCGAGTTCGCTAGGGAGATCTTGCCCAAGTATTTCAAGCACAACAATTTCTCCAGCTTCGTCAGGCAACTGAATACTTACGTGGGCTTCTCTTATCTTTCTCTCCAACACCTCCATCATCAGTATATTATATTCTTTTAATTTAATCTGGATTAGCTCTTTATGCTTGTTGATTATCGTGCATCTTTCGTCCTTGATTGTGATTTGATTTTGGGGGCAAGGGTGGTCGTAGTTACTTTCAGAGTGGAATCCGTCGCATGACTCTGTCTGGGGGTGGAGGATCATTGTGCTGATATACTGAATTTTTTGAGTCTTTTCTTCTCTCTGTTGCTGCTATGACGGATATATTGGTGGAATCATTTTAACGACACCAGTGAAGTATGATTGTGATTTTTTTTTTTTCGGGTGCGGGGTGCTTTCATGACATTCTAACAGTTGGAGAAATATCCCGAACTTGAAAATTTTATTTGAAATATTTGTCTGTCAATTTTGTTCATTTTAGTCAGCAGTATAGACTAGATCACTGGATTCCTGCTTTATTCTTCTTCATTGCTATCACTAGTTTCGGTGATTTAGTTTTCTTGATGATATTCAAGAGACTCTGTCTAAGTTTGAAGAGGCCATTGATCCATTGTCCTTTTAGATCTTTGTGAAATCTAGTTAATGTATTATGTATGCGTTTATAGATTCTACCTGTGGTTGTTGCTGGGGTTGTAATTGGTTATTGAAAATTTGTGGTTTTGTTGGCCCAAAAAAAATGTGGTTTAGTCTGTGGCTAGGCATTTGCAAACCAATCATTTAATCTTTCCAGCCATGAGGTAGATCGGCCGCTACCCCGCTGATGTGAAAAAATTATGCATTATTATTTTTGCTTCTCATTTCAGACAACTGGCAATAATTTTTCTGTGGAGTTCTGGGAATCTCTTCATGTATCTTGGTGTTCATGTTAAAAAATATGTCTACTTTTATGGCTGACATCATTTATTGACTTGTATTGTTTCGTTTTTCCTTGTAATTAATCATTTTTCTTCCATTCATCACATGTTTTGTTTTTTCTCCTTGTTGTTGTAGTTCTTGTTGTTGTGTGTATGTGTTTGGGTGGGTGTGGATATCTCTGTTTAGGTTCTTCTTATTTATTTGATGGCTCAACCAAACACGTGTAATTTCTAGTTGATGTCAATTTTTGGTAATGCTTTAAGCAAGCAACTCCTTTCTAATTCATTCTGATGGAATTTCCCCCTTTAATTAGTTACATGTGTGTATGCTCTCTTGCATGGTATGTTGACCTTTTGGATTTGATGTAATTGGTTAAATGGATTTGATGTCTTTATAAAGGGTTTGATGAAGCTTTAACTCTCTCTGGCTTGTCATTAATTCATATTCTCAAGCTTGCAGATCAGCTTACGCCTTCAAGGGGTATGCTCGACTTTGCTAAATTTGGATTAAAAAGGAAAATTCTTTGGTTATATCTGGATTTGCGTAGTAAGTTGGCAAAGTAAACTCTAAATATTTTTCTTTCTCTGCCTGCACTGGCATTTAGTTTTTAGTAGTTCATTCTCAGTAACTTTGATTAGCTGAGGAAACCATGCTTTTGAAGAATGAATGATGGAATGGCTAATGGGCTTTCCAGCCTGTCTGCATGAATCTTAGTTGGAACTGTATTATTCAATAGTTTGATGCCAAAACCTTGTAAGAATGATGAATTGATAATGATACAGCTGTGTCATCGGAAAAATATGCCATAAATGCATAAAAAATCTTGATAAGACATTACCTGTCACGTGCACTGAAGCTAAAGATAACTAGTGAAATGAAAAGGTGTAAATTTATAGAGTATTGTTTGAGCAAAGCTATATAAGGTGAACTGACATAAATAATTTTGCTTGTGAAGTAACATATCACCATCTCATCAGATAGAAAGGAAAAAAGTACATTCCAGTGTGTGAGGAATAATCCTGAAAAGGAAATACGAAAAGAAATTAAAACTAAGCAGAAGCATCTGAAGAACAACACAGAGGTGTACAATCTCCTTCTATGTCAATTAGAAATTCCCATGAGTGTCAACATAAGCATTAGAAACAGAATAAATTTTATTAGAAATGTAATTTAAAGTACTTATCTTTGAATGATTGATAAGTTTCTCAATTACTCGAAAGCGTCGGTACATAAACATGTGTATTCTGTTTCATTTGTTATTTGCAGAAACATGTAATAGGAACTTCTTTTGCTTGTGCTAGCTTTTCTTGGTAGTAACTAATAATGATACACATAATTTAATCTCATTGAATAATTGTTCGTTTTTTTTCTATTGGTAACTGCACATCTTGCCCTTAGGCCTTTTAAGAAGGAATCCAGAAAGTTACTATGTATGGAGTTTTTGTTACCTGTTACTCCTGTTATTATCAAGCTATTGATGACCACTTCAATCCAAAAGATAAGTGCTTGTTTGGAAACACCCACAATCATTTTAGAAAGCTCTTTTGTGCTTCATGAGACCAAACTCCCCTCATATATTTACCTCTAACAAAGCAAAATCACTTATAATAAGCTAGTTTAACTACCCACTAAGTTGTAGTAAAGGTCCAATAACGTGCTCCATTACACGAGCCACTTGGGCAGAAGTCTGAACCAATTCTTGGCCCACACACCTAGTGCTGAATTTTAAATTTAGTAGGAGGGTGGGAAGTGACACGCTTCAGATCCCCTGACTACTTGGTTATAAAGGTTATGAATCAAAATGCCCTGACAAATGAGTAATGATCTTTTTAGTCCCAACATGATTTGGTTTTATTAGTATCTTTAGCATACAAAATGATATTCTGTCAGACTGAGACTCCCAGTTAAGAATTGGGGATTCTTTCGTCGGTGCTAGAAACATAAGGAGCTTACCCATCATTTTAAGTTATCATAATTATAAAACCAACCTGCTTGTAACCCAGGTTAGGGCTTCTGGTGGGAACAGAGGATATGAGTAGAAATACAAGAGTGAGGACAACATAACCATGAGTCTATTAGAATAATAGATAGATTTGGTGGATCTATTACTGGGCACTCTATTATGGATGTCTAATTACCACAATCATCCAGTGCTAACCAACAGATTTGAACTCAAATAGTGAAAGGGCCTGTCCTCACCTATCTTGAGCTTAAATTGCTGGGAGGCTTTTGGAAGGCATAGGGAAGGCCACTTGGACCAACAGGTAGGGAACCACTCACTCGTCATATTCGACCCAGGAAACTTTATTGTAATATCCAGATAAAAATTGTAGTGGTGCTTTTTGAAATTGATTGTATTCTCATGCACTTGAAAACTGATTGTTGTTTGAATTTTCTATCTTATACATTATGCATTGTCAATATATATATATATATAAAACACAAATCATGTTGCATTTTCTTCTGTACAAATTTTTTAGTCTAAATTTGATTTAATCACCTTCTTTTAATTGACAACCAGGGTTTTAGAAAGGTTGATCCAGATCGCTGGGAGTTCGCAAATGAAGGATTTTTAAGGGGTCAGAAGCAACTTCTGAAGAGTATCAGTAGGAGGAAAGCTACTCAAGTGAATGGCAATCAACAGCCATCTCCTTCACAGAGCAAACCTGTTGGGGCATGTATTGAGGTTGGAAAGTTTGGGCTTGATGAAGAGGTTGAAAGATTGAAAAGGGATAAGAATGTTCTTATGCAAGAACTTGTTAGGTTGAGACAACAGCAACAAACAACCGATAACCAATTGCAAAGTGTTGGGCAACGTGTGCAGGTTATGGAGCAGCGTCAGCAACAAATGATGTCATTTCTGGCAAAGGCCATGCAAAGCCCAGGATTCATGGCACAGTTTGTACAGCAGCAGAGTGACAGTAACAGGCATATTGCTGGAGGCAATAAAAAGAGGAGACTCCACAGGCAGCAAGAAGATACATTACCCTCTGATCATCTCTATAATGCTCTTGGTGGACGTGTTTTGAAATATCAACCTTCTATGAATGAGGCTGCAAAAGCATTATTGCGCCAGCTATTGCAAATGAATGCTTCTTCAAGGAGGGAATCATCAATAAATAACCCTGATGCTTTTCTCATTGATGATATTCCTTCTGCCATTCCATTAGATAGTGGGAGTACCTCTAGTCGGGCTTCAGGAGTGACTCTTTCTGAGGTTCCACCTGCTTCTGGCCAGTCTTATATGGCCGGGCAATCACAGTTGCCTGTTAATCGTGTTACCACCAACATATCTCATTTGCAATCTTCCCGTGCTGTGTTGACTGATCCTGTTAAAGTAGCTGAATTTCCGGGATTAAATTTGCATAATTGCCCAGAGAATGTTTTGGGTATTGGTGAAGTCCAAGGTGTGGAGACAGAGAGCAGTTTAGTGAATCCTGAACTCACTTTTGCGGGGCCTGACACTGGGCATGCAGGGGACATAGACATGATGTCAGCAGTTTTGGATGGGGCACAGTCTGTAGAAGTAGAGGCTGAAGCCTTTTCACCTGATCCAGATGGAATTTCTAGGCTCCCAAGCATTAATGATGTTTTCTGGGAACAGTTTCTCACGGGAAGTCCGCTTACAGGTGATACAGATGACATTAGTTCTTCCCCTCTTGGATGTGGTTTGACCACGGAAGGGGAATCTCCATCTAGAGAGGATAATGGACAGGAAAAGTTGGATAAGATAAAACACATTGATCATCTTGCTCAACAGATGGAACTTCTTGCTTCCAACAATTCGTAATTGTATTTATGTTTCTTGCCAGAAAAGGTAAAATTTTAAATGAGCCTTGTCATATCAAGCATGCTGTTTGTATATGTTTCATACACTAAAAATTAGGCTGTGGACTAAAATAATGCATCATGTTGTGAAGGTCTATAGAAACGTGTATCATGTATATAATTAACAAGGAACATCATTACACGAGTATTTTTGCCTTTTTGAACAGAAGTATAAGTGAGAGAAAGGAGGATTTATTTTTATATTTTTATTTGGGGGGGGGGGGGGGGGGGGCTGTTGTCTTTCCCTCCAATTTCTTTCTCACATACGTTGATGTGGAGAGAAGGTGAGGGCGTGAGGCTGTGTACTATTATCCTTCTTCAGACCTTACCTGGTAGATCATTGTGCATTGGGCCGCCCTGTATAAATTGATGTGGATATGTTTTTGAGATTAGGTGGACCTTCCAGGAAATTGAAAAAAAATGAGTATTTGTTGAAATCTTATACTACTTCAAGTCCTAATATGTCCTATATTTATATTTAGGATCGGAGGAGTATTTTATATTGAGTGATGATACTATACTTGTTTAGAATGGGTTGGTTAAGGATTAAAGAGGCGGTTTGAAGTGTTTATTTGAGTGGCCATTATTTGTTGTGCATGATTCCTGACCGTGTTGAGGTCCTTTGCAGCTGAGCAGAACAAAAAGTGATCCACATCTGCTTCGAAAAGACACCTGACAGACATAACTAAATTCTGAGAATACTGTTCTCTTTCCTCCCATCTGCTATTTTGTTGTTGTGTTTTGTTTGGCAAAAATCCAACCAAACTTAAATGAACTATAATAGCCCTATCTCTAGTTTGATATATTTGGGTGCTCAATTCCCTCGCTCGTTATGTTGTAATATTTCTATTTCGGTGGTTTTTTTCTTTCCACAGGCAAAAATGATCCATTTGGCTCTCCTGGCACCACCAGGCATCGTTTGTGATGCTCTCATTTTTTGGGTTAAAACCGGCTAAAAAATAATACTAGCAGAATATTACTCTTTGGTTCTAAATATAAGATCTAATAGATTTTTTTAGAGAGAGATTAATGAAGTTAAATAAATTATTTAATCAAATCATATGTGTGTCATCAGATTATATATCAATTTATAAGTTATGTAAATTAGTTTGGAATATAAATAACTTAAAATAATTTAATTAACTTCTTTAATCTTTTTTTTTAAAAAAAAAAAAAGAAGTCAATTGAGTCATATTTAGGGTAAAAATTAGTAAAATTTATAAAATTTATTTTAGATCATAAAATTACATTTGGATAAATATTTCTGGTTTGCCCCATTGAAAACTTTGGAAAGTTAGTAACAAAGGGCTAATGTATCTTTCATGAGATATCAAATTTCATTTTGGAGGATTTTAAACCACTCTGGGGTTTGATCGTTCAATCTTTCTCACAAAGGAGTTTTTTTTTTTTGGGGTAAATTCTCCTCTAAGGAGTTGTAGAATGCCATTGATCTACAAGGGATTTATTAATTTTGCAGGGCTTTTTTAAGGGTCGCCCTCGTTTAGGAAGGAAGGGTCACCTACACGGAGTTGGCTCCCATCCACTTCCCTTCCCATCCTCTTCTTCATCTCAACCATTAGATTGAAAGATTAACGGTTTAGATTTAATCTTTTATAAAAATATTAATAATAAATTAAATTATTAATAAAATATTTAAAATAATAGTTTTATAAAAGATTAAATCTGAACGGTTAAGATTTCAATCTAACGGTTGATATGAAGAAGAGGATGGGAAGAGAATGGGAAGGGAAGAAGACCATAGCCAATCCCCACCTACACACCAATCACATAGTCCCACTCTCTGTGCCACTTGAAAATGATTCCACAACTTCTTGTCGCGGGATGTAATCTTAATATACCATTTTGTATAATAAAAAAAGGGAAAAACATTTCTCATGTTGTAGGAGAAATGTTTTTTCCTGCCACACACACATAAAATGGTGGGACCCGCATATATATATAATTAGCACTATATATATATGTGGGTCCCACCATTTTATGTGTGTGTAGGAATCTTGTTTCTCTCATGCAACATGAGAAAAGTAAACCCCATAAAAAAAATATATCATTTTGTCCTATTTATAAATCATTTTTAATTAAATCACATATACGAAGAAGAAATAGTTAACTAATGGGTAAATTTTTAATTTTGCTCTCATTTATAAAAGTGTATTTTTAACTTTTCCTTCTCTCTCCATTTTTATTAGTACAATTAATATGAGTAAACTTGTCACAGTCTTATTTACTATCCTGACTTATAAATAGGACAAAATTTTTTAGTTAAAAGTGTTGCACACTAAATTCAAATACCCAAAACTTAACCAAAGTATTTTAAATATCACCAATATATTTAGTCCCCTCTCTCGCTTTTCGCATTTATTTCGAAGGAAAAATATTTCTCTAGTTACTAGAAATAAGTATCTCAAGTGACCCCCCAACACTATGTCGTTTTAGATTAATAAAGGGCGTGTTTGTAATTTTAGGTGAATTAATGAATGGTGTAAAATTACGGGAACAACCTTCATTAATCCAAAACGACATAGTTTTGAGATTTATTGGAGATAACTTATCTCCAATAACTGAAGAAATACTTTATCCTTACTTCAAATTCCATGGTTGAACCTTCTTTTCAGATTTACTGTAGATGTTTGTAGGTTGTGATTATTATTAGGGTAAAGGAGAAAAATACACATGTGCTTTACTCTGGGAAGCGCTCAGCACCATATTTTTTTTTTCGAGAGTAAAAATACACCTGTGATTACATTTTATGAGCAAAAATCACACCACCATTAAGATCTAACTTAACGGTGCATTTGCAATAGAAAATAATAACATTTAAACATCTGAATTTTGAACATCAAAAGGTCATTTACAACAACAAAAAAGAGAACTATATTTACAATAGGAAGTGTTGTATTTACAACAAAATTTAAAATCTAGTCATATTTACAACAGAAAATGTCATATTTACAACAACATTTAAACACCTGGATTTTGAACATAGAAAAGTCATTTACAACATAAAAATGCTAGATTTAAAACAGGAAGTGCTGTATTTACAACAAAATTTTAACGGTAGTGTGACTTTTGCTCCTAAAAGGTAACTACATGTGTATTTCTGCTTTTAAAAAAACATATGATGCTGGGCGCTCTCGAGAATAAAACACATGTATATTTTTGTTCCCAAACCCTTATTATTACTATGTCATTGATTACGTTATTCCTGCTGAACCACTCTCATCAACCAAACATTTTTTTATTCCCTCCTGTGCATATGTTAAGTACCAAGGCCACTTTCCATTCAACATTAATCCACCTTCCTCCTTGTCCGTGTATTGAATTTGTGTGTACATATATATAAATATTCTTTAATTCTTCAACGCTATTCTCCATTCTTCCATACTCCCCTCTCTAAACCCAGTCTTCTTTCCTTTTCTTCATTAATAAAATTGTAACCAGTTGTGCAGATACATACATGGTTTAGGAGCAAAAATACACATGTGCTTTATCCTCAGGAACGCCCAGCACCATATGCATTTTTTGGGAGCAAAAATACACATGTGGTTACATTTTAGGAGCAAAAGTCACATGACTGTTAAAATTTAGCCTGTTGTAAATATGGTTTTTTCTGTTGTAAATGGCCAGATTTTAAATTTTGTTGTAAATACAGCACTTTCTGTTGTAAATCTAGCATTTTTCTGTTGTAAATGACTTTTCTATGTTCAAAATTTAGGTGTTTAAATGTTGTTATAAATACGGCATTTTCTGTTGTAAATAAGATCAAATTTTAAATTTTGTTGTAAATACAACACTTCCTGTTGTAAATATAGCTTTAATTATGTGTTATGCCATCACTCAGTGCACAGTGAATGGTACTTGCCAGGACTCCTTCTTCTATATTTTCCTTTTACCGGGATTGCATTGGAGTTATCAGATATGTGACACCTCCTTAATTGTTTTTTTAGGAGGAGAGTCATAGTCTAGACTTGAACTTTATATTTTTGGCCTGATGTATCTTAATAATGGTGAGCTTTGGTCAATCTAATCATATGGATAGATTTTTGTTGGACTATATGTTAGCCTATGGCTCCAGTTAGCGGAATAAGGATGGACGGTGTTATAAGAGAGATGACATATGGCATATTGCATATTATAAAATTGTGTTATACATTATGTGATGAGAGTATGTATTGACTATGATAATTAAATCTGAAATGCTGTTGTATGAGAATTTGGTACATATAAACATATATATGTATATTCAGATCCTTATTTGTCATAAATGATTTGCTTGTATATGGTAGAAAATTTCAATAGTTATTGACATGTCGAATCTCACTCTATATTAACAAATTTTCAGGTGATTGTTCTAGTAGGGAGCAAGGGAATGCACCTTCAGAGTGAGCCTTGAAGGCTCGTTTGTGCTTCTACAGCTTATGTTATTTCATTTTTAATTGCCATGACTTTAGGACCTCCATATTCCATTTTGTTTATTGAAAGATTTTATTATTTAATTTGATTTATGATGTGGGTTTTTAGTTGAATTAATTTTGTATTTTGATTATTTGGATGTTGAACATCCTTACATATTTAAAATACTTTGGTTATGTTTTGGGTATTTGAATTTAGGGTGTTACAAAAAGGATTTATAAAAAAAAAAAAAAAATTAGAGTGGTAAGACATATAAATTGAATCAAATATTAGCATTAGATCAATCAAAGTGATGGAGGCTACTATGTATTTTCATGTTCAGATTTCTTTTGATTTATTATCATTTTATACTTCTTTTGTGTGACGTCATTTCTACAATTTGGGTTTTATTTTCCCTTTACCCTTTCCATATTCTTCCTTTCTTTTCGTTCACTACCCATCTCAACTATTATATTGAAATATTTTATGAGAATTTTTATTGTGATTTTAAATTATCATAATTCAAATTTAACAGTTTTTTAATTTATTTACTCACTTTTTAATAATGTGATATTTTATTAACATTTTTATAAAACATTAAATTTGAATTACTCAAATTTCAACATAATGATTGAGATGAAAAGAGGGGAGAAAGAGAACGGTAAAAGCAAAGAACCATAACCAAGTATGTTTTTTTTAGGGGGTAAGATGTAAAAATATACATTTGGTTTTTCTGAAAGTGCGTCCAACGCTAAATGTTTTTTTTTTTGGTACAAAAGTGATTATGTGGTTACAAAAATTGAGCCAAAGTCATATATTCCGTTACTTTATGTTGGTGGGGCTCACAGTCGCTTTAATGAAATACTACTCTGGTCCTATTTATAAGTCCACTTTAACCAAATCTCACATACCAAGAAAAGTTAGTTGACACAATGATTATGGGGGTAAATTTTCAACTTTGCTTTCATTTATGATTGGGTACTTTTTTACTGTTTCTTCTCTCTCTATTTTTATGAGTGCAATTAATATGGGTAAAATTGTCACAATCTCATTTATTTCCGAAACTGTACTTATAAATAGGACCAAATTTTTTTGGTCAAACTAGATTTATAAATAGGATCAAAGTGGTATGTGACTTTTGCTTCATTTTTGTAACCATATAGTTACTTTTACACTTAAAAAAGCACTTGATGTTGGGTACACTTTTGAAAAAAAATAGATATTTATTTTTACATCTTAACCCTTTTTTTAAACCATGTCCTGCTTTTGTAAATACTTGCGAGAAATGAATTCATTTCTCACTGAAAAATTGCATTATTGTTTCATTTTTATAATTACAATTTATTTAAAGAATGTCATTTTAATATGAAACAGACTAAGAGTGTGCATGACAACCATTCTGTTGCCCAGCACTATTTCTGAGATGAAACAGTTTTTTCTGACTCTGTGCTTTGGAAGAGTTTTGAGAATTAGAATTACATTTGGTAACACATTTTTCTTCCCCTTGTTTGGGAGTTAAAAAAATAGTAAGGGAGGAAGATGAAGGATTAATGAGTTATTTTTACCGTTTTGTCCTTTTCTTTAATAATTAATATAATTATTATACTTTACAAATAAACTTAAATTTAAATTTCCTAAAAAAATTATTTATGTAATTTTTATATTCAAAAAATCATTTATGTGGCGGCGGCGATGACGATGGTGGTGGTGAAGTGGTGGCCATGGCGGGGTGGTGGCGGTGGGAGTGGTGGTGGTGGTGGTGGTGGCGGCAGCGATAGGGGCGATGGTGGCGGCGGCAGTGGCAGTGGTGGGGTTGGTGGCAGTGGCGATGGCGGTGGTGGTCAGGCGGTGGTGGTGGCGCTGGCGATAGGGCGGTGGCGGTAGGGCGGTGGTGGTGGCGGGGCGGAGGCGGTGGGGCGACGGTGGTGGTGAGGCGGTGGGGTGGTGGCGGGGCGATGGCGGTGGGGCGGCGGTGGTGTTAGGGGTGACAACGGTAGTAGTAGTGGTGAATGAGGGTAAATTTCTGCTTCGATTGAGGAAAAAATAAATTCTGATTTTTTGCCCTGAAATAGAGAAGCCAAAATTTTTAGCTTCTTTTTTTTACTTCCCGGCACAAAAAATAAACCGGTTCATCCCGGGAGCAAAAAAAAAACCGGATTTACCAAACACAATTCTCATTCATTTTTGTTTCGGGGCACAAAAATCAAGAAAAAAATCATTCTGAGAGTATTACCATGCACACCCTAAATAAAACATAAGTTCGAATCTGAAAAACGCACTTATTAAAAAAAGCCGAGAGATCTTATGCTCTCAGCCTAAAAGGGATACCTTAGTGAAATCAAAATCTTCACACCTCAATCCTGAATTGTACTCAGTAATTAATTATAAGAAAAATCTCGGATCCTACCTGACCCGAACTTGCAGAAATGATCATTGACGATCCGCCCGACCCGTTACTCGCACTTGCCGACGTGAATGTGATGATCAGTGCCTGCTTTCTCCCTTCTGTACTCACTACCATGGCCTGGTTCCAGTTTCGGAATCTGGACATAGCTTGAGAACTCATTTGCGATCCGCATTCCTTCATAGTGCAAGTCCGCTTCTGCTGGTTTCTTTTTGTTTTTCTAAACTTTGCCATTTAAGCGTAAGTTGATGGTTTAACTAGTTTTTCTTTCCATACATGCCAATGCATCCCATGTAGCGCTTCGTTATTTTAATCGTTTTCACAGATTTTTGGTCGCACATTGATGTAGCAATTCAGGGTGCAGCAATTCATGGTGTTATTTTGGAGGATTTGAATAAGTGTGACGATTGCGTAAGAGTGCTAATCCTCTATACTCGCAATCCCCTTTTGAAGCATCACTATGAGAAGGTAGGGCAAAAGGAGGAGCAAAGGATATTTGCCATTTTTTTCTCTTCTATAGGTTGTTATTGATTCATTCATTTATTTATTTTCTTGATATTAACTTTCTTGTTTTGTAATTGTTGCGGAGTTGAATCACAGGCAGCACTTGAAGCAAGGAGGAGGGGGAGGAATAACCAGGATGATGATTAAGTTGTCTGTTTCTGTTCTGGTGCTAGTGATTTGTACAGTCTCGTTTTTGTTCTCATCAACAATCACTACTAGTGTTCAATCCAACTACCGTACGGAGGTGAGATGAGACTTTTACTTGTATTGCGATTTGTGAACTGAGTTTGTCTACATTACGCAAATGATACAAGACGATAAAGGCAACGATTTGGATTCTTTGGTTGCTAAAATAATAAAAAGAAACCAGAGAAATCCGGACTAAGTAGTTTAGAACACTTAATAAATACGTTTCATATGAAATGTGGAATATTTCTGCCGAGATTGCAAACTCTATTGCCCTTGGCCTAGACCTAACTTGACATTAAGTCGAATGGCAATGATGGTAAAGTGAGAAGCATCTGTTTGTCTAATTTCCAAATAAGTTATTGCCAGCCATCCAAATTAATTGACAAAGTTCACCTGCTAAACAATTTCTTTTTAATTTATAGTATATACAATGTGTTGAATGATATTTTAGTACAAGAAATTGTATACATGTTTGAGATCCTCAGAACTCAGGAATCAGGATCAAGTAATGGGACTATATGTGTTCAGAAGAAAAAAGTAACAAGTAAATTGAAAACACTAATCAAGTATCAGATATTTGCAGCTGGGGGTATTTATATTCTAATCCGCTTTCTAACCACTAACTTGTTATCTACTCAATTGACATGTAATAATAAGTTTTAACAGAAAAACTAGAATCCAAATGGGTCCTGTTGAAAAGTTGCTTTTCAAATTAGAACAGAGAACTAAAGTATTGACTGTAATCAGAATTGACCCCTTAATTAGTGCATGATACAGAGAAAAAACTGATCAAGCTATCTCAAGTCTCAGTACAATTCTTACTATTGCACTCACTAATTCCATGCCCAATTAACCCTATTTATATTGTTCATAAGGGTAAATAGGGAGTTATAATTGTTAGTTATTACTCCTTCCATTTCTTAGCCATTTTTGTAAAGTACCATGTTTTAATTTGTAAGGCCATTTATGGATTTTTGTGTGCAATTACTACCTCCGGTCCTAATTATAAGGCATAGTTGACTTTGTTTGGAAAGATTAAGGAAGCTAAATAAGTTACTTAATCATTTTATATGTTGTATATCTTTAGATTATATATTAGTATATGAGTCAAACTAATTATTTTGAAGAAAAAAAGAAAAATAAAAATACTCTAAGTTAATTTAATTAGCTTCCTTAATTTCTCCAAAAAAGTCAACTATGTCTTATAATTAGGACCGGAGGGAGTAATATCTTTTTATAAAAATGCCCTTAGAAGTTTATCAAATTACTTGCCTAGAAAAAAGAAATCATTAGAAACAAATAATTAATGATGGATATTATAGAATGGCAAAGTTGGAAAATTTGGCTAGTTAAATAACAAGCTACTTTTTTTAATGGCTGTGAATTAGTTAAAATGGCCTTACAATATGAAGCGGAGGGATTACTAACTATTTTTTCAATTTTAATCTCATAATCTCACTTTAATCTCATGTAATTGTGCCCCAAATTTGGAATCAAGGACACAATTTTAGACAAATATATTGTCATAATCACAAGCGCCAGGTTATATGGAAACTTTTTTCTATTGTACTGAAAAGAAAAATGATAGCCTTTCCCTAAACTTTCTTTATGAGTGCTTGTTTCTTCCTTATATTTAGGGATTGGCAATTCATTCTCACTTGTGTTTAAACAGATCCATTTAGAAGAACTTTGGAGTGGCGCTAATTCTGGTGGTTGGAGGCCATCATCAGTTCCCCGATCTCACTGGCCACGTATGTTTCTTTTCTTTTAGTTGTAGCTTTCTTCTGAACTTGGAAATTTCTGAATTTTCTGTTGTTATATTCAATGTTGATTATATGTCGTGGCAGCTCCTCCAAATGAGAGCAATGGCTATTTGCGTGTTCGCTGTAATGGTGGACTCAATCAGCAGCGCAGTGCGGTTTGTACATTTTTCTCAACTTTAAACTCTGTGGCCTTTTTCTTCTGAGTGATTTATTCGTTGTCTTTTTATGGAAAGGAAATTAAAATAAATACTAAATGCTAGCAGGGTATTGCTACTAAAGCTAAGTGAATACAGCACTGTTGTTATGATGGGTTGGCGGTGCTATATGGTACTTTCCTGTAATACTAACACGTTCCATTTCAATGCCATAGATTTCCAATGCTGTTCTTGCTGCAAGAATAATGAATGCTACACTTGTGCTACCTGAGTTGGATGCAAATTCCTTTTGGCATGATGATAGGTAACAATCTTAATTTCAACTCTTAAATGAATCTTGACATGCAGCAGCCATTGATCAAATTTTGAACTTGAAAGTTGGAATGTGTTTCGTTTAGGGGGGTCAAAGTTGAAAGGCACCCTTGAGGCTATAGACCTCTAAAAAACTAAAGCGGCTTAGGAAAAGTATGCTGAATAAAGAGCACACACAAGTGGAGCAAGGTGCTAAAGAAAGAAAATATGGTTTTATACTTCAGAATAAGGGGTTGTTCACTTTCTTTCTGATCCCTAATCATTTTTAGAATCATAATTTATTTTCCAGATCTCAGAATCATTTTAAAAAATTAAAATAGAAGCCAAAATCGGGTATGTAATTAAGAAAGTGTAAGAAACTGTAAGTGGAGCTCAAATGAAGTTTGAAAAGAACAAAAAGGTTAAAGCCAAGAATAGTTTGATAAAGAGATGGGTGGGGGAGAAAATTAGACGGACACAAGTAGATGAAGAAATCTAAGGAATAGTATCTTGAGGGAGAAGCCAAGGAGGTTGAGTATTGAACTGAGATGTTCTTTCTCCCAATTTTCTTATTCTCTGCGTTGTCAATAATGCATTTCTGTGGGGCTGCGATTGCTTTGTCTTTTTCTGTCTTCTTAAAATAACCTTAAAAATTAACAGCATAAAAACTATCTTGAAACAAGAACAACTCTTTTATCCTTTTCTCAAATCATCTTGTAGGCTAGGCTGGCATCTCAGATTGGGTTTTGTAGTTTCTATCCTAAACATTCACCAGATATTTTTCTTTCTCAGTTAACTGATGAACAAAGAATGTTGTATATGCCCCCATCTGTAAGAACTGCTTGGGTACATTCAAATCAAAACCCTTGGCAAGCATAGTGATGAGCTCGCAACCCATCCTCTTAATAAAAAAAGTTGCATCCCTGTTACATTTAAACTCGTGGCATAAAAAGCAATGGAAGAGGTGATCTAGCTCTAGTAGCCAAATACTATGCACTGCGTGGCTTTAATATCAGGCAAAGTTTTTTAAAGTTAAGTTGTTTAAACTTTATTTCAATTGATGTTTCTTATTTTTGGACAATGAATTCATTTCACGTTACAGTAAGTCTTTCTCCTGCTTGTGAGAGTCGTCAAGTGTCAAGTGTGTGTTATGGTATTGAGATGAAAGTGAAAGAAAGAGGATTTGTGAGAGAGAATAGATTTAGAGAGAGAAGAAGTAGGAGAGAGGAATTCTGAATAATTCCTTGAATTCTCTATTGAGTCACAAACTGATCAGACTAGTTTACAATGACGGCAGTAGGTTATTTATAATGTGATACCCTCACTTAAGTCCCTTCCTAGCGCCTAATCATCCTAACAGTTACTTTAGGATTAACTAACATTCAAATCCCTACTTTAGATAGAGGTCCTTATCCCTACTTTATACATAGGTCCCTATTTTATATTCAGCAGTGTATTCCATAACATTGCCCCCCCTGAAAAACCCTTGTCCTCAAGGGTTTGGCACCTGAAACTCAGGGAATTGCTTCTTCAAATTGAACAATGATACCCATGTAGCTTCCTCATCCGGATATCCTTGCCACTGAACTAATACTTCAATGATGATGCGACGCTTCTTCCTAACACATGAAACGCAAATAGGACTCCAAACATCTATTAAGTACCTCGGTTTGACCATGACTTTGGGGATGGTAAGCAGAGGAGGGACTTTGCTGCACTTTCAAAACCTTGAGAAACTCTTTCCAAAAGTTGCTAAGGAAGAGAGGATCTCAATCACTCACAATCTCCACCAGAGCACCATACAATTTGTAAACTTGATGTAAGAAAACTTGTGCAAGTGTAGAAGCTGAATAGGGGGTGAGAAAGAGAGATAAAATGAGCATACATACTTATTCGATCAACAATCATCCAAATGACTTCTTTACCTCCAGATTCGGGCAAACCTTCTACGAGATCTATTGATTTGCTCTCCCATACTTTGCTTGGAATTGGCAATAAATTCAATAACCCCGGTGCAGCAACACTTTCATCCTTGCACCTTGCGCATCTATCACAGCCTATGACAAAGTCCTCAACATCTTTATGAAGATGTTTCCACCAAAACAGACTCTTAACCTTGTAATAGGTCCCTTGGATGCCTGAATGGCCTCCTTGAGGGCTAGCATGAAGCCACTCCAGCAACTTTTACTTCAAATCAGCATCCTTACCAACAACCAAACAATTTTTCTTCCTCAAACAAGTGCCATCCCAAGAGTACTTTTTTAACACCACCCTTTTCTTTTACTTCAGCTAGGATGGTTGCAACTTCTACATCTGTTTCCCAACTTCTCTTAATTTCTTCAATTAATTTCGGGAAGGCAGTATCTAAAGAAACCATGTAGCCTTGATAAAGCATCGGCCACCATGTTGTCATTCCCCTTTTTGTATTGAATCTCATAGTCATAACCCGCGATGAAACCAGCACTCCTTCAGTTTTTGAAAGGCTTCACTTGCTGCTTCTGACCACTTAAAAGCATTCTTTTGCAATAAAAGAATGAGGGGCTTTGCCAGTGATCCATGCCCTTTAATAAATTGCCAGTAATAACCAGCCAAGCCAAGAAAAGTCCTTAATTGCTTTGCAGTCTTAGGTTCAGGCCAGCTAGAAACAGCCTGAATCTTCCTTGGATCTGTTGCCACCTTGCCTTCACTGATAATGTGTACAAGGTACTCAACACTCTTGGCGGCAAACATACACTTGCTCCTCTTAATGAAATAGTGGCTGTCTTGCAAAATTCCCAATACTTCCTCTAGGTGTTGTGCATGATCTCAATGGTAGAACTATAGATCAGAATATCATCAAAGAAAACAAGAACAAATTTTCTTTAAAAAGGTCTAAAGATATCGTTCATGGCTCCCTGGAAGGTGGCTAATGTGTTTGTCGACCCAAATGGCATCACCAGCCACTCAAAATGGCCTGAGTGCGTTTTAAATGCCGTTTTGTAGCAATCTCCCAGCTCCATCCTAATCTGATGATAGCCGCCTCGAAGATCTAGCTTTGTAAACCACCTGGCAGCATGTAATTCATCAAGTAAATCTTCTACTAAAGGGATAGGATACTGACTTTTAACCATCTTCTTGTTTAATTCATGAAAGTCAATGCATATACGCCAAGTTCCATCTTTTTTCTTCACCAAAACAATAGGTGCTGATAAGGGGTAGGAACTCTCTTGAATAACCCCTGTTTCTAACAATTCAGACACTTGCTTCTCTATAACATCCTTTTGTACAGCAAAATATTTATAAGGGTCGGTTCTTTCATGTAGAATAATAGGTTGGTTATGACCTGGCCTTAAGAGTGGCAGCCCTTTAAGCTCCCCAAAAATAGTGTGTTTTAACCAAAATTGTTTTATTCATTGTTTGGAGCTGAATTTCAATATGTATTACCATTTATTACGCTTGGGTATCATTGAAATAACCATAATCATGAACTGTTTACTTAGTGCAGCGGTTTCCATGGAATTTATGATGTTGAATACTTCATAAAGACGCTGAAGAATGATGTAAGGATTGTTGAAAGCTTCCCAGAAATTGTGAAAAATGGAAAAAAGAAGAAAATAAAAGCCTTTCAGGTAGAATATGGCAAATTTAGTGATTGATCAGTAATTATGGGGTTGATATAATTTCAATATCTGGATAATACTTTCCACTTTAATTCACCTCAGCTTCGACCCCCAAGAGATGCTCCTATCAGTTGGTATACTTCCGTTGCCCTGGAAAAAATGAAGGAACATGGTGCAATCTATCTTACTCCCTTTTCACATCGACTGGCTGAAGAAATCGACGTTGCTGAGTACCAACGACTGAGGTGTAGAGTTAACTATCATGCTTTAAGGTTCAAGCCCCATATTATGAAGCTAAGCCAATCGATAGTCAATAAGCTTCGGGCACAAGGTCATTTCATGTCCATACATCTCCGCTTTGAGATGGATATGTTGGCATTTGCTGGGTAAGTTGTCTGGCTTTTCTTGGGATGTCATGGACAATTTTGTTTATTGGCTGTGATAGTATCCACATTAATTGATAGATATGGATAATTGGTATTTGTCTCTCGCCTGTCAGAATGAAAAGCATGCCTTGTCTTTTAATTTAAATAGGCTCAGTCTAAAAACAAAAGGTCAAACTTGTTAATAGATCATTTCTTTAAGAGCTTCATATTTATCCAGGGACCTCTATTAATCCTTGGGTGATTTTATGCATTAAAGTAGGAATGAAGATCAAAAGCTCATGTTTTCTGTTTAGGAATCTATGATAGTTGATTGACCAGGGTTCAGGGATAGTGTAATTACCTTATATAGAGCAACTTGGGCTTGTTTGGGAAGGCGGTGGGGGCTGAAAAAGTAAGGTAGGAAGGGAAAAAGCACGATGGGAGTAAAATGAGGTGTTTGGGTTGGTATTTTTTCAAATGGGCTTTTAGGCCATCTAGAATCAGGGGATATGATAGAGCTAGGATCATGGGATGAGATAGAGCTAGGATCATGGCTAGTATCATGGGTAATAATCTAATTTCCAAAGGACTGATTACAATCAGCCGGAAATCTTTCCTAAACTAATACAACCAGAATCAGGGGATATGATAGAGTTAGGATCATGGGATGAGATAGAGCTAGGATCATGGCTAGTATCATGGGTAATAATCTGATTTCCAAAGGACTGATTACAATCAGCCGGAAATCTTTCCTAAACTAATACAACCAGGATCAGGGGATATGATAGAGTTAGGATCATGGGATGAGATAGAGCTAGGATCATGGCTAGTATCATGGGTAATAATTTGATTTCCAACAGGCCAAAAGCTACTTTGAAAAAAAAGTCACTAAGACCTACTTTTCACAGTGCAGATGAGCTTCTACCACAGCTAATCCAAACATAAATCACATTTACAATATGACTTTTATCCTATTTTAACTTTGCAAAGGTTAGATTGGAAAAAAGCCACTTTTGCCATGCTAATCCAATCAAGCCTAGCTTATTTCACATTTTATGCAGCTTACAGGTTATGGCTTTTAGCCAAGATTCATTAACTCTGACCTATTGTTCTGTGCCAATCTTGTTGGCACCATTGCATGCAAATAAATTTGTACGCTGTCTTATACTTCTTTATTAGGAGGTCACCAGAGCCAAATTATTACGGTGCTCCTACTTTTGGATTGAAAAGGGAAATAACTTGGCCTTTTCAATTGTTGAACTTGGCAGAGTCCATTCTTCAACCTCATTAATTTTTGTGATATAGTTATAATTGTAAGCAGTAATCTTCTGGTGAATATGAATGAACTCTGTGGAGAAGAGCTAAAATGGTGATAGAAGTACTTTGGAGCTAAATATATTTTGTATTGCAAATGTTGAAAAGTTTCATGCTCCATCTGGATCCCAGAAGCCAAATCTGCTGGAATTCATACATTAAAATTTAGGCGTTCGCAACATTCTTAAATAGGTTCAAGGGATTTATCCTTCTTTTACACTGTTTTGTTTTTTGTTTTTTTTGACCAAATTCTGTTACACTTTTGAGTGTTCAATAGTTGGCTAATTAACATTTGTACATACATGATATTTAGATGCTTCGATATATTTACTCCTGAGGAACAACAAGTGTTGAGAAAATATCGAGACGAAAATTTTGCACCCAAAAGACTTGTCTATAATGAAAGAAGAGCCATTGGGAAGTGCCCATTGACACCGGAAGAGGTAAGACCGTAAGACAGTTTGCTTATTGCCATTTAACTTGTTATCTGGTTATTATACTTTTCAAACATGCTGAGGATTATAATATTAACAATATTAGTTGGCCAACCCATCAATGTGTTCCTCATGGTAGGTTGGCCTTATTCTGCGTTCAATGGGTTTTGACAATGCTACCAAGATATATTTAGCAGCTGGTGAACTATTTGGCGGTGATCGTTTTATGAAGCCATTTCGAAGTCTGTTCCCAAACCTCGAAAATCATAATTCCGTAGAACCCTCTGATGAACTTGCTGAGAACACAAGAGGTTTGGCAGGGTCTGCTGTGGATTATTTGGTCTGTCTTCATTCTGACATTTTTATGCCAACATATGACGGCCCTAGTAACTTTGCAAACAACCTCCTCGGACATCGTCTCTATGAGGGCTTCCGGACCACAATCAGACCTGACAGAAAAGCACTCGCCCCTATTTTCATAGATAGAGAGAATGGGAAGACTGCTGGCTTTGAGGAAGCTATTAGGAGAGCCATGCTTACAACAAACTTTGGTGGAGCTCACAAGCGTGTAACACCAGAGTCCTTCTATACAAATTCTTGGCCTGAATGCTTCTGCAAATTATCTCCTGATAACTCTGCTGACCGATGTCCATCTAATGATAGTTAGTTATTTAGAACGATCAGATGCAGGACTAAGCATTTAACTTCTAAAATGCTGCAATATCATTGGCGGAAAAATGAGTGTTGCTTCTCTACTTGAGCGAATGTTTATATTATTCCCAGTGATGAGCTGCTGTGCGCCAAGTGATGGATTCTTATCATCAGACTCAGAATGTCAGGTTGTCTTCTCTCTTTCTTTTTCAGTCTGGGAAGCTGATTTAGATGTCATAATGAAATTAGATATCAATACGAGAGATGCTGATTTGTTTATTGGTCTGAGTTTCACAAGATACTAGTTCCTCATGTGTTAAAATGCTATCAGTGTCGCCTTTCCTATCTATTGTACTGCTAATTTACTAGCAAAAACATTCTCATCAGGTTTTAGATGATTTTGTACTTTTGATGGGGGCGAATGATGAAAGTGCTGGTAAGAAACAGATTGTAATTCTTTTTTCATTTAAATGACAGTATCCCTTTCCATACAAAAATGGGCGTGATATAAAGTTATTCACTTATTCTTCACCATTATTCCCTTTCCATTCGTACCATACACATTTAAAAAGGTGAAATTAAAAATAGAAATAAAAAACCCTTTCACCAATTCAGGAGTTGTTTTGGCATTATTGACTATGCATTCAAAGGATACCAAGTTACTATACATAGAATCCCTGATGTTTTTGCTATTGTACAAAGTATTAGATGAATGAAATTATCCTTCCACTCTTTTTTTTTTAAAAAAAAAAACACCAATTCAGGGCTTGGATAGTTGGATTTGACGCTTGATTCACAAAAATGTAATAGGAAAAGGAAAAATAAACTAAAAGAATATCACAATTTTAATCAGAAAAATGATAAAAACCTCAGCAATTTTCCTCCAGAATCTCATACTGCAGTAACTGGCGAACATTTATTTTGCCACAGTGACAGGCACTGATAGACATAAGAAGGTTTTTATATAGGAAGTGAAAGATTATGCGATGACAACCATTTAATACATACACCCTCTGGTCTTAATTATGGGAATACATTTTGGAGTTGTTTTTTGTCTTAATTATAAGAGCAAGTTTTAACTTTTGTCAATTTTTTTTCCTATTATACCCCTATTTACACTTTCTCAATAATAATTAAAGGTAACATTAATTTAATAGTACACCTATATAATATATTCTATAAAGTAAATAATGCGTGCAACTCATTAACGTCATATATACCTCAATTATACTTTTTTATAAAATAATTTTGAGCAATTTTTATCATATTTTTCCTATATCACCTCTACTAATACTTCCTTCTCAATAATTAATTTAACAACACGCTTATAATTTTGCCTTGATGTAATTTTCAATTTTAAGCAAGGAATTTTAAGAGTATTTTCCTAAAATTCCCTTCTTTAAATAAATACTACTCCTAATTTAATGCATGTTTGGAATATAAAATTGACAAGTATCGTGAAACATGGAAAACAACACAGATAAATATGAAATGGAGTAAGTGAAAAATAAGTGGTTGACAGATTCATCATCCTCGTTGATGTAATTTTTGCCTTGATAAAATTTTTAATTTGAAGCAGGGGTATTTTTGGAAAATAATTATAATTAACTAATTTAACTTCTTTTCTTGATCTCTCCAAATTCTGGTAAATAGTTCTTATAATTAGGACTGGAAGAAGTAATTTATACCTGGAAAACTATGGAACACGCCCGTGCATATATGATATAAAAATTAACCACAATAAAACCAAAAATGTTTATTTTGTTTTTACCAAGAGAATTATATCCAATAACACTTTTCATTCCATAAAGTAACCCTGTCTAGAGATGGACACAAACTCTCTAAACGAAGCACCCTGGGGATAGAAACACTTGTACTTATGTATAAATGAATAGCACTTGAAACTAGATTACCACAACCTGTATGTTGTATATTGGAGAAAGAAGATATTACCAAGAAAAATTGGAGAAAGAAGAAGAATGCTTGATATATTCAGGTACTATACAGTTAGATAAAGAACTGTTTTCTGCTAAACTCACACAAAATACAAATTACAAAGATCTATAAACAGTTGAGTCCACTCTTCCAGATGACCAAATCATATGCTGCACTATCTTCAATGTCAGAACTCTGAAGACTCTGTAATTGACAATAACAAACAATAGGTAGGTAGGCAGATGTATACCTCAATTACATACATTTTACTAAGAATCTAATGCATGATTTGATCTTTGTTCCTTCCATGTTTTCCAAGCCTTCCTAAGTTCATCCAATTCAGAATGTGGAATTCTTGAGTTCCTATCCAATTTCTCAACCCAATCTGCCCAAAGAGAGCTTGACGAATCTAGAAACATTGAAACTTTAGGCAGCATAACAGATACATAGAAGTCATCAACTGCCTCAAGAATTTGTTCTGATTCAACCATACACACCATTTCTGGCCTTGTCATGTTTCCAGCACTTGCTCTCATTCTAAATGTGTTCCCCCTTAAAATTAAAACTTCTGCTGGGGCAAGAGGAAGGACAATTCGAGAAAATTTAACCAGTGACAATGTAAGGATGTCTCTCGGAAGTAAGTTCCGCTTCACCGCCACAGCCGTTCCAATCATTTTGCGTATCTGACGAGTTACTGAGTTAGTTTGTGTATGAATAATCATTTCATTAGTGTCATAGGTTGAGCATTTAACTCTTTACATGAAAGGATAAGCACAAACAGACAGATTGATTCAAGTTGTCAGTCATAATACAACGGTTGCCTTTGGGGTTAATCGAATTTTTTCAACTTTTATTTCAACATCTCATGGATGATGTGAGGCAAACCAAGCAGCTGATCTTTTTTTTTTTTGGGTAAATACCATTTTAGTCCTTCTAGTTTCATCAAATTTATTTTGGGTAGTTTCAAATTATTGGTTTTAGTTCCTATAGAATTTGGTCTGAGTTTAATGAATGGTTCCTATACTTTACACAAGTTTTGGTTTTGGTCCCTATGCTTGAACTCAGACTAAGTTTTTATGAAACTACAAGATTTAGGGTAAGATCAAATTGTAAGGACCAAAACTAACAATTTGTAATTACAGGGACCAAAACCAAAATTCAATAGGATCAACAATGGTATTAACCCTTTTTTGGTGGGTTTTTTTTTTTTTTTTTTTGGGGGGGGGGGGGGGGGGGAATAACAGTAAGATCAAGTTGCTACACGAGCCATTTAGATATATGAAATCAACATAAACCAACTTGAAAATAATCCAAAACTATAAATAGAATCTAGTCGCAATAAAGACTTACTTGATGCAACATAAAAGACTCCCCCCATATGTTAATCTCGACATAATCATATCCAAGTGAATTTTCCAAGTTCCCACAAGAACAATGAAAAACCCTTCTGAAATGGGAAGCATTTAATCTATCAGCCTCATCAGGCTCATATAACCATCTTGCATAGAGAGCTGAACGGGAGTTTTTATAATTTAAATTAGAAGCACCAACATTTAACAACTCCTGCATCAATTCCTTATTGCTTGAAGTGGATGGTCCATGACCTTCAAAATCTTCTACATCACTTTCCTCAGACTCTGATTCAGAAGCCGATATCATACTGGGTGAGTTTGTTCTGCTTGACGTGCCAACATTTCCAGGAGATTTTCTTACCTTCAATTTTTTCCTGTACTTTGCCCTGACAGTATAATTATGGAAAGGATGTTCTCCCTACAAGAAAGTATCAACAGATGAAAAAATAAATATAGGGGTAGCTATCAAAATGTTACACTTACCATCATCCTTTTTAGTTTTTATCAGTTAATCATAGAATGATAGTGATGGCTGGTCAGTCACCAATAACTATGCCTAATACACCATAGCCACAAGGAAAGAAAGGGTTAGAATTTCAGAACTCGTATGGGACAAAATATTTAAAAGCAGAATCCAGCTTGGTGATGGAGAGTTGGTGACAATATACTCCCTCCGATCCTTGATATAAGATATATTTACCTAATGAAATTAAATTAGTTAAATTAGTTAATATGACATGCATTTTCTAAAATATCCTAGTCACATTCCTCAATTCCTTCATTTCCTCTCCTTTTTTATTATTGTTGAGGAAGTATCAATAGGAGTAAAATAGGAAAAGATTAACAAATAAGAAAATTATATCTTATATTTAGGACGAAGATCAACTCCCCAACCCCAAATATGTCTTATATTAAGGACCGGAGGAAGTATATTGTTTCATCTTCTTTAATAAAAGAACAAAGTAATTTGAAACTACAAGAGATAAATTGTTAATGAAATAAACTAGTCTTTTACTAAAAAATTGCAACAAATAACTTTACTATCGTTATGGTTATCTTCTTTAATAAAAGGACAAAGCAATTTGAAACTACAAGAGATTAATTGTTAATAAAATAAACAAGTCTTTTACCAAAAAATTGCAACAAATAACTTTACTATCGATGTGGTTAAGTTAGCTATAAAGTTTAATTAAGAATAAGCTAAACTAACTACATGAGATAGATAAGGCAAATAGAAATTTCACATTAAATTATGTAAAAACTAAAATACTACACCTCGAAGGCACTAAGTATAGTGTTGAAGTCCGAAATATGATGTTGAATTTCATTCTCACTAAGATGACTTTGGATTCCTATAATATCAGCAGGGAGGAGGTAAGAGTACTTTCTCAGATTGCACTCTCTTCTTGGATCAAATCTCCTGAGACAAAACAAAGCCATATGGTTAGGGAACAGGGTGAGATAAAAGCAGGTTTTCTGCTTTTTACTTAACAGGAAAAACAAAACGGGATACTTTGTTGTAAAACAACTCTTCTAATTGCAATATCTCGTCCACATAGATGCTTGTACTTTTTTATTCTCATGGATGACAATTTTAACTTGAACGAATCTAGGGTCTCTCATATAGTGCTTCAATTATATATCAAACAAAATGTAGATTTTGATGCTTGCAACATATTGGTAGAAGTTGTAACACGTGAGACTAATTATCTTACCTCTTTGAAGGCAGTATGCTAAAAACTTTGATAGTATGAGGAAGATGAGAGTTAATAAAATTAGCAAGCAAAAGGCCATAAGGGTCTCCTTGCCATGCATTCTCAGGAATTTCCATCTTTAAGGAGATCATAGTTGCCAGAGAGTGGACCTAGCACATCCATCAAATCAGACAGTTAGGAAGTCAAATAAAGTGTATGTCCTGTCATGTGTGGGCATGGAAACCGAAAAGAAATAAGGAAAAATTGCTCAAAAGTTCCTGATTAGAAAATTAATTGTGCAAAATTATCTGGAATAATGTTAAGACTTAGGTCCTCAAGAAGAACTAAATATTACTTTATTATAGTATAGAAGGAAGATTCGATAAACTTAGCATGGAAGGGGGATTTGATAAACTAAAAAATCTTCCTTCTATGCTAAGTTTCCCCAAAATATTAGTACAAGGAAGATTTAATATATTTTAGTTTACTTTTGGGAATCGGATTAAATGTTATATTAATATTATTTTCTTGTTACTTTTTGATTGTTTCACGTGGAGGACAGCTTTTGCAAGTTATAGCTTTCTTAAAGAGAAGGAAATCTCCTTCTATAAATAGCTCATATCATTCATGTAAAAATCAGACTTGAATGAACGACTTTACAAGGCTTAGTTGCTCTCTCACTTCCCCCCTACGTTCTGCTTCTGTTCTCCCCCGAATTCTGTTCTATCTCCCTCACTTTCCTCCTCCGTTCTCTCTGTTTCAGATCAGTTCTCACTCTCCCTCCCCTGTTTCTACATTTTTCTCCTCAACACATTCTCAGTTTGCATTGGTAGTAGTGTGTAGTGTGTTTTTGCGTTTCAACCTGTTCTACATCACCTACTCTGCGATTCCTTTCTTCCTTGGCCTTCTAACATAGTCACTCCCTTCTTCCTGTGACAAGTTCTTTCATGCCTCTTTGCAACTTTGTCTACCTCTTGCATTAGTTTGAACTTGCATTTTCCTCTTTTGTCTGACCAAGAATCTTGCTTAAGCAAATATAGTTCATTGAACCTTACTTCCCTCATTTCCCTCCTTTTTCCTTAACCATGCTTTCCCCCGAATTTATGTCTCCCAGTTCTACCCAATTTGTCTAGCTATATAATCAGCATTGATATAATTCCATCTGCATATTCCTAACCTCCTATATCTTCTAAATAATCTCAAAATTTCTTTTCAACAAATTTGACATTCGGGTCAGTCAAAAAATATTTATAGATTCCATGAAGACAAGCATGTACACGTATATAAAAAGACATTTGTTGTTTCAGGCTATGAAGCACCAATGCTCCTATTTTTTAAAAAAATATGTGTATCGGACACTTTGACACCGTTCGACACTCTCCGTCCGACACTCCTCAATACTCCTATTTTTTAAAAATCTGCGTGACTTTGAATATTACTAAATTGATGATGAATTTTTCTTTCATATATATATATATATTTTAAAGAGGAGGCACGGCTTTTATGATGAGCCAAAGCTAGATGTGAGAATTTTACGGAATATTGAACTTGAATATAAATTATAATATATATATTTAATATTAAAATATGTCCTAACGTGTTGAAATTTAGATTTTTTTAAAATTAATGTGTCAGAGTGTCGAGTCATGTCATATTTCGTGTCTCGTGTCGGTGTCGGTGCAACATAGGTTTCAGGCACGACAGATATTAATTGCTTTAGGGTACAACATAAAGATTGGCATTCTCAATGCAAAAATTCAATTAACAATACATTATTTACACTAGATTGCTTAATTTAATCCTAGGGTTAAAATCGCGCCGCTATAGCGCGCTATATCGGTCTTGATGTGGGTTGCGGCGCCTAAACGCAACTTCCGCTCCGCAACGCTACAGTTTCCGGTGGCGGACGGTGGCGGAAGTCACGGGTGGTGGGTTATGCGACGCTATCGCGGCGCAACTGAGGTGATTTCGCTCGGTTTGTTCAGGACGCAGAGGATGGCACGGGTGTGGAAATTTGACACCAATCAGGGCTAAAATGGGAAAGTGACCAACTGAATGAAGGGTATGTTGGTCATTTTACCTTGTCTCCTGTGTGAAAAAAAAGAGGGAAACCGACACAATTTCCCTCTTTTTTTTCTTGCTCGATTTCCTCTTGCTTTCTCTTCTCTTTCAGTCTTTTTTTCCTTGTTCGCGTCCCTCTTCCTCTTCCCCGTGTGCGTCCGTCTTCCCTCTTCCCTGTTCACCGTCGCGTCGCGTCACATGTCTAGCTCACTAAGTCGAGGTATATTCTCTTTCTCCTCCTCTTTTGTGTGTTTGCCGCTAGTTCTTCTTCTTCCGACTTCTCTCTATTTCATCGTGAAATATCTCTGGTTCTGGTCTGAGGTATTTCGATCTATGGATGGGTATTATTTTGTTGCATTGTGGAATTTATCTTCTACTTTTTATTGTTATCTATGACTGTGATAGCTGGTGAACTGCCATTTCGATCTCTGTTTCATCGTGAACTGCCATTTTTCTGACTGTGATAGCTGGTGATTTCTGCTTTGTAAATGTTAGTGTTTTGTTTCCATCGTTTATAGACCCCGATCATATGTTAGTGTAAATGAACTAGTATGTGGCTTCCTTTATGTTTCTTGAATCCTTATTTTGAATGTGTAATATTTTGGGTGATTTCTTATCTTATATTGCATTTATATATGTGGTATAATTTATTACAAGTATTTATATGAACTTCACAGTAGCGGCTTTACCGCTACCCACTATACCGCTATACCGTTTTTGGGGTCGGCCGCTACCGGCGGCTACCCGCTATTCAAAACTATGATTTAATCATAATTCTTTCATACACATCTCATGAAACACTTGGTGTGCATTCACAAACCAAATCATAAGATAAGAGTTTCTTAGTTCATGAATTGCCAACCATTCATTTCAAGCAACAACAAGAAGAAAACAAGGCAAGACAACCCAGCAACAACGACTATAAATTAAGAACATTAATCCAAAAAAAGGTCAAAAAGTTACACTAGAAACCGAAGCTGGAAAAAATCTTTGCTACTTGCTATGAACCTTATTGCTTTCACAGCTCAAAGCAATGGAGTGAAAATTTGAAAAGTAATTATGCATGAATAATACCTAAAAGGCGCTTCCTTATCCAGAATAGCTTATCTTCATTGTCACTGCCCCTAACCTTGGAATCATTGTCCTCTCCTCACTCATTCGTCTACTCTGTCCTCGTGCCTTCAATCTCGTTTTTCTTCAGCAATTTTTTTTAAAAAAAAATTTACTTTCAGGGCAGTTTTGTCATTTTCCATGCATATATATTCCTCCTAAAGGACATTAATCCTTAACATGATTCCAGGTAGCTTTGGACACTTCATTCAAGGACTTTTGAGCAATTTTCCCAAGAAATAAACAATTTATATATTCACAAATGCAAAATAATAAGGTTACTCCTTTGTCAGTTCTGCTACTTCGGCCCCAAGCAACTTTGTACAGATCCCCATAATTGCTATCAAGGATGCCACCAGCCTTGAAAATAGCAGTTTCCAGTTCTTTCTCAATAGCTTCAGGTCAAATTTTCAAATCTTTAGCAAGACACCATCTATTTTGCGAATGACCGAAGCCATAGTTTTTTTTTTTTTTTAATTTGACAAAAACAAGTAAATATGTAAAGCTTGTACTCGTTAAAACTTCTAACATAATAATCATTTCAGATGAAACCAGATATTATATTATCCGATGCAGATACTCACAGAAAAGTACATGGAACAGTGATGTACAGCCAAATGCATTGAACAAACATATAGAAGTTAAATTTCAAATATATTTATTACGTCATGAACTAGCATAATCATTTCTTCTTTTCCAACATAACAAAGGGGAAATGAGTAGAAGTAGCTTACTGGATAATATATGTTCATCTCGTTGCATTTGCAGACCTGAAATTAGCTTATTGAGATTACGCCATTTCGAATATTTCAAAACACAAATCCATACAAAATTCGAAAAAGGTGGGAAAAAAGGAACCTCTATAATCGGTGCCGATGTATCCAACCCTCATTACGACTTTTTTCTTCAGAAATGGATGCCATTTGTTAGGAGAGAGGAGAGGATTAGGGTTTTGAGGCGATTGGATTGGGGTTTCAGTTTCAGTGGAAGAAGAATAGCATCTGAACAGTCTATGAGGAAGAAGTGGAAACTTCGAGATAGGGTTGGGGTACGGGAACTGGTTCGGACATGGAGATAGCGGGAATCGCAGAGAATAAGAGACCGCCATTGCTAATCTTCATGAAGCTAATGAATGAAGCTCAGAGAACAGAGAAAGCAGAGAGATGTTTTCACGAAGCTCTCAGCTGCTCATCACTCATCAGCTCCAAGTCTTGCAGAGATTATCTAGCGTTTTTTTTTTTTAGCCTTTATTTTTTAAGCTCTAAATTAAAACTTTTAAAAAAAATAGTACTTTAATTTTTTTTGTGACTTTCACTTTTTTAAAAAAAATACTCCCTCCGGTTCTAATTATAAGAGCTAGTTGACTTTTTTGGAAGGATTAAGGAAGCTAATTAAATTACTTTAGAATATTTTTATTTTTATTTTTTCTTTCAACCTAATCAGTTTAACTAGTAAACTAATCTATAATCTAAAGATATACAACATATGAAATGATTAAGTAACTTATTTAACTTCCTTAACCTCTTCAAAGAAAGTCAACTAGCTCTTATAATTAGGACCGGAGGTAGTATCATCTAAATATATAAATTAATTAAAACAGTATTTTTTTACATTAAAAAAAAAATTTTCTTAAAAAAGTCCATCTTGGATCCTAAATTACCTTTTTTTTTTTAATTATTATTTGTCAGGACCTAACGGTTACTTTTGGGGGATGAATGAATTTGTCAAAAAACATTTGTTTGATGGAGGTAAGTGAGGGGAAAAAATAATTACCGAGAAACCTTCAATAATTTAATTTCTTTAAAAAAGAAAAAAAACCATCAAAATTGATAAAGGACAAATAAGTATATTAAATTTTAATAATTCAAAAAGGACTGATTTAAAATTTTTAAATATTTCAAAATTTGATAAATTATTTGACTATCTTTAGGTTTTTTTCTAAATAAAAAATTATCAATCCCTTATCAGTTGTCGGTGCCTAGAGGCTACGACCATCATGGCATCACCAGAGCTTAGTGACCTGCTTGCAATCGGCTGCGAGAATTCTAGTAAATATTATTAACAATTCAAGTATCTATAATAATAACTTTAGCATGCTATTAACATTTTAAGTATCTATATTAACAACTTTAATATGAAAAATTCAAAAAAAAAAAAAGATATTAGCTGCGAGGAGCTCTAGTGAAGGTTATTAAAAAATAGGGTTAAGTGTCAATTTTGCCTCGGAAGTATCTCTCCAGGAACAATTTTGTTCCGGAAGTTTTTTTTAGAGCAATGTTGCCCGGAAGTTTTTTTTTTTAGCAATGTTGCCCCTCCGTCAACGGTTAGTTGATCGTTAGTTGACCATTGACCGAGGGGCAACATTGCTCAAAAAAAAAAAAAAAAACTTCCGGGGCAACATTACTCCAAAAAAAAACTTCCGGGGCAAAATTGCTACTTAACCCAAAAAAAATGTTAAAAATGTTATTTATGATATCATTTATTTTTAATTCTTATTTATATAATATCTGGGGGTAGAAACAGGCTAGACCAGTCTAGACTTCACCTTCCAATTCATATTTTAAATATAAAAATTAAATAACTAATTTATAGAATTAAAGAATTTTACTTTTATAAAGAATTATATAAGATTATATATTTATAAAGAATTAAAAGGAAATTTTTATGTAAAATATTTTAATTTTTTTAAAAAATAAATAAAGGGCACTTTCAATTTTTAACATGTTTTTTTAAAAATGCTAAAAGAAAGGAATTAAATTAAAACTTAAGAGAGTAATTTTTGTATTTCTCTCTTTTTTATTATTATTAAATTTGATCTTTCTGTTAAAAGCGCTATGTGAATCTTGTAATTCTTCTATACATCTATTATCTTTCTATTTAATTATTTTTTTTGTGACTTGTAAGTCCTTTTCTTTTTTCATTTGAACTTCTTTTTTTATATATAAGAAATGTATTGTAATGGATATAAATTTTAATTTTCTTGAAACATGTTTAACCCATAGAGATATTTTGGTGGAAATGTTGACATTCATTTGTTCAGTATTAATATTGTATTATATTTTAAATATATTTTATTCTCATAGAAGGATTTAGTCATGCACACATACAACCAATAGGAATCAAAATTTCAGTAAAGTCCCACTGTATAAATGATTAAAAAGAATATTATAGAAAAATAAAATTTTTTAATAAAAGATACTTTAATTAAGTTTTTAATTCTATAAATTAGTTATTTAATTTTTATATTTAAAATTTGAATTGGAGGGTGAAGCCTAGGCTGGTGTAGCCTATTCCCACCCCTAGATATTATATAAATAAGAATTAAAAATATATGATATCATAAATAACATTTTTTTTGTTAAATAGCAATTTTGCCCCGGAAGTTTTTTTTGGAGCAATTTTGCCCCGGAAGTTTTTATTTAGGAGCAATTTTGCCCCTCCGTTAACAACCCTAACGGTCAACGGTTAGTTGACTGTTGACCGTTGATGGAGGGGCAACATTGCTCCAAAAGAAAACTTCCAGGGCAACATTGCTCCAAAAAAAACTTCCGGGGCAAAATTGCTCCTGGCAAGATACTTCCAGGGCAAAATTGATACTTAACCCTAAAAAATATTACACAAATACCTCATTTACAACTTTAATATAATTATTAACAACTAAATTATACGTATTAACAACTTTAGCCTAAGAAAAAAAAATTACCCAATGGATCACCATTGAAGGAATATATATATTTTCCTGAATGTCTGAGGTAAAAGTTATCAACATAAATACTTGAGTTGTTAATAATGATAGAAAGTTGTAAACGGCAGACTTATATCTTTTTTTTTTTTAATTTCTCATTCAACAATCATCAATATTGTTATTTAAATTGTTAATAGCGATACTAAAGTTGTAAACGAGATGTTTGTTGACTATTTCCAAATAATTTTAAGCAGAACTCTGACGGCTTTTTTTTTTTTTGGTTGAATTTCTCAGACTTAAATTGTAAATAACCATACCAAAATTGTAAATGTGATATTTGTTGAATATTTCCTAATAACTTTAACCAGAGCTTCGAAAGCAAAGTTTTTTTAATTTCTCAAGCTAAAGCCGTTAATATAAATACTTAAGTTGCTAATGATGATATTAATGTTATTAATATAGATACTTGAGTTGTTATAGCTAATATCTTTTTTTGAATTTCTCAAACTAAAGCTATTAATTAATATAGATACTTAAGTTGTTAACGGTGATAAAGTTATAAACGGGGTATTTACTGAATAGTTTCTAATAACATTCACTGGAGATCCAGCGGCTAATATTTTTTTTATAAAAAAAATCCTTTAATATAAATATTTGAGTTATTAATAACAATACTAAATTTGTTAAGATATAAACTTGAATTATTAATAACCTTCATCGAAGCTCCAGCAATCAGTCACCGGAAAGGTGAACTCCAGTGACAGTCGCCGCCACCAATCATCGACAGCTTGCAAGGGGTTTAAGGATTTTTTATTTAAAACAAAGCTAAGGGTAGTTAGTAATTTCTCAAATTTTACATTTAAAAATTTCAAATAAGTCCTTTTGAAATTATTGAAATTTAACATACCTATTTGTTTTCCATCAAATTTGATAATATTTTTCTATCATTTTGCAAAAAAAAAAAAAAAATCAATTTGTCAATGACAAAATTAAATTTGTAAACATAAAAATTTAACTTATAGAACATATAAGTTTAACTATTCTCAGTACTGAATTTGTACATGGAAAAAAATTGCTCGCTATCATGTTAGTTAGAATTACATTTTAATATTTTTAATTGTTGAACAAAAACTTTTTTCTGTCACATCAGGAATATTTTAAATGTATTACTTATTGATGAAAAAAGATAACGTTATAAGAGCTAAGAGATTAAATTACTGCTAAAATAAAATATTTTTACAATTTTAGATAGTTAGAGCTCAATAAGAACTTATTTCTCTAATTACAAAAAGTATACTTTTTTCTTACAATTATTGAATTACTCGTCCGGTTTTTAATATAAGACATATTTACTCAATTAGATTAGATTAAAGAAAATAGTTAAATTAGTTAATATGATTTTTATTATCTGCAACACCCTATTCATCTCTTTTATTTCCCTTATTCTCTTTACTCCTTGATTATTATTATTATTATATATATATACATGAAAATTTTAGAAAATGAGTTGGGCTCAGCCACAGTCCAAGGGCATGACGCTTGGAGCCCAGTCCACAAAGGATACTGGCCAGGGAGTACACATGCCTCTACCTCTACCAGCGTTACTATTGCTTCCTAGACCCCTAGGATGGCTTCCTCAGCGCCTTGACCAATGCAGGGATCGAACCCCCTCTCTAAAGGTGAGGGAGACTAACCCGCATATCAGTTGAACCCAAGGAAGGACGAGTACTCCTTGATTATTATTGAAATGTATCTCTAAGATCACCAAATGAATTCTTTCATGGGCCAACATCAGAATCGAGTCCATGTGAAGTAATTCGGCCCACATTTAAATTGTAGCCCACCAAAAATGACGCAAAAACTAAAAAGAATTAATTGTGTAGGGAGACATTTTTCAAATAATTGGGTGGGGAGTTAATTTTCAAATTAATCATTATAATTCATTTTTAATTTTATTTTTATATAATTAGTTTGTAACATTCCATTTTTTTCATCTAAATTTATACAAGTGACATAGTGTCTATTCCCTTAAATGTAACCTTACATCCTTTCTAGTACATGAAAAAAAAAAAAAAACAAGGATGGAAATAGAGATATTTAACTCAAGTTGGGAAAGAGAAACTGATCAAAGTTGTGGCAAATGCAGTATGACATGTTTTAAACTCCCTAAGAAGACATTCAAGGAATTTAATAAAGATAATATGTAAAATAAAATAATAAGAAAAATTAATTAAAAACTTGTAACCCATTTTTCTCTTCTTTTTTTTTAAAAAATGTAATTGAAAATTTTTTTCCCTCCACTTAATTTCCCTCCCTCCTCCCCTTCTCATACCAAACACACCCTATGGATGGTAAGGGCAGTCATTGGAAAGCTTGGGAAGTGATGACCATGAAGAAAAAGGGAGGGGATGGGTTAGAAAGGGAGTTTGCATATTTTATTTTGGCTATATATCCTTTCCAAGATTGCATGGAGGCTTATTCAGAATCTTGAGAGCTTGTGGTTTAGAATGTTGAAAGGTTTATATTCCCCCATAGCTGACTTCCTAAATGCTAGAAAGGATGGGAGAGTTTCATGCCCAATCTATCCTTAGTGGATTAGGGACTAAATCCAATTGAAGAGAGATTGTTATGTGATATGAAAATATATAAGTTTATAAAGGGATTTTTAGCTCTTATAATTATGTAACTTCGTCTATGTGATATAGGGAATATGGGTTTGAGAGGGTTGGGTATGCAATTTGCAATATACTTCTCTCTTTGTAAAACTGCTCTCTCTTATATAACTCCGCGCCTTTACTTTTCTTCCTCTTTAATGGTGAATTTGTTATATAACGAGATCGGAGTCTACATTGATGCTTCAGTTTCGTGTGGGGTATTTCAACAAGTCGGTCATATTATAGGTACTCCTGAAGTCCTACATAACTTATTGACAAACTGGATTTGACATGTAGAATTGGGGATGGAAGCAAGGTGAGGGTATGCAAAGATAGGATGGTTGGTGATAGAGAATTGGTGGAATCTAATGATAATTTTTCTGTTAATTCTGATATGGTTGTTGCTGAATTGATCAAGGATGGTAAATGGAATTTGGAAATAGTAAGGGATTTGTTTGATCAAGAACTGATAAGAGGAATTATGCAGATCCCAGTAGGTTTTAGATGGAGATTTGGAAGCTCAAAGTTCCCTTAAAAGATTCAGCACTTTATTTGGAGGCAGTAAATAATACCTCCCCCCCTCCTAGTATGTTTTATAAAGAACAACTATTTAAATCACGTATTTTAAAATGTTAAATGTGTCAAATATGAACTATATTTTTTTAATTATAAACTTATTTATAAAGAAAGTACATGGTAGATAATAAGTGAAAATTTATTACAAAGAAATAATGAGTAACATATATTTAATTGGGGAAAAACATGAAAAGATTAGTTTAAAATTTAGACAAAAGGGATTTATTCCTTATATTAAGAATCACGATTATGAGAGAAAAAGTTCCTTATAAAATAGAGAGGAGGGAGTAGTTCATCTTGAAGAGAATGAGAGAAGTTATGGACTCATTGCAGTTTAAGGAGATGGTGGAATTATCAAAGTGAACATTGATGTATCCTTTCTCAGCAAATATGGTAAGGTTGGTATTAGACCCATGTCCGGATTTGCAACCTTTGCCAAAAATGTCTTGCTTGCTTTGATCCCTAGATCAATGAACAAATTTGCTTAATTGCAAAGAAAGCAAACAAACACTACACACATATCAGCCACAACACCGTTGGATAACAATAAAATATAACTTTTAAAGTCAAAACCATGGTGAGAAAAAAATTATATAAACACTTAAAAAAACAAGTAGAAACATTTTTTCCTCTAAAACCATGGTTTGTGTTAAATTACTTAAACACTGTCAAATTCTATAACACCATAGTTTTGACTGAAAACCATGGTTTTCCAACAGCGATGTGTGTTTGGATAAACTTTTGAAGGAAAAAAAAAGTGATTTCAGGGAATAGATTTTAGAGAATAATTTTAAAAAAAGTGAAAAAAAAAAGAGCTTTTGGGCGAAACCATGGTTTTGAACCTTCAAACTATGATTTTCAGTCAAAACCATGGTTCTACAGAATTAACAATGTTTAAGTAACTTAAATCAAACTATGGTTTTGAAGAAAAAAATATTTCTGCCTTTTTTCAAGTGTTAGGGTAATTTTTTTTCAAACCATGATTTTGATCTCAAAAGTGTTTATTATTATTATTATTATTATTATCTTTTTTACCTTTTCAAAAATTATTCTCCAATATCTATTATTATAATTAAGTTCTTCCTTGTTTTGAGATTACTCCGTCTAAGTCTAGTATCCAGCTTCTACTCCCATGGATTGTTTTACATGTCTCTCCAAGGATCAATGTCCTCCTCTTGCTAATATTGAGAGCTATTGCAGACTTGTTGGCCGCCTTTTAGGAATTAGTTTTAATCTTAATTACATGAGAGTTAGTTTTAATCCTAATTATAAGACATCATTCTAATTTTTGTCAATTTCTTTCTAAAATACCTCTATCAATAATTTCTCAATATTAATCAAACACAATAATAACTTAATAGTACACCTATATATTCTATAAAGTAAGTAATACTTACAACTCATTAATGCCATATACACCTTAATTCTACTGTTTTTTAATAAAATAATTTTGAGTAATTTTTGTCATATTTTTTCCATATTACCCCTACTTATATTTCTTCCACAATAATGAATTTAATAACTCACTAATATTCTATAGACCGAGAGATTTTGCATTCTTTGAATTTTTTAATAAAATGATTTTAAGGTTTCTTTAAAAATATTATCACGTAACTATCCAGTTCCAAAGTGATTGATTTAATGCATAGGAGATTGAGCCAAAACATGGAACTTGGTGGAACCAAATCTTATAGTAACAGAATGATCTACTGTTAATTCACTTTTTTTATGTCATTCAAAATTTATCTAAGGGTATTTTAGGAAAATGAATAAAATTAAATAATTTAACTCCTCTCCTTAATCTTCTCAAAATCTGTTAAAAATATCATATAATTAAGACTAGAGGAAGTATATCTTATGTTGTGTAACAACTTTGTTCATATTACTCAAGCTCCAACAACCACACATTATCAAGTTGCCCTTCATGTGTTTCGCTATCTCAAACATTGTCCTGGCAAGGGTCTCTATTTTTCTCCCAATCCACATTTCGCCTCAGGGCCTTTAGTGAGTTTAATTGGGCTGGTTGCGCTAACACTCGATGGTGTGTCACAGGTTTCTGTGGGTTTCTTAATCAAGCTTTAATTTCATAGCGCTCCAAGAAGCAAACCACTATCTCTTGTTCATCCTTTGAAGTAGAATATCGCACACTAGGATTTGTCACTTGTGAAGTCCAGTGGCTCTTATATCTCCTTGCTGATCTCCACATATCTCATTCTTCACCAACTGTCATGTTTTATGACAACCAATTTGCCATCCACATTGCAGCGAATCTAACTTTTCATGAACGTACTAAACACCGTGAGTTGGATTGCCATTTTGTTTGAGAAAAGCTTCAGGATGCCATTATCCGTTTCCTACCAGTTTGCAGTTCTCATCAACTTGCTAATATTCTTACCAAACTCCTTAATCCTAAACCATTTTGCTCATGATTGTCTAAGCTTAGACATGATAGACATATACTTGCTTGCTTGGGGGTAACAGAGTTAGTTTAGTTAAGTTAAAACAGATTAGTTAGACTTATTTACAACTATCATGTATCTCTTCCGCTACTAGATGTAATATAATATACATACATACATACATATATAAAAAAGAAGCAATGTACAAACATTTATTGAATAAGAGAAGATTTCTCTTTCATTTCTTCCTTTTGTGTTTATATGGAATAAAAATTAATTGACTTTTCATGCCTTGTACTATAAAATTGGAGATCAACAACATTTACAATGACTTATGAATAGTGCCTTTTTCTTTTTCCGCCAGAGAGTTGTGTGGTAATGCTGTCTATATTGATTTTATCGAGATTACTAGTTAAGAAAAAAAAAAAAAGACGAATTCTCATGTACTATCCTACTTCTATTTATAAGTTCATTTTGACAAAATCTCATATATTAAGGAGAGGTTGTTAACTCAATGATTATGGGATAAATTTTCAACTTTCATTTATGAGAAAATTTTCAACTTTTCATTTATGATTGGACATTTTTTAATTGTTTCTTATCTTTCTATCTTCATGAGTATAATTAATATGAGAAAAATTGTCATTATCTTATTTATTATATGAAACTGAATTTATAAATAGGATCTGAGTGATACATGTATATATACTAGAGGTAGGATATTGTCACAACTTTTTTTTTCACAACCTTTTTACAACCTTTTTCTCACCATCAGATCTACTTTTCATCTAACAGACCAGATTTAACCTACTTAAATCAATTTCCTTCAGAATTTCTCCCTCTCTCGCGTTTTCCCCTCTCTCTTGCGTTCTCTGCAATCATCGCCACACAGAGCATCTAAGCCCGCCGCTGGCTCTCTCAGACGTCGACTCTCCACCTCAATCATCTCTCCCTGCTTCTCGGATTTGGTCAGTGTGATTCTTCTTCATCTAGCCCTAAAATTTGATGGTTTGAACTGGAAAGATCTATTTGCCTGCATTCATTATCCGATATCGTTTGAGAAATTAAACTGGAATGATTCTGTTTGGTTCTTCTATTCTCCGATATCATTTCTCTAGCATTCATTATCTTTCTATGTTTTGTTAGCTTATTCCTATGGGCATCATTTTTAGGGCATATTTGTTATTAATGGTGATTCATGATCTAAAATTCAAAAGGGCTTTTTCTTAAAAGGTTCAAGATGGCATATTTGTTATGAACTCGGTGGCATATTTGTTATGAACTCACAGTTCCTTAATTTCTTTCTGGAACTCGGTGGGAGAAAGAGGGAGAAATGTGGCGTCGGGCAAGAGAATCAGAACGAAGGGGCACAACTATGGAGAAGGAACTGATTTAAGTAGGTTAAATCTGGTCTGTTGGATGAAAAGTAGATCTGATGGTGAGAAAAAGGTAGTAAAAAGGTTATGAAAAAAAGAGGTTGTGACAATATCCTATCTCTATATACTAATAATTATGTTTTTTTGGCCTTCATGGTAATGATTATGCTGATAACTTAATATGGATACTCTTTTAAATGGATTATATATATATATATATATATATATATATATTAAAAAATATCAGAAAAATATGTTTAAAAATTGAAAACTCCAAATCGATGATTTTATAATAAAATACGAAAGTAATTAGAAAGATGACAAAAACAAAAGAACTTTAAAATAAGGCATTTCTTATAAAAATGAGCTGTAAATTATTGATCAAGTCTCAATGTTATTTTATCAATTCTTGATAATAAATCTGATTTGAAATTTTATAATTTTAAAGTTGTCGTTTTTTATTCTTTTTACCAAAATAATTTGAAATTGTGATATTTTAAATAAGTCAAGATGAAATACCAAAATCAAAATACAGGCTAACACTTTTAATAAATTCTTAATTAGGCCCAGAGACCTAATTAAAAAATGTCTAAATGTCTATACCCTCACAAAGCCGTATCTTTTTTCCTCAAAACATGTTTGCTGGCTGATTCTCTCTTCCCTCTCTTCTCCCTCAATATTTGACGTTTGTCCCTAAAATCCATCACTTTGCAGAGATCACTTGGCTTTTTAACCGAAATAATATTTTTTTTAAAAAAATTTACCAATCTGAAGCACTGTTCAAACTATTTACCAAAGTAAGGCTGATGTGACAATGGCGTCAGAAAGTACGACGCCACTAGTGGCGTCGTACTTTCTGACACGACTAGTGGCGCTGTACCACCATACGCCACTATGTCAAATTTTTTTTTTTTTTAATAAATATTGAAGCAGATTGTGATTGGGCCACGCCATCTGGTGGCGTGGACCCCGCGCACGCCACGTCAGTGGCGTGGGACCCCCTTACGCCACCAGTGGCGTGAGCCTTATTTTGGTAAATAGTTTTGACTGTGCATTAATCTGGTAAATATTTTTATTATTATTATTATTTTGGTCAAAATCCCGAGATCACTTTGCTGCTAGGAGGGAGAATAGGCCAGGTACCTATCAGACGGTCTATAGACCTGTTTAGAGTTTGATCTGGCCTAGCCTATTTGTTTAAAAGGTTAGGTTAAGGCTTACTTAAAGGTATGTATGTGTAAATAGGCCAGATTTATTTTAATAAGGCTGGGCCTGTAAGTCTTCAGGCCTGAACGATTTATACATTAAATAAATATTTTTATACTTATATCACAGAATAACACAATATTTATATTTTCATTTTTATATTTATATAGATTTTGATAGGCTCAAAGTGCATGAAACCTATTTATAGCCTTCAAGGCTTATAATATGAGGTCTTTTTAAAAACCTACAATGTAAATATACCTTTAAAAAGATTTCAGACATGACTAAATCTTATGAAAGCTCAGACTTTTTTTTTTTTTTGATACAAGGCGATAGGGGAGGGGGATCGAACCTAGGACCGGGAGGGGAGAAATTAATCTCAATACCACTGCACTACTAGTAATGCTGGTATGAAAGCTCAGACTTAAATTAAAAAAAAACAGCCTAGGAATTTAAGAAAAGGAATTAGAATCACGCCATAGGAATTTTTGAGCTCCCCTTGGACTGTTGTTCGTAACATTTTTATTGGTGTTGAAGTAATGATTCTGTAAAATAAATAAACAAAAAATAAAAAATATTTGAGATGATTAGTGTATACATTTAAATATTTATATATAGATAAATATTAAGGGTAAAGGATTTCTTCAGTCGAGTTATCTCCAGTGACCCCAAAACTACGTCGTTTTGGATTAATGAAGGGTGTTTCTGTAATTTTATTTATTTTTTAATTATATACATTTTACCGAAACACCCTTCATTAGTTTATCTAAAATTACTAGCAAACCCTTTATTAATTTAAAACGACGTAGTTTTGGGGTCTATCTCCAGTAACGGGAGAAATACTTTTCCCAAATATTAAATAGTATAGTTTTTTGAAATAATCTTATGTTATATATAATAAGTACTTGTTTTTTTTTTAAAAAAAATGATAGAAAAATATTATTTGAATTTTAAAATTCTATTAAAAATCACAGTAATTAGATTAACAAGAACAATAAAGTAATTGATAACTCATTTTATTTCGAAATCATATATTTAAGATTTTAAAATTTAAGTGATATTTTCTTAAGATATTTTCTTATTTCTTTTGAAAAAAAACAAAAACATAAAACAAATGAATAAATAAAGTAAAATAAAAATCTCAATTAAATTCAGTTAAAATAATCAAAACCCAAATTAAACCTATATGTACGTGCAATTTTCCTTTTCTATTATAGTGAGGCATTTGGTCTTTTAATTCAAAAACTCCTAAAGAGATCTGATTATGAATTTGTTCAAAACATGAACTTAAATTTGGATCTTGATATTTTGACTTTATTTATATAGGATTCTCTTCTCTCTCTCTCCATTTTTATTTTTACATGTTTTTTATGAGATAGGATTTGTTACTACTAATTAATATTATTATCAATGTTACTACTAATTTATTTCATCGTTAAATCAGAATTTCAATAAGAGAGAGAAATGAGATTCTGATCTTGACACTAATGGGTAATAACAATATATTATTCCTCTTTTGATTGAAAATAAAAATTAAATCATTAAATTAAAATTATATTAAAAAAAATATAACTCAAACAAATTGTACAGAGGCGGTCAGGCGGAGGAGGAGGACATAGCTCGGTTGGAGGTACAGATTCTTTGTCCAGAATCAAGATCGAAAGCATTCCTTTCCAGGCATCTTCTTCTATCTTGCTGTTTAGGTATAATCTTTCTCTGTAATTACGCTATCTGCTCTGTGACCTTTCTTCCATTCACCGATTTATTATCTGTTTATAAATTTGTTCCGAAATCAGATGCCTTGCAATTCTTGACGAATTTTCGGTGACGATTGGGGTTTTTAATGGCCTGGTCAGTTATTTTTTCATACTCTATATTATTCTACTACATATGATCTCGCATCTTTCCCCTTTTCTTTGCCCGGGGTTAAATTTATATTGTTCGTTAATGGGTTTCTCTGGTTTCTTCACTGCCTAAGCTGTGATTGTTTACCAGTTTAACAATTTGATTTGATTATCTGGCCTCCCTTTTGTGCAAGCTGGGGGACGAAGCATCTAAAACATGAGGTTAATTTTCAATAGCGGTAGATGAGAGCTTTCCATATTAATAAGGATTCTTAGAGTTAAATGTCATTATTTGCATTGTCCTAATATTTGAGACTTGTAACAGAAGCATTATGCGTGCCTCAGTGGTGATTTAGACGTAAAATGCAGCTGGAGATCAGAACAATACTCTGTTAATCCTTTTTAAGCAAACAAAAGAATTTATTACTTTATGTGGAAGGATTCTTTGGCTTTGTTTCTTATACCTTTGTTTATGCTAGTTTCTGAGTAAAGACCTAGTACTGGTATATTAGCTTGCTTAATAGAAATTATTAAATCTCTGGTTTGTCATAGTCTTGGAAAAAACATATTCCGATCATGATTTGAGTCAGTATTACTTGCAGAATTTATTGTACATTTAAAAGTTCTGAAATTTCTATTTAATTTGCAGTGGTAACAAGTATTCAATGGTCTTTGTCATTCTGTCGTAGTGTTAATGAAAGGAGCTGCAGTTGGACAAATTTTACACTTATATCAGATATTTGATGGGGATTAACTGAAGTTCCAAATAGTACTCAATGCCAATGGTAAACCCAAAGTCAAAAGTGTCTGGTCGTCCAAAAATATGCTACAGACCTATACTACCATCTGACCTTGACACCATAGAGCATTTACATGGAAAACTCTTTCCTATCAGGTGAGATCTCTCTAAATATTTATAATTTTAAATCGTCCTTACGATGAGTGACAGGAATTGTGCTAACTTGATATTTCAAATTTAAGGTACGAGTCATTATTTTTTCAAGATGTTGTAAATGGGCATGACATTGTGTCATGGGGAGCTGTGGACCGTAGTAGGCCTGATGGCCAAAGTGATGAACTCATTGGATTTGTAACAGCACGAATTGTTCTTGCAAAAGAAAGTGAGGTTGGTCCCCTTACGTACAATTTTATGCCTTTTCCTAATTGCTTGGAGCGTTTTCAGAAGTTAAATTGTCAATCATTGGTAGCAGTCCAGTTGGACAAAAAACTGAGATGTTTAGGTCTTCTGTTACTTCCTGTACAGACGTCTTTTTGTTGGAGTGTGACTTCACCTGCTTATTGCTTGCATTTATTTACTTGGTGGCAATATATGTTGTGTCAGAACTTGTTGATGGGAATCTTATTTTCAAGGTGAATTCAACCTATCATTTTATCCAAGGATAAGAAATCTAGCTGTAAGCCATGGTTATGCAGAGAGAAACTTGGAAAAAATCATATTCCCTTAACATCCTAATCCCTTAACATGGTTTGATCTAATGTTGTATGAATCTTGTTCTTTTAAAGATTTGATTATGCTCACTTTGATATCAAAATTTTATAATATATTATAGAGTACGTCCTCCTTAGAGTACAACTGTTTGAATGCTGAACTTTTGGATGATCATTAATTTAAGTTTTTTGCCCACAAATATTATTTTCGCAGATAGTGGATATTCTTGGATATGACTCATCCAAATCAGATCAAACCTTAATTTATATTCTGACGCTGGGAGTGGTGGATGCATATAGAAATCTCGGGATAGGTATGAGATTTTTTCACTTTAATTTAGTTTGAGTTCTTGGTGGTATAGTCTGTGGTCCAATTTCTGCTTGATCTGCAGCTTCTTCACTGATTCGGGAGGTCATAAAGTATGCTTCAAGCATTCCAACCTGCCGTGCTGTTTACTTGCATGTAATTTCTTACAATAACGCAGCAATCTTTCTATACAAGAAGATGTCTTTCAAGTGTATAAGAAGACTGCAAGGATTTTATTTAATCAATGGACAGCATTATGATTCTTACCTATTTGTGTACTACGTGAATGGGGGCCGATCAGCTTGCTCACCTTTGTAAGTACACAATACCCTTTATACCTTGATTTGCTTAAACTAACCTTAGAGTTCTTGAATGAGCCCTTGGATATTGATGGTGAAAAAGAAGTTGCCCCTTTTTTGTATGATTCAAATATGAGTTTCTGGAGTTTGAACTATTTTGGTCGAAAATGATTAAGTTGGATGAGTAAGAACCTTGTGTATGCTTTATTGATTGATAAATGTTTAGGCTTGAACACATTTTATATTTTTATCCTATATTTTTTTTTTTGGCATGGGATAGTACTATGTAATTCATTTCAGAAGGAAAGTCATTTTGAAAGTCTTGTCATTAACCTTCCTTAGGAGTATGTGATGCTGGTCAATGTTATAAAATGTTGATGGCCTTATGTCTGATAAGGCCAAAAAACAGTATTCCTGTCTTCAATCTGTAGGGCTTACTTGGGAGTCAAAATGTTATGCATAGAAAGGAAGAAAAGGATGAAAATTGTTAGTCTTGTCTCTGGACCAAAAAAGTAATAGAAAGGGACTATCACTGTTGAGTAATATTAACTTGGGCATAATAGACATTGTATATCTCTTGTTTCATGCAAGGGAAAGGCAATGCTTAGAAGTAGTTATTAAGGAGGAAGTTGTCCCAATCAGAGATTATTGACTGGCTTTCAAAGTAGGATTTTTATATAATGATGGAGCGGAAGTTGTGCCTTGTAACAACTACTTAGCTTGGAAGCTTGTTAGGATCTTATACTAGTGCTCATATCCTTTTTTAAAGAATTGTAATATCATTTTTCACTTTTCAGGGAGTTCCTCACTGGAATAGTAAGCTGTATGAGGAGTGGCCTCAAGTCAATTGCTGCGAGGCTGTGCAGGAATGAGGAGAGGAAGATTTCAAGGTGGGCAAAATGTAAAGAAAATCATTCTCTTGTATCATCAACACATAACAAGAAAAACATGGCAATTGAGTTTACTAGATATGAGTGTGTTTGATTTTCCCCCCTTAATTGTTGGTCTGTTTGTTGTTCCCTGTATAATAATCATACATCATTACATCCTTACTTTCGTTCCCTCTAGAAAATATCATATTGAAACGTAGAATAACATCTACTTATTGAACCATCTTGTCATGTTAATAAAGCTCCACGTGTTCTGTTAAACATTATGCTGATTCTCTGTTAAGTGCTGCAAGCAATTACACTTGTGATCCGATGGATCCTTCTCGTCTCCGCCCTGGAGAAAAAAAATCGTGGACTAGTGATCAAGAACTTCCAATTTAGTTTTGCTGTAACTGTAATTGTTGTATCATGCACAGGAATGTTACCTACTTGATAATTCAAGAGTTTCCTTGGCAGATATGTTTTGGTCTGCAATGCAGGTTTTTATCTGTGTGTAAGGTGGGTGGGATTAACTTCAATGGACCAAAGCCAAGTAAACAGGTCATAAGATCTTAAGATTTGATTCTTTAGCATAAAGTTTTAATTTTTAGACTATTAAGACTGATTTGTTCGTTTTTAAGCCCTCCTAATGTAAAGGAAATGCATATAGACCCAAGATTGCCCGTAAAGGGTTTGGGGGTCCCTAGTGTGTCTTTCACTTGTGCTCTTTAATACTTTTTCTGGAAATCAAACTTTCCAAATGTTTTTTTTTTTTTTGGGTCATTAGCTATATAAAATGAGTGACATTTTGATATCTTATGAGCATATTATAAGCATAAAATGATGCAATTTTTAAATATTCTATGATTTTTCAAATGAAAAAAATACTCTAAAGTTCTGCAATTTTGATTTTGTGAAAAAATTATAGTAAGAAACTCAGAACACTCAATTTATAAAAGTACTAGAAAAAGGCACATGAAATTCCCCGAGGCCACAATGGAAGGTTGATGCAGATCAAATATATAAAAATAAAGGAGAGTTATAATAAAGGACCTAAGGAAAATAATATTTATTAAAAATGATCATAAAAATGATAATTATTTTGAAAGATAAAAAAATTAAAACATTAAATAAAAAGACTAAATTGTTCTGTGTCTAATTTTCTGTATCCTCTCTTATTAAATTAAAATCTGGAGTGATTGAGGGATGATCACAATATCACACACAAAGTGGTAGAACTTAAGAAGATAAGAGTAGATGAGAGAGTTCTAGAGTCAGGATCTGTACTCTAGCCAAAGACACTGTTTCTGAAATATTATTTATTGCATAATCTGATAATAACATCCTAACAGTACATATAGAGTTTGTCCTAGATAACTACCCACAATAACTCCCATAAACAGATAAGAGACAATAACTGTAACTTCTCTAAAACAGATAAGAAGTACTAACTAGAAAATAACCTCTCTTAACTTCCTATTTCATCAGCCTGCGTCTTTCCTCTTTCGGGAATAAACCAGAAGAGGTTTAATCCTATCACAAAAATATAATTAGAGTCGGCTAAATTAGACTCTCTACTATACCGGAATCACCTTCCAATTATGATCAAGGTCTTTTGTTTTTAATAGAGTATTAAATTCATTGTTTGTCGTGTCTAAAACAACAGTAGACAGATTCTATGGTAGAAGACAACCAACAAATAATTGGGAAGCGATTTCGGTGTAATAGATACGCTAATTTAGCATATTCTAATTTTGTCACTATGTATGATTACCCATCAATCACTCTAGATTCTGATTTAATTAGAGAGAATATAGAAAATCAAACAAAGGGTAATTTAGTCTTTCTTTTTAAATGTTTTAATTTCTGATCTTTCAAAATAATTACAACTTTTATGATTCTTCTTAATAAATATTATTTTTTTAAAGTCCTTTATTATAATTTTCCCTAAAAATAAATGAAAGTTTCCTTTTATCTTAAAACGAATTTGTTTGATCCCATGCACACTCGCACACGCGTAGATAATTATGAAGCATATGAATGCTTATATATATATATATAAATTAAGGGTTAAGGTGCAAAAATACACATGTGTTTTGGTCAAAAGAGCGCCCAACAACAAGTGTTTTTTTTTAGGTGCAAAAGTGATTATGTGGTTACAAAAGTAGAGCAAAAGTCACACGCCCCGTTAAAGTAGAAAACGTTGACGGTTAAGATGGATGATTTGACTAAAATTGGTGATGTGTAAATGGTGGGGCCCATAGTATGTCCATGTTAGCAAAATTTGATTTAACTCCCTTGTTGCAGTTTCTCTCTCACCGATTCAGACCTCCACGATCTTCTCCTTGGATATTCCTATGCTCCGAGAGCCACGTCACAGTGGTGTACATCTCTTTGGTGAAATCAACAATTCACCCACCGGCATCTGTAATAATGGGTATCATCCGAATGATAAATTGAAGTGTGAAATAAATCTCATGCACCATGAAGTGGATCCCCCTCTAGTGTGGCTCTAATTAATTCCGACGGTATGATATGCAAAGGATCATACATGGAATCAGTGGCGTATAACCCTGAGCATGAATTCGGTGCAGGCGACCTTGGTGTCTTAGCTGGCGGCGGCGGCGACTACCAAAAAATCGTTGGTGTATGTGGTAGAGAAAGAAGGATCAATGGTGAAAGAGGAGTATGATCAGATCTGGGCAAAGAGGAGTGACCCAGAAGTAGCGTTGGAGTGGAGTGATTACAAGTCGATGGCATTTACTTAATGCATAAGTGTATATAGTAGTATATATTTCAATTGAAGTGTCATTACTGTAGATGAAGAGCACGAAGCTTGGTCAACAAAAGAATGTATTGATAATTTGGAACCTGGTGCTCTGCTGATGAATAGGTTGTTCACGGGACTTTGAGGGTGGGAAACATAATTAGCAGCATATTCAAGAGGGCGATGAGTGACATAAGCATAAGAGGTAACGACCAAATAAGAACATTTATGGAAACATTATTGTTTGAACATTAGTAACAGCAGAAAACTTGAAATAAATAAACAGGGTACACAATTCCAAAAGGATGGAAACTGTTCGCGTCATTCCATGCAGTGCATCTAGACACACAACATTTCAAGGACGCGTGCTCCTTCAATCCATGGAGATGGCAGGTTTATAACTCATCTATGTGGTAACACCGTTGAGATGAAAATGGTATGTGTTAACTTTGGATGAAAATGGTGAAACAGAGCATCTCAGAAGCAGGAGGAGGCCCGGGGAATGTGTATATGCCATTTGGAGCAAGACCGAGGATGTGCCCTGGCTTCGAGCTCACCCGAGTCGTCGTCTCTATCTTCCTTCACCGCTTTGTCACCCGAATCAGGTATTTATCACCCGATTCAATCTTTGTGAGAACCTACTTTTGTATTCAACTTCATTAAATTCATATTAAAAAATCAACATCCAAAAGTACTGTGTATTTTCAGATTTTCTTTTAATCTTTTTCCATGTTCTTGTATTCTCTTATATTGCCATATCCTGAGTCATACATAGTACTGGAATCTCTCAAAGATTAAAGGGAGGCAAAAATTCAGAAGGAAAATTGAACTCTAAAATAGTAGCTTGTTAAAACTCAAAAGGGAGCTGTCACTCTGTCTCCCACTTCAGTTTCTTACCTAGGACATCGCTGCAGTCGACCGGAATAGAAATTCGAACCTATGGAACCTTGCAGACCAACGCCCAAACAGAGCAAGTGAAGAGCGTGTTCACCACCGCCTTCGATCGGTGGTCGGAGGTAATGACATTGAGTTTCACGGAAGCGTCATGGTACCAATTCAAGAAAAAAGGGATGAACTCAAACTTTGCTGACATGGACATACTGTGGGCCCCACCATTGTACACATCACCAATTTTAGTCAAACCATCCAACTTAGCGGTCAACATTTTCTACTTGACGGAATGTGCGACTTTTGTTCTATTTTTGTAACCACATAGTCACTTTTGCACCTAAAAAAATCACTTACTGCTGGGCGCTCTTTTGACCAAACCACATGTGTATTTTTGCACCTTAACCCCTTAATTTTTTTTGGTCGAAACGTACTTATATTAATACTCAAATCAAAAGATACATCAGAGCATAACAATTACAACTGAAATACAAAGAACTAGAACAATTACAACTGAAATAGATAAACCAGAACAAGAACAACGGGAACACAAACACATGAGCCAGTACAAACCAAATGAAAGAGAAACTAAAATCCAAAATCACTGAAGAGGTAGGAATAAAAGTAGGCAAAACGCCTTAACCCCTTAATTAAAGAAGGCAAAACGCCTAAAAACTACCATACATAAATTACAACAAAGGGGAAATTAATCCTAAACATTTTTGATCTACCCAAACCCTTAAAAACATAGGACACTCCCCAAAGATTACAGATTTTGAAAGGCCAATCTCTACTCAACAATTTGTTACATATGAATGCTTCTTGAGGCATGGGTAAGTTGGTAACTTCGGTTAATATTGTAATATGTATTATTTATGTAATATATTTAACCATATGATGCAATATAATCAAATAAAAACTTAATGAAAAATAAAAAAAAAATCGAACCAAAAAAAAAAAAAGAAGAAGCGAATTCAGTTTCGGTTTAGTTTTGCCAATGGGCGGCAGTCAAAGGAAGCCTAAAATACTAATATAATGTATTGTTCAATTGTTTATAGTTTCTATGAATATAAAACGCACTAATATTTATAAGACGTTAATGATATGATTCATACAAAAATTAGGAAAAGAAGAAAGAAAATACCACTTGAACTCTTAAATAAGTAATTTCCTACTAAAATAATTTGTCATGCTATACTCTGATAGCTAATACCATAGACAACAAGATTGATATGAAATTTGAGGTTTTAGTGTACAGAGGAACATCAATCAGGTGCACACGTTCTAACTCATGCTCTATTTACTTTCTGTCACACAGAGCATATACACCACCCCCCTCTGGCCTCATGCCATAAAGTTTATTGCGAACTACGTGTACTTTGATCCCCTCAAAGGGTACGTAGGCTCTAGGCTTGACACCTAGTCAAGTCCAACTCATCTGTATTCTTAGAACAGAACATTGGCGCCGTCCGTGGGGACAGGTAAATTTCTATCCCCGTGACCATCAATGGCGAACACCAGAAGCCACAGCAGAAATCCACCACTGCAGGCTGACGGAGGCCCCCAACCAGACCAAGCTCCAGCCGGGCCAAGCCAGCCGTAAGTCCATCCACGACGAGAAAACACCCCGGAGGGACATGTTACCGACACAGCAACTTCCCCTCCCGCAGATGATCAGCCGCTGTTGGAGACACGCAGGGAGGTTCCGACCCAGGACGCTTTGGCGATAGAAGCCGACGTCCACATCCTCCGAAGGATGCAGGAGTCATTGCTCCAAAGGTTCGAGGATAAGGAGAAGCGGGACCACCTGCAACGACAGGCGGACTTTCGCACCTTTGCACAAATGATAAGGGAGGAGCTCCAAAGCCATCACCAACAAGAAAACCGGAGAGAACCCCGTACAGGAAGAGGCCAGGCCGACGTGGACATTAGCAGCTCGTCGAGCGGCTCGCGATCGAGAACGAGGCGGGGAAACACCAGCAGACCGGACGGAAGAACGAGCGCAGAACAAGGGCACCCACCGACTCAAGAAAATCGTGACAACCCGGAAGGCCGAGATGGTAACGCGAACCACAACAGCCAAGGCGGGAGAGGAGACCGAGACCAAGAAGAGCGCCGTGTGGAAGACATGACTCCCCGGACCCATAGATCACCTTGTCATGGATCACCCCGGGAATATCGAATGAAGTACCTGACGGAGTTCGGTAGGTCCCCATTCTTGAGGGCAGCGGCGACGGCCCGTTACTCGAAACACTTTGACCTAGCCGACCTGCCGAAGTACGACGGAACTCAGGATCCTCGCAACCATCTCAAAGTTTTTGAAAAACTCATGTGGGTCCGGTCAATTGATGGCCCAGTCATCCAGCGTCTCTTCGCGGCCACTCTGACTGGGCCGACACACAAGTGGCTGAGTTCACTCCCGGACAACTTCATCCGAAGTTTTGAAGACCTTGGACGAAAGTTCGAGTTGCATTTCACCACCAGTAAAAAGCAGCCGAAATCCGAATTCACACTGAGTAAAGTGAGGCAGAAGAAGGGTGAGGCGCTCCAGAAATATCTAGATCGGTTCCGTGACGTGGCAATGCAAGTGCAATCGCTATTCGAGTACATCCACGTACACTGCCTAGTCAACGGGTTAGACCCGTCATCACGATTAGCCCGGAACTTATGCAAAAACCCGGTTTACACGTTGACCGAGTTCTACACCCAGGCGAAGAAGTACCTGAAAGTGGAGCAAATGGAGGCTGCCAATGCCGAGGAACCCGAGCGAGCGAGACATACCACACCCGACTCAGGAGAACGGGCCAGCAAACAGAAGACCGAACCCCGGAGGCAGAACAGGGAAAGCCGGGTCAAACCAGACCGAGCCGACCACAAGGCAAAGTACGACAGCTACACGCCTTTGAATGCCCCTCGATCACAGGTGTGGAAAGAGGTAGCCTAGGCCGAGATGCGGCAGGTGGACAAGCCGAGGCCTCTCAGAGGCTGCTCCAACACGAACCGTACCAAGTTCTGTACGTTCCACGACTGCCATGGACATACCACCGATGAATGCTATGACCTCCGCGATGCCATTGAAAAGTTTGTAAGGGAAGGGAAGCTACGTCAGTATGTCATCAAGACCTAGGGAAGGACGAGCGGCAAACGCAATTACCGCGGCCGCACTAAAAGTCCGCCCAAGGAGACCCGAAAGCCAGGGAAGAAGCAGAAGACCGCCTCTGACAACGAGTTCCCCGATGTTGATTTCCAGTGCAATGTCGTCAGCGGAGAATTTGGAGGGGGCGGGGACACGGTGAGCCAACGTAAGAAATACCTCCGCGAGGTCCTAATTGTCAGAGATCTCCCCAAGTTTAAGGACGATCCTACCAAGTCGAAGCCGCCCCCCTTGACCTTCACCAACGAAGAACTAAAGGACGTCATTTCCGGCCACCTGGACGAACTGGTGATCACCAGAACCTTGGTGAATTGCCACGTCAAGAGAATCTTCGTGGACGCAGGAAGTTCGGCCGACATCATAAGCTGGGATGCCTATAAAAGGATGCACCTCGACAAAGAGGATCTTAAGCCGTGCAAGACCACCCTAATCGGATTCAACGGCGAACAATCTTTCCCAAAGGGGTATATTGATCTCAGATTAACCCTTGGAACGAAAGAAGCATTCAAGTCAGAGCTCGTCAGGTTCATAGTAGCCGATTTCCGCTCTCCATACAACATCATTCTCGGCCGACCAACTATTCACAACTGGGACATACTAATATCCACCAAGCACCAGAAGTCGAAGATGATTAACGACAAAAATCAGCTGGTCATGGTATCCGGAGACCAAAAGGAGTCACAATAGTGCTACTTCGAAGCCCTCCGGGTCGAGGAAGGAGGACCCTCATTTCCACCTCGATTCGGACCCAAGCAGACGATGACCGACGTAGACGACGACAGGCACCCCCGGCAGTCGATTAACATGGTAGAGCTCAACCTCCGAGAGCCAGAGGACCCAAGACCTGAGCCGGAGGGAGAACTAGAGGAAGTAGCGCTAGGGACGGACCCATCCAAGATCGCCAAAATTGGTAGAGATATGAAGGATGACCTAAAGGCGCAAATGATCCATTTCCTAAGGCAGAATCAGGACGTTTTTGCCTGGATCTCGGCTGAGATACCCGGCATCGACCCCCACTTCTGCTGTCACAAACTCGGCATATGGTCGGGATCGAGGCCCATAGCGCAGAAGAAGAGGAACATTGTCGACAACAGACAAAAGGCCCTCGAGAGCCACGTTGAAGAACTCCTAGCGGCCGGATTCATTCGAGAAGTACAATATACGACATGGCTCTCGAATGTAGTCATGGCACTCAAACCCAGCGGCAAGTAGAGAGTGTGCGTCGACTACACGAATCTGAACAAGGCGTGCCCAAAGGACTCCTACCCGATGCTAAACATCGATCAGCTCGTGGACAACTCGGCCGGCTACCAACTCCTCTCCTTCATGGACGCCTACTCCGGGTATAATCAAATCACCATGCATCCGAACGACCAGGAGAAAACCGCGTTCATGATGGACAAAGCAAATTACTGCTACAACGTCATGCCTTTCGGCTTGAAGAATCTGGAGCCACCTATCAGCGAATGATGAACCGAGTATTCGAAGATCAGATCGGCCGCAACATAGAAGTCTACATAGACGACATGATTGTAAAGTCGAGGCATATAGAGGACCACATCCGGGACCTAGAACAGATGTTTGAAAAGTTACGAAGACATCGAATCAGGTTGAACCCGGCTAAATGCGCCTTCGGAGTCCCGGCTGGAAAGTTCTTGTGCTTCATGTTGACTAACCGAGGAATTGAGGCCAACCCGGACAAGTGCAAGACTGTCCTAGAAATGCAGCCCCCGAGGACCAAGAAGGAGGTTCAGCAATTGACGGGCCGCCTCGCCGCCCTAACAAGGTTCCTCCCGAAGTCGGCCGAGAAAGCCCTGCCTTTCTTCAAGTTGTTAAAGAAGGAAACCAAAGGCGTTTGGAATCCTAATTGTGACGCGGCCTTCGAAGAAATCAAGCGATGTTTGGCAACCCCTCGGTACTCACTAAACCGGACCCGGGGGAGACCTTGTTCCTGTACCTTTCAATCAGTAATGAAGCCGTCAGCGCTGCCTTGGTAAGAGAAGCCGAGACCGGACAAATGCCGATATACTTCATAAGCAAGGCTTTACAAAGCTCTGAACTTTGGTACCAGAAGCTGGAGAAAGTGGCCTTTGCCCTACTCACCACGGCCAGAAGGCTCCGGCCATATTTTAAAGGACATCAGATAGTGGTACGCACCAGCCAACCGATCCGGCAGATCCTCCACAAGCCGGACTTAGCGGGAAGAATGACCAACTGGGCGATTGAGCTGTCAGAATTTGACATCACATTCGAAGCCCGACAAGCGATCAAGTCCCAGGCGCTGGCGGACTTCATCAGGGAATTGACCCCGGCAATAACGAGTGACGGAACCTGGAAGGTCTACGTAGACGGATCCTCCAACGCTAAGGGCAGCGGTGCAGGAGTCATCGTTGAAAGCCCGCAGGGGGTCGCCACCGAGCACTCCCTCCAACTGAAGTTCCTGACCTCTAATAACCAAGCTGAGTACGAAGCGCTTTTGGCCGGATTGCTCCAAGCAAGAGATAATGGGGCGTATCGAGTAAAGGTTTTAACCGACTCGCAGCTCGTCGCCGCATAGATCAACGGCAGCTACCAAGCGAAGGGGCCTCTTATAACGAAATACCTGAACCGCGCCAAGAAACTCATGGTCGAGTTTGATGAAGTGATCGTCACCCATATCCCAAGAGAGGAAAATACAAGAGCCGACATCCTCTCCAAGCTGGCAAGCACTAAGGGACCGGACAATCACAGGACCGTCATCTAGTAGAATCTGACCGAACCAAGCTGCGTCATGACCATCTCGGCCGGCTTTGACTGGAGGAAGCCGATAGAGGACTACCTGGAGAGGGGAATTATCCCTACTGACCCAACCGAGGCCAAAAAGTTGATCAGGGAGGCCGCTATCTACGCCATGGTCGATGATCAACTTTACAGAAAGGGACTACATTGCCCAATGATGCGATGTCTAGGCGAACCTGAAGCAAAGTACGTGCTGGCCAAACTACACGAAGGAAGCAACGGCCACCGCATGGGGGGCAAGGCTCTCGCTAGAAAGGCACTACGCGCCGGCTACTATTGGCCTACCATGAAGCATGACGCCATGGAAACAGCCAAGAAGTGTGATAGTTGCCAGAAACACACCAGGATCATATGGCCGCCGCCTACAGAGCTGAAAGGAATGCCAGCCCCTGGCCCTTTTATAAATGGGGCATGGATATCCTCGGACCATTTAGACCGGCACAAAGGCAATGCAGATGGCTCATCGTCGCTGTCGACTACTTCACCAAATGGATCGAGGCAGAGCCGCTCGCCACAATAACCTCGGCCAGAGTAATGAAGTTTTTTCGCCACAACATCGTCTCTCGCTTCGGAATACCTGCCGAGGTCGTCACGGACAATGGGACCCAGTTCATGGACCACAGGTTCCAAGCGTTAATGACCAATCTGGACATTAAGCATCACTTCTCATCCGTGGAACACCCACAGTCAAACGGGCAGGCCAAGTCCGCCAACAAGATCATCCTGGACGGACTAAAGAGGCGCATGTTGCAAGTCGACACCAACTGGACCGATCAGCTACACAGCGTTTTGTGGGGATACCGGACAAGCGTGCAGTCTTTGACTCAGGAAACCCCATTCAGGCTGACCTATGGATGTGAAGCAATGATCCCGGTCGAAATCGGGCAACCATCTTGGAGAAAGGTTAAAGCCAGACAGGAAGGGCAGGTGTCAAACGACGACGCCTTGAAGACCGACTTAGACCTCATAGACGAGATCTGAGTCACGGCTCACTGCCGGGAATTGGCCGCCAAGCAGCTACTCGCGGCTAAGTACAATAGAAAGGTCCAACCATGCTCATTCAACCGGGGGAACCTCGTACTCCGACGGGTCGATATAGGCAATAAGAATGCCCGGGATGGAAAGCTTGCGGCAAATTGGGAAGGCCCCTATCGGATCAAAGAAAAGCTCGACGGAGGGGCCTACATTCTCGAGACCCTGGCGAGAAAGCCGATCAAAAGAACTTGGAACGCCGACAAGTTAAAGATCTACTATAGCTAGACCCCAGCTCAGCTCGGCATAACTAGTCGGTTTTTTCTTTTGAACTTCAAAGTTTAAGTTATTTCCTTTCTTACTTATGTTTGTTTGTAAAGCCCCTTAGGGCTATTCTTAGCAATAAAGGATCCCACTGAGGAATTTCTTCAATGTGCACAAATACTCGCTTAAGCATCAAACTGAGGGAATAAAAGCCCGGTCAAAAATTCAGAAGTCGAGGCAAACAAGCCCAGCACAAATGAAGCCGAGGCAAACAAGCCCGGCACGAATGAACGGCTCCGAGGTCGTGTACCCGATCGAAAACTAAAAACATCTAGATGTACGAAAACTGACCATTGTACTCCGACAGGCATTGGTTAGAGCTCGGCGAAGGCGCCATACGTGGCCTTTCGCTAAATTGACGCGTCAACGCTCGCTCGACTAAGCAAGCGGACTACCATGCCGACCCTGATCAGGTCAAAATGTTTGATTAGAGGCAGACGAAGCCTCGGTTGAACATGTGGTAGTTCAGCCCTTACGTCGGTTAAAAATAATCCGACTAGTGATAGTTGGAGTCCGACTAGTGATAGTTGGAGTCCGACTAGCAAAAGTTGGACCGAGGTAGTGCGGTTAGTTACACCTGATGAGGTTGAAACAAGACAACCCTGCCCCAACCTCCCACACGCTAAGTGTGGTAGAGTGAAAAACGGCTCGTATTCATTACAGTCGACGAACATCTAAACTAAGTTTGGAACTTTAAACATAGGCAAAAGGATGATAAAACTGTAAATCATTCATTGTCTAGTGTATACAGAATGGCTCGAAGGCCAGAATTGTTCAAAAAATTACAAGGGCACAGGCACCCCAACTAAAGAAAATAGAAAGGTCCAAGACTAGCTGGACAACCCGGCTTCAAGACCTCCACCCTCGGCGGTACCCTCCTCCGCTCGATCAGCAGGACCCTCGGTGGCAGGAGACTGGTAAGGGACCAGATTCCCGTCCTGTACAAAGGCACGGTAATCATAACCGTCCACATTAAGCTCGACGCCGGGGTTGAAGAACCGGATCTGAACCAAGGCCTGCTCGAAGCACTCCCTGGCGGTCTGCAACAACGCATCGGACGCCTCTTGATGCGCCGCCCGCTCGGCAGAAAGGGCCGCTTGGGTGACCTCCTGCTCAGCAACAAGGGAAGCCTGCTGCTGTTGGAGAGCCTTCATTGCAGTCAGACTCTCGGACAACCCCTTCTGGGCCCCAGTACACTCCTCAGCCAGTTTCTCCCCCGACTCACGGGAAAGTTGGAGCTCCTGATCAGCCCTCACCGCCGTGGCCTTGGCAGCATCCCGCTCAGCCCTGGCCGTGTCCCGCTCCTCCTTGGCGGACTTGGCTTTAGCCTCCGCCATGGCCAAAGCCCTTTTCAACTCCTTTGCAGACTCGGCCTTAGCCTCTGCAGCAGCCAAGGCCTTCTTCAACCCCTCCTCGGACGCCTTCAGCTTCCTGCAGTCAGCATCGGCCTTGACATACTTCTCCCTCACCAGAACAAAAGCCTGGAGGAAGCCAACGGATCGGCACAAATGCGTCTGGGCCGCGTGAATCTCGTCCATAACTGGCGGGGACGTCGGGCGGTTATCCAGGAAATGCCGAGGGGGAAGAAAAGCAACATCTACCTCCGGGACCACCCCCTTATCCTACAAAAAGCCGCGAGGGAAGACCGAAGACGAACCCAACGGTGGAGGAGGTGGAGGAGGAGGTGGCGGAGATGAAGGTGGAGCCGGCAGCGAGCTGGATGGCACCTCGGGGAGGAGCACAGCCTCGACATCCTCATTAGTAATCACGACTTCCTTCCCCTTAAAAGCCGGAGACTTAATCACAGCCTCTTGTCCCTTCAAAGCTTGGGACTCCACCACCGGGGAAGGCTTGACGACGGCGGCCGGAGAAGGTCCCTGGCCGACTGAGACCTTGGACTTCTTTGCCGCATCGGCCACGGGAGCGTCGACACCTCCTGGAACATCCCGCTTCTTGGGCTGACGGCTCGTGGAGGCAGCAGCAGGATTCGCTTTTCGAAGGTAAAGAGGAAGGGCGTTCATATCTCGAGCTGAAAGAGCAGAAATAAAACAAGTTAGAAAAAGAAATGTGAAATCCACATCAATAACAATATGCCAATTAAAAGAGAGAACCCTACAAGCAGGAGGAAGCGGCTTAGAACCCTCCCCAGTTATGAAGAAGCCGGTGGGGTTCACACCATGCTCCGCCACATAGGCCTCTAACCGAGGAAGGGCAGAGACTGACTCCGGCCAGAGATCCTTGCGAAGAATCTGGAAAGAGGCAGCCTTAGCCTCGTAATGGCTCTCCATTCAGTACAGAGGAAAACGTCAGCCCACGTTAGCGCCCTTAGGACCTTCCAAGAACCAAGGCTGTTTCCTAAACTCGGCCTCAACCTTAAAAAACGCCCCCTTGAAGCGCTTAAAGGAATCCGACAAAGGCGTCATCAGCTTACGGTCCGGGTTGATACGGAGGGATACCAATCCTTTCAGCTTGTCACCCTCCTTGGGTGAACTGGGAGTGAAGGGGCCGAAATAATAGAAGAAAAGGTTGGTGGTACACAGAATTGGGACGGGGAAGGAACGGTACAGCTGCTCGAAAGCTACAAAATAAGCCCACCCGTTTGGATGGAGCTGAGACGGGGCAAGCCGGAGATACAGCAGAGCCTCCATCTGGAAGGGGGTGAAAGGCAAAGAAACATGTACCCGGGTCAAGCAATCCCGGTAAAAAAGAAAAAGTTCGGGCGGCCCACTTCCCGCGTTGCGCAGATGGGCTCATCGGCCATCAGACACCTGATGACACACCCAGGCATGGCCGGAATCTTCGATTGGGCGATCAACCGAGCAACGTCGACATCCGACATAAGCGACCGAGTCTTGAGCACCTTGTGAGACACCCAACTATATTGCCGACACAAGGCCTTGGGTGGACTAGAAGAGTCAGAGCCCTCGGCCTCGGATCGATGCTTGGAAGGTCGAGATTTAGGGGCCATTATACATATAGGCAAATAAACAAAACCAGTATCAGTAAAGAGTGGGAATACCTGGCACGACAACAGTTGCAGGCGAAAAAGACTGCGGACTCAGATGACTGAGGGCACTAGAAATGACATCTGGAGAAAGCCGATGCCGGCAGGAACCAAGTATTGAAGAAGCCCTAGCATCTCCCCCATGTGCTATCAAAGCAGAGCTCTCCGCGAGGCAGTCCCAACATGGGCCAAGATACCCTTCCGGGAAAGGATCTGAGCGAACGGAAGAAGGGCCCTCATAAAAATTAAGAGGTTGGGCCATCAGCACTGGGGACCTAGATCCGGATGAGGAGCCTACCCCGGCCCCGACGGGCAATCCGAGGGGAAGAACACGTGCTAAGGGTTGAACGGGACGTGGGACCGAAGCCCTAGCAGCGGCCGGGCGAGCCCTGACTCGCCCCGGACGAGTGACACCGCCTCGGCGCAAAAGGGGCCAATACCTCCGTTGCAGGAGGTTCAGCCCCAAGAACCCAGTAGGTTGCCTGGGGGAAGCGCATACGAAGAAACATTTCTTCTTCCGGCAAAAACACTGCTCTAGGCCTAGGGAAATTTCTGTCTCTCACCATAACAGGAAGCCTAATAACTAAAGGTCTTGTGTTTAAGGGCAAATAAGTGAACGAGCTTTGGGTAAGACAGCAAAGAAGAAACCCAGAAAATTCGCCAAAGCAACCTAGAAGAATGGAAAGAACAGCAACGTAGGCGACAATTTTAGGAAAATAAACGGTGAAATACAGACCAATACCGAACAAAAGTACAAAGAAGTGAACGGAATACCTGTATGAGTGAAATGAGAGAAACTCGGATGCTGGGAATAAAGAATGGCAAAAGTTTCGACCACTATGAACACACTTCTTTATAAACTCAGAGAGAAACCAGAAAGGGAATTTGAGAAAGGCTGAATAGCGGGAAAGGTAAAGATGAAAAAAGAGGAGAAAGCTACTTAAACCGTTTAGGCAAAATAGCGAAACGACAAGGGTAAAACGACCTATTCGAACATAGGCACGACGGGATTGGTACAGCATAACGTCAGCACATTAAATGCGCACGAACATCGGGGCGCGAAAAGACGCGACGGATGCAGATTACCACTATTCAGGGCGTGCAAGGTGTGAACTCGCAATGATGGCACGCGCAGGGGGAACCCCAAGGCGCATGATGAAGGCCAAAGGGCAAAAAGCATGGGTCCGAAGTCGCTGGCAGGTGTCACGGGCCGGAACGGATCGAATAACCATCTTGGTAAATTGAACTCAGCGTCCTCGGAAGGACGCCGGGGCAGAGACGCAAGAAGCCGGCCTCGAGTTCAAAGCCGACTAATGGGCCTCAGCAACCACAAGCCGGCCCAGCTGAAGTAAAATGCCCTGGCCATAACAAGGGCCGGGGGCAATGTACATCTCGGCCGTCCAGAGGCCTGAACGACTAAGCTGGGGGGCAACTGTTACGGATCGGCCCAACAGCCCAGATCCAGGCTACGGCCCAACTATGCTTGGGAACATAATTGGCGGAATAATAGGCAAAGATATGAGATCCCAACAAACATAGGATCTATCCTAACCATAATCTCGAGATACCAGCTCCTGATATCTTGGCCCCGGATATTGCTCACCAGGCCGGGATATTCGCATCAGACCTCTCTATAAATACAGAGGAACATCAATCAGGTGCACACGTTCTAACTGATGCTCTATTTACTTTCTGTCACACAGAGCATACACCACCCCCTCTGGCCTCACGCCATAAAGTTTACTGCGAACTACGTGGACTTTGATCCCTTCAAAGTGTACGTAAGCTCTAGGCTTGACACCTAGTCAAGTCCAACTCATCTGTGTTCTTAGAACAGAACAAATATGAACTTGTCAATAAACACTCATAGACTTGTCAGCAGAATTTTAATTTATTGTTAAAAAGTTTCATAGGACTTAAATATAATTTTGAGATTTAAGGGATTATTTTATTATATTTTTCCTTGTATGGAACCAAATGCAATTTTCCCAAAATTCTTTGCCTTTTGTTCTTCTTTCCGTATGCGTAAATGCTTATAATTTTTTTAGCGGAAAAAAATACTTGGAAGTTAACTTTCATCTTTTATGGTCTATTTCGATAAGTTTTTTTTGTTATAATAATTTCTATAATTATAATATTGAAATTTTAAACAATTTATTATATTGATAAGATTTAATTAGTCATTAAAGATACTTTAACAACATAATAAAAAAAAACTCAATTATAAATCTAAAAAAGGGTCAAAGATTTTGAGATAAATTATCTTCAGTAATCCCTAAAATTACGTCGTTTTGGATTAATGAAGGATATTTTTGTAATTTTGTACCCTTCATTAATTAACACTTTTTATTAATCCATCTAAAATTACAAATATATCTTTCATTAATCCAGTTATTGGAGATAATTTATCTCTCGTAATTGAAGAAATACTCTTCCCTATAAAAAATAAAATAAAATATCACTTTAACTTTAAAATCTTATATAAATGATTTTCTATTCTTATAAGTTGTCAATTGCTATATTTTATCGAAATATCTATATTATTGTAGGCAATCTCATTTGAGATTTTGAGATTCATATTTTCTTGTCTTTTTCCTTGTAAATATTTTAATAAGAAACAAAGTAAAATTTAAAATTAAATCAAACCTATGAATGAAATATACTATATTCTTTGTATATTAATGGGATTAAAATATATTAAAAAGCATTCTCTCTTTAGGTTTTCTTCCCCGTCATCATTGTCTTTCGGCCTTACTTAGGGTGTGCATGGTAACACTCTCAGAATGACTTTTTCCTTAATTTCTGTGCCCCAGAACAAAAATGGATAGGAATTGTGTTTAGTAAAGCCGAGAATACAGGTTGAGCCCGTCAGGCTGGTCTATTTAAACCCTAAATTTACAAGAGCTGGTTTAATATTCTTGTTTCAAAAGTAAAAGCGGGCCTAAAAAGGCTACCCTTAGGACTAAGGGCCTAAAAGGCCGGCCCTTTTAAACCAATATTTTTTTTTAAAAAAATTATTTATATGATAATAATATTATTGATTTTTATACTTTCTTTGTAAATATTTAGTTGTTATTTTTTTTTAAGAATTAAATTTCATAAGAACATCTTATATTTAGAATCCTAAAAATTAAAAACTTATAAAATATATTTCTTATTTTATAAATATTCTTACAACCCGCTGGTAGTTCATAAAGTTCTGATGCTCATCCTGGCTTATTCTTGTTATCGAAGCTACAAATAGGCTTGATGCTGTTGACACTGCCTTGAGAAGGCTTGGCTGATTTGACCGTGAAATTTTTCTCGGTGTTCCTGATAAATATGCTAGGGATAAGATCTTGTCTGTGTTTACTCGCAATCTAACCCTTGAGGGCTTATTTGATCTTTAGAAAAATAGCCAGGTCTACACCAAGTTTTGTTGGAGCAGATTTGGAAGCTCTAGATGAGAAGGCAGGTAACCTAGCAATGAAAAGAATTATTCATGAAAGGAAACTCAAGATCTTTTGGATGAGCATAGGGGTGAGCAAATCAAAACTGAAATCGAAAACCGAATAGACTTTTTCAGTGTTCTATTTTTCGGTTTCGGTTTAGTTTATGAAAGTCGCCTAGTTCGGTCTTCGGTTCGGTTGTTGGAATTTTATTTCGGTTAAAACCGAAAAACCGAAAAAAATTGAAACGAGGTCGTATGGGGTTTTATTATTATTATTATTTAATTTTTTTTTTACTCAACCCACAACAGCCACAGGTCACATCACAAGCTCGGCCCACCCCCAGACCCAACCCAATTACTCTTTTTTTTTTTTTTTGGCAACCAACCAATTCCAATAACCTGTTACCCGTGAAGCTGAAAACCCTAACCCTTATTATCAAAAAAAAGAAAACCCTAACCCAATTATTCATTCTTTTCATTGTATTCCTCATTCAGTCATTCTTCCCTCAAGCTCTCGGTGTCGGTGACTGCACTCTATAGTCTGAAATCGCTCATGTCTGCCGTCTGAAGTCGCCTCCGTCGCCACCGTCTCTCTCGCTGTTCTTCAACTGACAGAGCGTGGGCTTCTGCCGTCGTTCGTGGCGCTCGTCGATCTGGACCTCTGGGAGTGGACTGTACCGTTACGCCGTTGTCTCGGCCGTCAATCTTGTCTCTCGTCGATCTTGCAGATCCTCGACCACTGCTGGCAGAACAAGAGCAGCCGCCGACGATTTTGGCTAAGAGGAACAGTGGACGATTTTGAATGGAGAAAGCTACAAAACTGTTCTTAGTCTACGATCTGTAAGACTGCAACTCTGATTCTGATGCATCAAGCTTTTGAACTCTCTCTGAAAGGAAATGTCTGATTATAATGCATCAAGTTTCTGAACTCTCTAATATATGTGTTTTCGATTTAGTTTTGGCATTTAAGATTGAACTATGATGTGGTGTTCTTGGTTGCTTGTGAATGTTTCACCGTATGTGAACTTTTTTAAATCACTAGTTAGTACTTACCAAGTTTTTGAACTCTCTCTGAAAGGAAAATAATCATACTACTCCAAAAACCGAATTAACCCTAAAACCGAACCGAAATATATCGGTTAATTCGGTTTCGGTTTTTCATCATGTTCGGTTTCGGTTCGGTGGTGAAAATCTCTGTACTTCGGTTTTTCGGTTTTTTCTGAAAACCGAACCGAAAAACCAAAACCGATTGCTCACCCCTGCATGATGACGATTGGTGGAGGGAACCTAGGTCACCAGAAGAGATGGAAACGCTTGTCAACAAAATGTCAAATTTCGAGGTGCTTTGGATTGATTTATATTCTTATTCTTTGTTCCTTCCTTTGATAAATGCTGCCAAGAGTTTTTTTTCTTGCCTCTTGAATTATATGTATATTATCATGTCTGTTCCTTAAATCAAGTGTTATTCTCAGAACGGGCGTACTGAAACATGTATGTCTTTTTACTTCCATTTATTTATGGTTATGGACATCTCAGTTGTTTGATTAGAATAAGTTTTGCATCAGGATTTTTCATTTCAATATTTTTTTTAATTTCAATAAATTGATGAATGTTTAATAAAATTTTCCTTTATCGTTTATCATATTATTTTGAAAATGTGGACAACCATTATATTCATCTGGGTGTTTTTGCAGGAAGCAGTCAAATAGGTTCAACCTTCATCAAGAAGAGAAGGGTTTTCTTCCATTCCTAATGAAAAATGGGAAGATATTGGTGGGCTTGATCTTCCAACACAAGAGTTTCAGGATTATATTGCTAGACGCATAAAATATCCAGATGATTATAAGGTAGTTTTGACTGAAATTATTTTATTGAATTGTGGCATTATTTAAGTTAAGGGGACATGTGAAGTAAGCAGCCTTTATGGCTTGTGAACAATGTAGCTTACTATGGATTTTATTATGTATATTGATATTTATTATGCTAATCCATTTCATTCAATGGGATTCAATATTAGAGATTTGAATTGGAGAGTATATTTTACAAAAGGATTTACCTTTTTGAATATTTTGGGCTTGGTACGTTTTTGTTAAGTAACAAGGTTGTATCTGGATTGTCAATTTGATATTTTTGTGTGTCTTCTTTAATGTAGTAGTCACCTTTTCAACTGTAGAATTCTATTTACATTATGCTTATGATATTACTATTATTGGAGCTTCCAGAACCATGTATTGTAATTTATATATTGATTGTATAACTAGATTACTGCTCAATTGTTCACTTTCTAATGCTCTTTCTCAAATTCATGTTACTATGCTATAGTGGATCAATTGTATGCAAACGCTATGTCATGAAACTTTGTTTCACATGATTGTTAATCTCTTGAAATTTAAATTTTTCAGGAATTTGGGGTGGATCTTGAGGTGGGATTTTTGCTCTATGGACCACCAGGATGCGGTACAACACTGATTGCCAAAGCTGTTGCCAATGAGTCAGGAGCTAATTTTATTCATATACAGGTCTGTCTAAAGCCAACAACACCATTGTCTCTAAAGTTCTGGTTTAGTTACAGGATTCTCCTCTGTCTGAAATGAAGTATTTTAATGAATTCTCTTAATCACTTTTGTTGTAGGGCCCTGAACTTTTGTTGGAGAAAGCGAGCTTGCAGTACGGACTAAACACGGACATTGTTTAGTCGTGCAAGAATATGTTCACCTTGCATTGTTCTTCTTCTTCTTCTTCTTCTTCTTTTTTTTTGACGAGGTTTGTGGCTGTCTCACCTTTGAATAGTGTTTGTTGTGAACCCAATTTTTGCCCTTCGGGGAGCAGCAGAGAAATGTCTAAAATCTGGAGGGTCCTAATGTCATTTTTTTCCATTGAAATCATCATTTTTTGTAATGACAAATATTGAAATTAGAAATAATAAAGGCCTGTGTGCTTGTCCTTTGTTAATTTATCGTCCTACAAACAAACCCAATATAAAATTGTAGAGTGAACCTTGATATTTATGGGCAAGATGTAAGATTTATCTTTTACATTTTGAATCATCTTTAGGTGGATGCACTGACAACCAAACGTGGTAAAGAAGGTGGATGGATTGTTGAGCGACTGTTGAACCAAATAATTACTTAATGCTGATATGCTACAAGGACAACTGCTTTCAGCATGGATAAAAAAATTGACAAACATTTGCAATTGCAGTTACTTGTTGTGTTAGATGGTGTAGACTGCAGAGGAATTACACTCTGCAGTCTGCACACTCTGCAGTCTGCACGTCTAACTCGACAAGCCTCTTCTCTACATAAGAGAAGCAAACACTGACTTGGTATCCAGAATTGTCAAGTGCAGAGGGAAAAAAATTGATATGAAATCAAAAATAATATTTTTATGATGCTTTCATTTTCAAATTCCTCCCCGAAACCAAATGGTTGTATATAAAATGTGATTAGAGAAGGCAAACAAGTTACTTGTTAGTGGCCCCAATCACAAAAATACCTTGCCTTTGCTCTGCAATCTGCACGGTCTAACTCGACAAGTAACTGTAGAGCAAAGGCTAGGTGTTTTTGTTGTTGGGGCCACTAATAGGTAACTTGTTTGCTTTCTCTAATCACATTTTATATACACCCATTTGGTTTCGGGGAGGAATTTGAAAATGAAAGCATCATAAAAATATTATTTTTGATTTCATATCAATTTTTGTCATTTCCTTTTTTTTCCCCTCTGCACTTGACAATTCTGGATACCAAGCCAGTGTTTGCTTCTCTTATGTAGAGCTGAGGTGATGGACCGTGCGGTCCTTCAGCCTGGTAGGTTAGACAAACTTCTGTATGTTCCTCTGCGAAGCTCAGATGAACGAGGCTTGATCTCAAAAGCTCTTGCAAGGAAGAAGCCAATTGATGACAGCGTGGATTTGTGTGCCCTTGGAAGAATGGAAGCTTGTGAAAATCTCAGCGGTGCTGATCTTGCTGCATTGGTATCATGGTATGTATCTGCTTTTTTAGTCGAATCAGTTAGTCTAATCTGATCTTGATCACAACAACAACAGTATATGTGAAATGTCTAACAAAAATGTGGTAATGATACTGGGGAGTTTGCTGACTTTGATTAACATATAGGCTGGCTGCTGCTAAAGAGAAGTCGGCATCAACAGAGAGAACTTGGGATGCATTGACCATCAAGTTCAGGCATTTTGAGACTGCTCTCACTAAAATCTCTCCCTCAGTGTCAAACGCGGTATGATTGATAACCGTCCATTGAATTCTTTATTTTTTGGCCGGAGTTGTTTGTATTCTTTTGCCATCTGATATTGGAATTATATGTATATTTAGATTTAGTTTGGATTGAGGTTTATACTTTATATACTTAAAATGGTTTTTTTTTTTTTTTTTTGGGTGCAGCAAAAACAATACTCTCAGCGATTAGCAGAGACTTTTAAGGCTGCATGAGAAAAGAAGTTATATATTTTTTTGGCTAGTGCATGTATATCCTTTTATTGAAAGCAATACTATTGGGAGAATTATCCTCTAATTGGACGTTGGCCGATATACATATTGATGGGTTGATGCTAAATAGTTTTGTCCAAAGAAAAAAATAACGAGAAAAAAAAGTATAAGAAATCATGTCAATTGTGGAATAGGTGGTTGGATTATCTTAAGTAAGCGTCTCCCCGACCAACGCACGCACACATATATATCTGTGTATGTCATAGAGTATTCTATACTACAAAATATAGCTTTAAATCTAAGTGTTTTTTTATACATAATAACACATTAATAATTACATCGACTCTCACCTCCGCATCGTGCGGTGTGGGCTAGTTTTAAGGAAAAAGGTGCATAATAAAAAATATGAAGATAATGAAGCATGGTGAAAGTAGAATGTATAATTTTTGCTTTGTATTTGTTATAATAATATTTATTATTAATCTTTTTGAAACCTGAATGAGTATTTATTCTTATATTAAAATTTTTCTTTTAATCAAACTCCCTGTGAAGTATGTTGGAATTCTTTTAAAGATGATATCATCTAGGGAGAATTCTATACAAAGACAGTTGAAATAGGAAAATTCTATATAAGGCTGGTAAACTTAAAAAATCTTAAATTGGGCCAATGTCCTAATTTAGAATATTTAAATCTTGGTTATTTTCCAATAATGACCTTAACCAATGATCCAAGAAAAGAGAAAAAGCAAAGTTAGAAGTTGGATGTCCCGTGATAAAACCTACGCAGATCGCAGAATCATAATCTATATATACACAGCTAATTCTTCGTCTTCACTCCTAAAAAAGAACATAACAGAAAAGAAAAAATAATAACAATAAGGGATAAGGGGCAAAAATACACATGTAATTTGCCCCAAGGAGCGCCTAACACCATGTAATTTCAACTGGACCAAAAATACACATGTAATTTGCTTTTGGGAGCGCCCAGCACCACCGCCGTTAGTCAAGCGTTAGTTTGGATGGAAATGAACAGTAACTCGGGTAAAATTACACTTTTGCCCCCCAGTTTTAGGTGAAATTACACTTTTGCCCTTAGTTTTAAATATTAATTACACTTTTACCCCTAGTTTTAAATATTAAAAAAAATTAAAACATCCCACCGCCGGCTACCGCCACCACCGCCGGTGACCGCCGCCGGCCGCCACCACCACCGGAAAAAGTGTAATTTCACCCGAGTTACTGTTCATTTCCATCCAAACTAACGGTTGACTAACAGTTGACTAATGGCCGTGGTGCTGGGCGCTCTTAAAAGCAAATTACATGTGTATTTTTGGTCTAGTTGAAATTACGTAGTGCTGGGCGCTCCTTGGGGCAAATTACATATGTATTTTTACCCCTTATCCCTAACAATAACCAATTTCGTTCATATCCCACTACACAAATGTTGCTTTCCTTGGTAGAATTTTGAAAAAGGTATCAAGATAAGGAGGACTAAAATACCCACCCCTTGGTTGCAGGTTTGGTCTCTTGCCGTCTGCCATCATCATCGGCTTCTTCCGCGGCCGTGGCAAGCAAACAAGAATCGCCTGAGTCTGATTCTAGACGTTCCTTGGAGTCTTGCACTCCCACTCTCAATTGCAACGGTTTCAATACGTTTTCTACTTCTCTTGCATCTTCGTTCAGTAAGCCGATTTTGCTTTGTGCCACTGGCTCAAATTATCATGCTCCAATTTCTTTCCCTGAGGGAGCCATATCTGTTGTTAACTTTGGAACTTGTGGAGAAGGTTTGGTCAGTCCTTGATTCTGATAAAGCTAGTCTTGAGGAAGAATTTAGTCATAATATTTATGGCATTATTTCAGCTGGAAAGATTGAAGAAACTTCAAGGGTTTTGGCTTCCATTAGTTCGGAAGAATTTGTGGATCTTGACTGGTTCATCTACAATTTTCTTTTTTTTTAAAAAAAAAAAATTAAGGGATATAGAGATAATTTGACTTAAATTCTAAATCCCTGATTGTGTCACATAACCTAATTATTGATTTGTTAAGTTTAGTAACCCAAATTAGAATTTAGGTAATTCAACCGTCTTTATATGGGATTTTTCCTATCATCTATCCATCCCCATCTTTGGGGATTTTAAGGCATAAAAGCTGGATTTGGATAACGTGTTCCTTAATAATAATAATTGGAAATGGTTATTACTCATTCCGGTCCTAATTATAAGAGCTAGTTGATTTTTTTGGAGAGATCAAGGAAGCTAACTAAATTATTTTAAAGTATTTTTATTTTTATTTTTTTCTTCAAACTTATTAGTTTGACTAATAAACTAATATATAATATAAGAATATTTAACATATAAAATGATTAAGTAACTTATTTAACTTCCTTAATCTCTCCAAAGAAAGTCAACTAGCTCTTATAATTAGGATCAGAAGTAGTACCATTTACCAAATCAAAAAAAAAAAAAAATTGTTGACTTCTCTGTCAAAACTAGGGATTGCAGTTTTTTGTGGGATAGAAAGGTTCAAGCTAGTTCTTAATATTCAACAAAAAAGTTATCATACCTGGAAAAAAATTTGAACTCACTTCTTTATGAAATATGAGTTATAAGTGGTATATTTGTTAGAAGACTGACTAGTGGATCATCATCTGTCATTAGAATGGCTAGTGGATACTCAATAATCATCAATTTTCAACCAATGGTAGAGAAGAATTTAGGCCTCCATTCATGGAACTAAGCTAATATGATTCTTTATAGACAGATTCCTTAGTGCGATATTTATATTCTCTTGAGAGACTTTGATATTTCTATTTGTGTTATTAAGGAGGATGAGGCATATAGATATGTCATTAATGTCTATCTCCTCACTCTATTTTACTTGTAAAAATTCCTTTTAATAAAATTGTCAATGTTATCAAACAAGAAAAGAGGAGGCTAAAAAAGATATCAAATTACATATTATTACCAGACAAGTTATCATTTGTCATATGATATGTCTGAAATAGCTTCATCAATGGGTTACTTATTCCATCTTTTCTCTCTTAATAATCAAACAAACAAATAACTATTATACTCTTATTGACACAGTAACTTAGCCGGTTGTGGCTTGAATATAAAAATTAATTTTGATGGAGCAAAGTTCCTAACCCTTACAAAAGCTGAAAATGGAATATTACCTAGGGGTGAATAGGTGATCTCAAAAATCTTTTTGCTAATAGCGCGTGAGGGCAAGTCATGATGAAAACAGAGGAATAAATCGAAAAGAGAAATAGACACAGGACAATTTATACTGGTTCGGTCCAAAATCTCTGACCTACGTCCAGTCCTTAGAACACCTGCGATTTCACTATCTTTTAAGAAGAATTACACACTCTGTAAACGAAGGATGGTCGTTTCACTCTCAGACTCCACTCCCCTTTACAATTTGTAATTAATACACTCTCTCTTAAGGTTCATCAACCTAAAAATATAACTGATAATAAAAAAAATGTTTAAGAACTCCTCACGAGTAGATAAAGTGTTGAACACTGAAGTACAAAATCAATGAAACAGTTGAAACAGCGAATTGAATAGTAATGAACTCGAATTAATTGCACAGCGTTTCGGTAGTTGGCGAATTTAATGCTTCGGCTATTTATAGTTGTTGTAATTAATGATCGTTGGTGAGGCTTGTGAAATAGCTGTTGAGTCTCTTGAATGTGCCCGTTAGAAAGATGAAGCTTTCGTCAAGAGTTTCGTCGTTTGAATACTCCAGTGGAATTTGCAAAGTTGACATTCTCTTTCATTCCTTTTGTTTTACCGTTGTAAAATGGTATTGAATGCGCAGACGGAATATCAGAATGGCTTTACTTCGATCAGAGTTGCTTTACGTGTTTAGCACTGGTTTAGGTAACTGCATTTAATGCTTTTGACAGATGATACTGCTTTATTCAAATTTGCTGGTAATTCATGTCTAAATAATTTGAAACTTATAAGCAAATAGGTTAAAAGCATTTGATGATAGTAATGAATAACAATCAAAAGTAACAAAGTGGTATAGCAAGATTCATGATTTCGGAGGCAGAGATTTGAAGAACAGAGATGACATTGCTCAAGCAATGTTCCAGGCTTGCTCGAGCAAGCTTGCATTGATTACATAGGAAAATGTTCTTTATCGCTGATGCTCAAGCAAGATTCTCTGTCTACTCGAGCATGATGCTCAAGCATGAATAAATTCATGCTCGAGCAAGCTCCATAAAACTAGCTTGATTCGCTGTTGCTCGAGCATGCATCATGCTTGCTCGAGCAAAGCATAGACAGAAGTGAGAGCTGAAGATATCAGTAATGCTGCTTGAGCAGGCTCTTGCTCTTGCTCAAGCATGCTGCTCAAGCATGATATGATCATGCTCGGGCAAGGCTCGTTTAGTGCTTAAGAGATGGGAAAGTACCGATGTTGCTCGAGCAGCCTTACTCTTCTGCTCGAGCAAGCTTTCCTGCTATGCTCGAGCAAGACTCGCTAGACTTATTATTTTCACAATTAACTCGCTGTTGCTCGAGCATATAGCATATCCTGCTCGAGCAAGGTTGGATGAGCTTCTTTCTGCTTGGATATAATGATGCTCGGGGAGACTTATGCAAAGTGTACTCGAGTAAGGCTCATGAAGTCGATGTTGCTCGAGCAAGACTATATAGTTTGCTCGAGCAAGGTTGTTGTATAACAATTGGTTTTGCCTTGCATTCGATATTGCTCGAGCATGACTAAATACTTTGCTCGAGCATACTTTCTTGAGATGCTTAACCACTTCATCAGTTCAGTTATAAATCTTATCTGGAAAAATCCATTTTGAACACAGCTTACTTAATTCAAAAGCTCAGAAATTGTGATCATCAAAATATAGAAACTAACAAAAGCATCAAATGTCAGTAGTCATTTTTATGCGTGTTTGAACAACAGTGAATGATCAGAAGATGAGGACTTGCTATCAATTCCACAAAATTCCCTGAACCAAAACAACCAACAATTGCAATGGCAATGGTATGCAATTACCAAGTAACAACTGTGAAGTATGATTTTGCTCAGAACTATCTATTCAGATGAGAACTTTATAAAAATTTCCTCAGTCAATTTGATAAGGGGAAAAAGTGTGTGCAAAATTGTAAAATTCCATCTGTTTTAACTCCTAACCATTATGGTAGTTAAAGTTACCATATAGTCATTTTTTTTTTTAAAAAAAAAAACCCTAGATTACAAGCCTTTTTGGCAACAAGAAACTTCGATATCCTCAAGGAAGAAAGTCACTAAATTTAGTGACAATTAGTGGTCCTAAACCTTGCTGTCCAAAAGTATGATCTAATGCTAGTTCCTGCAAGATATAAGAATTGTTGCAGGATTCTGTATTTGTTGTCTATTAACCTATCTCTATCACTGTTGAGTAATATTAACTAGGGCATGATAGACATTGTATATCTCTTGTTTCATGCAAGGGAAAGGCAATGCTTAGGAGTAGTTATTAAGGAGGAAGTTGTCCCAAGTCAGAGATTATTGACTGGCTTTCAAAGTAGGATTTTTATATAATGATGGAGCATATGTTGTGCCTTGTAACAACTACTTTGCTTGGAAGCTTGTTAGGATTTTATACTAGTGTGCTCATATCCTTTTTTAAAGAATTGTAATATCATTTTTCACTTTTCAGGGAGTTCCTCACTGGAATAGTAAGCTGTATGAGGAGTGGCCTCAAGTCAATTGCTGCGAGGCTGTGCAGGAATGAGGAGAGGAAGATTTTCAAGGTGGGCAAAATGTAAAGAAAGTCATTCTCTTGTATCATCAACACATAACAAGAAAAACATGGCAATTGAGTTTACTAGATATGAGTGTGTTTGATTTTCCCCCCTTAATTGTTGGTCTGTTTGTTGTTCCCTGTATAATAATCATACATCATTACATCCTTACTTTCTTTCCCTCTAGAAAATATCATATTGAAACGTAGAATAACATCTACTTACTGAACCATCTTGTCATGTTAATAAAGCTCCACGTTTTCTGTCAAACATTTTGCTGATTCTCTGTTAAGTGCTGCAAGCAATTGCCCTTGTGTTCCTGTGGATCATTCTTGTCTCCGCCCCGCGGGAAAAAAAAAAAATCGTCGACTAGTGATCAAGAACTTCCAATTTAGTTTTGCTGTAACTGTAATTGTTGTATTATGCACAGGAATGTTACCTACTTGATAATTCTAAGAGTTTCCTTCCAGATATTTCTTGGTCTGCAATGCAAGTTTTTATCTGTGTGTATGTAGGTGCGTGGGATTAATTTCAATGGACCAAAGCCTAGTAAACAGGTCATAAGATCTTAAGATTTGATTCTTTAACATAAAGTCTTAATTTTTAGCCTATTAATTGAGTGGTTGGGTAATAATACCAAACTACGGTTTCAGAAACCTTCTTCGTAAGTTGAGACAAAACTCTTTTTATATTTTTACCTTGTAAATCGTAAAAATTATTCTTCAAAAGCTAATCGCAAGTTGAGACTGATTTGTTCGGTTTTAAGCTTTCTTGGTGGAAAGGAAATGCATACAGACCCAAGATTACCCATAAAGGGTTTAAGGGCTCCCTAATGTGTCTTTCCTGAATGCTTGTTGTGAAAATCTAACTTTCCAATTGTTTTTTTCCTTTTTTCTTTTAATCATTATATGCTATATAAAATAACTAACATTTTAATATCTTACGAGCATAAAATGATGCAATTTTAAATATTATATGATTTTCCAAAGAAAAAACAAATAATCTTAAGTTCTGCAATTTTTATTCTTTTTTTTTTTAAAAATTATAGTAAAAAATTTAAAACACTCAATTTATAAAAGTACCGCAAAAAGGCAAATTAAAAAATTATAGTAAAAAATTTAAAACACTCAATTTATCACATGCACACTTGTACACACGTTGATAAGTACTCTTTCTTGTCCTAATTGTAAGACATAAATTAGTAAATTTATTTAATCATTTTTATAAAGCACTTGTTGATTCTTAATGAGCATTAATTATTATTTTTTCCATGTGTCCATAATTAATAAGGCTAGTTGGTAAGAGAAATAATTAATATGATAATATTAGAGTTTAGGGCAATTAGTATAGGTAATATTGAAAATTACTTAGATCCTATGACAACTTTATTGATTTTAACTATTTTTATTGATTTGTGAGAAAAGTTAGTTGGTGCCTTATAATAAGGACTAGAGGGACTATGAAGTATATCTGTATATGAATGCTTCTTGAGGCATGGGTAAGTTGGTATCTTCGGTTAATATTGTAATATGTAATATATTTAACCATATGATGCAATATAATCAAATAAAAACTTAATGATATATATATATATAAATAGAACCAAAAAACTAAAACGAACTCAGTTTGGGTTTAGTTTTGTTCACCCAAATAACGGTCTTAAGCCTTCTTTGTCAGTGTATTTGGCTATTTGCCAGTGGGCGGCAGTCAAGGGAAGACTAAAATACTAATATAATGTATATTGTTTATAGTTTCTATGAATATGAAACAAGCAATGTTTATAAAACGTTAATAATATGATGCATATAAAAATTAAGGAAAAAGATAAGAAAATACCTCTCCTACTCCTACTAAAATGATTTGTCAGTTATTTTACTCTTATAGTTAATAATTAATACAATATTTTTATAGGTAACAAAGTTGATTTAAGCCGAGCGCCTCGTAGCACGATGGCACTAGGGCCAGCCTTAAGAGTTGGCTTTCCTTCTTGTCCAGGGTTTGAGCCCTGCCTCCCCCTCCCCCCACTGGCTGTATAAAAAAAAGCTGATTTAAGATTTTGAAGTTTAAGTGGTCTTTTTTATTTTGGCTAAAATATATGTTTGGTCCTTTATTTTTGTCTCTGATATCACTTTATTCCTTTAAGTTTGTAAATTGTACGTTTGGTCCTTTAATGTTAACATCGTTAATTTGACGTAACGGAAAATACTGAGTCAACAATTTTAAATGATGTGCAATTAAATGCCGACCAAATATACTTATATGTTAGTATTTTAATAAATTAATATTTTAAATCCTATTAATTGAACCTTTAAGTCTGTAAATTGTACGTTTGGTCCTTTAATGTTAACACCGTTAATTTGACATAACGGAAAATACTGAGTCAACAATTTTAAACGATGTGCAGTTAAATGCCGACCAAATATACTTATATGTTAGTATTTTAATAAATTAATATTTTAAATCCTATTAATTGAACCTTTAAGTTTGTAAATTGTACGTTTGGTCCTTTAATGTTAACACCGTTAATTTGACGTAACGGAAAATACTGAGTCAACAATTTTAAACGACGTGCAATTAAATGCCGACCAAATATACTTATATGTTAGTATTTTAATAAATTAATATTTTAAATCCTATTAATTGAAAAATATTTAATTTTTACATAGGTATTCACCGTTTGTGAAGATTAAATATATTTTTTGTTGAAAAAGATTAAATATTTTTCAATTAATAGGATTTAAAATATTGATTTACTAAAATACTAACATATAAAGATAATTGATCAACATTTAATTACACAGTCATCATTTAAAATTGTTGAGTCGGTATTTTCCGTTAAGTCAAACTAACGGTGTTAACATTAAGGGACCTGTTCGGATGTGAACAAAGTTGCTCGGGCTTGAACTAGGATCAGAGCCTAGGGCCTACATACCCTTGAATAGGGATCAAAGCCCACGTAGTTCGATTATACTTCCGGCGTTTAGCCACTGAGGAGTGGGGTGTGTGATATGTGAGAATGATAGGACGAAATGGCGTGTACCTTTCACCAGTGGAGAGATCTCCTATTTATAGGGGAAGGTAACTGTCCCGACTTGGGCAGTTATCATGTGCATAGATGTAACCACAGATGGTAGTTTCCATAAAGAGTTGGGCTTCGGGGCCCAACTTCCGGGGTCCATAACAGTTGCCCCCCAGCCTGACAGCTCAGGTTTCTGGGTTGTCGGGATGTACTGATTGTTGTACCTGGTAGGGGATTGTCCGAAATATTCTCGCCTGGTCTAAGTTATCCATGGGCTTCATAACTTGCCTTCCTGCCGATGTGAATGTTTCGCTTTACGCATCTACAAAGTCGGTAGCCTTTGACTGCGGGTTATCGACTTTATCTCGATCCAGAGTTTCGAGTTTGTAGTTATTTGAGGCTTTTGACCAGAAAGGTTTTTTAACCGAGGTGTTTGAAACCATACCATTCGACACGACTTTTCGCTTGTCTTTGCGCCTTTAGGTTTATGGCGCCGTATCGTGTAACCACTATCTCCGAATTCGAAGTGACACGTTCTTCGAAAAGCCGCCTTCAGTTACTGTGCTCATTAATGCCCTACGTCACACCCCCTTCACCATGATTACTCCTAATATTCTAGTAGGGTTTAGCCTTGATTTCGTCAGTCCAGTCGAGGCTAAACGTTTGAGCTCCTAACCGTCATTCCACTTGGCACTTCGTAACCGGTGAAACGCCTGGATTTTGAATCGTCATACGTTTTGGTTTATTCATAAATACCTCTTCGAACACATTGCTCATTTCACTATTCTCATTTCGTCTGATCAATCTCTCTTTCGCACGAAGGATTTACCAACAGAGCATCTTCTACACTCTAGCATCTCCTACACTCTACTTTTCTCCAGATTCTTCCTTAAGTAAGTCCTTCGTTCAAATTTCTGCTTCATTCATCTGTTATAGTTCTTTTTCTTTAAGTAATTCTCTTAGCTTCCATGTTCATCTGTCGCTATTCTTCGATTTTTCTGGGTTTTCAATAGTTGATGCATACATTTTGCTTTTGTTGGGTGTCTCGAACGACGGTGATGACTTTGTTGAATTCCTCTCTAAAAGGAAAATGTTGAGAATCAATTGTGAAATCCCTTTGTCTGAGTCGTTGCAATACTGGAAAATATGGGGAAATCTAGAATCATGTTCTTCGTCTTCATTGTATTGTTTTGGTAACTCCACATGTTTTCACTATTTTTGTCTTAAAATTTTTTGCAAGCCTGCTTAATAATCGCAAATTGCCTGTACTTTAGTGCGTTAGTTGTTTTTCAAAAGATGGATCCCCGACCTCCATTAGTAGATATGTATGGTCGGCCCATCCCGGAAGAGGATAGAGAACTGCTTCAACGAGTTTCAGGTCGAACTAAGCTTTGGCTGTGGTCCATCCTTCCCACTGAGAAAGAAAAGATGGAGGATATGCTTCATTCATCTCGGGGTAGCGGCTTCTCCTGAGTTGGTAGTTCCTCCCGAGGTGGTAGTTCCTCTCGAGGTGGTAGTTCCTCCCGAGGTGGTGGAAGTGGGGGACCCTACCGAGGCCGCGTTCAACCTTCTCCATCTGCCGCCCTAGTGCGTCCCTTAGTAGCCCCGAGCATAGTTCCCGAGGTTTCCGTCCCGACCTACCCGGTCGAGATTTCCGCTCCTTGCGAAGAGTGTATCTATGAGGCTGTCGAACTCGCACGTCTGGGTTTTGACCGAGATGCCGAGCAAGTTTTGGATCGCTGTCATTGTACTGAAAGGCCTCGGAGCTCTTCAGCTACTAATGCCCCTTTACTGCCTTCAGCATTTCACTTTCCCCCTGTGAATCCTGTGACTTCAGGTATTCTCGAGTTCTGACCTATTTTATTTTTGTGTTTTGTATAGGTATTTAATGTCTTCCCTCCATCAAACGAACCAATCCGAGATCGGCGAGTCTGCTCCGTCCGGGTCTTCACGAATGACCACGATCAAAAGATATGCCATGAGCAACGCCGTCACCGATATGAAAAACAAGCTGTCTGCTCCGGCAATTGCTCGTGTCATCCGAGGTGGGGACGGGTATGCTGTATGCCAGCCTTTGGCCAGTGAATCGGTAGCTTTCAGGCCCTCCAAGAAGGAGTGTAATTTTTTCTTCTTTTACAAAAACCTCATAACCCGACTTGGGATGGAATTTCTCTTCTCTGACTTCCAAATGCAGCTTCTCTTCCATTTCTACCTTGCTCCTTCTCAACTTCATCCTAATGGCTGGGCGTTTGCTGTGGCCTTTCAAAGTTTTTGCCATAATTTAGACTTAGAATGTTCTGTACCCGTTTTTTGTCATTTTTTCGCCCCTCTAGAAACCAACCTTTCCACGGATGGAGATTCGTTAGAATTTGGGTGGACTTCACTCCGGGCCTCGCCTGGTTGTAAGTTCCTCAAGCCTTTTACCGATTCTTGGAAAGGCTTTAAGAATGCTTTTGTCAAAGTTTCGGCCCAACCCGGGTGTGTCCCCTGGTTTCTTCAAACTTCGGCTTCTGGGGATGTTGTAGGGCGTTTCCCCCTATACTGGACCGAGGAGCATCATAAATTTGAGGCCAAGGACTTTTTAACTCCTCTCTGTCAAATGACCGCTCGGGAGAATGATGCTATCGCTTTTATTTCTACTTTGGTTAATAAAGACCCTTTAGTAGATTTGGCCGATTACATAGCTTCTTTTGTTTGGAAACAACCCACTACGGGTATGGTAGTTCATTTGATTCAAATGTCTTGAAGCATATTCTTCTTGTATTTTGTTTAATTCATTTATTTTTCTTTCTGCAGGCGATCCAATGGGAAAAAGACCTGACTATATGGACGTTACCCGTCGTCCAAAAGCAGTGATACCACCATTGCGTCCTTTGACTCCGGGCGCAAAAAGAATTGTTCTAGTCTCTGAGCCATCTGACCCGCCACCGGCCAAGAAGACTAAGACGTTGAGGAAGAAGAAAATCATTGACGCTGGTCCGGATGAGGTCGAATCCGACATTCCTATGACTCTTCCTCTCCTTGAGCCTGAGAGAACGGCTCTCGAGGTCCCGGCATCTTCTTCAGAGCTTACTATCCAAATCCCGACGTCGTATCTCTGGGAAAATAAAGTTCCTTCGGGCCTGCGTTTAGGTCTCCAAGCTCCTGCTCATTATTTCAACATGAAAAAACTGTCGAAACTGGAGGCAAAGGAATTCAGGGAGATGGAACACCTGAACTTGAAGAATGTCGGACTTAGCTATCTCGTCGCACACCTTAAAGATCAAGTCAGGGATCAAGCATCGGAGATAGCTGTTTTAAAGGCCGACAAGAAGACGGAAGATGATCGGGTAGCTCAGGCCCAAGAAGATTTGCATGTAGCCCTGGCCGAGAAGGAGAGCTTGTCAGACGAGATCATTGCATTGCGTGACAAGCTCCACAAAGCTGAATCTAAGATCACCTACCATCTGCAGGTCCATGAGCAAGATGTGGCTTCGCTTATGAAGTCCAAGGACGAGATCAACAAGTTAGCGTCGTCGCTAGAATCTAGCCAAGCGGCTCTTGCGCTTGCCAATGACGACGTAGCGAAGCTGAAGACGGGCGTGGTGGACGCCTTTGAGAATGCTTCAGAGCAGGCCCAGTTTCTGAATCCCGAAGTTTCCTTGGATCTGCAAAAGGCGCATGTTAACGCTTATGTTGAAGATGGGGTGTTTCATCCGGCTCCTTCTTTGGACGCTCCTTCAACTGGTATGGGTCCTGAGGAGGCTGGTGGGGACGATCATGCCAACGCTTGATCGAATTTGCTCTCTTTTGTTTGTAAATTGCATTGCCCGTGTTGGGCTTTTATTGGATTTCATATCCTAGATAATAATTGACTTAATCAAAAATTACCCAGTTACTTTTATCTTTGTCAAACTGCTTTCCTTTTTTCCGAGATTAAGGGAAATAACTGACGTGATCAAGGTCGATTAATATACCCACGAGTGTTTATTTCTAGCAATTACATTGCCGATTTAACATGATTCATGAAAATATGCGTTTGCATTGCGTCCGTGCATGTCTTTTAATATGGCCATTATTGCGATACGGTAAGCACAAATTATCCAACCCGAGTTCCGTTCGCTATTTTTCGGCGGCTTTGCCGCTATATGGTCATTTTTAGACTCATATTTGGCAGATTGTTCCGCTGGTGTTTTAATCGCTACATGATTTATGAACTAACTTGGAATTAATACATGTGTTATAGCTTTAAAGTGATTGAATTCGGCTTTGTAGCCCCTGATATCATTCATTTGAGTCTTTATACAATACTAGGCGAGATTAAGATCCCGCAATTAACCTTCCCGATAAATTCCTTGAATTTGCGATGCCACCAGTTGAGAATCCGTCGATATATGTACCTTCTGGGCTCCGCTTTCCTTTGCTTGCGACAATCCTGCCAATAAAGCTTCATATTCGGCTTGGTTATTGGATGTCGAGAAATGAAGTCGGAGAGACAGCTCTATGGCGACACCATCCGGGTTTTCCACAATAACACCTGTGCCTCCTCCTTGTAAATTTGATGAGCCATCTACAAACACTCTCCATGGTTCCGATCCCGCTTCCTTTCCTTGAACGAAAGTCGATTCCACCAGGAAATCGGCTAGAGCTTGTGATTTTATTGCTTGGTGAGCCTTATAAGCGATATCAAACTATGACAACTCTATTGTCCAATTCGTCATTCTTCCTGCTAGGTTCGGCTTGTGTAGGACTTGCCGAAGTGGTTGATTTGTTCGGACTATGATGGAATGGCTGTGAAAATAGTGCCGAAGTCATCTTGTAGCTGTTAGCAACGCGAAAGCCATCTTTTCTAACTTTTGGTACCTCACCTCGGGTTTTTGTAAAGCACGACTTACAAAGAACACTGGTTTCTGTCCTTCACTGGTTTCTCTAGTTAGAACCGCGCTCACTCCTTCTTCGCCCACAGATAAATATAGAATTAATTTCTCCTTATGTTAAGGTCTTGATAGCACCGGTGGGGAAGATAAGCACTGTTTAATCCTAGTGAACGCTTCTTCAAAATCCGAGTTCCAACTTCCTTGAGCTTCTTTCTTTAAGAGTTTGAAGAATGGGAGTGATTTTTCAGCCGACTTTGGCAAGAATCTTGTCAAAGCCGCCAACCTTCTAGTCAGCTGTTGAACCTCTTTCTTATTTGTTGGAGCCTGCATCTCCAAAATCGCTTTGCACTTCTTTGGGTTAGCCTCTATGCCTCGGTTGGTTAGTAGGAAACCCAAAAATTTTCCGGAAGGTACCCCAAAGGCGCATTTTGCTGGGTTTAGTCGAATTCGATGCTTCCGCAACTTCTCGAATGTCTGGTTCAGATCTCGGATATGGCTGCTTTGTTCCCCAGATTTGACTATCATGTCATCAATGTATACCTCTACATTTTTTCCCAATTGCTCGCTGAAAACTTTCGTCATCATCCTCTGATAAGTCGCTCTTGCATTTTTCAGACCAAAAGGCATCACATTGTAACAGTAATTTGCATTATTGGTAATAAAAGCTGTTTTATCCTGATCATCAGGATGCATAGCAATTTGATTGTATCCCGAGTATGCATCCATAAAGGAGAGTAATTGGAAACCGGATGATTGATCCACTAATTGGTCGATGTTGGGCATGAGAAATGCGTCCTTCGGGCATACTTTGTTCAAATCTTTATAATCGACACAAACACGCCACTTGCCATTGGGCTTTTTTACCATGACGACATTGGACAACCATGTGGTATACTACACCTCCCTTATAAACCCGGCATCAAGCAATTCTTTGACGTGTGCGTCCAGAGCTTGTCCTTGATCAGAACCAATCTTCCTTTTTTTCTGCGCGATTGGCACTGATCCCGGCGGAATAGCCAACTTGTGACAACAAAACTCAGGATCAATTCCGGGAATCTCGGATGGTTTCCATGCAAACACGTCCCTATTGTCTCTTAGAAACTTCTCTAGCTCTGTACAAACATCAGGTTTCAGCATCCTTCCGATTTTTGTGACTTGCTCTGGACTTTCTCCCAGGACAAAGTGCTCTACCTCCTCGCTTGATTCAGCTCTTTGCACCTTGTCCTCCTCTCTCAGATCCAACTTGACTACATGTACCGAGCTACTGCTAGCCTTTCCTCTGTTGGCCGACTTTCCTTCTTGTACTGCCTCAAAGTAACATTTCCGTGAGTCTTTTTGATCTCCTCTGACGGTAACTACTAGGTTCTTCTTGTTGATGAACTTTAACATCTGATGGTTGGATGATACTAACATGTTCTAATTATGGATAGTCGGTCGTCCCAATATTATGTTGTAAGGTGAAGGGAAATCAGCCACCACGAACCGAACTACTTCGGTCTTGAAAGCTTTTTCTGTTCCTAGAGTTAGCCTGAGGTTGATGAATCTTTTTGGACGGGTATCCTCTCCATTGAAACCAGTTAATGTGGTCTTACATGGTTTCAAGTCTTTTGAATCTAATCTCATTCGTTTGAACGTGTCCCATAGGATTATATCTACCGCACTCCCGTTGTCAACAAATATCTTCTTAACTTGGCAACATTCTACTGTTCCTGTGATAACCAAACCATCGTAATGTCCTGGTACCACGTCATGAAAATCGTCTTGTGAAAATCCCAACAACGGCTCATTTGGCTTCTCTTTTTTGAATTTGGGGCGGTCAGTAACAGACATGACCTCCTTCAGATATTTCTTCCGTTGATTTAAAGAATCTCCTCCTCCCCCGAAGCCTCCAACGATCCCATTGCATACATATTTTGACTTGGGAAATTCATCACTACTGTCTCGTCCAGTTTTGTTACCATCTCGTCTCTTTTGTTCTCTAGGTAGACTCCTGCTCTTGTTCTGTCACTTGTTCTGCCGGCCTTGAGTCTGGATGACGTACCGGCGTAGCTTTCCTTCACGGACAAATTTCTCAATAGCGTCCCTTAAATCCCAGCAAGCTTCTGTGTTGTGTCCATGTTGGTCATGAAACTCACAATATCTGGACCGATGTAACGGTTGATTGTTCCGCATTGGCCGCGGCCGTTCAACGTTTTTCATTTCCGTCAGAGAAACCTCTTTCCATATTTGAGCCTGACGAAATTTTAACGGTGCATATCTGTCGTATCTTCCTTCTGCTCTGCTTCCTCGGGGCTGATTATTCCTTTCCCGACCTCGGGCGTCACGCTTATTTGGGTTGTACCGATCTTTGCCTAGGGAAGGGGAGCCCTTAGTTGATTCCCTAGGTGTCTGGTTTATAGCTTTCATTTGCTCCAACTCAATGTATTGTTTCGTGCGATCTCGGAACTCGGCCAAAGTTTTGGGACGACGTTTCATGACCAACTTCTTTAGTGGTGAGAATTTATCTAAACCTGCAGTCACACAATGTAAATGTACATCCTCCTTCAACCTGGGGACCTGTAATGCTGTACTGTTGAAGCGCTCCAAGTATTTTTGTAGAGTTTCCCCAGGTGCTTGCCTTATCTGATCAAGCTGAAATTCCGTTTTAGGTTGCTTCCTACTCGTAGCAAAATGGAGAAGGAATTTGTTCTCCAAGTCTTTGAGATCCGGGATTGAGTTAGCTGGTAAACTGTTGAACCATATTTGCGCGGGTCCTCGCAATGTTCCCGCAAACAGGCGTGGTATCACGGGTCCCGAGTACCCCTTGACCATGATTTCCATCTTGAAATTGCCGACATGAATTTGCGGGTCTTGGCTGCCATCATACTTGGGAAAATCCTTTGTGTCTAGGCCTTTTGGGTAAGGCGGTGCCATTATTTTTCCCGTAAAAGGAGTTTCAACCTTTTCTTCATCGTCGGAACTTGAGTCCGATGAGGAGGATGCAGCGTGATTTCTTGATGAATTCGGATCCCTAACTGGTTCTTTGTCTCTTCTCTGCGTTCGAGTTGATGCTTGATCTTGCTTGGTGCCGCTTGTTTCCTCATGAATCGTAGTAGTCCGACCTCGCTCTTGATCTCGACCATCTTCTTTAGATCGTCTCGGGTGTCTCCGGTGTCCATTTTCTTGCTCATCGCCTCCGCGCATTGGTTGTGCTTGGTGGAGGGGAAAATCATGTCGGCTTGGTCCCGCAGTATTCTTGTTGGTTCTTGTACCCTGATTTTCAACTCGTCCGGCGTACCGCTCGAAGAGCCTCTTCCATTCTGCATCGCGCCGGTCTATTTCTTCTTTTAAAACTCGGGCTTTTTCTTCAATCTGAAGGTTGTGGTGATTTTCCATCACGTCCATTCTGTTTAAGATGGATCCTATCGTGTTCTGCAATAAGCGAATGTCTGGGTTAACAACTTGGAGTTGTACTTGCGGACTGCCCGGGGGGGTTTGAGAGTCCATTTGTTGCAACACGTCGTTTTCTGGAATGGGGGAATTTGCCGTGTCCGACATTTTTGCTTCAGTTTCCATTATCACCTGATCTATATCAACGTTGGAAGGATCCTGGTGTACCGTTTGTCCCACTTGTTCTGGTTGTTCTTCTGGCATTTGAGTTTGCCGAGTTGCTAAAGTTCGTCCTCTTGTATTTGCCATTGTAGTATGTAACTTGATAACCTCGTGGTCGAACCTTTCTGCTCCCCACAGACGGCGCCAAATGTTCGGATGTGAACAAAGTTGCTCGGGCTTGAACTAGGATCAGAGCCTAGGGCCTACGTACCCTTGAATAGGGATCAAAACCCACGTAATTCGATTATACTTCCGGCGTTTAGCCACTGAGGAGTGGGGTATGTGATATGTGAGAATGATAGGATGAAATGACATGTACCTTTCACCAGTGGAGAGATCTCCTATTTATAGGGGAAGGTAACCGTTCCGACTTGGGCAGTTATCATGTGCATAGATGTAACCGCAGATGGTAGTTTCCATAAAGAGTTGGGCTTCGGGGCCCAACTTCCGGGGTCCATAACAGGACCAAACGTATACTTTACAAACTTAAAGAAACAAAATGATACCAAAAGCAAACATAAAGGACCAAATATATACTTTAGCCTATATAAATTAAAGTAAACAATAACAAATTGCGGTGTATTTTTTTGGGGAAAAAAAAAATCTATTTTTCGTCCTTTTTCCAAATCACTCGCAGGAGACCGCTATCAATTTTAAATTTTAAATGCAATGCAAATTTGGTCTAAATGAGTAAAATCTCTGTTCATTCAATTCAATCACTGCCTCATTTCCTTCTCTGACTCTTTTTCTTCTCCTTCTTCTGCACGTTCGGACCGCCAGCATTCCACCGCCCACCGATGCTACCGGAGCATTGAGTGTCTCCGTGTGGAAACCGATCTACCGAGCCCTCGGTCTCACTTCTAACCTTCTTGGCAACTCGGTTTTAAAGAGGAACGATGCATCTCCAATTCCTCCAGCACCTTCGCCATCCCACCCAGATCTTCGAATCTAGGGCCACCATTTCCCCGACCTCAACATCACCATGAAAGATGATTTGTAACCAGAAAGGCAATTGAGATGTTCAGTTTCGAATGGTAATGGTGATGTTCAGGTCCAGGGGAAGAGTTGCCCTAGATTCAAAGATTTGGGTGGGATGGAGGAGTTGCAGGAGGAATTACTAGTTACAGAGGTGGTTTTCTGGAGTTTCAGGTATGAATGTTACTATCGTATGTATTCATTTATTATTAAAACTTGGTTTTTCTTATGTGGTAATCCTTATTTTTCTCATGCTTGATCTATATATAGTTGTATAATTGCTAAACAAAAGTTCCTGTTGATTGCAACTTTATGATAATTTAAACTTATAGCAAAAAAAAAATATTGGGCCTGTAAGGTTGATATTAAGTAGCAATTAGGATCTTTGGAGACTGATGGGTGATTACAGCTTGCTATTATTTCAGTTATCCTGATATTGATTTGGATACTTAGGGTCAAATTGAGATTTCTTGGATATGTAACTTAGGAAGTTAAACTTGTGGATTTTCATGTTCTATTTTACTTTTCTTAGTTGTAAAGAACTTAACCTTTTATCATGAGTGATGTTTCTAGTTAATTGGTTGGGACGTGGGAGTTGAAAAATGAATGTGTATTTTGGCTAACTAATGTCATTGCTGCTACCGCTAAGCCTTTATATATGTAATTTTTCTTACTAATCATTGGATAAATACTTTAGGTTTAGGAGCTTCTAAAGAGAGAGAACATTAGGGAGCTTTTACATGAATAATTCTTTTCATTGCTAGGTTACCAGCCTTTTCAGCTAGAGTTGCCAAATCTGCTCCAACAAAACCTGGTGTACACTGACTATTTTTCTAAGATCAAATGAGCCCTCCAGAGTTAGATTGCGAGTAAGCACAGATCTCCTCCCTAGCATATTCATCAAGAACACCAAGAAAAATTTCATGGTCAAATTGTTTGGGCCTTCCTAGGGCACAATTGCTGGTAACCTAGAAACGAATTGTGACACAATTGTTGACTTCCATGGATCAATCAAAGCATGATCTCACAACCAGCTGGTAATTCAGAAAGTTTTGATGCTCATACTGGTTATATTCTTGTTATCGGAGCTACAAATAGGCCTGATGCTGTTGACACTGCCTTGAGAAGGCCTGGGCGATTTGACTGTGAAATTTTTGTTGGTGTTCTTGATGAATATGCTAGGGAGGAGATCTTGTCTGTGCTTACTCGCAATAACTTTGGAGGGCTAATTTGATCTTAGAAAAATAGCCAGGTCTACTCCAGGTTTTGTTGGAGCAGATTTGGCAGCTCTAGCTGACAAGGCTCTTAACCTAGCAATGAAAAGAATTATTCATGAAAGGAAACGGGGATTATCCCAAGATCTTTCAGATGAGCATGATGGAGATTGGTGGAGGGAACCTTGGTTACCAGAAGAGATGGATAAGCTTGTCATCAGATTTCGAGGTTCTTTAGATTGATTTATATTATTTGTTCCTTCCTTTTCTAAATGCCGTCAAGAGTTTTTTTTTTCTTGCCTCTCGAGTTATATCTATATTATCATGTCTGTTAATTAAATCAAGTGTTATTCTCAGAACAGGCGTACTGAAACATGTATGTCTTTGTATGCTTCCGTTTCTTTATGGTTATGGACATCTCAGTTGTTTGATTAGAACAAGTTTTGCATCAGGATTTTTCATTTCAATATTTTTTCTTAATTTCAATAAATTGATGAATGTTTAGTAAAATTTGCCTTTATCATTTATCATATTATTTTAAAAAAATATGGACAACCGTTATATTCGTCTGGGTATTTTTTCAGGAAGCAGTCAAATTGGTTCAAGCTTCATCAAGAAGAGAAGGAATAACTTGATATTATGCTTATGATATTACTATTATTGGAGCTTCCAGAACCATGTATTGTAATTTATATATTGATTGCATAACTTGATAACCGCTCAATTGTTCAATTTCTAATGCTCTTTCTAAAATTCATGTTACTAATCTAGAGTGGATCAATTGCATGCAAACGCTATGTCATGAAAACTCATTGTCCACTTTGTTTCACATGATTGTTAATCTGTTGAAATTTAATTTTTCAGGAATTTGGGGTGGAGCTTGAGGAGCCCCTAATGCTTTTTGTAAAAGACTTAACTTCAAAAAAAAAAAAAAACTTAATCATTATATGCTACCTAAAATGAGTGACATTTTGATATTTTATGACCATATTATAAGCATAAAATGATGCAATCTTTAAATACTATGATTTTTCAAAGAAAAAAAAAACCTCTTAAGTTCTGCAATTTTGATTTTTTTAAAGAAAAAATTATAATAAATTAAAACACTCAATTTACAAAAGTACTAGAAAAAGGCACATTAAAAGCCCCAAGGCCAGACAGGAAGGTTGATGCAGACCAAATATATAAAAATAAAATTAAAGTTCCCTTTTATCTTAAAACGAATTTGAGTACATGCACACTCGGACACGCGTAGATGATTATGGAGCATATGAATGCTTTTTTTTTTTTTTTTTTGTGAACTATATGAATGCTTCTTGAGGCATGGGTAAGTTGGTAAATTCGGTTAATATTGTAATATGTACTATCTCTGATCCTAATTATAGGAACACTTTTATAGTACAAAATATTTTTATAGTATAAATTGTACTATAAAAGTGTTCCTATAATTAGGACCGGAAGAGGGAGTATTATTTATGTAATATATTTAACCATATGATGCAATATAATCAAATAAAAACTTTATGAAAAATAAAAAAATCGAACCAAAAAAATAAAGCGAATTCAGTTTCGGTTTAGTTTTGCCAATGGGCGGCAGTCAAAGGAAGTCTAAAATACTACTCCCTCCGGTCTTAATTATAAGAGCAAATTTTGGAGTTGATTTTGGTCTTAATTATAAGAATAAGTTTTAACTTTTGTCAATTTTTTTTTCCTATAATACCCTTATTTATACTCATATTAAAACAGCCCAAGAAAACGCTTATAATTTTGCATTGTCTGGATTACCGTTGTTTGTAGCTCCATGTCATTCTTGAATTTCTGTTCGACTAAATATTATAATTCATTGCTTCACTTATATACGTTTGTTGTTCCTTTTTACATGCGCATCACATGCGGAGAGCAACACGCAGAGCTACCGAGTTTCTTTAATGTCATTTTAAATTTTGGGTGAGGATATTTTAGGAAAATATACATAAATAATTAATTTAACTTTATTCTTTAATCCCTTCAAATTCTGATAAATAACTCCTATAATTAGAACCGGAGGATGTAATATAATGTATTGTTCAATTGTTTATAGTTTCTATGAATATAAAACGTACTAATATTTATAAGAGGTTAATAATATGATTCAAATAAAAATTAGGAAAAAAGAAAGAAAATACTACTTGAATTTTAAAATTTTAAAATAGTAATTTTCTATTAAAATGATTTGTCAATTTTTATACTCTCATAATTAATACCAATATTCTTATAGACAATAAGATTGATTTGAGATTTTGAGGCACACGTGATATTTTTTTTAAATCCTTTTTCCTAAAAATTATTATTCAGGTAAAAAAATGGAAAAATCTCATTTAGGTCCAGGTAAAAAGAAAACGAAAAAATGGTCCATTGAGATATCAAAATTACATTTAAGTCCCATGAACTTTTTTGCAACGAATTTTAATTTTTGCACTTGTCAATGGACGCTCATGAACATAAACTTGTCAATAGACACTCATAAACTTATCAGCAAAATTTTAATTTATTGTAAAAAAGTCTTATAGGATTTAAATATAATTTGAGATTTAAGGGATTATTTTATCATATTTTTTCTTGTCCAGGACCAAATGCAAATTGCCCAAAATTCTTTGCCTTTTGTTCTTCTTTTGCGTATGCGTAAATGCTTATAATTTGTTAGCGAAAAAATACTTGGAAGTTAACTTTCATCTTTTATGGTCTATTTCGATAAGATTTATATAATTTATATCAGTTTATAATTTTATCTTTTTTGTTATAATAATTTCTATAATTATAATATTGAAATTTTAAACAATTTATTATATTAATAATATTTAATTAATCATTAAAAATACTTTAACAACAAAATAAAAATAAAATTCAATTATAAATATAAAAAATAAAATAAAATATCACTTTAACTTTAAAATCTTATATAAATGATTTTCTATTCTTATAAGTTATCAATTGCTATATTTTATTGATATATCTATATTATTGTAGGCAACCAGAATGATTTGAGATTCATATTTTCTTATCTTTTTCTTTGTAAATATTTTAATAAGAAACAAAGTAAAATTAAAAATTAAATTAAACCTATGAATGAAATATACTATATTTTTGTATATTAATGGGATTAAAATATATTAAAAAACATTCTTTCTTTAGGTTTTCTTCCCCGTCATCATGGCATTTGAAAACTTATAAAAGATACTTCTTATTTCATAAATATTCTTACTAATTTTGTATTTTTAATTTATTTTCTATTGATTGTTTTGTTTATATCTTATATTGATTATTGACACTTTTCAAGACATATTTATTAGAAATATTTTTAATTTTGTTAAGTCTGCTCATTAATTATTTATGATTATGGTATGTAGATAATAGTATACTTTGACTATGACTTAGTGACTGTGTTTATTTATTGTATTATGTGTGTTATTAATTAGACCTAATATTGACATCATTTATTTCTTAAATTAGAACTTTAATTATGGTAATTTATTAATTATATTTTTTAAAAAAAAGTAAGAAAAAATTGTGAAAATTACAAAAATAGATTTTAACCCTACATGCCTAGCCCTAGCTTTTACTGATTCCCAGCGCTTCGCCCCTCCTTCTGCGTCGGTTCAAAGTGTCGCCTGCACAGGTTGAGTTGGTGCTTTACAGAATCAACAAAGATGGGAAGGAGAAATGGGGGAAGGTCGCATGAAATTCTTCGTCGCCGCCTTGAGTCCTGCAAGATTTCCTCCCGACCGTGTTCGTCAGGAGCACCAAAATTTATGGTCAAATCTGATGCTATTGACACTGCCCTGGGAAGGCCTGGGTGATTTGACTATGAAATTTTTCTTGGTGTTCCTGATGAATATGCTGGGAGGAGATATTGTCTGTGCTTTCTCACAATCTAACTCTGGAGGGCTCATTTGATCTTAGAAAAATAACCAAGTCTACACCAGGTTTTATTGGGGCAGATTTGGTAGCTCTAGCTGACAAGGCCGGTAACCTTGCAATGAAAAGAATTATTCATGAAAGGAAACGTGAACTATCCCAAGATCTTTTAGATGAGCATGATGAAGATTGGTGGAGGGAACCTTGGTTACCATAAGAGATGGATAAGCTTGTCATCAGGATTTTATCTATATTATCATGTCTGTTCATTAAATCAAGTGTTATTCTCAGAACGGGCGTACTGAAACATGTATATCTTTGTATGCTTCCATTTCTTTATGGTTATCAGTTATTTGATTAGAATAAGTTTTGCATCAGGATTTTTAATTTCAATAAATTGTAAAATGTGCCTTTATCATTTATCATATTATTTTAAAAAATGTGGACAACCATTATATTCATCTGGGTATTTTTGCAGGAAGCAGTCAAATTGGTTCAAGCTTCATCAAGAAGAGAAGGGTTTTCTTCCATTCCTAATGTAAAATGGGAAGATATTGGTGGGCTTGATCTTCTAAGACAAGAGTTTGAGGATTATATTGTTAGACGCATAAAATATCCAGATGATTATGAGGCAATTTTGACTGAAATTATTTTATTAAATTGTGGCATTATTTAAGTTAAGGTGGACATGTGAAGTAGGCAACCTTTAAATGGGGAAATCACTGAATTAGCTGAACTTTATATACATTTTTTCATCTCTTAGATTCTATTTTTCTATTTTACCCTAAGACTTTGGGATAATTGGTTGCTTGTTATCATATTATAATACAGGTAAGGGAACCCTAATTTGTTTTTGAAAACCATTGTTATCATAAATTGAACATAGTATTGTTTGTGGCTTGTGAACAATGTTGCTTACTATGGATTTTATTATGTATATTGATATTTATTATGGTAATCCATTTCATTCTGTGGGATTTAATATTAGAGATTTGAATTGGAGAGTATACTTTACAAAAGGATTTACTTTTTTGAATATTTTGAGCTTGGTACGTTTTTGTTAAGCAACAAGGTTGTATCTAGATTGTCAATTTGATATTGTTGTGTGTCTTCTTTAATGTAGTAGTCACCTTTTCAACTGTACAATTCTGTTTACATTATGCATTTATGCTTATGATATTAATATTACTGGAGCTTCCAGAACCATGTATTGTAATTTATATATTGATTTGTATAACTATATTACTGCTCAATTGTTCACTTTCTAATTCTCTTTCTAAAATTCATGTTACTAATCTATAGTGGATCAATTGTATGCACACGCTATGTCATGAAAAATCATTGTCCACTTTGTTTCACATGGTTATTAATCTCTTAATTTCATTTTTCAGGAATTTGGGGTGGATCTTGAGGTGGGATTTCTGCTCTATGGACCACCAGGATGTGGTAAAACACTGATTGCCAAAGCTGTTGCCAATGAGGCAGGAGCTAATTTTATTCATATCCAGGTCTGTCTAAAGCCTACAACACCATTGTCTCTAAAGTTCTGGTTGTAGTTACAGGATTCTCCTCTCTGAAATGAAGTATTTTAATGAATTGTCTTAATCACTTTTGTTGAAGGGCCCTGAATTTGTAAATAATTATGTTGGAGAAAGCGAGCTAGCAGTACGGACATTGTTTAGTCCTGCAAGAACATGTTTACCTTGCATTCTTTTTTTTGACAAGGTTTGTGGCTGTCTCACCTTTGAATAGTGTTTATTGTGAACCCAATTTTTGCCCTTCGAGGAGAAGCTATGTCTAAAATCTGGATGGTCCTAATGTCATTTTTTTCCATTGAAATCATCATTTTTTGTATTGAATCGCTTGAATTAAACAAATATTGAAATTAGAAATAATAAAGGCCTGTGTGCTTGTCCTTTGTTAATTTATCGTCCTACAAACAAACCCAGTATAAAATTGTAGGGTGAACCTTGAAATTTATGGGCAAGATGTAAGATTTATGTTTTATATTTTGAATCATCTTTAGGATGCACTGACAACCAAACGTGGTAAAGAAGGTGGATGGATTGTTGAGCGACTGTTGAACCAGGTAATTACTTAATGCTAACATGCTACAAGGACAACTACTGCTTTCAGCATGGATAAAAAAATTGACAAACATTTGTAATTGCAGTTACTTCTTGTGTTAGATGGTGCAGACTGTAGAGGAATTACACTATGCAGTCTGCACCATCTAACTCAACAAGTAACTGCAGAGTAAAGACAAGGTGTTTTTGTTGTTGGGGCCACTAACAGGTAACCTGTTTGCCTTCTCTAATCACATTTTATATACACCCATTTGGTTTCGGGGAGGAATTTGAAAATGAAAGCATCATAAAAATATTATTTTTGATTTCATATCAATTTTTGTCATTTCCTTTTTTTCCCTCTGCACTTGACAATTCTGGATACCAAGCCAGTGTTTGCTTCTCTTATGCAGAGCTGAGGTGATGGATGTTGTGGTCCTTCGGCTTGATAGGTTAGACAAACTTCTGTATGTTCCTCTGCGAAGCTCAGATGAACGAGGCTTGATCTCAAAAGCTCTTGCAAGGAAGAAGCCAATTGATGACAGCGTGGATTTGTGTGCCCTTGGAAGAATGGAAGCTTGTGATAATCTCAGTGGTGCTGATCTTGCTGCATTGGTATGTATCTGCTTTTTTAGTCGAATCAGTTAGTCTAATCTGATCTTGATCACAACAACAACAGTATATGTGAAATGTCTAACAAAAATGTGGTAATGATACTGGGGAGTTTGCTGACTTTGATTAACATATAGGCTGGCTGCTGCTAAAGAGAAGTCGGCATCAACAGAGAGAACTTGGGATGCATTGACCATCAAGTTCAGGCATTTTGAGACTGCTCTCACTAAAATCTCTCCCTCAGTGTCAAACGCGGTATGATTGATAACCGTCCATTGAATTCTTTATTTTTTGGCCGGAGTTGTTTGTATTCTTTTGCCATCTGATATTGGAATTATATGTATATTTAGATTTAGTTTGGATTGAGGTTTATACTTTATATACTTAAAATGGTTTTTTTTTTTTTTTTTTTTGGGTGCAGCAAAAACAATACTCTCAGCGATTAGCAGAGACTTTTAAGGCTGCATGAGAAAAGAAGTTATATATTTTTTTGGCTAGTGCATGTATATCCTTTTATTGAAAGCAATACTATTGGGAGAATTATCCTCTAATTGGACGTTGGCTGATATACATATTGATGGGTTGATGCTAAATAGTTTTGTCCAAAGAAAAAAATAACGAGAAAAAAAAGTATAAGAAATCATGTCAATTGTGGAATAGGTGGTTGGATTATCTTAAAGTAAGCATCTCCCCGACCAACACACTCGCATATAGACATACACACATATATCTATATATATGTGTGTGTGGATCATAGTGTATTCCATACTAAAAATTGTTTTAAATCTAAGTGTGTGTGTTATATATATATAAAACAACACATTAATAAATACATGGCCTCTCAATTGTTCATCGCGTGGTGTGGGCGAGTTTTAAAGAAAAGGGCACAGAATAAAAAATATGAAGATAATGAAGCATGGTGTAAGGAATTGCAGTGAAAGTAGGATGTATAATTTCTTGCTTAGTATTTGTTGTTATTATATTTATTAATCTTTTATTATCTTTTTGAAACCTAAATGAGTATTTATTCTTATATTTAAATTTATCTTTTAATCAAACTACCTGTGAAGTATGTTGGACTTCTTTTAACAATGATAGTCCATCTGTCCATCCCATCTTTGGGGATTTTAATGCATAAAAGCTGGATTTGGATAACGTGTAATAATAATCGGAAAGTGTTAATACCATTTACCAAATCCAAAAAAAAAAAAAAATGTTGACTTCTCAGTTAGAGCTAGAGGTTGTAGTTTTTCAAGTGATAGAAAAGTTCAAGCTAGTTCTTAATAATCTACAAAAAAAGTTATCCTACCTGGAACTGAATTTGAACTCACTTCTCTATGAAATATGAGTTATAAGTTGAATATTTGTTAAGAGATTGACTAGTGGATCCTCATCTGTCATTAGAATGGCTAATGGATACTCAATCATCATCAATTTATCAGACATGTTATCATTTTTTTTTTGGGTAAAAATAAAGTTTTGGAGGGGTTCGACATCAATCCCCCACTAAGACCAGGACACGGCTTCGAGCTCTTTGAGCACTTACTGGGGACTTATGAGATCGCCTACCAAAGGAGTCTCAGTGACGGCAACGGGGATCGAATACACATCCCTTTGGGACCTGATCAAATCTCATACCATCTATGCCAACTCTCTTTGGCAGACAGACAGGTTATCATTTGTCATGTGGCAGGTTTGAAAATAGCTTCACCAATGGCTTACTTAGGGCCCATTTGAATGGGCTTTTTTGAGAGAGAAAAAACACTTTTTTAATGCCAAAAAAAATACTTTTTTAATTAATTTATGTGTTTAGATGATATTTTTTTTAAAAAGTAAGAGTCACAAAAAAAGCTAAAGTGCTTCTTTTTTAAAAAGCTCCAATTTGGAGCTTAAAAAAATAAGCACTTACAAAAAAACATTTTTTTAAAAAAAAGCTCATCCAAACGGGGCCTCACCCCATCTTTTCTCTCTTAATAACCAAAGAAACAAATAAAGAAATAACTATTAAACTCTTAATTGACAAAGTAACGTTAATTAAATTGGGATTGGGAAGTTCAGTTGTGTGCCATTAGTCGTGCATCTAAATAAAGTAGCTGATGGGTTGGCTAAGATGGATATTTCAAATTCGTTTATTTTTGAAGAATGTCCCCCTAGTTTAAGATCTTGGATAAACCAAGAATGTTTGGGATTCATTTCCCCTTTCTATGTAATGGCTCTTTTATGTAATTTGGGTGCCTAGCCCTCTTCTTTTAATCAAAAAAAAAAAAACCGTTAGACAATTTTGCCAGTTGCTTCTTGAACATAATTAATTTTGATGGAGCAAAGTGCCTAAGTCTCACAAAAGCATCAAATGTTAGTAGTCATTTTTATGCACATTTGAACAGTGAATGATCAGAAGATGAGGACTTGCCATCAGTTCCACAAAATTACCTGGAACTAAACAACCAACAATTGCAATGGCAATGGCATGCAATTATCAAGTAACAACTGTGAAGTATGATCTTGCTCAAAACCATCTATTCAGATGAGAACATTATACAAATTCCCACAGTTAGTTTGATAAGGGGGAAAAGTGTATGAAAAATTGCAAAATTCTATCTCTTTTAACTTCTAACCATTATGGTAGTTGAAGTTACCATTTAGTCATTCAAAAAAAAAAAAAAAAACCCTATATTCCAAGACTTTTTGGTGACAAGAAACTTCGATATCCTCAAGGAAGAAAATCAGTAAATCTATTGACAATTAGTGGTCCTAAACCATGCTGTTCAAAAGTATGATCTAATCCTAGTTCCTGCAAGATATAAGAATTGTTGCAGGATTCTGGATTTGTTGTATATTAACCTACCTCTAGCACTACGCAGAAGATCCAGGCTTACCAGTTGACTGTTTGGTAGGTTGTTGCAGCCCTGGCTTTTGATCAGGAGGAGAATAAGATGGCCTGTTAGGACAAGCCTTGGAAACTTCTTCCTCTTTAATTTCAAACTGTAAAATGCAAAGACATAATTAAAAATCAAAAAGTTGAAGACTAGCAGATTCTTTACTGTAAAAAGGAAAGATATACTTTTGCATTATTTTACACAGATCACTATGGTAGAAAAATGAAACTTGTGTAGTATAAGATATAGTTCCCAGGAGCATTATTTCCTCTGGAGCTCATTGGCAGCATTCTCAAGCCCGAGTCCATAATCTTACCATATACCACATATAACCTTAAGAGGGAAACTGTTATGCATCTCACTATAGACGACTTAACTAAAAGTACAGTAATTAAAGATCATACTAAACCTTGAAACCACAGCCGGATGCACATGCATGGAAGCATTTCTGCACATGAAGGGAAGGAATCAACAATTATTGTTTTTTAAACTCTTAAGCAGTGCAATGCAAAATACATTAACACCCAGCTTATATAATTTTAAATGAGTGCATCTTAATCTCATGAACTCTTGGCAGAGCAATGCGCAATACAAAGAATTGAAAGAGATATGCTCGGCTTAAGTGAGCAAAAGATCATATAGAGAAATCATGGCCTTCCAAGTGAATTATCAATCTCATGACTCACATGTTACCACATCACTCAATTTGCTAACTCACTTCAGAAAGTTGCCATAATTTCACGTCTCAAGTAAAATTGCTAGTAACATACCTTTCTTCCTTTAGGTCATGTCTTTTGGAAAACAGCCATGAATGCTTAAGATTCTAAGAGGGAGGCAATCATTGACCAAACGAAAACTAAGAAGAACCCAAATGTCTACACAAATGGAACTGCATCTCAAATGATAGCCATTACTACATCATTATTGCTCTCAATTTCCTTCATCAATATTCAGTGATTATTCTAGGAAACAGAAACAGCCTAAGTTGTCAAACCTTAATGTTTCATTAAATCATTTCCAAAATTAATCTCAAATGAGATTGACCTTCACATTAAATTGAAAAAAGCTTTAACCAAGAACTACCTACTAATCTAATCTAAGTCAGTTGCTCCTACACAAAAACAGGACGTACAACCCTCGCCTGTTAGTGCCCTCATTACCTTCTAGACAGAGTAAGCAATGTCATTATATGATACTTTAGAACATAATGATTCCATTATCACTTGCTGCTATATAAAATTGATCACAGCCGACTCCTCTAACTAACCCACAAACACATTGGCCAAAACAGGAAAAATAACCCACTAACGTCTTTTAGCAACTCCTTTAAATAAAGTATAGATATAAAAGGTTCCAACTTCAATTTAGCAGTAATCTAAAGTAGTGCTATTGCATCAAAGAACATCCAGTTGAAAATCATCAATAGGCCTATCCTATGGGCAACAAGAACAATATTTTACTGAATAATTATTATAAAATGATCACGGTATGCAGTATCCTCAGTCATAGTTTATATCAAATCAATGACATTCCTCAAACATGTAAAAGCTAAACCAACAATGACTAAAAAATTTCTTTTTATATCACAACACACTGACATATAGACAACCTTAACTTCAAGGAAGCAGAATCAAACGTTTAAAAAAAATAGAGTAAAAGTGAGAGAGAAACCACTAAAAAACAGCACTGTTAGAGCAAAGCTGAAACACTAATTTATGTTGCAATGATGTAACTAGTAGCATGGCAAGTAATAGTGACTAGATGAGAACAGAAAATACCTCTGAATAAGAGGCTTCTCCAGGAGAACGGTCAATATATGCACTCCACTGCTGCCCCTCTATTACAGGGTCCTTGTAGCAAATTTGGTTGCAGTCCTCCAAACCTGTTTCAACAATGCTCCAAACCATGTGAGCTTTATGGATGTCTAATTCTTAAAAATGATCAGAGAGAGCATTGTTCTCAGGAAGTTTAAAGGTTGAAGAAAACAGCGCCAATATCTATAGCAATAGCCTAACTGTCAAATGTTAAACGCTTCAGTCAAGCAATTTAATATGAATTTATCTAATCAATGGAAATCACTTTGTAGGTATGGGCATAAGAAATAAGGGAGGCCAACACTTTGTTTTATATATATTAATTACTTTTGTGGTATTCTATGTTTTATGGTGGTTTATTCTATTTTTCTGCATGATTTTTCATCAACAACTACTTATTAGATTTTTAATATATAATACACCCTTATTTTCTCTATCTCTTCATCACTTTCATTGGTCCTGCATCATAGTTCTGTTTCACTAGAATTAATAAATCAAAACAAATTCTAATACTAAAAAGAAAAATATTTAGTGATAGGAGGGAACAACAGCTTTGTCCTTATAATGCTGGCAGAAATGCAAAAATACCATAAACTTAAAACTATATATGTATGAATAAAGGATGAAAAAGAAGGGACAAGAAATTTTATTAGGAAAGTTTCTTTGACATGTATTAAACACACACACATATATATTCTTCCCTTCCCATTCATTAACCTCAATCTGAACATATTCTAAGGAAAGGAATGTTAGATTTGAATCAAGTTCAAAGAAAATGCCTAAACTAAAATTGCATTTCTCCATTCTCTGCAAAGAATATGCGTATAATTCAATATGTCAAGAAAAGTAATGAAGCAGAAAAGTAGTCTCACATTCTTCATATGTCTCTTCATCCGAGTTGCAACCCTTCTTGCAGAATACTCGCCCTAAAGTGTTATCACAAGTAAGGCAACAGTCCTTGAGGACAAACAAAAAACTCAAACAATGAATTTCTGTTCTTCACTATTTTCTGGAGTTAAAGCCAACCAACAAACAAGATACATTAGATCACAAGAATATCCCCTTAATCACCAAGCAGAATAAGAATACATTGAAAACCATCATGAAATGCAACGCACCTAACTACAGAAATAATACTCGTCTAAGCAGGGACTGGTTTCATAATAAATTCTCTCGATCAACCACACAAAAAATTCGCATCATAGAACCATCCACGGCAGATAACCATTAACCACACTATTTATAAACAAAGATAGCAATTATTGGCCACGTCACGAACTCAAATTATCAAACCACCGACCAAGCATGTTATGAGTCAACGAAATGGGCTGTAATCAGTCACACAAATCAAGAAAATGATATGCTTATGAGCATACATTATCAAGATTAAACATCTCGAAATCAAGAAATTACAGGAAGTGCAAGAAATTATAGAGAAAAATTAAGCGGACAACAAAAACAAGGAAAGAATATAGGAGATTTATTAGATGGAATGGGAAGAAAAGGATTACATGGAAGCTGAGTAAGGGCTGCATATTTTCGGGTACATCGGTTTCCGCACGGAGGCACCCAATGCTCCGGTAGCATCGCTGGGCGGTGGAATGGTGGCTGTACAGAACTTGCAGAAGAAGAAGGAGAATCAAGAGAATCAAGAGAAGGAAATGAGGCAGTGATTGAATTGAATGAACAGAGACATTACTCAATTATATCAAATTTAAATTGATGATGGTCCGAGCTTCCCGTTCTAAATCTTCTGCGAGTGATTTGTTAAAAAGGACGATAAATTTTTTTTTTTTTTGGGGGAAATTGCATTTACCTTTTAAGAAATAGAAAATATGATAAAACAGTCCTCTAAAATCTTAAAATTACATTTGAGTCTCATTAGCAGTTTCTGTAATAAATTTCAATTGTTAAATATTCATGAACTTGTCAATTGACACTAGTAAACTTGTCGGCACAAGTGCCTATGAACTTGTTAATAGACACCCCTAGACTGGTCAATAAACACCCATGAACTTATTAGTTTAATTGCAATTTATTAGTCTTATGAGACTTAAATATAATTTTGAGAATGTAAAGGACTATTTTATTATATTTTCTCTAAGGACATTTATCCGATATGCTTCACAAGGCAACAAATATCAATGAATTGTTGCTAGTCTATAAATTAATTGGGATAGGATATTGTTACAACCTTTTTTTTGTTACAACCAATGTTATTACCACTTTTCCACCGTTAGATCAGAATCTCATTTACCTATATAATTTCTCTCTCCTATTAAGATTCTGATCTAACAGTGGAAAAGTAGTAGTAACATTGGTTGTAACAAAAAAAAAGTTGTAATAATATCCTATCCCAAATTAATTACACGTTCGTTATACAAAAGAGGAGGTCTATAGATTTAAATTTGAAGAAATTGTAAGAAAAGGCTTTTGCACTGTTCATCAGAAGTTATATTAGCATGTTTAAGCTCATCCATCTTCTGTTTACATGCAATCTTGCACGCAGAGACTTTAAACAAGAGACACAAATTCCCGTAATAAAATCATTAGTTCGCAGATCTACGACAATTTACGCAAAATCAGACCACAAATTTCTCCCCAAACAAACAATTTCACCATCATATATAAATTATTAACATTAAAAGAAAGAAAGAAAGAAAGAAAGAAAAAGCCATTTCAAATTGAAACAACAATGCACAAAATCAAATGAAGCAAAAAAAAAGAAAGGCAGGTGGCGGGAAGCATTATTTCAAGCAAAAACCAGTTCAACCGGGAAGCCAAACAACAGTGGAAGCAAAGAAAATTAAAAAAACTGATCGAATTTTTTTAGTTCATAATCAAATACCTTCAAACGCAGTACAGTATTGTTTTAATTTCTAGATCAGATCTAGAAGAATAATAATAATAATAATAAGAAGGAGGTGAAGAACAATAAACGCTTCCTTGTGCCGAGAAAGAAGGTCACGTTTTCTTTGTCATTTCCTGACCCTCAATTCTGGGATTTTTTTTTTTTTTTAAAAAAGGGGCGTTTTAGTATTTTCATAAAAATAGTGTGGGTCCCACCTCCAAAATTAACACCGTTAAGCAAGATTTAACTGTGATGTGACATTTGCACATATTTTATAACCACATGTGTATTTTTATACTTAAAGAAAGCATTTGATGTTGGGCATTCTTCAGGGCAAAACATGTGTTTATTTTTTTCACCATTACCCTTAAAAGTATAAGGGAAGCCTTAGATGTGTGGAGGAGTTGAACAAGTTGGAAGAATGACATATAGGTCCCAATTAAGAAAAATAATTCATTGACAAGACTCATAAGTTATTAATGGTATTTTTTTTTATTACAGATAAACAAACTAAATAGAATTTTACATAAAAGTCAAGGGGATTTTTTTTTTTTTTTTTGTGTAAACGGGCATCAGCCCAAGCTTATTATTGAATCAATATGGAACGTGGGTAGAGAGTACCCACTCGGTCTCTGTACAAACAATCATCAAATAGCACCTGGAGGGAAATCAAAACAGACAAATGCCTCCTCCTGAGTGAAGCATAAATTGGCCAAAGAATCAGCACAAACATTCCCCTCTCTATATACATGGGTACAAATAACACTATTAAACATCAATAAAATGCAGTAAATTTCAGACAGCAGAGGAGGATCAGTCTCAGCAAGTCCCTCTACCTGCAATCTGAGTAGCAGCTGAACCACGGCTTTTGAATCACATTCCACCATGATTTGGTCAAGCTTATGCCTCCTTGCTAACTGTAGACCAGACAACACTCCCCACAGCTCAGCTTTGATGGCTGAGCAGACACCCAATTTTCTTGCAAAACCTACTATCCATTCACCATTGCACCCTCTTAGGAGTCCACCACAGCCAGCAAGCTTCTCATCTCCTTTTGATGCACCATCAGTATTCAGCTTGACCCAGCCCGACCTTGGTGCTTCCCACCTGATGTACACATCCTCTCTTGCTCCCTTCATTCTTCCAAAATCTCGACTGGCTCTCTTCACTTCCTGCACATACCCTTGAACCACTTCCCCTCTTCTATCAGGCATACAATATTCCTCCACGAAAATGCATTTGTTACGCCAATTCCACAAGCACCAGCATGCCAACCCAAACTTTAGAGACCAGTCCATATCACCCCTAGCAAGATTCCACTTGAACCATTCTTTCCCCTATAACGAGACAAATTCAGGTGACAAGGAACCCTCAAATAGCTCCTCCCATAAATCCCAAGCATACGTACAGTCCCTAAGCACATGCAGCAGGGTCTCAGTAGTGTCTACACATCTGAAACAGCTAGAGTTCCCACCCAATAACCGACTTCTTCTTTCCCCAGTCAGGAGTCTATCTTTTGCCGCTAGCCACAATAATATTTGCACTCACCTCGGCCCTTTCCACTTCCATTTTTTATTCCAGACTTCATCCTCAACCCCTTGCTCCTCTCTCAAAGAGTGGTACATCTTAGCTACCGAATAACTGTTGTGTAGCTTAGAACCCCACCTGATTTTGTCTCCTCCATTTGACTCCTTTGGCGGTGGTACATCCCTGATCAGCCTTAAACCATCAGCATTCACCCATTCCTTAAGCTTCTCTATATCCCATTCTCCAAGATCATTGACCATGTCACTAACCCGTACATCCTCCCCTTCATTCAGCGGCTCTCTTGTGCAATTATCAGCTAGAACCCTACCATTATCCAGCCATCTGTCATACCAGAATCGTGCTCTCTTCCCATTGCTAATATCCCAGTAGCTATTTTGCAAGACTTTCGGCTATAGTCTGTATAAATTCTTCCAGATTTCAGAATCAGAACTAACCATCTTACGTTCAGCTAGGAGGTTACTATTCCTTCCGTATTTCCCAATCAGAACTGAAGAGCACAGGCTGTCAGGTTTGGACATAATATTCCACGCAATTCTGCCTAACATTGCATCATTCATAACATTCAGTTTCCTTACACCCATACCCCCATTCTTCTTTTGCTTGCAAATTGTTTCCCAACTAACCGCATGAATTCTCCTCCGTCCTACTTCATTATTCCATATAAAGTCGCGCTGGATTTTTTCCATCTGCTCCGTTACACCTCTTGGTATACACGAGTGTTGCATACAGTATACGGCCATTTGGTTGGTAACTGAGTTAACCAAGGTCAGCCTTCCAGCAAGCGAGAGCGTCTGCTTCTTCCAGCTGCTCAACCTCCCCTGCATCTTGTCAATAATGTGTTGGAAATTGGCTTTGATACTTCTACACCCTGACAGCTAAGCACCCAAGTATTTGCCCTAGTCCTCCAATTTCTTGAACCCTGAATAGTCACACACTAAGTTCTGCATTCTTCTATCAACATTCTTAGAGAAGAAGATGTTGGTTTTATGGGAGTTAATTTTTTGACCAGATGCCTACCCAAACTTCTCCAAGACACTCATGACTGAACAAATGTTATCCAAATTGGCCTCACATATTAGCAATAGATCATCAGCAAATAGCAAGTGTGAAATTTTAGTTCCATTCCTGCCTAGTCTTATCGGATTCCACCCCTTATTGCTCACACAGTCCATAATTAAGTGGGAAAGTTTCTCCATGCCAAGCACAAATAGGTATGGGGAGAGAGGGTCCCCTTGCCTTAGACATCTAGAAGGGGTAAAGGTCTCCCTTTTGCCTCCATTCCACATGAGGGCCATATTGATTGTTGTTACACATGTCATAATCACTCTTCTCAAATGCTCATCTACACCGATCTCTTCCAAGACCTTGCCAATGAAACACTAAGACATTCTATCATAAGCTTTTTCTAAATCGATCTTTATAGCCATAAAGCCTTTCTTCCCTTGCATTCTTTTCATAGAGTGCACTACCTCCTTGGCTATTATTACATTATCATGTATACTTCTACCAGGGATGAAGCTAGTTTGAAAGGGGAAGACCAGCTTATTCATCAGAGGTTTTAGCCTATTCACAATTACTTTGGACAGTCCTTTATAGAGAACGTTACACAAGGCAATTGGGAGGAACTGGCTAACCAACTCTGGAGCCTCAATTTTTGGAATAAGCACCACAAGAGTATCGTTTATATCCCTAATTCTCTCAGGATTCATCCAAATCTCCTTCATAAACTTTATTACAGAATTTCCCACCAGCCTCTAGTTATATTGATAAAATGCAGCAAGGTAGCCATCATTCCCCGGGGCTTTAAATGCACCCATTCAGAAAAAAGCTCTCCTAATTTCCTCACCATTGACCTCTCTACTTAATCTCCTCAGTTCCACGTCAGCCACCTTCCCCCAGCTTTGATTTGTTAGTACCCAATCTCTCTCCGGAAGCTCATCTCTGAACAGATTATCATAGAAAGACTAAAACAGCTCCACAATTCCTTCCTCATCCTCAACCCACAGCCCATCATTATTCTTCAGAATCTTTATTCTGTTCCTCCTCCTTCTAATCAGCGTTTTGGTATGATAGTACCTAGTATTTCGGTCACCCTCCTCCAACCATTGGCCTCTAGATTTCTGGAACTAGAACACCTCCTCTTGTCTAAGGATCTGCAAAAGTTTAATTTCCAATTCCTTCTCCAAATTAACAAGAAACATATTTTCCCTTCTGCCATTTGCCCTTTGGATCCCATTCAATCTACTCAAAATTCGCCTCTTCCTTCCTTCAATGCAACCAAAAACATCTTTTTTCCATTGCATTAAATTTTGCTGCAAGCAAGAGAGCTTTAGAATTACTTCCTAATCCCCTTTCCAGCTATCCCTAACAATTTCTTCATATCTCTCATGCAGCTGCCAGGCCACCTCATATTTGAAAGGTTTGGCCCTACAACTTTTATTTTCTGCTTCTAAACACACAACAATTGGGTGATGGTTCGAGCATACCTTTAGAACAACTTTGATAACGGCATTCAGAAACTGAGCTTGCCATAGAACATTACATAAACACCTATCCAGCCGTTTATAGACCCTCTCTAATCCTTCCCACTTAGGAGCTTTCCAAGTGTAAAAAGGTCCATGAGCTTCAAGGTCGATCAAACTACAATCTTAGACACAGCTATTAAACTTACTACATCTCATATCTCTAACTCTTCCACCTCCTTTTTGCTCCAACGGTGTCTTGATTTCATTAAAATCCCCCGCCAAGAGCCACAGTTCAGTTATCTCATGATAAAGCTTCAACAGTAAATCCCAAGTCCTATGTCTTCTCTGCTCATTTAGACTAGCATAAACAGCTATGAAATACATCTTCTTGTTATTCAGACAGAGTTTGCAGTGAATAAATTGGTCTTCCACCCCCAAAACATCCACAACTAAGTCCTCAAGATTCCAGAGCATCCAGATCCCACCTGAAAAACCCTCCGCCTCCCTTTTCACAGAATGTTTAAAACCCCAATTCTTAATAATTTTGTTAGCCATGGTCCTGCTGACCCTAGGCTCTAGGATTACAACTATATCATGTTTATACCTACATTTCATATCTCTCAGCACAGCAGCAAAGCCTTTACTGGCTGCACCTCTACTATTCCAGACAAGGATGTTCATCATGGTGAAATAACTCTAGGAAGGGACCAGGGCACATTTACCTATCAACTGCGAGACTGTGAAGAACATTCCCCCCCATCCACGCTCATCCCAGAGGACTTAGACAGTTCCTCGTCGGCCCCCAACATTAGCATGTCCTCTTTGCTTGAAGCCACCCCATTTTTTGAAGCAGCACAAGACTCTCCAGGATTTAGATTTTCTTTCCCGGATAGGTTTACCTCATGCCAATTGTGCCTCTCTAACTTGCTTCCCACTACACAATCAACACTCTTCCTTAGCCCCTTCAGTGTTCCCTTTAAAACGCCCCTGTCTTCTTCACCCTTGTTAGAACTAGCTAGATTCTTCTCCTGTAATACTCTTTCCTTCCTGCCTTCATTGTGCACTATTCCCAAGACACTCGTTTTCCTCACCTTAAAAGCTCTATTTACCTCCTTCATCTTTTCGTACTGACCCTTCTTTCTGAACTGACTATGCTGGTCCTCCTTTTGTACCTTCACAGCGGGCACATTGTGATCTACACTTGTCTGGACATTAGCAACAGCCTTAGAGCCCCCCTCACCGCCGGTCTCAGTGCTCAAGACTGAGAATCTGGATCCACTTTGGTTGGCTTGCACCGAGAGAGTGAGTTTCCTTGGCCTTCTGACTCTCTGAACCGTCTGCCATAAGTCTTTTTCAGCTTCACTATTAGCTCCATTCCTTCCATTATCCTCCACAGATTCCACCTCCATTCCCACCTCCCTTTTCTTCCTGTGGAAATCCGAACAGCCTTCCTTGCTATGGCCAAACCACCCACATTTTTTACAAAGCATTCCCAAGCTCTCATATACAACACTGAGTGCCTGGCCTTCAACATTAAATTCCGGTACCAACAGCTTAGTTAAATCCAGCTCAACACACATCCTAGCGAACCTACCTCTTGCTCTTTGGGCTATATGTATGTCTAACCTTATTGCCTTGCCAATTGCATTGCCCAAATTCAATAAAAATTTCTTATCGAATAAAGGTGCAGGCAGATCAGGGAACCGCACCCATGCTACAACAGACTCTATTTTCTCATTCTTTGGACTGAAATTAGGCCGCCAACGTGCCATATTCAGATATGCATCCATTATAACCCATGGACCCCCTGTCAAAGCCTCCATGTAATCTTCATTGTTCTGAAAATTGACTAGATAAAAGTCATTTTCAAGATCAAAAATGTTTATCTTACCCTTCCTTTCCTACAGTTGCCGCAATTTCTTCACCATGAAGCCATAGGCCAGCTGTCTTCCCATTAGCTTCACCATCAACGTCCGGCGAAAAGGCTTCATTAGACGCTCCCTTTCTTTTTCCTCAAACAAGAACGTAGGGCAGAGAGGATTCGAGAAATCCACCATAATTCCATCACTCGGATTCAAGACTTTTGCAAAATCCGTGCCAGCTCCATAATCCTCGATCTCTTCTTCCTCCTCATTCTTAAACCATTCCCACCAGCAAACGCTAGGTTTCACATTATTGAGCAGAGATTCCCTGTACGACATCAATTGAGGAGTCTTTCCATCCGATTTCATCCAGCCATCCTCGCGAGATTTCACAGCTTCATCTCCCGTAAACTCACCCGTCGTAAAGCTCACCTTGCGTTTCCTTCGACTTCCCTCCCTGTCCTCCTCCATCGATTCCTCACCTTCCCCTCCTCGCAATGGGCCACTGGAGGGGACACTCATTTCGCCGTCAAAGTGGGTGACGGAGCTCTCACTATGCAGATCGGAACCCTAGCAGAGCCTCTCTCCTTTTTTTCACTTTTATTCCGGTCTTTGAATAAAGTCAAGGGGAATTTAATTCCAGCTTCTCTTGGGAAAGCACAGTCCAAATATCCTCCAGACACACATCTAAAAAAGCTGAAGTAGTTAAGCCCTTCTTGGCCAAGTAGTCTGCCACTCTGTTCCTTTCTCGTGGAATATGCTTTATCACCAGCACCCAGGCTTTGTTATTAATGGAAATTGATTCACTTGGATAATTCTCCAGGTTCACTTGTCAATAAGATTTTTCTAATATCATTTTCTTTGATTGGGATCGAAAAATTATTCACCCCGAGACCTTCTTTCATATATAATATCAGTATGGTGAGAGAAGTAGAATTTTAATTTTCTATTTAAAGAGAGGGAAAAAAAACTACTTTCTTAAAAGGTAAGAGGCACATAAAACATTCAGGTAAAATAAAAAATGGAAAAACACTTCTCATGTTGTAGGAGAAGTGTTTTTTCATGAGAAGTGTTTTTTCATGTCACACACACATAAAATGGTGGGATCCATATATGTATTAGCATTATATATATGTGTGTGTGTGTGTGGCTCCCATCATTTTATATGTGTGCAGAAATCTTCTTCTTCTCATGTAACATGAGAAGTTTAAACCCTGTTACGGACCGGCCCAAAGGTAGTGTGGCCCAACAGAATCATGAAGTATGATTCTGTGATCATGGGGGAGATTTGGTATCTCAACAAGACACGATCTATCCACATCATATCGGCATCCCGAGATACTCGCTCTGGATATTGCTCGCCCCGGATATAGCTCACCCCGGATATCGTGCTAGGCCGGGATATCTGCCTCAGACACCTCTATAAGTACAGAGCTCGACTAACCAAGTGCACACGTTCTAACTTATGCTCACTTTACATTCTGTCACACAGAGCACACACACCACCCCCTGGCTGAACGCCTTCAAGTATTCATCAAACTACATGGATTTTGATCCTCTCAAAGGGTACGTAGGCTCTAGGCTTGACATCTAGTCAAGTCCAATAAGTCATATTCCCAGAATAGAACAAACCCTAAAAAAAGAAAAGGGCACACGAAACTACTTTTAAAAAAGAAACGATAACTTGAGTTTCAAAATGCAAGAACCAAGCAAATATTTTGTTAATGTACCTTTATTCTATTATATACCACTTGATCCTATTTATAAGTCCATTTTAACTAAATCTCACATACTAAGAAATGATAGTTAACTCAATAATTATGGAGGTACATTCTCATTTAAACTGTTTCTTCTCTCTCTATCTTTATGGATACAATATGGATAAAATTGTCATAATCTCATTTATTACATGAAACTAAATTTTTAAATAGGACCACTTTTTTTTTTGTCAAAGTGTATTTATAAATAAGACCAAACTTATGTGTGCGCATGTGTGAGTGTGTGTGATTAATAATTATAACTTTTTATTATTTGCTGTATTGGAACGATAAACTAAAATCTGACAAGTCACCGTGCACTCTATATTTTCCTTGCGCTGTATTGGATAAGACGTAGGATAAAGTCAACATATATTCTAAAATCCATGAGAAAAGTCATCATATTAGAAACAAAATATGAATTCACGTCATTTACCAAAAAAAAAAAGAAAAAGAATTCACGTCCTTATGAAAGAACAAGTTGTCTACTTATCAGGGAATTAACTTTCATTAACAATTAATATTTGGATTCTATAAACTTTCATTGACAATGGTTCCTCAATAATCGTCATTTTTCAACCAATGAAAGAGAAGAATTAAAACTTCTTCAAGAACTTAGTTAATATGATTCTCTTTAAATTAGATCATGTTTTGGCTGATGGTAATATTACTCCCTCCGGTCCTAATTATAGAACATATTTAACCGATTTTGGGAAGATTAAGGAAAAAAGTTAAATTAGTTAATTTTACTCATTTTCCTAAAATGTCCTTACATAAATTTAAAATGACATAAGTAAAAGTGAATCAACAACTATTACCACTTACCTTTCCGACTTAGAATTTTCCTTTATACATGCATTCTAATTAAAATGATGATCTTGCTATATATAGATATATATGATTGTGTGTATCTATATGTATACATATAGACAAGGGCAGAGTTTAGAGCAAAAAGTTGGGGGGAACAGTGGGGGGATTCCGGCCCCCGATTTTTTTTTTTAAAGAAAATTTTAAATATAGAAAAAAATTTCAGGTAATTAGAATGAAATATAGAAAAAAAAAATGACAATATTAACATAAATCATACAAGACCCTACATGAATAAAGATTGAATTATAAGCTCTAAAGATATAAAAAGAAGGGAAAATGTTAAAAAAAAGAAAAGAAAAAAAAGAAAGAAGTTGGGGGCCAAAATTTAATTTTACATTATATTAATTTTTTTTTTAAAAAAATCTAAACAAGATTTTTTTTTGGGGGGGATGACCTGTCCCATAGAAGCTTCGTCCCTGCATGGCTGGCAGCATATAGATCTATATACACACACATATAAACACACACACACACATATATATATCAACACACACGTATACACACATATAAACACACACACATATATATATATCAACACATATATATTGAAAGACACACACATATATATATATAGACACAAACACATGTGTGTGAATTTGTCTATATATATTTGTGTATAGAGACACATATATACTTACATAAATATATATATATATATATATATATATATAAATATAAATATATATATATAGACACACACATAAATTAAAATCTAATAATTTAAAAGCTTCATTGACTGAAAGAGTTTACACACCCATACATATACTCACCAAAAATCAAACACACTTGAGAGAATAAAATAGGGGTATTTTAGGAAGAAAATGACAAAAAAAATAAAATTTTATCCAACAATTAGTGAGTGCTCAAAAAATGTCTTATTATTTTTTAAAAAAAAAATTAGAGGGAGAGTATAAGCTTGATTGAATGCGCAGCTACTTTAAAGTCTCTGCCAATTGCTGGTAGTATTGTTTTTGCTGCACCAAAAAAACAAAATAAACCATTTCAAGTATATAAAGTATAAACCTGATCAAAACTAAATCTAAATATATATAATTCCAATATCAGATGGCAAAAGAATACAAACAATTCTGGCCAAAAAAAATAAAGAATTCAATGGACAGTAATCAATCATACCGCATCTGACACCGAGGGAGAGATTTTAGTGAGAGCAGTCTCCATATGGCTGAACTTGATGGTCAATGCATCTGAAGTTCTCTCTCCTGATGCTCGCTTCTCTTTATACGCAGCCAGCGCTGCTACCTTCATCTATATGTTCATCAAAGTCAGCAAACTCCCCAGAATCGTTACCACATTTTTGTTAGACATTTCACATATATTGTTGTCGTTGTGATCAAGATCAGATTAGACTAACAGATTCGACTAAAAAGGCAGACACATACCAATGCAGCAAGATCAGCACCGCTGAAATTTTCACAAGCTTCCATTCTTCCAATGGCACACAAATCCACGCTGTCATCAATTGGCTTCTTCCTTGCAAGAGCTTTTAAGATCAAGCCTCGTTCATCTGGGCTTGGGAGAGGAACATACAGAAGTTTACCTAACCTACCAGGCCGAAGGACCGCAGGGTCCATCACGTCAGGTCTGCATAAGAGAAGCAAACACTCGCTTGGTATCCAGAATTGTCAGGTGCAGAGGGAAAAAATGGAAATGACACTCATTTTTCCGAGAAAAAAAGAGACATGCTACTAAATAATGGTGAGAAAAGCAAAACATATGATATCAAAAATAATATTTTTATGCTTTCATTTTCAAATTCCTCCCCCAAACCAAATGGGTGTATACAAAATGTGATTAGAGAAGGCAAACAAGTTACCTGTTAGTGGCTCCAATAACAAAAACACCTTGCCTTTGCTCTGCACCGTCTAACTCAACAAGCAACTGCAATTGCAAATATCTGTAAATTTTTTTATCCATGCTGAAAATAGTAGTTGTCCTTATAGCATGTTAGCATTAAGTAGTTATCTGGTTCAACAGTCGCTCAACAATCCATCCACCTTCTTTACCACGTTTGGTTGTCAATGCATCCACCTAAAGATGATTAAAAATATAAAAGATAAATCTTACATCTTGCTGATAAATTTCAAGGTTCACTCTACTACAACAAATTCAGTTTACTTGGTATACAATTTTATATTGGGTTTGTTTGTAGGACGATAAATTAACAAACAACAAGCACCCAGGCCTTTAATATTTTTAATTTCAATATTTGTTTATTTCAAAAGATTCAATACAAAAAATGCAGACTTATAACCGCCAACTTAAAAGATGATTTCAATGGGGAAAAAATGACATTAGGACCATCCAGATTTTAGACATTTCTCTGCTGCTACTGGCAAAAGGGCAAAAATTGGGTTCACAATAAACACTACTCAAAGGTGAGACAGCCGCGAACCTCGTCAAAAAACAGAATGCAAGGTGCACATGTTCTTGCACGGCTAAACAATGTCCGTATCGCTTGCTCGCTTTCTCCTACATATTTATTTAGAAGTTCAGGGCCCTACAACAAAAGTGATTAAGGCAATTCATTAAAACACTTCATTTCAGACAGAGGAGAATCCTGTAACTAAACCAGAACTTGAGAGACAATGGTGCTGTACGCTTTAGACAGACCTTGATATGAATAAAATTAGCTCCTGCCTCATTGGCAACAGCTTTGGCAATCAATGTTTTACCACATCCTGGTGGTCCATAGAGCAAAAATCCAGCCTCAAGATCCATCCCTAATTCCTGAAAAATTAAATTTCAAGATATTAACAATCATTGAAACAAAGTGGACAATGAATTTTCATGACATAGCGTGTGCATACAATTGATCCACTATAGATTACTAACATGAATTTTACAAAGTGAACAATTGAACAGTAATCTAGTTATGCAATCAATATATAAATTACAATACATGGTTCTGGAACCTCCAATAATAGTAATATCATAAGCATAATGTAAATAGAATTGTACAGTTGAAATGGTGACTACTACATTAAAGAAGACACAAATAACAAATTGACAATCCAGATACAATGTTGTTACTTAACAAAAACGTATCAAGCCCAAAATATTCAAAAAAGTAAATCCTTTTGTAAAGTATAATCTCCAATTCAAATATCTAATATTGAATCCCATTGAATGAAATGGATTAGCATAATAAATATCAATATACATAATAAAGTCCATAGTAAGCTACCTTGTTCACAAGCCATAAACAATACTCTGTTCAATTTAAGATAAAACATGTCCAGTTACTATATATAAAAATCATGTTACACTAAAATGAGAAAAATTTAGGCAGACTAAATATATTCCATCCATAAACTAATATTCATCTTCAACTCATTTAAGAATTATGCATTCTACCAACACAAGCACTTTCCTCTTGTAATCAATTGCACCCCAAATTAGTAATTAACAATGGTTTTCAAAAACGAATTAGTGTTCCCTTACCTATATTATAAGGGAAAAATATTTCTCTAGTCACCGAAGATAAGTTATCTCCAGTGATCCCTAAAACTATGTCGTTTTAGATTAATGAAGGATGTTTCCGTAATTTTGTACCCTTCATTAATTCACCTAAAATTACAAACACACCCTTCATTAATTCAAAATAACGTAGTTTTAGGGGTTACTAAAGATAACTTATCTCCAGTGACGGGAGAAATCCTTTACCCATATTGTAATATAATAACAAGCAACCAATCGTCCCAAAGTCTTAGGGTAGAATAGAAAGATAGAATCTAAAAGATGAAAAATTCTATATAAAGTTCAGCTAATTCAGTGATATCCCCATTTAGAGGCTATGCCTACTTCTGTAAGGTACTGTTTTGGGTTAAGCTAATGGGAAGGTCAAATGAGAATGAGAATGTAAAGAGAGCTAACTAAAGTTGATATGAGAAAATGAGTTGAGAAGGCAATGAGGATATCTAATATGAATCTAAATTACTCTGTTTTAAAGAGGCAGCAAGTATCTCGTTAACTCTTTAAGAACAAGAGAATCCTTAATAGAAAGATGAGTCAGAATCTGTAACTCAGCAAACTATTAAAGCTCAGGAGAATCTCCAATATCAATTTTCTCTCTAAATATTCAATGCCTGCACTATACCTATTTATAATAGTTTACAAAGAGAGACTCTAATTCAAAATCCAAATAGGAAATCCAAATATGAAATTCAAATAACTCATAATCCTAGATTCTAGCAACTAAATCTATCTAATGGGATATTCCACTTATTTCCTGATTTCCTAAAGATAATAATAAAAACAAACTCAATTAAATAATAATTAAATAACCAACAAATAATAATTGATATTATTCTTCCCAGAATAATATCAATTATTATTTATTTGGTACTCTATCAACTTCACACGTCCAGCTTAATTTAAATAATCCCACAATTCAATAAAATAATTTCAGTCAAAACTACCTTATAATCATCTGCATATTTTATGCGTCCAATAATATGATCCTCAAACTCTTGTCTTAGAAGATCATGCCCACCAATTTCTTCCCATTTTACATTAGGAATGGAAGAAAACCCTTCTCTTCTTGTTGAAGGTTGAACCAATTGGATTGCTTCCTGCAAAAATACCCAGATGAATATAATGGTTTTCCACATTTTTTAAAATAATATGATAAATGATAAAGGCAGATTTTACTAAACATTCATCAATTTATTGAAATGAAAAATCCTAATGCAAAACTTATTCTAATCAAACAACTAAGATGTCCATAACCATAAATAAATGGAAGCATACAATGACATACGTGTTTCAATACGCTCGTTCTGAGAATAACCCTTGATTTAATGATCAGACATGATAATATAGATATAATTCGAGAGGCAAGAAAAAAACTTTTGGCAGCATTTAGAAAAGGAAGGAACAAATAAGAAGAATATTATAATATAAATCTAAAGCACCTCGAAATCTGACATTCTGATGACAAGCTTATCTATCTCTTCTGGTAACCAAGGTTGCCTCCAACAATATTTATCATGCTCATCTAAAAGATCTTGGGATAATTCACGTTTCCTTTCATGAATAATCCTTTTCATTGCTAGGTTAGCAGCCTTGTAAGCTAAAGCTTTCAAATCTGCTCCAACAAAACCTGGTGTAGACTTAGCTATTTTTCTAAGATCAAATGAGCCCTCCAGAGGTAGATTGCGATTGTGAGCAAGCACAGACAAGATCTTCTCCCTAGCATATTCATCAGGGACACCAAGAAAAATTTCATGGTCAAATCGCCCCGGCCTTCTTAGGGCAGGGTCAATAGCATCAGGCCTATTTGTAGCTCCGATAACAAGAATATAGCCAGGATGAGCATCAGAACTTTCTGAACTACTAGCGGGTTGTGAGAGCCTACTCGATTGATCCATTGAAGTCAGCAATTGTGTCACGATTCGTTTCTCCATCTCACGTTGTAAATTCTCTCTTTTTGAAGCAATTGCATCAATCTCATCAATAAAGACAATTGATGGGGCGGTCCTATATGCTTTAGAAAAAAGCTCCCTGATGTTTTCTTCAGACGCTCCTAAAGTATTTATCAAATGATTAGTAAGAAAAATTACATATATAAAGGCTTAACGGTAGCAGCAATGACACTAGTTAGCCAAAATACACATTCATTTTTCAACTCCCAACCAATTAACTAGAAATATCACTTATGATAAAACGTTAAGTTCTTTACAACTAAGAAAAGTAAAATAGAACATAAAAATCCACAACTTTAACTTCCTGAGGTTACATATCCAAGAAATCTCAACTCAACCAGAATAACTGTAATAATAACAAGCTGTAATCACCAATTACCACCAAAGACCTATCATAAAGTTGCAATCAACATGAACTTTTATTGTAACTTACCTAACATTGTTCATTATTAGCAATTATATAGCAACAGAGACATCAGTTATTCACACATTTCACTTTAAATATCAACTATCTATTGATAATGCCAATCAAAATCAGCTTTGAAGTTTTCCTCTAACGGATTACCACCTAACAAAAACAAAATTTCAATAAATACATAGAATAGTAATATTCAACCTGAAACCCCGGAAACCAGTTCTGTAGCTGATCTCTCATAGAACGGAAAACCAGTCTCATTAGCTATAGCATGAGCCAGAGTGGTTTTCCCACATCCTGAGGGTCCATGTAACAAAATCCCTGTCACCGGTTGCACCCCTAACTTTCTTGGCAACTGTGGATGATAAAGAGGAACAATTACTTCCATTATCAATTCCTCTAGCACCTTGTCCATCCCACCCAAATCTTTGAATCTAGGAACACTCTTCCCCTTGACTTCAACATCACCATTACCATTCGAAACTGAACCTCTCAATTGCCTTTTTGGTTCCAAATCATCATTCATGTTACCTCCAACCCCATACATAACATCAATCTTAGTTGCCTTATTATTATTAGTCACCTCCAGTTCAACGTTTTTCTCCTCTGATGTAGATTTCACATTCTTTGTTCCTGAGTATGAAGCCCGCAACGTTGTTTTCATCAAGTCACAGGCTGGTTCCACTTTCTCCTCATAAATTGCATCCTCTGATGTAGACACAGTCCCATCTTCGCCATCACTCTCTTCAGACTCTGATGACGATGACGGATTAGAAGTTGAGGCAGTCGAGGTTGATAAACGGCAGCTCTCATCCCTATGTAACATTTGAAGGTGTAAACTCTCATCTTTTTGCAATCTCTCTTCACTTTCATCAGCTTTCTTGCGCCTCTTTCGAGATGCACTTTGAAGTTCTTCTTCTTCATCTTCATCATTATCTTCTGAACCGTGACGCTTCAATATAGGAGTCTTGGGCTTTCTGTTCAATTGCTTGTTCCCACGCTTAGATGACTCCAAAGCTTCTTTAACAAATCGAGTCAAAGTTTGTCGTTTTGTTCGCTGGTAATCAGGGTAGTTGGCGCGAAGATGGTTCACAATTTCATCAACAGCTGAGTCCGTGGATTTGCAGGACTCAAGGCGACGACGAAGAATTTCAAGCAGTGACCTCCCTCCATTTCTCCTTCCCATCTTTGTTGATTCTCTAAAGCACCAACTCAACCTGTGTAGGCGCGAGGCTCTGAATACGACGCAGGAGCAGAAGCGGCAGGCAATCGCGACTGGAAGAAAACCTATTTTATATTTATATGTATCGACCAGCGTTTCCCAGGCTCAATCGTGCAATTGGCGGCCCAATCGTGCACGTGGTTCATGCACGAATTTTTCTGGTTGGGAATTCCAATAATAAAATATCTAAACATCTAAATAACAAGGTAATGGTAAGAAGCAAGAAAAACCTACCAATGGAACATTTTAAAAAAAAATATATATTCAGGTGCCATTAATATATAAAAATTATAGTAGGTTATAATATTTGATTTGTATGTTAGATTTTTTTTTTTTTGATACAGCTAGTGGGGGAAGGGGAGGTAGGGCTCGAACTTTGGACAAAGGGAAATGCCAGTTATCGCGCTACGAGGCGCTTGGCTGTTAGATTTAATTTTTATTTTCATTTATCCCAGTAAAGTATTTTTAACGAGTAATTAAATCTTATTATAGAAATGGGATAGGATATTCTTACTACCAGTTTTTGTTACTACCAATCTTACTACCACTTTTCCAACGTTAAATCAGAATTTTAATAGGAGAGAGAAATTATAAAGGTAGATGAGATTCTGATCTAATGGTGGAAAAATGGTAGTAAGATTGGTAGTAATAAAAAATGGTAGTAAGAATATCGTATCCCTATAAAAATTATGCTGTTAAAAATAATACTTCAATACTGAATGTTTTTATTCATTCATTCGTACCTTATTCCAAATGGATGAGGCACCTTTATACAGATGGAAATTAACAACTAAAGCAATAAAATAGGAAATAACTTCTAGCAATAAAGTAGGAAATAATCCTAACAACTTGCTACTTATTTGAAATTCCTAAAATAGTGATTCAAACTTTAAATCAATAATTAAAAACATATTTATTTTCAACATATGCTAACAAAAAATAGAAAAGTCTGAACGATGTAAATGGTATAAATCATCCATATAAATGATAAAAATTAACTTATAAGTATTTTTCTTTTCTTTCAATAAAAAAAATCGCTAACAAATTATATACGAAAGGATTAAAAGAACTTATCCCATGATATCACGGAGCTGGGTTACCTCCGCTGCATCAATTCGTCCGCGGCGTACGCTGCACGTCAAACGTGGTCGTTTCAATGTTAATCACACCCACTGGTCCTTTAAAAAAAAAAAAAAAATCAGGCACTGTCAAGATAATAAAAAAATAATTTGGGATACTGAATTGTACTGAAAAAATCTTTCATGATCTTAAAAAATTATTTTAAAATCTTAAAAAAATATTTCAGGATCCAGACTGATTCTAGAAGGATACTTCAGGATACTGACTGATAGTTAAAAAATAATTCATGATCTTAAAAAATTATTTTAGGATCTATAAAAATATCCTAAAATATATTTTTAATAGTAGTCAATACCTAAATTATTTTTTTCAAGATCCAAAAATAATTTTTTAGGCAACAGTCAGTATCTTGAAGTATCCTTTAGTACCAGTCTGCACGTTGAGATATTTTTTTAAGATCCTAAAATAATTTTTCAAGATCATAAAAGATTTCTTTCAGTGCAATTCAGTATCCTAAATTATTTTTTTATTATCTAGCAGTGTCTGAATTTTTTTTTTTTTTTAGGGACCAGTGTGTGTGATTAACATTGAAACGACCACGTTTGACGTGGAGCGGATGCAGCGGACGAATTGCTGCAGTGGAGGTAAGCCAGCTCCATGATATCACGTGCGTAAAAAATGTAAACATCCATAGAAGACCAGAAAGGCAAAAAATAAAAATAAAAAATAAAAAATCATAACGTAGATTATTTTCCCTACGTCTTTTCTTTTTACTTTCCCATTTTATTTTCTTTTATTTTTCCATTTTTATTATAATTATTTTATTTTATATTATTTTAATTTCTGTTATATTTTTTTAATAATTTATTTTATTATAATAAATTGTATTTTAGGTAATTTCTTGTTACCCAACTAATTAGATGATAAAATCTCTTTATCATGAAATAATTATTTCATAATTATAATTAAATTAAAAGATAAAAATTAGTATGCTATATTCAATACACAATTTATTTTTATTTCTATTTTATTTTTAATAATTTAGTTTATTCTAATAAATTATATTTTAGGTAATTTCTTGTTGCCCAATTAATTACATGATAAAATCTCTTTATCATCAAATAATTATTTCATAATGATAATTAAATTAATAGATAAAAATTAGTATGCTATATTCAATACACAATTTTTTATAATATTATATAAATATAACAAGTCTATGCCGGTTTGATATGCATAAACAGGCTTGTCAATAGGACTAAGTTTGGCTTTTTAAGAAAAACATGTCTAGGCCTACTAATATTTTAAATAGGTCAGGCTAGATCATAGGCGTCTGCCTTGTTTCCAACCAGAGTATAGACATATATACTCCATCCGTTTCTAAACCGAATTATGTTAATGCGTGGATTAAAATGTTTGTTAGGGACAATAAAAATGTAACCTTTTTTTGTTCAAAAATATCATCATTTAAGTGGAAGAAAGACAACATGTAATGGAGAGAAAATGTGTAGAAATTAATTATAAATGATATTGGGTATGAGTAATTAAATAACGTTAAAATTGAAAATCAACAAACAAATTTCGAGACAACCTCTAATTGTCTCTTATAAATAGGAATAAGCTATAGATAACAGTTCTTTGGAATAGAGGGAGTATAGGGTTGTAATGGAGTAATATTGAACTAAATGTATCTACTTCACAAAAAAGATACTTTAACTAGCTTTAGAGTTTAGTCATGTCATGTAAAGTACTCCTCTCCTTTTTGATATAAAATAGATTAATCTAATTTGATTAAATTAAGAAATTTTGTTAAATTAGTTTATATGACATATATTTTCTAAAACACTCTAATTACATTCCTTAATTCTCTCATCCCCTCTCACTACTATAGATTTGGGCTTTTGTAATGCATAATATATAATGGTTACAACTAATAAACGTCATGTATCTCGAGGCCTTAAATGTTACGGTTAATTATAGGCACCATCATGTATTATGAGGCAGAATTCACGAAAACACAAAAGTAACTGTAGTAGTTAATAAACGTAATTTATTTAGAAATAAAAGTGACAGTTCTTTCAAAACAACCACCATTTAACATTTATAAATGATTCGAATTCCAACCTTTTATATCAGCGAAGACAAAACATAACGGTCTTAATAAATAACCGTTATCTAACTCTTTCATAACCCTTTGTAATATTTGGACTTTCAATGTTATAACTCATCATAATAACCCTTTGTATCATCCATTAGACTTTTATTTAAACTCAACTATTCCTTATAATTCTTACTACTTTTCTTTATCGGCATCCTCTTCCTCTCCTTCATCATGTTATAAGTTTCCAAGGACTCCTCTATAGTTGTTGTTGCCACCTCCTTCACTATCTCATTATCCTCAAGGCTCGGTGGTGGCAACAAATGGCTCAAATACTAAAGATCCTAACCACGTCACCCCTTTCACCGTTGCTTGCGCCTTTGTCCCCTCTGCCAATCCATCTATTTCATCAAATGACGAGAAGACATAAGAGAAAAGAATACTAGAAATGATCTTCTTGTCATGAAGGAGGTCGAGAAAGCAAATTAAGAGAAAGAGGAGGAAATTTATTGTATATAGAACGAGAAAAGTCAAATTTTGAAATCTGATAAGTTTACAATTTGTTAAATTTCATAATTTATCCTTTTTTGTTATACCTCATCAGTGAAGGGGGAAATGTGGCTAGTTCTTGAGATACATGACGGTTAATAAGTAAAATGTGTCACTTAATAAAGTCCAAGCAAATATATAATGTGGTAATCACTAACCGTTATATTTTGTCTCACAAGAATGATGGTTGTTAAGAAAAAACCATCAAAAAACAACAAACGTCGTGATAGTTTGAAACCTTTCCCTTTCCCACGTTGATGATACTACTCTAACCCGACCTTCATCTTCCTCCTCTAATGATCATAATGAGGATGAGGTAGAGAAGGATGAACAAGACGATAAGGATGACAATACACTTTCTCTTCCTCTTCCTCATCTTCATCATCAAAGGGGGAGTAATAGTTCACGGTTATTAATTAAGAACTGTAAAATATTTTTACCAGCATTCTCAATGGTTCTAAGTTAAAATTGTGGTTGATTACCCAATTAAAATTAACACCAATAAATTTTTTTTAAAAAATCAAATGCATAACGATTATTAAGAATTAATCATCATCATTAATAAAATACCATCTTTAATACTAAAAGATGTGACGACTCAATAATTCACAGAACCATCTCTATATAAACATCCAAAAACTGAACTCCATATCTCTACTTCCATTTCAATTTCTCTAAGACAACTTCTGATTCAACAAAACAACATAGACAAATGCAAGAGAATTTCTGATTCATCATCTGGCAAAAAACTAAAAGATGAACTCCCTTCACTTACAAGCATTGAAGGTCTCATCCATGTAAACTACGAGCTCCATTATATGGTCTAGATTTACTTACGATATCAAAGACGCATGGACCAGTATTTGAACGAACTTACCTTGCTCCTTCGCTCTTTGAAAGAAAAGGTAGACAAGTTACGGGACAATGAAGAATCTGATAAGGCATCATATTCTTAAAACATTTCTGTAACTTTTTAATTCTTAGTTTGTTTATTTACTTTGTCTCCTTTTTTATTGCAAAATGGTAGTTGTATAATCAACCACCAAAATTTAAAAAATAAATAAAAAGAATCTACATAGAGAGGAGGTCAACTAGCATAAAAACTTTTACTTGAAGAGTCTTATATCCATACATCATGGTTAGGGGTGAGCATGGTGCCCAGTATGCCTGCTCAAACCCAGCAAAAAATTGCTCAGCCATATCCTAAAATAGTGGCCCCAAAAAAACTTGGGTAGTTTTCGGCTGAGCCAGTAACTGGGCATGGTCAGTCATCAAGCAAGGGGTCCTGCCCTGCCCATTTAGCCCTGTCCGAAAAGTTAAATACATCTAAATAAATATTGTTCTACATATATTATTTTATTTAAAATATATTATATTATTATGTCTAAATATATTATATTATATTTTAGGTATCTTCAAAGGTTTGAAATTCTGTGAACTATGAACTACAATCTTTAGGGAGCAAGGCAAGGCGTAACTACGTGGGCAAAGGAAGCCTGCCCTTGCCCAGCCCGAAAATTGTGAGGGCTTTTAACGGGCAAGGCTAGTCATCAGGGTGCATGTTCATTCTTCGAGCTGGGCATCGGGCAAAGGTCTTGTCTTGCCTATGCCCACCCCTAATCATGGTATGTAAAAACGGTCATGTACTATAAATGTTCATGGTTCGTTTTTAGGAACCACTAATTATGTATTTATTTCATAATGATTGTCTTTATAAGACCGTTGTTAAGTTTATTTAAAAGTCACGGCTCTTGCATACAAATTGCTATGTATGTCACTGAATAAATAACAGTTGTAAAATGAGACCATTATGTATTATGCAAGCATTATCATATATTATGATGGTTGTTTGAGTGTGTTAATTAACAATTGATAGATCGTGGCCTCTCCAAACCTCAATATATAAGAGTGTTATATTATAACTGTTATGATATGTCTAGAATATATAATGGTTCGGAACCATAATATGTCTGCGCCAAGCTTTTATATGTATGTAGGTTCAAAAACATGATGTATGACAATTAACAACCGTTATGTATCGTGATTTCTGTAGTAGTATTGCCTCCTTAATTATTGTTAAGAAACCATCAATAGAGGTAAATTAGGAAAAATATTAACAATATGACAAATTTATCTTATGTTTAGGACAAAGATAAATTCCTCAAATATATTTTACATTAAAGAGTAAAGGAGTATAATATCTAAACTTACTTAAACTTGTTTGGAAGGTAGTAGGACTGAAAGTATAAGGGAAGCCGTAGATGTTAAAACGGACAGAACAAGTTTGTACAATCTTCCATCATAAGATATCAGTGTGCCAAGTATAACTTTGATTCTCTATTACCAGAGCTCGATGTAAGAAAAGAAATAGAAAAACGAGATATGTGAGATGGATATTAAAGAGGAGGAAACCAAGATTCATGCATGAATGAAACCATGTATCAAGATTCATGTTCTTGCACGAGGAAGATTATTGATCAAAATTAGTGAAAAATTCAAAGACTAGAGGCAAAGATGAAGACGATAAAATTGAGGGAGAAACAAAAGGATTTTTTTTTTTTGGGGGGGGGGGGGGATAAAAAAAGTAAGTAACAATCAATATAAATGGACATGAGCAATAGGGGTTCTTATCTCTTTTAAGTAAAGTGTTGGGATTTTGGAATACTCATAAATTTAATTTAGGGGTGTTCACGAGATGGGACTGGAACACCACAATCCCGTTCCATAATAAAAGGATACGGATAACAGTTTTATCCTATGTCTAGTCCTAGGACATCTTGCAAGTGGGAAAAACCATAATCTAAGAGCAAAGCGCATTTTTGCACACCAAAAGGACAAAGTGTGGAATTGAAGACAAATAAGCAAGGTGGGGTATTGAAACTGGAATAACAATAGCATCAGCCTTAGAGATCTGAACTTGAACACCTTAGCATCCGACTTCATAATGCAATAATAACAATAATTTTTTTAAAAAAAATCCGTAAGCCAATCTACAATAGAAATCTGTTAGGATATTAAAAAGAATATTTTATTGTAGATTGGCTCAATTTGATAAATCTGAAAAAACCATTGCCAAATCGTTAAACACAAACACAAACTCTTCGCTATATGCTTGATCAGATCCATCCTCTTGGTATCCATTAATTGTTGAGCAAAATGTGCCGATGCAAAGTTTTAGTGACTGGAGAATGATTAGATTTGGGGATAAAAATGCAGCATAAAAAATTATCAAAAAATATGAGACAAAATTGAACAACCTCTAATTTCTACGTATAAGAGACAATTCTCCATATTTTGGCATATGGATTTTTTTTTTTCAATGTCGTCATCTCAATTGGCTTTAATCTGTGATGATGAGATTAAATATTTCTTTGCTTATTTAAAAAAAAAAGATTACATATTTCTTTCAAAGTACTAAAAGTAGAAATAAAAAAAATAAAAGAAATCCTTCTGGCAAGAAACCCATCTCAGACGAGGAATTTTCTTTCAATGCTCCATATTTTGGTATAGGGAATTAATTTCATGGGCGAAGGAGCAAAAATGCACACCAAGTTTGCCCGTGGAAGCGTCTAGCACTACGAAGTATTTTTAGGAGAAAAAGTACACACGAAGTTAGGTTTTGGGAGCACTCAGCACCACGGCTGTTAGTTGACCATTAAGTTGGATGGAATGCTGCCGTGGCGATGACTGGGACTGACACGCTGACATGGATGCTGACGTGGAATTAAGAAATTCAAAAAAATTTAGGAAAAAAATAAATAATTCGAAAAAAATTCGAATAATTCGAAAAAAATTTCAAAAAATTAAAATAATTAGAAAAAAAAATTAAAAAATTCGAAAAAAATGAGGAAAAATTAAAATAATTAGGAAAAAGTTAAAATAATTATGAAAAAAATAAAATAATTCTCAAAAATTCAAAAAATTAGGAAAAAAAATTAAAATAACTAGAAAACAAATTAAAATAATTAGAAAAAAAATAAAATAATTATAAAAAATTCAAAAAATTAGGAAAAAATTCAAAAATTAAAATAATTAGAAAGAAATTATAATACCCCCGCAGTGGGCCCCACCACTGATCACCCTACTGCCAGCCGCCGGCGGTGATCGGCTACCCTTTATACTCGGCGGCGGTCGAATTAGTTGATTTTACTTATTTTTCTAAAATACCTTTATATAAATTTTGTACCTCAACTACCTTATTGATTTCACATAATCCCTCATTTATATCAATAGGCATCTTTTAGGAAGAAATTGACAAAAATTAGAATGTTGTATTATAATTAGGACCAAAACAAACTCTCAAATGCTGTCTTATTATTAAGACCGGAGGGAGTATATAATAAAGGGCAACCGATCGCCGCCGCCGGCCGGCGGTAGGGTGGTCGGTGGTTGGGCCCACTGGTGGAGTATTTTAATTTTTTCTAATTATTTTAATTTTTTGAATTTTTCCTAATTTTTTCTCATTATTTAAATTTTTTAAATTTCTTTTCTAATTATTTTAAGTTTTTTTCTAATTATTTTAATTTTTTCCTAATTTTTGAATTTTTTATAATTTTTTTTATTTTTAATTATTTTAATTTTTTCCTAATTATTTATTTTTTTTTTGAATTTTTTTGAATTATTTATTTTTTCCTATTTTTATTTGAAAATTTTCCCTTTTTTTGAATTTTTTTAATTCCACGTCATCGTCCACGTCAGCGTGTCAGTCCCAGTCATCGCCACGCCAGCATTCCATCCAACTTAACGGTCAACTAACGGCCGTGGTGCTGGACGCTCCCAAAACGTAACTTCGTGTGTACTTTTGCTCCCAAAAATACTTTGTGGTGCTGGACGCTCACACGGGCAAACTTAGTGTGCATTTTTGCTTCTTCGCCCTAATTTCATTGATTTTCAGCCTTTAAATATAAAACAAACAATGACAAAAGGATTTTTTTTTTCTTTTTTCTTTTTTAACTTTAGCAAGTTGATATCAACATAGCCTCTATGGTAATTCAATGTCATCATCTTAATTGACTAGACATTTTTTCTTTTTAGAATATCAAATATAAACAAATTGGATTTTCTATCACTTGGATATCACCAACATGGCAACATGAAGTAATTTTCTTGTTTGGTATTGGTGAGAACAGAAAACAGGTAAAAGAGATTTAACAACAATTTTAAATGTATTTGTTGGCAAGAAATTCATTCAAAAATTACAACACTCATTATATTAATAAAAATACAAATTATGACACGAGGAATTGGTCAAAAATGAAGTGAGTCCCACTAAAAGTTCTGGTCATGATGAATACATTACTTGTAACCTAATCTATCCAACAAAACAATAAGAGAAAGACAAGCACAAACAATTCCCATCCATAACTTGAATCAACAAATCAACTGAAATCCGGGCCTTGTAAACTGCAATGTCAATCTCCAGCTCTACAATTCCATATCCAGCAAATGAGGTTTTTTGTATGGTTGGTTCCTTCTACAAAATTACAAAGAAATCTTATTAAAAAGGGGAAAACAGTAAAGGGGAAAATTCATCAAAAAGAATTGTATCGCCTATTCATTTGAGAATATCTCTTTCTCTCTGGTTCGACATGGTATCAGAGCTTGGTTAGTTCTTGGCCAATTTGAGTTTTCCGGTGGCCGCTGTCACTGTACAGTGGCCAACGGCCAGCCTCCCAACTCTGGCGTGTGTGTTCGTGCCATTTCTGTTTTTGTCCATTTTTTGGTTATTCTTTGGTGGTGCTCCTTCTTTTCCGTTTGTGTCGATTTGTTGTCTTTTTGGTACTGTTCCGTCTGTTGTTTCGTGAATAGTGAACCATGTTGTCACTCTTCACAGGGGGAGAGAGAAAGTGTGTACCACGTTGTATGGTTGTCGTTTGGTTGTTATGACCATTTTCTGGTCGTGCTTCATTCTCCGACGTCGAGCCTTCATTCTCGGTAGGTATAGGCCGGATTTTTGCTTCGAAGGTTGCGTTGTGAGACTGGGTTTCAAAACTATTTCAACACAGTTGGCATTTTGTTTCGTGCACGTTCACTTGTTTCTGGTGGCTTGGTTCTTTGTTTGTTACATTTTCCAGCACTTTCATGAAGTGCTATTTTGTCTTGAATGTCGTGCTTGTGGTTGGGTAATTTCATTGGCCTGTTCGTTGCTTTGCCTCTGGTGAGGTATTTGTCTCAGGTGAGACAGTTTGGTGGTCCTTGTGTGACTCGTTCGATGCTTTGCCTCCGGTGAGGTGATTGTCTCAGGTGAGACGTTCGGAGTATCGTTTTGTCTCTAGTGAGATTGTTTGGTATTCGTCCCTGATGAGATGTTCATTGTTGCTTTGTCTCTGGTGAGACGTTTGGAGTATCGTTTGATACCTGGAGAGACCGTTTGCCGTTTACTGCAGCTTCTACTTTGATTTAGTACTCTATTATTCGAACTCTTGGTGAAGTTGTTGGATCGTTTCTTGGATGTGGCCCAAACTTGCTGGTTGATTCAAGATCTCATGAAGAAGAAAATTACTTTGTTTAGATTTATTTATATTATGTTTTCTTGTAACAAGTTGAGCATAATTAACATCTATGCTTCAACTTGAGGGGGAGTGTTAGGAAATAAATCAGTATAGTTAATTAGTATCGTATATAATAGGGGATTATTGGAATTATTAGTGATTAGGGAATCAATAATCATAATGAGTCATCACTCTTTTGTCTTCTCTCTTATGTATAAATACCCTATTAAGCATATAAATAAACACATTCATTTGAGAATATCTCTTTCTCTCTGGTTCTACATAAACCATTGAGTATTCTAATGGCACAGAACTTGAAATTAATGCCCTTCCAGGAAGGTAAAGACAAGATTCAGGATCTATGTAAAAATGTAGAACAGTATCGTCGCTTGATCGGAAAATTGATTTATCTAACTATGACAAGACCTAATATATGTTTTTGTGTGCAGACATTAAGTCAATTCATGCAAAAACCAACTAAGTCACACATGGCAGCGGCTAGAAACGTTCTTAGATATCTAAAGGGTATCGTTGGACTTGGTATAAAATTAAGTTCTGATGGTAATTCTAATCTAGAATGTTTTTGTGATTCAGATTGGGCTTCTTGTGGGATTACACGACGCTATGTGTTGAAGTTTGGAGGATCGCTTGTGATGTGGAAGACAAAGAAGAAAACCACGGTGTCAAAATCATCTGTAGAAGCTGAATATAAGGCACTCAATATGGCCACATCTGAAGTAGTTCGGGCACGTGGACTACTTCGTGACTTGCGGATTCCACAAACAAAACCAGTGCCAATCTACTGTGATAGCATTGCAGCAATACACATAGTTGCAAATCTAGTTTTCCATGAGCGAACGAAGCACATTGAAGTGGATTGCTACTTTATTCATGATAAATGGCGAGAGAAAGTGATAGACCATCTCCATGTTCGTTCTCATGAGCAAGAGGCTGATTTGTTAATGAAACCAGTGTCAGGAGACATACAACGCAAGTTATTGAGCAAGTTAGGGTTTATTGACATATTTGCGCCCCTAACTTGAGGGGGAGTGTTAGAATATATAATTAATATATTAATACTCTGATTGTAATTGTTGTTCATTAGTTAGTTGTGAAGTCTTGGACAGTTAGGAACAATTGTCTATAAATAGTTTCCTTAGCACACTTAATTGTTTTGATGTAAAACTTCCATATTCATAGAATGAGAAGTATTATTTTCTTCTCTGCCTTCTTGATAATTTCATTGTAAGATCATCATGTAGAGATACTCAACAGTGACCCGCAAGTGAGTGGGAGAACGGGACCGGATAATGCTGATACGGTGACCAAGTCGAGAGAGAGACTGCTAGAGTGATCAACTGCTGGCTGGCCGTAGAGATTTCCGTCTCAACTCGCCGATTAACGGAGTCAAGATGAAGAGGAACTTGGAGCGCAAGTCTGCAACAATTCAAACAAGAGACTAAAATCAACTAAGTTCACTGCTACAGTGCTTGCCTTCTCGCCAGAGATATTTCCGTCCCAAGTCACTGATTCACGACTTGGAAATGAAGAGGAAGAACGAGCGCGAGTCCATGGCTATTCGAACAAGCAAATGTAAATGAAGGCGCCTTCCTCACTGTCTTCATAACCCATGTAGGGCAGTTTCATATTTTCGCCATAATTTTTCATAACCCTCATTGCCCCCAATCCCTTTTTTGGTCCTTTAAGAATTTCAATGAGCTTCTGGGTTCAACAAATTCAATTGGTATTTAAATATAATATTTCCTAAAAGTTAACCTACAAGTATTTTTTTTGACTAAAAAATTGTAAGTATTTACGCATACGATGAAAAGAACAAAAGGCAAACAATTTTCATAACATAGGTTATTTGAGGTAGTAACAATTATAGCATTAGAAATTAAAAAAAAAAAAACATAATTGCCTAATCACCATAGACAATTTCAAACTGTGCTTTTCTGAGCAGATTATTTGAGGTTGATTAGGTTTTAGTCAAGGCCCAAGGGAATTAGTTAGTGTTCTATTTATTTATGTGTTTTTATTTCAGGAGGTTGTTATTAGTATAGATATATGATATAGGGCTGTGATGGGGTAATATTCAATTAAATGTATATTTAGGGGAAACAAAGGTTACCTTAACACCCTTAGTCGCGTTAGCATCGTATACTTTAAAATCTTGTGTAATTAGATGTTTATCAACAAGCTTTTATTTAAAATGGTAAGTGGTCTTAAGCCTCATCCCCATAAGAAGGAAGACACATGTTCAAAACCCAAGAAACGTACTTATTGAGAGAGAGGTGAAAATCATTTACGTTCTAAGTTTCAAAATGGAAAGGTTCATCAAAATAAGGGGGAAAATGCATAAGAAGATATTTATGTTTGTTCGTACTTATTTGAGAGTTAGCAGGATTAAAAGTACAAGGGAAACCCCGGATGTCTGAAGGAGTTGAACAAGTAGAGTTTTTATTCTCTGTTATTAAGAAAGCTACTTCCTTAAAAGTGAAGAGGCACATAAAATATTCCGGTAAAAAAAAAAAAAAAAGAAGCACAAAAAACCACTTTTGAAAAAGAAACGATAACTTAAGTCTCAAAATATAAGAACCAAGTAAATAGTTTTTTTTAATATATAGACACACACACATATGAATGATTAATAGTTATAACTTTTCATTATTTGCAGTATTGGATAAGGCGTAGAATAAAGTCAACATATATTGTAAAGTATTTATAGATTATCTATCCATAAGAAAAGTCATCATATTATAAACAACATATGAATTCATGTCTTTATGAAAGAACAAGTTGTGTACTAATTATCAGGGAACTAACTTTTATTAACAATTGATATTTGGATTTCTATAAACATGACCAATGGATCCTCAATAATCATCATTTTGCAAACAATGGTAGAGAAGAATTAAAACTTCTTCAAGAACTCAGTTAATATGATTCTCTTTAAATTAGATAATGTTTTGGCTGATGATAATATTATTATTTTTCCTAAGAGAATCTGATTGTTCTATTTGTGGTGGTATTGAGGCATATAGATGTGTATATCTCTCTACACCATTTTCCTGTTAAAATTCCCTTTTAATAAAACTGTCCGTGTTAATAATAATAATAATAATAATAAGGAAGAGCCTAAAAAAGATGTAGAAGTAGATGACATTATTGCCAAATAAGTTACTATAAGCCACATGATAGGTTATAAATGAGAAATACTTATATACTCTATAAGCATTATCTTATCTATATTCTAACTAATTAGAATACATCAACTCATCTTATTTTAATCATACATGGTAGATGAGTTACCTGGAGAAATTCAAATTTCATAATTTTAAAAAACATAAACTTCATAATTTGAAAAAACAAAAGACACAATTCATTCTCATAAGTTGTTTTATAAAAATTATAAAATTTGAATTTTTCCAGAGGACTAATATGCTATGTAAAACTAAAATAACATAAGTTGTTATATTTTAATTAATCATAGTATAGGTGATGTGACCGTGAGTATGTAAGTATTTCTGCCTCTAAATTATTATTTGCCTCTTCTTATCTCACTTAATAACAACAGAATAAATAAATAAATAAACAAATAAATAACTACTATATTCTTATTAAGAAAGCAATAGGAAGATATAATTTTTGACACTTGTTGCTTGATCAGAAAAATTAATTCTGATGGAGTCAATTGCCTAAATCTCATAAAAGCATCAAAATAACCAACCATTGCAATGGCATTCAATCACCAATCTCTATAGTTTTTGGGTAGAGAATTTTATTCTAGCCTCCAGAAGAAGGGTCAGCAAGAATTTTGACAATTTCAGAACCTAACACTAAAATGAATAAGTAGATTTATATATATAGTTCTTTTTTCGAGACAGATGAGAGAGAATGATAGTATTAAATAACTGCATATTTCTAAAGCAAATAATTAAAATAAGACAGAGAGAACTGAGTGACATGTAGGCTGACAACTAGGATGAAAATAATTGAGCTGTCCTAATTTTATTACTTAGATCATTAATAAGGTGGTAGACCTGATGCAAAAATTTCTCTAGTTAGAAATTCCCATAATAAAATATCTAAACATCTCAATAAGAAGGCGGTAACAACAAGAAAGAAAACCCACCCAGAGAACATTTTTTTAAATATATTCTTGTCCCATTAATATATAAAAATTATAGTATGTCACCATATTTAATTTGTATGTTGATTTAATAAGTGAGAGCTTAAAAAATGTCTTTAATTATTATTTTTTAATTAGAGGATAAACACTAACGACTTGAGTATAAGCTTTGATTGTATGCACGACTACTTTTCTCATACAGCCCTAAAAGTCTCTGTCAATCGCTGATAGTATTGTTTTTGCTGCACCAAAAAAACAAAATAAACCATTTCAAGTATAGAAAATATAAACCTCAATTAAAACTAAATCTAGACATATATAATTCCAATATCGGCAAAAGAAAACAAACAATCCCGGCAAAAAAATAAAGAATTCAATGGACAGTAATAATCATACCGCATCTAACACCGAGGGAGAGATTTTAGTGAGAGCAGTCTCAATATGGCTGAACTTGATGGTCAATGCATCTGAAGTTCTCTCTGTTGATGCCCACCTCTCTTTAACAGCAGCCAGCGCTGCTTCATTCATCTATATGTTAATCAAAGTCAACAAACTCCCCAGAATCATTACCACACTTTTTGTTAGACATTTCACATATATTGTTGTTGTTGTGATCAAGATCAGACTAACAGATTCGACTAAAAAAGCAGATACATACCAATGCAGCAAGATCAGCACCGCTGAGATTTTCACAAGCTTCCATTCTTCCAAGAGCACACAAATCCACGCTGTCATCAATTGGCTTTTTCCTTGCAAGAGCTTTTAAGATCAAGCCTCGTTCATCTGAGCTTGGCAGAGGAACATACAGAAGTTTACCTAACCTACCAGGCCGAAGGACCGCAGGGTCCATCACGTCAGGTCTGCATAAGAGAAGCAAACACACACTTGGTATCCAGAATTGTCAAGTGTAGAGGGGAAAAAAGGAAATGACAATGTAAATGTAAATGAGTCTCATATTTTTTAGAGAGAAAAAAGAGACACGCTACTAAATAACGGTGAGAAGAGCAAAACAGATATGAAATCAAAAATGATATTTGTATGCTTTCATTTTCAAATTCCTCCCCCAAACCAAAAGGATGTATATAAAATGTGATTAGAGAAGGCAAACAAGTTACTTGTTAGTGACTCCAATAACAAAAATACCTTACCTTTGGTCTGCACCGTCTAACTCAACAAGTAACTGCAATTGCAAATATTTGTCAATTTTTATATCCATGCTGAAAATAGTAGTAGTCCTTAGAACAAGTTAGCATTAAGTAATTACCTGGTTCAACAGTCGCTCAACAATCCATCCACCTTCTTTACCACGTTTGGTTGTCATTGCATCCACCTAAAGATGATTCAAGATATAAAAGATAAATTAGTATTCAATTTTATAATAAATTAACAAAGGAGGCCTTTAATATTTCTAATTTCAATATTTGTTTATTTCAAAAGATTCAATACAAAAAATGATATTTCAATATGCCCACCAGAGTCCCTTTTTTTGAATAAAGAAAAACTATTCCTTGCCCCACTCGCCAACATTGTAGTTTATTGTACCTTTCACTCCGTCATTTGGTAGTGGAGGCAAAGGCTACCATCGTCATTTCAATATGAAGCCTCTATGATGGGTGATAGGTTCTACTGAGATGAAATACTTGACCATCTAATAAGAGAGTGAAGCTTGTGGGAAGGAGGAATGTGATTCAGATTCTACTTTCAAATTAGACGTTGTAACAGTAAGATGTTCGTGTTGTCGTTAAAAGCTCACTTTCAGAGAGACGTGAAAAAGCTGATTTGAAAGGAATGTGATTCAGATTCCACGGGACCAGTGTTCCCTTACCGCTGAAACCATGCAAACTACAATGAAGAAATGATTTGAAAGGAACGCATCCAGACATGATTTTGCCGTGGATTGAATCCACCGAACCCATCAAGAAACGCCTCAAGACATAATTTTGCCACCACAGGACGCTACTTGTGGATTACTCAATTTGACTACCCATTCAACAAAACAAAATTGCCAACCTTACCCAGCAGCAAGATTCTTTCTTTGCCTTCCTGATTATCAGCTTTTTCACGTCTCTCTGAAAGTGAGCTTTTAACGACAACACGAACATCTTACTATTACAACGTCTAATTTGAAAGTAGAATCTGAATCACATTCCTCCTTCCCACAAGCTTCACTCTCTTATTATATGGTCAAGTATTTCATCTCAGTAGAACCTATCACCCATCATAGAGGCTTCATATCTGCAAGTAATTATCAGAGAAGCGTCACTATTAGTTCCATACATGCATCATTCTCGCCCATATGTGTCTTGTCCCTTTCTATTTTTCCAATAAGCTGCTGGCTGAAGCAAGTTTAACTATCTGTGTTTTTTGTGCTAGTCTCTGACTCACACAAGCTGACACCTCTATCAATTATTAAGCTTTTGACGTTATTCCTAGAGTGGAGCTTCCAGCTCGGGGTCTCAAGACTATGTAGGTGAAGGTTGGGCAGCAAACAGACATAATTTCCATATAGAACAATAGTCTACCAAACAGGGCCTTACTATATTTTGGAAATTAAACAGAGGGGGCTTTTAACTTTTAACTTCTTTCACGCGAATATGTTAATGGTCACGTTTCTGGAATTTATTTTAAATTAGCTCCTGCCTCATTGGCAACAGCTTTGGTAATCAGTGTTTTACCACATCCTGGTGGTCCATAGAGCAAAAATCCCGCCTCAAGATCCACCCCAAATTCCTGAAAAATTAAATTTCAACAGATTAACAATCATGTGAAACAAAGTTTCATGACATAGCGTTTGCATACAATTGATCCACTATAGATTAGTAACATAAATTTGAGAAAGAGCATTAGAAAGTGAACAATTGAGCAGTAATCTAGTTATACAATCAATATATAAATTACAATACATGGTTCTGGAAGCTCCAATGATAGTAATATCATAAGCATAATGTAAATAGAATTCTACTGTTGAAGAGGTGACTACTACATTAAAGAAGACATACAAAAATATCAAATTGACAATCCAGATACAACCTTGTTACTCAACAAAAACGTACCAAGCCCAAAACATTGAATCCCATTGAATGAAATGGATGAGCATAGTAGAGATCAATATACATAATAAAATCCATAGTATGCTACAACTGTTCACATGCCATAAACAATACTCTGTTCAATTTATGATAAAATATGTCCAGTTACTATATATAAACATCATGTTACACTAACATTAAAAAAAATTTAGGCAGACTAAATATATTCCATCCAACATAAACTAATATTCATCTTCAACTCATTTAAGAATCATGCATTCTACCAACACAACCACTTTCCTCTCGTAATCAATTGCACCCCAAATTAGTCATTAACAATGGTTTTAAAAAACGAATCAGTGTTCCCTTACCTATATTACAATATGTTAACAAGCAACCAATTATCCCAAAGCCTTAAGATAGAATAGAAAGATAGAATCTAAAAGATGAAAAATTGTATATAAAGTTCAGCTAATTCAGTGATTTTCTACTTCACACGTCCACCTTATCTTAAATAGTCCCACAATTCAATAAAATAATTTAAGTCAAAACTACCTTAGAATCATCTGGATATTTTATGCGGCTAACAATATAATCCTCAAACTCTTGTCTTAGAAGATCAAGCCTTCCAATATCTTCCCATTTTACGTTAGGAATGGAAGAAAACCCTTCTATTCTTGATGAAGGTTGAACCAATTTTACTGCTTCCTACAAAACTACCCAGATGAATATAATGGTTGTCCACATTTTTAATAATAATATGATACTACCTCCAGTCCTAATTATAAAAACACTTTTGTAATGCAATTTACACTACAAAAGTGTTCTTATAATTAGAACCGGGGGAACAAATGATAAAGGCAAATTTTACTAACCATTCATTAATTTGTTGAAATGAAAAATTTTGATACAAAACTTATTCTGATCAAACTACTAAGATGTCCATAACCATAATAAATGGAAGCATACAAAGACATACATGTTTCAGTATGCCCATTCTGAGAATAACACTTGATTTAATCAAAAGATGTGATAATATAGATATAACTCGAGAGGCAAGAAAAGAAACTCTTGGCGGCATTTAGAAAAGGAAGGAACAAATAAGAAGAATATTAGAATATAAATCAATCTAAAGCACCACAAAATCTGACATTCTGATGACAAGCTTATCCATCTCTCCTGGTAACCAAGGTTCCCTCCACCAATCTTCATCATGATCATCTACAAGATCTTGGGATAATTCATGTTTCTGGCGATGAGTTGTTTAGTGGCGATACCTTGACAGTGTGCCGTGATTCTGACCTCGTCGATCAAATCCAACTCTATCGCTAAACCTCGTTATTTTCCTCTTCTTCATGCTGGGCTTTGATCCTTCTCCATGATGATTGGCCAATCTCAACCGGGATCATGGACTCGCATCTGTACATCATCCTGAAAAGTGTTTCTCCTGTCGAAGTTTGAACGGTGGTTCGGTGTCCCCACAAGACATTGTACAGCTACTCCACCCAGCCAGTCTTTGCCTCCTTCATCCACCTTCTTAACCCATCCATGATGACCTTGTTAGCGGCCTCAACTTGTCCATTTGATTGGGGTTGTTCTACAGAGACAAAGTGCTGCTTGATCTGAAAGTCAGATACCATTTCTCGGAAACCCTTGTCAATAAACTAGGTTCCATTATCTGTGACTATTTCTGCTGGGATTCAAAAATGGGATATAATGTTCCTAGCAAGGAATTTTTGTACTCGAGCAGAAGTAATCGTCGCCACCGATTCCGCTTCTATCCATTTGGTGAAGTAATCTACGACTACTATAAGCCATCGAAACTGCCCCAGAGCCGCCTTAAATGGTCCCAGCAAATCCCAACCCCATTTCAAAAATGGCCAAGGTGCCAAGATAGACTTTAATTCTATTGAAGGAAGCCACATTATTCTGGTGTGCCTCTGACAACTGTCGCATCTCTGCACATGATCTTTAGAATCTGCCATCATGGTAAGCTAGTAATATCCGGCTCTCAAAGCTTTTTTGGACAATGCCTTGGCACCCATATTTTGCCCATTAATCCCCTCGTGTATCTTGGCCAACACATATTCGGTCTTCCAGATTGAGGCATCTTAACATCAGGGAATGCAAGCCTTTGTGGTATAACTGATTGTCAACTATTGTATACACTGCTACCTGCCTCTCCAACTTCTTCGCTTCAGTTGAATCATCAGGTAACAAACCTATTTCTAAGTAGTCAGCAATCGGTTTTCTCCAATCCTCGAATTCTGAGATGATCATGACGCAACTTGGCTCTGACAGACTTTGATGTATTATCGTTCGATGATTGCTGGGACTCTTGGTACTCGCAAGTTTAGACAGGATATCAGCCCTGACATTTTCTCCCCTTAGGATATGTGTAACAGTGACCTCTTCAAATTTCCCCATCATCTCCTTCACGTTCTCAAGGTATTTGATCAGGAGAGGACCCTTGGCTTGACACGTCCCCTCAATCTGAGACACCACCAGCTGGGAATCGGTGGAAATATATACCTTTTTGGCCCCATTCTCTTTAGCTTGTTGCAACCCAATGATAAGAGCTTCGTATTCAGCCTGGTTATTGGAAGTTTTAAAATTAAATCGGAGGGAATGCTCCATAGAAATTCATTCAGGACTTTCCACGATGATTCCGGCTCCACTACCTTTGGCGTTCGACAAACCATCCACGAATATTTTCCAAACCTTAGCCTTACCCATATCTCCTCCGTTTGACGGGGTCAATTCCACCAAAAAGTACGCCAAGGCTTGCGACTTAATAGCATGCTGAGCTTCATATGTGATATCAATTCGGATAGTTCTATTGCCCAACTTATCATTCTCCCCGCTAGATCCGACTTGTGAAGCACCTGCCAAATTGGCTAGCTCATTCTCACTATGATTGGATGACTTTGAAAATATGGATGAAGCCGTCTTGCCGTAGTAAGCAAGGCAAACACCATCTTTTCCAACTTTTGGTATCTCCACTCTGAACCCTGCAAGGTTCGGCTTACAAAGTATACCGGACTTTGGCTGTCCTTCCTTTCTTGAACTAGCGTGGCACTCACCGCCTCATCTCCCACTGACAAATACACAATCAAGGATTCCCCCGGCTCTGGTCAAGGCAAAACCGGCGGAGCTGTCAAATACTACTTGATCTTTGTGAACGCCGCTTCGCATTCCGCGTTCCATTCACCATGAGATTCTTTCTTCAGCAGCCTAAAAAAGGGAAGAGAGTTCTCTGCTGATTTCGATAAGAATCTATTCAATTCAGCTAATCTCCCAGTTAGCTATTGGATTTCCTTTTTATTTCTAGGAGCCTTCATGTCCAGTACAGCCTGGTACTTATCCGGATTAGCTTCAATTCCTCTGTTTGTCAACATGAAACCCAAAAATTTTCCTGCCGGAACTCCAAATGCGCACTTTGTCGGGTTGAGCCAAATTTGATGCATCTGCAACTTATCAAACATCTGCTACAAATCATGAATGTGGTTTCTTGGCTCTACTGACTTGACGATCATGTCGTCAATATACACCTCAACATTCTTTCCAATCTAATCCTCGAACACCTTATTCATCATCCTCTGGTAGGTTGCCCCAGCATTCTTCAAACCGAATGGCATCACATTATAACAATAATTCGCCCCCTCAGTAATGAAAGCCGTCTTCTCTTGGTCATCGAGGTACATAGCAATTTGATTATATCTCGAATAGGCATCCAGAAAGGAGAGGAGTTGAAAACCGAAAGAGTTATCTACCAGCTTATCTATACTAGGCATGGGAAGGGTGTCTTTAGGACATACCTTGTTTAAATCCTTGTAGTCCGTGCAAACTTTCCATTTGCCATTTGGCTTTTTGACCATAACCACATTAGATAGCCATGTGGTATACTGCACCTCTCGAATAAATCCGGCTTCGAGTAACTCCTCAACATGCTTCTCCAATGCCTCCCCTTTTTCATTGCCGAGATTTCTCTTCTTCTGAGCCATCAAGATGGACCCTAGCTTAATCGCCAACTTATGACAGCAAAACTCTGGATCTACGCCAGGTATTATAGATGGCCTCCACTCAAACACGTCCTTATTTCTTTGCAAAAAATCCTCCAACTCTGATCAAACCGCTGGGTCTAACGCTTTACCAATCCTCGTAACCTATCCTAGTAACCTATCCTGGTTCAATACCCAAAACGAAATCCTCTAGCTCTCCATTTGGCTCTGTCCTCCAGATCTTCTCTTCTTCAGGCGGATCCAGCTCTACCAGATTTATCGATTCCTCCAAATATTTTGCCGCCTTAATTGGAATCTTCCCCTTCAGATCCTGAGATGAAGACGATGGTTCATTCTTCCTCTCTTTTACCGTCTCAAAATGGCATTGCCAAGATTCCTTTTGATCGCCTTGGACCGTAACCACCTCGTTCTTGCTGTTGACCAATTTCAGATTTTGGTGCTTAGTTGAGACCAACATATCCCAATCATGTATCGTCGGTCGCCACAAAATGATTTTATACGAGGATGGAAAATTAGCCACCACGAATTTTACTCGTTCCGATTTGAACGCCTCCCTAGTCTCTAGTGTTAGCCTGAGGTCAATATATCCTTTTGGGCGGGTGTCTTGTCCATTGAAGGCCGTCAGTGTCGTCCTGCACGGTTTTAAATCCTTGGGATCGAGCTTCATTCGATTAAAGGCATCCCACAGGAGGATGTCGGCCGAGCTTCCGTTGTCCACAAATATTTTCCTAACACGTCAGTTTGCTATCGTTCCAGTAACCACCAAACCATCATGATGGCCGAGGGCTACGTCTTCTAGCTCCTCCTTAGTGAAGCTAAGTAAAGGGGTTTCCGGTTTTCTAGAAGACGAGCTTTTCTTGAATTTGGGACGATCTCTGATGGAGAGAACTTCCCTCAGGTATCTCTTCCTTTAGCCCACAGAGTCTCCTCCTCCCCCGAATCCTCCGTTAATAACGTTGCATTCGCTTCTAGCCATTCCTGGTCGTTTGGGAATCGAAGTTTATCTATCTCCACGGTTGGCACCAATGTTCAATCTGAAGAACACAAATGTCTAACCACAGTGGGTTAGTAAAGGGTTTATGTAGGATCCGTATGTTCTCCGAGGTAGGTAAGAGTTGATACCAAGGAGATGATGGTTCAGTAATGCCCATGAGGAATACACCAATGAATATCAAGTGATCATTGTGCTACACGAGAAAGGCATTCAGCCAAGGGGTGGGGTGTGTGCATAGTATAGCTAAATAGTAAAAGGATATGAATCGAATGTATGCACATTGTGTAACATTATTAAAATTAAAATTAAAAATTAAAAAAAACAATAATACAACAAGATTTGTAATTAATTAAAAAAAAGAAAAAAAAGAAGAAGAAGAAGAAGAGATTGATTAAAAAAAGTAAAAGTAGTAAAAAAAAAAATAAGTATATTAATTTGTGACAGGTACGCTGCCACAATTTAGGAGTGGCAGCGTCCTGCCACTCTTAACGTGGCAATGAGGGAGTATTGCTATTATATTTTTTAAAAAAAAAAGTTAATCCCAATCCACCGCCATTATCATTCTTTATATATAGGTATGTAGTATGTGTTTGTATTAGTGTATGTGCGTGTTTAGTAGCGCAAGTGAGTGTGACCGTGAGAGTGTGATCCGGAAAAGAGAGAAAGGTGAGGAGGAGGAGGAAGGAAGAAAAAAAGAGTTTATTTAAGGGGACTGATTTCTCTCACGGTTGGTGTTGTGTCAAGAACTTGAGGTAACCACTTTCTAATTTATCTTGTTTACTCGTTGAGGTGATTATAAGCATATGCTTATATATTTAAATGACTTAAATATATTATAGTTTGTTACCTATGAAAAAGTACATATGTGTGAGATATTTGCTTGAAGGTAAATTTTTAGTTTAGTGGGCATAAATTGTTTATGTTGTTATGATTAAAATTGTTTATTTTGAAATTATGAAAGTTTATGCACAATGTTGATTATTGAATATGACTGTGAATTGTTGATGCTGCAAATTGTGATATATCACTGCATATTGAGGTGTTCTAGATTGAGATGAGATGTGACGGTAGGGATTGATTTTATACCACGTGGTATTGCCACCACTTAGCACACAGTGAATGGCCGGATATTTCCCTTGGTATCATCTTAATCCTTTGGTCGGGATTAGGGTCAACCCTTGGGACAATGACACCTTTCTATATTCGAGAGAAAGGGAACCCATGGTCCGATATGAGTTCTGTAGCCTTTGGCCAGGCTACACCTCGTTATTGGAGAGCTTGGTGCAGTCTTGTCACAAAGATTACGTCTATTATATGGTAGCCCATGGGTTCTGTCAGCGGTTAGAAGGAGGTTATAAGGATGGTTGAGGAAGTTACATGCATATCGAATGATCTTGATTTATTAATTGGTTTGGTACTTTACTCAGTGTTATTGAAATATGAATGGCCCACTTAATTATCTTGTAATCATTCCCTGTATCTTGTAATCATTCCCTGTATACTTTTTAAATTGGATATGTGGTTATTGGGTCTTTGTGACTCACTCTGTTATTATTTATTTTTCAGGCGAGAATACCAAGGGGAAGAAGGCATCCGAGACTTGATCAAAGTTATCAATCTTGTATGTCTCTTTTGTTACATGAGTATAATCTGATGTATATTGCCAAACCTTAGGCCCTTTTTGGTACGTTGCATATCTTAATCATTCCGCTGCATACTAGAACTTATATTATAAACAGAGCCTGTTGATATGATATTAAATGTGTAAATGGTTTATTTTGGGCGGAATTAAATATGGTTGCGTATAAAATAATTAATTAAATGGTGATTTTGGGAGGATGTTACACCTTGCAGGTAATCTCCTATTTATAGAGATTACCTAAGATTTCATTCTGATGGCTGTGGGTGCCTCCAAACCCGCAAGGCCTTGCTCCACTATCTGACGAATCCCTACTCCACTACATGTACGACCGGGGTCAGTGCCGAGATTATAGAGGGATTAACGTTTTACCTACTTTTAGAGGGCTTTAATTACAATATGCCTTCAATGGGCTAGATCACATCCGGACCCAAAATATGAATCCGTAACACCTATCCATAAAAAAAGTTGTCATATTAGGGGGAAAAAAATGAATTCATATCTTTATATGAGAATAAGTTGTCTACTTACGAGGGAACTAACTTTCATTAACAATTGATATTTGGATTCTATTCACTTGACCAATGGATCCTCAAGAATCATCATTTTGCAACCACTGGTAGAGAATAATTAAAACTTCTTCAAGAACTCAGTTAATATGATTCTCTTTAAATTAGATAATGTTTTTGGCTGATGATAATATTATTATTTTTCCTAAAAGAATATGATAGTTTTTGAGTGGGATGGATGTGTATGTCTCTTTACACTATTTTCCTAGTAAAATTCCCTTTTAATAAAATTGTCTGTATTACCGAAAAAAAGGAAGAGGCTAAAAACAATGTAGAAGTAAATGACATTGTTGCCAAATAAGTTACCATATGACACCAGGTAGGTTTGAAATAGCTTTAATGAGAAATACTTACATACTCTATAAGCGTTATTTGATCTATATTTTAACTAATTAAAATACATCAACTCATCTTATTTTAATCATACATAGCAAATGAGTCATTGGGAGAACTTAAAATTTTGTAATTTTAAAAAACATAAACTTCATAATTTAGAAAAACAAAAGACACAATTTCTTCCCCTAAGTTGTTTTTTAAAAATCATAAAATTTGAATTTCTCCATATGACTAATATGCTATATAGGATTAATCTAACATGAGTTGTTTTTAATTAGTCAGAGAACAAATGATATGACGCTCCAGAGTGAGTATGTAAGTATTTCTTCCTCCAAATGATTAGTTGCCTCATCTTATCTCACCTAATAACAACATAACAAAAAACTAATAATAACTATCATATTCTTAGTAAGCAAGCAATAGAAGACATAATTTTTGCCACTTGTTGCTTGAACAGAACAATTAATTCTGATGGAGCCAAGTGCCTAAATCTCATAAAAGCGTCAAACTTCGGTAGTCTTTTTAAAGACCCAAAGATTGAACCAAAATAACCAACCATTGCGATGACATGCAATCACCAATCTCTATAGTTTTTGGGTAAGTAAGAATTTTGACAATGCCAGAACCTAACCATAAGCATGAATGAGTAGATATATGTATATAGTTCTTCTTTTCATTCGTACTTTTTTCAACGTAGATGAGAAAACAAGATATTATTAAATAAGCACATATTTCTAAAACAAATAATTAAAATAAGATCGGAGAAGAAGAAGCAATTTGTTTGACAACTCGGCCGAAAATAAAAAAATTTCTCTAGTAACCAGACAATGGCAACGAGCATCTATGGTAACCAAGCAATGGCAACGAGCAAGAACACCTACCAAGAGAACATTTTTTAAAAAATATATTCTTGTCTTGTCTCATTATTATATGAAAATTACAGTTTGTCTTGTCTCATTATTATATGAAAATTACAGTTTGTTGCAATATTTGATTTGTATGTTGATTTAATTAGTGAGAGCTTAAAAAAATGTCTCTTTTTAAAAAATTAGAGGCATAAACAACAACCACTTGAGCATAAGCTTGATTGAATGTGCAACTTCCCACCCATTGAGAGCTTGTATGCCTTTAGGTTAAAAAGCTATTAATGACTTTATTTATTTATTTTGTAAAAAATATCACATTAATCTAAGAGTTTGGGATATCACATTAAATCAAAATGTCATTGAAGAAGTAACTTGTTCTTAATAAAATAGCGGTGCAGGAAGTTAAAGGAACAATAAATAGACAAACCATGGATGGTTCGAGTGATGATTAAAAGGGGTAAAGTTGAAATGTGAAATGTGAGCAGTGTTCAAACTGTGAAGAATGGGAGGAATTAAATGGAGGGTGTGGCCTTTTCTGTAGTTGGACCAACAATATAACTTCTTTTCTCATGCAGCCCTAAAAGTCTCTGACAATCGTTGATAGTATTGTCTTTGCTGCACCAAAAAAACAAAATAAACCATTTTAAGTATATAAATTATAAACCTCAATCAAAACTAAATCTGAATATATATAATTCCAATATCACAAGGCAAAAGAATACAAACAATTCCGACCAAAAAATAAAGAATTCAATGGACGGTAATCAATCATACCTCGTCTGACACTGAGGGAGAGGTTTTAATGAGAGCAGGCTTAAAATGGCTGATCTTGATGGTCGATGCACCTGAAGTCCTCTTCTCTTTAGCAGCAGCCAGCGCTGCTTCACTCATCTATATGTTAATCAAAAGTCAGCAAACTCCCCAGAATCATTACCACACATTTTGTTAGACATTTCACATATATTGTTGTTGTTGTGATCAAGATCATATTAGAGTACAAACTGATTCGACTAAAAAAGCAGAGACATACCAATGCAGCAAGATCAGCACCGCTGAGATTTTCACAAGCTTCCATTCTTCCAAGGGCACACAAATCCACGCTGTCATCAATTGGCTTCTTCCTTGCAAGAGCTTTTAAGATCAAGCCTCGTTCATCTGGGCTTGGGAGAGGAACATACAGAAGTTTACCTAACCTACCAGGCCGAAGGACCGCAGGGTCCATCACGTCAGGTCTGCATAAGAGAAGCAAACACTCGCTTGGTATCCAGAATTGTCAGGTGCAGAGGGAAAAAATGGAAATGACAATGAGACTCATTTTTCCGAGAAAAAAAGAGACATACTACTAAATAATGGTGAGAAAAGCAAAACATATGATATCAAAAATAATATTTTTATGCTTTCATTTTCAAATTCCCCCTCCAAACCAAATGGGTGTATACAAAATGTGATTAGAGAAGGCAAACAAGTTACCTGTTAGTGGCTCCAATAACAAAAACACCTTGCCTTTGCTCTGCACCGTCTAACTCAACAAGTAACTGCAATTGCAAATATCTGTCAATTTTTTTATCCATACTGAAAATAGTAGTTGTCCTTATAGTATGTTAGCATTAAGTAGTTACCTGGTTCAACAGTCGCTCAACAATCCATCCACCTTCTTTTCCACGTTTGGTTGTCAGTGCATCCACCTAAAAATAAATTTGCATCTTGCCAATAAATTTCAAAGTTCACTCTACTACAACAAATTCAGTTTACTTGGTATACAATTTTATACTGGTTTGTTTGTAGGACGATAAATTAACAAAGGACAAGCACCCAGGCCTTTAATATTTTTAATTTCAATATTTGTTTATTTCAAAAGATTCAATACAAAAAATGCAGACTTATAACCGCCAACTTAAAAGATGATTTCAATGGGGAAAAAATGACATTAGGACCATCCAGATTTTAGACATTTCTCTGCTGCTACTCGCAGAAGGGCAAAAATTGGATTCACAATAAACACTACTCAAAGGTGAGACAGCCGCGAACCTCGTCCAAAAAAAGAATGCAAGGTGCACATGTTCTTGCACGACTAAACAATGTCCGTATCGCTAGCTCGCTTTCTCCAACATATTTATTTAGAAGTTCAGGGCCCTACAACAAAAGTGATTAAAACAATTCATTAAAACACTTCATTTCAGACAGAGGAGAATCCTGTAACTAAACCAGATCTTGAGAGACAATGGTGCTGTACGCTTTAGACAGACCTGGATATGAATAAAATTAGCTCCTGCTTCATTGGCAACAGCTTTGGCAATCAATGTTTTACCACATCCTGGTGGTCCATAGAGCAAAAATCCAGCCTCAAGATCCACCCCAAATTCCTGAAAAATTAAATTTCAAGAGATTAACAATCATTGAAACAAAGTGGACAATGAATTTTCATGACATAGCGTGTGCATACAATTGATCCACTATAGATTACTAACATGAATTTTATAAAGTAAACAATTGAGCAGTAATCTAGTTATGCAATCAATATATAAATTACAATACATGGTTCTGGAACCTCCAATAATAGTAATATCATAAGCATAATGTAAATAGAATTGTACAGTTGAAATGGTGACTACTACATTAAAAAAGACAAATAACAAATTGACAATCCAGATACAACCTTGTTACTTAACAAAAACGTATCAAGCCCAAAATATTCAAAAAAGTAAATCCTTTTGTAAAGTATACTCTCCAATTCAAATATCTAATATTGAATCCCATTGAATGAAATGGATTAGCATAATAAATATCAATATACATAATAAAGTCCATAGTAAGCTACATTGTTCACAAGCCATAAACAATACTCTGTTCAATTTAAGATAAAACATGTCCAGTTACTATATATAAACATCATGTTACACTAAAATGAGAAAAATTTAGGCAGACTAAATATATTCCATCCATAAACTAATATTCATCTTCAACTCATTTAAGAATTATGCATTCTACCAACACAAGCACTTTCCTCTTGTAATCAATTGCACCCCAAATTAGTAATTAACAATGGTTTTCAAAAACGAATTAGTGTTCCCTTACCTATATTATAAGGGAAAAATATTTCTCTAGTCACTGAAGATAAGTTATTTCCAGTGATCCCTAAAACTATGTTATTTTAGATTAATGAAGGGTGTTTCCGTAATTTTGTACCCTTCATTAATTCACCTAAAATTACAAACACACCCTTCATTAATTCAAAACAACGTAGTTTTAGGGGTTACTGGAGATAACTTATCTCCAGTGACAAGAGAAATCCTTTACCCATATTGTAATATAATAACAAGCAACCAATCGTCCCAAAGTCTTAGGGTAGAATAGAAAGATAGAATCTAAAAGATGAAAAATTCTATATAAAGTTCAGCTAATTCAGTGATATCCCCATTTAAAGGCTATGCCTACTTCTGGTAAGGTACTGTTTTGGGTTAAGCTAATGGGAAGGTTAAATGAGAATGACAATGTAAAGAGAGCTAACTAAAGTTGATATGAGAAAATGAGTTGCGAAGGCAATAAGGATATCTAATATGAATCTCAATTACTCTGTTTTAAAGAGGCAGCAAGTATCTTGTTAACTCTTTAAGAATAACCAAATCCTTAATAGAAAGATGAGTCAGAATCTGTAACTCAGCAAACTATTAAAGCCCAGGAGAATCTCCAATATCAATTTTCTCTCTAAATATTCAATGCCTTTATTGATGAGGCACTATACTTATTTATAATAGTTTACAAAGAGAGACTCTAATTCAAAATCCAAATACGAAATCCAAATATGAAATTCAAATAACTCATAATCCTAGATTCTAGCAACTAAATCTATCTAATGGGATATTCCACTTATTTGCTGATTTCCTAAAGATAATAATAAAAACACACTCAATTAAATAATAATTAAATAACCAACAAATAAATAATTGATATTATTCTTCCCAGAATAATATCAATTATTATTTATTTGGTACTCTATCAACTTCACACGTCCAGCTTAACTTAAATAATCCCACAATTCAATAAAATAATTTCAGTCAAAACTACCTTATAATCATCTGCATATTTTATGCGTCCAATAATATGATCCTCAAACTCTTGTCTCAGAAGATCATGCCCACCAATTTCATCCCATTTTACATTAGGAATGGAAGAAAACCCTTCTCTTCTTGTTGAAGGTTGAACCAATTGGATTGCTTCCTGCAAAAATACCCAGATGAATATAATGGTTTTCCACATTTTTTAAAATAATATGATAAATGATAAAGGCAGATTTTACTAAACATTCATCAATTTATTGAAATGAAAAATCCTAATGCAAAACTTATTCTAATCAAACAACTAAGATGTCCATAACCATAAATAAATGGAAGCATACAATGACATACGTGTTTCAGTAAGCCCGTTCTAAGAATAACACTTGATTTAATGACCAAACATGATAATATAAATATAATTCGAGAGGCAAGAAAAAAACTCTTGGCAGCATTTAGAAAAGGAAGGAACAAATAAGAAGAATATTAGAATATAAATCTAAAGCACCTCGAAATCTGACATTCTGATGACAAGCTTATCCATCTCTTCTGGTAACCAAGGTTGCCTCCAACAATATTTATCATGCTCATCTAAAAGATCTTGGGATAATTCACGTTTCCTTTCATGAATAATCCTTTTCATTGCTAGGTTACCAGCCTTGTAAGCTAGAGCTTTCAAATCTGCTCCAACAAAACCTGGTGTAGACTTGGCTATTTTTCTAAGATCAAATGAGCCCTCCAGAGGTAGATTGCGATTGCGAGCAAGCACAGACAAGATCTTCTCCCTAGCATATTCATCAGGAATACCAAGAAAAATTTCATGGTCAAATCGCCCCGGCCTTCTTAGGGCAGGGTCAATAGCATCAGGCCTATTTGTAGCTCCGATAACAAGAATATAGCCAGGATGAGCATCAGAACTTTCTGAACTACCAGCGGGTTGTGAGAGCCTGCTCGATTGATCCATTGAAGTCAGCAATTGTGTCACGATTCGTTTCTCCATCTCACGTTGTAAATTCTCTCTTTTTGAAGCAATTGCATCAATCTCATCAATAAAGACAATTGATGGGGCGGTCCTATATGCTTTAGAAAAAAGCTCCCTGATGTTTTCTTCAGACGCTCCTAAAGTATTTATCAAATGATTAGTAAGAAAAATTACATATATAAAGGCTTAACGGTAGCAGCAATGACACTAGTTAGCCAAAATACACATTCATTTTTCAACTCCCAACCAATTAACTAGAAATATCACTTATGATAAAAGGTTAAGTTCTTTACAACTAAGAAAAGTAAAATAGAACATGAAAATCCACAACTTTAACTTCCTGAGGTTACATATCCAAGAAATCTCAACTCAACCAGGATAACTGTAATAATAACAAGCTGTAATCACCAATTACCAATCACGCTCCAAAGACCTATCATAAAGTTGCAATCAACAGGAACTTTTATTGTAACTTACCCAACATTGCTCATTATTAGCAATTATATAGCACCAGCGACATCAGTTATTCACACATTTCACCTCAAATATCAACTATCTATTGATCATGCCAATCAAAATCAGCTTTGAAGTTTTCCTCTAACAAGCAAAAATCAGAATTACCACATAACAAAAACAAAATTTCAATAAATACATAGAATAGTAATATTCAACCTGAAACCCCGGAAAAATTTCAATAAATACATATAATAGTAATATTCAACCTGAAACCCCGGAAACCAGTTCTGTAGCTGATCTCTCATAGAACGGAAAACCAGTTTCATTAGCTATAGCACGCGCCAGAGTGGTTTTCCCACATCCTGAGGGTCCATGTAACAAAATCCCTGTCACTGGTTGCACCCCTAACTTTCTTGGCAACTGTGGATGATAAAGAGGAACAATTACTTCCATTATCAATTCCTCTAGCACCTTGTCCATCCCACCCAAATCTTTGAATCTAGGAACACTCTTCCCCTTGACTTCAACATCACCATTACCATTCGAAACTGAACCTCTCAATTGCCTTTTTGGTTCGAAATCATCATTCATGTTACCTCCAACCCCATACATAACATCAATGTCAGTTGCCTTATTATTATTAGTCACCTCCAGTTCAACGTTTTTCTCCTCTGCTGTAGATTTCACATTCTTTGTTCCTGAGTATGAAGCCCGCAACGTTGTTTTCATCAAGTCAAAGGCTGGTTCCACTTTCTCCTCATAAATTGCATTCTCTGATGTAGACACAGTCCCATCTTCGCCATCACTCTTTTCAGACTCTGATGAAGATGACGGATTAGAAGTTGAGGCAGTAGAGGTTGATAAACGGCAGCTCTCATCCCTATGTAACATTTGAAGGTGTAAACTCTCAATTTTTTGCAATCTCTCTTCACTTACATCAGCTTTCTTGCGCCTCTTTCGAGATGCACTTTGAAGTTCTTCTTCTTCATCATCTTCATCATTATCTTCTGAACCGTGACGCTTCAATATAGGAGTATGGGGCTTTCTGTTCAATTGCTTGTTCCCACGCTTGGATGACTCCAAAGCTTCTTTAACAAATCGAATCAAAGTTTGTCGTTTTGTTCGCTGGTAATCAGGGTAATTTGCGCGAAGATGGTTCACAATTTCATCAACAGTTGAGTAACTGGATTTGCAGGACTCAAGGCGACGACGAAGAATTTCAAGCAGTGACCTCCCTCCATTTCTCCTTCCCATCTTTGTTGATTCTCTAAAGCACCAACTCAACCTGTGTAGACGTGAGGCTCTGAATACGACGCAGGAGCAGAAGCGGCAGGCAATGGCGACTGGAAGAAAACTTATTTTATATTTATATGTATCGACCAGCGTTTCCCAGGCTCAATCGTGCAATTGGCGGCCCAATCGTGGGATTAGCCCAAAGCATCTGTTAGGCTCCACTGTCAATTGCCCGCCGAAAATCTCGCTGCTCTGATTTCTATCAGAAGATCTAGCCAATCTCATTAAGGAATATGATCGTTTTGCCTCGCCGTCCTCTGCTTTAAAGATCAGAGCCATCCTTTCTCCGCCAAAATCATTGAACAAGGTTTCTTCCTCTTGCTCCTCGTCGTTGTCTTTGTCCAAATCATCCTCATCGACGTCGTTTTCCTCGTCGTCTTCTTCATCTCGCAATCTCACCGCTGCTTGTGGTTGCTCTGGTCTTGGATCACGCCGGAGGTATCCGATGATGCCGGCAATGGCCAACCGGTGGCGTCCGCTCCATATCGGAGCCGGTGGCCAATCCGATTTGCATAGGAAAGTCTTCTGGGATGAACATTCCGCTTCCTCAGAGAAACTCTGGCCATGGACCTATGAAAATGAGAAACAGAGTCTCATAATAGAAACGAACAAGAAAAGGCAAAAGGAGTTTAAAAAGCATACATACTCCATTGGAAAAAATTCAGAGATGCATGATCATATATGAAACTATAAATCGTTCAAGATTTTCAGTCCTTTTTTAATTTTCGATACAAATATACGATAGTGTGCATGCGAGCTCCCCTCCCACATGAATCATATTCGCGGGAGATCAATTTATATGGGACATATGATCCAATATATAATATTATCCATAAGAAAAATCATCATATTAGAAATAAAATATGAATTCATGTCTTTATCAGTAGGGGTGAGCAACGGGCAGGTCTAATCTGGACGGGTTTAATCTGAAGAAAATTTCATGAAATACAGGCAGTTGGACGAATTGCGGGTCACTTACTCACCCTTATTTATAAGAGAATAAGCTGTCTACTTATTAAGGAACTAACTTTCAGTAACAATTGATATTTGGATTCTATAAACATGATTAATGGATCCTCAATAATCATCATTTTGCAAACAATGGTAGAGAAGAATTAAAACTTCTTCCACAACTCAGTTAATATGTTTCTCTTTAAATTAGATAATGTTTTGGCTGATGATAATATTATTATTTTTAAAAAGCCATATTGACGTGTCTGCCTTTTTACACCATTTTCCTGGTAAAATTCCCTTTTAATTAATAAAATTGTCCGTGTTACCAAAAAATTGAAGGGGCTAAAAAAGATGTAGAAGTAATTGGCATTATTGCCAAATAAGTTACCATATGCCACATGGAAGGTTTAAAATAGCTTCTAAATTAGAAATACTTACATACTTTATATTCTAACTAATTAAAAATACATCAACTCATCTTATTTTAATTATACATGCATGATAGATGAGTCATATGAATAAATTCAAATCTTATATTTTTAAAGCCAAACTTCATATTTAAAAAAAACAAACAAACAAACAAAAGACATTATTCCTTCTCATAAGTTGTTGTTTTTAAAAAAATTAAAAAAAATTGAATTTCTCCCGATTACTAATACGATATGTAGAACTAAAATAACATGAGCTATTATATTTTAGTTAATCAAACCCCCTAAATGATTAGTTGCCTCCTCTTATCTCACCTAATGGCAACAGAATAAATAAATAAATAACTACTATATTCTTAGTTTTAAAAAAAAAAAGCAATAGAAGACATAATTTTGCCACTTGTTGTTTATACAGAACAATTAATTCTGATGGAGACAAGTGGCTAAAATCTCATAAAAGCATTAATTCTGATGGAGACAAGTGGCTAAAATCTCATCATAAAAGCATCAAACTTCAGTAGTCTTTTTTTTTTTTTTTTTGGATAAAATTGGGATACCTCAACTACCTCCTACTAGGGTATAACACCATTACAATCCTGACGGGGGATAACCTCAAGAGCCTCTGAAGGCTGGTACACTTCATGAAACCCCCATCCCGATTCTAGTCCCTTTAATGCTAGAAAGTCAGCTGCTTTATTCCTAGACCGAGGCACGTGTGACACCTTAGTTTCCCACTCCATCTACAGTAGTTGCTTCACCTCATCTAGAATGTCGGAGTCACGATGAGAATCCCTCTGTGCATGCGAAAGTAGTGTGATACACTCCATAGAATCAGATTCCAACCAAACCTTTCGAAAACCCATCGCCCAAGCAGTTTTGAGGCCTAATAGGCAAGCCCAAACTTCAGCAGTCAACTCATCGCCCCTTTCAATAGAGTGAAAGAATCCCCTAAGAAAGGAGCCAGAAGAACTTCGAATGATCCCCCCACAGGCTCCCTTATTTGTAGTTCTAGAATAGGCACCATCCACATTCACCTTAACCCAACCAGCCTCTGGCGGATGCCAAGACCCACTACTAGTTGTTAGAGTAATGCCGTTAAGTGGCATACCTACTAGACGATTATTCATATTATTCCTGCTCTCCAACATTGCATTCGTGCTAGCAATGATGTTACTATGAGGGGTGAACTGCTTCTCAAACACAAATGTGTTTCTCCGCTTCCAGATCCACCAGCATAGTATAGTGAAACGGGACGCCCATTCCTTATCTGTATTGCCTCTACCACTGATGTTCCACCATATCCACTCTGATAAAGGCTTGTTACAGAATGTACGCCACTTGTCCGGAGGCACCACAGTCCTCCATAAGGCACGTGAGTGCGTACAATCCCTAAATACATGAATAGTATCCTCATACCATGCCCCACATAGGGTACAACTCTGGTCATTCGTCAGTCCCCGTCTCATTCGATTTGCATTCGTGAGCAGACACTTCCGAGCTAGCAGCCAAAGGAGCATCTTATACCTATGTGGCGCATGAACCTTCCAAATGCGTTCCCAGCAGTATCCATGATCCGTTCCCTTGTCAGAGACCACGCTATATGCCGATTTCACTGTGAATTCACCATGCCGCTCCCACTTCCATCATACGCCGAGTGGATTAGTTGTACTCTCGATCCCCCCTCGAACTTTATCCCAATTTCGCTTAATTCCTGTCCACACGTTTGAACCAAGTCGTGTAGTCTCAATGCGAGGGATTAGGTCATCTTCACATTTGTACTTGTCCCGAACAACCTTAACCCATAGGTCCTCCCTGTGTGTGACTAGTCTCCATCCCAACTTCATAAGGAAGGCTTGGTTTTGGTATTTTGCATGCCTCAACCCTAAACCGCCCTTTCGTTTCGCCATGCACACCTCATCCCAAGCAACCAGTGCCACTTTACGATTCTCTGCTGTGCTACCCCACAAAAAGGATCTATTCTGCTTGTCTAAGGCTTCACAAACAGTACTAGGTAGGTGGGATGTTTGCATTGTATATGCTGGGATAGCGGAAGATACCGAGGAAACAAGTGTAGCTCTTCCAGCTAAGGAGAACGTCTTAGGGGTCCACCGCGCCAGCCGCTCCTTGACCTTATCAATGACTGCTTGAAACGAGTTCAATCCCACTCTCTTATGATGCAGTTGCACCCCAAGATACTTCCCCAGATCCGCCGTTAGAGTGAAACCAAGAGCATCGCTGATTTCCGCTCTCCTGATATGATTTATGTTCTTAGAAAAGAACACCCGAGTCTTCGAATCATTGACTTTAAGCCCTGAGCATTCACAAAAATGATCCAGACACTCTTTTACCATTCCTGCCTGTTGGAGCGAGGCTTTGGTAAACAAGATAATATCATCAGCAAAGAACAAATGAGATATTGGTGGCCCGATCTTAGTAAGGCATATAGGTTTCCACTTCTTCGCTGCCATACGTTCTTGTATCATGTGTGCCAACTTCTCAATACATATCACAAATAGGTAAGGCGAGAGCGGATCCCCCTGTCTAACCCCGCGGGAAGTGTTGAAGAAGTCCGCCTTACTACCATTCCACAAAAGTTGCAGGTTAGCAGTGCTAATACATTGCTCCACCACCCTAATGAGGTTGGTAGGAAGGTTGAGCTCATGCAAGCAACTAAGCAGGAACTTCCAGTTCACCTTATCATATGCCTTCTCCAGATCGATCTTAATAGCCATAAAACCCTTTTTTCCACCCATTGTTCACATGGAGTGAATAACCTCTTGGGCCACGATAATGTTATCCGAGCTATGCCGACCTGGGACAAAACTACATTGATTCGGGGATATAACTTGGGACATAAGCCCCCTCATTCGGTTTGCCACAATCTTCGTAACCAGCTTGTAGACCACGTTACATAGGCTTATTGGTCTAAGATCCTTAAACATCTCAGGGTGATCCGTCTTCGGGATTAAGACCAGTAATGTCTTATTTACTTCACATATCTTCTCTGGATGAAGAAATATCTGCTTCACAAAATGAACCACGGACTCTCTGACAGTTTCCTATTGGTGTTGGAAAAATAAAGCATGGAAGCCATCCGGCCCTGGTGCCTTTAGAGCCCCCATACTAAACAAGCCATCCTGGATCTCCCTCTCTTCTACATCCCTTAGACATATTCGATTCTGTACTTCTGTTAATCCTGGGTAGCCAATATCACATATGAGACTTGGTCGCTCCACTAATTCCTCTTTGAATAGATTGGAGAAGTACATTGTTGCATGAGCTTTTATAGTATCCTCCTCAAAACACCACTCCCCTTCCTTCACACAAATCGCATCAATTCTATTCTGTTTCTGACAACCATTAGCTTGCGCATGAAACAACCTTGTATTTCTATCACCATCAATAGCCCAATTCACCCTAGCTTTTTGGGCCCATAGCAAGGCCTCTTGTGTCAGAGTCTCATCAAGCTCCAGCCAGAGGGTTTTCTGGAGGTCTTCTAAAAACTTGGTATTCCCAGCTCTCGTGATTGCATGAGTAATCCCATCCAGTCTTCGTAGGAGTTGATTTTTACGCCGCTGGATATTGCCAAACACGTCCTTATTCCAACGTTGGCAAGCAACTGTGAAGCTTTCAAGGTTTACCGATCATTCTCTTGATGAGCACCACTCGTCCTTCACCAAACCATTGAAGTCTTCATGAAGAAGCCATGAAGCAATAAATCGGAAAGGCCTCTGAGTTACCCCTTTTGGCGAGGCCCCATTCGTTCTTAGCAAAAGGTCGGTGGTCAGACTTATAATGCGGCAGATGAAGCACTTTTGAGTCACTGTTCCTCATACACCATTCTTCATTAGCAAGAAACCGGTCCAACCGAGGCTCCGTATCACCATTTTTTTTTCCATGTAAAAGGTGGCCCATCAAACCCCAAATCAACTAGATCCATATCTTTAACCCATCTACAAAACTCTCGGTCTGAAGATAATTTTGAAGATGCACACGAGCATCTTTCCGTAGCTAGCAAGGTGGCATTAAAATCACCGCCAACACACCATGGTCCCTGTACATTAGACTTGATCTGGAAAAGCTCAGACCATAGTATTCGACGGTGCATTAGGGTGGGACTCGCATATACCACAGTAAGGTCCCATGTTTGTCGTTTTGCATCTGTGATGTTTAAGTGTATGAACTGCTTATGCTGCTTTACTATCTCAACCTTCAGTGTCCCTTCATCCCATAGACACCATATCCCTCCACTATATCCTTCCACAACAGTGTACGAAAAATTATTGAATCCTAAAGTACGAATTCGTCGTTCTGTCTTTAGAGCATTTGCACATGTTTCTAAGATTGCAAGAAAATCCAACTTATAGTGTTTCTTTAGTTCCCGTACAAGGCTTGGAAATGACCTCGCGCCTGTACCTCGTGAGTTCCAAAGCATAACAATCATTAAGACCTAGGGGAGGTAGTAGGAGGGGCCAAACCGCTGCCCACACCATTACTTAAATTCCCATTAGCCGCTATTTGTTCCTGCGTCCTTGCTTCGCCATCCGCCATGTTACAGGCTGTTGAATTATTGACCAAATCACCCACCTGCCCATCATCCATCCGAGTGTCACCCTGCACCAACCCATCCTTAAGGCCTATATCATGTAGGATTGCAAAGCCATTTGTCATTACCATGCTACTTGACTCTGCTTCCTTTAGTTTCATTTTGGGCCTTCCTCCTGTCATATTTTCTTTTCCATACTTCTTGGGCTTTTCATCTTTTTTTCCTTTTGGAGCCCACAACAACCCACTCCCCCTTATTTCTCTCTTTTTCTTTTAATGGTAAATTGGGAGATCCCATAAAATCAGCCCCTGCTACCTCACTTTTTGGCATCCCATTACTCCTTTTCCGCGTAATCCCACGATTCACGCCATCCTTCTTTATACCTTGCGAGATTGAAGAAGATCCACTTTTAATGCCTGACATCTTCATTTGATTATTCCTCCTTATATCACGTCGCAGGATCATTTGAGGTCCTAAATGTTTGCTTCCACCGATCTCATCATTTACTATCTCATTAACTCTCGCATTCAATGTTGATTTTTCCAATCCTGCCGAGACTTGCTACTTCCTCGGAATTCCACCGTCACCTTCACCGGCCGCCATGTTCGACCCTTCTTCCACCCCACCAACAACCACCCTCACCTTTTGATGCCTGCTGCTTACTTCGACTCCCACCTCCACGCTCTGTTCCTGCACCACTCGGTTATCCACACCGTCGACCACTGCTTGTGACGAGACGCCCATGCACTCGCCCACTCCATCTTCCTTCTCCTGAGTCGACTGAGCACAGTTAACTGGGTCACTGGCCATCTTTCGTTGAGGACAGTCCCCTCGTTCATGCCCGTAGACACCACACCGAAAATAGACTAAGTGCAAGCCCTCATATACCAGTTGTTTATCCTCACCGAAAGCCGTGAACGCAGGTAGTAACGGTTGTTGCAGATCCACCTCGACGCAAATCCTAGCGAACTCTCCTTTGTCATAGATGGATGTCGATCGATCTATTTTAATCGTCTTCCCTATCATATTGCCAATAATGCCTAGCGCCTCCACCTACAAAATTCCATCGGCAAATCAGGAATCCTTACCCATACCGCGATCCTCCGTTGACAGTCTGCTCTCTTTGGATTGAAGTTCGGACGCCACCTCTGGACAAGGAGATAATGATCATCAATCATCCATGGGCCTTCATACAATGTATAGTCTCTATCCTCCATGCTTGAGAATGAAACGATGTAATATTCATTACTCAGTGGAACCACTTTCAGCGGTTGTCTTGGTCTCCACATGCGCCGAACACGGCCAAACAGTACGTGTTTAGGAACAGAGTGCCCCAACAACTTGATAACCAACAAATTCATCCACGGCCGACACCACGAGGTATACTGCTCCAATGTGACAGACAGTATCGGATAGCCACTTTTTGAAACACCCCCAACTCCTCTTGCTTCTCATGTTCCTCATCCTCAGTCACGGTTGGCAACTCATCATTTTTCCGAGCAAAGTAGCCTCGCCATCCGCTTACAATATCATCTTCTTCAGCATGAGTAACCAAGTAACCAAGACCTCCTGGTGATAATAACTTCTCCTTATACGATAAGGAGATCGGACGCCTGGCATCCTAAGACTTCTCCTTCACTGCACTAGCTTTATTAGGCCCGCTGGAATCCGTTCTCCCAAAGACAAACAGTTCCTGACGTACCCCCTTCCCCTTACTCCGGTCGCCGCCGTCCCCATCGCCTCTTTCTCTTCCGTCACCATCCTAGGTCACCTTCATTTCACTTTCTCTCACCTTCCTCTCGCTCTCGCTCATTTCTCCGTCACTGTTGATAGTTGTAACTTTAGTAGTCTTTTTAAAGACCTAAAGATGAGAACTTGCCATCAATCCTACAAAACAGTTTGAACTAAAAAAACCAACCATTACAATAACATGTAATCACCAATCTCTATAACTTTTGGGTAGAGAATTTTTTTCTAACCTCCAAAAGAAGGGTAAGCAAGAATTTTGACAATTTCAGAACCTAACAATAAGATGATTGGGTAGATATATGTATATAGTTTTTTTTTTCATTAGTATTCTTTTCGAGACCTATAGAGAAAATGATAGTATTAAATAAGCGCATGTTTCTAAAACAAACCATTAAAATAAGACAGAGAAGTGAGTGAAATGTAGGCTGATATGGATAGGGTGGTGCACGTGGTTCATGCACGAATTTTTCTGGTTGGGAATTCCAATAGTAAAATATCTAAACATCTAAATAACAAGGCAATGACAATAAGCAAGAAAAACCTACCAATGGAACATTTTTAAAAAATATATATATTCAGGTACCATTAATATATAAAGATTATAGTAGTTATAATATTTGATTTGTATGTTGATTTAATTTTTATTTTCATTTATCCCATTAAAGTATTTCTAACTAGTAATCAAATCTTATCAATATAATAAATCATGTCAAATTTCAATAGTGTAATTATAGAAATTATGCTAACAAAAAATAGAAAAGTGGAACGATGTAAATGGTATAAATCATCATATAAATGATAAAAAGTAACTTTAAGTATTTTTATTTTCTTTCAATTAAAAAAAATCGCTAACAAATTATAAGTATTTACCATAGGATTAAAAGAACTTATCCCATGATATCACGTGCGTAAAAAATTTAAAAATCCATAGAAGACCAGAAGGAAAAAAAATCATAACGTAGATCGTCTTTTCTTTTTACTTTCCCATTTTATTTTATTTTATTTTTCCATTTTATTATAATTATTTTATTTTATATTATTTTAATTTCTGTTATATTTTTTTAATAATTTATTTTATTATAATAAATTGTATTTTAGGTCATTTCTTGTTACCCAACTAATTGGATGATAAAATCTCTTTATCATGAAATAATTATTTCATAATGATAATTAAATTAAAAGATAAAAATTAGTATGCTATATTCAATACACAATTTATTTTTATTTCTATTATATTTTTAATAATTTATTTTATTCTAATAAATCATATTTTAGGTAATTTCTTGTTGCCTAATTAATTACATGATAAAATCTCTTTATCATGAAATAATTATTTCATAATGATAATTAAATTAAAAGATAAAAATTAGTATGCTATATTCAATACACAATTTTTTATAATATTATATAACTATAACAAGCCTAGGTCAACTTGATAGGCATAACAGGCTTGTCAATAAGCCTGAACTTGGCCTTTTAAGGAGAACATGCATAGGCATACTACTATTTTAAACAGGTCAAACCAAGTTACAGGGTGTCTATCTCGTTTCCACCCAAAGTATAGACATATATACTCCCTCCGTTTCTTCTTATAAGAAACACTAAACCAAATTATGTTAATGTGGATTAAAAAGTTTGTAAGGGACAATTAAATGTAACCTGCTTTTTTTTTTTTGGGTCAAAAATATCATCATTTAAGTGGAAGAAAGAAAACATGTGATGGAGAGAAAATGTGTAGAAATTAATAACAAATGATATTGGGTATGAGTAATTAAATAAGGTTAAAATAGAAAATCAACAAACAAATTTCGAGACAACCTCTAATTGCCTCTTATAAATAGGAATAAGCTATAGATAATAGTTCTTTCTTATAAAAAGGAATAGAGGGAGTATAGGGTTGTAATGGAGTAATATTGACTGAAAATGTATCTACTTCACAAAAAAGATACTTTAACTAGTTTTAGAGTTTAGTCATGTCATGTAAAGTACTCCTCTTGTATTTATACAAGATAGATTAATCTAATTTGATTAAATTAAGAAGTTTTGTTAAATTAGTTCGTATGACGTATATTTTCTAAAACACCCTAATTACATTCTTTAATTCTCTCATCCACTCTCATTACTATAGATTTGGGCTTTTGTAACGCATAATATATAATGATTACAACGAATAAACGTCATGTATCTCGAGACCTTAAATGTTACCATAAATTATAGACATCATCATATATTATGAGGCAGAATTCAAGAAAACACAAAAGTAATTGTGGTAGCTAATAAACGTAATTAATTTATTTAGAAATAAAAGTGATAATTCTTTCAAAACAACCATCGTGTAACATTTATACATGATTCAAATTCCAACCTCTTATATTAGTGAAGACAAAACATAACAATCTTCATAAACAACCGTCATCTAACTCTTTCATAACCTTTCGTAACATTTGAACTTCAATGTCATAACTCATCGTAATAACCCTTTGTATCATCCGTTAGACCTATATTTAAACTCAACTATTTCTTATAATTCTTCCTACGTACTTTTCTTTATCGGCATCCTCCTCCTCTCCTTCATCATATTATAAGTTCCCAAGAACTCTTCTGCCACCACCGTTGCCACCTCCTCCACTATCTCATTCTCCTCAAGGCTTGTTGGTGGCAACAAATGGCTCAAATACTAAAGATCCTAACCATGTCACCCCTTTGAATGTTGCTTGCGCCTCTGCCCCCTCTGCCAATCCATCTATTTCATCGAATGACGAGAAGACATAAGAGAAAAGAACCCTGGGAGTGATCTTCTTGTCATGAAGGAGGTTTAGAAAGCAAATTAAGAGAGAGAGGAGGAAATTTATTGTATATAGAACGAGAAAGGTCAAATTTTGAAATCTGATAAGTTCACAATTTATTAAATTTCATAATTTATCCTTTTTTGTTATACTTCATAGTAAGTCTCTTCCCTTCTTTCGTAATTTGCTTTTGGACATCCTTTATGACAATAAGACCCTTCTCTGATGATATTTTCTCTTGTATCATTTCGTCATTCGGCACAAAGATAGATTGGCAGATAGGCGGAGGTGCTAGCGACGGCAAAGGGGGGGGATGTGGCTAGTTCTTGAAATACATGATGGTTAGTAAGTAAAATATGTCACTTAATAAAGTCCAAGCCAATATATAATGTGGTAATCAGTAACTATTATATTTTGTCTCACAAGAATAATGGATGTTAAGAAAAAACCGTCACAAAACAACAAACGTCATGATAGTTTGAAATCTTTCCCTTTCCCACATTGAGGATACTACTCTAACCCGACCTTCATCTTCCTCCTCCGATGATCATAATGAGGATGAGGAAGGGGATGAGGAAGAGAAGGATGAACAAGACGATGAGGATGACAGTACACTTTTTGTTCCTCTTCCTCATCTTCATCATCGAAGGATGGTTATTAATTAAAAACTGTAAAATATTTTTGCCAGCATACTCAACGGTTCTAAGTTAATATTGTGGTTGATTATCCAATTAACATTAACACTAATAATTTTTTTTTAAAAAAAAATCAAATACATAACGATTGTTAAGAATTAATCATCGTTATTAATAAAATACCATCTTTAATACTAAAAGATGTGACGACTCAATAATTCACAAAACCATCTCTATATAAACGTCCAAAAACTGAACTCTATATCTCTACTTCCATTTCAATTTCTCTAAGCCAACTTCTGATTCAACAAAACATCATAGACAGATGCAAGAGAAATTATGATTCATTATCTGGCAAAAAACTGAAAGATGAACTCCCTCCGCTTCCAAGCATTGAGGGTCTCATCCACGTAAACTGCAAGCTTCATTATATGGTTTAGATTTACTTACAATAGTAAGGATGCATGGACTAGTGCTTGAAGGAACTTAGCTCTCTCCTTTGCTCTTTGAAAGAAAAGGTAGACACGTTACTGGAAAATGAAGAATTTGATGAGGCATCATATTCTTAAAACATTTCCATAACTTTTTTATTTTTAGTTTGTTTATTTACTTTGTCTCCTTTTTTATTGCAAAATGGTAACTATATAATCAACCACCAAAATTTAAAAAATAAATAAAAAGGCATCTACATAGAAAGGAGGTCAACTAGCCTAAAAACTTTTACTTGAAGAGTCTTATATCCATACATCATGGTATGTAAAAACCGTCATGTACTATAAATATTCATGGTTCATTTTTAGGAATCTTTAATTATGTGCTTATTTCATAAGGGTTGTCTTTATAAGACCATTGTTAAGTTTATTAAAAGTCACAGCTCTTACATGCAAATTGTTATGTATGCTACTGAATAAATAACGGTTGTAAAATAAGACCATTATGTATCATACAAACATTATCATATATTATTATGGTTGTTTAGGTGTATCTATTTTTTAACAATTGATAGATCATGGCCTCTCCAAACCTCAATATATAAAGGTGTTATATTATAACTGTTATGATATATCTAGAATATATAATGGTTAGGAACCATAATGTGTCTGCGCCAAACTTTTATATATATATATATATATATATATATATATATGTAGGTTCGAAACCATGATGTATGACAATTAACAACCGTCATGCATCGTGATTTCTATAATAGTATCTCCTTCTTAATTATTGTTAAGAGAGCATCAATAGAGGTAAAATAGGAAAAATACCAACAATGTGAAAAATTTATCTTATATTTAAGACAGATAAATTCCTCAAATATATTTTATATTAAAGACTGGAGAAGTATAGTATATAAACTTACTTAAACTCGTTTGGAAGGTAGTAGGACTGAAAGTATAAGGGAAGTTGTAGATGTTAAAACGGACAGAACAAGTTTGTACAATCTTCCATCATATGATATCAGTGTGCCAGGTAGAACTTTGGTTCTCTATTACTAGAGCTTGATGTAAGAAAAGAGATAGAAAAACGAGATATGTGAGATGGATATTAAAGAGGAGGAAACCAAGATTCATGCATGAATGAAACCATGTATCAAGATTCATGTTCTTGCACGAGGAAGATTATTGATCAAAATTAGTGAAAAATTCAAAGACTACGATGAAGACGATATAATTGAGGGAGAAACAAAGGAAATGTGTTGTGGGGTGGGGAAGGAATTAACAAAGTAAGTGACAATCAATATAAATGGACATGAGCAATAGGAGTTCTTATCTCTTTTAAGTAAAGTGTTGGGATTTTACTACATTAAATCTCAAATATCAATATAGAATATTCATAAATTTAGGGGTGTTCATGGGATGGGACTGGAACACCACAATCCCGCTCCGTAAAAGGACACGGACAACATTTTTGCCCCATGTCTCGTCCGAGGACATCTTGCAAGTGGAAAAAACCATAACCTAAGTGCAAACTGCATTTTTACACACCAAAAGAACAAAGTGTGGAATTGAAAACAAATAAGGAAGGTGGGGTATTGAGATTGGAATAACAATAGCATCAGCCTTAGAGATCTGAACTTGAACACCTTAGCATCCGACTTTCATAATGCAATAATAACAATTAAAATAAAAAATAAAAATCCATAAGCCAATCTACAATAGAAATCTGTCAGGATATTAAAAAGAATATTTAATTGTAGATTGTCTCAATTTGATAAATCTGAAAAAACCATTGCCAAATCGTTAAACACAAACTCTTCGCTATATGCTTGATCAGATCCATCCTCTTGGTATCCATTAAATGTTGAGGAAATTGCGACGATGCAAAGTTTTAGTGACTGGAGAATGAATAGATTGGAGTAAGGCTAGACGCCATTGATTCTAATGTGAAGGAAGGAAATTAGGTTAGGGCTTATCCATTTGGGGATAAAAATGCAGCATAAAAAATTATCAAAAAATATGAGACAAAATTGAACAACCTCTAATTTCTACATATAAGAGACAATTCTCCATATTTTGGCATATGGATTTTTTTTTTTTTTTTCAGTGTCGTCATCTCAATTGGCTTTAATCTGTGATGATGAGATTAAATATTTCTTTGCTTATTAAAAAAAAAAAAGATTACATATTTCTTTCAAAGTACTAAAAGTAGAAATTAAAAAATAAAAAATAAAAGAAATCCTTCTGGCAAGAAACCCATCTCAGACGAGGAATTTTCTTTCAATGCTCCATATTTTGGTATAGGGAATTAATTTCATTGATTTTCAGCCTTTAAATATAAAACAAACAATGACAAAAGGATTTTTTTTTTCCTTTTTAACTTTAGCACTTTGATATCAACATAGCCTCTATGGTAATTCAATGTCATCATCTTAATTGACTAGACATTTTTTCTTTTTAGAATATCAAATATAAATAAATTGGATTTTCTATCACTTGGACATCACCAACATGGCAACATGAAGTAATTTTCTTGTTTGATATTGGTGAGAACAAAAAACAGGTAAAAGAGATTTAACAACAATTTTAAATGTATTTGTTGGCAAGAAATTCATTCGAAAATTATAGCACTCATTATATTAATAAAAATACAAATTATGACATGAGGGATCGGTCAAAAATGAAGTGAGAGTCCCACTAAAAGTTCTGGTCATGATCATGGCAGTGAAAACGTAGATTTTATCTGAAAACGGAAGGAGAATGAAAAATCGTAAAATGTAAAATCGTAACGTAGTAAAATCGTAAAAAAAATCGTAAAAACTTAAAAGCGTTTGGAAAATTAGTAAAATCGTTTTAATGAAAAAAAATCGTAAAATCGTAATGATAAAACGAGTTTTTAACTACCCTGGTCATGATGAATACATTACTTGTAACCTAATCTATCCAACAAAACAATAAGAGAAAGACAAGCACAAACAATTCCCATCCATAACTTGAATCAACAAATCAACTGAAATCCGGGCCTTGTAAACTGCAATGTCAATCTCCAGCTCTACAATTCCATATCCAGCAAATGAGGTTTTTTGTATGGTTGGTTCCTTCTACAAAATTACAAAGAAATCTTATTAAAAAGGGGGAAACAGTAAAGGGGAAAATTCATCAAAAAGAATTGTATCGCCTATTCAATCATTGATTATGGATTTGCTTTTAGTCACATAAGGATTGAAATAAATTGCCTTACAAATGAGAAATGGAAACTGATATAATCAACCAGCTAAAATTATTTTTTTAAAAAAAAAAGGTTCAGGAAAAGAATTACCTGCCAAAATTATTGGCCGCTTTTATTTCTTCTTCTTATCTTTTGATTTAGAGTGTTGCTGCCCATAATATGCTTTATGCCTAGACAATGAAAACTTAAGATGAGCCATGTTTTGCTTTCTCCTGGCTTTTCGAGATAGACTTTTTGTCTCAACGTTTGCCTCCTCTGCAGATGCTTTATCGTTCTCCCCCAATCTATCTGATGAAGTTGACTTGCTGTCATCTCTTGATTTTTTACTTTTTTTATTCTTATCCAAACTTTTTGAATGAAGAAGTTCTTTAGCCCTCTTCTTCAGCTCATACCTCTTTTGTTTGCTTAACTTCCATTCCTCCTCCCTATAAGGAGCAAGTTTTTTCAAGGAAATATATTGACTCAACTCTTTCTCATCCATCATCAGTATTTCCGAGGCACTCAAGCCAAATCCGTTTGGCTTTGTTTTGGCATACTTGAATCTTGTCTTCAGGTCCCCAATGGTATCCTCATAATCCAATTTATAATACTCATCCATCATTATCTGTCTTGCTTTCTCCAGCAGAGCTGTTTTCCGCTTCCTCTTCCGCTTACCTTCCTCATGAACTTGTTCTTCATTGTTTTCTTCCTCCTCTTCAAGGTCATGATCACTGCCATTCTCCATATTTAGTTTCAGTACTCGTCCCCTTGCAGCACGAAACCCATCATTCCCATCGTCAGACCCACACACGTCCCAGTCTTTAGGAAGTCCAAGCAATTCATTCTCATTTTCAAAATCAGGCTTCTCCATTTCATCTTCATCACCGCAAAAATCTGAGTCAGCATCTTCTGCATTGTAATATTTTTCATCAAATGCCGCTTTCATCATCTTATCATACTCCTCGGGGTCAAATTCCTCTTCTATTTCCATGGCAGACATTGGGATAATATCATCATCATCAGTAATTCCTGCAGTCTTCATTATCTTTTCAACCTTCTCCTGCATCTCTTGTTTCTTCAAATTCTTCAAATGTTTCAACTCCTCCTCCCTCTCCTTCTGTGCTATTGCCATTCTCTCCTCTTTGCTCTTCCTCTGTTCCTTCCTTGCATTTGTCTTCTTCCTCACTGATCCTTCCACATTCCGAGCATGACCTAACACCCTGTCTCCCTGATTTTCTTGATATCTGTATTCATATTCTTCCTGTCTTTCGAGATCACTCTCCTCTGAATCTGATACCCATTGCAAGTTTTCCTTATCAACACCCAAATTCTCCCCCTTTTTGTCAATCCACATCTCGTTCATGAAATAGTTTTTCAGAAACTTGGACTTTTCATTTTCATCAGTATCTTCACCAAAGTACTCATCCAATTCCTTCACATATTCCTCATCATCTTTTTCTCTTTTGGTGTCACCTGCCTTCTCCTTCACTACAAAAAAATCCTCTTCTTGATCATTTAGACCCTCCTTTTTAGACGCGTCAAGAAAAGCTCTTTTCAATTCTTCTTGCTCATCGATATAAGTCCTTTTTCCAGCTTTGTCACCAAAATCTAGTTGCTCCTCAATCAAATGCTTTGCCTTTGTGTCTTTCAAATGCAATGACTTCTTACTCTTCTTATTTTCTGCTATACCTTTATCCTTCACATCAATTTTCTCTTCTGTATCCCCAAAATCTGGTCCCTCCTCAATCAAATGCTTTGCCATCACATCCTTCAAATACATCGGGTTTTTACGACTCTTATCTTTAGAAGAGATTTTCTCCTTTTCATTGCTTTCCTCTTCACTACTATCATCTGACTCAAAAAGTTTAACATCTTTTTGCTTGAGACAAGGGTCCTTCTTCTTCACCTTACTTAAGCAATCAAAAAACTTCTTATTAGTCCTTGGGGACATTTTTAGTTCCTCATCATCAGATGATTCAGATTCTTCATCACTCTCAGAAGATGAAGATGAAGAGATAACACCCTTCTTTTTTAACTCCTCAAGACGCTGGAGGTCCTCCCGCTTCTTGTTGTATTCAAATCTGCGAGCATACTCCTCATTTATCTTGACTTCTGATACATCATTCTCTTCCGAGTCACTACCATCAAAAAGTTGGAGAGCCATATTCTGTGGGAAACCAATCTCTATCAATTAGCAGCATATCAAGAACAACATTAAATAGAAATTCCATAAAAATGAATACTATTTGAAATCAGAAAAATAGCATGAGTCACAAATATGTTATACAGGAAAGTAGAAATAGCAACCGGTTATGAATGGAGATAGACCCTATGACAAATACATAGAACTAAGCTCCGTTCTCAAATGAAAGGGAGACAAAAAGGCTTCTAAGAAAGCTCTTTTAACCACATAATTGTTTTTCTAATTTTAAAATAAACACTATTTTTCAACTAACGGCAATTGTAGAGTACAGAATACCATAAAGGAAAATCACCTAACTGATACAAATAAAGCCTTTAAACTTCACATCACAATAGATAATGCTAGGAAAAGATCGTATTTAAACTGGACAGAACAAAAAATGGAGGCAATTTTCTCTCTATGTAAATGAATACTCAAATACATATAATAGTCAACTTCACCTATTAAACTTTAAGCCAAAAAGCATGCAAAGCACAAAATGTTGCACAAAAAATTATGGATGCGAAAAGTCTAAACAAAACCAAGCTGTGCGTGCACCAGTTAAAATGCAGAATCGTGTACACACATTCATCCAAGTTAAAATCTCACTTTTGAGCTTGAAATTGAGAATTTGTTAAAACTATGTTTACAAATTACCAAGAAAAAGATAAAGATAGCTGAAAGTTTGGAAAAGAAATCCGTGACTATTTATGCCAGCAAAATACAAAACAGTTCTAAACAATGATGAATAAGTAAAACTAATCAAAGGGAATACCAAAGAATAGAAGCACCTATCGCGGGAGAAACGAAGTGAAGACTGAAGAGGAGTGATTATTAACGTAACTAATTTCTAATGATTTATTGCTCCCAATAAAGAAGTTCTTGACTATGAAATTGGAAGCTAACAGTTATGGCAACAGCGCAGTTCAAACTAGCGTTCCAAGACTGCAGCCAAGAGTCACGTCAGGGGTCAGTGAAATTAATTCTGTGTTTTAGAACTCGAGCAAAACCAACGAAGATGCACAAAGTGCGGATTGAAAATAAATAATCAAACGTGGAGGAGAGAGCAGAACCACCAAGCATGCTTCAATATATTCGAAATGAAGAAAATGCCGATCAATATTGAAAATCAATAATACCTCTTGCAGAGACTGCTAGAGAGAGGTAGTCGTTGGGTGACAAAGGGAAACGAAGATTGTATCAGTGTTTTCCGGCGTCGGAGAAGAAGGTGGGGGAGTCCGTCGCCGTCGCAACTTCGTAGGCTGAGGGAGGAAGAGGTTGCGACTTGCGACTGGAGGAGGAAGAGGTTGCGGCTGGGGGCAATGAAGATGGGCCGCGAATCTGCTGAAGGGTAGGGTTAGGAATTATATTTTCTGGTTAAAAAAATAACGAATTAATATCACCATGTGTATAGAGTTGGGCAAACTAGGACCCTTTTGTTACAAAGAAGATTTAGGGGAGGAAAAGAAAGGAATAGAAGATTAGGAGAGAACTTTAAAAATGTAAGTCATTTGGTACACTAGGAAAAGGAAATTAGTTGAGGGAAAATAAAATGTTTTGTAGGAAGAAAATAAAATTGGTGAAGTGGGAAGGAGATGTAAAATACCAATAATGCCCCTAAAAAATAAAACAACCACACCATCTTCATTGCTCTCATCTGCGACCTTCTTCCTCACTCTCATCTGTGACCTTCACTTCTGTCAATGGTCACTACTCACTGGCGCCCTCTCCTTCATTGCGACCTTCACTTCTTCCCATTATGCCCCTATAATAAAAAATGAAGAAAATGATTTGATTGATTCAAACATACATTCGAACGATGACGTTAAGTTCGAACGTAATATATTAAAGTGAGAACGCGTTCGAACCAAAATTTTGACAGTAACCAAACTTCTGCATCAGTTTATATCGAAACAGGACAACAACAGTCATTCACACACAAGCTCCCGAAACATCAGAATCCGAATGCCCAAAACCCCAAGGAGGGTCCAAATAAGAAGATAAAAAGATGAGTAATGTATTAAACCAGCTTTGAAACCAAGAAGAAGGAAGAAATTAATCAACAAAATCGAAGAACCCAGAAGCTCGATGTATAACCTAGAAAGAATAATCTTAATCAACAAAATCGAAGAACCCAGAAGCTCGATGTATAACCCAAAAGATGGGGCGACTAAATCAAAGATGTGATGAAATCTACAACAGTGGCGCAAGAGATGTGATTTTTTATAGGGCATTTCGGTCCAATTTTTTAGTCTCTCGGGAAGATTTGAACTTTCCCTCCATTTTCGGATGGAATGGAGGTTCTTAGGGCTCGTTTGTTTCGGCGAAAGAGGGTGGTGGAAAGGGAAAATAAGGCATTTCCAACGAAAAAAACACGTTTGGTTCTCCCATTTTCCAGCGAGTAGCTTTCCCTCGAGTTTGAATTTTCCCTCCTCCGCTGGAATGTGCTTTCCATTAAAAAGAGGCGGGAATGTTAAAATGGTGCCGGGAGAGTGAAATTGTCGGACAAAAAGGCCCCTAAAACACTGTACCTATAATCAAAAAGCATTTAAGGCGAGAGCTGGAGGTGGACGAACTTGTCGGTGAAAAATCTTGGAGCTGGACAAAGCTGTCGGCGAAGAAGGTTGGAAAACAGTAGCGTTTTCGGTGAAGGAGAACAGAGCTACATTTGAGGTCAATATACATCAGAAAGGTTAATGTGTAATTTACCGGTAGTTGAAATTTGGGAAGGGTTGTTCAATCGAGCTGGGGGGGGACACACAAACACCTGAATGGAAGCAATTTTACACAGACACGATTATATGCTTGCACGTTGGGGCAGAGAGAAAGACAAGTGTGAATGGTCTTTATATTCTTGTATATTAATGAGTCGCACACACTGTTTTAAACGATCTACACAGTTTGGAATGAAATTGCTTGTTTGTGTGTGTACAATGTGCTGCTGTTCTGTTAATGATGAAATGTGGGGAAAAAAAGCAAATGAACATTACGTTCGAACCAAACTTCCCAGTTCGAACGTATGATGTGGGACGTTTCTAGCAGAGTGAGTTGCACGTTGGGTCATAGGCAGTCGTTTAAATTCAGGTGATGGGATGAAAGATACCAATTTATGAATGTTAAACAGTGGTAGTTTGTAAACAGGAGTAGTGGATTACTAGTGTTGTTGATAATTGTGTAGGTATGGAGCCACGTAGACGGGAAATGGTTGGATTGTTGGCCGGGTGCTTAGCTTTGCTACTAGCAGTGAGGAGCATGGTTGTGGCGATGATAGTAGCTATGGGAGCAGGTAGACCAAGGCACTTACCAGATAGGACGTTTAGACTAGATTTCCATACCAAGAGAGCGAACTTGAGGGCGATGATATATAGTAGTGACATCACTTGCTTCAACCAAATTAGGATGTATCGAGCAATGTTTGATAAATTGTGTCACATGTTAGACACAATTGGGGGATTGAGAGCGACCAGACATATGCTAGTTGATGAGCAAGTGGCTATGTTCCTTCACATATCGACCCATCATGTGAAGAACAGAGTAATTCAGTTTGAGTTTGGAAGGTCAGGAGAAACCATAAGTAGATACTTCAAACTAGTGCTCAATGCAACCATTAGACTTCAATCATTGCTTTTGAAGAAACCAGAGCCAATTCCGGAGGACTCAAATGATCATCGTTGGAAGTGGTTCAAGGTATGTACATGATGTTCATGTTTGAGAAGTTTAACTGAGTATTAAAAGTATGGTTTGACCTTAAGGGGAAAACCCTTTTTTCCCATTTCAGGGGTGCCTCGGTGCATTGGATGGTACGCACATACGGGTTCAAGTCCCTGCAGCACACAAGGGGAGGTACCAAAATAGAAAAGGAGAGGTAACAACCAATGTTCTTGGGGTATGCTCACCGGATGGGCAATTCATATTTGTTTTCCCCGGGTGGGAAGGCTCAGCTGCGGATGGGAGGGTTCTGAGAGATGCTACAACGAGACCACATGGGCTACGAGTACCGCTAGGTATCGATGTAATGGGTGCGTTTGTGGATTGAAATTATTTTATGATACTATTCGTTAACTTTTTTTTTTGTTTTCGCAGGGAACTACTACTTGGTGGATGCAGGGTACGATAATTGCCAAGGTTTTTTTGGCTCCTTATAGAGGTCAAAGGTACCACCTGAATGATTGGCGACAAGGACATCAACCGCAAACTGCACATGAGTGTTTCAACATGCGACATTCTGCAGCCCGAAATGTCATAGAAAGGTGCTTTGGCATACTAAAGTTAAGGTGGGCAATATTGAGGAGCCCATCTTTTTATCCAATCAGGCTGCAGAATAGATATATCGTTGCTTGCTGTTTGCTCCATAATCTCATTCGTCGGGAGGGTGTTCAAGATCCCCTTGATGAGCAGCTTGAGTCCTTTGACATTGAACCTGCAACGGATGAGAACACGCCTATAGTTCCTTTGGAAACTACTGATGTGTGGACTAATTATAGGGAACAAATTGCAAATGAGATGTTTGCTGCCTTTGTGGCACAGAGATAAATGACAATGTAGTACACGAGTATTGCTAGGCGCACGAACAATTTAATTCCATATGTTTATGTATTAAAGAACATCCTGTTGCTATGTGATTCAAAATTTCAATTATTATATTTTCCTATGTGCGTGTTGTGGTGTGGTTTGTTGTGACTTGATTGTTATGTTATTCCTTTCCTTTACTTGCAATATTTTGTTTAATCTGTGTTTTTGTAGATGGATCAATCTCAGCAAGCAAGTGGTTCGAGGATGAAGATCTGGAGTGCTGTTGAGGATGGAGTCTTGGTCGAATGCCTTGTTGGTATGAGGTTGGAGCAAACATTCATGGCGGACAATGGCTTCAAGCCCGGATATGCGAATGCTTTGCAGACCATGATGGAGGCCAAGCTCCCTGGATGTGGCATAAAAGCAACGCCCTACATCACCTCCCGACTGAAGACATTGAAGCGCCTGTGGCAGACAGCGTATGACATCATTTACGGGCCCAACACGTCTGGATTTGGTTGGGATCCAGACACAAAATTTGTCACTGCAGATACTGATGTTTGGGAAGAGTATCTGAAGGTATATGATCTCACAATTGTGTTGAAATTGTTAAACTTTATTAGTAAATAATGCATGGGTGTCTTCAGGTTCATAAACTCAACTTACCTTCCAGGCTCATCCTAAGCACAAGGAATTTCGGACAAAGGAAAGGATCGGGCCATCGGTGATGAAGGAGAGTGTCCTGGGGCAATGGAGGAATAGGTTAATCTTGAAGATGACGACCTTTCGGATACACCACAAGATCTTCCTGATGAATCGGAGTTTTCACAAACAAATAATGAGCATGTTACCCCTCCAACAACTGCAACTGATGCATCATTAGCTCCAAAGAAGAAGCACAAACTGAACAACGCAGAAGTCATAGCCAAAGCATTGCGAGATACTGTCACACAGTTGGACAAGACCATGAGTACTGCGTTTGACAAGCTAGGCAACATGATGTCAACTCAAGATAAGGAAGCTGAACTTTCTGACGAGTGGAGAACGAGGCAGACCACGGTCCCCGGAAAACAGAGAGAACCACGGTGTCAGTCTTAACCGCACTGATCGGCCTACAAGAGAGGACCGAGACCTAGAAGAGCCCCGTGTGGAGGATAGAATTCCCCGGACCCGCAGATCACCTAGCCATGGATCCCCCCGTGAATATCGAGTCACATTCTTGTCGGACTCTGGAAGATCCCCGTTTTCAAGGGAGGCGGCCACAGCCCGTTATCCGAAGCACTTCGATTTGGCCGACCTTCCGAAGTACAACGGAACCCAAGATCCACGCAACCACCTTGATGTGTTCGAAAAGCTGATGTGGGTACGGCAAATTAGCGGCCCAGTCATCCAACGTCTTTTCGCGGCCACCCTGCACGGGCCCGCACATAGATGGCTGACCTCTCTCCCGGACAACTCGATCCGGAGCTATGAAGACCTCGGACGCAAGTTCGAATTGCATTTCGCCACTAGTAAAAAACAGCCGAAGACCACATTCACGCTGAGCAAGGTACGACAGAGGAAAGGGGAGGCCCTACAGAAGTACCTGGATCGGTTCCGCGATGTAGCAATGCAGGTGCGATCGCTGCCCGAAGACGTCCACGTACACTGCCTAGTCAATGGACTAGATCCTTCATCCCGGCTGGCCCGACACCTATGCAAGAATCCAGTGTACACCTTGACCGAATTCTACACAGAGGCGAAGAAATACCTGGAAATGGAGCAGATGGAGGCGGCCAATGCCGACGAACCCGAACAGACTAGGAAGAGTCCGCCCAGTGATGAGGAACGGCCAGGAGGGACGAAGGCCAGCCCCAAAAGACGGAACCGAGAAGGCCGAGCCAAGCCTGATCGAGCCGATCAAAAGGCCAAGTACGATAGCTATACCCCGCTGAATGTCCCTCGGTCTCAAGTCTGGAAAGAGGTAGCCCAGGTCGAGATGAAGCGGGTGGACAAGCCGAGGCCAATCAGAGGGCGCTCCAGCATGGACCGCTCCAAGTTCTGCAACTTCCACGACTGCCACGGCCATATGACCGACGAGTGCTATGCCCTCCGCGACGCTATCGAGAAGTTCGTGAGAGATGGGAAGCTGCGTCAGTATGTGATCAAGACTCAGGGAAGGACGAGTAGCAAGCGCACTAACCGCGGCCGTAGTAGAAGCCCGTCCAAGGAAACTCGGAAGCAGGGGAAGAAGCAGAGGACGGCCTCAGACGACGAATTTCTCGACGTCGATTTCCAGTGCAACGTCGTCAGCGGAGGAGTCGGAGGAGGAGGAGATACTGTAAGCCAGAGGAAGAAATACCTCCGCGAGGTACTCACCGTCCGTGACCTCCCCAAGTTCAAGGAGGACCCCAAGAGGCCGAAGCCGCCTACCTTGACCTTCACTGACGAGAAGCTGAAAGACGTCATACCCGGCCACCTGGATGGACTGGTAATTACTGGAACCTTGGTTAATTGCCGAGTTAAGAGAATTTTCGTGGATGCAGGGAGCTCGGCCGATATTATAAGCTGGGATGCCTACAAAAGGATGCACCTCAACAAAGAGGACCTCAAGCCATGCAAAACCACCCTGATTGGGTTCAACGGCGAGCAGTCTTTCCCGAAAGGATACATCGACCTCAGGCTGACCCTGGGGACCAAGGAAGCTTTCAAGTCCGAGCGAGTGAGATTCGTAGTCGCCGACTTTCGATGCCCCTACAATATCATCCTGGGCAGACCAACGATCCACGACTGGGACATTCTGGTATCCACCAAACACCAAAAACTGAAGATGGTCAACAATAAGAACCAGATAGTTGTGGTATCCGGAGACCAGAAAGAGTCGAGGCAATGCTACTTCGAAGCTCTCCGGGTCGAGGAAGGAGGACCCTCGTCTCCACCTCGGCTCGGATCCAATGAGCACGTAGCCGAAGCCGGCTCGGACGAGCGCCCGCGACAGCAAGTCAACATGGTAGAGCTCGACCTCCGAGAACAGGATAATCCGAGGCCTGAGCCAGAAGGAGAGTTGGAGGAGATAGTGCTAGGCGAAGACCCATCCAAGACCGCCAAAATTGGCCGAGACATGGAGGACGGCCTAAAGGCTCTTATGATTCGCTTCTTGAGGCAGAATCAAGACGTCTTCGCATGGACCTCGGCCGAAGTACCCGGCATCGATCCCCACTTCTGCTGCCACAAGCTCGGCATATGGCCGGGATCAAGACCAGTGGCACAGAAGAAGAGGAACATTGCGGACAACAGGCAGAAGGCCTTGGAGGACCACGTAGAGGAGCTCCTAGCGGCCGGCTTCATCCGAGAGGTGCAGTACACTACCTAGCTCTCCAACGTAGTGATGGTCCTCAAACCCAGCGGCAAATGGAGAGTCTGCGTCGACTACACCAACCTCAACAAGGCCTGCCCAAAGGACTCCTACCCGATGCCTAACATCGATAAGCTTGTGGACAACTCGGCCGGGTACCAGCTCCTCTCCTTCATAGATGCTTACTCCGGTTATAACCAGATCGCCATGCATCCAGACGACCAAGAAAAGACCGCTTTTATGACTGATAAGGCGAATTATTGCTACAACGTCATGCCTTTTGGACTGAAGAATGCCGGGGCCACCTACCAAAGGATGATGAACCGGGTTTTCGAGGATCAGATCAGGCGCAACATAGAGGTCTACATAGACGACATGATCGTCAAGTCGAAACTACCAGAAGACCACATCCAGGACCTAGAACAGACGTTTGAAAAGTTAAGAAGACATCAAATCAGGTTGAACCCGGCCAAATGTGCCTTCGGAGTTCCGGCTGGGAAATTCCTAGGCTTCATGCTGACCAACAGAGGGATAAAAGCCAACCCGGACAAGTGTAAGGCTGTGCTCGACATGCAGCGCCCGAGGACCAAGAAGGAGGTACAGAAGCTAGCAGGCCGACTAGCCGCCCTGACACGTTTTCTACCAAAATCGGCGAAGAAAGCCCTACCTCTCTTCAAGTTGCTGAAGAAGGAAACCCGAGGCGGCTGGAACCCAGACTGTGACGCCGCCTTCTCAGAAATCAAGAGATGCTTGGCAACCCCGCCGGTTCTTACCAAGCTGGACACCGGGGAGACCTTATTCCTCTACCTGTCAATCGGCAATGAAGCCGTAAGCGCCGCCCTAGTGAAGGAGTCCGAAGCCGGGCAGACACCCATATACTTCATCAGCAAGGCCTTACAAAGCTCTGAACTCCGGTACCAGAAACTGGAGAAAGCAGCTTTTGCCTTACTCATCGCGGCACGAAGACTCCGGCCTTATTTCCAGGGGCATCGAATCGTGGTACGAACTAGTCAGCCGATCCGACAGATTCTCCATAAGCCCGATTTGGCCGGAAGAATGACCAATTGGGCCATAGAACTGTCCGAGTTCGACATCACATTCGAAGCCCGACAGGCGATTAAGTCCCAGGCACTCGCGGATTTCATCAGGGAACTTACCCCGGCCACCTCCAATGACGGATTTAGAAGGTCTACGTGGATGGTTCGTCCAACGCAAAGGGCAGCAGTGTAGGAGTCATCGTGGAAAGCCCGCAAGGAGTAGCCACCGAGCACTCTCTTCAGTTAAAGTTTCAGACCTCCAACAATCAGGCCGAGTATGAGGCCCTGCTGGCCGAACTGCTTCAGGCAAAGGACAATGGCGCCCAACGGGTAAAGGTTCTAACCGACTCGCAGCTCGTCGCAGCTCAGATTGATGGCACCTATCAGGCAAAAGGCCCACTCATGGCCAAATACCTGAACCGGGCCAAAGAACTCATGGCCGAATTCGAGGAGGTGACGGTTTCCCACATCCCAAGAGAGGAGAACACCTGGGCCGACATCCTTTCTAAGCTGGCAAGTACGAAGGGGCTGGATAACCACAGGACCGTGATCCAGCAAAATTTGACCGAGCCGAGCTGCATCATGGCCATCTCAGCAGGCCTCGACTGGAGGAAGCCGATAGAAGACTACCTCGAAAGGGGAATCATCCCTACCGACACCACTGAGGCCAAGAAGCTGATCAGAGAGGCCGCCCTCTATGCCATGGTTGATGACCAACTATATAGAAAGGGGCTCCATTGCCTGATGATGAGGTGTCTCGGTGATTCTGAAGCAAAATATGTGCTGGCCGAACTCCACGAAGGCAGCAACGGCCACCACATGGGGGGCAAGGCACTCGCCCGAAAGGCGCTACGCGCCGGCTACTACTGGCCCACTATGAAGCATGACGCCATGGAAAAGGCTAAGACGTGCGACAGTTGCCAGAAACACGCCAGGATCATATGGCCGCCGCCTTCCGAACTGAAAGGAATGCCAGCCCCCTGGCCCTTCTACAAGTGGGGCATGGACATCCTCGGACCCTTCCGACCGGCGCAGGGACAATGCAGATGGCTCATAGTTGCGGTAGACTACTTCACTAAGTGGATCGAGGCAGAGCCACTCGCCACAATTACCTCGGCTAGGGTTATGAAGTTCTTCCGGCACAACATCGTCTCCCGCTTCGGGATACCAGCCGAGGTCGTCACGGATAATGGCACCCAATTCATGGACCATCGTTTCCAAGCACTGATGTCCAACCTGGACATCAAGCAGCACTTCTCATTCGTGGAACATCCCCAGACAAATGGCCAGGCCGAGGCCGCCAACAAAGTGTTCCTGGACGGACTCAAGAGGCGAATGTTGCAGGCCGAGACCAACTGGACCGAGCAGCTCCACAGCATCCTGTGGGGATATCACACGAGCATACAGTCTTCGACCCAAGAAACCCCGTACAGGCTAACCTATGGATGTGAGGCAATGATCCCGGTTGAAATCGGACAGCCTTCCTGGAGAAAGGTCAGAGCCAGACAGGAGGGGCAGGAATCGAATGACGACGCCTTGAAGACTGACTTGGACCTCATTGATGAAATCCGGGTTACGGCGCACTGCCGGGAACTAGCCGCCAAGCAACTTCTCGAGGCTAAGTACAATAGAAAGGTCCGACCCTGGTCTTTCAACCGAGGCAACCTAGTACTCCGACGGGTTGACATAGGCAACAAGAATGCCAAGGACGGGAAGCTGGCGGCAAACTGGGAAGGGCCCTACTGGATCAAGGAGAAGCTCGACGGAGGAACATATACCCTCGAGACTTTGGCGCGAAAGCCCATCGAAAGGACATGGAATGCCGACAAGCTGAAGATCTACTATAGCTAGACTCTTTCTTGGCAGTGTTTGTTTGCTTTTACGATTGTTCCTTTCCTCGCATTTGTTTTCCTTTCGTTTTGAGTCCAAGTTATGTCATTTCTGATTATGATGCTTTGTAAAGCCCCGTAGGGCTATTTCTTTCTATCAATAAAGGATCCTATTGAGCAAACTATGAATGTGCACAATACTCGCTTAAGAGTGAAGCCGAAGCCATGAAGCTCGGCCAAAACCGACAAGACCAAGGCAATGGAGCCTGGACAGGAAGCCGAAAGCCGAGGTCATAAAGCCCGGCACCGGCCACAGGCACTCCGACAACGAAGCCCGGCCAAAGAACCAAAAGCCGAGATATATAAACCCGGCACCCAAAAAGTGGCCCTGAGGTTATGAACCCGGCCAGAGAATTAAAAAAAAACATCTAGATGTACGAAAACCGGCCGTTGTATTCCGACAGGCATTGGTTAGAGCTCCGCGAGGGCGCCACACATGGCCCTTCGTGAAATTGACGCGTCAACGCTCGCTCGGCTAAGCAAGCAGCTTACCATGCCGACCCTGATCAGGTCAAAATGTCCGACCCTAGGCAAACGAAGCCTCGGTTAGACACGTGATAGCTCTGCCCTTACGCCGGTTAAACTTAATCCGACTACGCGAAAGTTGGAGTTCGACTATTGGAAAGCTGAGCCGAGGCAGTACGGTTAGTTATGCCTGACGAGGCTGAAACAAGACAACCTTGCCCCAACCTCCCACACGCTAAGTGTGGTAGAGCGACAACGGCCTGTACATATGCAGCCGACAAACACTCAAACTTAGGCAAAAGAATGACAAAACTATCCATTGCCTAAGTTATCCAAACGGCCCGTACTCACACGGCCGACCGACGCTTAGGCTTAGACAAAAGGATGACAGAATCCACTATCTCGAGCATCTAGACGGCTTGCACCCATGCAGCCGACGACCACCCAAACTTAGACAAAAGAGAGATAAGCTCACCCATTGTCTAAGGTATCTAAACGCTCACAAGCCGACGATTATGCAAACCAAGGCGAAAGGATGAAGACGGAACGTAAACCATTCATCACCTAAGGTACCTAAATGAGCTCGGAAATACAGTAAAAGGATGATGAAAATTAAAATCATTCATTGCCGCACACGGGCAAAGGGATGGTAAATATTTCAATCGTTCATTACTGTCAAAAGTTTACACGAAGTGGCACCAAGGCCAAAATCAAGCAAAAAGTTACAAGGGCACCAACGCCCCAAAAACACAAAAAGCTAACGCTACTTGGACGGCTTGGCCACAAGACCCTCGACCTCAGGGGACTCGGCCTCAGCACCAGCAGGTCCCTCGGCGGCGGAAGGAGCATCGGCAGACCCGGCAGCGGCAGGAGACTCGTAGGGGATCAGAGTCCCATCTTCCTGAACGAAGGCACGGTAGTCATACCCGTCCACGTTCAGGACAACACCTGGGTTGAAGAACCGGATCTGCGCCAGAGCTTGCTTGAAGCACTCTGCGGCGGTCTCCACCAGGGCGTCCATGGCCTCCTACCGACCCACCTTCTCGGCGTCAAGAGCTTTTTCAAGCCCCTCCTTCTTATCCGCCAAAGAGTTGCGCTGCTGTTGAAGAACCCTCATCGCAGCAACGCCCTCCGCCATCCCCTTCTGGGCCCGGGCGCACTCCTCAGCAACCTTCTCGGCCTCCGCCTGGGCAAGCTAAAGCTCTTGATCGGCCTTAACAGCCGCAGCCTTCGCGATATCCCGCTCCACCCGAGCGACAGCCAGTTCCGCCCGGACCCCATCCAGTTCCGCCTGAGCCGCATCCCGCTCGGCCCAGCCCTTGGCGAGTTCCTCTCCAGCTGACCTAGCCTTGGCTTCGGCCACCTCTAGCTCCTCCTTGAGCTCGCCGACGGACGCGGCCTTAGCCTCCGCCACAGACAAACCCTTAGCCAATTCCTCCACCTGCGCCTTCAACCTCTGGACGTCAGCATGGGAACGGGCATATTACTCCCGAACCAGGATTAAAGCTTGATTGTATCCCACCGCCCGGTAGAGCTCCCTCTGGTTTCTATGTAGCTCGTCCAGGGCTGGCTGAGTCAGCGCGGCGCAACCAGTGAAATGCCGAGGGGGGAGGAAGGCTACATCTACCTCAGGAACTACCCCCTCGTTCCATAAATGGCTACGGGGAAGAACAGACTTTGGCCTCATTGGGGGAGGAGGCGGAGGAGGAAGCGACAAAGGCGAGGGCGGATCCGGCAGGGAACCAGCCGGCTCATCAACCAAGAAGTCGGCCTCGATCTCCTCATCGGAAATCAAGACTTCCTTCCCCTTGGAGGCCACGGAGGCAGCAGCGGTCTCTGGACCCTCAGAAGCCGGGGGCCCGGTGGCAGGAGGAGATTGGGCAATCACCGGGGAGGATGGGGCAACCTCGTCAACGGAAGGACCCAGACTAACCGTGCCTTTCTTCGCCTTCTTCGAAGCCTCAGCGGCACTGGCACCTTCAGAAGTGCCCCGCTTCTTCGGGTGACTGGGAGAGGTAGCAGCCGGATTCGCCGCACGAAGGTAAAGAAGGAGCGAGCTCATATCTCGGCCTAAAAAAAGAAAAGAAACCAGGTCAGAATATTCGTGAACTCAAAAAACAAAATCCAAGACAAAAACATAAGCAGCACACTACTAAAGTCCCTACTGGTAGAAGGCAATGGCTCAGCGCCATCCCCAGAAATGAAGAAGCTAGCCGGCCTCACACCATACTCGGCCACCAGAGCCTCAATCCGTGGCAGAGCAGAGGCTGACTCTGGCAGAAGGGCCTCCCGCGAAACTTGGAAGAAGAGAGCCTTGACTTTGTAATGACCCTCCGTCCAATATAAGGGAAAGCAGCCGTCCCCCTCCAAGAACCAGGGCCACTCCCCAGGCACGACCTCGACCTTAAAAAACGCCCCCTTGAAGCGTTTGAAGGAGTCGGAGAAGGGCGTCATCAACTTACGCTCCGAGTTGATCCGGAGGGATACCAGCCCCCTCAGCTTGTCACTCCCCTTAGGCGGGCTGGGGGTAAAGGGTCCAAAGAAATAAAAGAAAAGGTTGGCCGTGCACGGAATAGGACTAGGGAAGTGACCACACAGCCTCTCAAAGGCTACAAGGTAGGCCCAACCATTTGGATGAAGCTGGGACGGAGCGAGGCGAAGATGCCGCAACGCCTCCATTTGGAAGGGGGAGAAAGGAAGAGAAACTTACACCCGCGTCAAGTAATCCCGGTAAAAGAAGAAGAAGTCCGGTTGACCCTCCGACCGAGTCGCGCAGATAGGCTCCTCGGATTCCGGACGCCTGAGCACACACCCCGGCATGGCCAAGACCTTCAACCGCGCTATGTCCGCCTCGGACATCAACGACGGGGTAGCCAGCACATCATGAGATACCCAGCCGTATTGATGAATCAAAGCCTTGGGCGGACTAGAAGAGTTCGAACCACCGGCCTCCGAGCGCTTTTTGGACGACCCAGACTTTGGAGCCATAAATAAACCTATACGAAAATAAACAAAGCTGGTATTAGCAGAAAGGCAGAAATACCTGGCAAAGACATAGTACCAGGCAAAAAAGGCCGCAGACTCGGACGAACGGGGGCACGAGAGGGGGCAACCGGGGCGGACCAATGCCGACACGAGCCGAGTAAAGCGGAAGCCTCGGCATCTCCACTGCGAGCCATCAAAGCAGAAGCCTCCGCCAGGCGATCCCAACAAGGGCCAAGATACCCATCCGGGGCAGACGCCTGGCGGACAGCGGAAGGGCCCTCATAAAAGCTAAGAGGCTGAGCCATCACCACCGGGGATCCGGACCCGGAAGAGGAGCCTATCCCGGCCCCACCAGACGAACCAAGAGAAATGGCACGCGCCAACGGCCGGAAGGGACGACAAGGAATTGGAATCGAGACCCTGGCCGAAGATGGACGAGCCCCAGCTCGCCCCGGACGAACAGCGCCACCGCGGCGCAGAGGATCTTAAACCCCCATAGCAGGCGGTTCACCCCCAAGAACCCAGTAAGTAGCCCTGGGGAGACGTGCACGGAGGAACGTTTCCTCCTCAGGCGTTAATGACGCCCTTGGCCTAGAAGCACTCCTACCTCTCACCATGTTTAGAAGCCTAAAACACTAAGCAGTTGGTGTTTAAGGGCAAGAAACAGGGCAAATTTCAGGGCGATGGCGCTATGGAAACCCAGAAGCCCAGAAATGAAGAACACAGACAGCGATTCCCAGAATAAAGGGTAAAATGTGGAAAACTACCGAACAAATGCACAAGGGAATAAGCGGAATACCTGTATAAAGAAAATGGAAGAGACTGGAACGCTGGAAGACGGCGAAAGTCTCGGACAAAGAAGAATCCCCTCTTAAGCTCTAGTGAAATCAAAGAAAAATCTGGGCAAGAGAGTGAAGTAGCGGGAAAAAGTAGAAAAGAGAAGAAAGAGGGCTATTTAAAAGCCAACACATGGGTGCAACGGTCTATTCCCGCACAGACATGACGAATTGACGCAGCACGACGCAAGTGCAATAAATGCATGAGAACCTCGAAAGGTGAAAAGGCGCGATGGTTGCAGAACGCACCCAATAAAAGCCTGACACCTGTACACCCGTGATGATGGCATGGTAAGAGTGAATCCCAAAGCGTCTGGAGAATCCCAGAAGACAGAAGGGCCATAAACTCGGGCAGGACAAATAACCACCCGAACCAACCCGGCGTTCTCGGCAGGACGGGGAAAGATTAAGCCGACCACTGCTCCGGACCGGACTGATGTCACGGCACCCCAAAGCCGACTCGGTCTAGACAAAGGACCTCGGCCATAAAGGGGACCGGGGGCACAAAACACCTCGGCCGTCCTGAAGCCTAAACAACCGAGCTGGGGGGCAACTGTTACGGACCGGCCCAATAGGTCCAGGTCCGGACCTCGGCCCAACTACGCCTACAACGGGATCTGCACTATATTAGGAAAGGATCCGAGATCCCATAGATTTAGGATCTCATCAATGAGGATTCTCCCTCAGTCATAATCCCAACAAATTAGCCCATGACCTATCAATCAGGGATATCGTCCATCAATATGAAGATACATGCACCAGACTCCTCTATAAATAGAAGGAAACCCCAAACAGGTGCACACGTTCTATCTCATGCTCTCTTTACCTCCTGTTACACAGAGCACACACCCCACTCCTCTGGCTTCACGCCTTATTGTGTAACACAAACTATGTGGACTTTGATCCCTTCAAAGGGTACGTAGGCTCTAGGCTTGACAACCTAGTCAAGTCCAATCTCTGTGTTCTTAGGATAGAACAAGAGGGAAAAAAACTTAAAAGAGAGATAGGAATGGAAGGGAAGATTGAGGGGGAATTTAAAAAGTTGAGCTATTTGGTAGATATGAGAATAAAACTTAAGTTGAGGAAAAAAAATGTTTAGTAAAAAGAATTGGGTGTTCGTTAGGTAAGGTAAAATTTCCAAAATGCCCCTAAAATAAAAAAGGAAGAAAACAGATACGAATGTTCATAATCAAGCACAAGAATCCAATGGTACCAATTACAGATTTCATTTCCAAGACAGGTAAGTGAATTTGTATATGAAAAATTTCTCAAAATGATTAAAATCCTATGAAGAAAAAACTAACCAGAAAACAATAAAATAATAAAGATATTGACACCAAACCTGTAGAGGATGTTAAAGAAGTTGCTATCCATGCTTCCTCATGGTTTAGATTGAACGGAGAAGTTCAAAAGTATAGAACAAGGTTAAAAACAAAAAAATATAAAACAAACAAAAACACACACACAAATATAGTGAGAACTATAAAGAACTACTTCAAGTTGTATTTTTTTCCCATCATCTCCCTTAAAAACCATCGATAGAGATGGAACAAAGAATGGTGGGAGAAAATTGTGGGAAGAAAGGGAGGGAAAGAGAGGAAGCTTTAAGATTGGTTCACTCAATGATAAATCTAGATTGAAAACATTCCTGTGTTTTCATAAAATAAAATTTTTAAGATACTTTGTCCGACTCTGTTTAGCATTTTACATGGACGAGGTTTAGTAATTTGATTATATTTCTCAAACCACAAATCTGATTATAGTGAAACTTTTTTCATATGAAACTAAACTCTTAATACGTCACATAGACACCAAAAGCAGGCTAAAAGGAGTTTAGACGAAAGAGATATGAATTTCAAAAATTGACCTTGAAATTTTTGTGTCATATCAAACAGTTCAGTCATTTGAATTGCTTGGTTCGAACAAAGTTGACAAGTTTAAATGTAGCACTCATATAAAAGAGTTTGAGTTCAAACACATAAACTAACCGTAACTGAAACTGTGATGCAATTAATTTCAGCATTCATGAGAAATGTAAATAAGTAGCAGAAATTGAAAGTGGTGAAATTAAGAAAGATGGATTACTGCTTTTGCAACTTTCATTGACAATTAAATCTTCTTTCATAGTTTCACTGTTCACATCGATCACTCTTTACTAGCTCTTTCTTTGTGATTTCTTCATTCCTCATACTACCGTGAAAGAGTTTGAACAAGATCACCTGCGACCTTCTTGCATTTCCAACGAGCGACCATTGCTAACCTCCTTACTCTCATTATTGGGAATGAGAAGGCGATAGTCATGACTGCGTCTTTGAAGGGAGAGTGATTTAGGGATGAAGAACAAAGCTCAAAGAAGCTAAGAGAGACCACCTTTAGAGGGGCTTTTTTGTCCCATTAATTCACTGTCACGAAAAGATTTTGAGATCTCGCCACTTTTAGAAGGATTTCAAATTCCCACATTTATGGGAACTTGGCGCCAGGCGGGAATTAGTGTTGACAGGAACCCTATGCGTTTAACATGTTTTGGCCGTGGAACTCTATTAAATTCTTGTTCCCTCCTATCAGTTCTATGTACCAAACGGACCTTAGAATGCTATTATATTTCTAAAGAGGTCCTTTCCCAAAAAATCAAATATGCCAAGGGCACATGGCATCATCTAGTGGCTGGTCGCTTGAACGGTGTAGATCAAAGCTGTATGAACAAAAAGATTATCTCCATACTCCATGGGATTTTCCACCCCAAATCGGAGGGTCAACAAAGGAAGTATCCCCGTTCCCTGGGCAAAGACAATAATCTTTTTTTTTTGGGTCGGAGGGCAAAGACAATAATCGAATAAAACTCAATTCTGATATCAGGCAAGTAGCGATTCCACGTGACAGCTCTTCAACGAAAGGAAGAGAGAAGAAGCAAATAAAAAAAATCTTCCGGTAAAAAAAAAAAAAATTAAAAAAAATCTGTGCGGCTATTCTATATAACTCTCTTCCTAGCTTGTCCCCTTCTCTCTCTCGCCAGCCATGGCTGCTTCAACGTCGCTCGTTGGAAGTTCCTGCACTCAACTTCCTCCTTCGTTTCGCTCCAGAGGCCATGCTCCTTCCAATTTGAAGTCCACCGAAAGTTGCTGTCATTTCCCCTCTCGATTGCGGAATAATCGATTATCGTTACTTACAACTCCTGTTTCTTCTTCCTCGCTTCGTTTCTCCTCCAGAAGGTGCTTCTTTTGTGTTGTTATCGATTGCTTTTCATTGGGAATTGTTTTTGCGTGTGCTCTGCATGACATCAATAGCTATGAATTCTTTCTCCAAGTTTCTAGCTTTCTTATCTTTCAGGTTTTTGTTTGTACTTTGTAAATATGCTTTTAAAGAATTCCCTATTTGAAGCTCGAATTCGTGTAATATCTTGTGTGCATGTACTGACTAAGGAGACTCGTTCATCCAAATTCTCATTTATACTTTCTGAAGCTACGAATCATTGGGAAAGTATATCTTACGGTGTTCTGATATTTTGCATCTCTACTAGATACAGCCATAATTAGATTGATTTGTACTGATATTTTGCATCTCAATATTAGATGCGGCCATAATTAGATTGGCTATTGAGTTCGTGTACTTAATTCTGCTATTCTTTTTTTGTGTCTCATTGTTGATGAAAGGGCTTCACATAATGCTGCTAAAGGCGGACTGGATCTCCGAAGGAAGAATGGTGGTGCTTGGAAACAGTATACCTCCATGCTTGGTGAACCAGTGACTGAAGGACTTTCATCCCCACAGTATCCCTTAATTTCTTGCTGTCCTGCCAGAAAAAGTCGAGCCAATCTTAGAAGATTTTTGCCCAGAGCTCTTCTTGATAAATCCTCTTTCCAATTGTCTAATAGCAAACTCGGTCATGCTCGTGTAAGCACTTCTACTTCATTTTCGTCTATATGTCTCTCTGCCTGGAACTTTGCAACTATACTCTAAACAAGTTGTTTGTTGTTTGGTTTTTTAATAATTTCCCCCTCAGTACAAAGTGTTTATATTGCTTGTTTTCTATGATGAGTAGTCTGATGTGTGAACTGTGAAATACAAGTTCTTGTTTCAATTGCCATTGCATTTTCATTTGTTCCTTATTTTCAAAAATCGGTTTCTGCACGGACATTCCACATTCTGAATTTTTAAATTTTAATTATATTTTCTTTTGCCTTTATTTTTCATATTTACTTTTCAGCTGTGAATCCTCATCACGCTTAAAAAGTGCCCTTTGAGTCTGTTTTGCCAATTTTTCAATTTTTCCAGGTTTTAGGTAACATGTTTATTGAATGCTTTCAATTTTATATGCTAAAAGTGAATTACATGCTATCAATTTTTGCTGCAATATAATGCGTGAAAGTTGAAGATGTATGTTTTATTTTTAATTCTCTCATTAGACATGGTTAAATTTGGAGATTATCCTGCAGATGTCTATGTTTGTTTCATATCTGCTTTTATAATGAATGATTATGGCGATAGCCTTCTAGGTGCAATCTAATATCTTTTCCTTGCCCTTGAAGATCATGTTAAATTAGGTGATTGTTTTTTTTTTTTTTTCCGGGTTAATTAGGTTCAAATTCCTCATGCTACCGTTGGTCCAGATGAGCCACATGCAACAAGTATAGCTTGGCCAGATGGGGTTACTGAGAAACAAGATATGGGCATGTTGGCTTCTGAGCTTCAGCAGATACAAGCATTTTTGAGTACTGAACTTCCATCTCATCCAAAGCTGCATCGAGGTCAACTGAAGAATGGGCTGCGCTATCTGATTCTGCCAAACAAGGTTCCACCAAAAAGGTTGGTTTTAAACAATGATATATAAGTAATGATATAAGGGCAATGAGTTCAAATTTGTTATCATATATCAAGTTGTCAAGCATGAGTTTGCATCTATCTATGAACTACATCTTGAACTTGGATATATTACTTCAGGCTTGTTGATTCTCCTCCCCCCCTCAATGATTTTGTATTTCATACGTTCATTAGTTAGTGTCGAGGAGGGCATGCTTGAAGAATTTTGATCTTGGCGCAGCTTGCTGCCATGTGACCTGGAGGTCACGGGTACAAATCTTGGAAATAGCCTCTCCAATTGGGGGGTAAGGCTGCGTACATCTATCTTTCCTCAGACCCCACCTAGTGGGAGTCTTGCGCATTGGGCCGCTCCCTTACTGGACTAAATGAGATGCTTTAAGTGTATTTGGCTTGCTGCTAGTTGTTATAAGTGCTTTATCCTCAATTTCCTGAGCCTTCTGTAGTCCTCCTATCTGATATTTTAGCGCTATGTTGGTGAAGTTTGTTAATTGTGTCCTAGAATAAATGCTTATACAAGTGGTTAAGTTGAAGGAAGCAAGTGCAATAAGGGAGGAGAAGTTTGGACTATCAATGATTAAATTTGAGAAACCTTTTTATCATTAACATAAGCCCTTGAAGTGGTTTGAGGGGCCTGCATAGTCCATTCCTTGTTTGTTAGAACTTTAGTCTTCGTTGATGATGGTTGTGGTAGGCATACTAACTTTATATCAACCTGTTCGTTAGAGATGTCATGTGCTTCATTGATGATGGTTCTGGCAGGCATACTAATACTGCCTTCCAATTTCTTGAATTTTAGGTTTGAAGCGCACTTGGAAGTTCATGCAGGCTCAATAGATGAAGAGGATGATGAGCAAGGCATAGCACATATGATTGAGCATGTTGCTTTCCTTGGAAGTAAAAAACGTGAGAAGCTTCTGGGGACAGGAGCACGTTCCAATGCTTACACTGATTTCCACCACACCGTATTTCATATCCATGCTCCTACCAGCACCAAGGTTTGGACTGTTTGACTAGTAATTCTCTATGATTTGCTTCTGGAATTGAGGTTGGTTAGTTTAAGAGAACTGTTGTACTGAAGTGTGAACTGTGAAGTGTCATAGGCTCCCAACTGTCACTGCAGGTCATCACTTTGAGTCAGAGCAACTGTCATGCCATGTGTTGTATAGTATATCTGTATTTCTATATTGCATTTGATTACAAATTGATGTCATTTGTCAGGATTCTGAAGATGATCTACTTCCATCTGTGCTGGATGCCTTGGATGAGGTATGCTTTATTTTATTTTGCTGTACTCTTTGCTATGCAATCTGCTTCTGATCCCATATAGCACGCATATGAGGTTCTACTGTGTGTAGTCTTAAATTTTAAATAAATGGTCTGATGCTTTGGTTTGAGCCCAGCTGGTTGTTGGCCTTTGGGAGAGATATGAGGGGTAAGAAAGAAATGAAGGATAATATGGATATGGGATAGCTTTTAAATGGATCATGAAATAGAGTTAAGGAAGAAGAGAGAAGAAAAAGAAGGGAGAGATGTTGGCGGAGAATGGATTCAGGAAGGGGCAGAGATTATCAATTTTTAGCTTCATTGAGCATAAATTATCCTCAAATAAATTCACATAGCTCTCTAGTTATCCTTGAAATAGCTTTCACATGGGTTTTTCAGTTGCTTCATTTTTTTAAGCATGGGTTTACATAGATATTTGTCAATTTAAATCTAAGTGATTCTCTTACATGCCATCCCATTAATAGTTGCTTGGCCTTTCACGTGAGTATCGTGCGAGATCTGGGCTAGTTTTTGTTAAAAGTAAGCCCATCCAGGTTTGCTAATGGTACTTTTAGGTTGGCATCTATACACTCACACCTCTTGATGTTTTCAGATAGCATTCCATCCAAAGTTCCTTGCCTCTAGAATCGAGAAGGAACGGCGTGCTATACTCTCAGAGCTTCAAATGATGAATACAATAGAGTACCGGGTTGATTGCCAGGTGGGTATTAGAAACTGTAAAGATTTTGGCTGTTAATATGCTGACATTTGCGCAAAACATTGACTGTGTGCCATTTCTACAATCACAGTTATTGCAGCATCTGCATTCTGAAAACAAGCTGAGCAAAAGGTTTCCGATTGGATTAGAAGAACAGATAAAGAAGTGGGATGCAGACAAAATAAGGAAATTTCATGAGCGTTGGTATTTCCCTGCCAATGCTACTTTGTACATTGTGGGGGATATTGATAACATCTCAAAGACAGTTCACCATATTGAAGTATGTTGTACAATTTTTTATTCATTTTCCAAGAAATTCTTTCAGGCACGCTCATGTTTCTGGTTTGTAAGATTCTTAGAAAGTTACTGTTGTCACGCAGGCTGTTTTTGGGAAAGCTGGTATGGATAAGGAGAAGGCTTCCGTGGCCACTCCAAGTGCATTTGGTGCAATGGCCAGTTTTCTTTCCCCTAAGCACTCTATTGGCCTGGGTGGAAATTCTATTGAAAAGCCAGCAAATTCAGTGGATCAGTCCAAAATCTTCCTTAAGGAAAGACAAGCGGTTCGTCCTCCAGTGAATCATAATTGGTCACTTCCTGGAATCAACACTGATGTGAAGCCACCGCAGATATTTCAACATGAATTACTTCAAAATTTTTCGATAAATATGTTTTGCAAGGTACTTAGAGGTTTGAATTTTTCTTGTAGTGACTTTGATTGCTTGAATCATGCTATTAGTGAAAATTTGGTAGTTTTGTATGCGGGGTTCTGTAGGAAGTAAGGAACATGAATTTGAGAAACTGGTTCGTTAAGATGTAATGATAGCATAAACAATATATGAACTTCTCAGATTGACCTACTTGATTGCAGTCCTGATTTATTACAATATCTATTACACACGTTTAGTTATTATACGCAGCTGAACTTTGTAAATCCCTCCCTCTTTATTAAATGACACATAATTATCATGTGCAGGTTCCTGTGAATAAGGTCCGAACCTATTGTGATTTGCGAAATGTCTTGATGAAAAGAATATTTCTATCTGCCATGCATTTTCGTATCAACACAAGATATAAGGTGTGGCAAAATCTATTGAATCTGCTATTTCCTTATTTCCTCTTTGTAAGCTGTCATGATTTCCAGTGTTACTTGGTGGTTTATTATCTTATTTATTCTTTTGTATCTTTGAGTTTCAGTACTTTGAGTATAAATGGCCTAGTTGTTCTAGGTCATGCTACATTTTTCTGTGTTTGCAGGTGTATGTTGATAGATTTTATGTCAGAATTTTCAGATCTTTTGATTACCAATCTTAAGAATAATAATAACTAGTGGTTTGGGAATTTAGGGATGTAAATTTTCCATAAAATATGTCAAGAGTTATTGACAGAGAGCCTTTTTCTTGTTATACTGTTGTTTAGTGACTTTTTTGGGACTTCATTTCTTCAGTTTATATATTCTTTGGTTTCTCAATGTTTAAATCACTGGTTTCTTAATTTATTTACTTGTGGAAAAATGGTCCATTCCATGGTTCAAATGTGTGTTTAACGCAAATAAATTTCCAGAGTTCAAATCCACCCTTCACTTCGGTTGAATTGGATCATAGTGATTCTGGAAGGGAAGGATGTACTGTGACCACCCTTACCATAAATGCAGAACCAAATAATTGGCAAAGTGCCATTAGAGTTGCTGTTCAAGAGGTTTGTTTCATCTGTCCTGCTCTTTTTGCCCTTTATCAATTTTCTTTTTGCTTATTGTTCCTATTCTTCTTTGTACTACTTTTGTTTATACGTTGTAGTTACCATTTTTTACGTTTGATCTGCACAAATATAAATGCTGAGAGGGTAAGATGCTCAAATTTTCAGTGTGAAGTGACCTTATGGTATGTCTCGTGTCAATAATCATTGCTGTTGGACAAGTTTTAGGATCCCTTTCAGAAAGAAAAGCTTTTTGATTTATGATTTCAAATTGCCTGAAAGATGGATTGCCTATACTCATGATGCAGATCTAATGGGTAATAATGACCTATATTATACAATGCAGGTTCGGAGGCTTAAAGAATTCGGTGTTACACAGGGTGAATTAACACGATACTTGGATGCACTTTTGAAGGATAGTGAACACCTTGCAGCTATGATTGATAATGTACCTTCTGTTGATAATTTGGATTTTATCATGGAAAGTGATGCTCTTGGCCACAAAGTTATGGACCAGAAACAAGGACATGAAAGCTTACTTGCGGTTGCTGAGACAGTGACCCTTGAGGAGGTATTTTCATGGCCAGCCATTGGACCTTGTGCAGTCTCTTCGTTTAAAACCTTCTACTTTGACCTTGCTAGTCATTATTTTGTTATATGATAGTTTAAACAAATCCTTTATGGTTTGTAAGTGCTTTTTGGAGACATAACTAGAGCTTAGGCATGCCTCTTCGTTTTGAGGGATCATTTTATGATATTGGAATCTGCTTATCTATCCCGAGAGTGAGGATGTTCTACTTCTTAATGATTCCATATTCCTTGGATTACTGGATATGATGCAGATGCTTCTGTATTATCTTGATTTTGTTATCTTGCTGCTTGTAATAATTGTAAATATAAGAGATATTTTTTTATTTTTTTAAAATGCTTAGCAGGTTGATGGTCTTGATTTGTAAATTGTGGAAATATTAAGTTGCCTGTACTTGCACTCTCTTATGTTTTGGCTTAACTGTTCGCTGTTGATTATTCATTTCTCTTTTATGTTCATACTATAATTTAAAGCTACTTTAATTTTTGTTTAGCGAAAGTGCATTTCAGTTTGTTTGGTTAATTATGTTTGTAATCTTCTGGTGTAGGTTAATTCTGTTGGCGCTGAGGTGTTAGAGTTCATGGCTGATTTTGGAAAACCTACAGCACCCCTTCCTGCGGCAATTGTTGCTTGTGTTCCTAAGAAAGTTCATGTTGAGGGAATTGGTGAAACAGAATTTAAGATATCCTCAAGTGAAATTACTGATGCTATCAAAGCTGGTTTGGAGGAGCATATCGAGCCTGAGCCCGAGGTGTCCTAAACTTCATTCCCTACTCATGTGTCTAAGTTAATATTAGAAGTATATGGTTTCTTCCAACATCTGAAGATTTTGTGTTCAGACATTGAAGATTTATTTTGCATATATTGTGTTCCTTAAAATATAGTCTCAATATGATTGGTAGCTTTACTATTCATATGTTTAGATGATGAGAATTCATAGAGGATAGCAATTTTCAGTTTTTGTCCAATTACAAGTTAGGTGCTGTATATATGGCACACTTGATTTCTGATAAACTGATATTTGCAAATTCTTGTAGCTTGAGGTGCCAAAAGAATTAATATCTTTGGCAAAGCTTGAAGAGTTAAAGATGCAGTGTAAGCCTGCCTTCATTCCTGTAAGTCCTACAACAGATGGAACAAAAATTCATGATGAGGAAACGGGGATTGTTCAGCGTCGTCTTGCAAATGGCATTCCTATCAACTATAAGGTATGAAATTTTGCCATTAGCTTTTCACGATACTAGTGAATCTCTTGAGGTTCTATCAATTATCCTATTAATTTGGGTTATGCTGCAATTATTTCTTGAATTGTGTTAGTAGAAATTTCTGCCTGGCTCAAGGTAGTTAAAGGCACAGGAATTGATGGTGAGTCAGCAGGTATACTTCAGGATCTTTGGTAATAGAGATTAGAGTTTATAGGGTGCCAACTATAGACTTGGATAGAAGGAGAAAGATAAGGGCCTCAAGAAACTAGATGAGTTTGTGGAGTTTAGGTCCATAGGAAAGCGCTAAAATCAATTAGAAGTAACAATGAAATCAATAGAAATATATGAGAAAAAAGACTCAAAACGTATGAAAACCCAAAGCAGAATTGATATGATTAGAGCCACAATTAACAATGACTAAGAAAAGGGGTATTTTGCTCAATGGGTATATTTTGGTAATGATGCATGGTATGTGCATTAAATTGACAAGACTCACTTTCTAAAGGAGGTAAAGAATAAAATGCCAGAAAAACGTGAGGAGAGAGTTGTGATAATCTTTTGAAGCTTAGATAGACTAGGATGATCCAGATGGTTGTGAAGAAGTTCAGGTGAATAAGTGGAAGTGTGGACAATTGAGGATGTTTAGTAACACGATACAAGCCCCTTTGACTCACCTGGTTATAATAATTTGTCTCAGTCTGAAACTGTTGAAGAACATAATTATTTGATAAAGAAATGGAGGAATTAAGTGATTAGCCATTTTGCTTATAGAGGCAAAACTAAACAGCAACTGGTTGCTAAAAAACAAGGATCTATACGAATGCATGAAGACCTTGGTTAGCTTGGCATTGATTGGTTTGCTGTTCTTGGGCTGGCCAAAGGTTCAATGGAGCCCTCATGATATCTCCCCAAAGCTGAATGACGTGGTTAGCCAGAATGTGATTGACATCCTCTGAACTCTTTCCCAGACAGTGATTGGAGAATCTTCTGCGCATTCTTGACTGTAAAGAGTAAAAGGAGAGAGAACCCTTTGAGGGAAATGTATTTAATAACTACTCACTAGAATGAAAATTTTCACTTGTAGGTTGATAGCAAAAGACAAGTTATTAAACTCTACTAATTTGGGTATATTACGACACCTCCATATACAGCAAACTGGCAGTCAGCATACTTCTGGTATTTACACTATACATTGATTCTAACAAGGAGAAATTAGTTGAAGAAAGGAGGAGAAATTAGTTGAAGAAAGGAAGAGAAATTAAATGAGGAAAATAAATTATCTAACTGAAATGTACAAGGTGAACGTTTGAAATAAATGAATTCTACCATCTTCAAGACAACAAAAGGATCTATAACTTGACCCCCAATCCTACCCCAAATAATTTTGTGCCACCTGTAAGCCTTGTATTTGCTTTATTTATTTACTTATTTATTTTTTAAAGTTTCCAGTTACTTTTGGGGAGATAATACTGAAGGCAACTGTAAGATTTGCAAATAGAATTTAGAATTTCAGCTTCTTTTTTTTAAAAAAAAAAAAAATTTAGAGGGTGTAATTTGAATTTTTCATATGATTTTACCCTTCTTTTCTTGTCCGTAGATATCAAAAACAGAGACACAAAGTGGTGTTATGAGGTTAATTGTTGGTGGTGGACGGGCAGCTGAAAGTCCTGATTCTAGAGGATCTGTGATTGTGGGTGTTCGAACACTTAGTGAGGGGGGACGTGTTGGCAACTTTTCGAGAGAGCAGGTAGTTTATCCTACTTTTTTTTTTTAAAAAACATTAATACGTGAAAAATGTTTCCAATTTCCTTTACCATATCCATATCTTCCTTATTTCAAAGGAGAAGGCTTTCCTGCCTTGAATTAATTGTAATTTTTCTGTTATTGCTTCTTAACTTACTAAACTTATTTTTCTGTTCTGCACACATAATTATGTGTTATGGGCATATATCTAGTTGTTTGAACTTTAATTTGATAGCGACGGTAACATAGATCTATTCCATATGAGCATCCGTGCATACAAAGGTATCATTGACACTAACACATAAAGACATTTTCAGTATCTCAATATGCAGACAAAGGCTGATATTGTTGGATCCTTGCATTTGTCAGTTTTAAGAGTTCAGAGAGAAATGCTGGTGTTCATGGCCACAGATTTGAGACTTCATCTTTGCTGATTGTTGTATATTTTACTGATGATACCAGGTTGAACTTTTCTGTGTAAATCACCTGATAAATTGCTCTTTGGAGTCTACTGAAGAATTCATATCTATGGAATTTCGTTTTACTTTAAGAGAGAATGGGATGCGTGCAGCTTTTCAGTTGCTTCATATGGTGCTTGAGGTAATAATCTTAAAACTATTACACGCTTTCTTGCTATTAAGCCTGTTCTCAGCCTCCTGTAGTCCTTGAACTTCATTGCATGTGCTGGGTTATAACTTTATGGGAATTATTCCTTTACTCTGTTGCATGCCTTACGTGGGTTCTCTATGTGCAGCATAGCGTCTGGCTAGATGATGCTTTTGATAGAGCTAGGCAATTGTACCTGTCATATTACCGATCCATACCTAAAAGCTTGGAACGCTCAACTGCCCATAAACTCATGGGAGCAATGATGGATGGAGATGAGCGATTTATTGAGCCTACACCAAAATCCCTAGAAAATTTAAGTTTGCAATGTGTTAAGGATGCAGTGATGAATCAATTTGTTGGTGATAACATGGAGGTCTGTCATTAACAGCCTGAGTGTGTGGTCCTCAAAATGCTTTACATTCCAACACTAATATGCCATATTTAATAACTATATCTTGTTTGTCCTGTAGGTAAGCATTGTAGGGGACTTCACCGAGGAGGAAATTGAATCTTGTATTCTTGATTACCTCGGGACAGCACGTGTCACCAGAAATTGTGAAGAAGATAAAAAATTTATCCCACCTGTATTTCGGCCATCTCCATCTGATTTGCAGTTTCAAGAAGTAAGAATCTACTCATATTATGTCAATGTTCCTTTTCTTCTCCCTGTCCCCAGTGACGTTGTAGAACCAATTAAGTTTCATTGGTTATGAAACTGATTGGATATGCTCTTAATGTTTTTGGCATTTGACAAGTTTTTTCTTTTTTTATTTTGCTTTTGGACAGGTATTCTTGAAGGACACTGATGAGAGGGCATGCGCATACATTGCTGGACCAGCACCGAACCGTTGGGGTTTTACTGTTGATAGAGAAGACCTATTAGAATCAATTAATAATACGTCAACAAGTGATAGTGGGTTTCTGCTTGATATCATACTCTATATTTGCAAATTATTATTTCTGAATAACTGTTCAGATTTTTTTATCTTTAAATGCTTTAATTCTTGTGCAGTTGCTCAGTCCTCATCTGGTTCTCAGAAGATAGGTGATTTGCAAAGAAATCTTCGTGGTCATCCTCTTTTCTTTGGCATAACTATGGGGCTGATGGCTGAGATTATAAATTCTAGGTACACTGTCCTTCAAACCTGCAGTCAGCTCGATCCTAGATGATGCCTGAGCAATGTTGTTACTATTTTTGTCCAATTAAGTATTTAATCATCTATATATTTTTCCCGTTACCTAGATGGAAGCTGGTTAATCTTCAAGAGTACTAAAGTTTTCTCACACTAAAACTCCTTATTTCAACAAAAGAAAAAAATCTTACATATTAGATGATGGATCCGGGATCCAGATCAGTCACCAATATATTTAAGAACAAAGAATCTAAGTCCTTGACCAAAATACTCAAACATTCATATATTCATTCATAATAACATTGACTATTTAAGCAGAATAAAACTAATAACTGATAATAACTTCCCTATCATAACTTATTATGGATAAGATACACACACAACTACCTAAAGATAACATAACTTCCTAAGGAATAACTGACTCCTATTTATTATTAAACTGTATCCACGTGTCTCTGCCTCTTTCTTGAGTAAAGAAGGATAGGACGTGGACTTGGTATCCTATCATTACCTTCCCCTTAAAAATGAGCCTTGTCCTCAAGGTGAAAAGTGAGGAAATTTTGTAGCAATCGTATCATAGGGTTCCCAACTAGATTCTTCAGGTGGTCGAGTAATTCCTTGAAGTTTATATCGCTTGCCATCAACCCAAAATACCATGAACAGCTGCTGCCAAATGCCAATTAGCTTCAACAGTATTTAAAGAGGCTAGCCATTGTATTCCTAGAACCATATCCACACTGCCAAGTTTCAAAGGGAAGAAGTCTTCTTTAATAGTTAAGCTTTGAACTTGGATAACCAGTTTTTTGCAAATAGAATTGCAACCAGTCATAGAACCATCACCAATCTGAACCCCAAATGGTGGAAGATATGTTGCAGCCAGATCAAAATCAGTCACAAGTTTGCTGGATATGAAGTTGTGCATGGAGCCAGGGTCGATTAAAATCAGGACTGACTTTGTATGTAGTTTGCCTCAGACCTTCATAGTTGTTGACGACGGTTTGCCCAGAAAGCATATAATGAAATTTCTGCAAAGGTGCTCTGTCCGACATCGTCATCTTCGTTCATGACCCTGCAGGTTCATCGGTCAACTCCATTATATTCAGAGATGTCGTGTTGCATCGATGACCTGGCAAAAACTTTTCCCCACAACGGTAACAGAATCCCTTATTCCTCCTAATCTGTTGTTCAGTGTCCGAGATTCCCGCAGATATTGGAGCAACCTGATTATGTGGAGATCCCATCGTTAATTGCGGCTTATTATAATTGGGAATAGCTGAATTTAAGGAATTATTAATTCCCAAATTAGTTGCTGAATTTGAGGAATTATTAATTCCCCAATTATTCCGTGGTGCTTGATAACGGAAATTTGAATTAAATTCTGAACCCTGAAATTGCGCACCCTTCATATCAGATTTTTGTGGAGCGTATTTGGCCTCAAACTCCAGCGCGAGACTTGCCGCTTTGTGAATGGTCCGTGGCTTTTGGATTTTGACGTCTGATTTTAAATTTCCCTTTAGCCCATTGATGAAAACCTCTAAAAGACTGTTTAGGCCAACTTTGTATAGCAGATGAGCGACGCACAAACTCCTTTCTGTATTCTTCGACAGAACCAGTTTGCTTCACATCACATAGATAAATATCAGGGTTCTGAAATTCTGCTGGACCAAATTGTTCCTGAAAAATCTGAATCAACTCTCCCCAATAGCGTATGGTTCGGCTTGCAAAAACCCACGTAAACACATCAAGTGCCTCTCCTTCCAAATACATTACAGCCACATCAATTTTTAATTCCTCAGGAGTTTGATAATACCGAAAGTATTTTTCTGCCTTCATAATCCAACCTCTTGGGTCACCATCTTCAAATTTTGGAAATTCCACTTTGGTGTGAGGGTTATTATTTGGCTTCTTGCTCCACCAAGGTAATTCGCTGTCAAATTCTTCATAACAATTATCTTACTCCTTCTCTTTCTGATCTAACATGACGACTGTTGCCTTTTGTTTATTCACTTCTTTCATCTCAGCATCTAAAATTAGAAGTTTAGATACAATGAAATTCAATTGATGTGTCATATTATCTGGGGCTGAAGAAGGTAGCTCGTTTTCTGGGGCTTTTGATGACTTTGCTTCCTGATTAGGAATAGCAGAATCGGTGGATTGAGTTTTCTTCCTATTATTGCCCATAACTCAAAAGATTGGCCCAGAGATTGATCTGCTCTGATATCAAATTGATGGATCCAGGATCTAGATCAGTCACCAATATATTTAAGAACAAAGAATCTAAGTCCTTGACCAAAATACTCAAACATTCATATATTCATTCATAATATGCTTTATCACTGTTTTACATTAACTATATAAGCAGAATAAAACTAATAACTGATAATAACTTCCCTATCATAACTTCTTATGGATAAGATACACACACAACTACCTAAAGATAACATAACTTCCTAAGGAATAACTGACTCCTATTTATTATTAAATTGTATCCACGTGTCTTTGCCTCTTTCTTGAGTAAAGAAGGATAGTACGTGGACTTGGTATCCTATCATTAGATATCTTTTTAAACTGAAGAGCCTTTAAATGAGGTGCATTAGTGCCTAGAATTTTATTCTTGAATGAATTGACGGTGGGAAACTTGTATGGCATGTGACTCTGCTAGTTGAACATGTTCTGCTAGTTGCACATTAGGTAAGGGGAATGTTTTATAAATGGAAGTTATAAGACTTGAACTTGTGATTTTGACTTACAAAATACTAGAAGTTTGATTTAGATCAAAAATACTTTTTAAAGATTGGTGTATATATGCAAAGTATGTTAAAAAAGCTTGATATCATATACTCCTGCAATTAGTTAAATATGCCTAAAATTTTTGAAATGTTAGGCAACATAGAGATATTTCATTATTTTACTGGGTGGTAGAGATCTAAGCCATCAGTACAAATTTTTGATGGCCAGTATGTTTTCTGGTTGCCCGAATAGTATTCTTTATTCATTGCTGTAACCTTGCTTACAACCTGACACGTTATGTATTTTGTTGAATAGGCTTTTTACAACTGTCAGAGACTCGTTGGGCTTGACTTATGATGTGTCATTTGAATTAAACCTGTTCGATAGGCTTGAACTTGGATGGTATGTGGTATCAGTGACGTCGACCCCGAGCAAGGTGTGGGTTCTTCTTCATACTTGCTTTTGTTTTTTTATCTAAGTGGTTATTGCCTATTTCAATTTGTTTATTGGTGGTAACTTAAATTATATTCAGGTACACAAAGCCGTTGATGCATGCAAAAATGTTCTTAGGGGTCTGCATAGCAACAAAATTACTGAGAGGGAATTGGACAGGGTTAGTCATTGAATTTGTTGAGTTGTTGTCACATTACATTTCGGCTTCAATGTTTGTCTTCTGGATACAAGTCAAACTAAGAGAACTTGAAAAGCATAGCCTCCTGCTGCATCCTTCTAATGTGTATATCTTTGGGTGCGTTTGTTTATTGTAGGCTAAGCGGACCCTTCTTATGAGACATGAAGCTGAAATTAAGTCAAATGCCTATTGGCTGGGATTGATGGCTCACTTGCAAGCTTCTTCTGTTCCAAGAAAGGTGAGATAAACTTGTTTGAATCTTGGTATCCAGTTGTGATGATCAAATATTCAAATCTTTTGTTTTCAAATAAAAGTAGACTTGGTTATATTTTGAACAATTTGAAGTTCATCTTTCTGTGTAAACAAATTTAAACTGAAAATGTTAATTTAATTGAATCTTTCATATTCATGATTGTTTTTGATGCATTGATGTCTTCGTTGAATGTGGTTTTCAGGACATATCATGTATCAAGGATCTAACATTTCTTTATGAAGCCGCAACAATTGAGGATATATACCTTGCCTATGAGCAGTTAAAAGTAGATGACAGTTCTCTATATTCTTGCATTGGTATTGCTGGGGCTCAGGCTGGACAAGATAATGCAGGTGAACAAATATTCTCAATTTCAACACCCCCTCCCAACACCACAAAGAAAAAAAAAGGCTGCAATTCACTGCTGGAATGAAATTTAAACCTGAACTAAACTCCAATTATAATTTCAACAGAATTGGAATTAAATTGGAATCCGAACTTAGTTTTTGCGTGACGGACAAATTGCCTATAGTTGTAATTGAGGCTTTGTGTTCTCAGAACTAGTCTCTGATGGTGATGCTTGTTTCTTGTTAACTATTTGTTGCTTAATTGGTTGTCAAGGCCAAACTGAGAGAGTATTGCGTGTTCTTTGAAAAGATATTTAAACAAATAATAATGAAAAGTACTGCTCCGGTCCTTAATGTAGTATAAAACATATTTATTTAATTTGATTAGATTAAGGAAGTTAGTTGAGTTAGTTAATATGATATTTATTTTCTAAAATATCTTAGTCATCTTTCTTAATTCCCTCATTCCCTCTCCTTCTTGATTATGGTTGAGGGAGCATCAATAGAGATAAGATAGGAAAACATTGACAAATATGTAAACTATGTTTTATAATTAGGATCAAGATCAACTTTCTAAATATGTTTTGTATTAAAGACCGAAGGGAGTAGTAACAACTATCTCAATTGATGTAAATGTTTTAACTAGGATAGAGGAAGATGCCATTGGCATTTTAATCCTTATAAGGTCTTTCATTAACCCTTTAAAGCATTAACTATGCTAAACTTAAGCATTAACTATGCTAAACTTAGTTTAATATTTACTAATACAGGTGAGAGTTCTAATGTTCCTGGGTCTGTTGGCCAGTTTAATGACATTTTCATATGCTAGGTATTGGGCAATGAAACGTTACTCTTGAAATATGCTTAAATTCAGAGGAGCTTAATGGAAACCCTAGGGTTGCGTCTGAAGTAACAGCATAAAAAATGTGAAAAAATTGAAGATATTCTAGCTCTGAGATTGCTAGAGGTCTCTGCCAAAATTCACTCCAAATCTCTCTTTCTCAGTCCTCACCCTTTTTATTTTTTTCTTCCGGATAAACTCCTTCTAGGATTTCCTCTACCTATATATTTTTCCAAGGAGTTATTCTGCCAAAATTCCCTTCATAGGCTCTTCAGGAATTCCAATTCCGGTTTTGGCCTTAGAGATTCCAAGATTGTTTCCATGCAATAAAACAAGCATATACTCATGCCAAAAAAGAAAAAAAGCATGCGTTTCTCTCTGGCAGAAGTTGAAATAATAATTACAGAAAGAGTCTATTTTGTCAGAACGAGTATAGTTTTGTGTTTCTGATTGCTTATATGATGTTCTTTAAGTTACTTTTTGTGTCAATCATGCAGCTACCTTAGAAGAGGAAGAAGCATCTGATGCTTTTCCTGGAGTTATTCCTGTTGGACGCGGTTTATCTACAATGACTCGGCCTACAACATGATTTTTCTAGATGGTTTGTCATGGCTGGGTTACTAAGAAATTTGGAGGTACAGTATGATTTTGCTTGACTTATGCATAGGCCCTCTTAATAATTTTCTGCAAAATTAAATTTTTGTCCCCTAAATCTTGGGTTTTTATTGGAGGGTCAATACTCATTAATTTTAAAAAAAAAAAATTGTTCTTTTCAGTCTCTTAACTAGACGCGGTGATTTCAACTCATTAATGAAAAACACAGGTTCAAATCTATTTAAGATTTATGCATACCGATGCCACTGAGTTGCTTTTCTCCTAGGTGTAACACACTGGTGTGTCTACTATATTCAATCTTAAAATGTGGTCATGAATTATTGTACTGAGCTGGAGTTCTTAATTTCTGCATATCCTGTCAGGAGTCATGCTCAGATATTTAAAGAGGATTAGGAGCAGATGCATCCATGGAGCTTGCTTCATCCACTTCCTCAAAAATCAACTATCAAGCTGTCTGACTTCCAATCAAATGATAGCATAAATAGCAAAGAGCCAATAAGTATACAATAAAACGGATATTTTAGTTGGTAAGATTCTTTGACACCCATTTTATTGCATTTCCCCGGGTTTCTGCTCCAATAATTTCTGATTGAGGCACTATTGCCTTGCAGCTAATTTATTTCCTCATTTTTGGAGGTTTTATATTTTTTGGCCTTCAATCGAACCACTTGTAGCATATCATTGTTACCCATAAATTTGTAGTTGTCAAGAATGGAGAGGATATGTAGAATCCACCACTAAAAAGTGTATGTGTCATATTTTTGCCACTGGTCTGTGTTATTTTTAGGTACATTCTTTGGTCACATCTTAGCATAGGAAAGTGACTTAAGCTCTACAAATTGTAAACTGTTGTATCAGCTGTTTGAAAGGCTACTGTTCCGCCTTATGTATTCTGTGTAGCATCAATTTGTTAATCTGAAATGAATGAATAATTTTCTCCTGCAGGGTTTGGCTTATATCTAGCTCATGTTGGTTTCTTGACTTGTTTATTCAAAAGAATGGGATAGTCTCTGTTTTGGCTTACAACGGTTGAGAATTTGGTATTAGAAATAAGAAAAAAAAAAGGGCCTATTTGTTTATGTTTTTTCTGTTTTTTTAAAACTGTTTTATAAAATTGTTTTTAGAAAGGTTTCAGGTTTGTATGATTTTGTTTTTAAAAACAATATAAAAAACTTGTTTGGAAAAATGTTTTCAATAGGTCGGTCTTTTTATAAAAAATAAAAAATCAGGTTTGTTTGATTTTGTGTTTAAAAATAGTTTATTTCAATTTTTAAAATCAAAAAAAAAAAAAACTGTTTGGAAAATGGTTTTCTACAAATTGTTTTTAAAAACAGAATAAAAGTAGATTTAAAAACAAAAACTAAAACAAAAATAGTTCATAGTTTTTGTTTTTTATCTTTTGTTTTTTGTGGCTATCACCAATTTATGGTTTTTTTTACCAAAATAATAAATTTTAAAAAAAATTTTACCAGCCTGGTTCCAAAGTAATGCTGACGCGACTAATGGCGTTGTACTTTCTGACGCCACTTGGTAGTGGCATCAGAAGGTATGATGCCACTAGTGGTATCGTACTGTCTGTGGCATTGTACCTTTTGACTCCACTGTCTATTTATTTATTTGACATAGTGGCGTCACACGATATGACGCCACTAGTCGCGTCAGACGGTACAATGCTACTAGTGGCGTCGTACTTTTTGACACCGTCGCATCAACATTACTTTGGTAAATAGTTTAAAAAGTGCTCTAGGTAAAAAATTTTTAAAAAATTATTATTTTGGTTAATTTCCCCCAATTTATCGTCGTCACTATATTATTGGGACGTGGCATCACTAAAAGACATACTACCAGTGTTAATTATAAGACATAATTGACTTTGTTTGGAGAGATTAAGGAAGCTAAATAAGTTATTTAATGATTGTATATGTTGTGTATCTTTAGATTATATATTAGTTTATTAGTCAAACTAATTATTTTTTTAAAAAATAAAAATAAAAATACTCTAAAGTAATTTAATTAGTTTCCTTAATTTCTTTAAAAAAATCAACTATGACTTATAATTAGAATCGGAGGGAATACTTTTTACGACCACTAACAAAGCACATTTTTCTTTTCTTGAAACTTGTTTTCAAAAATAATTGCGTAGAGTAAAAAATAGAGAACAGAATCAAATAAGGCTAGTTTTTAGGTGTTTTCTTGTTTTTTATTTTTTTATGTTGCCACTTATCTATTATCAAAATCTCACTAAGCTGCAATATCACTTCAAACACAAAAATACATTTTTTTTATAACAACTATTGAACATTTTTTTGGCTCTAAAACTTGTTTTTAGAAATAATTTTATGGAACTGTTTTGAAAACAAAAAATAGAAAAGAGAAACAAACAGATCCTAGGTTTTGAAAACAATTTGGATAGTTGTTTCAAAAAAAAAAAGTTTTTAAAGTGAATGTGGTTGTCGTTGTTGACAGTGACGTGGCGGAGGTCGGTGCCAGTTCTGTGAGGTCAATAGTGGATATATAGCCTCTTCAAAAAAATACGAAAGAGAAAATTAAAAAAAAAAACTTAAAAACTGTTTTGATTTTCTCAATTTTTAAAACAACTTTTTATATATTTTTTTTTAAAAACAACTTTTTAAGACAGTTTTTTTTTTTTTTTTTTTTTTTTTTTTTTTTTTTTTTACGGAAACAAGCTTTAAATCTCTTGAGGGTACCAATACACAATCAAAATAGTGTTGAGCTTTCAAGGCCTAGTTTGTCGCTCAATACTCATGCCAACTGTGAATTTTTGTACCGCCTTTGTTTTCGATTTGACTGTGCAGTGGCACAGTTGGTGGTATTGAGATGTCTTATATCTCCCTTCAGGTCCTGTGTTCGAATCCCCCCTCCCCTCGCCTTGTAAAAAAAAAAAATAAAAAGACTGAAACAAAAGGCGCAACAATTTGACAGAACAAGCGAATATGCATATAGGTTTTAGTTTTCTAAAACAATTTAAGAATGCAACAGAAACTTAATAGTACTACTTTCAATCCTTAACATAAGACAATTAATTAATTGGAGAATATTAATGAAGTTAAATAAATTACTTTGAAATATTAATATTGATCATTTTTCTTCAAATTAATTTACCTTATTTATAAACTGATATATAATCTAATGATACAAGTAAGTATTTCAGAGAGATTCCATATCATATGTTATAATGAAGTAAATTATTTATCTTCTTTACTCTCCCCAGCTTAGTTAATATGGTCTTATGTTAATGACAGTAAATATTGTTCTTAATATTTATAACGATTTTTTTTTTCAAGTAATTATGATTTACCCCCAAAAATAGATTGTTGAAATGTATTGAAGAAGTTGCTTTATATCATCACATTCGGGTCTCTGCCATGTTCATCGTCATTTGATGTTTATAGTTTAAATTATTTTTAAGATTACTTCACTTGATTCTTACTCTGTTTTCATATTATTAAACTCATTTATAATTGAATTTATGCTAAAACTCAAAACTTGCCCAAAATCTTACCCTAAAATATTCCTTTTTTTTCCCCCTCTCCTTTCTTGAGAGATTCTTACTTTGATTTTGAACTTAGAACTTCGAGATAATTGGGTTTATGGGAATGTCACCTCTAGAATACTCTCTGCACCATATGATTAGGCCAATTGATGACAACATTGAGTCTAAGAGCTGGATCCTTAAATGGTTCTTATCATCGAAAAATCATTTCGATAAACAGTATCCTTTTTAAATAAAGTCTCTTAACAAACGTAAGTTATTCCACTATTCTTTTTTTCTTTTTTATTTATTTATTTTTTTTTTTGGGGCACCCCTTGCCCCCTCCTTTGTCTATCCCTACATGGGCACGAGGGCTTGACTTCAACTTTTCATTCACTTCCTTTTCATTGCCCATCATTGAAATTTGAACTGTTGAAATTTAATGTTTTATAAAATTATTGTATTGAATATTTTATTTTATAATTACTTTTAAACAATCATGACAATTTAACCGTTTGAATTTATTTATTTATTTTAATAATTTGAATTTTATTAGTACTTATTCAAAACATTACATTCGGACCAGACAAATTTCAATTTAATAGTACATACGAGTAGTGAAGAGGAACCCTCTCTTTTTAGTGGATTATCTTGGGTAAAGGATTAATATTTGTTCTAGTTTTTTAGTAATAACGAAAGAATTCTATTCGTAGGAACAAAAGAAGCAGATCTATTCTATACCCAATAAGTAAGAATACGCAATGGTGAGAAAGGGGGGGGGGGTTGACCATATTTTATATGAGTGTTTATATCTTTTTATCAGTGAATGCAGACATATTTGTTCATCACTCAAAAAACCTATTCGCAAGAATTTGCCTTAAGTAAATGGGAAAGCTAGAGAAGAAGAGCCAAGTTTGATATGAAAAGACTTGGCCTATATATACCTAACAATTATAAATATAAACTTAGAGAATCTGCCTCAAGTGTGTGCGTGTATAGTTTATTTATCTTCTTTTGTAGGAGGCTTGTTTTTGTTGAGATGAGTTTTGGCAATAAGAGCCATCTGAGCGAAATATTCTAAAATTTCTGTTCGAATGAGAGAGACGATAGGTGCAGCCTCCTCCTTAAACTCATACTCCATTGTTGATTTGATGAAGCTTGAATCTTCTCCTTTGTCTATCACTTGTAATCGAGTCCTAAATGAAGTAATTAAACCCTTTCTCTAAGTACCATCCTTCCACTATCTCTACTTCCATGATCATATTCTTATTGTCTATCTTTGTGAACTTCTCTTTACAGCTTGCTTGTTGTCCTTGCAAATCTGATATCCAACTCATAAAAAAGACAGAATAATTATTCATCAATAAATCAACGTTCATTTACTTTGTTCGCAGAGAGTGACAAATAAGTAGTACCAAAATATGCAACATGTTAATATGGGTTAATATAACTTTTTGCGCCTGAAATTTATCCTTATTTTGATTTTAGTCTTTAAAGGGTATGTTAATCCTTTTGGTCCGGAAAAATGATATAGTAATTAATTCCTATGAAGTTTTTGGAGAATAAGTTTTTATGAAATGACATAAATGCCTTCATGTACAAAATCCGACATCCATTGGCCCTTCTCGTCCGATCGGAGCTGTGACACAATACTGCATAGTCAAGGAGGGATTTGATTCCACTATACCTATTAGTTCCCAAAAGATTAATATGAAATTTTTACTTTTAAGGGTAAGATGTTGACTAATAGGGAAAATCCCTCACAAGGCCCAAGCAAGTAACATATTGCCAAAAAAGGTCTAAAGAAAAGTCACATGTCAAAAAAGGTCCAAGTTATTAACGTGTATTGATTTAGTTGTTAATTACGTTGAAATAATACCAAAAAAGACCTTAAGGTCTTCTCTAACCTGTGGCTTTTCTTTTGGCGTTTTTTGACAATATGTTGCTTACTTAGGCCCTGAGGAGGATTTTCCCTAATTACTATTGGATGGATTTTTCCCAAATTAAAACATAAATAATTTAGTGGGAATTTATATTCATAAACTAATGTAATAGTAGTATTACCTGGATTAAACGTTACTTTCTGGACAGTACCAACTCCTCCGTCACCTTCAATGACTTCGACCTTCTGCGACATAGGGAGCTCTTTCTCCAGAAGCTTTCCCATCTCAAGCGAACTGAAGAGATCCCATGCCTCGCTCGCCGCCACGTACAACTCTGCTTCATGCTCAACTTGTCCATACATGTCTGATGATATGATTATTGGCCTCAGACTAACCTGCCCCTTCAAATAATAATACAATAAAGAGTGATATATGCTTATGAATTATAATGTTTCCTTCACCTTCGTTCGGCGTTTCTCTGCTTTTATATGACTACCAAGTGCACTATCACACAAAAACCCCATGCTCTCATCTGTTTGTCTTGTAGTATACGTCTGCGAAATTGATTGGAATTTCATAGGAGTACTATTAGGACCATACTTATATCAAGTTTTTTATATCTATTTCGTCAAGTTCTTCAATCACACTTGACCATGTGTCATTTTCTTTTTCATATAGATTTATAGTTAAATGATTATGATTTAAAAATAATTATTTACATGTGAGAAATTGACAAAATAGATATAAAGAACTTGACATAAGTATTTTCCTGTATATTTATATGTGTTCATCTCTCTCTCTCTCTACACACATATATGTGTATATAGACATGTATTATGATACAGATATTCAGCATCCGATCATAATACCTAATTACTCTGTTTAAAAATATAAGACGATCGATTATAATACTTAATTATTGATTTGTTTGCTTGTGCCATGGTAGATGCCAATACTGATAGGCAAAGATACTTCTCTTGTTATTTTTAATTATTATTTCCCATTTCATTTGTGTCCATACACATCACTTGACAAAATAATAATATTAGTAAAGAAAAGATAAATCAAGGTTGGTATGCACAACATACTTTGGGAATTTTGTGGAGCATTGTGACTAAATATTCCGAACCTAAGATTTGTCGCTATAGTTCAGTTTTAAGCTCTGTTCGCTTGTAGCTACATGTGTGTCTAATTAATACGGTATGTTTGTAGCTTAAATTATACTATGAGTAGGAAGTATATATTAAATCACTTCAAAAAAAAGTTAACTAGCTGTAATATTACGAGAGTATATATAGGAGTCTGTTGAAAGCAAACATAAAATACAGAACGCAATTAGCTAGGAGTCATTTACTAATACCTAAAAATTTTGTTTTGTAACATCCCAATTTTCTAAAGCGTTTTTAAAAAATTTGATCAGAATCGAGCATCGGAGTAATGTAAAAGAGCGAGTATCTGATAAACCTTTAATGCTGGTGTATCTAGTTGTTTTAAATAGCGGTACAATTTTTTTTTTGAATATTTAAAAGTATGCTAGTACAAATCCAAAAAGAAATCCTCTGGCCGGGTCCTTATACGTGCTGCTTGCCCTTGTCCTCAGTCCTGGTTCCTCCGGACCCTGAAGCTATAGTGAGGGATGAGATTCCATGACTATGGAATCTCAGGTACGATTAATCTCATGCTTATGTATGACAAAATATGTATGACAGATATTCATTCAGCAACAATCAACAATACATATCACATGTAAAGTCATTTATGTTAACAGTACATATCGCATGTACAGTCATCTATAATATCAGTACACATCACATGTACAATCATCTATGTTATCAGTACACATCACATGTACAATCATCTATGTTATCAACACATAGCACATGTATAAACATTTATGTTAACAGTACACATTACATGTACAATCATTTATCACATATATGTATAGAATAAGCATTACGCGAACGTACCTTCGTTGGTGATCGCGGTACGTTGTCGGTCAGAAAGCGATCGCAGATATCCTATGAGAGTAATATCGCGTCTATTAACTCATAAATAATATTCTAATAGATATCCTAGCCACAAATGACTATTCTACCCCTGGTGTATTTATTTTTCAATTGTTTTCCTTTAATTTTCGGAAAAAAACGCTGATTAACAGCATATAGGCTAATTTTCATCCAACTTTGAAAAATCATAACTAATTTAAGAAAAATCGAAACGAAGATCCGTAAAGTGTCCCGAACTCCTTAAGATGTATATTTTAAGAAAAAAATATCAGGTTTTGCCCAGAATTCAAGGACATCTCCCAGATTTCAAATGTTCATACGCTGCCCAGAATTTCCAGAAATTTCGCAGCATAAACTTTGAGAATTTTTATCTCACTGTACAGAGCTCATTTCAACATGCTCTTTGTATATTTGGAAAGCCCTATATGTGTACTTTAACCATGAATTTTCCTAGAATTTTTCAACATCATTTTCAACATGAAATATAAGCATTTCTGCCACTGACTCTAGAAATCGCCTAACTGACAAGTTTTGCCAGAACTTCGTTACTCCGGTGTTTTTCTTCCAGAAATTTTGCTAAACCACTATCTTCATTAATTTTTCGAAATAAAGCCATTTTTAAACCCAGAAAAACATAAAAACAACTATATCTAGAAGATTTAAAGATTAAACTACAAAATAACTAAAAACTCAAAAGCTAGAGCTCAAGAACTTATCTAGAACTCTTGCTCCTTCTTTCTCCAAGACTCTCACTCTCTCTTTCACTCTTAGAATCAGATGTTGCTTAGGATTTTGGTGTGAGGATTTGTGAAGAGCTATAGCCCCTATTTATAGCAAAAGAGTTTGGTATTCTTGTAATTAATTGCAACTTTCTCTTAACAATTGTTGGCCATTGGATCCTACTTAACTAAGAAGTTTTAATCTCACTCATTGGATCTAACCTTATTCAACAAGTTGTTCTCCTTCTTCAAGAAGTTGTTGCAACTTCCTCAAGAAGTTGGAGAAGCTTACTCATGAAGCTTGGAAGCTTCTACTTCTTCCATAAGTTGTTGACTCCAATTTAACATGTGTTTTGAAACATTTCCTCCCCCGAAGTCTTGTAAAAACCGTAGCCTCCCATCATCTTTTAAATCTATTTTGTGTTTTATTTTAATTGCCAAACATTGTTTATTCATTGCCTATTCCTATCTGATTCATTTAAACATTCATGCGCCACTTTATTTGACTTTTTTTAACTCTAATATATAATGTTTTATTAATCTCTTTCATCAAGTGCTTGATTCCCATTTATTATTATTATTATCATTATAATTAAAACATTCCCTAATTGTTGCTTCTTAATTTGCCATCACATTAATTTTACAAATTTATACAATTATCTTAATTAGGGTAAATTTAATTGCCCATTAATTTTTGTTAATTTTCTTTTATTTGTTTAAGTATTCTCATAACATTTTCTTACTCCTTTTGGTTATTTAAGAACCATAGTTTAATATGATGACTATTTTGTATTTTAGGATCCTTAAATGTAGCCTAAAAATAGCCTTTGGTTGTTTTAATTTCCAATAGAAAATTGCCTAAAATATAGCTAACAAATTTACAAAATTTAAAGACAACATTCTCTCATTTATTTATTGTGTATTATTTACCAAAATTAATATTTATGATAAATATAAATTTTAGGGTATTACATGTTTACTAAAACCTTTACACAGAAAATGAGTGTTAATTTAGATTACTTGACAATACCTAAATTTTATCGATCAAATAGTATGAATGCCGTTTGGGATCTGCGTAGTTTTTTATTAGTATTGAGATCCCAAGAGTTTACATTTAATATAAACGGTCTAAATTTAAAACTTTTAGTTTGTGATTTTTTTAAATGATAAATTTATTTTTGTAAGAAGTTATATTTATAAGATTGTCTTTATTTTAAATTAGGAAAATCCTAGAAAAATACGTTTAAAATAGGGGAAAGACAAATCAAGGAGTCCAATAACATAAATCTCAAATTAGACCTATGGGAAGAATATGAGATTTGCAAATATTTCCAAATAACAAATTTGAAAAGGTTCTTTCTCACAAGAAACAATTATCCATGGTGGTATGACAAAACTTGCTTAGCATATAATACCCCAAAAATTGTATTTCACTTAAATATGATATTTTGGCCATTTAGGACCTATTGAAAATAGGAGAGTATGTTGTCTCCAAATTAATAAGTGTATTTATTCTATTTCTTGAATAAGTTGTCGGTAGGACTTAATAGGGCAAAGTTCAACTCTCTAAATTTTATTAGGAGTCATAAAAATATTATAAAATGCCATAAAAACACCTAAATTAATTAGCTAAGATTTTTCAACAATTCAAGAACAATTAAATTCACATTTAGGGATATATTGTCTTATAATTCATATATTGTCAAAAGTAAGACCTAAAGGAGTAGAAAGAGGTATAAATTAATCAGAGGACACTAAAAATAATTATTGGACATCAAAATCAATCTTAATTGAATTAACATTTACAAGTAACCTAGTGGCAAATATTAACAAACAATTTGAAATAATTTGGCTAAATCCCATATTAAAGCTTAACAAGGGATCGATAATTGAAACAATTGGAATTAATAGGATCATAATTGAGTTGGTAAATAATAAAATTATTACAAACTAAACCTAATTAAGCTAAATCAAATTATAAACAAGAAGAAATTAAATTAGGGCTTTCTACCACAACAATTCACATTGGACCAATTTTTGGAAGTCCAAGCTTTTGCCCAACAAATCAATAAAGCCCAAAACAAATTAAAAACCCAAAAATCAGAGGTGGGGCACGGTTTTGAGGAGCTTCAAGAGGAAGGAATTGGTTTTCCACACATGTGCTAATTGGTCAAAAGCTTGTAAGATACAAAACACTATTCCTTGCTTGATTCCCAAGTTCTTTGACTTCTAGGAGAAGGAAGAAGAAAGAGAAGAAGGCAGAGAGAGAGAGAGAGGGCGGATGAGGGGGGTGAGTGGTGAGGATGTGATGTTTTGATTAAAACCTAGATCCAATGGTTGTAATTAGCCAAGAGGAAAGTTGTAAAAATTTACACAAATGCCATAGAGAATTCCTATAAATAGGGGCTTGTGTCATTCATTTTTCTTCACACCAAGCAAAGCAACACTTGCTCATTTGAGAGAGAGTTGAGAGAGTTGAAAGAAGGCTTGAAGGAGTCCAAGCTTTAGGTAAGCAAAGTTCTTTAGTTTTGAGTTTAAATTCATAGGTAGAAGTAGTCTTAATCTTTAAAATTTTAGAATAATTTTAGTTTCATGTTTTTATAGTTGAAAATAGCTTTATTTCAAAAAATTAGTGAAGAAAGTGGTTTTGCAAAATTTCCGGGTTAGAAACACTGTAGTAACGAAGTTCTGGCGAAAATTCGTCGGTTAGGCGAGTTCTGAATGAGTCACAGAAAAGCACAGATTTCATGTTGAAAATGTTATTGAAAAATTCTGAGAAAATTCATGGTTAAAGTAGACATATAGGGCATTCTAAATATGTAAAGAACATGTTGAAATGAGCTCTGTATAGTGAGAAAGGAATTCTCAAAGTTTATATTGTGAAAATGCTGGAAATTCTGGGCAGATGATGAACACGTGAAATCTGGGAGTGATTCTTGAATTCTGGGTAAAGCCTGATATTTTTTCTGGAAAATAGACATCCTAAGGAGTCCGGATCATTTTACGGATCTTCGTTTCGATTTTCCTAGAATTAGTTATGATTTTTCAAAGATAGGCGAAATTCTACCCAATAATTTCCAGCGTTTTTCAACGAATTTTGAGGAAATAAAATGATGGTTTAATGTATCAAGGGTAGAATAGTCAGTAGTGGCCAAAATATATTTTAGGATATTATTTATAAATTTATAACGCAATACTCCTATTATAGGAAGACTGCAATCGTTCTCTGATCAACGTTATACCGGAACTACCGATTCAGGTACGGACGCTTATTGTAACACTAACTCTGATGCTTATGGTATACTTGTATGTGATAGATAGTCTAAGACTTTGTTTTTGAAAATTGATCATACACATACAGCTTGATACGGGTTATAGTCTTGATAACGCCGTTATGTTTTCCTAGCGCTGAGGACACAGATGTACACCGTGGCACTGGTGAATAGTGCAGACTATAATAACATACATATTGCAGTGACTGTGTTATGTGAATATGAGAATATTGTATGTGATTATTACTGTTTTGCCATGGATATCTGTCATACATATTTGATACATAAGCATGAGGTTAACCGTTACCTGAAGTTCAATGGTAATTGAACCTCAGCTCTTACTCTAGCCCCAGGACCCTCAGGAGGCCAGTCTGAGGAGAAAGGTAAGCAGGTGGCGTGACGAAGTAGCCAGGGAGTTTCTTTTGAAATTTTTATTTTCCGTCTTTTGAATATCCGACTAATTGGATGACTGTAACAGTACACGAATACACCATTGATGAATGTTGATCGGTTACTCGTTTAATTTAAAATTTATTCCGATGCTCTACTCTGATCAAACCTTTTGAACTCTGACAACAATATTCCGAAAACGTTTTAGAAAATTGGGATGTGACATGGCAGGTGATAAATGAAACCATTTCTTTCAAGAAAACACATGGGGATCTAGGGCACAAATTCTGCCCACAAACCCACTACATAAAATCCACCACTCTAAGTACAATTAACAAATAAGAGAAAACATAGCCTACATGTTTTTCAACAATGAACCTCACAACAAAGAGTCTACACAAAATAATTTATGATACAAGATACGATTATGGATCCACCAAAAAATTAGGGCCTTGTGTAACATCCTGAATTTTTTTTTTACCTGAAACTATAATAGATTAATTTATGATAATTGATTTATTAGGTATTTAGTATGAGTAAATTTTTAAGGTTAGAATTTAAATATATATTTTAATAATATAATAAACATATTATATAGTAATATATTATATATAGTAGTATGAATGAAGAAAGATAAAAAGTGACGGAGGAAAGAATCGGAAAGAGAAAAGAAAGGAAGGAAAAAGAAAAAAAAAAAAAAAAAACATGCGGGACCCACGGCCAAAATAATTCTCTGCAAACTTCCCGTGAGCGACAACCTTTCTCGTGAGTTTTGAAAAAAACTCACGCGGGACCCACGTAATAATATTTTACTATTTAAATTATAATATTATATTATTAAAATTTTTAAAACTTTCACGGGGCGGCTGAAGAAGTCACGGGAAAGTTTCCATTTTATATTTTTGGAAAAATTACGTAAAATGACCCAGAGACGAAAATTACACTTAAAGACCCATTTTCCAACTATAAATAGACCTTCCATTTCATTTCATTCTTCACAACTTCTAAGAGCCTTAGAGAGAGAGAGAGAGTAGAGAGATATTTGCTTGAGAGTTATAATAGCTGGTTGGTGATTCGGGTATTAGCAAGTAACAGGTAACTCTGAATATTCTTCCTTATACTTGTGAATTATGTATGATTATAAATTTGTTTGTTTACTATTTTGGCAAGAATATTTAGAAAATATTTATGGTTTTAAGATCTGGTGTGGGAACTTTGACTTGCAAATCTGTAGAGGTACTATTTATACGTACGTTACTATTCACATATACCGTATTTACTATTCATTTTACTATTCACGTATACCGTATTTACTATTCATTTTACTATTCACGTATACTGTATTTACTATTCATTTTTACTATTCACGTATACCGTATTTACTATTCATGTTACTATTCACGTATACCGTATTTACTACTCATTTTACTATTCATGTATATACCGTATTTTACTATTCACAGATACGCATAGTAATTTACTATTCATAAATACGCATATCAATGTATATAATGGTATAATAATGCACTATTTTTGAGTAAATACATTCATCATGGCGGTTGTAATGTGATGGGTGGAGTAAGGAGGGAATTGAATGATAAGAATTGTTTATGCCACCACTCGGTGCACAGTGGATGGTACTTTTCAGGGCCCCATCTTCCATGTTTTCCTCTGGCCGGGATTTCATTGGAGTGTGGGACATGTGACACCTCCTTAGTTGTTATTTTAAAGGAGGGGAGCCATAGTCCAGATTTAAGCTCTATACCTTTGGCCGGGTGTATCTTAAGTTTTGGTGAGCTTGAAACCATCCAGTCAAATGAATGAGTTTCTATTGGACTATATGTTAGCCTATGGTTCCAGTCAGCGGTATACGGTTGGAAGGGGATATAAGGGAGGCTGCATACTGCATAGTGCATTTCTGAATTATTCAATAAAGAATGATGAGTATTTTGTAAAGGCATTTGATGTGAACAACGGTATATCTAAAAATATCTGAGTATATTAAATTCACATTATATTACCTTTTATTTTTGTCATATGTAATTTGCTCGTGTAAGGTAGAAATATTCAGTAGTTACTGAGACGTGGAATCTCATCCCATATTAACATTTTTCAGGTGATTATTCTAGTAGAGAGCAAGGGAAGGCACCTATGGAGTGAGCTCTGGAAGCTCTTTTGATCTCCAATAGATTATGTTATGTTATTTTATTTGCCATGAACCTAAGACTTCCGTTTTGTATTAAACTCTGAAATATTTTCTGGAATTTATTCTGATTATGTATTACGGGTTTTATTCGAAATGGTAACATTGTAAAAGGATTTGGATATTGTTGAACTCTTTTGAAGGTATTTTCAATATTTTGACCGAGTTTTTGGGTATTAAAATTGTGGTGTTACATTTTTGGTATCAGAGCTAAAGGTTCCATGGCAATTTTGTTTATTTTCTAAAGTGATTTCTTTAAAAAAAATTTTTAAAAAGAGTTCGTGGCAAATTAAATATCATAACATGAGCACTTCCCTTTGTTAGATTTAGAATTTATTTAGCTATTTTTTATTTGTTTAGTGTCCTTATAGTATTAATCATAGGAGGAGATAATGGCAAGAACTCGAAGAACTAATTCAACCCCTGCTCCGTCCCAAAGAGGTCTCCCTCCGCATCAAGATGGTCCCTATCCTCAGGATAACAATGCCCTTTTGGCAGAGTTACGAGACGTCATCTTGGAGATGAGAGAGAAAGTGAATAGACACGAGGATGAATTAGCAAAAGGAAGAGTCCAAGGTGGTAAGGAAGGAAAGGAGAAGGCTCTGGAAGTCACACCTTCTGACCATCAATCAAGGGGAGGAAGTCATTCTCGCACTGAAGATGGAGGTAGTAGCGGTTCTCATTCTCAGTATCATCCCTTACCTATTACTGAGGTTTGGGAAAAATTTCGGAAGTTTACTCCACCGATGTTCGAGGGGAAGCTAGATCCGATTGCAGCACTGGAGTGGCTGAAGCGTGTAGAAAAGATTTTCAGAGTTATCGAGATTAGCTCACAACAAAAGGTGATGGTTGCTGAACAATTGTTGCAGAAAGCAGCTGAAGAATGGTGGGAAAGCACCAAAACAAAAGGAAATGCTGAGATGACGTGGGAAGAGTTTAAGGAAAAGTTCGAAAATTATTACTTTTCCCCTTCAATCAGAATAGAGAAAGAAACTGAATTCCTCACATTCAGGCAAGGGGAATTACATGAAGACGAATTTATTACTCGCTTTTTAGAGTTGTCTAAATTCTGCGGATATTCACAGAACAACTCTAAATGGTTGAGTGCTCGATTGGTTGAAAAAGCTAGACCAGACCTAAAAACAGCCCTATCACCGTTCCTTGATGAAACAAGGGATTTTGAAGAAATATGCGACAAACTGCGCGCGATAGCAAGGAACAAACGAGAAGAGGAAGCTGAGAAGATGAAGGGTTTTCAGGCCAGATTTACACACCTCATGAGACCAACGGGAGGAGTTACTAAGAAGCAGAGTCACAACTTCAGTAATGTGAATACGCGGTTTAGCCAACCATCCAGAAATCACTTTGGTGGACCATCGAGGAGTTATTTTACTGGACCCCAAAGAAGTCATTTCAGCAGACCACCGAGGAGTCAATTCAAAGGACCTCAAAGGAGTCACTTCAGTGGAGGTCAGAGTTCATATAGGGGATCCACAGCTCCTGTTGCAAGCACCGCTAACAATCAGATGTGTGCCAAGTGTGGAAGAATACACCAAGGACCATGTGTGACGTGTTTCAACTGTGGAAAGCCAGGACACATTTCCAGATTTTGCGAGGAGGAGCCTCGAGGAGCCAAAGATGCTAGAACTGCAGTGCCAGGGAAAGTGTTTGCACTATCACATCAGGAGGCAAGTGCTTCACCAAATCTGATTAAAGGTATCCTCAAACTCCAAGGTCTTGAAGTAGAAGCCTTATTTGATTCTGGTGCCACACACTCTTTTATATCATACGACTGTGTGCCTCGATTGAATTTAAGAGTGAGTGAATTGCCTTATTATATGATTATTTCTACACCGGCGGGAGCTTCAGTAAAAACTTCTAGGGCTTGCTTAAATTGTACGATTGAGATTGATAATAGGATCTCAAATATAGACCTTGTTTGTTTACCCACGAAGGGTATCGATGTAATAATAGGAATGGATTGGTTGTCAGCTAATGACATCATCCTTGACTGCAAGAGGAAGACTATCTCTCTTGCGGATGACTCTATGAGTCATAGTAGACCACAATTATTGTCTATAGTACAAGATGAAAAGCCTGTTCATCATGGTTGTCTTGCGTACATGGTGTTTTTCTCCATTCAAGCAGAAGTAGAGGAAGGGATAGAAGATATCGAAGTGGTAAACGAGTTTCCGGAGGTATTCCCGAAAGAAATGACAGGTTTACCCCCAGAGAGAGAAGTAGAATTTTCTATTGATCTCGTACCTGGAACAGAACCTATATCTAAAGCTCCTTACCGAATGTCTCCATCGGAACTAGCAGAATTGAAGAGGCAGATCGAGGAATTGTTAGAAAAGGGTTTTATCAGACCCAGTGTATCTCCTTGGGGATCGCCCGTACTCTTTGTGAAGAAGAAAGATGGGAGCCTGAGACTATGCATTGACTATCGCCAGTTGAATAAAGTGACTATAAAGAATAAATATCCTTTACCCAGGATCGACGATCTACTTGATCAGTTGAAGGGAGCATCCATATTCTCCAAGATCGACCTCAGATCAGGTTATCACCAACTGAGAGTCAAAGCTGAAGATGTCTCAAAAACTGCATTCAGAACTAGATATGGCCATTATGAATTTCTTGTTATGCCATTTGGGCTAACAAATGCTCCAGCAGTATTCATGGATTACATGAATAGAATTTTCCGACCATATCTAGATAAATTTGTAGTGGTTTTCATTGACGACATCCTTATCTACTCTAAGGATGAAGAAGAGCATAAAGAGCACCTTAGAATCGTGCTACAAGTGTTGAAGGAGCACAAGCTCTATGCGAAACTGTCTAAGTGCGAATTTTGGTTGAAGGAAGTAAAATTCCTAGGCCATGTCGTATCGGCTGAAGGTGTTGCAGTGGACCATACTAAAGTTGAAGCAGTTCTCCAATGGGAACGACCAAAGTCCGTGACTGAGATCAGGAGTTTTCTAGGTCTAGCTGGCTATTATAGGAGATTTATCAAGGGCTTTTCGCAAATAGCTATGCCTTTGACTAAGTTAACAAGGAAGGGTCAACCATTTGTATGGGACGAAAAGTGTGAAGCAGCTTTTCAAAATTTGAAGACTAAGTTGACTACGGCACCAGTACTTATAATTCCAGATCCTGCTCAGACCTTTACTTTGTACACAGATGCTTCCAAGAAAGGTCTTGGGTGTGTATTAATGCAAAATGGTAGGGTAGTAGCTTATGCTTCTCGACAGTTAAGGCCACATGAAGGGAATTATCCTACTCACGACTTAGAACTGGCAGCAGTAGTGTTTGCTCTGAAGATTTGGAGGCACCACCTCTACGGTTCAAAGTTCGAGGTTTATAGTGACCACAAAAGTCTGAAGTACCTGTTCGACCAAAAGGAGCTCAACATGCGACAGAGGAGATGGATGGAGTTTATCAAGGACTACGACTTCGAATTGAAGTATCATCCAGGAAAGGCGAACGTTGTAGCAGATGCCTTAAGTAGAAAGACAATCCATGTAGCCCAGATGATGATCAGAGAACATAAATTGCTCGAGGAGATACCAAGTACATCTATTGATGTAATGTCAGGTTTGGTCGCTACCATGGAAGCATTAACTATTGAAAGCACAATTTGGAAAGAGATTAAATTCGCTCAGCTCGAAGATGAGTATCTATTAAACGTAAGGGAAGATATTGAAGAAGGAAAAGAATCGAAATTTGGGATCGATAGAGATGGGATATTAAGATATAAAGGAAAAGTGTGCATACCTAATGATGGAGAAATAAAAAAGCTCATACTAGAAGAGGCACATCGGAGTAAATACACTATCCATCCCGGAGCAACCAAGATGTATCATGATCTCAAGCGGAATTGGTGGTGGCGGGGCATGAAGAAAGATGTGACTGACTTTGTCACTTGTTGTTTGACTTGTCAGAAAGTCAAGATCGAACATCGGAAACCTCCTGGATTATTAAAGAATTTGGATATCCCAGAGTGGAAATGGGACAGCATCTCTATGGATTTCATCATGGGGCTTCCTCTAACGACATCCGGACATAATGCCATTTGGGTAATTGTTGATAGGTTAACTAAGTCAGCTCATTTTCTAGCAATTGCAGCAGAATACTCATTGGAGAGACTAGCAAAGATCTACATGAAGGAGATTGTCAGATTGCATGGGATACCGAATAGCATCGTATCTGATCGTGATCCACGATTCACTTCACGATTTTGGAAAGCATTGCAGAATGCTATGGGAACTCGGATGAGTTATAGTACCGCTTATCATCCTCAAACTGACGGGCAGACTGAGAGGACTATTCAAACTCTGGAAGACATGTTGCGGGCTTGTGCAATCGAACTAAAAGGAAGTTGGGACGATCATCTTCATCTTGCGGAGTTTGCATATAACAATAGTTATCACTCCAGCATTGAGATGGCACCTTATGAGGCTTTGTATGGAAGAAAGTGTAGATCTCCTATTTGCTGGACAGAATTGAATGAGCGAATTTTAATAGGTCCAGAACTTGTGGACGAGACGACTCAAAAGATTAAGGTGATTCAACAGAAACTTCTCACTGCTCAGAGTCGACAGAAGAGTTATGCTGACAAGAGAAGACGACCGTTGGAGTTCATGGTGGGCGAACATGTATTCTTAAGAGTCACACCAATGACTGGCATTGGTAGAGCAATACGAGCAAAGAAGCTTTCACCTCGTTTTATGGGTCCTTATGAGATTTTGGAGAAAGTTGGACCGGTAGCTTACAGAATTGCATTACCTCCACAGCTTGCGAACCTTCATGATGTCTTTCATGTATCGCAACTGAAGAAATACCAACCGGATCCTTCCCACATTATAGAAGTAGAAGAAGTAGAACTCAAGGATAACATGACGTATAAAGCTGAGCCGGAGCGGATTGTTGATGCAAGGGACAAGAAATTAAGAAACAAGACCATTAGACTTGTAAAGGTCGAGTGGAAAGGAATGACTCCCGGAGATGCTACTTGGGAAACGGAGGAGAGCATGCGACAAACCTATCCTCATTTATTTAAATAGGTTAGAATTCTTATTATAGCGAAATTTTGAGGACAAAATTTTCTTTTAGGAGGGGAGAAATGTAACATCCTGAATTTTTTTTTTACCTGAAACTATAATAGATTAATTTATGATAATTGATTTATTAGGTATTTAGTATGAGTAAATTTTTAAGGTTAGAATTTAAATATATATTTTAATAATATAATAAACATATTATATAGTAATATATTATATATAGTAGTATGAATGAAGAAAGATAAAAAGTGACGGAGGAAAGAATCGGAAAGAGAAAAGAAAGGAAGGAAAAAGAAAAAAAAAAAAAAAAAAAAAAAACATGCGGGACCCACGGCCAAAATAATTCTCTGCAAACTTCCCGTGAGCGACAACCTTTCTCGTGAGTTTTGAAAAAAACTCACGCGGGACCCACGTAATAATATTTTACTATTTAAATTATAATATTATATTATTAAAATTTTTAAAACTTTCACGGGGCGGCTGAAGAAGTCACGGGAAAGTTTCCATTTTATATTTTTGGAAAAATTACGTAAAATGACCCAGAGACGAAAATTACACTTAAAGACCCATTTTCCAACTATAAATAGACCTTCCATTTCATTTCATTCTTCACAACTTCTAAGAGCCTTAGAGAGAGAGAGAGAGTAGAGAGATATTTGCTTGAGAGTTATAATAGCTGGTTGGTGATTCGGGTATTAGCAAGTAACAGGTAACTCTGAATATTCTTCCTTATACTTGTGAATTATGTATGATTATAAATTTGTTTGTTTACTATTTTGGCAAGAATATTTAGAAAATATTTATGGTTTTAAGATCTGGTGTGGGAACTTTGACTTGCAAATCTGTAGAGGTACTATTTATACGTACGTTACTATTCACATATACCGTATTTACTATTCATTTTACTATTCACGTATACCGTATTTACTATTCATTTTACTATTCACGTATACTGTATTTACTATTCATTTTTACTATTCACGTATACCGTATTTACTATTCATGTTACTATTCACGTATACCGTATTTACTACTCATTTTACTATTCATGTATATACCGTATTTTACTATTCACAGATACGCATAGTAATTTACTATTCATAAATACGCATATCAATGTATATAATGGTATAATAATGCACTATTTTTGAGTAAATACATTCATCATGGCGGTTGTAATGTGATGGGTGGAGTAAGGAGGGAATTGAATGATAAGAATTGTTTATGCCACCACTCGGTGCACAGTGGATGGTACTTTTCAGGGCCCCATCTTCCATGTTTTCCTCTGGCCGGGATTTCATTGGAGTGTGGGACATGTGACACCTCCTTAGTTGTTATTTTAAAGGAGGGGAGCCATAGTCCAGATTTAAGCTCTATACCTTTGGCCGGGTGTATCTTAAGTTTTGGTGAGCTTGAAACCATCCAGTCAAATGAATGAGTTTCTATTGGACTATATGTTAGCCTATGGTTCCAGTCAGCGGTATACGGTTGGAAGGGGATATAAGGGAGGCTGCATACTGCATAGTGCATTTCTGAATTATTCAATAAAGAATGATGAGTATTTTGTAAAGGCATTTGATGTGAACAACGGTATATCTAAAAATATCTGAGTATATTAAATTCACATTATATTACCTTTTATTTTTGTCATATGTAATTTGCTCGTGTAAGGTAGAAATATTCAGTAGTTACTGAGACGTGGAATCTCATCCCATATTAACATTTTTCAGGTGATTATTCTAGTAGAGAGCAAGGGAAGGCACCTATGGAGTGAGCTCTGGAAGCTCTTTTGATCTCCAATAGATTATGTTATGTTATTTTATTTGCCATGAACCTAAGACTTCCGTTTTGTATTAAACTCTGAAATATTTTCTGGAATTTATTCTGATTATGTATTACGGGTTTTATTCGAAATGGTAACATTGTAAAAGGATTTGGATATTGTTGAACTCTTTTGAAGGTATTTTCAATATTTTGACCGAGTTTTTGGGTATTAAAATTGTGGTGTTACACCTTGAGCCCAATCATGGTTAACCAGTTACCCAAAATAATAAATATATTATTTTAAAAAAATGAGGGCCTTAGAATAACAATATTTTTATCAATACATCACATTAAGAAAAAGAGGTTCACAAGGCTACCAATTGCAGGAACCAGATTCCCTGCTCGTCCAAAGGACAAGCAGGGGGAGCTCGTTCATACCGTCCAGATTTAATCTGGACGGCCCAGATCTTATTATTTTTATTTTTTATTTTTAATAAAAAATAATTTTAATGGGTAGAGAACCTAAAATAAAGCTAATTTCTGAACTAACATTTTTTCAAAAAATGATTTTTTCACCTAGAAAAAAATTAAAAACGAAAAAAAAAAAGATTTGGGCCGTCCAGATCTAAATCTGGACTGCCAGGACCTCGTCCGTACGGACGAGATCCCCCCGCTCGTCCTTTGGACGAGCTGGGAATCCAGTTCCACCAATTGCTATGCCTTTGGCAACTTCCTTTGGCCTCTACAAGGATTAGAGGTCTTACTTGAAAAAATATTAACAACAATGAGATGAGATATAAAGTCCCAATAACCAAAATTAGTTTATAACATATGAAGGATATGCATACAAGTGAGAGAAGCATATTTATAATTATATACATAAATATTAATTTAACAATCCTTAGCAAACAAATTACTCTTTTACTTGTATGTGTGTGCATTTAAAAATCATCCAACCCATCCACCATACTCCACCTTATTGCCACTTTGGATGTGGTACAACCTATTAGTACTAGTATATCCGGCTAAATGTTAGCTAGTTACTTCAAAAATACTTCTCCCTCCCATGCCACCACTGTTTTACTGTAATAGAGAGGTATCCATTCAAAACATTGTACTCAAATCCGGTTCAAGAATAAGAGAGCCGATAGACACAGATTCTCCACAACCCCTACTACACAGTCTCACAAATCCCCAAAACAGTGAATATAATGTATACACACTTTTCAGAAACCTTTCGCATCAATACAACACTTCAAATATATTTTATCACTTTACACTCATCAGCACAAGCATCACAACCACATATTATACGTTCCAATTACAACATACAATTTGAAAGTACACTGCTTCATTGAAATAAGCTCATATACAAAAATACATAAGATTTTCAAATCATATTTTAATTTTACAAGGAAAGAAATTAAGGTTTAGGAAACACCTTACAGTCTAGAATAAGAATATAAAATAAAATAACTTTGGTTACTTCAACTTATTAAAATCCTCAAATAACCTCTACACTATTCTCATACATCAATCACTCAATTTTGAAAGTTAAAGTTTCACCTTCAACATACCCATAGTCATAAAACCATCAATATCAATATTCTAAAACCATTAAATATATTTTCTAACTTATATGAGCACAACTCAATCATTAAAACAACTCTTCAAACCTCCACATAATCAAAATCATATCAAACCATAACTCAAATATCAAATCCTAACTCAAAATTTAACAAAACTAAACCGATGAAACCCTAAATAATACCTCTAATAACCCAAATAAATTATTTAAACCAAATTTAATTGGTAAAAACATCCTATAGGGAATAATCTTGAGCTTTTTACAAAGTAAAATTAATTTTGAATTCTTATAACAACTAAATAAGAAATCTAAACTGATTAAAATTAACTAACACTCCTCCTCTATATTTCTATAGTCATCTTTTGTTAGAACTCAAATTTTACCAAAAAACCTAAACCCAACATTTTCTCTTATCACTACAAAAATAGTATCATTAGGAAGTTAAAAATATTTAGAACAATTCTCACAAAAAAGTTTCACAAAAAGAGGTAAATTTTAAGTACTACCTCCGGTCCTAATTATAAGAGTTAGTTGACTTTCTTTAAAGAGATTAAGGAAGCTAAATAGGTTACTTAATCATTTCATATGTTGTGTATCCTTAAATTATATATTAGTTTATTAGTTAAACTAATTAGTTTGAAGAAAAAATACAAATACAAATATTCTGAAATAATTTAATTAGCTTCCTTAATCTCTCCAAAAAAGTCAACTAGCTCTTATAATTAGAACCGGAGGAGTACCTATTTGATCGTGAAAGTGAAACCTAGGTTAAACACATGGAGGCACTGTGCGAAGAAGAAGAAGAAGAAAAATTGAGCTTTGAACCTTCACTGTTTACCTGAAAGTGGTGTAAGGGGCCATGTGCCACTTAACCCTCACACACACACACACACATATTTTAATTTCATAAACGCATAGTTAGGCAAGTCTTTCCAATGAGTAGTTGATCCTCATCGGAAGGAAAATAGTGACTTTTATTAACTTGTCCTTAATGACCCAAATGACGTCATTCTTAACGTAGTTTCTAGCAAACCCACTTTGAACTATATCGAGATGCTAAAGGGGTTGGAGCAATCTTGGTAGCTATTGGTGTTCAATCTTCCATTTCTGACAAGTTAAACAATGTAATACAAAGTTTGTTATATCACGCTTCATCTTTAATCGCCAATACCCTTTCTTAAAATGTCTATACATCTTAGTTATACTTGGGTGAATAGTGTACCTATTCCGATAAGCCTAGTTCAAGATGATCTGCTTGACCTCTTCATCATCTAGAACACAAATAATCTTCTTATACCTTAAGATGCTTTCATCCCCAATGTCATAATCTAGTACATCACCATTTTCTAACTCTTCCCTAATCCTTAACAACCTGTCATCCTCTATCTAGGCCAATATCAAATCACCGCAGAAGTTATAATCTTCAAGTATAATGCTTAGGATCACCTCTGCTTCTAGTTCAAGGTAGACCTTTGGAAATCCTTCCAAAAGGTTATGCTTAGTCATACACATATGAAACATGTGCATTGACTTCTGGCTCAAAGCACCTGCTACTACATTAGCCTCCCTCAGATGGTATTTCAACTTTAAATTATAGTTCTTCTTGAACTCCATCCATCTTCTTTGTCACCTGCTCAACTCCTTTTGATTCTTAAGGTATTTCAAACTCTTAAAATCATTGAAGATCCTAAACTAAGGACCATATAGATAATGTCTCAAAATCTTCAAGGTAAACATTGCTACTACAAACTCCAATTCATGAGTCAAATATCCTCCTTACGAAGTCTCAGCTGTCGAGAATCGTAGATCACTACCTTACTGTCTTGCATCAATACAAACCCTAAATCTTTCATAGAGTAATCCATACCCATTGTATATAGTTGAAGCAGGTCGGAGATAGTGAGAATAAGAGTTGTGGTACAACTCCTCTTCAGTTCCTAAAATGTTGCCTTATACTTGTCATTATATACAAAGAGTTGGTCCTTCTTAGTTAAAATTGCTAGAGGAATGGAAATCCGGGACAAATCCATAATGAATTCGAGGTAATAAAAAGCTAAACCAATAAAAGGACACACCTCAATTACTACTTTAGGTGACTCCTACTTCAATATGACATTAATTGTGATAGAATACTATGCAACACCCTTAGTTGACACCTTATGACCCAAGAATTTCACTTCCTTCAACCAAAATCCACATTTGCTCAACTTCACATATTTCTTATGCCCCATAACAATTGTAATATGAGGAAGAGGCTCTGGATGCTCCTTTTTAGTCTTTGAATATATCAAAATGTTATCAATAAGTACCACTGTAAATTGGTCCAAATAATGTCTGAATATCCAGTTCATATAATCCATAAACACTATCAAGGAAGTAGCCTGTCCAAACATGATAACTAATAACTCATAACAACCATATCTAGTATAAAGGTCATCTGAAGAAGATCTTCTTCTCTATTGCTTAGTTATTGATAACTTGACCTCAAATCAATCTTAAAGAATATTGAAGAACCTACAAGCTGACTAGCAAGTCGTCTGTCCTTGGCAGATGGTACTTATTCTTAACAGTAACCTTGTTCAACTATCGACAATCAATGCGAAGTCTCAAGCTGCTATCTTCCTTCTTTACAAATCATACCAGAGAACCCTAAAAGAGGCACTTAGTCTAAAGAAACACATCTCTTACAAATAGTTGATACGGCAAAATTTATAGCCTATAGACTTCGCAAGTATATGGGCTGTGTCAAGTGATAAAGTGATAAGAAAAGTATCATTCCTAAGAGAACTTAATCCAACTAGCAATTAGGCATTAAATTCCTTTATTCCGTTCAAGTTGAGCGAGTTAGAAGTGTTTTCAATAATAAAGAAAATTAATAATAAACTAATAATAGCAAGATTTTTCATGAAAGAGTAAATTCCAATATTAAGAAATACAACATAGAGTTGCTAATCCCTTGTTGGTTTCTTAGAATTAATTCCACTAAATTAATTTTGATTTAACTAAATCAGCTAACCTAAAATATTAATATCTATAAATGCCTTCCAATCCATTTATATACCTATCTGAATTAATTATGTAATGTCTCACACAACTAAATAAGATGCATTTTAGATCTGGCTCACTCTAATTTGATTATGTGAAGCTTCTAGGTATATGCCTATACTAGACGCAAATTAGATCAAAACCTAATTTCACATTATTTAATCTCAAGGTCAATTTAAGATTCCCTCTACCAAGTTCAACCGTAAATCCCCAAAACATGCTTGATAGTGGCCAATTAATAAGCAATAACAAATAAGACAAGATTAAATATACTGAAATAAAATAAAGCAAAACTAATCTGTGGGAATAATATCTAGAACCCGAACAAGTTCATAGGTTCTTTAGGTTGAAAAGAAAATTAACTACACATGGCTATAATGAAATCCATGAAATAAATAAAATCCAGATTCAAACAAGACAGGAAAAGAAAAGAGAAATCAAGACTTTAAAAGAATCCCTCTGTGCTCCTCTTTGTTGTCAAGTTCTCTATCTGCTCTGCGTCTCTCCCTGATCCAAATGTGCATTCTTTCTGTGCATTCACTGCTCGTGATCTTTTCTCTGCTTGTTGTTGGTCGATTTCCTTTATGGCAAGTGAACTAGTCGAACAAGTAATAAAGTGTAAGTAGAGTATCGTTCCACAGAGACTGAGACACCGAGAAGTGATGCTCAATTGCTACATAGTTGCACAACAGAAAGTAAAATAATTGGTTTGAGAGGTTGTTGGTAGCTATACTAATAACAGAAATCAACAGAGTGATTTTTTAGAAGATATCAATAAGAAGTTAGACTGAACTCAAAATCATCCTTAAGTGTTCAATCCCCCAGTTGCTCTACCCATTGCTATAGCATCTACACTGCACAGCTTCCGCAATGCTACAACATAGCCATTAACTACAATGCTATCTAGTTAACCCACCACTATAGTTTACCGAAGCTTCCGCGTTCGATACATTTGATACTAACTATACTCCTTCCATATTCCTATGGCAACTTTCTAGTTAGACATGCGTTACACTTAGGGTGTCATGGTTATGAGAGATAGACCTATTCCTGAAGCCTACAATAATAGGTCAAGCCACGCATGGGCTGCCTAGCAAACACTGTTTCTCAGGGGTCTAACCTCAACTCCTTGCCAGTAAGCCGAGGCCACAAATCTAGCCTTTAACTTCCATTAATTGACTAGTAATTAATACACTGATACGCAAACCAAATCTATTAAATTAAGAACGGCAACTAGGTTCATAAAATACTTAAGAAATCATCCTTATTCAGCCTTAGGTAAATTAGTTCATGAATGACGAGGGAAACACAAAACAGATAGTAACAGAATGACCCATGATCTAAATACTAAAATAAAGAAGGAAAAAGAAAGCTTGACGAAGTTCCGATGGCGTGGAAGAAGCCCTGTAACATCACTACTCCACGTCTTCTTCTCTCCGTCACACAGCAGGGAAGGATGCTGAGTTGTCTTGGAACTCTTGTGCCTTGTGAAACCTCTCACTCTCCTCTTGAGTCGGCCGAATGTGTAATCTCGTTATAAGCTCAGTGCGACTCTCTCTTAGGGTTGCCATATTGTTTCCTTTTATAACCAGCCTTTCTTGTGACACAAGTTCTAACGAGTTGGGCTTTTCTAAACTGTCGAGGTCCATCGTATCTTCCGTTCTTGGTAGATTGGTTATGCTGATCCTGCGGGATTCTTCAAATCTTTCAGTTGTGATCCTCCGCATCTTCTAATTTATTACGTCAGCAATTTAACTATCGCTCTCGACCTCTTTCTTTCCTGAAATCAACTAGATAAAAAAGGTCAGAAAATATGCCGCATAGCATTGCGTCCTTTACTCTACTATAGCATTCTTTATACCTTTTATTGCACTTTCGAGTTGCTGCCAGAATACTATATCATAGTATCAACTTTGCTATACGTTCTTTCGTAAAAACCATGTAAATTACTCCTTTCTTAGCTCATGTTCAGGTTGTAAATGGTTTCTACCCTTCAGTTCCCCATATCATGAATATATGCCTTTTTGCTTGGATTGTTTGCAGTTTAAGCTTATATTTACCATACAATTCAGTCATGAAATATAGGGAAAAATGGCATAATTTGTGCTCATCACTTATGCGTCTCCCTCCCAATAAATAACCTACGGCTTGGGTCCAAGGTATTTTCTTTGTGTGCGTTGGGCCGTGTGCTATAATCTATCCTTCTGATCCAACGCAATATAATATACTATATCGTATCTTTTTTTTTTTGGGGTAAAGTTACAGGGCCATTAGCCCATATTCATTCCATCATCAAGAATAAGTCGTGGGTATGAAACTCCCATGTAATCCCAGTACAACAATTGTTCAATATCAGTAGGGGGAGACGTAAAAATAACCAATCCCCCATCCTGATCAAAACTAATATTGGCAAGTGCATCTGCGCACCTATTGGCTTCCCCATACACATGAACACACCTACATCTAGAAAAATTTCCCATACATGTATTAATTTCAAATAAAATTCTGGACTCTATACTGTCAGCAACTTGTAGATTCTTGAGCAAAGAAACCACAGCAGCAGAATCACATTTAAGAATGACATTATCAAAGTGTTTTATCAAAGCTAACTCTAAACCAGTAAGCACAACACATAACTTAGCTTCAGTGGCTGAACACATGCCTAACTTCCTTGCAAACCTACATCTCCATTTCCCATCACATCCCCTGATCAATCCACCACAGCCCGCCCTTCTCTTTTCCCCTCTCAATGCTCCATCAGTATATATTTTAAGCTACCCATTCAATGGATATTGCCAGCGAATATAACCTCCTGGCGTGCACGTGCTACCTTGATGGGAGTTCGTGCAAATGCATGGCAGGATGAGCATGATAGATTTCAACTGGCAAAATTCACCCTGACAAAACCAAATAAGGAAATCTTCCTCGCGACGTTGAAGAAAATAAAAGTTCCTAACGGGTATTCAAGCAACATTTCACAATGTGTTGACGTGCAAGCTCGAAAGGTTACTAGGCTGAAAAGTCATGACTCAAATGTGCTTATGTAGCAGTTACTTCCGCTGGCCATAAAAAATACGTTGCCTCTCGATGTGTCGATCGTTTTGGCCTAGCTTTGTACTTTCTTTCGGAAGCTGTGTTCCAAGGTTTTGATTGTGGAGGAGCTCAACCAGTTGCGACAGAAAATCATTCTTACACTGTGTCATTTGGAGATGATCTTTCCTCCATCATTTTTCACTGTCATGGTTCACCTGACAGTACACCTTGTTCACGAAACCAAGCTTGCTGGCCCAGTTCACTACTGATGGATGTATCCTATTGAGAGGTACTCATTTAAAATTAATTACTTTAAGATTACTTCCTAGTCTCTCATTTCAATTTTGATGTATCCACATTTGTCCTTCATTACTATATAGGTTTCTTGGGAAACTGAAATCTTACGTGAGGAATAAGGCATGGCCTGAAGGTTCAATAGCAGAAGGTTATATTGGGGATGAGGTCTTGTATTTTTGTTCCAGGTACTTTGATGAATTGAGACGTCCTTCAACCGACCGCCTCGGGTGGACGATTGTCCTGAGCCCAAGCCAGAGCCATCATCAACAAAGTTGTTAATCCCTCGTGTTGGTAAACCAGTTGGAGGAACTGAGAACTTCAAACTCACGACACTTGAGAAGATTCAAGCACATAGACATGTCTTAATTAATTGCATTAAAGTTTAACCGTACCTTCAGTAAAGATTGCAAACATATATTTTAGTTATCCTATATATTTTCGTACATTTTATACTCACATTTCATGCTTGTCATCACATGTTTAATTGCAGGGAATTTAGGAGTCATGTCAAGTGTCAGCTGAGGATCCATACATAGACATCATCCGAAATTGATAGAAAGGTCCATAGAGAAATCCCGAGTTAGTTTAGGAGGAGAATAATGAATGACCACAACCCACACTCAATAGAATTCACAGCCCTCGCACTGGGCCCCCTTGACCACGCCCAGAGATTTACAGCATACAATGTCAATGGTTTCAAGTTTTGCACTGTTTCACGAAATCAGGGATTGCTGACCCAAAACTCAGGTGTATATGGCATGTTTGGGACGAGGAGTTATGCGAGCAGCAGTGATGGGAACATGCAGTTCGGTGACGTCCCGTATTATGGAAAGCTGCTTGATGTGGTCATGATAACTTACCAAGGCCTTTTTCTCTATGACGCTGTTCAAGTGTTTGTGGGTGAATATGACAACGTCCTAAGGACTCACGACTAATGACTTAGGCATCACATCAGTGAATTTCTCCCGGCCTATTCACACCGGCCAGTCTGAAGATGATGAGCCTATATTCTTGCCTCAGAGGCCCATCAGGTTTATTATGTCGTCGATGAGAGGCATAGAGATGGAATATGGTGGTTCACTTAAATCCTTGGGACCTTTATGACATGGGTGATGGTGATAACGTCGCCTATGATTGTGAGCCGTTCCAGCCCGCTGGTTTCGAAAACTTCTTCCCAGACGGCGAGGACAATTTACTTATAGTTCGGTACATTTTTTAATATAAGCTTTATGAAATAATAACATTTAACTAAAGTTTTATTTGTATTCAAACATATTTAACTCACACGTAACATTTTATACAAACTTCCTTTATAGGGATGGTGACGAAGATTGAGAGAAAAAATTATGCTACGATGTAATCTGTGATTTTCTTATTATTTTTTTTACAAACAAAACCATAATATTACCTATAGGCGTAGCGGTTCAACAACCGTTACAAACTTTTTGGGGGGGGGGCGCTACAAAACACAAACCGCTACAAAGATGAAACCTTAACCGCTGCTAAATAGAAATCGCTACAACAAGCGACACCTCAATCGCTACAAACTTATGCGCAGATATCAAAATAAATACCCCCACCAAACCACATTTAATATGCTTCGGTTTCCCTTTCTACATATGTTATCTCTCCGTCTTCTCTCTTTTTTTCACATTTTCTCAAAGAGGTTAAGTGTTTGAAGGGGGTAAGTGTTGTTCAACCGGATCTAATCTACTGATTATCGAAATATTTCTTTTTTCTTCTAGCCTGCTGATACTAACTATTGTTATTTTACAGTTGCATTACTTTTATTTTTCATCTTTCTTTCTACTTTTACATACATTATTCGACCCACTTTCACACAAATTTTTTTTTCAGAATTAATTTTATTTTAATTAATTCATAATTACATGTTATTACACTTACATATTCTCATTGTTTTAACTATATAATAACCTTATCTAATCAAATATTATATTTTAATATCATTTATTTTCAATAAAAAGATAAATTATTAATAATACAATATTTACTTAATTACTATAATAACTAATTTTTTTTCCAATTTCATCCATTTGTAGCGGTTGGCTAACCGCTACAAACACGAACAAATATAAGAACACGGGAATATTTTGTATATAAAATACTGACAAAATGGCGGCAAAATTTTTTCCAAAAAAAAATGACGGGATTTATTTGTAGCAGTTACCAACCGCTACAAATATTCTATGGAATTGGCGACAAAAATTTTTTTCAAAAAATGGGCGGGAATATTAGTAGCGGTTATGTAACCGCTACAAAATATTTTGATAAGTTTGGCCCTACTTTTCCATATAATTAGTCGCTGTCAGATAACCGCTACAAAGGTGATCAGAATTCATTTTGTAGCAGTTGGGTCACCGCGACTAATGTTTAGACAAGAACTCAGCACAACCTCATATAGTGGCGGTCATGTCAACCGTTACAGCTACAATAGCGGTCATGTTTTATTTAATAGCGATTTTTTTAAACCGTTACAAATTGGCTTGCCACGGTGGATTTTGTCGCGGTTAGTCTAACCGCTACAAATATCGTTAGTAGCGCCAAAAACTGCTACTAGTATGCCATTTTAACCGCCACTAATTGTCTTTTTTTTTTTGTAGTGAATATCTTTTCTAACTTGTATATGTATAACCCAATCTTTAAACAACTTTTTAAACTTTCATATAATCAAAATCATATCAAACTCTAACCCAAATATCCAATCCTAACTCATAATTTCATATAACTAAAAAATTTAACAAAACTAGACTGATGAATCAAATAAATTATTTAAACCAAATTTAATCAGTAAAAACATCCTATAGAAAATAAATCTTAAGCTTTTAAATAGAAAATTAATTTTAAATTCTTACAACAACCAAATGAAAAATCTAAACCAATGAAAATTAGTTATTAATCATCATCTACATTTCTATATTTATCTTTTGTTAAAACTCAAAACTTACAAGTTACAAAAACTCTCACACCAAAATTTTCTCCACTCACTACAATAATAATATAACTAGGAAGTCAAAAATATTTGTAAGTTACGGCTGAACCCAAGAGGGGGGTGAATTGGGTGAAGTATAAAAATTTTCTTTCTCAGAAAAACTTTCGCAATTCAGTAAATTCATCTTGAGTAATAAAAGTAAGTTCATAAACAATTGGTAAACACTCAAATGCAGATGCTGGAAATGCAAGAGATAAGAGAGAAGAGCTTGCAAACAGATTTATACTGGTTCGGCCTTATCCTTGACCTACGTCCAGTCCCCAAGCCTCACTTGGGATTTTCAATCCACTATCTTTAATCTCCTTGATTACACGATCTGTAACTGAAGTAACCCTCTCTCTAGGATTCACTCCCCCTTACAATCTGTAATCAACATACTGCTTGGTTACACACTCTGTATTCGAAGTAATCCTCTCTCTAGGATTCACTCCCCCTTACAAGTTGTAATCAACACAATGTATAACCCACTCAAGATTACCCAATCTTGAGTTGCTCTCAGAAAGATAATGTGTTTACAATAAATTTCATCTCAAAGGAATGAATAAATGATCACTGAAGTTCAGATACAATTCATTTCACTCTCTAAGCTATTTAGATATGAAAAACAGAGTGAGAATGATGTAGAAGCAGAGTATCAGCATTTTGGCATTGTAAACTTGTATCTCCTCGTTTTTCTGCTTGAGTCCATGTCTTTTATAGATGGAGAATGATATGTGACCATTTTTGACCGTTGTAGGATGAATCAGACCGTTGTAGTTGATTGTCATTAAGTGTGGTCTGCTTCTCTCTCTAAACTCCAACTAATCCATGTGTTAATGTGATCTGATGTGGCTTTCTGAGGATTTGCCCATTGTAGTAGACTTTGCTTGATGAAGAAATGATTCTTGACCGTTGAGAATGCGTGCTCAGATGGATTAACCAAAAGGAGGTTGATTTGCAGAAGTGCATTAAATGCACTGAGCACCTTTTTGCTTTTTGCCTTTGATCTCATTAATCTTCATCTGTGCTGACTGAAATTCACTTAACAAACTTGTTAAACGTATCTGGGAACATAAGTGAATGATATATGGAAGCAACAAGATCAAACAATAATGATTTGCAAATTCGCGTAATTCAAAAATCAATTTTGACCGTTGTATATTGCGGTAAGTTCCTCTATACTGGAGTATGGCACTGTGCATAAGTGTCCATACTGCAGTATCCAAAGTCATACTGCAGTATACAGCTTCTAGAGGCAAAACATCGTGATTTGTGTTTGAAAGTCATGACCTATACTGCGGTATGTAAGTAGTATACTGCAGTATGGCACTGTTTGTGTGAAAAGTTTAAGTTCAAAAAGCCTCTATACTGGAGTATACAAATCTAATATCCTTCGTTTTAATCATCTGAAACTCACCAATAAAGTGGTTAAACATATCTAGGAACATTAGAGATTAATCATAGGAAGTATTAAGATCAAACAAGAAGGCATTGCAAATTCGTCAGATTTGATTTTCAAGTTTGACGTTCAATACTTGCGTCAATACTAGAGTATGTTAGTGAAAGTATGCAATACTGGAGTATAGAACTCCATACTGGAGTATGCAAGAACATGTGTCAAGTTGAAAACAAGTTTAAGAGCTCAATACTGCAGTATGCAAACCTATACTGCAGTATGCAATAGTTATAAAATTTGGGAGCTCTCTGTATAAGCCTATACTGCAGTATACATACCCATACTGCGGTATTGACTTGCTTGAAAAACTTGGTTGCTCTCTGGATGGCCCTATACTGCAGTATACATACCTATACTGCGATATTGACTTGACTGAAAAACTTGGTTGCTCTCTGAATAGCCCTATACTGCAGTATACATACCTATACTGCGGTATTGACTTGACTTAAAAAATTTGATTGCTCTCTGGAAGTCCAATACTGCGATATAGCACCCTATACTGCGGTATTGACTTAACTTGAAAAATTTGATTGTTCTCTGGAAGTCCAATACTGCGGTATAGCACCCTATACTGCGGTATTGACTTAACTTGAAAAATTTGATTGTTCTCTGGAAGTCCAATACTGCGGTATAGCACCCTATACTGCGGTATTGACTTAACTTGAAAAATTTGGTTGCTCTCTGTAAGTCCAATACTGCGGTATAGCACCCTATACTGCGGTATTGACTTATAATGGATTTGAGCAACTTCTTGAACAGACTATCAACTTCTGAGGGCCATATCTCTCTGGTCCGAGCTCCGTTTTGGTCCATTCAACTCTTGATGGAAAGCTCTGTGAGTCTACTTTCATATGCCACTGATTTCAGCTCAATCGGATTTGTCGTTTGTGAGATATACTCAAAATACCGAAGGCTGTTCCTGACTGTGATGCTGATCTTTGTGTCAACTTGTAAAATTCATCAATGATTCATTTGAACTTCTTTGGGCATGAATTTTTGTCACCAAAACGTGTTAGATGTCTAGTTTCCAATGCTTTTGGTTTTGTCTCAATCCGATCTCTGGTTTGTAAGATATCATCAAATTACTAGACGTCGCCCGTGCTGAATGTGGACAGAGTGGAGCAGAAAAGCTGATCACGTTGCATATGATCTTGGAGCCTTCTAGCATCAATATAAGAACTTGAATATTTATATTCTCATTCCATTCAACAAGTTCTTCTTTCTTTAATCTCTCATCTTGATTAATCTTCATAATCCAACTCTTTCTTCCTTCTCTTCTTTTGATCATTCCATATCATTTGACTCACATCTTCTTTGATTCAATTTCTTCTTCTTGTAATTTCTTATCTCCTTCTTGATTAATCTCTATAATTCAACTTGGATTAATCTACATTAAATACAACAATTAGTCAATGTAGGAGATAACTATATTACTCAATCTTTTTGCTTATAACAATGGCATCTATATAAGACATCATCAAAACTAATCATAACTAATAATATTTAGAAAAGTTCTCATAAAAAAGTTTCATGAAAAGAGGTAATTTAAGTACCTATATTTGATCCTCAAAGTGAAACCTAGTGATACTGTGGGGGTAGAAGAAGGAAAATGGCGCTTGGACCTTCACTGTTCAGGCAGCAACAATTTGGAATGAAAGGTGGTGGGGTATATTCTTATATACCGCCCACGTGAAGATGGTTTAAGGGGCCACGTGCCCCTTAACCATCACCAACAGATATATATAAATTTTAACCTTTTACTTACTCTTTTTTCTTTTTTCTTTTTTTTCTTTTGTTGACTTTATCATATTTTTTTTAAGAAAAAATAACCTAATAATACCACTTAAACTTTAAAATCCTATTGATAAAAATAGTAATAAGATTAACAAAAATAGTAAAATAATTAACAACTCGTTTTGTTGGGAAATAACATATTTGAGATTTTAAAATTCAAGTGGTATTTTCTTGAATTTTTCCTTTTTAAATATTTGTTTTGATTTTTGATTTTTCATTATTATATTACTTTATACACACACATTAATAATAAAAATAAATTAATAATAAAAATATTTCTATATTTTCTTAAATGATATTTTAAATAAACTCTTTTTATTTCAATGTTAACATGATAAATTATATTTATAATGAAATAATTATTTCTAATATTATTTAATTATTGTAATAAAAGTTGAGATGTTAAGCATTTGGAGAGTTCAAGTTGTTAATAGGTATACTGAAGTTGTTAGTTGTAATTCTTAAGTTATTTTTCGCTATACTTAAGTAGTAACTGTCTGATTAAAAAAAAAAAAAAGTAGTAAGTGACACCTGCTATATGTAGCTTCAAAATATTACTTACAAGGTTGTTAGTATTTAGGGAGCTCAAGTTGTCAATATGTATACTGAAATTATTAAGTGTGATGCGCAATCAAATTAGGTATAATTAAATATCAGAATAATAACTTAAGAAACACAATTAACAACTTTAATATAGGTTTACATTAGGTGCTATTCTTTTATGTGCTTCTTAGATGTTATTTCCTCTTATTAGAGGGATTAGGCATTTTTTTAAATTTTTTTTTATATATTCTATTTATTTAGATTAGATTATATGTTGCATCTTGAAATTTTTTTTCACCCAATATTTTAAATTAATTAATTTCCAGAATATTGGGGTTACGGAAAAATATTTCTAAATGCAGAATTGGAATTTAATTAATTTAAGATATTGGGCGCAAAAAAAATTTCACGATTCAGCATGTAATATAATCTAAATAAAAAATATATATATATAAATTTAAAAAATAAAAAATACCTAATCCCTCTAATTAGAGAGAATAAAACCTAAGAAGCACATAAGGGAATAACACCTAATGTGAACTCCTTTAGTATACATATTGACAACTTGAGCTCTCCAATGCTATCATGGGCAAATTGGTCATTTGATACATTAATAAATTCCAGATTCCCTCTACACGTCTAACTTGAGATTTGTGATATTGGACTCACTCATTTGTCTTTTCCCCATTTAAAATGTTTTTTTTTTGGAATTCCCCTTTTAAATTTTACATATAAAAAATAAAAAGTTATTTAAAATATAAAAATTAAATTAAATTAAATCTGAAACGGTGAAGACGGGTGATAAGAACATTTATCTCATCAAAGTGATGAGCAGTTGAGCACAAAATGTGCTCCCAGTTTGTATCTCTTTTTTACCAAAATAATCCCAACGGAATAGCAAAAATCATTTTGCATAAAAAATTACAGAATAAAATATATTAAACACCATTTTATTTTACCTAAATTACTTAAAGTCTTTGTATTTTGAAAATGTATATAAATATCCCATCAAATTAAAATTTATATGATACAAACATCCCCTATATATATGAGATTCATTTTTCAATCACCCAACTATTAGTTGTCTCTATGTTTGACTGGTAAATTATTATTTTGACCAAAATACCCATATTTAACATAAGAACAAACATTTATATTTACAAAAAAAAAATCTAATAAATATATTTTCAAAATTTCCAATGTGTCATAAAATGTTAAATTTTTAATCAGATTTATTGGATTTTAGTTATTTAGGTTTCCTTTAAACTTTTAATAAGAGTATTTATGGATGATGTAAATTTGAGAACTTATATAAATTATTCAAATTTATAACTTAAAAATTCAATACACATGTTTTGTTGCCAATATTTATAATAGAAAATCCCAAAAAATACCATTTAAAAATTAAGTTGTCAATTGCTTTACTATTTTTGTCAATCCCATTACTTTTGTTGTCAACAAGATTTTGAAATTAGAGTAATATTTTTCTGTCATTCTCCCTATTTATAACCACTTTATTTAATTATATTTTTATTAAAATAATTGATCAAAATTTTAATTAATTTTTTTATCTATGTGCGTTAAATACTTAAATTTTTGTTTCAATATGATTAAAAGACTAAATAAATAACTAATTTTGAAAATAAAATATTAAAAAATTCTTAATTATTTAAATAATTTTAGCCAAAACTAGGGGATTATTAACAATGAAGGTTATATTAGCTACTAAAATTTATTTTAATTAGAAAAATATATTTTTTAAAAAATATTCTTAATAGAATTAATGGATTAAATTAGGTGTATAATTTAGGTAAAATACAATTAGTATTAGAAATTAAGAATCATATAATTTGTTTACCTATTTAAAAAATTAAAGAATTTCTAATATAATTTTACTAAAATATAAAATGACTTGATTTGATTGTCCGCAACATAAAATATATTTTTTCAGTTCAGTACATCCACACATTACTTCACAATAAAGAAAAGAGGAAAGAAAAATCAAATAAAGTTGAGAATGACATTTCGGACCCAAAAGGGAGCCATTGGGATCACACATTCTCATGATAAAAAAGGACCACACATTTTAAAGCCAGAGATAATATTTGCCCCCACATGACATATCATTGTGAACATGATTGTGAACATTAGATTTTACCTGAAAATAAATAGAAAATAAAAAATCATAAAACGTAAAATCGTAATGTAGCAAAATCGTAAAATCTTAAAAGCGTTTGGAAAATACGTAAAATCATTTTAATAAAAAAAATCATTAAAAATATAAAATTACAATGATAAATCGAGATTTTAAGAAACAGAAAGCAACTCAAAAAGAAACTCATAATAAAGAAGCACAATAATTCATATTCTGGCTGGAGATAATGCTACTGTAAGTGCTTAGAAAATGATCAGAGATGACATCTCTTGACTAGAGCCGGGAAATCGGGCCGGCCCTTTTAAGCCCTGGCCCTGTAGGGCTCGGGCTTGAAAAATATGCCTGAAATTTGAATTTGGCCCTGCAGGGCCGGCCCTGTAGGGCCTCGGGCTTTATCGGGCCGGCCCTGTAGGGCCTCGGGCCGGCCCTGCAGGCCCTGTTACTGTAGCATTTTCATTTTTTTAAGAAAAAAAATTAGTCAAAGAATGCCAAGAGGAAGAGGCTAGGAGGCACATATATAAATACATAATAACTATACTCTGATTTTATGATTTGATATATTATTTGCTGCAGATAATGATTATTATGGATGTGTTTATGATGCAGGAGAAGAAATTCATAACATTTTTACTCCTGAAACACAGCCTTCTGCTCAAAGTGAAGCATAATCAAATATCTATGAAATTGATGAGAGTGATGAAGAAGGTGACAATTGACAATGATAGTGGTATGCTTTTATATTTTATGTGAGTTATCTAATGTTGTTTAGTTTAATACTTCTTAAGTTTTATATGAGTCAATTATGGACAATGATTTGTTTTTTATTACGAATTAATGAATGTGTTTATTTGTTGGATGATTTGTATTGTTTAGATATTTAATGTTGATAATATTTATTTGATATATTAGAACTTTAATGGTTGCAATTTACTAATTATATTTCTTTGGAAAAAACCTAGAAAAAAAATAATTAAAATTTCGAATAGTAATTTTCAGGCCCTGTAGGACCGGCCCTGGCCCTGGTACTATCGGGCCGGGCTTTAAAAAACAGATGTTTTTCTTATCTCAGGCCCTGTAGGGCCGGCCCTGTAGGGCCCAAGCCCTGGAGGGCCAGGCCCTGTAGGGCCGGGCCGGCCCTGATTCCCAGCTCTACTCTTGACCATGAGCTAGAGTTGGACATGTCTACTGGCTAGCCTGAGGCGTGGGACCTCGTCGAGAAAGAGATGTCAAGTCTCTTTCAATATATACAATAAAGAAAAATTTTGAAATAATCCTATCACTGCATGTTTTTAATCTTTGACCAAAAAAAAAAAGTTTTTAATGAAACTTTGATCATTTTACTTAAAACAAAAATTCTAGATATCAACTCAAGCAAGATCATTCAAGCTCTAGCCAACATTGCTCAAGTGGCCAAATTTTCATCTCAATCAAAACAAACTTTGATTGTAGATAGGTGGTTTTTGTCCAATATGCATTATGCTGTTGCTATTAGCTTTTATGTATTCGTGGATGGATTAATTAAAAGTCACAAAAGAATCATATGATTTGAATTTCGACCAAAAAATATCATATGAAATGTATGTGCACATATTTTGTGTGTGTCGGCATGTAAAATTATTGAAAATTGTTGTATCTTTTGTTTTTGTCATTTGATTTGAATTAGATCAACTTGGCAATATTTAGTTAAGGTAAAAGCGTGCGTTATATATATTCTACCTTATTGAATGTCATGTGATATTTTACCAAAAATAATCCTGTCAAGCAGTGAATAATTTTGCGTACGTATAAAAAATATAGGGACAATGACAGAAAAATATGATTTAAATTTTAAAATTTTGTTAACAAAAACAATAATGGATTACCAACTCATTTTATTGTAAAATCACCTATCTGTCATTTTAAATTTCAAATGATATTTTTGTGGGATTTTCCTAAAAATATATGGCTCATATTTTTCAACAATTTCATAACTCAGTTTGTGAGGACATGTGTGGCCATATATTGCGTACGTATAAAAATATATGGCTCATCTTTTTCAACAATTTCATAATTGTTAAATATTTTTAATAATATTAATAATTTTATTTTAGTATTACTGAATGAGGGAAATTTATCTTTTATATATATTTTGTTTTTACAAATAATTTATGTAAGCTTTGAAAATAAAAATCAACAATAGCCTTGTAGTCTAGTGGCATGTATAAAAACTCCCCTTCCTAGGAGGTTGCAAGTTTGATCTTGCCTAGCTATAACCCCAAATCGTTAGTTCCTACTACACCTTTATTAGGGTCAAAAAATTGTAATTAGTTTGATTTTTAAAAAAAAATTAGAGAAATGACATTAAAAGTTTTTAAATAATTTTTCGTACATATTATCTTTATTAAGATTTTATAACCTCACTTACCCATTTCTTGTAAATTGAACTCATTAAAAGTTTTCTTCCCCTCCATTTCTCACATGCAAAGCAGAGCCTAAAAGTAAACATCCTATCATGGGCTACACATGTCCACACATGTCCTCACATGCATGATTCAGTTTGTGAGTATATATAAAAACACGCACACACACAACTTAATTAGAAGCAACTCAAAAACAGTAGAAGCATTATATTCATAATTGTTGGGGAACAAGTTGCTGTGTTGAGAAATTCAAACATGTCTGCAGGAAGTGTTGAGCAGGAGCTAGAGCTCGGTGTTCCGGCGATTGAGGCATGGGATCTCTTCGGCACATTGCGATTTCGAGAATTCGCAGAGCAAGAAATGCCGAAAGTGTTTCAGAAGGTGGAGCTTGTTGAAGGTGATGGAGGAGTTGGGACTGTTGTCAAAATAACATTAGCACCTGGTAAATATATATTTTAACTGTATCATCTTATATATATAAGCCTATTTATGTGGGTTATGTGCATTATTCGGAGTATAGGGAGTAAATTGCATTATTTCTGGGTTATGAATAACATCAATTATGAAAATTTTAATATTTTAAATTGATGTTACATACCATCTTTCATTTTTAAAAATATAGCCTAGTGATGTATGTATTGTTTAATGAATTTAACATTGTTTCTGGCTTTTTACTAGTAGTGTGTTCTGCTAACTCTAAGTCCAATTCAAGGGATTTTTTTAATTTTTTTTAAAGAATGAGATACAGTTACCTCTTTTTTATTTTGCTTTAGCTACATATATCTCTTTTCTTTTGAAAATATAAATAAATCTCTTTGCACTTAAAAATTATCACACAAACTTCACCTCTATTTTTAAGAGATTTCATGGGAGAGTTTTTCTTTATTGACCAATAATTTCATGGGCGAGTTTGGATTAGGAGTGTTAAAGTGACTTTTATTTAATCTCATTTTTTTAAAAAACTTGAGTTAGATAGAAGCTAATTAGTTTACTGTGAACATATTTGGATATAATTATGTAAAAAAAAAAGTTAGTATAATAAATTGAAACTTATTTCAATAATTAATGAAAATGAAAGTTTAAATGTAAAATGACTTAAAAGGATATGAGTTTATTAAGTACATAAATATTATATGTATATAATTAGATAAATTTAAAAAATATTCAAATTAAAAATAAAAAGTTAATGTGTTATTTAAAATTATTTATTATATTTTTTAAAATTTTCTTATTACAAATCTATCAGTGAAGAAGAAATAATGTGATAATTTTTTTTAGTATTTTAAAATATAAAACTTTAAAAAAATTGATATTTTTTTAAATAAATTATAAAAAGCACCAAGGTTGTCAACAAAAGGGGATCGACAAAGACACTGCAACGTGACTTTGGAAGAAAGCAACAAAAACTTGCTTTAGATTTAAAGCTAATTTTAGGGTTGATGTGCTTTTTCCAAATATGGAAAATGGAGGATATCATCAAAATCTAAACTTAAGGTATAAAGGAAAGTAATGTTATTAAAACCGGATTAGACCAGCCAGTTCAAGTCGAAAACTGACAAACTGGCAATATAATCAATCCTGTTCGGCCACACAATTGGTTTAACTGGTTCATTATATTTTTTATTCAAAAAATAGTTTAATTCGATTTTTTCATAATTTTATATTAATAACCTTGAAATCTTTATTTCTTTACTAGTTTGGCTTTGAATCGGTTTAATTTCAATATGACATTTGACCTAATACCCCAACCAATTTAGTATTTGGTTCGGATTTAATAACCTTGAAGGAAAGTATAACAGCCAAAAAAAAAAAAACTCTTTCATCATTCATTGCCTTTAATTACATGAAAGGTCGTTTTTAATAAAATATATGCAGAACACTATGTGGCTCATGACTTTTCCTAATAAGCTATTAGCAAAAAGCTATTCCAAACATATCTATTATGAAGTGTGTTTTTCTCTCTAAATGTGCGACTGGGATCGCCAAACACCATCCCAAACAATATACACACACACATATATATATATGTATATGTGTGTGTGTCTATATATATATATGTATGTATACATGTATGTATTTATACGCAAGTGTGTGTGTGTACGTGTATGTATATATATGTTGTTCATTAATTGCATTATCTTGTCTTTGGTGTGATATAAAATAGGTACACTTGGACTAAGCCCTTACAAAGATAGGTTCACAAAGGTAGACAATGAGAAGCGAATCAAAGAACTAGAGGTGATTGAAGGGGGGCACTTGGAATTAGGGTTTACTATGTTTAGGGTTCGTTTTGAAGTGTTAGAGAGAGGCGAAGCATCAAGCATCATCAAATCTACAATTGAGTATCAACTTCAAGAAGATGACGTTGCAGCCAATAATAATGGGCATCTTGTTTCTGATTTTATTGAAGCTCTTGCCTACATTGCTCAAGTTGCCAAACTTCATCTCAACAAAACTTGAAAACCAAGCAAACTAATTAAATACTTCCATGTATGTTTGCTTGCCTATGTAAAATTATTAAAAAAATAAATAAAGCGGAAAATTAAAGGGCTTATTTGGTCCTTTAATTTCATACAATGTTTCATTTTAGTTCCTTAGTTTCATATAAAGAGTATTTTCAGTCTTCTAATAATCATAATGTAGTTGTTATTAAAATTTTAAAGAGTCAAAATCCAATTTTGCCTTGTAAGTTTTGCATAAGAATTGTAGGTATTTGAAAGCATTTTTTGAATCAACATTATTCCAAAAAGTATAAAAAAGAAGTAATGTCACTCCTAACTATTACAAATACTAACAGTTAATTCAAACAAAATTATCAGTCGTTAGTATTTCAGAATTACAAACAATTCAAAAAATTATTATTTTATAAAAGAATTATAGATGTGGCATTATAAGTTATGGACATATAAGTTGGCATTATAAGTTACTAACTTAGTTTCATATAGAACCATCCAAACAGAAGCTTCTGGGAAAAACATCCAAACTGAAGCATATCCATATGTGGCATTATAAGTTATGGACATATAAGTTGGCCTTATACATTATACAAGACCCTATGTGGCAAAGCCACCTTAGCACATATGGGTCAAATAACGGTTGACTTTTTGGGTCTTTTAATAAGAGGGCGAAATTGCCAACCCCCCCCCCCCCCCCCCTCTTTTTGCTTCTGGAACAAAATTATCCCTTCAAAACTTCTAACAAATTGAAACTTATGTGAATCATTAATTACTTAACTAATTTAATTAAATTAAGTAAATACGTCTTATAATCATAGGAGGAAGTAATATTCATCAAAATAACGATATTTTTATTGGACAAATAAACATATATAGTCAAACCCGACTCAATTTGAATAAATTATTAAATCAAATAGGAATTTATAAGTTAATGAAATTATTTATTTTCAATCAATACACTCACTCAAGTCTTGTATAATACTTCATTTTGTCCTAATTATAGGACAAAATTTATAATGCAAATACATTACAAACTTTGTTCCATGATTAAGATGGAGGAAATATAAACCACTCAACTCCTATTTATATGGTAGGAATAAATTTATTTATTTACAAGTCACTTTTTAATTTTTTTAGTAAAATAATGCTCTAACTTCCTTTACATTTTTATTTAATTACACAAGTATTTCCTATATTTTGAAACATATGCTTAAGCTCAATGTTTGAACCGTTAACTTTGTTGAAAATATTTTAATAAAACATTTTTAATTAATATTATTAAAATATATTTTATTTACTAATTTATCCTTCATTTATTGAACTACAGATTTTGTACTCTAGGATAGATTATATACTATATAAGAGTAAAATTAACACATTACTAAAATTTATGAGAATTAAGGTTTTCTCCTTAGTTTTAGGGAACTATATTGGAAGTGACTTATAAATGGAAGTAATATTGTATTAGTTTACAACTAACTCACCTAGATCAAAACGTTGGTTTAAATTAGTTAAAAGCAATAAAGGTGCAAGAGATATAGTGTTTTTGACAAATATACCCTTCCTTATTTGTTGAAAGAGAGTACGTGAGAGGGAATCATGAGAGGAGAAAAACTAGGAGAGAATGTGTAATAATTTATGAACAAGCATTCCTTTAATTAGGGTAAAAATGAATAGAGCATATTTAAACTTCGTAAAAAAGAAAAGTATAACTTAGTAAAAAGGATCATGACTATCACAGAGTCTAACTTATATGTGGAACAAAAGGATTGGAGTGTAAACCTTATAGTGTTAATATTGTAAAATTCATCTCAACAAAAATTAAAAAGCTTGCCAACCAAACAACCTAATGACATGAATATCAAATAATTTATTGGGAAAATTATAATAAAGGACCTAAGAAAAATAATATTTATTAAAAAAGACCATAAAAATGGTAATTATTTTAAAGGACCAAAAATTAAAACATTAAAATAGAAAGACTAAATTGCCCTTGGTCAGATTTTCTATATTATATTTAATTAAATCAGAATTTAAAGTGATTGATTAAAAATGATAAACAGAGATCAAATCAAAATCTGAAATATGTAAATTAGAGTCTCTACTGATAATTTTTTATCTCTCCGTGGAGGAAGCATAGGTTATTCCATTGACAAAGATCTCTCAGGCCTCCTCCCCCCTGTGTTCTATGAATTTATGAATTTTTATGAAATTATATCTTTTCAAAACCTGAGGCAGTGTACAATAAGCACGAAAACTTGGAATTGTAAAAGTAAAATGTTTTTTTGGATTTCTTACCTTGATACAAAAATTGTAGAACCAAGGGCAATTTAGTTTTTTTATTCTAATGTTTTAAGTTTTGGTCCTTCAAAATAATTACTATTTTTATGATCCTTTTTAATAAATATTATTTTTCTTAGGTTCTTTATTATAATTTTCCCTAATTTATTTGTGTGCTTAAAATTATTCAAATCTACCAACGATCAATTGGTTTGAGGAATCTGGTTGTTATTTATTATAGATAAGGCCTCAAGTTTGAGTGATACAAATCAAAATTAGAGTTAAGATACAAAAATACTCATGAACTTTTATCTAAAGTATACCCAGCATTATATATTTTTCGGAGATGTAAAAATACCCATAAAATTTTAGAATTGAAGCGAAAATACCACCACCATTAGATTGCATGGATGGACGTTAATTTTACAGTTAGCCCACCCTATTTAAAAAACTAAAAAGGCTAGGGTTTGTAATTTCCTTTATTGCCCTCCTCTCCTCTCTAGATGCGCCTCTTTCTCCTTCCTCCCTCGTCTCCCCATTTTCTTCTCAGATGCCGATGATGGCAGTGGCGGTGACCTCCTGCAACGGTGCAAGTGATTCTCCACCAGCAACTTACACTAGCGTTTTCTTCCACTTTGCAGACCTGAATCAAAAATTTCATCCCCCTTGAGCTCTCCTTCAAGATCTGCTCCTCCGCCTATATATCTCAATCTCAGTCGCTTCCACTCTTGGTCGCCATTCTCATCGGCACTTTCTCCACAAATGAACCACAAGTTTAGTCGCCATCGTGGCCATTGTTTTGCCTCTGCCAAGTACTGACTTCAAACCCTGCCTCCCTCAAACTAGTCTCTACTTCCTCCCTACCTCGACCCAATTGCTTCCGTTCATGTGGCTTGGTTCCTTATGGCAGTAAGTTCTTCCTCTAATGGTTTTCCATTTGTTGGACTTAGGAAATTTGCTGGTCGTTTTAGCCTCCTCTTCACGATTTATCCTGCCACCATAAATCTCATCTTTCCCCTTGGTTATTTATATCCCTATTTTTATCATGATATTTAATGTTTTAATTAGGGATTTTATCATTAACATTAGTCTAAATGGCACTTATTGTGATTAATTTGAATTAATGATAATTGTGTGAAAATAGAGCTTAAAAGGTAATATTTCCATAAATCTTGTAATTGCTATTAATTGGGTTGATTTTCTTGGAATTTATGATGCTACATAATCTTTGTTTGCATTATAGGCCACTTTAGGAAAGTTTTTTTTCCCAAAAATAATTGGGGAAAAGCCAAGGACAAGGGTCAGAAGAGGAATAATTTTTGAGGGACTAAAGGAAATAAAAATAAAGGTTGGAGGACCCAAAACAAAAATGTTCCAGCATTTTATATTGGGGAGAAGTCAGAGAAAATTACAGTAGGACCCCAAACTTCAGAAAATATCATAAAGGCCCAAAACTGAAAAAGCACCGTCTTTACCCGTTAAAACTGATTTTTTTGGGCTGGTTTATATAGATTTGGAGGATTTTGTCCATTTATTAAGGATCCAGGTGGACACTTTCGGAGGAGCTGGCATTCTTTCGAGAAATTGGAGACTGAGAAACATAGGGAAGGAGACGGAGAACACCCCTATCGTGAACGTCGTCCTTCGTTCTCACTGCCAGAAACCTCCACAGATTTGCCTTCCAGCTCCTTCTCTCTCTTCCATCGTTTCTTCTATGATATCCTATTTTTATGACTAATGTATAAAGTGGAATTAATGAAAATATTGTGAGGGTTTTGGCTACAATTAAATTGTTTACTTTCATGGAAACCTTTTAATTGTATTAAGTAGCTAAAATGGCATGATAAATCAATTATTTTAGACAATTGGTAACAATGTAAAAGTCACTATGTTAGTGACTAAATTTTGAATCAATTAGCAAGGACAATGAGAGAATTGTTTTAATTAAAGGGTTAAGGTGCGATTTGACCAATAAACTATTGGCTTAGGAGTTTCTAACACAATTAACTATTAAGTGAATCAAAAATACCAACAAACTTTTAAAAAGGTGCGCCCAGCACAACACCGTTAGCAAAAAGTTAACGTTCGTTATCTAAAGTGCAGATTAGCCAATGAACTTTTACTCTAGGAGCGCCCAGCACAAAATTCTAAATTTTACTAAATTAAATAATTTTTTTCCTTAATGGTCATTATTCAAAACTATTTGTATAGATATCTATGGACAAAAATTACCCATTCTTCAATTTTGTCAAAATTATAATTTTCTAAAATAAACAAAAGTTTTAATTAAACATATAATTATATGATGTAAATAAAACTCAAGGTGTTTTATAGTTTATTATATATGTCAAACAAAAAAATTTATATGATTTATTTTTATTTTAGAAGAAATTTATGTGAGTTAAAAAATTCATTTAATGTTAGTAAAATTTAAAAATCTAAAATATCTATTATATAAAGAAATGAAATGAGTTTAATTTTTATTTTTATAAAAAGAGCTTAATGAATATCAACATTGATACTTAATAATATAAATCCGGCAACTTGATGATATATTTGTTAATTAAATGATCTATTGATTATATGAATATGGGACTTGTTGGAAAAAAAAAAAAGGATAACTTAAGAGGCTTGAGGAAGGATAATTTAATAATAGTAAGGAGCAATTATAATGGGTTAAGGAGCAATTTGGCCTACGAAAGTCTCATATCCATATAAGCAATAGATCATTTAATTAACAAATATATCATCAAATTGCCGGATTTATATTATTAAGTATTAACATTGATATCCATTAAGCTCTTTTTAAGAAAATAAAAATTAAACTAATTTCATTTTTTACGGGATATAATAGATTTTTTAAATTTTATTAATATTAAATGAATTTTTTAACTCACATAAATTTCTTCTAAAATAAAAATAAATCATATAATTTTTTTTGTTTAACATATATAATAAACTACAAAACACCTTGAGTTTTATTTAAATCATATAATTATATTTTTAATTAAAACTTTTGTTTATTTTAGCAAATTATAATTTTGACAAAATTGAAGAATGAGTAATTTTTGTCCATAGATATCTATACAAGTGGTTTTGAATAATGACAATTGAGAAAAAAATTATTTAATTTAGTAAAATTTAGAATTTTGTGCTGGGCACTAGAGTAAAAATTCGTTGGCTAATCTACACCCACTAAAAAAAAAACAGTTTTAGCAACGGAAAAAATCTATCGCTAAAACTGATTTTTCCGTCGCAAAATGAGTTAGCAACGGAATTTGCAACTAATTTCGTCTGTCGCAAAAAAGCTCGTCACAATTGCGACGAAAAATTAAAAATCCATCGCAAATTTCGAATTTTGCGACGGAATTAATTTTCCGTCGTTAATCCTAGGTATAGCGACGGATACTAATCCGTCGCTCTAGCGTCGGATAATAATCCGTCGCTATATAGCAACGGATCATATCCGTCACTTATTCCCTTGGATTAGCGACGGATCACATTCCGTCGCAAAATTCAAATAAAAAAATAATTTTATTTTCATTTTCTTAAATATTTTTTTAAATTTTTATTTTTCTAAAATTTGAGTTTTTTAAAAAAATTTGAATTTTTTTAAAATTATTTAGTCTTATCGTTGATTGTGTACCCCAAGGCTAAAGACAAACACCTCACACATCTACCTTCACCCTTCACCCTAGCCGGCGACTACCACCTCCACCACAGTCAGCGGCGACCTCGCTGTCTCCCTAAACCACCGTCAGCCACCATCCTCCCTCGTTGGTTTCTGTGATTTCTGTGGGGTTTCTGTTACTTCCAGCGAGAGCTTGAGTTTTTCGGTGAACACTTACAGATTCCGGCGACTCTTTTCCAGATTCTGGCGAATGTTCCGATTGCTATGGGTGGCTGACGGTGGTTTTCCAAAAAAACGACGGCGGAGGCTGTGTGAACGATGAAGATCAGATGGAAGAGTCGATGGTTGAGGAGTGGTGCTCTGTCAACGGTGCTTGCGTCGTTGGAAATGGTGGTGGAATGGAAGTTGGTGAAGGAAGGTGGTTACTCGCCGGCGACAGAAGGTGGATGGGGAAGTCGCCGGCGAGGGGTGAAGAGTGAAGGTGAGATCGAGGAAGAAGGTAGCTGGGTCTGTGGTCTGAATGCGTGACACCCCTTTACGGCGCTGTCTCTGGTTTTATTTACTCTCCCTCAGCTCTGTCGGGTTCCCCATTCAAAGTGTCGAATCTGATTTTGAATTAAAAATCTGACCTAAAGTGCAGCAAAACGCAGTGTTTCATTAGGGACCTAACTGAAAATTATAAAAGTTTTGCAGAGGGACTAAACTGAAACGTTTAAAACTTGAATTTAAATTTCCATTTTCAAATTTAGTTCAATTTCTTCAAGTACTTATAATTTAAACTAATTAATCTAACATCAAATATTCTCATAAAAATCAATAATTAAGAGTAATTACATTTTTTTGACAATTTTGCCCTTTTTAGCTCTAATTTAATGTATTTACTCTTAATCTCAATTTATCATAAGAAAAGCATTTTAAACTCAATAACTATGATAAAGTCCATTAAAAATCCCAATTTAATCATCAAAAATCATGTAAAAATATGGTTCAATCAATCGCAAATATTGATTTTAATTGTTTGTTGAAAATTTAATTAAAAACATTTAGAAATATGATAATAAACCCGTATATCATAAAAACATCTGAAAGAGTTTACACATCGAAAACAAAATATAAATAATATTGTTTAAAAGAAAATCTACTAAAAAGTAGTCTAAAGAGTAGCATCATCATCATCAGTGCCACCACCACCACCATCATCATCAGTACCACCAGGAGTCGGCTCCTTGCCCTTGTCTTTCATTAGGGATTGGAGTTGAAGCCGCATCTCCCTCATCATCTCCTATTGCTGAGTTGCTTGTTGCCTCATCTGCTCCTCCATCAGTTGCTGTTGCTAAGTCAGCTGTTGCCTCATCTGCTCCTTCATCATCTCTTGTTTCTGAAGCATCTGCTGCTTCATCATCTCCTGTTCCTTAATCATCTGCTCCCTCATCATCTCCTGGTCCAAAGTCATCTGCTGTCGTGTCTTAGTAAGTTCCTCCACCAATGCCTTCATCTTTTTTATCTCATCTGCAAATGTATTAGGGAGTACATTTATTTTTTGTACATCTTTTAAATAGACGAAGGAATGAAAATGTCACCATCAATAGCAAATATATAACGTTTACCTGTAGAAACACCTTCAGTGCCGGATGAGGAGCGCATCGTTTGCTTTAGTCGGCTCGTAGAGGCACCGAGCCCGAAGACTCTCCCTTTCTTATTAAATCCACCTGCAGCCTCAAAGAACAGACTCTCATTATCGGACTGAGACGATAGGGGGTCGGACCCACTCTGCGAGGCTCTATCCTGCGACAGCTTCTGAAAGGTTTCCTACAAGTACAAAAATATATAACAAATAAGACATGTGAAATGAAATAAATATGGTGGTGCATAAAACAAATAATAAATGCAATAAATGTCTTACAGCTATTTGCACTGCCCTGGGGTTAATCCAGCACCTCTCACTCCCTTCAGACTACAGGGAATGGGTCCGCTCAAATTAAAGGTAGCCCACTCAACCGATCCTGTAGGAACTTTCCCAGACTCTACCTACAAACACAAATGATGACCTTAATTAATTACTTCACAGTACAAAATAATGGATACTTAAATAGAAAATAACGTGTACTCACAATTTTGCGACAATGCTCACTTATTGGAATGGAGCCACCAACATATGACGGTCCTTCCATTCTGGCCCTATTTTGCTTATTTTTGTCACTTTTGTTATGAAACTTGGGATCTTGGGCCTATTGTTGAATTAATTCATCTGCAGTGTTGGGTTGAATCCAATTTTGCTTGCGTTTATGCCTTCTCAATTTATAACACCTCTCATACAACCACCGGTCTCCCTTGTGATTATAAGCTTTTTTTTTTCTTTTTTTCAGATTTTCACAATCTTCAGGCAGCGTCCTATACTGACGCTGCAAATTAATAACGAACAATTAGTGCTCTAAATTTTAAAACTGCATAATCATAAAACACATAACTTACCAAGAAATCTTTGAACCAACGATCCCGATTTGCCTTTGGGATCTGTGTCCAACAACCCCAAGGCTGATTGAAATTACGGAATATTTGGCTCGAGATCCAATCCAAAACCTGATTATAAGGGTAAAATCTGAAGACAGAGAACGTGATGCAAATATTAGCATACAAACTAAAGGAATAAAATAGTAACATTTAAAGTAACTTTACATAACTTACTCGGTGGTGCCTTCAGGACGGATCCAAAGCTTCCCTGTCGCAGGATCTATCGTTCCACAATTTGGTGTATCGGAGGAACTACCTTCTTCCCCGACGTGGCTCAGAGGCGACCCAGTGTGCTGAAGGAACGAATGTGAGCTATTGAAGATGTTTGTACATAGATGGTTCAAGAAAACTAAACATATGTAAATTAATCAAAAATCGTAAAGTAAACCTGTTGTGGATCTTGCTGTGGATCAATGGAGGTAGACGGTGACGATGACATATGAAGCAACAGTGAAGATGACAAATAAACCAACGGTGAAGATGACAGATGATCAAGTGACGGCAACTCTGGGGAACCGCCTAGCCCTCTGCCTACAGAAGGGGCAGATGGCGTCGCCCTACCCCCTCTGATAGAACGGGGCCGGGATCAACCACCACCACGTCAACTACCTAAACGCCCTCCTGTATGCTCCATCTCTGAACACTCATAAACATTATGTCAAAATGTCTATAAATTTAAGAAATTTAATTAATATCACACTGGCGAAGCAGGATGTATCTAGTATAATATATCGTCATAAACAAAGAACTAACACAAATCAATCAAACGATTCCTGTTCTTTGGCCTCAGCCTCCATGCCTTCTTCTGGAGTCTCATAATCGTCAAACTTAGATTCACTATCAGAATAAATCTCGTCTGCCTCATCGTCTGATTCCTCATCATCAATTTGGATAGGAATCAACTCTAACTCCGCAGTAGAATCGAACAGATTGCTTGGTACATTATCGTCGGCAATGTATACGGGTTGTACATGTTCCTCATCAGCTTGGAACGGTTCCGTCATACCGTCATTTATTTCCGACTCTTTCGACGTGGGTATAATATTCCATGATTTGGTTTTGATAACTCCCCTCCACCCTTGGCGGGATGTGGGGTATAATGTATAGTAAACTTGTTCCGTCTGTTGAGCAAGGATGAATGGGTCATAACCAACCGTATATCTCCTTGTCCAGTGGACCTCAACATTTCCATATTGGTCCACTTTTGTCCCACGCGGACTGTTATCAAACCACTCACATTTAAAAAGGGTCACCACTTTGTCCCACGGGTAATTCAGCTGAATTATGTCAGTTAACATCCCGTAGTAGTCGCCCTCCACCCCGTCACCTTGGCCACCTCGACAACATACACCGTAATTGCAACAATTCGTATTTGCATTCGCTTCAACAGTTGAAAATCGATACCAATTGATTAGATATTTTTTGCACCAGGTAACAACTATTGCAGCTCCCTGAGATAAACTCTACGCAACTTCATTGGGATCTTTTGGATTTTGCATGAAGTAGGATTGAAACCATTTAGGAAACTTGTAGTTCGTGAATTGATCAACTACAGAATCCGACATTGAAGGATTTTCAGATCGGACCCAATTAGAGAAGTAACTGTACGAAAAAAAAAATGAGGTTAATAATTTAATACTTACTGTAACAGTAAAAAGTAAAAGAAATCTTACTTTAAATACTGGGCGACCTCTTCACAATTGTTTAGAATGTACCACTCCGCTACCTTCTTGTCGCTTCCTTCCAGAGTTGACCTCCAATGTTTTCCCACAACTCGGCCTGGATAATTAAATATTGATTTCTGTTTGCTCGTATCACCGCCATCATCGTTGCGAGGTACCCTTCTCGATCTTGATATCATTTCAGGGGGATAATAGTATGACGCAAATTTTGTCGCCTCTTCGACTAGATACGCTTCTGCGATAGATCCTTCAATGTACCTTGGATTTTTTATCTTCTTTTTAAGTGTGCGTAAAAACCTACAATGGATAATAAGAGAATTTTTATAAACTAAAGTATCATGTCCGCCAATTAATAAATGCGCGAAAGAAATATATATTACCTCTCAAACGGATACATCCACCTATATTGTTGCGGCCCTCCTACCTTTGCTTCATAGGCCAAGTGAACAGGCAAATGTTCCATTGAGTCGAACATGCTAAGAGGAAACACCATCTCTAACTTGCATAGCATTATTGGCATGCTAGTCTCCAGGTGTCGTAACTTTTGAACATTAAACTCAGAAGCATATATTTCTCTAAAAAACATGGAAAATTCTGTCAGAATAGACCATATATACTTTGAAAAGTGCTTTGAAGGCCCATGGCAACAATCTTTGGAAAAAACCATGACAATCGTGACTCTTCATCCCGAATAACTTCGCTTCGTGCATGTTGACACATCTTTTCAAGTTTGATGCATAACCGTCTGGGAGTTTCAGCTCTTTAACCCATTCCAACAATTCTAAATTCTGTTGTTTGTTGAGTGTGTTCGGCGCTCTAGGTTTGGAAGTCTGTCCCCTAGCATTCTCCACCAAATGCAAATCAGGCCTTCTGCAAATCGCTTCTATGTCCTGTCTTGCTTTGACTGTGTCCTTCGTCTTGCCCTTGGTGTCCATCACGGTGTACAGAATATTACAAAACACATTCCTCTCAATATGCATGACATCAAGGTTGTGTCTTAAAAATTGATCTTTCCAATATGGTAGTTTCCAGAAGATGCTGCGTTTGTTCCAATGATGATCAACGTTGTATCCCTCAGGTTGGCTAGAAGCAACCCCCTCTTCAACACTCTGATGTTCTTGACCCTGTCCTATACTTCTTGACCACTTAAACGACGAGGATGATCTGCGAGTTCGACCACACTCCACATGAAGTCTTTTTTATTCCTCCTATACGGATGCTCGGGGGGCAAGAACCGCCGGTGCCTGTCAAACCAACAGACCTTGTGACTGTATTCCAAGGTAAAACCCATGTTTTGTTCAAGACATATCGGGCATGCAGGCTTCCCCGACGTTTGCCAGCCACTCAACATCCCATATACAGGGAAGTCATTTATCGTCCACATTAAGGTAGCCCGCATGGTGAAATTTTGGCTCAACGGTATATCGTACGTAAAAACCCCTTCACTCCACAACATCTTCAGCTCGTCTATCAAAGGCTTGAGGTACACATCTATCTTCTTTTTTGGGTTGGATGGCCCAGGGATTAACGCGTTAAGAAACAAAAACTCTCTTCTCATGCACATAGAAGGTGGGAGGTTGTACGGTGTCACAATGACAGGCCAACAGGAATAAGTCCTGCCCGTACTGTCAAAAGGAGCGAACCCATCCGAACATAGACCAAGACGGACATTACAGGGATCCATAGCAAAGAAAGGATTCGCCTCGTCAAATTTATGCCAAGCTTCGGCATCAGATGGATGCGTCACGAAGTTTTCATCCCTGTGATGCTCCCGGTGCCATCTCATGTGAGCAGCTGTTTGTTCTGATGCATACAATCTCTGATGTCTGGGCACGATAGGAAAGTATGTCATCTTGCTTAATGCCTGATGGGTCGTTTTCCTTCCAATCCTCACAACTTTATATCTATCATGCCCACAGAATTTACAGTTGGTCAGCTCAGCATCATCCTTGTAATACAACATACATCCGTTAGGGCAACAGTGGATTTTTTTCACATCCAAGCCCCAGCTCTTTCACCTTTTTTTTTTGCTTGATAAAAATCCTTTGGCAAATTATTGTCTTTAGGAACAACTTTACTCATGATCTGCATCATTTCGTTGTAATTCCTCTCACTCATGTGGTGATCAGTCTTCAAGCTTAGTGTTGCTAGGGTAACCGATAGTGATGAATATTCACTATTTTCAAAGTGTTCGCAACCTTCCCATAATGGACGTTGCGCTTGTTGAAGCATCTTATAGAAACTATCGGCTTTCGGATGAGGATCCTCTCCCATGTATGATGGTTGAGTATGTATATCGGTCTCCTCTCCCATGTATGACGGTTCAACATGAGTAAGGGGATCGAAATATTGGTCGATCGACGGTCCCGCAGCGTCCATAACCAACTGCTCATATTGATTAAGGTTGTCTCGATGACTATTGTCCCCGTAATAACCAATCGGTGTCTGTCGGACTTCGCCATGACATTCCCAACACTCATAATCCTTCATGAATCCCTTTTTACACAAATGGATTTTGATCGTCTCCGAATCTTGAAATCTTAAACACTTACATTTGACACACGGACAACTGATCACACTACTTGAATTAGGTGAATGTGCCAAAGCAAAATTGATGAACTCTTTCAAATCCGCCAAGAATGCTTTTGTTAGTTCTCTTCTCTCAGTTAGACGATTGTACATCCAACTCCTATCACGATCGCCTTCCATACTTCCTAGCTTTGTCAGTTACTAACCTAATTAGCATCTCATTTTTGCCATAAATAAATATATATAAGACTTAATCAAGTTTATATAATATTTATAATTTAATTGTTCAAATTATGAATTTTTCACAAACAAAAAAAGAAAGAAATTTAAAATATGAAATTCATATATTAATTATAAATTTCAAATTCTATATTATATGTACGAAATTCTATAATAAAATAAAATATTATAAATTATAATACTCTAATACGAATAAAATAATTATATAAATATATATATATATATATATATATATATATATATATATATATATATATATATATATAGCGAGAATTTTCAACAAAAAATGAAATAATTGGATTGTCCATTAAAACTATTAAAGGATGGAAGGAAATTAAAAACTTGATATAACTGATTATTCAATAAATTATTTATATTAAATTTAATTTTTAAGAAAATTTTAGTTTTAATTGGAATTTATTTCTTAAAAAAATAAAAATCGTTATTTAAATTTTCAATATGGATATGATTTAAATTACATCTCTTACATGATTCGTAGATGTTACTATTTGGGTTCAAGTTCATGGCTAATTACCATTGAAATATTACATTAAGGAGACAACACACTATATTAGAGAGCCTATATTGAAAGATTTACTTCATATGATGATAAAAGTCAATCAAATTTTTATGGGGACATTTTGTAATGGCTAATTACCATTGAAATATTACATTAAGGAGACAACACACAATCCAATTATTTCATACATGTGCAAAAAATAAACATGTACACCCTAACTTTTTACCACAACATAACCATACATAGAAAATTTCCGAAGAAATAAGAGGCATATGAAAGAACGAATATTGAATATTAGAGGACGTTGTTAGGCTTACCTGGAGATTCAAACCACAAGTAAGTAGTGCTAGAGGTTGTGAGACCAAAGAATAGCAGAAGAGAACCCAATCACGAATTAGAGCCTGCAGGTCGCCACAGAGAAGACTGCCGGAGCAACAAAAAGAAGAAGAGAAGGGGGTCTGCAATGACCGGACGGTGGAGGAGGGGAGGGGGAGTGGGGGAGTGGGGGACGGTTGAAGGGAAGGGGTGGGGGATGGGGGTGGGCTGGGGGACGGGTCGGGGTGGGGAGGGGTCGGGGACGGTGGGGGTGGGGAGGGGACGGAGGAGGGGAGGGGACGCCGGGGGGAGGGCTGGAAGTCGGGGGGGGGGGGCGGGGGGTTGGTTTTAGGGTTTTTTAGAAAAAAGGGGAGGGAGATTTGGTATTTGCGACGGACTCCAAGTCCGTCACAACCCCCAGCTGGGGGTTGCAACGGATAGGAATCCATCGCTAACTTTAGCAACGGATTCCGTATCCATCGCTAACCGGGTGAAGATAAGGCCGCCTTTTAGCGACGATGGATACCGAGTCCGTCGCTAAAATTAGTGGCGGATTCTATATCCGTCGCTAAATTTAGCGACGGATTCCGTATCTATCGCTAACTGTGTCAAAAGGCCGCCTTTTAACGACTGATACCGAGTTTAGCGACGGATTTTTGATCCATCGCTAAATTAACCCTGTGAAGATGGCGGCCTTTTTGGCCACCTTTTAGCAACGGATACTGAGTCCGTCGCTAAAATTAGCAATAGATCAAAAATCTGTCGCTAAAAGTCGAAAATTAGCAATGGATAAATAATCCTTCGCTAACTTTAGCGACGGATTTTTTATCCATCGCAAATTTCTTAGTTTTGCGACGGAATTATAATTCCGTCGCAAAATTCCGACAATTTGCGACGGAAAATTGTCCGTCGCAAATTCTGTCACTGTTTATTTTTTTCTAGTAGTGACCTTAGATAACAGACGTTAACTTTTTCCAGCAGTGTTATGCTGGGCACTCCTTTTTAAAATTTTATTGGTATTTTTGGTCTACTTAATAGTTAATTGTGTTAAACGCTCCTGAGCCAATAGTTTATTGGCCAAATCGCATCTTAACCCTTAATTAAATAAGGGCAAACAATGGTAGGTTGACTTGACAAATTGACAAGGGCATAAGAGACATTAGAGAATAAATTATTGGACCTTTAGAAAGGCCGAAACTTCGTCCCAAGTAAGGCTAAAAAGGGAATGAAGATGAATCTTGGAAAGCATGACATATAAGGTCAAATTTCCTTAGACTTAATATAACATGTTGTATAAGAGTGAGGAAGCAACATTCTTATTTCCTTATTCTTGATTTTTCGAACAAGGAAGAGGAATAAGTGACAAAAGAACTTTGTATGTGAAAGGGACATATGGAAATTGAAGAATTAATGTGATAAAAAGTAGAGTAAATATCCTTTCTGGTCTCTGACAAAAAATGTGATTCCCATTTTGGTCCCTTACAAAAAAAAGTCCTTTTTAGCCCATAAAAAGAACAAATAAGGGTCGATTGATTGACATTTTGATCCCTCAAAAATTTTCAAAATGTCTTTTTTAGTCCATAAAAAGGATGAATAAGGGTCGATTTTTTTGTAAGGTATCAAAATGGGGTCCGTGTTTTTTGTCAGGGACCAAAAAAAGTTTTTTTTTGTCAAAAAAAAAAGTATTTACTTTAAAAAGTATCATTGATTTGGAGTCTTGCTAAGAAAGCTTATACCATAAAAGATGACATAAGATGGCTTATTGAGTAAGAGTCAAAGAAGCATCATGAAGGCACAAAATCTTCTCCTATAAGCCTTATAAATTTCGAACCGAGAAGGGAAAGAAGAAGTCAAGAAAGAATTATGTCATGTTTCTAGTTGAAAGACAACTAAAATTCCCTTGAATGCCAAATGTCGCCATAAGGAATTAAGTTGGCTATGGTAGTAGGATAAATTGGACACTTGGCAAAGGCTTTTGGAAGACAAAATACCTTCCCCGAGAAGCCATATGGCACAGTCAAGGAGAAGAAACAAGAAGTCAAACATAAAAATCACATGTGAAAAGCAAAAGTCAAAGAAATTTCCGTAGGTGGACAAGTGGCAACTTAGGGAATTATGTTTGACTTTTTATAGGAAATTAAACAAGTGAATTAAAAGCCATTAAAATTCAAATAATCTTCCTTCCCAAGCCTCCGATTTCGTCCAAGCATGAGACAAGAGAGAAAGAAGATGATTCAAGCAAATTTAAAGCCAATGTGAAAGCCAAACCAAGAGTCAATAACTTAGGAAAAATGGACCAATCAAAAAGGGCCAACAAGGGATAAATGAAGACTTCAATTTGAAGCAAAAGGAGTCAAAATCAGACCCCCTTTTCAGCTAATAAATTGCACCATGTATGAAGGACAAGAGAAGAAGCAAAAGACAACGAAAAAGGAAGCAAAAGTCAAGGAATATTAGTATGTAAACAAAGTCAAGAAGACTAGAGTTTTTGGGCAATGAGAGAAGGCCAAGAGAGGGATATTTTATGACCTTAAATCATGACTTTTGTGGATTTAAAAAACATCCCTCCAACAGCCATAAATTCGTGCAGCAAAAAGAAGAAAAGAAGAAACATGAAGACAAGGTGTAAAAGCAAGCAAACGCTTATGGAAGAAGCATGAAGCAAATGGCTTGTGAGGGAAGCCAAAGACTAAAGAGAGGTGTATTGAACAAGCCAAAACCATATCAAAAGGGGTTATATTTCGTTCAGGCAAGAGGAGTCCAAGAAAAGCCAAGGAAAACTTGGAGAAAAAGAAAGAAAGACAAGTAAAAACATGAGCCAATGGGAAGCAAGTTAAAGGAATATTTTGTATGGTATTAGGCTATTAATTAAGGAACTCTTTGCCCTTATTTTTTCTGCCCATTTTTTCCAAGAGAGAGAGAGGAGAGAGTGAAGAGAGAAATTCATACACAAAGAAAAAGAAGAATGCACATAATTGAAGCTCAAGGTAAGTAGTCATGGTTTAGGTATCAACTTCTTTTCTCTATTATTAATGAAAGTTTTAAGGATTAAAAAGGCAATTGTATATGGTATTTTAAAGGAAGGCCAAAGGTTTTAGGAGGTTCAAGAAGGAGATAAAATTTGCCAAAGTCTAAGATCAAGTCTAGTTGTAAGAACATCTATTTCTTCTTCAAGTTTTGAAATCTCAAGTTTGAAATCCAAATTTCGTAATCTGTGGTAAACTTAGAGAAATGAATGGATTTTGGTAAATCTAATCTTACCAACGTGTTTCTGATGGAAAATGGAGTGGGAATATGTTGCAGAATGAATTTCTAAAAGGATTTTCAAACATAAAATAACAAGTTCTTTAAAGAAGTGAATCGTTTGTTCTGGAAAACCCTGGGCAGTCGTGTTTTGTAAAAGGTTTAAAAATAGTAAATGATGTCTGATGGCCATGAAATTTTATAGGCTTAAATTAGACATCTAGGACTTCATTTTGATATATAATTTTGTACTTTTTTGATATTTCTACTGGACGAAATGAATTTTGAAAATAGCCCAGAAACCTAGATGTTGGCTTTGACTAGCTAGTAAAGTTTTGATATAGAAAAAGTACAAAAAATTTTATGTCCTATGGAAGTATTTTTAATAAAAACTAGACATTTTAGGGGTTTAATTTCCACTGGAATCATCTTAATCAGATTTTTCTAGAATTAATTATAAATTTTTGAAGTTAAGGCATAAATTCTAGAATTTCTGGAAAATGGGCGATTTTCATGAAATTAAGAGGAAAGTTTGCATACGTGAATAAAATAAGGCGTATTTGTTTTGCTTAGGGCTAGCACGTATTCCGAGTATTTTACGAACACGGGGAACATTTTTATAAATTTTGGACAATTTCCATGTAGTAACTGTTTACTTGCATACTCTATGTTACTTTGTATATTTTTTGTGCCTTAATTGAGGAACATGTCTTGTGAGTGAGACATGTGTTTGGGCTGTAGGGCCTAGTGGACTGTGCTTCCTTGGGTCACTACCGTAGGGCCTAGTGGACTGTGTATCCTTGGGTCACTATCAAGTCTGTGATGCATTCAGTATAGTTAGGGTTTGAGTCCCTGGCTACTATTGTTTTCCTTGCGTTGAGGAACCGGAGTCTATGTTTATAGGCTGGCCAGCGTGAATGTGTGTTCTGAATGTATGTGATATGTTTACCATTATTGTTGTGATTTTCCTAATTGTGGATTGCATACATGCACTGTATACATATTGTATATAAGTTTAACAGTTATTCTAGGTTCAATTTTGAACTCCAGACCATGCTAAAGATATAGGTTTTTCTGGCTAAGTTGATTGGAGATTTGAGGTAAGGGCATTAGCTGAGCTTAGGGTTGAAGAAATAGAAAATGCCCTGTCGCCTTGTGTGTTTTGTAGTTTAGGATTTTTACTTCTGCCCAGCATTTAATTTGGGATTATTGTACCCTAACCCTATGGGGACTATTTACTTTTTGATTATTGTACTTTTACCAGTATTACGTATTCGTCCAAACTGATCATATGCTCTGCTATGTAACACTTTGATGTATGTGAAAATGGAATAATTAACTAAGGGAAAGATAATAAGCACTACAAAAAAAACAGTTTTTTGCGGCGGAATTTTTCCCTCGCAAAATAGCAAATTTCCGTCGTAAAATTGATTTGCGGCGGAATTTGCGGCGGAAAAAATTTTGTCGCAAAAATCGCCCACGCAAACCAATTTTCCGTCGCAAAAATGCAAATTTCCGTCGCAAATTTTATAATTTGCGAGGGAACATTTTTCCCTCGCAAAATCTTGGATTTTGCGAGGGAAAATCCTTTCCCTCGCAAACGTTTCAAATTTTGCGAGGGAAGCCTCTTCCCTCGCAAAATCCGAAATTTGCAAGGGAAAAGCGTTTTCCCTCGCAAAATTTAAATTTATTTTTTAAAAAAATAAAAAAATCAGAAAAATAAAAAAATTACATAAAAAATCAAAAATTAGAAAATAAAAAAACTTGTATATCATAAAAATAAATTGTAACAATCATAAGAATTTACATAGCAAAAACAAAATATTACAAGAGAACTAAGGATAGCAAAGATTAAAAAAAAAAAAATACTGCAGACATGTGCTGAGGACCTTCTGCTGCTTATCCTTTTTGTCCTTTGGAATTGTCCCCTGCCTTGCTTTGCAGTGCCTACAAGAGAAGGCAGCAGAGATTAAAATCTGTTGGCCTCATGAACTCAACATATATAAATATATACTTATTGTTAAGCCAAGTTTAGACTTGGGAAAGCAATCTCCAAATATCACCTTTATTTTGGAAGGATTATCAACCCACGAAGGATTTTCTCTCCATGCTCGCAGTTGCTCATGTAATTCAGCTTCTGAGGCAATAAATGACCCGCTCTTATTTCTCTGGACAGAGCTTACTCCATTGGTGCCGTCATTTTTGGCTAATTTACTGAGGTGTGACTGTAATCAGAAAAGAAAGGTAACTATCAAATCTCATAAGTTTTCTCAGATGTAAGCAGCATGCCATGCAGGCGGCATACTTCTTTTAAGGAGGGTTGTGTTACATACATGCAGACCAAAAACCACAATGCTAAATTCTGCTCATTTGAAAATTTTCAAACGAGACTATCTATTTGCCACCCAGGGACAGTTTATATGGTTGGTAGGGCTTGAGATTTAGTTAACAGGTTAGTAGGTTATAAGTCTGATCCTTCTCATGTGCTAAGTGAAAAGGAATACAAGAAACAGAATATATGGATCCAATGAAACATAAGTGTTTTTGAATTAGAAGAGAAGAAGACAAAAAGAAGGGGAGTGTGCCTATGGAACCCACTTCTGCTCTTTCCAATCATTCCCTCTTTACTCTGTAACCCTCTTTTACTTCAAAAGCATTTCACAAGTGTCTAACTTAAGAGAAGACAATTGCCCTCGGTTAAGTCTTAGTGCAGTAAGTGAGAGGAAAATGAGCATAATATCACTTAAATAAAAGTGTGGTTACTTTCAGAGTTTATGATAAGGTGTTGCTTGGTAAGTTTGAATATTGCAAGCACTTGATAATCCTTTTCTAAATCTTGAAGCTGTCAAGTATCTCATGCTGACATATCTTATAATAACTTTCCAAGTACTCAAGAAATTGGAATGTCCATGCACCAAACACCACCCAATAGTACAGTTAGACAATGGTGGAAAAGTTAGTACTAGACCATAAAAGGACAAAGCAAGTTTGAGAATAAAAGTCCAAGATATAGAAGGAAAATTTGAATGAAACAACAAGACCCTAACAAGATTTCTAACTTGACAAACAAGATAAAGGAACAGATTAAAAAATGTCAGTAACTTCTAATCAAATGGGGGGAGGGCTGCATATCAAAGAAATGAAACCAACACAGAGTGAACAAATAAGAAGGGATATACAAAACACTGAATGGTTACATAAGCAGATTGCACTTAACTTACTTGAATATACAATGTAAGTGAAGATGCATTGTCATAGCTTTCCAGCTACCTACCAATTTTCTGTGCTGTGAGCCATAAATCACAAATTTCATCAGCAGAGAGATCAGCAACTCGCTTCACTTCACGCTTTGGGCACACAAGCACATGTGGGTCATGTTAAGTCATCCAAATTCAGAATCAAACAAAAGTCCAACCAACTAAAACAATGGATCCAACCATGCTTTGTATAAATAACAACCCATAAAAAGAAAGGATATGACCTGCAAAATGAAAACAGATAATTCAATCAAAAAATACTCTAAAGGAAGCTATTTCGTTGAAAATTAAATCGATCAAAGATAAGATGGAAAATGAGTTAGATGATATGTCTTTGAATAATTAAAGTAAAACAACCACATACCTGGACGAACAGGACACATGTTGACAAAGGCAAATGCAAGCTGGGTGGTGTAGAATACTATACTCTCGGAAATCTTGTAACCACCAAAAGCATAATATTGCGCAGCCATCTGCGTTTATTTTCCTAAAAAAAACCGTTAATGTTTAGAGAGAGAGAGCTAGAGAGAGAAGTTGAATGCATAAATACCCTAATGATCGAATAGGAGATCGATCAATCGCAGTTGCAGGACTGGACAGAAGAAGAAACCAGAAGAATCTACTTTGAACAAGAGATGGCAACAAGAATTGATGATTATCTGAGAAAGATAATTATCAAACTCATGCCACAGAGCACTTCGAAGGGCATTCTCCAACCATATTAAATTTACAGATCAGAGAAACCAGGTATTACAGAGGAACTGCAGAGAGAGGCCGACGGTGGTGGTGGATCGTGAAGCACGGTGGTTGTAGGGAAAAGGGCAACCATGAACGGAAGGGTGAGATGTGACGGTGAAGGGAAGAACCGGCGGATCTGAGGGTCGGGGAGTGAGAGAGACACAAACGGAATGGAAAATGTCGAAGATGAAATGAAATAGGGGAACATTAGGTTTTTTTTGCGAGGGGAGAGTTTCCCTCGCAAAAAATCCCTTTTTTTGCGAGGGACAATATTTTCCCTCGCAAAAGTCATCATTTTGCGAGGGAAATTTTTTTTCCCTCGCAAAATGGGGAGAAATTAGTGGGATTATTCCCCCCAATTTTCCCAAGATTTGCGAGGGAAAAAGATTTCCCTCGCAAAAAGTGAGCCATTTTGCGAGGGAAATTTTTTTCCCTCGCAAAATGGGGAGAAATTGGCGGGATTATTCCTCCCAATTTTCCCAAGATTTGCGAGAGAAAAAGATTTCCCTCGCAAAATGGCTCACTTTTTGCGAGGGAATGTATCTTTCCCTCGCAAAAAGTGGCCATTTTGCGAGGCAAATTTTTTTCCCTCGCAAAAGTCATCATTTTGCGAGGGAAATTTTTTCCCTCGCAAAATGGGGAGAAATTGGCGGGATTATTCCCCCCAATTTTCCCAAGATTTGCGAGGGAAAAATATTTCCCTCGCAAAATGGCTCACTTTTTGCGAGGGAATGTGTCTTTCCCTCGCAAAAAGTGGCCATTTTGCGAGGGAAATTTTTTTCCCTCGCAAATTTTGGCCAATTTGCGACGGAATTTTTTTCCCTCGCAAATTCCGTCGCAAATTCAACATTTTCTAGTAGTGAAGTAAAAGAATTCCTCTAACCCGTCACCCAAAAGGGCGAGATCAGTATGGGTGTAACATCTTCGCTGTTTCTTCACTCCTTCCATTAAGCCAACAACTACCTCTGGCTTCCTCAATTGATTCGGCACTTTCTTCATAGTTCCATCCAGTCCCTGTGTTCTGAACGAGTTGGGGCTGTTGTTAGGAATTATAATAAATTTTCCTTCGTTAGGAATTATTTTGATTTGGAATTGAAACTGAGATTATGTGTTATTTTGTGTTATTTGGATAATTGTGTTTTAGATTGAGTTATATAATTGAGTTTTGATTTTATATATGTTTTCCTTTTGCACTCATTGAAACTGTTTTATCTAGAACATTGTTAGATATTATAATTGAGTTGTGTTGCTATTGAGTGTTTTTGTGAGCATTCATCATCAAGGAAAAAGTTTTATTAACTCAATTTAAATTGCACACCAAATGAATTTTAAAAGTGCCTTGATAGGTAGTTGTTATCTAGCGTTTAGTACAATTATTTGTTAAGAGACACTTGACTCAACCCGTATTTAGAGTTTTTAATTAGACTTAATGAATTAATTAACTCTCATATCATTAAGAAAGCTAGGATAGCCATAGATTTACTTTGAAGGAGCATTTCATCATATAATTCCCTAAATCCAATTTCATACTCTCATTCATCATTTATCAAAAATCCAATTAAAAAAAAAATTAAAGTAGATTATGGTGTTTTCCATCACAATATAAAAAAAAAAAATTTCAAAACCCCTTTCAATGTTTTCACTACTTAGAGTTTAGTCTAGGGATTAAATAAAGGCTTCTTAAGAGAACACGACCTGAATTGTGCCTTTGACTATATAATTTGGTTTATTTTGATTTAACCCGAGCCGATCAAAGGTTTTAAATCAAACTCTAAAAATTACAATTGTATGTCCTGCCTCAAAATTACAAGAAACGGAAAGTTTGCTTGTGTATTTGAGATTATATTAAAAATAATTGTTTATATATTTGTAAATTACTTAAATATATATTATTGTTTACCATTGGTTGACTCGAAATCAATTTATCTCCGGTGCTAACTTGTATTTCTTCTGAAAAAATTAATCGGGCGTTAATTATTAATCTTGGATCATTGTTGATATTAAGGATACCAGTGACCAACAATTTAAAAATATATAATTTATTGTATCATTTAATAAATTATAGAGGCAAAACATTACAGCTCAATTAAAAACTGATTAACAAAAACAATAAGGTTGGAAGGGCCACATCAAACTACAAAATACCAAACGGTAGTGTGATTGTGCCTAAGGCTTCTTTGGTATGAGGGACCTGGAGGGAAGAGGAGGGGAGAGGGAAATTTTTATAGGCTGAATGTAAAAAAGATTAGAGATGTGCGGTTAAAATTTTTAATTAATTTTTCAAACTCTTTTATTTTACATTTTTTCTTTATTAAAATTTTACAACCCCGCTTCCATAAATTTTAAAAACCATCTCAAAAAATTTTAGTACAGCGAGTATTCAACTGTTATGGAATGATAATAAAGCGGAATTTTTTAAAGTATCACATGGGGTCAGACGGGGTATCCTCTTTCACCTTACTTATTTGTTATTTGTATGAAGATGTTAGCCCATATGATTCAAGAATGGGTAAAGACAAGGGAACGGAAGTCGATTTGTCTTACGAAGAAGGGCCCACCAATCTTGCAATTGTTTTTTTGTGTGCAGATGATACCGTTTTATTTACTGAAGCCTCCCTTTAACAAGAGAAGATACCAGCACGCTCACAGTGCAACGGTATTGCGATTTGTTTCGCCCCCTTTAGTCTTAGGTTCGATTCCCCTTACCCCGCAACTATAGCAAAAAAAAAAAAACAAGAGAAGATGGTTCGGGACTGTTTGTCTCACTTTTGTGCATGTTTGGGTCTAAAGGTAAATGCTTCTAAGACCCAATTATTCTTCTCTAAAAATATCAATTGTAACAAGAGCATGGAGCTTAGTACAGTTCTTGAGTTCTCTCAAACGGTGAATCTTGAAAAACACCTTGGGGTGCCACTGCATCACAGCCCTCTTGTGATGAAGGAAAGGTTGACTGGGTACTAGCTCATTCTCTTTAGCTGGCAGGGCAACACTTATTTTCTCAGTGGCTTCGACTATTCCAACATATATAATGCAAACCTCTTATCTCTCTCGTACAGGTTAGGATATGTTGGACAAGCAGAACAAATCCTTTTTTGGGGGGAGTACAGTGGAGCATCACAGGATGCCTTTAGTAGCTTGGGATAAGGCGTGTGAAGTTAAGCAAAAGGGTGGATTGGGGTTGAGGCATGCTAGGTACCAAAATCAAACATTCCTTATGAAATTGGGATGGAGGCTCGTAATTGGACATGGATGATCTTTGGGTTAAAGTGGTATGGGATAAGTACAAATGTGGGGATGATCTTCTCCCTTATATTGAACCAAGACGTCCCGGCTCTAATGTATGGAAGAGAATTTAAAAAAAAAACATGGGATTCAATGCTTGATGGGCTTGATTTATGATGTGTCATTTGAATTAAACCAGTTCGATAGGCTTGAAAGCAAGGTGTGGGTTCTTATTCATACTTGCTTTCGTTTTGCTTTTTTTTTTTAATTTTATTTTATCTAAGTGGTTATTGCCTATTTCAATTTATTTATTGGTGGTAACTTAAATTATATTCAGGTACACAAAGCCGTTGATGCGTGCCAAAATGTTCGTAGGGGTCTGCATAGCAACAAAATTACTGAGAGGGAATTGGATAGGGTTAGTCATTGAATTAAATTAACTGAGTTGTTGTCGCATACATTTCAGCTTCAACGTTCATCTTTTGGATACAAGTCAAACTAAGAGAACTTGAAAAGCATAGCCACCTGCTGCATCCTTCTAATGTCAATATCTTGGGGTGCTTTTGTTTATTGTAGGCTAAGCGGACCCTTCTTATGAGACATGAAGCTGAAATTAAGTCAAATACCTATTGGCTGGGATTGATGGCTCACTTGCAAGCTTCCTCTGTTCCAAGAAAGGTGAGATAAACATGTTTGAATCTTGGTATCCAGTTATGATGATCAAATATTCAAATCTTTTATGTTTTCAAATAACAGTAGACTTAGTTATATTTTGAACAATTTGAAGTTCATTTTTCTGTGTAAACAAATTTAAACTGAAAATGTTAATTGAATCTTTCAAATTCATGCTTGTTTTTTATGCATTGATGTCTTCGTTGAATGTGGTTTTCAGGACATATCTTGTATCAAGGATCTAACATTTCTTTATGAAGCCGCAACAATTGAGGATATATACCTTGCCTATAAGCAGTTAAAAGTAGGTAACAGTTCTCTACATTCTTGCATTGGTATTGCTGGGGCTCGGGCTAGACAAGATAATGCAGGTGCACAAGTATTCTCAATTTCAACACCCCGCTCCCAACACCACAAAGAAAACAAAAGCTGCAATTCACCGCTGAAATTAAATTTACACCTGCATTAAACTCCAATTATAATTTCAACTGAACTTGAATTAAATTGGAACCCAACTTAGTTTTTGCATGACGAACAAATTGCCTATAGTTGTAATTGAGGCTTTTTGTTCTCAAAACTAGTCTGTCATGATGATACTCGTTTCTTGTTATCTATTTCTTGCTTAATTGGTTGTCGATCAAGGCCAAAACTTAGAGAGTGTTGCTTGTTCTTTGAAAAGTTATTTAAAAAAATAATAAAAAAAGTACTCTTCCGTTCCTAAATGTAGCACAAAACATATTTATCTAATTTGATTAGATTAAGAACCACCGAGGACAGCAGTGCAGTGACACAGCTGGTGGTATTGAGATGCCTTATATCTTCCCTTAGGTCTCGTGTTCAAATCCCCCCTCCCCTCGCCTTGTAACCAAAAAAAAAAAAAATTGATTAGATTAAGAATGAAGTTGAGTTATTTAATATAATATGTATTTTCTAAAACACTTCAGTCATCTTCCTTAATTCCCTCATTTGCTCTCCTCCTTGATTATGGTTGAGAGAGCATCAATAGGGATAAGTTAGAAAAATATTAACAAATATGTAAATTATATCTTATAATTAGAACCAAGATCAACTCCGTAAGTATATTTTATATTAATTACTGGAGGGAGTAGTAACAACTATCTCAATTGATGTAAATATTTTAACTAGGATGGAGGAAGATGCCATTGGCATTTTAGTCCTTATAAGATTTTTCATTAACCCTTTAAAGCATTAACTATGCTAAGCTTAGTTTAATATTTACTGATACAGGCAAGAGTTCTAATGTTCCTGGGTCTGTTCGCCAGTTTAATGACTTTTTTCATATGCTAGGTATCGGGCGACGAAACGTTATTCTTGAAACATGCTTAAATTCAGAGGAGTTTAATGGAAACCCTAGAGTTGCGTCTGAAGTAACAGCATAAAAAATGTGAAAAATAGAAGATATTCTAGCTCTGAGATTGCTAGAGGTCGCTGCCAAAATTCATTCCAAATCTCTCTTTCTCAGTCCTCACACTTTTTTTTTTTTCCTTCCGGATAAACTCCTCCCAAAATTTCCTCTTCCGATATATTTTTCCAAGGAGTTATTCAGTGCCTTGCTGCCAAAATTCTCTTCACAGGCTCTATAGGAATTCCAATTCCAGTTTTGGCCTTATAGATTCCAAGATTGTTTCCATGTAATAAAACAAGCATATGCTCATGCCAAAAAAACAAAAAGCATGCGTTTCTCTCTGGAAGAAGTTGAAATAATAATTACAAAAAGAGTCTATTATGTCAGAACAAGTATAGTTTCGTGTCTCTGGTTGCTTATATGATGTTCTTTAAGTTAATTTTTGTGTCAATCATGCAGCTACCTTAGAAGAGGAAGAAGCATCTGATGCTTTTCCAGGAGTTAATCGTGGCTGGGTTACTAAGAAATTTGGAGGTATAGTATGATTTTGCTTGACTTAAGCATAGGCCCTCTTAATAATTTTCTACAAAACCCCTAAATCTCGGGTTTTTTATTGGAGGGTCAATACTCGATCATCAGCCAAAAAAAATTGTTCTTTTCAGTCTCTTAACTAGCCATGGTGATATCAACTCAAATTAATGAAAAACAGAGGTTCAAATCTAGTTAACAAGATTTATGCATACCGATGCAACTGAGTCGCTTTTCTCCTAGGTGTAACACACTGGTGTGTCTACTATATTCAATCTTAAAATGTAGTCATGAAGTATTGTAGAGAGCTGAAGTTCTTTTAGTTATGTTTTCCCTGTGCACTAATTGGGGAAGTGAATGAGTCGCTTCTCTCCTAGGTGTAAACAAACTGCTAGCTACTTACTTTGTCCTTTTAATTAACTGTTTCAACAATTGTCATGTGTGATGCTACAAAAACTGCTCGTTTATCTATCTTCTCTATGATTATGTGCTTTGGTGGTGGTGAGGGTTGAATTAATTTTTGAATATGCTGTCAGGAGTCATGCTCAGAAATTTAAAGAGGATTAGGAGCATATGCATCCATGGAGCTTGCGTTATCCACTTCCTCAAAAATCAACTATCAAGCTGTTTGACTTCCAATAAAATGAGATCATAAATAGCAAAGAGCCAAAGTATACAATAAAACGGATATTTTAGTTGGTAAGATTCTTTGACACCCATTTTATTGCATTTCCCCGGGTTCCTGCTCCAATAATTTATGATTGAGGGACTATTGCCTTGCACCTAATTTGTTTCCTCATTTTTTGAGGTTTGATATTTTTTGGCCTTCAATTGAACCACTTGTAGCATATCAGTGATACCCATAAATTTGTAGGAGTTAAGAATGGAGAGGATATGTAGAATCCGCCGCTAAGATGTTTGGAAAGGTTTTCAAAACTTTTTTTAAAAAAAAAAAAAACAATTGTTTTTAAGAATTAAAAAATCAGGTTTGTTTGATTTTGTGTTTAAAAATAGTTTATTTGAAAAACAATTTCTTAAAAAAACCTGTTTGGAAAATTGTCTTCTACAAATTGTTTTTAAAAACGGAATAAAAAGTTGTTTTTAAAAAAATAAAACAAAAAATAGTTTTTAGTTGTTTTTTTGTCTTTCTATCTTTTATTTTTTGAGGCTATCACCTATTTATCATGAACACTTTACTGTTGGGACATGGTGGTCGTCACTACCGGCGATGTCTGCCGCCACGTCATTAAAAAACATAATTTTTTAGACAACTAACAAAGCACACTTTTTTTCCAAAACTTGTTTTCAAAAATAATTTTATAGAATAAAAAATAGAGAGCAGAATCAAATAAGGCTAGTTTGTAGGCTATTATCAAAATCTCACCAAGCTGCGACATCACTTCAAAAACAAAAACAGATTTTGTTCATAACAACTAATATCACTTTTTTTTTTTTGTGTTTTAAAACTTGTTTTTAAAAATAATTTTATAGAACTGTTTTGAAAACAAAAATATAGGAAAGAGAAACAAACAGACCCTTAGTTTGGAAAACAAAAAGGACCAAATGTAACACCCCTATCGGCCTCGCCCTTGTGGGTGGCGGATAGAGGGATTCCTTTTAATAATTACCATATATCATTTAATTACTATTTATTTTCATGCATCAGAGTCTTATCGTGGCAGAGCATTCCCGGTTGGATTTCAGACAATACTGGTATAACTAAAAATAAGTAACAAAATATAGTCTCTGGAGGGTTAAATATACAGTCATCCACTACTGCCCCAAAAGGCCAAAATAATATACAGTTATCCAAATACAAAATAAATTTCCTCCGCCACCTTCAACTCCATCTACTCTTGTCTAGCAGTCTTACCCTTCTCTCCAGGTACAGCCCTCAGAGTACTTCCTGAAGCTTTACAAAAATCTGGGATTCAAAAATGGATCCCAGAGTAACCATTAATCTCATATGTAATGTACAAACAGTGTATGTATGTAACCATAATTAGGAAAACACCAAACAATAGCATTCAGTAACAAACGCGCAGTAACACAAATACAACATACCAAGTATACCGTGTTAACTGCGGAAAGACTACATGTCCTAGAAACAAACGCAGGACTGCTCAAGAAAGCAAGCCCCGGATCCACAGCGCCAGGAAAAACACAGTAGTCGGGCTCTAAACCCAGACCACACTGAATGCACACAAACGCATGTCCCTTTTCAGGAGACACGGGTCCACAATTATGGAAAAACAAACATACAAGGCAACACAAGACATATGAGGATTAAGGTTACTACCTGGTAGCTGACCACAACTATCAGTAAAATTTTCCTCTGATGCACAAAATCAAAGTGACCCTAAAATAATCAAAATATAATTATAAATAACTCTTTTGAAATATATTTATTTTTTAACACACCTACCGGTCTCGCCCTTTTGGGTGACGGGTAGTGTGGGCCCTTAACTTAAACCTTTTTTTTTATAATCTTTTACCTTAAAGTTCAATCCCAGGTTATTTACGTCTTGTATCAGAGCGTAAGCAACAGAGCACATTCTCTTTGGACAAACATACTGATAAACTAAAGTGCAGTAGATGGAGGTTATCATCAAGGTATTAGCATACAGTCATCCCAGATAAATTACTCAATAGCCCAAATATTAGTAATATAGTCATCCGAGCAGTCCAAAATAAAGTTCCAAATTTAAAATTACTTCCAGCTCAATTCTGCTCCGCACGCTTACCCTTGTCACCTAGCACCAGCTCAGAAGCACTCCCAGATTCCTTACAAAAGTCTGGGATTCACATTTGAATCCCAGAGTAACCATTAATCTCATATAACAAGTGTATGCAATGCATGTATGTCACCATAACATGGAAAAATATAAATCATACAGCATTCAATATCAAACGCGCAATAACACAAATAAACATACCATATGTAGAGTGTTAATTGCGGAAGGACTAAATGTCCTAAAAACAAACGCAGGACTGCTCGACAAAGCAAGCCCCGGATCCACGGCGCCAGGAAAGATACAGTAGCCGGGCTCTGAACCCAGACCACTCTGAATGCACCCAAACGCATGTCCCTTTTCAGGAGACACGGGTCCACAATCATGGAAAAATCAAACATACAAAGTAACACAAGGCATATGAAGATTAAGGTTACTACCTGTCAGTTGCTCACAAATATCAGTAAGTTTTCCCGGTGTACAATTGGCAAAATTACCCTAAAATAAACAATAATGCAAATAAATCTCCAATAATAATGAATATTTACTTTAATAAATATCTAGCTTCCTGACTAGAAATAAGTCTTTTCCAACTTCTACAATCTCTAAACCATTATTCTCAATTGGAAGTCCATCGTTTGTGAAAACTCCTTTTATTTTCGGTTTGTACAGTAAATTCCAGAATTAGTGACTGAACTTCATAAATTCACAATTAATTCCACAGAACTCCGTTTGGGGTGTTTCAAAAACCCAAATGACCTTTAACATGTCTATTTTCATGTAGTAATATTTTTAATAGCCATAAAATCCAATATCATTCCCAGTTTAATTAATATACTTCGCTGACCACTTGGAACTTCCAGATCTTTATGACCAACTTTGAAAAATCATAACTCTCATTGTACACATCGGATTATGGTGTTCTTTGACTTATTTTAAACTTTAGGATGTGTACCATATGTCCACAAAATTTCATGTTCAAAAGAGATTATTTTCCCTTGATTTGCTTTACTTAAACATTGGTGCATCAACAGCAAAAATAACTGCTACAGTAACACGTGAAAACACTGTTCATTAACGAGATTACTGTAGCAACCTGATGCATTCACCTCTGTTTTAGTTCCAAAAATAGAGTTTCAACATTCTAAAATTCTCTTTATTCCAAACGTATAATAACCACATAGGAAAGAGTCCCAAACCTTACCTTAGTCAAGCTCTTAGTTTGCTGATGGCATACAAACTCTTTCCCCAGTGTTCACTTAAACTCTCGGACTGTCTCTCTGCCTTCGCTGCCACTGATATTCTGACTCACTTTCTCTCTCTCTCTCTCAGATGTCAAAATAAGCAGATGCAAACTATGCAAATGGTTCTGCCTAGATAGATTTAATAACCAATGAGAGGGTACGTGGCCCATAATTCGCTGGACACAAGAGAATTTGTGGAGCATATGCATTATTATGCTGGAGATAAGGTGAGGTATGGAGATTCCATCTATTGCTCCCTTGGTTCTGTCATCCTTTGATATTCACGTGGAAAGTGGGGGTTTAGCATGTACAATTATTCTTCTGAAGATAAAATTCTCATGGGGTGTCTTGCAAAATGATTCTCATGGGGTGTCTTGCAAAATGTTTCACGTAGGACCACTTTAAAATATTAAAATAAGAAAGGGAAGATGATCAATTGGAATTGGAGTGGACCATGGTGTTTTATGCATCTGAATGAGTACGTCAAGACAATATGAAAGTGTTGGAATAATATAATAAACAAATATGGGTGGCTAAACAAATGGGGTATAGTCACATGGTCTACAAAAATAATGGAAGAATTGTGGAGAATCTGCAAGTTGTCTCCTGATAGTGCACCGAATAATATAATAAGGGAATAGTGGAATGTTTATTTAATAATAAAATAGGTATTTCTCTGGAATGTTACATATTTGATGGCTAAAAATAAACTTCCCTCAATCATGCATAAATCTTTAAATCCCTGTACTAAAATTAATTTGGTTTTGAATACGTAGGAGGCATCACACTATGACAATGAATCAGTCTCCTCACGTCCTTGTAGCTGGCCAAGTCGTGCAACAGGTTTCATTTTACATCAACAAATTTCTATTATTATTTCTCTTATTATGATAATTCTTGCTATCCAACCTTAAATCCTGAGTCTATTCATATTCAGACCCATCTTCAAAAATGCATAGTCAAGTTACAACCATCTTCAACTTAGAAATCATGAATTTATAAAATAGTTGAAACTATGACTTACTTAATCTTGATCTTTTACCGAATTGAGGCCTTGATCCTTAGTGATTCTTCTCCCACTAGGAACTTGATCTTTCACTTTCTTCTTTTTCCTTTCAGATTTATCCTTCAACGCATGAGAAGGAAATTTTCCTCAACAACCTCTAATTTAACGTGAAAGAATGTAGAAGAAGGTGGGATGAGTTTTCGAAATCCTTACCTTCCTCTTAGATGCTTGCTTGAGCTCTTATTTGCACCTCTTGTTGGTTCCCTTATTCTCTTCTGCTCGTCCGGTGGCCAAGAGTGGAAGAAGCAAATCCCTTAAATAGGCCTCCGAAAACTAATTCCCTTAATTCTCTGGATGCCTCTTCGTTATTCTAGAGTTATCCTTGGATTTCTTTAATATTTTCCATAATCTCTTCTGCTTTGCTCCACTGATCACTTCTGCTTTTCATTAATGTTGAATGTCCAATCAATCCTATTCCACCACTCCCTTTCCCGTCCACACGCCAAAAAAACACTTCCTTGCTTCATTAACCAGTATTACATTGTTTGATATTCTATTCCTCTCTTTTTTTCTCCCGTGAAGAAAGATCTATATCTTTCTTTCCTTTGTCCAGCCTCCATTAATTGTGTTTTGAGAGATGCTTCAAATCTCTCCTATGGTTAGGTGACTATTTTCTACTTCCTCCCTCTTACACGTCTGACACCAAAAAACATGGGAAAAATACTTTGTGCTATATAAGTCCCCTCCAATATTCTTTTTTTTTTATTAAAAGGTAAATTAGACTTATATTAGAACTCCACAAATTTTCCCTCAGAATTTTCCCCTTCCTTTTATTTGATGAAAATTATAGAAATAATGAGGAAAAATATTTTTAGCTCCTTTAACATTACTTATCTTAAATTATCCATAACCAAATTTAATTGCCACCTTTTTAAATAATTCCTCATTATCTTTTTCCAAAAAAATTAATTTATCTTGTCAGAAAAATAATATACCATTGACTACTGCTTGGTGAGAAATTCATATATTCCACTAATTAATTTGCATGAAAACTGGGGGTGTTACACCCAAAAAAAAAAATCAGTTTGGATTGTTGTTTTAAAAAATATGATTTTGAAATGACATGTGGCCGTCTTTGAGAGTGATGTGGCGGTGGTTGGTTTGAGTTGTGTGAGATTGATAGTGGACATATAGCCGCATCAAAAAATACGAAAGAGAAGATAAAAATAATACCTAAAAACTGTTTTGATTTTTTTAGTTTTTAAAACAACTTTTTAAGACATTTAAAAAAAAACAGAAACAAGTTTAAAATCTCAAAGGTACCAATCTGTATAGTGTTGAGATTTCAAGGCCTAGTTTTGGAACCTGGCTTTGGTCCTTTGCAAAGTCAGGTCCGCTGCATCATGACGCTACCGTTTTGATGTAGCGGACCATCCAGCTGGTCCCTAGAAAAAAAAAAATCAGGTCTTAGGATATTAGTTGGTAATAAAAGGATATTGACCAGTATTTAAAAAAAAATTATGATCTTAAAAAATTATTTTAGGATTTTGAAAAAATATTTTAAGATACTGACTGGTATTAAAAGAATACTTCAAAATATTGACTTGTACTGAAAAAAGAATTCATGACCTTAAAAAATTATTTTAGGTTCTTAAAAAAATAATTTAGATACCAATTGCTACTAAAAATATATTTTAAGATATTTTTTTCATATCCTAAAATAAATTTTTAAGATCATGAATTCTGTTTTGAGTACATGTCAGTATCCTGAAACATCCTTTTAATATCAGTCAGTATCTTAAAATATTTTTCCAAAATTCTAAAATAATTTTTAAAATCATAAATTATTTTTTCAATACTGGTTAGTATCCTTTTAGTACCAACCAATATCATAATTTTTTTTAAGGACCTAATTTTTTCATTTTTTTAAGGACCAGGTGGGTGGTCCACTGTATTAAAACGACAGCGTCTTAATGCAGCAGACACAGCGGACCTGGCTTTGCAAAAAGACCAAAGCCAGGTCCCTAGTTTTGTCACTCAATATCCTCCCTACTCATGCCAACTGTGAATTGTTGTACCGCCTTCGTTTTCAATTTGACTGAAACAAAAGGCACATCACAATCTTACGAACAAGCGCATATGCAGGTAGGTTTAGTTTTCTGACACAACTTAAGAATGCAACAAAAAATTAATAATACTACTTTCGCACCTTAATATAAAACAATAAATTAAATAAAGAAGATTAATGAAGCTAAATAAATTACTTTCAAATATTAATATTTATTATTTTCCTCCAAAATTAATTTACCTTAATTATAAACTGATATAAACCTGATATTATACGTAAGTATTTCAGAGAGATCACGTGAGTATAACATATGTCATACTACTTTTGGTCCTTAATATAAGACAGTAAATTAATTGGAGAATATTAATGAAGCTAAATAAATCACTTTCAAATATTAATATTTATCATTTTTTCTAAATTAATTTTCCTTATTTATATAAACTGATATAACCTAATAATACATATAAGTATTTTAGAGAGTTCACATAACATATGTTATAATGAAATAAAATATTTATCTTCTTTACCCTCCCCAAATTAATTAATTTGGTCTTGTATCTTTTTTTCAATACTTATTTAAGTGAGTCCATTATTGACACCATAAACAAGCTCTCCCACACTGACGACTGCACAAACACCAATTCTTTGCTGTAACACCTAAACCGTAAAACATGCATACTTAACGATTGCACAAAACATAGGCTCCTGAGATCCCCAAACAAACATATTCAAACATTCATGGGCATAAGGGCTTGACTTGAACTTTCCATTCACTTCCTTTTCACAGTCCATTTCTACTGTTAGATTGAAATTTAAATTGTTTAGATTTAATGTTTTATAAAATTATTATGTTAAATGTTTTATTTTATAGTAGTTTTAAAAATCATGACTAAGATTTAGCAGTTTGAATTTTTTTTTATTTTTTAATAATTTGATATTTTATTAGTACTTATACAAAACATTACATTTGGACCAGACAAACTAAAATTTGACAGTAGATATGAGAAGTGAAAAAGAAGTAAATGGGAAGGGTAGAGAAGAAAAGCCAAGCTGATATGTGAAAACTTGGCCCATACCTAACAAATATAAATGTAAACCTCAAGTGTGAGTGTGTAGTTTATTTATCTTCTTTTGTAGGAGGCTTGTTGTTGTTGAGATGAATTTTGGCAATAAGAGCAATCTGAGCCAAAATTTCTGTGTTAATGAGAGAGGCGATAGGTGCAGCCTCTTCTTTGAACTCATACTCCATTGTTGATTTGATGAAGCTTGAATCTTCTCCTTTGTCCATCACTTGTAATCGAGTCCTAAATGAAGTAAACCCTAGCTCTAAGTACCATCCTTCCACTATCTCTACTTCTTTGATCATGTTCTTATTGTCAATCTTTGTGAACTTCTCTTTATAGCTTGCTTGTTGTCCTTGCAAATCTGATATTAAACCCATGAAAAACAGAATAATTATTCATCAGTATATCAACGTTCATTTGATTTGTTCGCAGAGAATGACAAATAAGTACTCCCAAAATGTGCAAAATTTTAAGGGAAAATATCACTCAAGTCCTAAGAAATATAAAAAATATTAAAAATTTCTTAATCCAAAATCACATATCAAAAAAGTCCCTATGGACTAGGAACTTTTTTTATATTAGTTGTATTGACAACAGGAAATGATTTATGAATAACAGGAAGTGCTATATTAACAACAAAATTTAAAAAGTTGGTAATTCATAATAGAAAAAGTTAGATTTACAACAGAAAATGTTATATTCACAACAAAATTTAAAAACATAGATTTTGTTTCAAACTCAGGTCCCTAAGCGTACAGAGGTCATTCACAACAGAAAAAAGCTATATTGATAACAGTAAGTTCTACATTGACAACAAAATATAAAAACTTAAAGCTATTTTAAACTCAAGTCAATATGGCACTTCCTTTTGTGACCTGTGTTTGAAACAAAATCCAGGTTTTTAAATTTTGTTGTGAATATAGCACTTTTTGTTATAAATATAACTTTTTATGTTATAAATAACCTCTGTACGCTTAGGGGCCTAAGTTTAAAACAAAATCCATATTTTTAAATTTTGTTGTAAATATAGTACTTCCTATTGTAAATCTAGCTTTTTATGTTGTGAATGACCTCTATACACTTAGGGACTTGAGTTTGGAACAAAATCCTGGTGTTTACATTTTGTTGTGGATATAGCACTTCCTATTGTGAATATAATCTAGCTTTTTCTATTGTAAATATCCAAGTTTTTTAATTTTGTTGTCAATATAACACTTTCTGTTGTCAATATAACACTTCATGTTGTCAATACAACTAATATAAAAAAAGTCTGATATATGATTTTGGGTTGAGATTTTTTTTGAAATTTTTTATGTTCTTTGGGACCTGAGTGATATTTTTCCAAATTTTAATATAGGTAATATAATTTTTGGTCCTCAAATTTGTTCTTATTTTGGTTTTAGTCCTTTAAATTTCAAACCTTGAGTTTTGGTTCCTCAAGAGGCAAAATGATTTAGTTTTTTTGTTCAGTTATATGAACCAATGTTCTAAGCAAAATAAAACTTGAGGGACCAAAACTAAAATAAGAACAAACTTTAGAGATTAAAGAGTATATTAACCCTTTTAAGATCTTCTGGAAAAATGATATAGTAATTAATTCGTATGAAGTTTTAGGAGAATAAGTGTTTATGAAATGAAATAAATACCCTCATATAAAAATTCCTCCACCATTATTGGTCCTTGTCCTCCGATCGGGGTTCTAACACAATATTGGATAGTCAAGGTGGGATTTGATTCCACCATACCTATTAGTTCCTAAAAGATTGATTTGAAATTTTTACTTTTTATAGGTAAGATGTTTGACTACTAAACAATGATTACTATTAGATCGATTTTTCCCAAATTAAAACGTAAACCATTTAGTGGAAATTTATATTCATAAATTAATGTAATGTTACCTGGCTTAAACGTTACTTTCTGGACAGTTCCAACTCCTCCATCACCTTCAATGACTTCGACCTTCTGCAACATAGGAAGCTCCTTCTCCAGAAGCTTTCCCATCTGAAGCGAACTGTAGAGATCCCACGCCTTGCTCGCCGCCACGTTCAACTCTGCTTCATGCTCAATTTCTCCATACATGTCTGATAATATGATTATTAAATTCTACCTTGACACACACACACACTCTTCTGATGCCTGTATTGGCCTCAGATTCGATATCACTACCTCAGGTTTCTGCCCCTTCAAATAATAATATAATAAAGAGAGATAGATGTATGATTGTGAATTAAAATGTTTCCTTCACTCTCATTCTGCGTTTCTCTGCTTTTATATGACCACCAAGTGCACTATCACACAAAAACCCGTTGTTCTCATTTGTTTGTCTTGTAGTATACGTCTGTGAAATTGATTAGAATTTCATAGAAGTATTTATTAGGACCATACTTATATCAAGTTTTTCATATCTATATCGTCAAGTTCTTTAATCACACTTGACCATGTGTCTTATTTTTTTTCATACAGCTTTATAATTAAATGATAATAATTTAAAAATATTATCAATTATATGTGAGAACTTGATGAAATAGATATAAGGACCTTGACATAAATATTTTCTTATATTTATATGTGTGTGCATATCTCTCTCCCCCTCTATATATATATGATACAAATATGCCGCATCCGACCATAATACTTAATTACTCCGTTTCAAAATATAATACGATCGATTATAATACTTAATTATTAATGTGTTTGCTTGTGCCAAGGTAGATGCCAAAACTAATCGGCGAAGATGCTTCTCTTGTTATTTTTAATTGTTATTTCCCATTTTATTTGCGTCCACACACATGACTTGACAAAATAATAATATTAGTAAAGATAAATCAAGGTTACGTTGGTATGCACAGCATATTTTGGGAATCTTGTGGAGCATTTTAACTAAATATTCCGAACCTAAGGTTTGCCTATGTATATAAAAATATACATAGTTACGTACGTAGGCGTCATGTCTTACCTCATTATATCTTTTTACCACAGGTCCTCATTATATCTCACCACAGTACTTGGTGTGTCCTGAGAATTGCTGAAGAAGAAGAATGGAGGGAGGAGCACCAGGAAGGCAGGAAATATCGTACGCTGATCACCTTCAAAGGCGTCGTGAAGGGAAAGGCTGTCTCTATGCATGGTCTCTCTTAACTTCACTACATATTTATATATATTATGTTAATTAAATTAATTAATTAGTCCCTTCAATATAATTTTATATGTAGTTTAGAAACAATCTGATGAGCAAGTTTAATTTGGACTGATATGTGCAGTTTGTTCGCACTGTGCTGCTGCTTTTTCTGCTATGAGAGTTGCGAGTGCTGCTTGGAAAGTGCCTGTAGTTGCTGCGGATAAATAATACTACCTCCGATCCTAATTATTAAACTAAGTTGATTTTTTTAGAGAGACTAAGGAAGTTAATTAAATTATTTTAGAATATTTTTATATTTTTTCCCAAATTAATTAGTTTGATTAATAAACTGGTGTATTACACAATATATAATATAATTAAATAACTTATTTAGCTTCCTTAATCTCTCTAAAAAAAGTCAACTCAGTCTTATAATTAAGATCGGAGGGAGTATACATATATGCTCCTTTATATATATATATATATATATATATATAAAATAGGTATATACATATAGATATACAGGTATATATGTATATACATACATATATGTGTGTGTGTATATATATGTATGTATGTTTGTTCTTAATTATTACTTTTTCTAGATGTTCATCTTCAGGTGAAATATGTGAGGGATTTATGATTCATAGTGAAATAGTTCATTCAAGGAATTTAATTTTATAGCAGCTGGATGATCTCTCAATCTTGTTGTAATTGATTACACCATGTGCGTATATTAATTTCCTATTTCTGTGTTTTTATGGGTTTTTGGCCAACGAGTCCTTTCGTATTTGTGTTGCTGATCATAAAAGAGCATTAGCAAATTCAATGGTTTAATAATATATCAGACTAATGAATATTGTAGCTTTAAGAACTGATTTTTCCCATGAGATTGGGATTAACAATATATTATATGTTTGGCATCTTATTAATATATGCGAGGCCCTCAAGGCGTCAGAAAATGGTGGGGTTCTCGACGTCGGATCAAACAGGCATTCGGGTCGGGTGGAGTCTAAGTACTCGTGTAGTACTAGTTAATCCTGTGGCAACACAAACGACATGCCGTTTAAAATTATTCAGAGAGAAATGTAAAGAGAAATGCATTATAATATAAAATAATGAATAATTATGATCTACATAGCCTTCTTTTAAATATTCCCTACTATTTGATCATCCATAAATTTGACTTGCACTATATATATACTTCACACACATTGCAAAAATGGTCTTGTCCGGATAAAACTATATAATGAATTTTGTCACAAAATTAAATAAATTCTCATTGTCTTAATTCAAATATGATATATAATTTTTTATTTTTACAAATGTCACTTAAAACTAATTTGATTCCAATATATATATCATATTATATCTTGATTAATGTATGAAACTTGCACATATCATGAGAATGTTGAGTAGAAGAAATGACAATACAATGAATCAGGAAAGAAGACAATAACTTATCAATACCAAAATAAAATACAAATTGTAGGACTAATAATGTATGCCTTTCAATAATGAAACTTTTGAGAGAGAGGAAACATAATAGTGCTGAGGAAGAGAAAAGAGATGGAAGACACAGCGGAAATGAAAAGTAGGACTAATAATGGGGGAAAAAATACCTTGATATTGAGGTATATGAGTTGAGTGTTTGTTGGGAAATCTATGGTGTAATATAGAAGCACAAGTCCCAAGAAGAAAGTAAAGGTAGGTTTAATGTGCTAAACTTCGTTGATGTATGAATAATATTTACATACATAATATACTTAAAGTTACAGATAAATTGTATAATTATACATAAAGAAGAGAACTAAAAAATTTAATTGTCTGGTGATATGATTATTTAATTATACCTTGACAAACACTCACACACTCTTCTGATGCCTATATTGGCGTCACAGATTCGATATCGCTACCTCAGATATACGCTTATGAATTATAATGTTTCCTTCACTTTCATTCTGCGTTTCTCTGCTTTTATATGACTACCAAGTGCACTATCACACAAAAACCCCTTGCTCTCATTTGTTTGTCTTGTAGTATACGTCTGTGAAATTGATTGAAAATAGGAGTATATAATATGACCATACTTACATTAAGTTTCTCATATCCATTTTATCAAGTTCTTAAATCACACTTGACCAATATAATGTCCTATTTGTTTTCATATAGGTTTATAGTTAAATGATAGTAATTTAAAAATATTATCATTTATATGTGAGAACTTAACATAAGTATTTTCCTATATATTTATATGCGTGTGCATCTCTCTCTATTTTATATATATATATATATATATATATATATGATACAAATATGCAGCATCCGACCATAATACTTAATTACTCTGTTTCAAAATATAATACGATCCAATATAATACTTAATTATTGATTTGTTTGCTTGCGCCAAGCTAGATGCCGATACTGATGGGCCAAGATGCTTCTATTGTTATTTTTAATTATTATTTCCCATTTCATTTGTGTCCACGCACATTACTTGACAAAATAATAATATTAGTAAAGAAAAGATAAATTAAGGTTACGTTGGTATGCACAGCATATTTTGGGAATCTTGTGGAGCACTGTAACTAAATATTCCGAACCTAAGATTTGTCTCTTTAGTCTAGTTTAGCTTTAAGCTCTGTTCACTCATATATGGCTACATGTGTGCATAATTAATATGGTATGTTTGTATTTGGTAGTTGTTTGCCTACGTATATAAAAATATAATATACATTGTTGCGCACTAAGACGTTATATCTGATCTCATTATATCTTATTATTACATATCCTTAATATAAGATCTGATCTGTAGTCTAAATTACACTACGACTAGGAATAATATCTTTTATTAAGAACATGGGGTAGTATTATTTTTAGGTGAGGGATCAAATACGAATCAGGTCAAGACACATGATAGGAGTGAGTCTCAAAGACTTAGCTGTGCTTCCTTGAACATATATTTGCTACGATTCTAGTTAGTAAGCTTCTTCTTTTATATTTTCTTTTATAGTTCTTAATTAAGACTTAAAGAAAACTTGAAATATGTGTTTTAATTTGATTCTAATTAACGTAGCCTCTCAACTCAATGCAATTGCTTTTCTACTTTTCTCTTAGATCCTCAATATAAGATAAGGTTAATTTTTTTTAGAGAGATTAAGGAAGCTAATTAAATTATTTTAAAATATTTTTATTTTTACTTTTTTTTCCAAACTAATTAGTTTGACTAATAAACTAATATATAATTTAAGAATAACAACATATGATATGATTAATTAACTTATTTAATTTAATTGATTTTTCAAAAATAAAAAATCAACTCTATCTTATATTTAGGATCGGAAAAAGTATTTTAATTTACTCTCTTGACAAGATTAACACATCTGGAGCAAAAAAAAAAAAAGAAAAGAAGATAAGATTAACACATGGTAATGAATAGTTCTGAGCGGAGTCCCCTAACCACCGTACAATAGTTCAACAGTGCTGAAAACAGATCCCCCCCCCCCCCCCTTCTTTCCCCTTTTTTTTTCCTTGAGAAAAGGTAAACAAATTTATATTGTTAATGTAGACTTTTTTGTTTGGCATAATCGAAATATATATGTGTGTTTGTAAAGTTTATTATAAAGACTTTTTTAATGTATTTTCAAAGTTAGCTAGTTTTTCAAAAAATCATAATAAAAATTATATGACTATCTATTAATTAAATTACGGTAAAATTACACAAACATCTCTCTTATTTTTAAATATATACAAAATGTAATCAAAACAAAAGGAAGGTTTAATATAATCTTTAGTCCCTTAAATTTACTCTCATTTTGATTTTAGTCCTTTAAATTTTAAATAAGAGGTTTTTTTCTATGGGGGGATGGTCCAAAATTTTTGTTTAATTATGGGGTGTTTAATTATGGGGATCAATGTTTTAAAAAAAATGAAACTTGAGGGAATAAAATCTCTATTTTATGAATTAAGTGACCAAAATCAAAATGAAGGCAAACTTCAAAAACTAAAAGTGATATTAACCCTAAAAAAGATATTTGTATATTTCCGGAGATACTCATCATAAGGTATATATCAATATAATATATATTTTTTCAATGGAAGTTTGTACTAATTTTGAAATATGGACGCAGAAATTGGTACAACGTGAACAATTTTCTTAGAAATCCGTATGATTTGTTCTTCACAGTAGAAGTCCGTATAGTTATTATTGAGAATAAAAAGATCTACACAAGTTTTGAAAGTAATAAAATTTTCATTTGAAAGCTTGTACACCAGCTAATTACTGATCGGCAAAGATTTGTCTGTTGCTTTTTCCCCTAAAAATTATTATTCCCATTTCATATACGTCCACACACTACTTGACAAAAATAATAATAACAACATCAACAACAACAATAAAGAAAGAAAATCAAAGACATGTCCATCAAAATAACAACATCAAGGTTGATAACTGATAAGTATAGCATATTTTGGGAATCCTAGATGGGGCATTGACTAAAGATTCTGAACCTTAAGATTTGTCACTATTTGAACTTCATTATTATCCCAGAGACTCAGAAAAAGATATCCGTTGCAGAAAGTGAAAGACATGTCTGGGAAACTTGAGCACGAGCTAGAGCTGGATGTGCCGGCCAGCGATGCATGGGACCTCTTCGGCAGGCTTCGGATCGGACAACTTGTTGAGAAAGAGATGCCAAGTTTGTTTCAGAAGGTGGAGCTTGTTGAAGGTGATGGAGGAGTTGGAACAATTCAGAAATTAACATTTTCACCTGGTAAGTGTGTGTGTGTCTGTATACATTCATTTTTCTTTATTCTGTGGATAACACTTTTTTTTCCTCTCTTTTTGCCAATAGCATTTTATTGTTAAAGAGAGATTTTGCACTAACCCAACCAAGAAAAAAAATCACCTGTATGCAGGTTGACAAAACACGGTTCGATTTCAGTCATTCAAAAAGTAATAACCATGTTTGAAATTTAGAATACGAGGCCACACCATTAAATGTAATCCTTATCATAAGGTACGTTACATCTTAGAAGAGATATATTTGATGATCCTTATTATAAAAAAGCACTTCATTCCAGTCTTATTTATAAACAACATTCTGTCACATAGGGTTTATCCTATGTATAATCAACAATTTGGCTGTCTAATAATTTAATGCTCTTTTTTCATTTTTATCTTAATTAATTACATGTCTCCCCATTCTCGCTCACACTCGTCATTTCATGAATAAGGGTAATATTGCATCTCTCACACATTTATTGTTTTAGACCAATTTTAACTAACAATTTATTTTGTGTGATTTGATAATTGTTATTTATAAAAGGGACTGGACAAGGGAGGATATTTAATTAAGTTTTTGCTTTAAAGTCATTGACTGTGAGAGAAAATGTGATACAAATATGAAAAATTTCTTTTTTAATATTGGTAAAATCGGAAACCTAATTATTATTTTTTTTTATTTTCAAACAAAGTTAATAACTTAACCATCTCTCATTAGTTGCAATGAGGTGGTTGGAATCCCCTTGTAATAGGGGGACCGGAGGGAGTATACTTATCCTTATATACATTAATTGCACTGAGTTTTGGGGTGATTTTGATTAGGTACACCGGGGCTATCTTCTTTGAAGGAGAAGTTCTCAAAGGTAGACGATGAGAATCGAATCAAAGAAACGGAAATAGTAGAAGGAGGGTATTTGGAATTAGGGTTTGCTCTGTGGCGGGTTCGCTTAGAAGTGATAGAGAAAGGTGAAGGATCAAGCATACTCAAATCAACACTTGAGTATGAGCTCAAGGAAGATGCTTTAGCCAATGCCCCTTTAGCTTCCAATGCATTTCAATCTCTAGCCAACATTTTTGAAATGGCCAAAACTCATCTGAACAAAAGCAAGCTTACCAATCAACCCAATTGATCTATAAATTTTCTAATGCCTTCTTTGAAATGTCGTAATCTACTTTGATTTGATATGTTTTGTGATACTTTATTGTGATGCGTATCTTAATTTATATTGAAATAATCATATGGCATTGTAATATATAATACCAATCGTATGTACTTTTTGTGTGTCTGCAGAAACTATCTCATGAAATAATTCTGTTTTTATATAAATGGACAAATTTGTTTCAAATATGATAAATTAAACAAAATATATCACCTTTGGTCCTAAATATAAGACCAATTGACTTTTTAAGAAGAAAAATTAAGAAAGCTAATTAAGTTACATTCAAATAGTTATATTTATCTTCTTCTTTTTTGCAAATTAACTTACAATTATAAAATGACATATAATAATTTAAATACACAACATATGCTATGGTTAAATAGTTTACATAGCTTCCTTAATTTCTTTAAAAAAATAAAAAAAAGTCAACTGGCCATTATATTAAAAACCGGAGGTAGCATCCTACAAGAGTTGAAAGCAATTAAACATCTAATACAAAAAAACAATTAGGAGTCATAGTACTAATACCTAAAAATTTTGTTTACTAAAACATTTTCACAGAAAATGAGTGTTAATTTAGATCACTTGACAATACCTACGATTGGATGGGAATAGGCTAGGTCTCTATCAGGCAGTCTATAACCTGGCTTGTTTTAGGCTCGGTTTGGCCTAGCCTATTTATTAAGAAGGCGCCAAAGCCTATTTAAAAACCTAAATATGTAAATAGGCCTATTTTGTTAAAGGCTTGACCTGTAAGCCTTCAGTTCGATATGTTTACACATTAAATAAATATAATTATATTTATATTATATAAATCATAACATTTATTGTTTTTAATTCTTATATTCTAATTTCAAGTTATATTTATATAGGTTTTGATAAGCTCAAAGTGTACAAAGCCCATTTATGACCTTCAAGGCCTGCAATATGAAGCCTTTTTAAAGGCCTACATTGTAATTAAGCCTTTAAAAAGGCTTCAGGCTTAACCAGGCCTTATGAAGGCTCATATCTGAGCCTCAAAATACGCCTAAATTCAAGCTCAAACCTTCTATCCCCATTACAAGCTCAGACCTATTTAACCAAAGCTTAGCTTGATTTGGCTTATTTCCATGCCTAACAATACCTAAATTTAGTCAATCAAACAGTATTACATACTAAAGGAGGAATGACTTTTAGGTCCCAACTAAAAGAAACAATACATTGAGAAGTCCCATAAGTTGTTAATGATAATTGATTCATTTGTTGATCCTTCATGTTCGCTTGTCAATGGAGATTTTTTTGATATTATTTTTCTTGGTTAGATCCTAAAAGTGATTCTCCCAATACGAAACAGTTGAATATAGCTTGTTCTTATGACCCTTGAGCACATTACGCAAAAACCATCTGTCCATATACCCCTTGGGATTTGCATGATTTCTCATCAGTATGAGACCTCAACCGTTTAAATTTATTATAAATGGCCTAAATTTAAAATTTTTAGTTTGTAATTTTTTAAATGATAACTTCATTTTTGTAAGAAGTTATATTTATAAGATTATCAATTGGAAAATCCCAGAAAGATACATTTAAAATGGGGAAAGACAAATCAGGAAGTCTAGTAACACAAATCTCAAATCAGAGATGTGGGAGAAGATTATGAGATTTGCTCCTATTTCCAAATGACAAATCTGAAAATACTTTCTCACAAGAAGCAATTATTCATAATGGTATGGCAAAACTTGCTTAGCCAGTGATAAATGAAACTATTTCTTTCAAGAAAACACATCTCCTGTCCACAAATCCACTACAGAAAATCTATCATTTTGGACACAATTAGTATATAAGAGAAAACATAGCCCACAAGTTTTTCAACATTGAACTCCTCCACAATAATGGGTCTACATAAAATAAATTATGACACAAGATATGATTATGGATCCACCAAAATATCATAGTGAACAAAATAGGGCCTTGAGCCCAACAACATAGTGAACAAAATAGGGCCCTAAGCCCAACAACAGTTAAACAATTACCCAAAATAATAAATATAGTATTTTAAAAATATGAGGGCCTTAGAGTAACAATATATTAATCAATAAAATCACATTAATAAACAAGAGGCCTACAAAGCTACCAATAGCTATGTGTTTGGCTGCTTCTTATGGCCTCTAAAGAATTAGAGGTCTCATTTAAAAAATATTGGCAATAACAAGATTATATATAATGTCCCAATAACCAAAATCCATTTAAAACATATGTAGGATAAGAACACAAGTCAAAGATGCAAGTTTATAATTATATATTCGGTTCGGATATCCAACAGCACCTCCACTATGTAGACTTCACCAAACATCTCATATCGAGAATCTGGAACTGTATAAACGTTGCTCTCATCGAGAGGAATAACTTTAGGGAAGGCCTTGAGAGCTAGAAACACTAAATCGAAGGCAAAATCAGCCCCAAACGCTTTCTCTCTCCTTTAGCTCCTTCCTCCTCTTTTCCCTCTCTCTCCATTTCGTTTTCTCTCTTTCTCTCTCCTCTTTTTTCCATGCTTTGGCCAATTATGGCCTAAAGACAAATGAGGGGGAAAAGGGTATATATAGAACACGAGTATGGTCCTGAATGCACCACATGTCTAGTCCAGAACATGCCATGTGTATGGTCCAAAACACGCCACTTGTCGCACCACATGTCCTCTTTCCATTGGACCAACATAAAAGTAGCTTTATGCCTTGTTTTGATCATAAGACACGTGCCATGCTCTTATAGCGCTACTCAAAAGCTATTTCATAATAAGGAGACACGTGTCACATTTCCATTTGACCAACAAAAATAGCTTTTTACTTGTCATGATGGCAGTGGACACGTGTCATGTTTTTATTGCTCCAACACAAAAGCAACTTTTTCACTTGTCATGATTAGTCAACACATGTCACGTTCTGATTATGCCAACACAAAAGTATCTTTTCCTTTTGTAATCATGATGGGACACGTGTCATCGGTTCACTGAGCCAACATAAAAGTAACCTCATACCTTGTCATGATGATAAGACACATGTCTTGCTCTTATTAGACCAACACAAAAACAGCTTTTTGCTTTATCATGATAAGAGACACATGTCATAATCTTGTAGAGACAATTCAAAAGCTATGTCATTAAAAGTAACCTTATACCTTATCATGATGACGAGACATGTGTCTTGCTCTTATTAAACCAACACAAAAGCAGCTTTATGCATTATCATGATAAGAGACACATGTCATAATCTTGTAGTGACAATTCAAAAGCTATGTCATTATTAGTCATCATAACCTAACTTACTAAAGTCACTTTTTGGCACTTGCTCAGGGACACACATACCAAGACCCAACAAACGATGCCACATACTAATGTCTTCTAAAAAACGTAGGGCATACTCGACTGCCCGCAAAATGTCGTATACTTACTTATACTAATATATTTTCGTTCAACTAATTGTCATATACCTCAGGACATAGTAGGGTGGTATCTTTTCCAACTAAATTTACACCGTATAAGTCTTTTGTACTCCTCTTTGTCTCTTAGCCGAAGATATGGCTTTGTTCAGGAATGTCACACCTCTTGAACCGAGCTTAGTAATCTGCCTAATTTAGGCTTATTCTCAATTATGAGGGTCTAAAATTCAGGATGTTACATTTCTCCCCTCGTTCAATAAATTTCGTCCTTGAAATTTGAACATCCATACCTCGGAGAAACATTCTAGGCACTCCGCCTATCTCTTTCCTATACATGCTTACTAAGTACACAGTACTTTTATTCATCTTGTATCCAAGTGTTGTGTGTGTGTGTGTGTGTGTGGCATCCGACCATAATACTTAATTACTTTGTGTTTCAAAATATAATATGATTGAACTTGATACCTATTATAAGTCATTTCTAACATATTTCAATTAATGGAAGTAACACTACTAGAAAATGCCAAAATAGCGACGGAATTTGTGACAGAAAAAATCCGTTGCAAATTGCGACGGAAAAAAATTCCATCGCAATTTGCGACGGATTTTAAATTCCATCACAAAATTTTGCGACGGAAAATGAAATCCGTTGCAAATTGCGACGGAATTTGTTTTCCCCCACTTTGTTAACCATTGCTTTCAACAGGTGTTTGCTGGAAAGAAACTGGCTAGTTCAAGCTCTTTTTGAGCATGTCCTGGGCATGAAATTATCCACCGATTATAAAACTGAACAAGTATGCATTTCAGCCCTCCATCAAACGTGTATCCCAACATGCTATTAAGGTTGGTGTATCAATCATGGCGTGTTTTACAGGTGTTACGTTTTTTTGGGTATATTGTATCATATACTTGATTGATAATTCAATTGTTTGTTTTTGTAGAGTTGCAGCACTTTGAGATTGAAGGAGAAAAGAAGGGGAAGGGAACTTCTCTGTCTTAGGTTCAAAAATAGGATTCATGGCGTTAATGCTATCTTCATTTTACTATGTATTTTTTCTTTTTCAGATGTTCAAAACGCTTGGTGTTTATATTTCATTTTGTTTATTTATAATTTTTTAGGATTGCTATTGTATATATTTCTACATACACATTTTTAATACAATATTCAGTATTATTTATATACATATTCCTATTTCGTAATTTTTCATATAATTTTTATATTTGGTAATTATTTGTATTTATATATATATATATATATATTTTGGAATTGAGATTTGCGACGGAAAATGAATTCCGTGGCAAAAAAATGAAATTTTGTGATAGAATCAAATTCTGTAATTTTTATATTTTTTAATATTTTTTTAATAAAATAAATTTTGCGACGGAAAATAAATTCCGTCGCAAGAATTTGCGACGAAAAATAATTTCGTCGCAAAATAATTCCGTCGCAATTCCTTGAAATTTGTGACGGAATTGATTTTCGTTGCAAATTATGAATTTTGCGACGGAAAATAAATTCCGTCACAAATTTTGCGACGGATTTTTTATTTTCCGTCGCAATTGTGACGAGGCTTTTTGCGATGGACGAAATCCATCGCAAACGCATTTTGTAATGGAAAAACCTTTTTTTGCGACGGATTTTTTCCATCGCAAAAATTGATTTTTTTTTTTTTTTTTTTGTAGTGTAAGGAAACCTTAAATCCATTAATTAAGACTTGTTTAGATTAAAGTTTGCCAAAGTGATTTTTATTCCAACTGTATTATACAAGCTGAAGATTGGAAAAATTCATTTGTTTTATGATTTATGATCATCAGAAAAAATCTATACAAGTTTTTTTCAAAGTGAGAAATTGATTTGTTTGCTCGTACCAAAGCTAGATGCCAATACTGATCGTCAAAGATGCTTCTCTTTTTATTTTTAATAATTATTTCCCATTTCATTTGTATCCACACACATTACCTGACAAAATAATATTATTAGTAAAGAAAAGATAAATCAAGGCTGGTATGCACAGCATATTTTGGGAATCTTGTGGAGCATTGTGACTAAATATTCCGAACCTAAGATTTGTCGCTTTAATCTAGTTTAGTTTTAATCAAATATATATTTGTATTACTCCTGGGTTACTTATCAATATGATATCAATATACTTTATTTTTATTTTCATAGAAGTTTGTACTAATTTTGAAATATGGACGAAGAAATTGGTGAACTTTGACAATTTTTTAGCAATCTGTATGATTTATTCTTCACAGAAGAAGTCCGTACAGCTTACGTTTAATTATCATTAGAAAAAATGATCTATAAAAGTTTTGAAAGTAAGAAAATTTTCATTTGTTAGCTTGTACACCAATCAAATTACTGATCGGCAAAGATTTGTCTGTTGCTTTTTCCCTAAAAATTATTATTCCCATTTCACATACGGCCACACACTACTTGACAAAATAATAACAACAACATCAATAACAAGAAGAAAGAGAGAGCCACACAAATCAAAGTTGATGAGGATAACATATCTTGGGAATCCTAGGAGGGCGTTGAGGCTAAAGATTCTGAACCTTTAGATCTGTCACTATTTGAACTTCATTATCACATATAAACCACAAGAGGCCCAGAAAAAGCTATCCGTTGCAGAAAATTAAAGACATGTCTGGGAAAGTTGAGCATGAGCTAGAGCTGGATGTGCCGGCCAGCGATGCATGGGACCTCTTCGGCACGATTCGGATCGGACAACTTGTTGAGAAAGAGATGCCAAGTTTGTTTCAGAAGGTGGAGCTTGTTGAAGGTGATGGAGGAGTTGGAACAATCCTCAAATTAACATTTGTACCTGGTAAATATATCTATCAAGATATTTATTTTTCTTTATTTCATGGATAATACTTTTTTTCCTCTCTTTTTGCCAATAGCTTTTTTTTTTTTTTTTGGTATTTAACGGGGCAAATGCCCAATCAACTCAGATCAGAGCTACATTACGTGGGTAAGAAACCCCCACTTCATCCTTATACAGCAAATTAACCACGGTAAAAGGAGGAGAACTAAAAGTTACATGAACTTCCTCCTGTTCAAACCTAAGATTAGCTAGGGAATCTGCACACATATTCCCTTCTCTATATACATGAGCTATTTTAACCTCATTAAATTTTCCTAAGATCAGAAAAATGTCTGACAGTAGCCTGGAACCATTGTGATCCTCCTCTTGCGTTTTATTCAATAGTGCAACAACTGTGGAAGAATCACACTCCACTACAAGCTGCTGCAAGTTCAACTGTAAAGCCAACTCCAGACCACATAAAACGCCCCACAACTCAGCCTTAATTGCTGAACAGTACCCTAGCCATCTAGCAAATCCACATTGCCATTTGCCAATACAATCCCTGATTAAGCCCCCACACCCTGCAAGATGTTTATCCCCTCTTCAAGCCCCATCAATGTTTAGTTTAAACCATCCCACGCACGGTTTGGACCAGCTGATCTGTTTCACTATTTTTGAACCACTGAGCCTGCCAAAATCCACTTTAGCTTCATTGATATCTCTAACATAGGATCTAACCACTGCACCCAGATTCTCAGGCAGCACGAACCCTTCCTCAAACAACCTGCTGTTCCTCCACCGCCATAAAAACCAGCAAGCAACACCAAACAACAAATCCCACCCTTTATCTGGTGACCTCAAATTCCAATCAAACCATTGGCTCTCCGTTAGTAAAAAAACTCCGGTTTTAGCCTTCCACTTCTCAGTTCTTGCCACAACTTATCAGCAACCCAACAATCACGCATCACATACATAACTGACTCACTTTTTCCACCACACCTGCAGCAATCAGGATTCCCTCCCATCATCCGATGCCTCTTCTCCCCTGTCAATAGTCTATTGTGGAGGGCCAACCATAAGAACACCTGTATTCTTCTTGGCCCCCCCCCCCCCCCCCCCCAAACATTTCCACACCCTACTCCACTTCACCTCTCCCTTCCCATTATCCCCCTTCATAATTGCATACATATCAGCAGTGATGTAATTGTTACTCAACCGGGCACCCCACTTGATAATATCATTCCCCTTGGTTCCATTTGGGGCAGTACAGCCGTTATATATCTGCTCCCCTCCTCAGTAACTAAACCTTTTTATTCTCTCCATGTCCCAAACCCCATTTCCAGCAGCTACATCAGATACCAGCAGCTTCTCATCAACTACAGATAGCTGGCTGCCACATATTTCAAACAAATTCTTACTGTGATCCAGCCACCTGTCATACCAGAAATTAATCCCTTCACCATTTCCCACTTCCCAACACACATTTTTTACCACGTTAGGCCAGATCCTCGCTAGATTTTTCCACAGCTCAGAATCAGCTTTTTTCCACACAACCTCCTTCTTTAGCTCTTTACCTCTACTGTACTTCCCTGTTAGCACCAGTGAACACAGACTGCTTGGCTTAGCAATCATATTCCACGCAGCACGGCCTAATAGCGCATCATTCATAACATCTAGGTCCCTAAAACCAAAACCTCCATTTTTTTCTCCTTGCACAGAAGATCCCAGCTGACTGGGTGTAATTTCCTTACCCCTTCACCATCCTGCCATATAAACTCCCTCTGAATTTTTTCCATCTGCTTCCTAACGCCACAAGGAATACGTGAATGTTGCATAATGTAAAAATCAAAGAGAGAAAGATAGAAAAAATATACTCTCAAATCAATATGTTTATTCATATGCTCAATAAGGTATTTATACACAAAAGAGAAGACAAGAGAGTAATAACTCATTATGATGATTGATTTCCTAATCACTCATAATTCCTATAATCCCTGATTATATGCGATACTGATTAATTATACATTGATATATTTCCTAACACTCCCCCTCAAGTTGGAGCATAGATATTGATCATGCCCAACTTGTTACAAGAAAACATAATATAAATAAATCCAAACAAAATATTTTTCTTCCTAAGAACCTCTTCACCCAATCTTCATACACTCCCCTTCAAGCTAAAAGCAACTTGAATGTGAGCAGAAACTAATCACCAATAACTTGCTTCTTAATGAGATCTTGAAGCAAATAGCAAAGGATCTCACCAGGGACCAAATAATACTCCAAAATGTCTCATCAGAGACCAAATACCTCACTGGAGGCAAAACAACAAATGGGTCACACAAGGACTACCAAACTCCTCACTAGAGGATGTAAAGTACAGCAAATGCTAACAAAATTACCCAACCACAAGCACGGCATTCAAGACAAAATAGCACTTCACGAATGTATTGGAAAACATAGCAAACGAAGAATCCAGCCACTAGAAACAAGTGAATGTGCATGAAACAAAATGCCGACTGTACTGAAATAGTAGAAACCCAGTCTCACAACGCAACCTTTGAAGCAAAGATCCGACCTATACATACCGGGAATGAAGGCTCAACATCGGAGAATGAAGCATGATCAGAAAATGGTCATAACAACCAAACAACAACCATACAACGAGGTACACACTTTCTCTCCCCCTGTGAATAGTGATGAGTAAAGTCACTATTCACAAACCAGCAACACCGATAGAACCAAAAAACTGCAAATTGACATAAACTGAGGAAGTGCAAAATACCAAAACCCAGCAAAACAACGAAACTCAATCACCAAATGCAGTCTTCTAAACACGAAACCGGCCTAATCTTACCGGAAAAGAAGATCCAACATCGGCTAAGTAGCCAAACCAGAAACAGAGATGACACGAACACACATTGGAAATTCAAAAGTGTGCTAGAAACTGGGAAGTGCACCGGAAACTGAAAATCTTGCATGAAGTGAAAACCTCACAGAAAAACAACTTCACCGACACACACACACACTCTGACTGGCCACTGTCACTATTCACGTGACAATACTATTCACGCTACAATGACAGCGGCCACCAGAAAATTCAAATTGGCCAAGAACTAACCAAGCTCTGATACCATGTGGAAATCAGAGAGAAAAAGATAGAGAAAATATACTCTCAAATCAATGTGTTTATTCATATGCACAATAAGGTATTTATACACAAAAGAGAAAATAAGAGAGTAATGACTCATTATGATGATTGATTTCCTAATCACTCATAATTCCTATAATCCCTGATTATATGCGATACTGATTAATTATACATTGATATATTTCCTAACACATAAAATAGACAGACATCTTATTAGTGACAGATTGAGCTAGAGTCAATCGCCCAACCAATGATAATGTTTGTTTCTTCCAGCTGCTCAGTTTTCCTTGCATTTTATCTAAAATATGCTGGAATTTTCTGTTAGTTCCCTTCCCTGACAACATAAAAGCACCTAGATATCTTCCCAAATCATCCATACGATTAAAACCAGACACTACACACATAGCAGATTGTACAGCTCTATCAACATTTCTTGAGAAAAATAAACTAGACTTCTGCTTATTTACCTTCTGCCCTGAGAGCCTACCAAAATCCTCCAAAATCTTCATCACTAGGCTGATTTGCTCCACCTCAGCTTCACAAACTAGAAGTAAATCGTCTGCAAACATGAGATGAGATACCGGTGTACCACTCCTCCCCATTTTTAGTGATTTCCACAGCTTCTTATTCACGCAATCCACAATGAGATGAGTTAGTTTCTCCATTCCTAAAACAAAAAGGTATGGGGAAAGTGGGTCCCCTTGCCTTAAGCCTCTTGAAGGAACAAAGGGCGATTTCTTTCCACCATTCCACATTAAGGACTGCGATAAAGATTTGACACACTCCACCGTAACCCTTCTTAACTTTTCTTCTAGCCCAATTTCTTCTAGCACATCTTCAAGAAAACTCCATTCCATCCTATCATAGGCCTTTTCGAGGTCTATTTTCAAAATCACATATCCTTTCCTACCTTGCATCCTATTCATAGAGTGAACCATCTCTTTTGCCACTACTATGTTATCATGGATGCAACGCTTAGGAACAAAACTGGTTTGAAATGGGGACACTAGGTCATTCATCAGTGGCTTAAGTCTATTCACTACTACTTTTGACAAGCCTTTATACAATACATTATATAAAGATATGGGCCTGAAATGACTTACCAGCTCCGGTTGCTCTATCTTCAGAATCAAGACTACTGGAGTGTCATTAATCTCCTTAATCCTCTTCGGATTATTCCATAATTCATTAATCAAACTACACATTGAGGCTCCCACCACACCCCAATTCCTTTGGTAAAATATTGCCGGGTACCCATCACTGCCTGGAGCTTTAAACCCTCCCATTTGGAAGAAAGCTCGCCTGATTTCTTCATTAGTAATACCCCTACCCGCCATTCTGAGTTTTGCATCGCTCACAGCCCTCCAACTTTGCACTGTGGTCAACCAGCTCCTTCCTCCCTTCTTGCTTCTAAACAGGTCCTCAAAGTAAACTTGGAATAAGTTTCCTATATCAACCTCGTCATCAATCCATTGACCTCCATTGTTTCTCAACATCTTTATTCTATTGCGTCTTCTCCTTATAATTGTTTTCATATGGTAGTACCTCGTATTCCCGGTCTCCTTCCATCAACCACCTTCCCCTCGATTTTTGAAACCATAAGACTTCTTCTTGTCTTATGGTCTTCATCAACTCCTCCTCAAGGTCCCTTTCCAACCACTCCAAATACAGATTACTCCTCTTATCCATGTTTCTTTGTAGCCGGTTCAGTTTGTTCAAGAGTCTTCTTTTCCGGTTCTCAATATTGCCAATAGCATTTTATTGTTAAAGAGAGATTGCACTAAAATATATATATATATATATATATATATATATCCTGTAAGCAGGTTGCCAAAACACGGTTCGATTTCAGTCATTCAAAATGTAATAATCAAGTTTGAAATTTAGAATATAAGGCCACCATGAAATCTAATCCTTATCATAAGGTACGTTACATCTTAGAAGAGATATACCAAAAAAAAAACACTTCGTTCCCGTCTTATTTATAAACAACTTTTTCTCTCATAGGGTTTATCCTATGTATAATCAACAATTTGATTTATTGCACTTTTTTTTAACCTGAATTAATTAAAGGTCTCCCCATTTTCGCTCGCACTCATCATTTTTATCCTATGTACAATCAATAATTTGGCTTTGTCTAAAAATTTATTGCACTTTTTTCTTTTTTTACCCGAATTAGTTATGTCTCCCCAATTCACTGACACTCATCTTTACATGAATAAGGTAATTTGTGTCTCTTACACGTTTATTGTTTTAAACCAATTTTAACTAACAATTTGTTTTACGTGATTTGAGTAATTGTTACTTATAAAAGGGACTGGAAGAGGGAATATATTTAATTAAATTTTTGCTTTGAAGTGATTCACTATGAGAGAAAATGTAACACAAATATGAAAATTTTCTTTTTAAATATAGGTAAAATCAGAAACTTATTCCATTTTCAGACAAAGTTAACTACTTAACCATTTCTCATTAGTTGCAATGAGTTGGTTGGAATCCCCTTATAATAGGGACTAGAGGGAGTATAATTGCACTGAGTTTTGGGGTGATTTTGACTAGGTACACCAGGGCCAGCTTTTTACAAGGAGAAGTTCACAAAGGTAGACGATGAGAATCGAATCAAAGAAACGGAAGTAGTAGAAGGAGGGTATTTGGAATTAGGGTTTGCTCTGTGGCGGGTTCGCTTTGAAGTGATAGAGAAAGGAGAAGACTCAAGCATAATCAAATCAACAGTTGAATATGAGGTCAAGGAAGATGCTTTAGCCGATGCCGCCCCTTTAGCTTCCAATGCAATTCAATCTCTAGCCAACCTTTCTGAAATAGCCAAAGCTCATCTGAACAAAAACAAGCTTACCAATCAACCCAAATGATCTATCAATGTTCTAATGATGACTTCTTTGAATTGTCGTAATCTACTTTTGTTTGATATGTTTTGTGATACTTTAATGTGATGTGTGTCTTAATTTATATTGGAATAATCATATGGCATTGTAATAAATAATACTAATCGTATGTACTTTTTCAGTGCAGTCTGCGGAAGCTATCTCATGAAATAATTCTTTTTTTATATATAAATGGACTAATTTGTTTCAAATAGGATAAATAAAATGTACAACATACTACCTACTGTCCTAAATATAAGAGTTAATTGACTTTTTTGGGAGAGATTAAGGAAGCTAATTAAGTTACATTAAAACATTTATATTTATCGTTTTTCTTCAAACTAATTTGTTTGACTAATAAATTGACATATAATCTAATAATACACGAGATATATTGTGTCTAATAGTTTATTTAGCTTCTTTAATCTTTAAAAAAAAAAAATCACCAACTTGGGATATTAAAGACCAGAGGTGGCAGTATACTGCACGAGTATGTTCAAAGCAAACATCAAATACAGAACACAATTAGGGGTCATAGAAAATAAGTGTTAATTTAGATCAATTGACAATACTTGAATTTGATTGATCAACTAGTATTAAATACTAAATAGTTGAATATAGCTTGTTCTTATGATAACTCTTGAGGACATTGTGCAAAAACCATCTGTCAGCTTACTCTTTGGGATTTGCGTAATTTTCATCCGTATGAGATCTCAACCACTTATATTTAATATGAACGGTCTAAATTTAAAATTTTTAGTTTGTGATTTTTTTAAATGATAATTCATTTTTGTAAGAAGTTATATTTATAAGAATATCTTTATTTTAAATTGGAAAAATCCTAGAAAAATACATTTAAAATAGGGGAAAGACAAATCAGAAAGTCTAATAACATAAATTTCAAATCAGACGAGTAGGAAGATTATGAGATTAGAAAATATTTCCAAATGACAAATATGAAAAGACTCTTTTAATGGTATGACAAAACTTGCTTAACAAGTGATAAATGAAACTATTTCTTTCTTTTTTTTTGATACAGAAACCATTTCTTTAAAGCAAACATATTGAGGTCTAGGGCACAAATCCGGCCCACAAACCCACCATAATATTGTCAAAGGTCCTAGCTATATCCTCCAAGTAAAAATGTGTTTTGAGGGAAAATATGGTGTATGAGATATAAAAGTTTTTAATTAGCCGCCCTCTTTATAAGATAAAGAAGTTTTTTTTTTTTTTTTGGTCAAAGAGATATAAAAGTATGAGTCAAATAATCAGCTCTATATTTTATGACGTCTATGAGACCTTATGTCTAATTAGGAAAAAGAAGTCTATTATTATTAATGTGTGCCTTAATGGAGCATCCGTTATCAGTTAAGAAGAGAAAAAATAATAAAACTGGCCGGCAACAATTTATATATTGATCATCAACTGTACCAAAAAAAAAGCCAACAGCACAGTAATGGAAGTTTCATCATGAACAGTTAAAAAAGAAGGGTTAGAAAAAGAAAAGGTAAGGCACGGTCCTACAATGACAATCTTGCAGAAGGTTGAAAGCATGGTTTAAGAACCCGGATCGGACCGACTGGTTTAGACCGAAAACCGCCGAACCGTCCAGAATACCAGTCGGAGTTAGAAGAAATACGGGTTGACTCGGTGACTCCGCTTCAACTCGTCCAACTCGGCCGGTTACGGTCACCGAGTTAACCCAGTATTTTTGGGGAAAAAAAATCAAGAGTAGAAGACGGAGATCCCGATCTGGGTTCGTCCAAGGTGATGGTCACCGGCTATGGTGTTGTGGAGGATGCGGCACAGAACGAGAAGAAGGAAGGGGAGAGAGAGATCTAGATCTAAAGTGCTTCTTAATGTTGAGGTTGTACAACAGTGGGTAAGACGCTGATGATGGAGATCAGAAGAATGAAGACGGATGGTGGGGCCGCCGCCGCTGGAACTGCCGTGGGAAGAGGGAGTAACAAGCAGCGACTCAGCTAGTGGGGTTGTATTTCGTGAAGGGACGATGCAGATTGAAGAACGAATGAAGAGAGGGGGAGTGAAATAAAGCAATACACCACAGTGACCACACATGTTTGACACCCGTGAGAGAGAGAGAGTGAGGGCCTGTTTGGGATAGCGGCGGAAAAAGTGACTTTTTTTCTGATGTGCTTTTTTTGTTGGACTTTTTTCCTAATGGACTTTTTCTGATGTGATTTGTGTTTGGGATAGCGGTGGCAGAGTTACTTTTTTATGATGTGATTTGTGTTTGGTATAGCGGCAGTAGAAGTGGCTTTTTTCTGATGAGATGAAAAATGACTAAAAAAGGTACGGATTATATATATATATATATATATATATATATATATATATATAAAAGTATAAAATGTGCTATTTTGAGATAAAAATTAAAAATAAATAGCACTTGACTAATCTCACTGGCAACAAATTGGGGCATATATCCTCCATTTCTTCTAGGTGGGCCCGGACTTGATATTGTATTACAGCGAGTTGCCAATTTTCAGACTGTAAACTTGTCACTTTCGTAAAATTTGTAATTACATCAATCGAATGCATATGTAGTTTCTTACAAAAATAAAAATAAAAAGGTTAAGAAGACGTTTGTGGTGGGTGAAACAGGGGAGGCTAATGTGCGATCCAGCCCAGATCACTACGGATGGCGAACAGAATCGAACGGCGACGGGATATCAATATTCGGGTTGAAAGACTTATGGATTGACCACTGCACGCTGTCTCGGTGCAAAGACGGGCCGATCGACGCCGTCATGGGTTCGACGGGAATCACAATATCGAACAACTACTTCTCGCATCACAATGAAGTGATGCTTCTGGGCCACAGCGACGACTTCCAGCCGGACACCGGCATGCAGATCACCATTGCCTTCAACCACTTCGGCGAGCAGCTGGTACAGAGGATGCCTTGCTGCCGGAGGAAGGAAATGAATTGGGGTATAATGGTCCAAAAAGTTGTTAAGGAGGAGAGAGAGTGTGATGCGTTGAGAAGAGAATTAATTGATGCGAAGAGAAGCAACTCATAGGTTGCTTCAAAAAAAAACCTGCTTCAGATTTGAAGCACATCACAAAAATAGCTCACCCAAATACCCATTTTTTTTGCTTTCACAGTGAAGTGGCGTTTGATGTGCTTTTTCCCCCATCTACAGCCATGCCAAACAAGCACTGAATGTTAGTACTACTGTTAACTCCATCCATCAGATAAGAGATCTTCAAAGATCTCCTTTTTTTAAAAGAAAATAATAATAATAATATAATATTATACATATCACATCCCTTCCTCTTATATTTAACCACAAAATATTTATTATTATTAGAATATGAATATTTTTATCTACTTTAATTAATATCGGTCTGACTCCAGTCTAACCCACTAACCCTTAATCCAGTACGCAACCGGATCACTGACCACTCCGAGTTTGAGAACTTTGGTTGAAAGTGATTTCGTGTTTTGTCATGCCAATACCTACTATTATGCTGATCTTATTTATAAGTTCAGTTTTACCAAATCTCACATACCAAGGAGGGGTAGTTGACGCAATGACTATGGGGGTAAATTTTCAACTTTGCCCTCATTTATGATTGAATATTTTTCAATTGTTTCTTCTCTCTCTTACTTTATGAGTATAATTAATATGAGTAAAATTGTCACAATTTCATTTATTATATAAAATTAGACTTATAAATAGAACCAAATTTTTTAATAAAAGTAAACTTATCAATAAAATCAGAATGGTACTTTTTAAAAAATTAATCGTATTATTAATTAATTCCTGCGAGCATGACCTATAGCCGGCCCTCGATAAAAATGTTTCATTTTAATGTCTCTGTTTTGTAGCAGTACTAATTTGTTTCTTGGGAAAATTATAATGAAGGACCTAAGAAAAATAATATTTATTAAGAAGGACCATAAAAAGTGGTAATTATTTTAAAGGACCAAAAATTAAAATATTAAAATAAAAAGACTAAATTACCCTTAATCAGATTTCTTATCTTCTCATCAATTAAATTTGGAATGATTTTTTCTTTTTATCTTCTCATTAACTAAATATGGAATGATTTTTTCTTACATGAGAATCTAAAGTAATTAATATATAATAATAAATAGATATTAATTCAAATAATTCTTTTCCATCGCAGAATCACTCCAGATTATTATGCTAGAGAAAAGATAGCAAAGATGGAGCTTTTTATGGTTGTGGCAGAAGAAGCCTCGTGTGTTGTGCAACCGTCTACTGTGTTAGACCTGAGATTTTTTGTGCTAAGGCAACCAAAAGTACCTGATATTCATTCAATATTACCAGTTATTCCATTCCCAGAGAAACAGAAAATAAAACAAAAGACTCTTAACTCAAAAAAACCCCATCAAAAGAGAAGAACGTGGTTAAAGAAACTAAATCCCTCTTTCCTTTCGCTATAACCATAAAAAGCTCCATATTTCCTATCTTTTCTCTAACATAATAATCTTGAGTGATTCTACAATGGAAAAAGAATTATTTGAATTGATATCTATTTATTATTATCCATCAATTACTCTAGATTCTCATGTAAGAAAAAATCATTCCAGATTTAGTTAATGAGAAGATAGGAAATCTGCTAAGGGTAATTTAGTCCTTTTATTTTAATATTTTAATTTTTTGTCTTTTAGAATAATTACCACTTTTTATGGTCCTTCTTAATAAATATTATTTTTTTAGGTCCTTTATTATAATTTTCCCTTATTTCTTACCCTAGGCTACGAGCTAGGAAATCCAGTCTTTTAATATTCTAAAAGTACAACAAATCCATCAAAAAAGCAAAATGAATTATTTCAACCAGGAAAAAATGGGAAAATTCGTTTGAGGGCCCCTATTAGGCAAATAATTTTAGAAAAGGCCCACAAAATCTCACAATACGGAAAAAGGCCCAGAGATTCTGACAACACCCAAAAAGGCCCCAAGATTCTGACGGGGGGCTCATATAGTTGTTAACGGGGCTGATATAGTTGTTAACGGAGGGCTGATGTAGTTGTTAACCGGGCTAATTTAGTTGTTAAATCTGTCAGAATCTTGGGGCCTTTTTTCGTATGGTCAGAATCTCTAGGCCTTTTTGGGTATTTTCAGATTGTGTGGACCTTTTCTAGAATTATTTGCCTAATAGGGGCCCTCAAACAAATTTTCCCGGAAAAAATAGTGCTAGTGGAATAAATTTAGGAAAATTTAAAATAAATACCATTTGAATTTGTATAACCCTTAGAAGTCCGTCGAATTTGTAAAAAGATTGAAAGATACTAAGGACTTATGAAGGATATGCAAATTCGGATGAAATTACCTTTTTACCCTTACTTTTAAATAAATCAAAAAAAATAAAAAATAAAAATACTCTCACTGGAGGGTTGCTGCCGGCCGGACGCCGGAGGGCCGCCACTGGACCGGTGGAGTTTTTTGTTTGGGGGGGCCGGGGGTGTTTTTTGAAAAAACAAAATAATACATTGCAAGTATGGGAGGTGGGGTTTGAACCCTCTACCTCCCAAATAGGAACCAAGTAGCCCAACCATAGCAATTGGCCTACTTGGTTCCTCTATTATATATATACATTAACAAATATATATATTTTTATTAACATTTTTTCATTGGTATTTACCATCCCACAAACGTGAATTACCAGTCTACAAACGTGAATTACCAGTTTTCTTTAGAGTTCCTTTTTACTCTTTGATGCATGTTTGGTAAAAAAAAAAAAAGCATTATTACCAGTCCACAAACGCAAATTATCAATCCACAAACGTGAATTACCAGTCCACAAACGCAAATTACCAGTTTTCTTCAGAGTTCCTTTTTTACTCTTCGTTGCATGTTTTGTAAAACAAAAAAAAAAAAACATTATTACCAGTCCACAAACGTGAATTACCAGTCCACAAACGCAAATTACCAGTTTTCTTCAAGGTTCCTTTTTTATTCTTTGATGCATGTTTTGTAAAAAAAAAAAAAAAGCATCAAAGAGTAAAAAAGAACCCTGAAGAAAACTGGTAATTTACGTTTGTGGACCGGTAATTCGCATTTGTGAACTGGTAATTTATGTTTGTGGACTGGTAATAATGCTTTTTTTTTTTTACAAAACATGCATCAAAAAGTAAAAAAGGAACCCTAAAGAAAACTGGTAATTTGTGTTTGTGAAATGGTAATTCGCGTTTGTGCACTGGTAATTTGCATTTGTGGACTAGTAATAATGCATTTTTTTTTTTTTTACAAAACATGCATCAAAGAGTAAAAAAGGAACCGTGAAGAAAACTGGAAATTTGTGTTTGTGGACTGGTAGTTCGCGTTTGTGGATTGGTAATAATGCATTTTTTTTGTTTTACAAAACATGCATAAAATAGTAAAAAAGGAACCCCAAAAAAACTGGTAATTTACGTTTGTGGACTAATAATTCGCGTTTGTGGACTGGTAATTCGCGTTTATGGACTAGTAATTTGCGTTTGTGGACTGGTAAATACCATTGAAAAAATGTTAAGAAGAATATATATAAAATAAGGGAACCAAGTAGCCCAAGGTTGAGCTACTTGGTTTCTAGGGGGGGTGGGGGGTTCAAACCCCACCTCCCACACTTGCAATTTATTATTTTCCCCCCACCTCCCACACTTGCAATGTATTATTTTGATTTTTCAAACCCCCCCCCCCAAAAAAAAAACCCCACCAGTGGCCGGTGCCAGTTGATCGGCGCCCAGCCGGTGGCGTCCGGCTGCCGGCGGTCTTCCGATGAGGGTATTTTCATTTTTTTATTTAAAAGTAAGGGCAAAAAGGTAATTTCACCCGAATTTGCATATCCCTCATAGGTCCTTGGTATCGCTCAGTCATTTTACAAATTTGACAGACTTCTGAGGATTATGCAAATTCAAATGGTATTTATTTAGAATTTTTCCAATAAATTTGTCCAATATTTCATATGTTTAATTAAAACAAAATAAAAATATATTATTTGGATTGAATAAAACAGAGGTGATAGCGTCATGTTGAATTGATATTATCAAGTGTTAACAAGAGCCAAAGCTATGCCTGCAAGGCTAGCAATTTCTATGCCTTTGGCAGAGTTTGGCTGCTTCCTCTGTTTTTGGTTGCTTCCTTTGGCCTCTACAAGGATTAGAAGTCTCACTTAAAAAATATTAACAAAAACAAAATGAGACTAAAATCTTAATAACCAAAATCAATTTACAACATATTTAGGATAGGAATACAAGTCAGAGAACCAGGTTTATAATTATATATATAAATATCAATTTTACAATCCTCAGCAAACAATTTACTCTTTTATATGTGTGTATTTAAAAATCATCCCACCCGTCCACCACACTCCTCTTTATTACCTCTTTGGACGTGGTATAGCCTATTAGTGCTGATATATCATGTTAAAGGTTAGCTAGTCACTTCAAAAATACTTCTCCCTGCCATGCCACCATCGATATACTATAATAGAGAGATGTCCACTTAAAATGCTCAATATAAATTCAAGTCAGGAATAAGGGAGCTGATGGACATACAGATTCTCCATAACTCCTACCCCACACCCAAAATATCCTAAAATAATGAATATTATATAGGGTAAAGGAGCAAAAATACACATGAGTTTTAGTCCCAGGAGCGTCCAGCACCATGTGTTTTTTTTTGTACCAAAACTACACATGTGTTTTCAAAGTTGGAGCAAAAATCCCATCAGTGTTAAATCCCCCTAACAGACGTTAACTCCAGTCTGAAAATACCAAATTAGCCCTGCCTCTCTTAGTCGCAGCATCTTCTTCAAACCAACAAAATCATCAACCCAGAAATCAGCCCAGAAATGTAGAAAAATCGAAGAGTTCATAGTTCAACAACCACCATAGGTCACAAAATTGACAAAATAATCAACAAAGATTTTGAAATCCAAATTTAAAACTGAACCCAAATCAACAAAATCATCAACCCAAAAATGTAGAAGGAAGAATAAGAACCCAGACGGATATGGAGAAATCGACAGAGACATTAAATGCTGGAACAAAACCAAAGAAATCTACGAGCAACAAAAAGCAACCACAGAGAAGTGCTCAGTTTGAAGTTCGCCGGAAAACAACTCCTTGTTGAATTTTGGAGTTGAGGGTATACTTCCTGCATTGCTAGTTGTAGTGGAGGACTCTGGAGGAGCAACTGTTCGATCTTTGGTATTTTCATTTGTACGTCTGTTTTCCACTGATTGCGAGTCGATATGGAGTCTCTCACAGTCCGCCACATCCTGCACACAAAGTCGTCGATCTCGTCCTCTTCCTCCGACGTCCTTCTAGCAATCATCCACCGTTGATCTTGGCCGTGGCGCACAGCAAGACAACCGCCGCCGTCGATCGAAGCTAGGAGAGATAGAGGACTATCGGCCAGCAGGCACGTTCGACCTGGACGCTCACGGTCCTGCGTCCTTCGATCTCAGCGGTCACCGTCGATCTTGGCCATGGCAGGCAGAAAAGTGGCCGTGGCCGTGGCCGCCGATCGGAGCTAGGAGGAACAGAGGACTAGCGGCCGTGGGTCTTGAACCTCAGGAGCCAGGAGCTATCGCAATAGAGAAGGGTAGCCGCGGCAAGCTCGGATCTATGGAGTGATTCATCGAATTGAAAAAAGGGAATTCTGCGCTTAGGGTTAGGGTGAAGGGCAATTAAGGAATTTTGAAAAGTTAGATTTTTTTTTTAAATTAAAAAAATGTGGGTCCCACAAACAGAGTTAGGGTGAATTAACGGAAGTGTGTTTTTTGCTCCAACTTTGAAAATACATGTGTAGTTTTGGTACCAAAAAAACACATGGTGCTGGGCGCTCCTGAGGGTAAAACCCATGTGTATTTTTGCTCCTTTACCCTATAATATATACACGCTTTTCAATAACCTTTCACATCAATATAAAACCTTGTATACATTTATATTTTATCACAATACATTTACAGCAAAAGCATCACAACCACATATTATACTTTCCAATTACAACATACAATTTGAAAATATACCACTTCACTGAAAAAAGTTCATCTACAAAAAGAAATAGGGTTTTTCAAATCACATTGTAATTTCTAAAGACGGAAAGGTTTAGAAAATACCTTACAGTCAAGAACAGGCTTATAAAATAAACTAACCCAAATTACCTCAACTCATTAAAATCCTTAAATAACCTCTACACCATACTCCTACATCAATTACTCAATTTCATAAGCTAAAGTTTCAAATTCAACATACCCATAGCATAAAACCATCAATATCAATATTTTAGACCCATTAAATCTCTTTTTCTAATTTATATGAACATAACTCAATCATTAAACAATTCTTCAAATCTCCATATAATCAAAATCATATCAAACCCTAACTCAAATATCAAAGTCTAACTCACAATTTCATATAACTCTTAAGATCTAACAAAACTAAACTGATGAAACCCTAAACACCTCCAATAACCCAGATAAATTTTTTAAACCAAATTTAATTTGTAAAAACATCCAATAGGAAATATATCTTAAACGTTTTACATAGAAAATTAATTTTAAATTCTTATAACAACTAAATAAGCAATCTAAATCGATTGAAATTAACTACTACTCATCCTCTACAATTTTATAGTCATCTTTTGTCCAAATTCAAAACTTACTGAAATCCCAAACCCCAAAATTTTCTCCAATCACTAGAGTTAAAAATATTTAGAACAATTCTAATAAAAAAGTTTCACGAAATGAGGCAAATTTAAGTACCTATTAATCCTCAAAGTGAAACCTAGGCTCAACAATGGAGGCACTGTGCGAAGAAGGAAAAAAATCACGCTTCGGACCCTCACTGTTCACGCAACAACAATTTGAAATGAAAGGAGCTGGTGGTTATATTACGCCCAACGTGAAAGTGGTTTAAGGGGCTACGTGCCCCTTAACCCTCACACTCACACACACATTTTAATCTCATAAACGCATAGTTAGGCAATTCTTTCCAATGAGTTTTTTTTTTTTTTTTTGTCCACCTGGTTCACTGGAGCTTTGCCCCGACTAATCCTGATCCGACCCGCTTCGTGTACCTGACTATAGTGGGAAAGTCTTCCAACGGGGTTTTTTGCATTCACAAGGCTCAAACCCGATACCTTTGCTTAAGCGACACAAGCCGCTTATCACTTGAGCCAACCTCTGTTGGAAAAATGGTAGCAAGTGTGCAACCACTCCAGGTTCTGCAGTGGCAAGGACGATCCTTCCAACAGTAGTAGTTTCATACAAAGTGGATTACGAGTGGTTTTACCGCAGCTCGAACCCTAAACCTCTTAAGGGAATCCAGTGCCACATTTCGCTGGACCAACCACATGTTGGTTTTCCAATGAATAATTGATTTGAATCAAAAGGAAATAAGCTACTTTTGTGTCCACAATGACCCAAATGATGTCATGATCAGCAGTAGTCTCTGACAAACCCTGATTAAAATATATCAAGATGCTACGCCATTGCAACCTAGCAATGAACTTATGTAAAAATCCAATAAAATCCAAATTTTCGCGGGCGACTATTTACTCTTTCATTATTTATTCTAGATGTAGGGTTAGCCCATAGACTCCTTAGAGCATGATTCCTTAGAATAAATGGATTGGTTTTTGGTTCCTTCGACCATCCCGCCTAATGAATCATTAAGATTTATTTTTAATATCGCTGAGCAATAGCTTCATGAGAGCGCTAGTCCATCCCAATGAACCTATGTAGAATTTTAGAGAGGCAATTTTGTACTACCTCCGGTCTTTATTATAAGGCATAGTTGACTTTGTTTGGAGAGATTAAGGAAGCTAAATAAGTTATTTAATCATTTTATATGTTGTATATCTTTATATTATATATTAGTATATGAGTCAAACTAATTACTTTGAAGAAAAAAATAAAAAGAAAAATATTCTAAGTTAATTTAATTAGCTTCCTTAATTTCTCCAAAAAAATCAACTATGTCTTATAATTAGGACCGGAGGGAGTATATTGCTCGATCCGATGAAGCTTTACATAATATATCGGCAACGGCTTCGACTGCAACTCAACTCCTACTTCTTCGATCTGTGACTTCTTGACCCTTTCCTCTTCGTCCTCTACTCCATCTTCATATGGTTCTTTAGTGAAGTAACGAATCAGTTTTACCAAAATTTGAAGAAAACTGTGTAATTGATTTGACAGTGATGAGAGTTTCAGAGGGAGGTTGCCTTGGATATGGAGATGCTGGCAGCAATGAAGATGGAGATGGATGAGAATAAATTTGAACCTATGTAGAATTTTAAACTAACAATTTTGTCCTCAATTTATTACGTATAGGGGTAATTTTGTCTTAAAATTTTCCAATCCCAGTATATCTCTCTTTTTTTTTTTTTTAAATACAACCAATCCCAGTATATCTATTTCAATAGTAGGAGAATTACTGGTTTTGTAGCAATCTCACTATAATAATGGATCGGATTAAAAAGACCCAAATCAAAATGAGCTGAAATTTAGTCAACCAAACTTATAACCAATGGATTATGGACTAGCCTGCTTTTCTTTATTTTTTAGAATTTTTGCATATTACTTTTTCATTTTTTATAAACAATATAATTAAAGTACAAAAACACCTATAAACCTATGTTCAATGACGTCCAGTTTCTCTCATTTTCTTCCCCCTCCCCATCCCTCTCAGGCGCATCTCGGCCGTCCAATCCGTAATCCAACGGCCGAAATTAAAAAAAAAACAAAATTTTTGTTTTTTGTCTTTTTCGAAAAAGACAAAAAACAAAAATTTTGTTTTTTTTAATCTCAGCCGTTGGATCACGGAATGGACGACCGAGATCTGACTGTGAGGGATGGGGAGAAAAAAAGACAATGAGAGGATCTGGTTCCATGTTCAATGTGCACTAACACCATAGACTCTTCTTAAGTGCATATGTAAGAGATAGAATATTGTTACTACTAATTTTATATCACTACCATTTTTTCACGGTTAGATCAGAATCCTATCTCGCAAATGTAACCGTAAACTTTTAAAATAAAAGCAAAAGGAACATGACTGCTAAAATGGCTCTAACGTCCGTTTATTACCCCACCAAATTAACCCCAATTAAAAAAGACACTCCCTCCCTAGTTCCTCAGCCGCAGCCGCATCATCTGCCTCATCCCCTTTGATCTCATTCTCAGCCACCGCCGGAGCATCCCCATCCGGGCTATCGTCTCTGTCCTCTTCACCATCGTTCTGCCACATCCTTCTCCTCGCAACACCCTCCATGGGACCATCTTCCCCACACCCTCTTTTACCTCTGTACCCTTTATTCTCCAGTTCTAGATCTAGATGAATTCCAAGATTACTTTGGGTTTCGAAGCTATATTCTACGAAATCTGCTTTAGATATGAGTATGATTGCATTTTTCTCTCCAGTGTTTGATAGGTAGAGCATGCAAGGAATGGGGCTTCTTCCAATTCATCAATCATGGGGTTCCTCTGAGTCTCAGAGGAAAACAATGAAGTTTCGAGAATTTTTTTTCGCAGAGCTTGGAGGGAAGAAGGTGGCCAGAGACCACACAAGTTTGCCTAATTATTACGATTCAGAGTACACCAGAAAGGTCAGAGATTAGAAGGAGGATCATAATTTGTTGGTGATGATGACGTTGATGGAATTGCTAAATGGACTACTCGTTATCCTCAAAACCCTCCAGATCTAAGGTATTGGAATATATAAAGCCAATTTTAATGTGTCGTTAGCAAAACGACGATGATGTTGGGGGATACTGGCTTTTTCTTCTAAATCCCGTGACTTGATGAAGAGGAACATTTGTGGAGTATATTGCTGAGAAGGAGAAGCCAACATTTAAGTTGTTGGAGTTGATAGCTCTGAGACTGGAGTTGGAACTTGGAATCGAAGAGGTTTCGTGGCTGTTATTTGAAAAAGCAGACCAGCTTTATCTGATTCAATCACTGTCCTTCCTTACTTGGATCATGGGACCTGACAAGGTCGGGCAGGAGGACAAAGACGCGAGTGAGAGTGTTTTTTTAACTTTGGGTATTTCGGTACATTCATAGGTTTTTTTAAAAAAAAAAAAAAATCAAAGGTACATTCATAGGTTAACAAATGGAAGTTAAGAGTCACTTTAGTGGATGCCACTTTTACCCTTATTTTGAAAATTCATAATTGCTTTTGCACGCCCAAGAGTTTATAGCGGCACTTGAATTTTTTATATGAATATACTCCTTGACATTATAAATATAAGATATATTTAAAAAATTAATCTTAATTTTAAATATAGGATAAAATTTTCATATTTATTCAATCATTTTCTAATTTACTTCAATTGATGTTTACTCAACAACAATAAAAAAATAGAAAAAATAGGAAGATTGAGGAAAATAACTAGAATATTTTAAAAAAGATATATGTTAACTCAATTAATTTTCTTAATCTTATCTTTATATTATAATAATTTTACTCATCATTTATTATTATGTTAACTTATTTTCATGAGGCATAATGTATATTAAATATAGATAAAGTTAAGAAATTATTGAATTTATTATAAAATTAATAAAGTTAAGGTTTTTGTTAATATATGTGAACCATGACTTACAAACAGGACATAGAGTACAAACTTTCATTTATAAGCATAATTGGGTTGGTTATAAATGTCACCCCACTACGGAGTACGGACATCCATGAGATTACTTGCTTGGAAGTAAATGATTCTTCCCAAGCAAGCATTCAAATATTGTAAATGGACAAAAATCACGCGCACACGCGGGGGCAGGCGCGCGCACACAAAAAAGAAAAGATGCTTCTACTAGGACCTGAATAAAAAAGGGACAATATCATTTACATCCCAACTAAAAGAAATACTACCTCATGTCCTAATTATAAGAGCTAGTTGATTTTCTTTGGAGATATTAAGGAAGTTAAATAAGTTATTTAATCATTTCATATATTAAATATTCTTAGATTATATATTAATTTATTAGTCAAACTAATAAGTTTGAAAGAAAAAATAAAAATAAAAAACTTTAAAGTAAGTTAATCAGCTTCCCTAATTTCTCTAAAAAAGTCCAACTAGTTCTTATAATTAGAACCGGAAGGAGCAATATATTGATAAGTAGCATAACTTGTCAATAACAGCACTTCAATTATCCATAGAGACCATTATGAAATTATTTCCCTAATTAGGTTGAATCCAGACCACTCATGACAGGTTACCAGATAGTTACATAAAAACAAATTGTAAAACCAATGAACAGTATACCTAATTCCAAGACTACAATAGATATTGCATTACAAAAAGATAAAATCCTTACCCTCATTCCTGAGTCCTGACACAACAGGGCAAAGAGATTCCAGAAAGAGTCAGTTGTGAGATACTTTGAAGTACCAAAAAGGAAAAATATCTACACCTTTCTTTTGATGTACAGAATGTGGCTTGTAACAAATTTTATAATTTATATTGATATTAATGAAGTCCAAATATGGATAAAGATATGACAATTCTTACCTGCGATCCTTATCAAGTCAAGTGGAAGTTAACAGTAACAAGTAACATGATTAATACAATGTTTAATCCTTATAATTTGTCATCATTTTGGTTTTACTCCCAATAATTTCAAACTATACCTTTTGGTCCATCAAGCTTGTTTCTATCGAAGATGCCATTCACTACAGTTTTTTTTAAAAAAAAATTAAAAAAAAAAATCAAACATTCACTACAGTTTAACGAGGGCCTGAATCATTTTGCCAATTGAGGGATTAAAACATGTAGTTTGAAACTTTGGGGATTAAAACCAAAATGAAGTCGATCCACGGAGGCCAATCATTGTATTAGCTCAAAATAAAACTATCAGGACAGTTCGAATATGCTTTTACGGTTTTACCCCATCATCATTAACTTGAGTTCACTGTCATTGTCTCTTGCTCAACCCCAGAAATAAAATACTTAAAAGTTTTCACAGTGAATTTTAGAAAATGCAGCAGTAATAAAAACATAACAAAGGAGCCTACAAAGCAATATGAACATGGCCTCTTTTCATTTTTGTGTCTTTACTAAGTAATATACTGATGCGTACACTATTTAGCGGGTAATGATAGTAATTCCTCCTATAACAATAAGGGGGGTTCCAACTTCCAAGTAAACAAATGACACATAAGAAAAGAAACATGGAACTTCTATCTAGATATTCATTAGAAATCAGATGACTTGAAAATACAATCCAATTTTCCACTTGTCTCGTCAAATCTAAATAGGATGGCAAGGAGAAGACCAGAAACGAATTAACCAAAAAAAAAAAGATCATCACATTCAATTTACTGCCAACAGAAAGAACCACATCCAAAAGAGGGTAACTAAAGAAGAAAAATCCTACAACCATATTACACAAGCCTCGCGAACCTTTAAAAGCTATTCCGAGAAGTAAAAATCAGAACGCAAACAGGTGCAAACAAATTAATATTCAATATACCTGCCTGATACAGGCGAAGCGGAAAGTGAATATTTTGTCTTTCTATTTATGATTGCTAGTACTCTTTTTCTTCAGCAGGCTTCCAAACTTGCCAAGTAAAGGCTTCTTCTTCTTCTTCAGCTGCTGCTCCTTTGATGGTGAGCTTCCGCCATTATCAATGGTCTCCGTTGAAGAGGGTCCATTTATCTGATCAAATCCCTCACCACCTTCTACCTTTGACTCAACTTCTTCTTCAAAGGACTCAGGCTCTGGTTCTCTCTCTGGTGAGAACTCTTTCTTCTCTATCTTACAGCTCTCCCACATCTTAAACTCGCCTTCAACTGAATCATCTTTTTCTTTGTTCTCATCTTCCTTTGATTTTCCATTTGCATGCTCATGTTTTGGGGATTCAGCTTTTTCAGACTTGTCATTCAAGAGAATACTTGAATCCTGGGAATTCTGTCTTAATCCCTCCCGATTGGCTGAAACATCAACCTTGGCTATGTCTTCTCCTGCATGTCCATTCTCCTCAGAGAATTCAACTACTTTAGGAAGTAAATCATAGTCTTTCTCACTGTCACTAAGATCACCATTTTCCTCAGTCTGCTTTCTGGCAGTGGCTTCATCAAGCAACTTAGATAGTTCCTCCACCTTCCTAATAGAAGCAGCTTCACTAGTACGGAGTTCCTCATTTTCTTGCACAATACTCTGCAACTCGTTCTCTTTATCCAATAAACTCTCCTTCAATTTCATGCTCTCAGCCTTTGCTTCCTTAAGAGCTTCCTGCAGGTGAATCACCTCAGCCTCGACCTCTTTCAGGTTTTCCTTCAGCTGAGCTTCTTCCTCCTTTATGGCAGAAGCTTCTTCCTGACTTTCCTTTAGTGATTGAACCAAGTTACTCACTTCTCTTTCCAGAGAAAAGTTATGTTCCTCAGTTTGCTTTAAGCAGTTGACTAAGTGGACTTCTCTCTGCTCCCACTCAACCTTGGACTCCTCAAAGTCATCTTTAGATTTTCCAATACTACGTGTAAGAGCATCAATCTCGTGCCTTGCCTCATCAAGCATAGACTCATATTTTTCATTAGTAGCTTTTAAGACTGCCTTCAAATCTTCAATCTCGGTCTCATTCTTCTCATGATCAGCTTGGCTGGCTAACAGCTTTTCTTTGGCTTCTTTGGCTTCTTCAGAAAAGTCATGTAACATGCACTCATATTTTTCATTAGTAGCTTTTAAGACCGACTTCAAATTTTCAATCTGGGTCTCATAGCTTTCATAATCAGCTTGGCTAGTTAACAGCTTTTCTTTGGCTTCTCTGGCTTCAGCAGACACTTCGTGTAACGCAGATGCTAAGCTCTCCATTGCCTTCTTACTCTTTTCTTCTTCTTCTCTAGAATTATCCAAATCATTAATAAGTTTATTCTTCTCTTCTAATAGAGTCTGCACACTAGAAGCAGCAAGCTTTTCATTATATAAGGCCTGTTCTTTCTCTTCCTTAAATGTTTCAAGTTCAGCTTTCAAAGACTCAATCTTCCTGGACGTTTCAAGACTTTCCTCCTTAGACACAAGAAGTTGACGCTCAGAATCCTCAAGATCACTTTTTTGTCTGCCAATTGTCATTTCTAATAATCCTACCTTCTCTTTAAGTGTAGCAATCTCAGATTCTGCATCATGTAACAAATCATTGTTTCCTTCTAACTGTTTCATTACAGATTCCAGCGATTCTGATGCTGATCTCTCCAACTTATTTGCTTCTTCAACTTGTACTTCTAACTGCTCGACTCTATTTTTCCACTCTTCCAGCATGCTGTGGGCATAAGATTCTGCCATCTTTGCAGCTTCAAGCTCCACATTAAGCTGCTCAATATGAATCTCTTTCTTGATTAACATTGCCTCAAAATCTTTGGCTTCTTCAAGCTCTTGTTTGAGACTTTCTATCTCTGTTTTCAGCTCCAGCACAATATTATTTTCACCAACCTCCGTTTCAAGCTTTGAATCTAGTAAAGACTTCACCCGTGCTAATTCAGAGGAAAGAATTTCAGCTTTCTCTGCTTGAATCTCAGCGATTTTAGTTGCATCGTCAGCATGACTCAAGGCCTGGTTCTTTGCATCAGTAACCATGGTAAGTTCTTGCTTAATTTGCTGAAGCTCTTGATTGGCAGAGAGAAGAGCAGCAACATCTAAAGCATGCTGGTTCCTCACACTTTCAAGCTCTTTCTGCCATTCTTCTTCTTTTTTATTTACAGCTTCAATTCCTGCCTGTTCTAACTCAACAGCTCGAAATTTCTCAATCTCAGAGTCTTCCTCGGCCCGCTTCTGAGCCATCACTGCCTCCTTGAGTTTTTCATTTGCTTCCTCAGCCACTCTCTGTGCTTCTTTCAACTCACCAATTGCTTTTTCCTTCTCCTTCTCAGCCTGAATCAGCTGTTCCTTTGCTTTCTTTAGATCATCTTGGGCTAGAGTCAGATGGGTCTGTAATTCTGAACCCTTAGCAACTCTTGGAAGTGGCTTCTGAAAATCAATTAATATTATAAGTGCATGTTAGAGCACTCATAACTCATAAAGAAGTGCATGCCCTCTGAAAATTTGCACAATACATATCGCAAGAATGAGATAGGAAAAGGAATCTTGGTTGGAAATCTTGGATTACAGGATAAGAAGCTAGTTGAATTTTAGAAATGTAAAACGCTTCCTTTCTGGATAAAATTGCATCACCTGAAGTTTGAAATCCTACAGAAGAAAAATTACACAACCTACACTTGAGTAAACTTGTACAAACCCGATGTTTCTTGGTTAGGTTTGTATGTCACAAGAAAGTTAAAAATTTTATTCAATTATAGAAATTAGAAAAGGAAAAACAACAGAAAAATCTACTTAGTGTAGCTATCTGGTAATGAAGCCAAGTAAGAAATCAAGTCTCAAACAGAGGGAAGGAGATAATACACCGCGCATTTACTATAACTTACCTCAGGTGGGGTGCCGAGTTTTTGTGATTTTCGCTCGACAGTAACCTTTGAATTCACAGATCGTGGTGATCGTTCAACCGTAGGCCGTGAATTTTGTAAAGGTGAAGGGGACTCAGGTTCTGCTTTGGGCACTCCTTTGCTGAGTTTACTGACTCTTGGCGTTGCAGGTGATGTCTTGTTCGGAGTTTGTGTTGCAGGTGACGCCTTGTTCGGAGTTTCAGATAAACTGGATCTAACAAATCCATAATTTTGAAACCAATATCAAATCAAATGTGAGAGACAAGATAAATGAACAAAATGCTCAATTTTTACAACACTGCTTAATCATATATATGGATCTGATGCCAAAGGAAGTAACTATGACATATACAGAAACCATACTCATCAAAGAACTAAGATACAGAAGAATTAAGAACTAAAGTTTCACTTTAGGGCAAAAATTCAATGTCAGGGAACATGAAAACTTGAGGCAACACGAATCAGCAAAACTCAAGAACTACCAAAAATAAAACAAACTGAGTGACGCCCATTTTCTAAAATCCACCCAAATATCAGACAAAAAACCAAAAACATTGAAATCTAAATAGAAAAGACGGAAAAGGACTAGAGGCAAAATATTGCGAGTGTGAAATTTTGGGTTAAAACCGCATGATGAGTACCACAATCTACAGATCAAACCCATGACTTAAAAAATTTAAGTAAAGCCCACGCTTAATTTCCCAGCAAAAAAGCAACTGAAAAAAGCACAAATCAGATCTTAGCAGTACACAAGAACCTCCAAAAAAAAACACCGAGCACCATTTACCTAGATTTCGTAGACATGGCGGAGGCGGCGATTGTTACAGGTTTCACAGAAACAACAGAAGCGAAAGAGAAATTGCTGTCAGGGGAAGAGTCAGTTAGCAGATTGACCAAATGCTAACGTACCGACATAGGTAGAAGAAGAGGGGGGAGAGAAAGAAACTGAAGCAAATAAGCAGATCAGAGTAAGTTACAGAGAAATAATTGAAAAGAGAGGGAATAAGAAGAACATGGAGATTGAAGAAGCACAGAGGAATTTACAGAAAACCAAATAATTTGAGTTGGTTTTCCTGTCTCCAGAGTGGCCACAAAAGGACTTTGTTCACTCTCACTCTAAAAACTCACTTTTTCTCTCTCTGCATCCCTCTCTCTTACCATTTTTTCTCACTCTCCCTGTCCAACTCCAACCCCAATTTGTGTAAGATATCATATGATGAAATGACTAAATTGCCCCTAACTGTGTAAGAAGCAAATAAATTATTCCAAGCTGGCCCTTATTTTCAGGAAAGTTAAAAGAAATAAGATTTATAAACAAGTCACCTTTATTTTATAATCCTCCTCACATAAATTATTTTAAAAAATTATTATCCACTTAAATTTCATGAAAAAATCATAATATATGTTAATATTCAGTTTAAACGCCTGTTATCTAGTTTACCATATTCATAACTAATATTATTATACTTTATATATATAATCTATTATATAAATCTTAAGATGCTAATGAAAACAAGATATTATTATACTTTTAATGACTATTTTAAAATTTTAAATGTTAACATTAAATTTTATTAAAATTCAAATAATTTCAATAAATATCTAAAAATTTGAAAATATTTTATTAATTAAAAATGATTATAATTTTATTAGATGTTTTAATCAATAATTATGGATTTTATTTTCCAAATGGTGGCTATGCAAAATTATTCTTTTTAATAAAAAGGAAAACTTATTATAACCAAAATAATTCAAGTATTTTCCTCATTTGTTGCTTACATAATCTATATTTAATAAAGTAAAGTTTCATTAAAAGAAAATTAAATGGAAGACACTTTCTTTAGTTCTTTTCCTTTGTTTCCGCAGTGTTAATGGCTCTATCAATAATAGTAAACAAAGCAAAGCATGGTGTCATACTTTGATGGTATTTTCTCTTTTCATTTGTTATTATTTATAAAATAAATAAATATTTCATTTAAAAAAAAATCATGCTTTTGAGGTATAGTAAATATCAGGCGGACAATTTAACATGAAAATAGCACAAGGTTGCTCTTTACTTTCTAATTTTAAAATAAAAAACTAATACTCCTTCAATTATTAATATGAGATATATTTATCTAATTTGATTATATTAAGAAAGTTAGTTGAGTTAGTTAATATGACATATATTTTCTAAAATACTATAGTCATTTTCCTTAATTCCCTCATTTCATTCCATCCTTAATTATTGTTGAAGGAGAATCAGTAGAAATATATTAAAAAAAAATTGACAAATATGAAAATTATATCTTATATTTAGGACTAAGATCAACCCCTCAAATATATTTTATAATAAAGACTGGAGGAGTGATTTACAGATAAAGATAAAAACAATTTTTTTTTTATACAAGGAAAGATAATCAATTGAAAAACTAAACAAATGAAAGAAATTAAGGCGTTAACGTCTCATACGTCTCCTATCATTCTATACTCCCGCCAGATCAGCAACAAGAAAACAATAGAGACCAGCAGGGGATCAGAGAAATGAGTTCCGTTTAACTAAATTATTTTAATATATTTAAGCATAAAATTAGATATTTTTTCTATATATATTGAATAGAGTTTGAAAAATAAATAACATTGTTAGTGACTTAAGATAATGCAGCATGTTTTATATTTTGTTATTTCTAAATGCTTTTAATGTATTACATATAATTTGATAATTAATAAACAAGTTATATTCGACCAAAATAAATAAATAAGTTATATAGTTACTCATATATAAGATTTTTTTTTACCAGTTACTCATAAGAATAGTTTAATCTATTGCAAAGTGTGTTTATTATATTATATATTAATATATTGATTTTAATTATATCAATGATGTTATTGTTTATAATGAATAAAATAATTCTTTTAATTTGAGGAATATTTCATTTTTTTCGGTGAAGAAAGCGATTGAAAGCTGAGGCATCCTAACTCATGTGACTATTCCGTAGGCTAATGCTTCAAGCAATTTATTTTTATGAATAAAGCTTCAAACAATTTTACTCATATTACAAATTACTCAATTAAATCTTGGACGCTAGGAAATCTATTCATGGATTTCAGAAAATAGCATGTTGAATTATTTTAATTTAATTAAGATATTTCAAACATATATCCATGTGCATTATGATAATTCTCATCTAGATTTATTAACAATCCACGTCAAGAGGGTAATAAATAATTTTAGAGAAAAAGTCTAGAGTTGGTCAATTCACATTCCTCATTTTGACAGTAAATTGACTATAAATAAATCCAAAAATGACAGTATTAATTACAGAAAAGACCAATCAGAGTATTTAGTTATAATTAATGTTTAGAGACCCAGTTCTCAAACCCAAACCAACCGAATCGGTCAGTAAATCGATCCGATCTAGAGGTCAAACTAGTTCAGTTTTTTTTTGTTTTTTAATAGAAAATTTTATTTTTTTAAAAAAAAAAATAGAATTTCATACTAGTAATCCTAAAATCTTTCATTTTTCACCGATTTGACCCCGGTTTAGCTTCGGTCTACCCTTAACCCAGTACTCCAACCGGTCTAGTAGCCGGTCCAGGTTTCAAAACCTTGATTATAATGATATTTTGGTCTTTTATATGAATGAAAGGAAAAAAAAAACACACACACACACTTTGTCTCTTGATTAAGATTTAATTTTGTATTTTATTAGAAAAAACATATCAAGTTTCTTATAGGGTATTTATTTATAATTGTTGGGTCATTTTTGTAATTTACTGATTATATAGGGTTGGCATTGCTAAGCTTTTAGTAGATGATAGCAATTTCCTCATTTGGCCGGTTTGGCCTCCATTAGCGTGCTCAGATCCTTCTAAAAATAGCTAAACCCAAAACCCATAATTTTAATCCCAAAAAAAAAAAATCAATCCATATTTTTATTTAACGCCTCTCCTATGAAATATTTCAACTATATTTTATTCATTTATTAAAGTAACATGGCACCAAATTTCACAGTTTCGTAAGGATTAATTAATCACCCATCATGCATATTATTATTTTTAAGCTTTTATTTTACAAGAAAGATTCAGGATTTTATAAATTAAAGATTAAAAATACAGAAGAGAACGCGGAAAGAATCAATCTCAAATATATTACTAAAAAAATATTGTGACAATTACATTTAGAGAACGTCACTTCAACTAACTGATGTCAATCTTGATAAAATACTATTGGCTGATTTTTTTTTTTCTTTGGCTGATATCCAATTTGTGAAAATAACATTTTTTTGTCTTGATTTGTGTGCATCAAACATGGGAAAAATTCATTTAAAGACCCTTTTTACAGAAAAAACCTCAAAAAAAGGCCCTAAGATTCTGCCTTTTTTGGGATTTTCAGAATCTACGTGAGTTGTTAACGGGGCTGATATAGTTGTTAACAGATACTACCTCCGGTCCTAATTATAAGAACTAGTTGACTTTCTTTGGAGAAATTAAGAAAACTAAATAAGTTACTTAATCATTTCATATGTTATATATTTTTAGATTATATATTAGTTTATTGATTAAACTAATTAGTTTGAAGAAAGAAATAAAAATAAAAATACTTTAAAGTAATTTAATTAGCTTTCTTAACTTCTCCAAAAAAGTCAACTAGCTCTTATAATTAGGACCGGAGGGAGTAGGTCATTAACAACTAAATCAGCCCCATTAACAATAATTTGTTAACAACTAAATCAGCCCCGTTAACAACTATATCAGTACTCCGTTAACAACTATATCAGCCCCGTTAACAACTCACGTAAATTTTAAAAATCCTTGGTATTTCAGAATCTTGGGGTATGTTTTAAGATTTTTTCTATGAAAAGGGCCCTTATGTGAAATTTCCCTCAAACATGAGCATGACTTGGCAGGTGGGTTTTATTTATTGCGTCAAACGTTGAAGCGATTTTATAGTTTAATGCTTTTCCATTTTGCCTTGTGCGGAATATAGTATGGATGTGCACGCTAATTAAGTTTGACAGCTAAGGCAATACCTTCGGGTAACAAGTACGGGATTCAATTGCATGAGTTAGCATCTTTCAAAAATAATTGCATACCTGAGTTAGTATCTTTCAAAAATAATTGCTGGCCAAACAATTTGGTGTGTTTATTATAAGTTCACTTTTATTGTAATAAATAAGAGTGTTACAATTTTACCTTAGATATTGTATTTTTTGTTGTCCTATTTATAAGAGTCTGATAACTAAGTTACGTAATTTAAGAAAACGGTTAAAATAAGTTAAAAATAATAAATTTGTCTTAAAATAATTTTTTTTTTTTTTAGTATGCTCTTTACAACTAAGAGAAAGAAATAGATTAAACGTAAGTATAACCAACTCTTTAATTAATCTAATATATATCATTAATGAGGGCACAAAAGGAAAAAAATCATTAAATGTTGAAACAACTTTTGTTGGGCTCTTATAAAAAGAATCAAGACAATTTAAATTTTAGATTATTATAAAAGAGGTAGGATATTATCACTACCTCATAATTTCACTACCTTTTCACTACCATATTCTCACCATCAGATCTATTTTTATCCAACGGTCCTGATTTAATGTACTTAATACCTTCTCCTTTCTCACATTTCCCTCATCCGGTTCTCCACTCCAGCGCATCGCCGTCGAAATCGCCACCGTCCCTACCCCTCCCCTGCGCCCCTCTTCACGATAGAATCAGCAATGCATCCGTTCGTTTTTCAAGGGAGTAATAAATTTTAGGAAAAGAGAAGAAAAATGTGAAAAATATCTATTCATAAATGAGGACAAAATTAAAAATATATATCAATTTAATCCATATTTATTGAATTAACTAAATTTTCTTGGTATTTGAGAATTAGGTAATTTTAACTTGTAAATAAGATCAGAGTGGTACATGACCACAAATATTTACTCTTTTAATCTTATTTATAAGGTATTCCTAACATGTTTCACATAGACCAAAGAAAACCTTAAACTTCATTAATTTTTACCTTTAATTTAACAACTTTTCAACTTTATATTTATTTAATATACACAATACCCCATGAAAACAAAGCCACTCAATAATAAATTAAGGATAAAATTGTACATTTACATGAAAAAATACCTTAAACACAAAAATTATACTCTCTATGTCCTATAAATAGAATTAGAGGAGTAATAACTTAAGACTTGATGACTTCAAAGCATGCTTAACTAGTTAATTAAGTAAAGTTATAGAAAGGATGGGTGAAGATACTTTTCATTATATATTTGGATTTTTCTTAGTTCTCTTGGGGATAATTAATTTTCTATAAGAAAAAATGGTAATATTCTTGAGTGATTCATTTTATATTAGAAAGAGAATAAATTACGAATTTTTAATTTTAAATCGACCACAAAAATCTGTCGCATGTGTCATGGCATAATGACACTACAAATTAATTTTATACTCCAAACAATATCAAGCATCATGGTAAGCGTCAATCTTCATTCTACTCTTCATTTCTTCAAGTTTCCATGAGTTAATTTTGGAATTTGTGAGCTGAATTCAAAATTGGAAGCTTAAAAATTTGACTTCATTGGTGTTGTCGGGTGTTTATTATATGATACTTGAGGATCTTAATGAAGCTTGTTTATAGTTTTAAAATGGATTTAATTGGTGAAATAATGATGAAATTTTGATTGTTTGCTCAAACCTTGAGCTTCAAAATAATGATTTCAAATCCTGGCTTAAAACTTCAATTTCTTAGAAGTGTTTCTTAGAACTTGACCTTGTGGTTGAATTGCAAGTTTGGGATGATGTTTAATTTCTCTTCGACTAAGATGCAAATTTATTCATGAAGCATTTCACCAAAGGCGCTAAGTACCATTAACTTTCCTTAAGTGCAAAATTATGCATAAAGTTTTCAAAATGGTGCAAACATGTCAAGTTTCTACTTGCTGTGACATTTTTGCACCATCTTAAAAATATCTATGTGTATTTTTGGGCATTTTTCTTAACCTGCATGTTTGTTAAATGGTCAAGGTTAAATGACTTAACCGCCGTGACATTTTTGTATTATTTGAAAAACTTCATGTGTTTTTTTATACCCATTTTTTTTTTAATGGTGTGAGATGTCTATGATGAAATATTTCATGGTAGATTTGCAAATTAACCCTTTTTTCTTTATGGTTGAATTATTGCAAAATTTTTGGCATTTTTAATATGATCAATTTGACTAAGAAATTTTTTAATTAGAAAGCTTTGTTGATAAAGAGCTCGTGTCTAAATTTTCATAGCAAATGGATTTAGTTTGAGTTATTGTTTTGAACTTGAAATTCTCACTCTAAAAGAAACTTTCTTAGGAAGTAATTTCTGAATTTATCTTAATTTTAGAAATTGTCGACGGTGGAAATTGTAATGGGATGATTTATGTAACTCCTTCATATGTTGAATGTTGAGCACACAATTTCATGAGTTTGGAGTTCATTTAATTAATATTATATTGTCTTACTCAAAGTTGTGGTTTATATAGAAGGGTTAAATACCAATTTTGCTATAAAAGTATTGTTTAGAAAACATTCAGCACCCAGAAGTTTTTTTTGTCCTGAAGTTTATAAACATAGCAATCTTGTTCATCGCTTGATCTTGATCGTTGAATTGTTGCTCTTCTTTGTAAACTTTTACGGAAAATTTGCCATTAAAAAAAACTTCTGGAGCAAATTTGCTCCTAAAAAAACTTCTAGGGCATATTTACTCCCTTTTGTAAACTTCTGAAGCAAGAATGATATTAAAAAAACTTTTAGGTGTTAAATGCTTCCTAGTCAATACTTCTGTGACAAAAATAATATTTAACCCTATATAGAATATAAGTTGGAATGGGCTATTGTGGCTTGAATGAGAACTTCCTTGATGTGAAAGCTGTAAGTTTATACCTTCTAATTATGATTAAAGGTTGATAGTTACTTTTAGGGCTACTAAGAGTCCTTTTTATGAGTTGGTTTGCTTGTATTATTGGCTTTTGGATCCGTACAACTCAAATGTTACTAATGATTGGGTATGTTTGTATTTGTGTGGACTCTTGGAAATTTGCCAAAGTCCTTGGGGGTAAGACTTAAATGATGGGATTGTCTCATGTGAGCCTTGATTTCTTTTTGGAAATGGAATTACGGCTTCTAATTGTTGGCTTATTTCCACCTAATTGTGATTTATATTGTTATATGATGCATTATTTTGTACGTAATTGCAGTGTCTGAACTATGATAATGAAAATGTAGATTTTACTTTAAAACGGGAGGAGAATGAAAAATCGTAACATAGTAAAATCGTAAGCATTTGGAAAATTAGTAAAATCGTTTTAATAAAAAAAATAATAAAAACGTAAAATCACAGTAATAAATCGAGTTTTTAATTACTATTCTAGACATATATAATTTTGGCTCAAATCTCCCTGGGAAAGGCTGTACGTCGTGGCGATTGAAATAGATATGATGAGGAAGCTGTGAGCTGTCACACACGACTCATTATGATCGGTAGTAACCATGGAATACGGTGGAGGTAACAAGGGTGTCTAATTCTTGTTTGATTCATTCCGGTTTATAGGTGCATAAAAGGAAGGGAAAATTTTAATGCGCCCTATGCAGCAAATTATTCTACTTAAACAACTCTTAAACTATCTGAGACTCTACTGTAAGAACCCCTAAAGCTAAACTAAAATTAAGTTTTCTTTGTTGAAAAGACATTTATGCCCTTGTTTTGTACTTAACCAAGACGATTTTGTAAATTCCCACATGTGTCTTATAAATAGAGTACATATATTTAACTTGTAAATTCTCGTATGTGTTTTGTAAATAACATTTATTCTTGTGAATATGTTCATTATTTTGTAAATGACCGAAATGTTCTTATAATTTTACTTATTTGTCTTGTAAATAAGTATATTTGACTTGAAAATTCTCATATATGTTTTATAAATAATCATATTTGACTTATAAAGTAAGACATAATTGTCTTTTTACCCATATTTTTTTTTTTCATTTTAGCCTTAGGGATGCAGTGAAGTTTCATAAAGTTTTAGGGGCCGTTTGAAAATAATTTGCTACACAGAAGGTGCAATGAAATTTTGACTAAAAGTAATTACTCCCTCTCGTCCTTGATGTATACACATTTGAGGAGTTAGTCTTAGTCCTAAATGGAAGATCTATTTCCTATATTTATTTAAAAAAATTATAATTTACTCATATCAATGTTCCGTCAACGATAATCAAATAAGAGAGATATAGATATTTAAGAATGATTATTAAGATGTATTAGAAAAACTATGTTATATTAATCAAACGATAATTTACTCGTGTTATGTGCTAGCTATCTAGATGTGTCCAGGTAGTAGGAATGCATGTGCCACTCCCACTGTGTGCTGTCTACTATATATATGCCTTATTAATATAATATGGACAGTCTTTAACTTGATTGCAGAGAGATACAAGGCAAAAGCCTTTCATGTTTTTCTTTTGGAAATCAAAGTGACCAAACTAAATTATGTTGGAGATGCCTAACGTGCCCTCCATGTTTTTCATCATTAGATTATATATAAGATGAATGATATTTTGATACTTTATGGACAAAAAATGGTGTTTAATGATTTTTTAAAGATTTAATACTTTAAATGAAAGAAAAACTGCCCAATTTTAGGAGTATTAAACTATGAAAAAACTTTTTTAAAAAATTGAAAGCAACGCCATTTTTTCCACAAAATACCAAAATATTATACATTTTATGTAAAATCTAATGATTAAAAGAAACCTAAAAGAACATTTGAGAAGCCCTTCATTTTTAAGGAGCAATAGGGAGGATAGCATGGGACATATTATGCACCCCAGCCCATCACTTATACCATAGATATTATTGAGGAAATTTTTTAAAAAACAAAAATCTCCAAAGAAATTGGGAAGTGGAAATGAGCTTTTTTCCCTATTTGCCACTTTTTAAATAAATAATTATCATTTTGCCACTCTTTTCAAAATATTTCCCAATGTGCCACATTTAGTCGACTAAACCATGGTTTAGTCGACTAAAAATCGCGGATTTTTTTTTTTTGAATATCCCAGTCATTTAGTCGACTAACCCACTTGGGTTAGTCGACTAAATGTCGGCAGAGGGGCTTTTTAAAAACCTCCCAACGGCGGCTTAATGGAACCTTAATCGACTAAATTGCTCCCCAAACCTCTCTCCCTCTATTTTTCTGACTAAATCGCTGTTGAATCCGTTAGTGGGTTGCGGAGGAAACTTCAATCTAGTGGCATTTGCGTTATAATCGGTATGTTTTCATCTCTATTTTGTGATTTCCACCATAGTTTTTGCGTCTCTCTAAATTTCACTTTAGGATTTTCTCGTGGCTTTTTCAGAATACGCTCGACTAAAAAAAAGCCGTTTTAATAATAATCATCCCAACAATTTTATGTTTCGAAGTGTTGCAATATCTTTGTATGAAGCAGCCTGCATGTGGCCCTCTTCATCATGGATCAACCTCTCTCTACGAATTTGTTATAATAATAACTTTGTTTAGGTGAATGCATGGCGTAAAAACACAAAAGATGCTTCACACAATAACGCTTGTGTGGTGTGAAGCTGACTTCTCACTTGCAACCATCAAACCACTTTTTATTTATTTATTTATTTTGTGTGGATGATCGATCGTCAAATATTAGGTGAAACTTTGTTCATCGTTGATTTCTAAAGCATGCCAACCTCTTACTTCTAATTAATAACCAATGTCTGTGTATGTGTGTGTTTATTTTATACACAATTTTTGTAGCCACTAGCTAGCTAGCTCGCAGAGTAGTTTTTAACTTAAGCATCGATTCCAAAATATAAATATGAAATTTATATAAAGACAACACTGATAATTTCTCAGACGATTATATATCCTAGTTTATATAAAATAATCCTTTTATTCTTGCTAAAAAAAATATTTTCAGTATGAAATTCTTTCCTAAATGCCATAAACAAGAAAAACAATATATATATGACTTCTTTTTATTGTAAATTGGATTGTTTAAACAAATTCCATTTTCAATATGATACCAATAATGTCCTTATCCTAATCAAGTTTTACCCTCAATGCTATTCTACAGGTTTCAGTAGAGCCAGTACATTAGAAAAATGTTTTTTTTTTTAAAATAATAATAATAATTTGTTAATCATCTCATGCATTGCATGGAATAAAAATTAAATGACACAAAAGGGGAGGATTGGCAAAACACACACAGGCAAACTAGTCCAAAGAGATCATTATGTTGATGTTGGCTTTCTGATTACTCCCAACTAATTCAGCCCAAAATAAAATCAATATTATAAAACAAATCCTAATCAATGTAATCCTTATCAAGTATACAGAATCATGCTAATATTAGTTTTCTGATTTGTCTTGAAATTTCACGTTGTCACAAGATAAGATAATATATGGAGTACTACTCACTCCTATTCTGATCTTTTTATAATATATAAATAATTCAACTTTGTAGATAAAGAAGCCGGTCAAAATTGGTTATCAAAGACAATATATATATATAACTTAGTTTCCAAAACATCCTTAATTAAAATGTGTATGAGGGATGATTGATGCAGTAGTGAGACTGACTAATAATTAGTGGGGGCAAAAATGAAAAATCATACTAAAAAAACAGACAGGTTATTATTGGTGTTCTTTATAAATAGAAACAAGTAAGATTGTCAAACTCACGAGTTTAAGCAAACTCATAATAGTGAGGTAAACCTATATCATAAATTTGAATTGTAAACTCGTAAGAGTTTACTTTTACAATTAAATAGATATTAAAGTGTATAATTAAATAATTAAAATATAAAAAATAACAAAAAATTGATTCAAATATTTTTAAAAATCAAATAATTGAAATTAAATTCATCAACATTCATAATTTATCATATTTAACAAAGAAATTTCTATAAAATTTACATTTAAATTTGCTGAGCATGACCAAATCGAAGAAGTTAATACGAGTTTAAGGATGAGTAAACATAATTTTGTAAATTGGAAACGTAAAAACAGTATCTCAATATATAAACTTGTAAATTTAACTGAGTTTACAATAATCACAAGTTTATCAATGACTTAACTCAATTTTCTAAGCTATAAATATAAAAATGCTAAACTTAGAGAGTCAACTCTCGAGTTTGACAATAATAGAAACAAGCAATTTAGAAATAATTATAAGTTCTAGCTGAACCCAAGAGGGGGGGTGAATTGGGTGAAGTATAAAAATTTTCATTCTTCGAAATACTTTCACAATTCAGAAAATTCATATTGATCATCAAAGGTAAGTTCACAAGCAATTTGTTAATACTCAAATGTAAATGCTGGAAATGTAAGAGATGAGGGAGAAGAGCTTGCAAACAGATTTATACTGGTTCGGTCTTTCCCTGACCTACATCCAGTCCCCAAGCCGCATTTGAGATTTTCAATCCACTATCTTCAATAAGCTTGATTACACGATCTGTAACTGAAGTAATCCCCTCTCTAGGATTCACTCCCCCTTACAATCTGTAATCAATACACTGCTTGATTACACACTCTGTACTCGAAGTAATCCTCTCACTAAGATTCACTCCCCCTTACAAGTTGTAATCAACACAATGTTTGTCCCACTCAAGATTACCCAATCTTGAGTAACTCTCAGAAAGATAATGTGTTTACAATAAGTTTCCTCTCAAAGGAATGGATAAGTAATCACTGAAGTACAGATACAATTCATTTCATTATTTAAGCTATTTAGAAATGGAAAACAGAGTGAGAATGATGAAGAAGCAGAGTATCAGCATTTTGGCATCGTAAACTTGTATCTCTGCGTTTTTCTGCTTGAGTCCATGTCTTTTATAGGTAGAGAGAGGTCTGTGACTGTTTATGACCGTTGTAGGATGAATCAGACCGTTGTAATTGATTATCAATAAGTTTGGTCACCTTCTCTCTCTAAACTCCTACTAATCCAAGTGTTAATTTGATCTGACGTGGCCCTCTAAGAATTTGCCCGTTGGAAATGATTTTACTTGTTGTAGTAAGCATCCTCTAACGTTTATCAGGCGTGCTCAGGTGGATTAGCTGAAATTAGGTTGATTTGCAAAGGTGCATTAAATGCACTGTTCACTTTTTGCTTTTTGAGTTTAACCTTCAATAATCTTCATCTGATCTTACTGAAATTCACTCAACAAACTTGTTAAACATAGCTAGGAATATGATTGAATGAATTATGGAAGCAATAAGATCAAACAACAGTGATTTGCAAATTCGTGTAATTCTAAAATCAGATTTTACCGTTGTATACTCGAGTAAGTTCATCTTTACTCGAGTAAGACACTGTGTGTAAGAGTCTTTACTTGAGTAACCAAAGTGTACTTGAGTAAGCAGTTTCCAGAGGCAAACCATTGTGACTTGTATTTGAAAAACAAAAGGCTTTACTCGAGTAAGTTAATAGTCTACTCGAGTAAGGCACTGTTCATGTGAAAAATTTTAAGTTCAGAATGCCTCTTTACTTGAGTAAGGGTTTGTTTACTTGAGTAAGCTAGTCCTGGACAAATCAGTAACCTCTCTATATGGGCTTTACTCGAGTAGAGAAGCCTTTACTCGAGTAAGCAACTCAATTCTTCAAAAAGTAAGAAGTTACTCGATGTCTTTACTTGAGTACACAAACTCTTACTTGAGTAAGGAAGAACAGGTGCTATGTTTGAAAATCAAGCTAAGAGCTCTTTACTCGAGTAAGCAAGACTCTACTCGAGTAAGCACTAGTTATAAAATGTTTAGAGCTCTCTGTAAGTCCTTTACTCGAGTAAGCGTACCTCGACTCGAGTATGCACACTCTATGAAAAACAGGTTTGCTCTCTGTAAGTCCTTTACTCGAGTAAGCAGGTCTTTACTTGAGTAAAGACTTGTAAAATGCAATTTGAGCAATCCTTCAACAGTCCTTTACTCGAGTAAGCTTACCTCTACTCGAGTAAGCAACTGTCAAACTATTTTAAACTGATTTTGGAAACTTCAAACCATGTTTACACTTGTTGTTAATCATCAAAACATACTGAGAACTAACAATAATTATCTTATATATAGAAATAGAGCGGGAGTAATAATGATTATGAGTTGATGACATGACACAATACTAAATATGCATCCTCGTACACATTTACATTTCAAATAAGAAGAAGTTGGTTGGAGTAATATTATTAGTACACTAATTAAGAGAGTTTGATTAGTGAAGGAAGCATCATTATGAAAATGAAGAATATACCAATATATGACAAAATGGAAGAATCTGCCAAGTCAACTAATTAATTACCCAAATTAGTTAGTTCCTTCTCTTATAATGCTTCTTCTTCTCCTCAGCCTTACACCATCATATATCATTAAGAAAATGGAAGCTCAACAAACCTTGAGTTGTCTTTGCTTTTATTTATTAATAATTAATTTCTCAAAATCCAACTTGATTCTGCTGATATCTCTTTGCCTTTCTTCTTTTAATGTCTAACAAAAATAAGTAAGAAAATAAATAAACAAACAAACAAATTAAAGCCTTGGGTGGTTGTAGTTGTCATTGTTTCTAATCCCACCCACAATATGACCTGTCCCAACCAATAATGCCACTTTGTTTTGTTATATCTTGTCTTTCATGCAAATAAATTAAAGAGATTGAGTTAATTTTCTCTTGTCCCCCCCCCCCCCTCGGAGCAATAATCGATTGAGTTAGTTTTCTCATGTTCTTTTTTTTAAGAAAAAAAAAATTCTCATGTTCTAAAACAATGAGAGTTTGAATCTCTCCTATTATGTAAGATCTTGTCGATAAGTAATCTCTCTAATCCTAATTATAAAATATAGTTGACTTTTTTGAAGTGATTAAGGAAGTTAATTAAATTACTTTGGAGTATTTTTATTTTTTTTCTTCAAACTAAATAGTTTGACTAATAACTAATATATAATCTAAAGATACACAATATATGAAATGATTAAGTAATTTTTTAGTTTTCTTAATTTCTCCAGAAAAAAGTCAACTAGATCTTATAATTAGGACTGGATATAATAATTTGTAATTATAGTAATTTTTTTTGGATCAACCGTAATTATAGTATTTTCTAATAACCCTATTATGCTCTTGATGATTTTTAACTCTCTTAAATTATTTGTTTAATAAAAAGCAATTCACTTCTTGTAGTTGGTAATTGATGAACAAGCTCCTATATATAGTTTTAATCTTTTGAAAGTAAGAAGAGAGTATCTATAAGAAAAAATGAAAGAAAGTAAGAAGAGGGTGATATAATCATTTATGTGATATTTAATTTCTTTATTTATTTCACGTTTTTAACTATTTCGATTTTTCTTTATGATTTTGTTAATTTCTTCTTCCTTTTTTATATCTCTTTTACGTTTTAGAAACACTTTATAAATATTGCATTTTATAAATTCCAAATATCATTGAAAATTGATTTCTCATATTAATGTGAATTTTGCTCTGCCCAGGTACCCAATATTAATTAATTCTTAATTAAACAGCAAGGACTGTAATTATAAAAATATTTAATTAGTTCGATTATTTTAAACAGAATGATGGAAGAGGTACAATAATTTCTATATTTTTTAAAAGATTTGTCTTTTATGAAAATAACAATATCATTATATTCACCCTACTATTTTTAAGAAAGAGATCATTTTCTGTTAGATAATATCCACATGAATAATTGAAAAACATGAACCCTAACAACTGATTGATCATTTTATTATAAAAAAGCATTTGTACCAATCTTCACATGTACCAAAAAAAAAGGCTTTTGGCAGATTTATGGATCAATGTTTTGAGAATTATTAAAAGAAAAGAAGGAGATAGAAATTGAGAGACAACTGGCGTCCACATGGAAGTGGGATCAAAATAAAAGAAAATGGCAGAGAGAATGAAAATAATAGGCATGACTAAAGGAAAAAAAACAAGAAAAATTTAAAAATGTTCAAAACCCCTCCCCATAATTTTCCACTTTATTTGACTTATAAATTCCCCATGTGGGGAACATGCAATCCCAAAGTTAAAAAAAACAGTGCTATTTTTTTTTAATCTATTTTTTCAAATTCTTTTTTGAACTGCTTAAATATTTTTTTTATTTTTTATTTACTTTAAATGATTTCGATATTTTTTTAAAGGGAAAATCCTTAATACAGCTGAACTATCCTAATTTTAAATTGAGCCATTAAATTTAACAAATCCTAATTTAGGTCAAATGTCCTAAAATAAAATTTAAGAATTTGATAATTTTACTTTACTACCATTCATTTAATTCTCTCCCCTTATCCGACTATCCCACCTCTCTTCCTTGACAAAAAATTACAAGATTGGCTATTGTTCTCTGCTCTTAGCGTTGTCTTCACATCCTCTTCCTCTACAGTCTACACCACTCATCTCAACTTTTACACTGAAATCAGACTGGTTCAGATTTAATGTTTTATAAAAATATTTGTATTGCAATTTAAAATTATCATAACTAAAATTTAACGGTTTTAAATTTATTAAATTATTTTTTAATAATTTGATATTTTATTAATATTTTTATAAGAAATTAAGTCTAAATCGCTCATATTTCAATCCAAATACTGAAATTAGTAATAGAGGGGAAGAAAATATATGAGCAGAGGAGGGTATAGCCACTCCCAAAAATCACAAGTCTTAAATTATTGATGGAAATAAAGAAATCTTTTAATTATCTCACCACCAGAATGCCTGATCAGTTGTCTTGTTTTCCCCCCTTGATGTAGCTCCATGGCTTGATGAGTTCGATGAACAATTACAAAAGAAAAGAAAGATACACATAAATGCTAATAAAACAGATAATTAATGCAGATTTTGGTCGACTCTGGCTTTTTTTATCGACGAGATAAAGTGTAACTTATATGAGGAAGAATATGAATTTGTGTAACTGTTGAAAGTGGCTATGAGACATTTGAGGAGCTTCTTGAAGTCGCAACCTGGGCTCAACTAGACTCAACATCCATGATAAACCTGTAATAAGTTTTTTTTTTTTCCTCTTCTATGTTTATTTTAGAGTAAATATCCTATTTGGTCTCTGAAAAAAATCACGGACCCCTTTTTGGTCCCTCAGTGAAAAAAAACTCATCCTGTAATCCCTATAAAAATCCAAAAACCGTCTACGTTAGTCCTTTCAGGTTGAAGAGGACACATATAGTAAAATGTCCTAAATGTGATCAGGGACTACGTGATAAGTTTTTTTTTACTGAGGAACCAAAAAAGGGTCTGTGATTTTTTCAGGGACTAAATAGAGTATTTACTCTTTATTTTAATTAAAGATCCATTAGAATTATGTAGAATATGATTAATTAATTTAGTAACAATGAGAGAGAATTAAGTGGGGGATGGTAAAGTAAAATTAGCAAATTTTGAAGTCCTATTTTATGAAATTTGACATGATTTAAAATTTGAATAATTTAACTGTTTTTTTTTTATAAAAAAAGTATTTGAGATCTTGAGTTATAATTTACTAGTGAGAATAATTTTTTAATTTTAAGTTCTTTACCTTAATTTCAAATTTTACTATTATAGTAGAGAACTACTTACTTTATATTATTAAAGTATAAGATTCAAATATTTTATTTTTTTTTAAAAAAACACACACACACCATCAGGCCAGAGTGCCAGATGTATCTTTCATTGAGGACGGATCCATTGCTTTCCAAGAAAAGCGACGCGCCGTCTCACTGTGTATCCCTGAAGTGTGAAAAGTATATATAAATTATATTCTCTGTAACTTATAAAAAAAATAGGGTTTAATGTTTCTATTTTTACTATAGAAATATTTTTTCTGCCAAACTCATATAAAAGTGAGTGGGTCCTATTATAAAGAGGAGAGAAAGAAAGTATTAGTGAAACCTATTCAATTTTATGTGAAGGTGGAGAAAAAATGTCTTTGTAGCAAAAGCAGAAATAATAAACCCAATAAATTAATTTGTCAAAAATTTTATATTTGATGATGATATTGATAATTGGAACATTTTAATTTTGTCAATTCAAGTTGGCTCTTCTACGAAGAAAAGAGTAAAGGTGCAAAAATGTATATATGTTTTTATCCTGAGGAGCATTCAACATTAAATGTTTTTTTTAGGGGCAAAACTATACATGAATTTTTAAAATTGGGGCAAAAATATCATCACCGTCAAATTGGCTTAACAAACGTTAGTTACAGTTTGAAAATAACAAAATACTCCTCAACTTAATAAAAAACCCCTCTTCCTCCAACTTCTTGATTCATCACCCTTCATACTCTCAATTCATCATCATTTGAGACAAAATTGTAGGATCTTATCCAAAACTTAAATTGAGCAATATATCCCTTATATATATGTGTGTATATGATTTTATCATATATTTATAGTTATTTATTAATATGTAGCCTAGAATTTCAATAATTAAGAGAAGAAATCTAATCCTATTTTTATTTAGTTAGTTCCTAATTAAATTTATTAAATTAAACAATATATCTCTTTTATATATACACCGTATTTTTATTTTGTTAGTTCCTAATTAAATTTAATAAATTAAACATTATATCTCTTTTATATATATCTGAAAAAAATATCAATATTATTTAGTTCAACCCACTCTCATGTCATTTTATTTTATTTATTTTATTTTGAGTTACAACTTGCAACAACTATTTTTCAAAACCAGTCATTAAACTCAAATTTGCATCCCTCATGTCATTTTATTTTATTTTTTATTTTGAGTTACAACGACTCGTTTTTTAAAACTAGTCGTTGAAACTCAAATTTGTCACAAACCAAAGGAGATTGTGTCGCCGATGAGCCAAATCTGACGATGTGTCAATCATTAAACCAGAGAAGCTTGAATCATGCATTGGGATCTGAGGGGGAGAGATGAAACCGAGTTTTCCTTGAGATTACGTGTTCTACGGAGTTTTTCGGATTTGAGTACATTGAGTTGGTTTTGGGATTTGAGGGACAGAAAGTTTGCATACACGACGGCACTAGTAGTAGCCGGAGTAGGAGGATTGATGCAGCTTGAAGGATGATGATGAGCGATTGATAGAGAGAGAAGGGAGGGCAATAAAGTAAATTAAAAAAAGTTAGTCATTTTTATTTCTTTTAATAATGTGGCCCACTACAAAAGTAACATCTGTTAAGCCAATCTGACGAAGATGGTATTTTTGCCCTAATTTTGAAAGTTTATATGTAGTTTTGCACAGCAAAAAAAAAAACATTTGGTGTTAGGCGCTTCTCAGGATAGAATACATGTATATTTTTACACCTTTAGCTTTAAGAAAATCAAATCAAGATATTAGTTAGTCTAACCACAACTTACTGACCAGAAATAGTTGTACATTGGATTGAATTGAACTTAAAATACTCTCCTTTTCAAATATAAACTAGTTTCTATTATCTCACTCTCTTTTTGAAAGTTTATGTGTAGTTTTGTACTGGAAAAAAATATTTAGTGTTGGGCGCTTCTTGGGATAAAACAAATATATATTTTTACACCTTTAATTCGTCCTTAAGAAAATTGATTCAAGATATTAATTAGTCTAACCACAACTTACTAACCAGAAATAGTTGTACATTAGATTGAATTGAACTTAAAATACTCTCGTTTTTGAATATAAACTAGTTTCTATTATCTCACTCTCTCGCACACACATATTTGTTAGCTTTTGATATTTTGATGATCACAATGTCTAAGGTGTTGAATTAAGTAATGTAAGATTTGCTTGAGTAAAGATTCACTCATGACCGAGCATTGTTAATCTAATAAGATTGTTCAAGCATTTCAGATTAGCTTTCTTGAGCAGGATATTTGAAATGCTCGAGCAACATCAGGATAAAAGCAGAAATTCCAAGTTACAAAGTCATGCCCGAGCATTGTTAGTTCGATTACCCGAGCATCATCGAGCTCAAAAGAAGGAATACAGAATTAAGAGTTGTGCTCGAGCAGACCAAAAACCTTTGCTTGAGCATCAACGTATCAAGCAAAAAAATGATGAAGTGGAAGAGGCTTGCCCGAGCAAGAAAAAAGGAGTTTTCTCGAACACCATGCTCGAGCCTCTAAATAAAGTATGCCCGAGCATGCAAAATGGCTTGCTCGAGCAACGTGCTTGAGCAGAAGAAAAATCACACTCAAGCAACGTTGGTAAAATGACTATTCTCGTCTTTGTCTGGGGCTTACTCGAGCAAAGACTTTGGGTTTGCTTGAGCATCAGCGATAAACCATTATATTTCAAAATTCTTTAGAATTGCTTGCCCGAGCATGTCTTTGAGTGGTGCTCAAGCATTGACGATAAGAGACCATTTTTAGGAAGCTTGCCCGAGCAAGCTTGAACTCTAGTTGGAAGCACTGTGCAGTTCTTATATTTTTCAAACACATCTTCTATACTGTTGCTCGAGCATATTCATGGTCTTGCTCAAGCAGAGTAACCTCTGTTTTCAAATCACCGTTCTTGTAAAACTCAAATCAATGAAAGCAACTGTATTTCTTATGCTTATTACTTATTGTTGTTACTAACTACTTTTAACAAGTTTGTTAATGAGTCTCAGGTGATTTAATCACAAGTTAACAACAGATTTAAATAAAGTAAATTATGTGTCAGAAACATTAAATGCAGTTACCAAAACCGGTGATAATCTCGGTAACTAACACTCTGATCAAAGTAAAACAACCACTGTTATTCTGCTTGCGCATTGAATGCTATATCACAATGGGCAAAACAAAAGGAATGAAGAAGAGAATGTCGTCACTGCAAAATACACTTGGAATGTTCAGATGGCAAAAGTCTTAACGAAAGCCTCATCTGCCTAACGGATACATTCAAGACTCTCAATGGCTATACTTCAAGCTTCATCAGCGGTCATTAATTACAACATCTATAAATAGCCGAAGCATTGAATTCGCCATTTACCGAAATGCTGTGCATTTAATTTGAGTTTATTGCTATTCACTGTTTCAACTGTTTCATTAATATCATCGGATATACTTGTACTTCAGTGTTTGACATCTTATCTACTCGTGAGGAGTTAATTAAACGTCTATTTCATTTTCGACTTAAATCTTAAGGTTGTGAAACCTTAAGAAAGGGTGTAGCTTGTAAGGGGGAGTGAATCTTAGTGAGAGGATCATCCGGATACAGTGTAATTGTCTTTGAAAGATAGTAAAATCCCAGGTGTTCTAGGGACTGGACATAGATCAGAGATTTTGGACCGAACCAGTATAAATTGTCTCGTGTCTACTTCACTTCTCTGTCTCATTTCTCTATTTCTGTTTTACTTGCTTTCGTGTGAGTTTTGCAAAAAGAATTTGAGATCACCTATTCACCCCCCTTTAGATGATATTCCATCTTCAATATTTACCTATAGACATACACACACACACATATATATATACACACACACATATACACACATACACATATATAAACCACTTTCAACTACTCACTATAAAAAAAATAAGTTTTTAACTCATTAAGCATGTCTAAGATTTTTTTTTTAAAAAAAAAACTTTGACCCTATTCAAATCTGTCTCCTTCTTCTGTTTCTTGATGTCCAGTATATACCATTAGTAAATAAGGACAAAATTAAAAATAATAATTAATAACTCTTCAGGCGACTTACATTCCACACCAAAGATTTTTTCTAAAACAATGCCTTATATACTTTAGACCAAAGGGACTAATTGACTTGAATAGTATAAAGACACTACTTCCAGGCTCTTTTCTTTGTCAGAATGTACGTCTTGAATAGGTTTGGCACTTTTTCAAAACTAAAATTATGAGACTTTTAAAATTTTAGTGCACTTTTTAAATCTTTATCCTCAATTAATTACATATCTCTCTCATATGTTTTTCACAATCATTCTCCCTTATTTCTTTTCTCTTTCATTATCTCTCACACCCATCTTCTCCGTAGGTAAGGCTTTTTTTTTTAAAAATGATATTTCTTATATATTTATTGTTTTAAACCAATTAATGTTAATTTTGTTATTTATTACTTAATAAAAAGGAATGGATAGTAAAAAAGCTCGTTCAATACTTTTTTAAACATGGTCCTTGCTTTGGATCCGTGAATGAGAAAATTGTAGTGGACAGCGCTTTACACTGATAATCTAATTCAATTCCACATCGGAAGTAATAGTCAGGATATAATGTGATTTTCCAGAAATCAATTAGCATATTAAAAACATCTCTATAAAAATATATCAATTGTAAGAGTAAGGACCTAATATAAAATATACTGGACTTCAATATACCAAACAATATAAAATATACAGATTTGTAAATAAAATCTATAATTCTAAATATAAGTTCGCTTAAAAGTTATTAAAAATAGTTTTTTAAATTTTCCTCTTATTAATTTTTTTTGTTGGAAATGGATAAAAGAAAGAGAGGTTAGAATGATTTGTAAATGCAGAAGGAGCAAAAATTTTAATAAGGATAAACTTGAAAATTTTATCAATTTAAATATATTTAATAACTTAATTTAACTATCATTTCTTGGTATGTAAGAATTAATTAAAAGGGACTTATAATAAAGATCATTGTGATATATAAAATATATATTTCTGATTATTTATATATATTACTATGGTCCTTATTGTCGATGTGAAAGATTCATTAGTAATTAGTTTGTAACTATTTTTATAAACGCTTTATGGGATGCTTCATCTATCCCAAAATATAAGTTTTAAAAAATTGATTCGTAGTTATCAAGAAAACGGTTAAAATTAGTTAAAAGCATTAAATATGTTTTTTTAAAAAACTATATTCTTATTTGTAAAGAGGATGGGTGAGAGAGACAGCAAATGTAACAAAAAAAAAGGGGGTAAGATTGAAAAAAGTGCAATAAACTCATTTTGACAAGTCTAAAACTAAGCTTATATTTTGAAATAGACCTATTTTCAAGTTTAAAGCTTATATTTAGGGATGAGGCGGTAAAAAGTATCTCCTGACTCTGATAAGCCTCAAAACCCACTCACCCAAACTTTTTTTTTAATTGTTTATAAGAAAAAGTTTAGGTGGAATTAGACATCGATATCCCACCAGAATTAATGTATGCATTTAGGCTCAAAGAATGCTTACATAGTTACTTACAAATCACTCACTAATGAGGTCCTCACATTGATATAGGCATCGAACTTCTTCCCTTTTAAGGTGAAGGCTGACACTTTAACCAACTGTGTCAATCCTCATTGACTACTCAGCCAAACTTTTGATTACAGGTAATATGTAAAATGTAACATCCTGAATTTTGGACCTAAAGACTTGAAAACTAGCCTATTTTTGGAGGACTACTAGGCTCTACTTTTGAAAATGGCGAATTTTGAAACGGTATTTTGTGGGACGTGAATAGTATTTACTATTCACATATACGTATTTACTATTCACAAATACGTATTCACTTTTTATAAATACGGTATTTAATCGATATTTTGAGAAATATGAAAAGTATTTACTATTTACAAATACGTATTCACTATTCAAAAATACGGTATTTACTATTCCTAAATACGTATTCACTATTTGAAAATACGTATTTACTATTCATGCGGGACCCACGTCAAATTATTTCCCTCTGCCAACACCCGTGAAGTTTGAAAAATTTTGCGCGCGGGACCCACTCAATAATAATATTATTATAATATAATATCTTATACTTTGGAAAACAATAGAAATAAAATTATTTCCAATAAACCGTGAATTAGGTTTTTAAAGTAAGGGTATATTATAAACAAGTGAATTTCTATCTCAGAGTGGGTTATCTCCAAAGTCATTTCCGTAATCGGCGGAATGATTATTGAGATAGGTTGAAACCGATATTTTGAAGCAGGACAGATAGTGGAATCTGTAGGAAATAAATCATAACTCAAACTCCTTGAATTAAGTAGTAAACAACTGGACATATTATGAATCAGTGAATTTTTGTCTAGAAGATGGTGTCACCCGAAGTAATTTCTGTAACCGTCAGTGTCCGACTTAAAATCTTCGACAGGTTACGGAATACCCTAAATAGGATCAAAAATTTAGTTGACCCAGATATTTCTGAAGAGGAAAAATAGAACTTCAAGGCTGTGCTTCCGGATTCTTGAGAATTTCTAATATAACGCGATTAGAACACCGATCAGGGAATCTTTATAGGATAAATGCAAAAGAGTAAGAAAGTGTCATCGTCATGATGACGTCATCGATGACGTAAGCATCTTGATGACGTAAGCAAATGGATTGGACGGTTGAGATGAAGCCATGTTTAAAGTCAAGATCCAACGGCCAAAATCTGACCTGATAAAGTATGAATAGTGTCATGCTTTTTCACTATAAATAGAGGCTTCATTTCTTCATTTTCTTCACACCAAACTCAGAGAACAACAGTTGAGTTTAAGAGAAGAGTGAGAATTCTTAGAGTTAGAGAGAGAGTTTAGAGTAAAGTTCTTGAAGCTGGAGAGAATGAGCAGGAACTTCAAGGGTAAGTTCTTTGGTCTCTAGTCTTAATATTTGGTAGTTTCTTTTGGTAATTATAGTAGAAATGCCAGATAGAGTTTTTCTGAGTATGCTCTGTGGCTGCAGCTTAGTCTGATCTGTCACATCAGAAAAGAATTATCCTTGGACAGTAAATATTATTTACTGGCACAGTAAAAAATATTTACCGGCACGGTAAAAATATTTTTACTGGTACTATTCACATGAATAGTGAATATCCAACATAGTTTCCGCAAATGCTGAAAATTAATGGTCACTGATAAAAATGATATTATAGGATATCCGAGGATTCCGGAGTCAGATTCAAAGGAAGTTTGGGGATACGTGAATAGTGCCGTATACGTGAATAGTACCGTATACATGAATAGTACCGTATACGTGAATAGTACCGTATACATGAATAGTAAATTACTATTCACACCGAACGGAGGTACGGACGCGTATTGTAACCTTAACTCTGATGCTTATGGTATGCTTATATGTGATAGATAGTCTGAAATTCTGTTTTTGAAAATTGATCATACACATACAACTTGATACGGGTTATAGTCTTGATAACGCCGTTATGTTTTCCTAGCGCTGAGGACACGGATGTACACCGTGGCACTGGTGAATAGTGCAGACTATAATAACATGCATATTGCAGTGGCTGTGTTATGTTATTATGTGAATATATGAATAATGTATGTGATTATTGCTGTTTTGACATGAATATCTGTCATACATATTTGATACATAAGCATGAGGTTAACCGTTACCTGAGGTTCAATGGGTATTGAACCTCAGCTCTTACTGTAGCTTCAGGATTTTCGGAGTGAACAGAAACAGAAACAAGGGTAAGCAGCAGGCAGAAGGACTAGCTGGAGAAAGTCCTGTAGATATGTATAGTCTTTCGAACTCTTTGTATCAGCAAACCAGTACACTACAGTGGTTGAATATCAGTTACTCTGTATTTAAAATCATTTCGTTGCCCTACTCTGGTTAAATTATTTTGAAAATGCTTTAGAAAAGTTGGGGTGTTACATTTTGGTATCAGAGCAGACATCCTGGCACAGAGTTAACTAAGTTACTCCAAACAGTCCGATATCTAGAAAGGGGTTTTGTGGTTGGCAATCAGTTTCCTTGAATTTGTCGAGCCTTCCACAAAAACACCTGCCTAGTCTGATTGTCTGAGTAGCGGAGTTAGGTTCTAAGCTTTCAAAAGTGTTTTATCTGGTATGAACCCGACTCAGTTACAGTAAACCATTGGTGCCGAAGGTAGGGCCGAGTCTATGTGGATCAGCCAATCAGTCACCCTAGCACGGTGAGGCTCCCATGATAGACGCCTACCTGGCCAATCGGTTTGACTAACTAAGTTAGGCTCTAAGCCATGGTTTTAAAAGTGTTTCGAAAAAACAAGTACAAGTACTGATACAATACTGGTGTTGTGATACAAAAAGGACGTACATCCTAAGGAAAAGGGTTAGGCTCGGGAGGCCTTGATATAGAGTAGATGGCACAGAATATGGTTTCTGTTGTTAAACTTTAAGACTTTTGATATGGGAATCGGAATCTAAGTTAAATCCCCGCTCAGAGTTTCAAGGGAAGTGGTACAGAGAAGTCGGTACGAATTAAGTTTTCCGGTAGACAGTAACCTACTGTTTAGGTTTCCCTTGGATAGTAACCTATCGATTTAATGTCCTTGTCAAAATAATAACTTGTTAAGGTACCCTGAGAAGAAAATCCCTACCTTGTAGAGGCCAGACACCATGCGTGCAAAGGGGCGTGGCTCCGGGGACGAAGATCTTTTGATTAAGTCCTTGACGGTGGTGATCAATTGACAGAAGAGGGAAAGTACCCAGTAATTCTGGGGAGACAGTTATGTCATACTAGTGCCTATGAGAGTTGTAGGTACCCAGTAGTAAGTATACCAATATTAGTACCAAGAATCAATAGACATTATGAAGTTAATATTGCTTAGGCGAGAGAAATCTCAGAACTATGACCCCTGTGTGAGTAGGAACCCTGAGAAAATATGAGTGAGTTTTGCCTAGGTTCCAAATACCTAAGAGATAGTTCCTTAACAGAACCATACGAAAGCTGGAAACCTCAGTAGCCACCAGGTTATGGTCTCAAGGTGGGACCAAGAACCATAGAGATGTTAGTGGCTAATAAATTCCCTTTAAAGTAAGTGGCTACCCGATAGGGAAAATTGAGTTAAGAATTATGCTTGGAGCTAAATAGAAAGTGAAAGTCCACGAATAGAATGACCCTAGATAAGATGGCAGACATAGAAACAACGGTTTATGAAACTACTAAAGGATAGGAACCTGTTAAGATTTGAGTTCTCATTATAATGATTCAAAGACGATCACTGGCGCTACTTATGGAAAGTTTGATCGGAGAAGGATACCTACGGGGAGTTCTGATCAAGGAGGTTTACCTACAGAGGATGCTAACCGGAAAAGCTGACTGGTCTGCGAAGACTGAGTGAAGCGCCGAGTAATGTGCCGTAGAGCAGAGCCACCGTGACGACGAACCGTAGAGTGGGGCCGCCGTGACAACGAACCATAAAGTAGAGTTACCAGTGCATCAGTTCTCAAGGTAAGTAAATTATAATGAGTCTCACATCGAATAGGTTCCCCAGAGTGAAGGTTTAAGTAATTTAGTATATCGTCATGGTTTGCTCCAGTGCTATACAATATATATTGTGTTTATAGGCTAGCAGAAGCCCATAGTTGTCAGACAACGAATATGAGAAGTGTCCATAAAATTTTGTGAGATCCGAGGATAGCGAACGATGTTTGAAATAGCTGGAAGATTAAAGAAGAACAAACTAAGCATTATACATATGGTTTGAGTAGTCAAGAACAGAGGTCCGGATGTATGTAGTTAGTAATGACCTTCTAATGTTAGTTGTCTGATTCCTAAGTAAGGTTTTAAAAAAAAAAATTGAATTTTTGAACTTACCAATGCACCTGCTATTTTGAAATTTTCGGAGTTTACTTTCAAATTTGTGAAATCGAGTTTTCAAATGAAATATTTTTCAACAGAATTTGAGACCACAGTGATGGTTATGATGTTGTCTTGTACAAACGGTTTTGTTAGAACCCAGAGTTTGAAACTGAGTTTTTAACTATGTTGTGGTAAAGTCAGTACAAAACTGGAAGGACAGAAGCTGTTGTAGATGTACACAGTTTGCTGGGTCTTGCTAGATGTTTTAAAATGTTTGAAATCGCTAGCCTTTGATAAATGTTCTCTTTGAACAAAAAGTTTTTGGAGGGATTTTGTTTGAGAAAATGGAAATCGCACCAACAGTGAACGCACCCAATCCATAACACTTTGCCGAGGGCATATGTTTTGTTTAGTACAACCTGACTGTCTATGACTGGACTGAGTTCCGCTAGATAGGGTTGCTACTTTATGTGCCAGTGTGAACACTGGGTCTCCTGAGAAAGGGGCGGAGGTTCTTCCACATTGTTGATAATACTGTTAAGACTGGATTTGGGGATTGGGAGAAGGCGCTCACTGTACCAAATGGTTAAAATGATGGTGTGTACTCTCAATTGTAAAATTTTGTGAAATAAATTAGCTCCCTCAAAGATATGTGCCGGTAATAAAAGTTTTTGAAAATGATCCGGCAGTGAAAAATGTTTTCACGAATTTGTGATGGCAGCGATTAAATTTAAAAATGTTATAGCACTATTACTTTGTGGTATAGTGCAGATTGTGAAATGTACTGAAACCACGGAAAATTTTTCATGTTTGAAAATTTGAAAATGAGACAAGAAAATTTATTGAATATTGGATTCTGTAGGCCCAAAATTACTTTCTAGGGGATGAATATTTTTATTGGTGTCTAGGAAAGTGATTGAAAGACTAAGCCCCTATTTGATGGTTATTCATTTTGTTGCCGTTGTAAAAAGTATGAAGAGATTTTCGCTAGATTTACACTTACCTAGCTAATTTATATGAGTAACAGATGACAATACCATAACAGAATGCGGACATAGTCTTGATTATACAGAATAACTGGCTTAAGCTTGAATTTAATAAGATAAAGCTGAGTTTGGCAGGAAAACTCGAAAATCCTTATGAATCCTAGAATAAGAGATTACAAACATTAGCAAGAAGGCTAAGAAGAGTAGACTATATTAATTCAAGCATCAAGAACAACAGTTGGTACAATCCCACCGCAAGCTTCGACTATCTCAAGTTTAAGTCTATTAATTTCTTCCTGAGCGGCTGCACTTGAGAGAGGACCATCAGAAGACATTGTTTTTCTCAATCTAGCTATTTGCTTCATAGTGCTTCGAATTTTTACATACGGCCAATGCTTTATTCCTCCCCTATGGCATATTTTCATTAGAACATTTTTGCATAGACGAACTTGTTGAGCCGCTTCTTGTTGAGGTAAATGGAATAAGTCTCTAAGATCATTTATTGACATTGATGAAGCTCTAATATTTTGTTCAGCTCTTGATCGGTATGGATTACTAGGTATGGGGACTGAAGGATTATTATTTACAACCATGAGCTCTTTTCCTTTATTGGATATATTTTCTGTATTGGTTGGAAATGAACTATTAGGGAGTTCATTTTGATTTTTAGTCCATTCCAAACCAACACAGAGGGCCTCATAGTAGGCTGATAGGGGATCCGACACCAGGACATACCCTAAAGATTTTTGATTCAAACAATAATTTTCTAGAAAATGTTTGACATCATCTAAATTCTTCTTACCAAAGTCAAATACTTGAGGATTGGAAGAACCTCCTTGTACGTCCTGGTGAAAGACAGCGTGGCATATCATACCAATCCTCCCATGAACTTCAAGTTTATGGTATTGAAGTCCATTGGTATGAATAATCTCTCGTAGAACATGGCAGCAACCACATGAAAATGGATTAGTAGTCTCAGTCAAGGTAGAAGCAAGATTCCTTGGTTGAGAAGGTACCATAGACTCCATAAGTTCTGCTACATTACGACACCTTTGGACAGGTCGCCTTGATGGACCTGCTTCAGATTCCTTTCTGTTAGTAGTTGTAAAAATAGAATCTTGTATCCTTGGAGGAGGAGTAGGAATGTTAATCGTTGAGGCAGATGGATGAACGTTCATACTTACGGGATTTTGGGGAAATAAAGAAGAATAAGGGTATGATGCATTGTTTGACAAATCAGACAACATGTTAGTCTGATAGTCATGAAGTAAGGCTTCAAGAAAGAAAGGGTTGAATGAATCGGAGACTGGAATAGAGTTACTTGAACCGGCCATGTTTAAGGATAATGTGGAAGGTTATAGTGAAGATTACGATCGGAGAGGAAATGAATATTTTGTGAAGTTTGAGAGAACGTGAAACATTTACTCTTTCTTTACTCGATTTATAGCTGGGCTAGCAACGTCTAGATTTTGTTAAGCAGCATCGGATTCTCATCTGTCGTTGGCTCAGAATAGTGCAGACTTTGTTGTTATGCGGAAAATTTTATGGCACCGCACCCTAGTGCACCCTAGCCACCGTTAGGGGTCGCAGTTTCCTAGACCTTTGCAGACAGAAATCGCTATGGCATTTATTGCTAGCTGTGTTTTCAAGAAAATAAGTTTGGACGTTTATACGCACATTTATCTAAGAAATCTGTCTTAGATGTGCAACTGACTCAAGATGTCGGAATTGACATTTGAAAATAGGATTTTGAAGCGTAAGCGTGCTAAGGTGATAGTAATCTTGGGAAGGGTGACTTTCTAATAATAGATGAACCGGAGAGAATCCGAAGATTTGAAATGATGATGAGAATAGTATCTATGATGATACTTGGTACCAGAATTAAGAGAATTGGAGTGATAGACAAACCCAGAAAATAGAATTTTTCCTGGATCACTAGTTGGCATGCTAGTACAAAGGAAGAGGTTGAATTATAGAAAATGAAATGGAGCATTTGTGAAATGTTCCCAATTTAATGGAGCATTGAATAGTAGGATGTATGCTAGATAAGCATGTATAAGGAAGAAGTATATTAGAGGTCTAGATAACCTTTTGATTTTATATTGTCAAATTTCGAGGACGAAATTTATTGAACGGGGGGAGAATTGTAACATCCTGAATTTTGGACCTAAAGACTTGAAAACTAGCCTATTTTTGGAGGACTACTAGGCTCTACTTTTGAAAATGGCGAATTTTGAAACGGTATTTTGTGGGACGTGAATAGTATTTACTATTCACATATACGTATTTACTATTCACAAATACGTATTCACTTTTTATAAATACGGTATTTAATCGATATTTTGAGAAATATGAAAAGTATTTACTATTTACAAATACGTATTCACTATTCAAAAATACGGTATTTACTATTCCTAAATACGTATTCACTATTTGAAAATACGTATTTACTATTCATGCGGGACCCACGTCAAATTATTTCCCTCTGCCAACACCCGTGAAGTTTGAAAAATTTTGCGCGCGGGACCCACTCAATAATAATATTATTATAATATAATATCTTATACTTTGGAAAACAATAGAAATAAAATTATTTCCAATAAACCGTGAATTAGGTTTTTAAAGTAAGGGTATATTATAAACAAGTGAATTTCTATCTCAGAGTGGGTTATCTCCAAAGTCATTTCCGTAATCGGCGGAATGATTATTGAGATAGGTTGAAACCGATATTTTGAAGCAGGACAGATAGTGGAATCTGTAGGAAATAAATCATAACTCAAACTCCTTGAATTAAGTAGTAAACAACTGGACATATTATGAATCAGTGAATTTTTGTCTAGAAGATGGTGTCACCCGAAGTAATTTCTGTAACCGTCAGTGTCCGACTTAAAATCTTCGACAGGTTACGGAATACCCTAAATAGGATCAAAAATTTAGTTGACCCAGATATTTCTGAAGAGGAAAAATAGAACTTCAAGGCTGTGCTTCCGGATTCTTGAGAATTTCTAATATAACGCGATTAGAACACCGATCAGGGAATCTTTATAGGATAAATGCAAAAGAGTAAGAAAGTGTCATCGTCATGATGACGTCATCGATGACGTAAGCATCTTGATGACGTAAGCAAATGGATTGGACGGTTGAGATGAAGCCATGTTTAAAGTCAAGATCCAACGGCCAAAATCTGACCTGATAAAGTATGAATAGTGTCATGCTTTTTCACTATAAATAGAGGCTTCATTTCTTCATTTTCTTCACACCAAACTCAGAGAACAACAGTTGAGTTTAAGAGAAGAGTGAGAATTCTTAGAGTTAGAGAGAGAGTTTAGAGTAAAGTTCTTGAAGCTGGAGAGAATGAGCAGGAACTTCAAGGGTAAGTTCTTTGGTCTCTAGTCTTAATATTTGGTAGTTTCTTTTGGTAATTATAGTAGAAATGCCAGATAGAGTTTTTCTGAGTATGCTCTGTGGCTGCAGCTTAGTCTGATCTGTCACATCAGAAAAGAATTATCCTTGGACAGTAAATATTATTTACTGGCACAGTAAAAAATATTTACCGGCACGGTAAAAATATTTTTACTGGTACTATTCACATGAATAGTGAATATCCAACATAGTTTCCGCAAATGCTGAAAATTAATGGTCACTGATAAAAATGATATTATAGGATATCCGAGGATTCCGGAGTCAGATTCAAAGGAAGTTTGGGGATACGTGAATAGTGCCGTATACGTGAATAGTACCGTATACATGAATAGTACCGTATACGTGAATAGTACCGTATACATGAATAGTAAATTACTATTCACACCGAACGGAGGTACGGACGCGTATTGTAACCTTAACTCTGATGCTTATGGTATGCTTATATGTGATAGATAGTCTGAAATTCTGTTTTTGAAAATTGATCATACACATACAACTTGATACGGGTTATAGTCTTGATAACGCCGTTATGTTTTCCTAGCGCTGAGGACACGGATGTACACCGTGGCACTGGTGAATAGTGCAGACTATAATAACATGCATATTGCAGTGGCTGTGTTATGTTATTATGTGAATATATGAATAATGTATGTGATTATTGCTGTTTTGACATGAATATCTGTCATACATATTTGATACATAAGCATGAGGTTAACCGTTACCTGAGGTTCAATGGGTATTGAACCTCAGCTCTTACTGTAGCTTCAGGATTTTCGGAGTGAACAGAAACAGAAACAAGGGTAAGCAGCAGGCAGAAGGACTAGCTGGAGAAAGTCCTGTAGATATGTATAGTCTTTCGAACTCTTTGTATCAGCAAACCAGTACACTACAGTGGTTGAATATCAGTTACTCTGTATTTAAAATCATTTCGTTGCCCTACTCTGGTTAAATTATTTTGAAAATGCTTTAGAAAAGTTGGGGTGTTACATTTTGGTATCAGAGCAGACATCCTGGCACAGAGTTAACTAAGTTACTCCAAACAGTCCGATATCTAGAAAGGGGTTTTGTGGTTGGCAATCAGTTTCCTTGAATTTGTCGAGCCTTCCACAAAAACACCTGCCTAGTCTGATTGTCTGAGTAGCGGAGTTAGGTTCTAAGCTTTCAAAAGTGTTTTATCTGGTATGAACCCGACTCAGTTACAGTAAACCATTGGTGCCGAAGGTAGGGCCGAGTCTATGTGGATCAGCCAATCAGTCACCCTAGCACGGTGAGGCTCCCATGATAGACGCCTACCTGGCCAATCGGTTTGACTAACTAAGTTAGGCTCTAAGCCATGGTTTTAAAAGTGTTTCGAAAAAACAAGTACAAGTACTGATACAATACTGGTGTTGTGATACAAAAAGGACGTACATCCTAAGGAAAAGGGTTAGGCTCGGGAGGCCTTGATATAGAGTAGATGGCACAGAATATGGTTTCTGTTGTTAAACTTTAAGACTTTTGATATGGGAATCGGAATCTAAGTTAAATCCCCGCTCAGAGTTTCAAGGGAAGTGGTACAGAGAAGTCGGTACGAATTAAGTTTTCCGGTAGACAGTAACCTACTGTTTAGGTTTCCCTTGGATAGTAACCTATCGATTTAATGTCCTTGTCAAAATAATAACTTGTTAAGGTACCCTGAGAAGAAAATCCCTACCTTGTAGAGGCCAGACACCATGCGTGCAAAGGGGCGTGGCTCCGGGGACGAAGATCTTTTGATTAAGTCCTTGACGGTGGTGATCAATTGACAGAAGAGGGAAAGTACCCAGTAATTCTGGGGAGACAGTTATGTCATACTAGTGCCTATGAGAGTTGTAGGTACCCAGTAGTAAGTATACCAATATTAGTACCAAGAATCAATAGACATTATGAAGTTAATATTGCTTAGGCGAGAGAAATCTCAGAACTATGACCCCTGTGTGAGTAGGAACCCTGAGAAAATATGAGTGAGTTTTGCCTAGGTTCCAAATACCTAAGAGATAGTTCCTTAACAGAACCATACGAAAGCTGGAAACCTCAGTAGCCACCAGGTTATGGTCTCAAGGTGGGACCAAGAACCATAGAGATGTTAGTGGCTAATAAATTCCCTTTAAAGTAAGTGGCTACCCGATAGGGAAAATTGAGTTAAGAATTATGCTTGGAGCTAAATAGAAAGTGAAAGTCCACGAATAGAATGACCCTAGATAAGATGGCAGACATAGAAACAACGGTTTATGAAACTACTAAAGGATAGGAACCTGTTAAGATTTGAGTTCTCATTATAATGATTCAAAGACGATCACTGGCGCTACTTATGGAAAGTTTGATCGGAGAAGGATACCTACGGGGAGTTCTGATCAAGGAGGTTTACCTACAGAGGATGCTAACCGGAAAAGCTGACTGGTCTGCGAAGACTGAGTGAAGCGCCGAGTAATGTGCCGTAGAGCAGAGCCACCGTGACGACGAACCGTAGAGTGGGGCCGCCGTGACAACGAACCATAAAGTAGAGTTACCAGTGCATCAGTTCTCAAGGTAAGTAAATTATAATGAGTCTCACATCGAATAGGTTCCCCAGAGTGAAGGTTTAAGTAATTTAGTATATCGTCATGGTTTGCTCCAGTGCTATACAATATATATTGTGTTTATAGGCTAGCAGAAGCCCATAGTTGTCAGACAACGAATATGAGAAGTGTCCATAAAATTTTGTGAGATCCGAGGATAGCGAACGATGTTTGAAATAGCTGGAAGATTAAAGAAGAACAAACTAAGCATTATACATATGGTTTGAGTAGTCAAGAACAGAGGTCCGGATGTATGTAGTTAGTAATGACCTTCTAATGTTAGTTGTCTGATTCCTAAGTAAGGTTTTAAAAAAAAAAATTGAATTTTTGAACTTACCAATGCACCTGCTATTTTGAAATTTTCGGAGTTTACTTTCAAATTTGTGAAATCGAGTTTTCAAATGAAATATTTTTCAACAGAATTTGAGACCACAGTGATGGTTATGATGTTGTCTTGTACAAACGGTTTTGTTAGAACCCAGAGTTTGAAACTGAGTTTTTAACTATGTTGTGGTAAAGTCAGTACAAAACTGGAAGGACAGAAGCTGTTGTAGATGTACACAGTTTGCTGGGTCTTGCTAGATGTTTTAAAATGTTTGAAATCGCTAGCCTTTGATAAATGTTCTCTTTGAACAAAAAGTTTTTGGAGGGATTTTGTTTGAGAAAATGGAAATCGCACCAACAGTGAACGCACCCAATCCATAACACTTTGCCGAGGGCATATGTTTTGTTTAGTACAACCTGACTGTCTATGACTGGACTGAGTTCCGCTAGATAGGGTTGCTACTTTATGTGCCAGTGTGAACACTGGGTCTCCTGAGAAAGGGGCGGAGGTTCTTCCACATTGTTGATAATACTGTTAAGACTGGATTTGGGGATTGGGAGAAGGCGCTCACTGTACCAAATGGTTAAAATGATGGTGTGTACTCTCAATTGTAAAATTTTGTGAAATAAATTAGCTCCCTCAAAGATATGTGCCGGTAATAAAAGTTTTTGAAAATGATCCGGCAGTGAAAAATGTTTTCACGAATTTGTGATGGCAGCGATTAAATTTAAAAATGTTATAGCACTATTACTTTGTGGTATAGTGCAGATTGTGAAATGTACTGAAACCACGGAAAATTTTTCATGTTTGAAAATTTGAAAATGAGACAAGAAAATTTATTGAATATTGGATTCTGTAGGCCCAAAATTACTTTCTAGGGGATGAATATTTTTATTGGTGTCTAGGAAAGTGATTGAAAGACTAAGCCCCTATTTGATGGTTATTCATTTTGTTGCCGTTGTAAAAAGTATGAAGAGATTTTCGCTAGATTTACACTTACCTAGCTAATTTATATGAGTAACAGATGACAATACCATAACAGAATGCGGACATAGTCTTGATTATACAGAATAACTGGCTTAAGCTTGAATTTAATAAGATAAAGCTGAGTTTGGCAGGAAAACTCGAAAATCCTTATGAATCCTAGAATAAGAGATTACAAACATTAGCAAGAAGGCTAAGAAGAGTAGACTATATTAATTCAAGCATCAAGAACAACAGTTGGTACAATCCCACCGCAAGCTTCGACTATCTCAAGTTTAAGTCTATTAATTTCTTCCTGAGCGGCTGCACTTGAGAGAGGACCATCAGAAGACATTGTTTTTCTCAATCTAGCTATTTGCTTCATAGTGCTTCGAATTTTTACATACGGCCAATGCTTTATTCCTCCCCTATGGCATATTTTCATTAGAACATTTTTGCATAGACGAACTTGTTGAGCCGCTTCTTGTTGAGGTAAATGGAATAAGTCTCTAAGATCATTTATTGACATTGATGAAGCTCTAATATTTTGTTCAGCTCTTGATCGGTATGGATTACTAGGTATGGGGACTGAAGGATTATTATTTACAACCATGAGCTCTTTTCCTTTATTGGATATATTTTCTGTATTGGTTGGAAATGAACTATTAGGGAGTTCATTTTGATTTTTAGTCCATTCCAAACCAACACAGAGGGCCTCATAGTAGGCTGATAGGGGATCCGACACCAGGACATACCCTAAAGATTTTTGATTCAAACAATAATTTTCTAGAAAATGTTTGACATCATCTAAATTCTTCTTACCAAAGTCAAATACTTGAGGATTGGAAGAACCTCCTTGTACGTCCTGGTGAAAGACAGCGTGGCATATCATACCAATCCTCCCATGAACTTCAAGTTTATGGTATTGAAGTCCATTGGTATGAATAATCTCTCGTAGAACATGGCAGCAACCACATGAAAATGGATTAGTAGTCTCAGTCAAGGTAGAAGCAAGATTCCTTGGTTGAGAAGGTACCATAGACTCCATAAGTTCTGCTACATTACGACACCTTTGGACAGGTCGCCTTGATGGACCTGCTTCAGATTCCTTTCTGTTAGTAGTTGTAAAAATAGAATCTTGTATCCTTGGAGGAGGAGTAGGAATGTTAATCGTTGAGGCAGATGGATGAACGTTCATACTTACGGGATTTTGGGGAAATAAAGAAGAATAAGGGTATGATGCATTGTTTGACAAATCAGACAACATGTTAGTCTGATAGTCATGAAGTAAGGCTTCAAGAAAGAAAGGGTTGAATGAATCGGAGACTGGAATAGAGTTACTTGAACCGGCCATGTTTAAGGATAATGTGGAAGGTTATAGTGAAGATTACGATCGGAGAGGAAATGAATATTTTGTGAAGTTTGAGAGAACGTGAAACATTTACTCTTTCTTTACTCGATTTATAGCTGGGCTAGCAACGTCTAGATTTTGTTAAGCAGCATCGGATTCTCATCTGTCGTTGGCTCAGAATAGTGCAGACTTTGTTGTTATGCGGAAAATTTTATGGCACCGCACCCTAGTGCACCCTAGCCACCGTTAGGGGTCGCAGTTTCCTAGACCTTTGCAGACAGAAATCGCTATGGCATTTATTGCTAGCTGTGTTTTCAAGAAAATAAGTTTGGACGTTTATACGCACATTTATCTAAGAAATCTGTCTTAGATGTGCAACTGACTCAAGATGTCGGAATTGACATTTGAAAATAGGATTTTGAAGCGTAAGCGTGCTAAGGTGATAGTAATCTTGGGAAGGGTGACTTTCTAATAATAGATGAACCGGAGAGAATCCGAAGATTTGAAATGATGATGAGAATAGTATCTATGATGATACTTGGTACCAGAATTAAGAGAATTGGAGTGATAGACAAACCCAGAAAATAGAATTTTTCCTGGATCACTAGTTGGCATGCTAGTACAAAGGAAGAGGTTGAATTATAGAAAATGAAATGGAGCATTTGTGAAATGTTCCCAATTTAATGGAGCATTGAATAGTAGGATGTATGCTAGATAAGCATGTATAAGGAAGAAGTATATTAGAGGTCTAGATAACCTTTTGATTTTATATTGTCAAATTTCGAGGACGAAATTTATTGAACGGGGGGAGAATTGTAACATCCTGAATTTTGGACCTAAAGACTTGAAAACTAGCCTATTTTTGGAGGACTACTAGGCTCTACTTTTGAAAATGGCGAATTTTGAAACGGTATTTTGTGGGACGTGAATAGTATTTACTATTCACATATACGTATTTACTATTCACAAATACGTATTCACTTTTTATAAATACGGTATTTAATCGATATTTTGAGAAATATGAAAAGTATTTACTATTTACAAATACGTATTCACTATTCAAAAATACGGTATTTACTATTCCTAAATACGTATTCACTATTTGAAAATACGTATTTACTATTCATGCGGGACCCACGTCAAATTATTTCCCTCTGCCAACACCCGTGAAGTTTGAAAAATTTTGCGCGCGGGACCCACTCAATAATAATATTATTATAATATAATATCTTATACTTTGGAAAACAATAGAAATAAAATTATTTCCAATAAACCGTGAATTAGGTTTTTAAAGTAAGGGTATATTATAAACAAGTGAATTTCTATCTCAGAGTGGGTTATCTCCAAAGTCATTTCCGTAATCGGCGGAATGATTATTGAGATAGGTTGAAACCGATATTTTGAAGCAGGACAGATAGTGGAATCTGTAGGAAATAAATCATAACTCAAACTCCTTGAATTAAGTAGTAAACAACTGGACATATTATGAATCAGTGAATTTTTGTCTAGAAGATGGTGTCACCCGAAGTAATTTCTGTAACCGTCAGTGTCCGACTTAAAATCTTCGACAGGTTACGGAATACCCTAAATAGGATCAAAAATTTAGTTGACCCAGATATTTCTGAAGAGGAAAAATAGAACTTCAAGGCTGTGCTTCCGGATTCTTGAGAATTTCTAATATAACGCGATTAGAACACCGATCAGGGAATCTTTATAGGATAAATGCAAAAGAGTAAGAAAGTGTCATCGTCATGATGACGTCATCGATGACGTAAGCATCTTGATGACGTAAGCAAATGGATTGGACGGTTGAGATGAAGCCATGTTTAAAGTCAAGATCCAACGGCCAAAATCTGACCTGATAAAGTATGAATAGTGTCATGCTTTTTCACTATAAATAGAGGCTTCATTTCTTCATTTTCTTCACACCAAACTCAGAGAACAACAGTTGAGTTTAAGAGAAGAGTGAGAATTCTTAGAGTTAGAGAGAGAGTTTAGAGTAAAGTTCTTGAAGCTGGAGAGAATGAGCAGGAACTTCAAGGGTAAGTTCTTTGGTCTCTAGTCTTAATATTTGGTAGTTTCTTTTGGTAATTATAGTAGAAATGCCAGATAGAGTTTTTCTGAGTATGCTCTGTGGCTGCAGCTTAGTCTGATCTGTCACATCAGAAAAGAATTATCCTTGGACAGTAAATATTATTTACTGGCACAGTAAAAAATATTTACCGGCACGGTAAAAATATTTTTACTGGTACTATTCACATGAATAGTGAATATCCAACATAGTTTCCGCAAATGCTGAAAATTAATGGTCACTGATAAAAATGATATTATAGGATATCCGAGGATTCCGGAGTCAGATTCAAAGGAAGTTTGGGGATACGTGAATAGTGCCGTATACGTGAATAGTACCGTATACATGAATAGTACCGTATACGTGAATAGTACCGTATACATGAATAGTAAATTACTATTCACACCGAACGGAGGTACGGACGCGTATTGTAACCTTAACTCTGATGCTTATGGTATGCTTATATGTGATAGATAGTCTGAAATTCTGTTTTTGAAAATTGATCATACACATACAACTTGATACGGGTTATAGTCTTGATAACGCCGTTATGTTTTCCTAGCGCTGAGGACACGGATGTACACCGTGGCACTGGTGAATAGTGCAGACTATAATAACATGCATATTGCAGTGGCTGTGTTATGTTATTATGTGAATATATGAATAATGTATGTGATTATTGCTGTTTTGACATGAATATCTGTCATACATATTTGATACATAAGCATGAGGTTAACCGTTACCTGAGGTTCAATGGGTATTGAACCTCAGCTCTTACTGTAGCTTCAGGATTTTCGGAGTGAACAGAAACAGAAACAAGGGTAAGCAGCAGGCAGAAGGACTAGCTGGAGAAAGTCCTGTAGATATGTATAGTCTTTCGAACTCTTTGTATCAGCAAACCAGTACACTACAGTGGTTGAATATCAGTTACTCTGTATTTAAAATCATTTCGTTGCCCTACTCTGGTTAAATTATTTTGAAAATGCTTTAGAAAAGTTGGGGTGTTACATAAAAAGTTTCACTATTTATAAGTTGTGCAAGCTATGATTTGTTATGAATTATGTAAAGACTAATGGTACTCATTCACTTAAATTAAAGCTCAAATTCTACTAACAAAAATAATTTTTAAAAAAAGAGTTGAAACATTTTTTTTGAGTTTTTTTTTAAATAAAAAAAATTATCCAAAGCATGAAATTAAATGCAAAGTCCCATGAAGAGCGTGAGTCTCATAACCCAAGTCTCAACTTGTGCAGACATCCATTAATGCAATACCCATGTTTTTGCCACATGCACGTACGCCTTTGTTCCTCCTCCTTCCATATTTAATTTCACCCGCTCTCTACTCCCATTGCCCAATTAATGTTCCTTTTTCCTAACCATTAGTTTTTTGGGAAAATGATATTTGTTTTTGAAAGCAAGATAAAATGATACCACTTTGATTCTATTTATAAGTCCCTTTTTGACCAAATCACACATATCAAGGAGAGGTAGTTAGCTCAATGATTATAAGGTGAATTTTCAACTCTACCCTCATTTATGATTGAGTATCTTCAACTTTTTCTTCTCTCCTTATTTTTATTAGTACAATTAATATGGACAAAACTGTCACAATTTTATTTATTTGGTCAAAGGGGACTTATAAATAGGACCAAATTTTTTTAGTAAAAAAAGATTTATAAATAGGACCAGAGTGGTACTCCATCCTATACTTATTACTCCTCTCGTCCTATTTATAAGGTAGGGATTGAATTTTTTTTTTAAATTGTTCCTTTCAATTCATTTCAAAATATTAGAAAATAAAACTTTTAAATTTTAATCATTTCATCGGTGCATATAATTCCAGTCCCCCTTAGTTTGTAAAAATTTGGAGTATGGAATAAAAAAGGCAAAGAAATTATCCACACATGTATATTGTAACTAATTAGTAATTTTATAATTTTACTTTTTAATTAAAAAAAATCAAGGCACTGAAAACAAAACCATTCAATGAATAAATTAAGGTGATGGTTCAAACCAGGGTGAGCCAAGAATTGGACCAGTCATAATTCAAATAATATATTTAATTAAAATATTAAAAAGTTCATATTTAACTGTGGAAAACAATAGTATTTATATATAAGTGGCATTAATCCGTAAGAAAATATAATATTCATATATAAACTTCACATAATCATACCGAGTGATCGACCTCCCTTTTTAAAAAAAAATAAAAAATAAAAATTTATGTATCAAACCCTCGAATTTGGTGCCACAAGGGCTTTGGGGGAATAGTGCCTATCAAATAAGGTCCTAAAAATGACTATTCTCAATCTCACATGCCAAGTTAACACACAAACATAAAAGCAATCTGCCATTTTAAAGTAAAAGTAAAGCATTTCAATGCATCCAACCACCCCCTACCTTTTCCTTTTTTTATCAGAATGTGGACCAGACCAGACCACTGACATTCATGAGATATTGCAAAAACTGTTCAGCAGAAAATTTTGCTCCCTCCCTATTGTCTCTAATATAAGATATATTTATATAATTTGATTAGATTAATAAAATTAGTTTAGTTAATTAATATTACATGTATTTTCTAAAACATTCTAGTCATATTCCTTAATTCACTTATTCCCCCTTCCCTTTGATTGTTGTTGAAGAAACAATCAATAGGGGTCAATTAAAAACAAAATTGACAAATATAAAAACTATGTTTTATATTTAAGACCAAAATCAACTACCAAAATATGTGTTAATAAATGGAGAGTGGAACTAATAATAATTAAACATTTAAACTTTCCATTGGATAACAGATAAAGTGTAGCTGAAGAAATTTTAAAACGGTATCTATACAACAGTGAGAGAGAGAAAGATGCATGAATGGCACTAGGAGGAGACCGTCAAATACCGACAAGAAAAGGGATGAGATATTACATCAGTCATCATCATATGAAACATGAAAGTTGGAAGTGCAGCCAGATGCCTCTGGGTCCTCAGCCCCACAACAGTCGTAAAACTTGGCCGCATACGGCGGGTCGTTGGGCCCCAGTTCATAGTACCTTCATATATAAGAAAGAAAAAGGGCATCATGAAGAAGATCATTACCACCTAAAATGGCAATAGCCAAACTAATTCTTTCATATATTTCTTCCCCCTTTTTACTCACAAAATTTGGATTCAAATTTAAATTCAAGGTCTTACTAATTATCAAGAAAATCAAACTCCTTCCTATTGGACCAGCAGAGCAGTCGATATGGTCGGGGGTCATATATTCATGAAAGGGAACAATCTCAAGGTATATAATAGGCAGTAGGCTTGCTCTGTAGCTAATGGAGTATCGAGAACGTCTAAATCTAAGGCATCTTATCAATTAGAATAAGATCTTGAGATCGCAGTGATGTGTGTGTGTGTGTGTAATATTACATATTATAAATTTTTATTTTTCAGGTTAATCATTTTTATTAGAGATGTTGGAATAAGTATACAGTCAATGAGGAGCATAAATTAGCATACTCTGCTTTATTTAATTTCAGGTATTACAGATTATAACCCGTAAGCATTTACAGAGGCAAATAAGCTTAGCATACTGAAAGCCAGAAGAACTATTTTTCATAAAGTGTCACTTTTGCTACTGAATAGTGTCTCAAATTCATATAGAACTCAGTACAGAACATTAAGACACTGTAAAAAACACGAGAAATATTATTGGGAAAAAAGAAAAAAAAGTTCAGGGAAGACTTTTCAGTTTCCTTCTAAATTTCTAAACTGGGGGGAAAACAAAACAACGAGATGGCAGCAAGTCTACATAATTCATAATCATTAATGATGCATAGCCTATAGTCTTTTTTTGGTTGGCTTAAGTTAGGATTTAAAATTACACTTTTTACCAAGATAACTCTTGTATTATTTAACCAAAGTTCATTGGTATACAATTTTTTGGGTTAATTTTGAATCTGATTAGGATTTGAACTCAAATTTTCAACACTATAAACATAGTACTACTGAGCCTCAGTCCATGAATACAATAGTCATACAATTTTATAGTGTTGGAACGAAGTAGAAAATGCACAGCTACTTGAGAACTTGAAATAATCATAACAGAACCTAAAGTTAATGTAATGAAAATGGATAGAAATCAACATATCCAAAAAAGGGGAAGAAGAAGAACAAAAAGTAAAAGGGGAAACATGTTTGAAAGAGTTTATATAGTAGAATTTGGAGCAGACTTGGGATTTTTGAGTGGTAAGAAAGTAATATTATGGAATAACAAATAATTTTAGTTTGACAATACCTTGGTTAACAAACCTAAAATTACATGCTGTCTCTCTCTCCTTTTCCTCTCCTCACATTCCAATTACACCTTTAGTGCGTTCCTGCTCCTGCATCAATAGTGCTTTATCTGGTCCTGGCTATTTCTAAGATCCAAAATGGAAGTGCAGGTGCAGGTTCAATAGCAAATGGCTATCGATGCAGGACCATCAAATTGTCAGGTTTAGTGTTTTCTTGGATGCATGTAGGTCATTGAACAAGCTCCAAACCCTTTGTTTTGGACCAGAGAAAAGCTCCAAAAATTAAACAAACAAAAATAGAGATAATTTGATCTTTAGCTTGTAATCCTTGATTCTAGTGCATCCAGCATCAATTATGTACTGAGATTATTATATTTTGAAGCAGGTTTTAATGAAAGTTTCCCAACAGTCTCTTAACTTGCAAATAGCTTAAGCAATGCTGAAATGGAAAGAAACTCCCTAATTAAAGCGGAGGAGAAAGCCAAGCCCAAAAAAAAGAAAGGAAGAGAGCAAATGAAACCAAAAACCTTAAAAAACTAGTCATTAGAGAAATATGAAAGATAAACAAAGAAGAAAAAAAAAAGTCAGGAAGTCAGTGAACTTATGGGGGTGAGTTGGAAGCAAAAGAAAGTGAGTTACAGAGTATTTAGAAAAATGAGTTACAATGAAAAACGTGTGGGAAAAATTAGAGGAATCTGTCTAGTCTCGAAAGTGCTAGTATGCATTCTTGTTTATATTTCCTACCTATCTCTGTGACTTTGTGTAGCTACCCTAGGTATGATTTTCTAAACTTAATGATGCTGAATCCTTAACTGAATTCAAGTGTCATATTGTTATTTCCCTTGGTGTCAGTATTTAGTCTTGCACATGAACATTGCTGAATTAAGGGGTGTTATTCAGTTTCATTTCCTTGTCACTAACTTTCTCTGGAATAGTAGAGGGTTCCATCATAATGAAACACTGCAAAAGGTTAAAGAAAAGGATCTGAACTCCAAATCGTGGGCCATATGATTGCCAACACTGATGTATAAATTCAACACTTAAGTGAAATGAGCCTGAATCATTACCAAAAGATAATCAATTTGATACAAGTTATCATGTAATCTACATATATCCAATTCCTCTTTTCAGGAAAAAAGGAAGTTGAAAATTATATAAACACAAGGTTTAAAATTTAGTTTATTACAATCGGGAAACTTACAACATTGGCCTTGACACCAACGCAAATAAGGGAACTTATTCTTTTGTTTTTTTCCCCTCGAGTAGCATAGACTAATCCAATCTCCCCTGCATTTTCAAATTGGTCTACAAACCTCTCTTGAAACCGTAAAAATCCTATACATTCATAAACTACTACCTCCGGTCCTAATTATAAGAGTTAGTTGACTTTCTTTGGAGAGATTAAGGAAGCTAAATCAGTTACTTAATCATTTCATATATTAAATATTTTTAGATAATATATTAGTTTATTAGTTAAACTAATAAATTTGAAGAAAAAATTATAAAAGAAAAACTTTAAAGTAATTTAATTAGCTTCCTTAATCTCTCCAAAAAAGTCAACTAGCTCTTATAATTAGAACGGAGGGAGTATAATCCTAAACAAGTAAACAAGCCTCTCCTGTTTTTTGAGGATAAAGCAAACTCCTTCTGTTCTAAATTTCGAATAATGGAGCAAAAATCCAGGAGATTAAAGTATTATAGTCTTGTTTCCTCACCCATACATACACAATCAAGGGAAACTTCAAACAGAGAGAAAACAAAAAATTAGAAGAAAATAAAATCGAAAACCAACTACAAAATCCGGTAAATATTCTACACAGGAGAAGCCTTTATTTTATTTTAATTTAAAGAACATGATACTCTTACAATGCTCACATAGTATGAAATTTGTAGTTTATTCCAGTAATTGCAAAATTCATACTTGAAACAAGTGGAAGATGACACAACTGGAAACGATTGCCGAAAGATGTGTATCGGAAAGAACAGAGGATAAGGGAAATCCATCACATGATAAGAATTCAAAGATTTCATTAAAGGAAGAACTTAGGTGGCCATTCAATCGCATGTGAGTTGCTGAATCAATAGACAAATAATGGAAGGTACCTCTTTTGATCGTCGTGACGGCGACAAACGAAGAAGGAAGGGTGGAATCGGCAAGACGTAGAAGTGTTGGAAGTAGGATCGTAAGATTGATTGCATCTCTTGCAAAGCTTCTGCTGATTTTGCTTATCCTCACTCTTCTCCATCTTCCAGGTTCGACGCTCAAGCTCTTCGCCTTGGAAAAATAAATTCTCAGTTTGAGTTTTTGGGGGAAATTACAATTTAGTCCCTTAGTGCTTCTTGAGTAAATTACATTAACTATCATTCTAGTTACTAAAATTGCATCAATCCCCTCGCATGTAAACCTTTCTTGAAATTGAAATGCGTTATTTTTTGTCTTTAATATAAAAGTTAGATCATTAATTAGTAAATAATAGTGCTTAGTGTTTTTTGGTAGTGAGTATTAGGCGGTGAAGGGGTTTCATGAGCATAAAGTTGTGGCTGCTGAGAAGATGATAATTAGATGGACATGTGGTTATCTAAAAAAGATAATATAAAATTCATAATTAACTTATACTAGGAAAGGTTGAGGTGGCACTTATTGAAAAAAAAAAAAAAGGTAAAAAATCGTTTGAGATGGTTTGGACACATATCAAGAAGACTATTGGATGCTCTAGTAAAGAGAGTAGATTAAATTGTTTGGAGCTCCAATTAAGAGAAGCAAAGGAAGACTAAAGAGAATTATTAATGAGATTATTAATCAAGACCTCCTAGTGAACAATCTATCCTAAATTTTGATTCATATAATTATGAGTTTAATGACATCATTTAATTCATATAATTGACCTTGATGAAAACTCATCCCACGAGGAAAACCTTAAAATATGTGCAATCAATAGATATATTTGGAGTATGATGCATTTTGGGTCCCTTGAGGCCTTGACCCACCAGAACCAGAGATTGGAGTGCCTAAGTCTCTAATCCACCTTTTCTGGGGCAATAAGCCCGTTATAAAATTGTGAAGGATTCATTAGGTAAACATGTGTCTTAACCCCTCCTCCTTAAGTTCAACTGGCGTGGGGGTCAGTCTTCCTCACCTTAAAAAGGGAGGAGGTTCGATCTCTGCGCTGGTCAAGGCGCTGAGGAAGACATCTTAGGGGTTTAAGAAACAGTAATAACGCTGGTAGAGGTGGCGACATGTATACTCTCTAGCCAGTATTCCCTATGGACTGGGCTCCAAATGCCCTACCCTTGGACTATGGATGAGCCCAACCCCTTTCCTAAAATTTTTATTAAAAAAAAAAAAACATGTGCCTTACTCCTTTTCGTTAATTACCTGAGTTAATCCCATATTTAAAACCAAACACTGAATTGAAGAACGTCGTGACTTATCCAATATCAATTTGCCAAGGATAAATTACACAATTGGAAAGCAATGCAGCCATGAATGAAATGTACATTTGTTCTGGAACAACCACAGTTGAATTAATAAAACCAGAATCTTCAGGATTTAGTACCCTTTGTCTACAACTACAAAAATCACATGCATTTCTGAGCAGTAGGCTGGTGGACAAAACCAAAGCAAAATTGGTCATTACCTTTAACTAAACAATTGAAATGCAATATAGCTTTACTTACAATGCTTACCACTCTAAATATCAAAGTCTCCTACTAATATCAGATTCATCATCAATAATCATTTGCACAAGCCATTACAATAGAGGTTTAAAACAATGCACTGATGCCAGAATTTTTTCCCTTCATTTCTGAATATAGTCTTTCAGACCAATGTTTCTTTGCTCTAGGCTCGCATTTATTTTCCAATTTGCTACAGCTCTTTGGACTGTAGCTTTAGCCTCACTAATCTCCTCAGCTGAAAATTTATGTTCAATGATTCCCAATGGTCCAGGTTGCAGCACGTTAACCACAGTCTCCATCTCTTGCTCAAATTGCCTGTGACAAATAGAAGGAAATATTGCATAACAAATGTCAACAGCTGAAATTTTCATGAGATGTATTGCATATAAGATATATTTAGAGAGTTGACCTACGTCCTAAAAATACAACATATTTTTTATATTGATCAATATTTTCCTAGTTTAACTCATGCCCTCTCAACAATAATCAACTTAACTGTATTAGAATACATATGATATTAATCAACTTAACTAACTTCTTTAATTTAATCAAATTAGGTAAATATGTCTTATATTAAGGATTGGAAGGAGTATATAATATTATGATTATAATGTTTAAGTAAAGTGCAGTTTCCCATCCCAATATAACAAAACTGCATTACATTCTGCAATTACCTCCTAGAGCTAACATTTACCCTAGCTATGTTTAGAAAGAGAGAAAAGTGAAGGCAAAATAAAGGGAAGGGAATACTATGAAGGAAAAGTGGAAAACTTCTATAAATGGCAAAACGATTGACTATTTTTGGGGGGTTTTCCCTCCTTAGTTTTTTTTCCCCATCTAATTTTCCCCTCATTGAAACATAGGGTTAAGGAAAGTATCATAAAGTTGGCCTTGATTTCAACCAAGCCGCCATATGAAATCAGAAGATAGAAATGTACAATAAACTATGACAATGCTCTTAAGGTTCTTGATCACTGCATTACATGGCCATGAGTCCGAATAGCTTATTAAAAAATAATTCTCCTAACTCCGTGAAATGTAGTATTATATTGACTCCTCAATTATAGAGAATAACCAATGATTAACAGACGACACTTTTGTACATTATGAATGCAATAAAATAGGCAGTGATGATATTCAAAGAGTAACTCCAGCATATGAGTTGAGGTAATCTCAGCCATAGAAGAAGTTGAGTAAGAAGAAATTATTAAGAAAATTCATTCCATCGATTCTCAATAGGATTGAATTTCAGTTGTCCTCTTCCTCTAGCTTGTCGAACCAAAATCAATATTAATTCTTCTCGTTTTATACATTTTCTTCATAAAGCAACTTTCAGTTTCCATTGCGTGCAACCTAGTATAAATGCTACGATAGCAGTTAAGAGAGATGATTAGGAGACCTCCTAACTAGAGTAGAACAAGTAACATACACCGGAATTCGTTAATTTATAACCACGAATGAATGAAATTACAAGGTAAGGATTTTTTTTGTTTTTTGCTCAGAACAAGGTAAGGATGATGTCAAGCGAATTTGCGGAATTGGATTCAGCAGCCAAAAAATATCAAAATGCTAGCAGCCACCTATTGAAGAAGCAAATCCACAAGGCAAACAGCCATTTTTCAGATATTTAGCGTGCGGTTTCCATATATCCAGAAAGACGAAGAAGGATAAAATCAAAATTGAAAGAATACTAAAGATGATGACGAAAAAGAAATAAGCGATTGGCACCTGATTAGCCCTGAAAAGGGCAAGGAACTTCGAAATCCCGCTAAGGATAGCCGCATTACCGTACACTTACTTCTTCTGTTCACGCAATCCGATAGGTAAATAAGCACAGAGAAAACCTATTCAAAGGGAATGACAGACAAAGAAAACACGAATCCAAAGCACAAGGAACTCCCAAAAAAAAAAAAAAAAATCAATGCTGGAGATCTCACAAGCCAGGCAGAGAAAGACAGTTCCGAAACAAGGTTCGGCCTTCGAGCTCAAGAGGCGAGACGAGAGACGGCCAGACTTTTTTTTTTTTTTGGCCCACTGATACCTCCATACTGCCAGACTGGGGAGAGCGAGAGTGAAGTTTTGTTTGCTTGTTTTGTTTGTTTTTTTTATTCCGAGTGGAGTTTATTAAAACAGGGCAACGAAGCTTCTAAGCCTTTTTTTTCGTGGACTGGACACTGCTCACATTGTTTTCTTGGGCTGCAGGGTTTTTTGGCATAAGTCTTGGCCTGAAAATTGATTGTTGGAATTTGGAAAATACTGAGGCCCAAGTAACTCAAGTCATAAATATCATCAATATCATACAGACACATCTTAGCAAAAAAAAAAAAAAAAAAACACAGTCTTGACCAACATTGGTATAACCTAGGAGGAAAAGAGATTTATCTCTACTCTTGGATTGTAGGTGAACTCAACCCCTTTCCTAAAATTTTCATATATATATATATATATATATAAAACACACACACACACTCTCAAAATGAAACCCCTTTTTATTGTTTCATCAAGGATTTGGAAACTCTAACAAATGGAGAGGGTTCGAATTCTGACATTGTCATGGCACTAGGGGAAGCATCCCAAAGCTTGTGAAGCAGGGGTAACCCAGACTGTGGTGGATGCATGTGTATTTTTAATCTTAAATCTTCTTATGGAGTAGGTTCTAAAATATATACAAAATAAAGTGAGCAATGGGTCTAGTGGAAGGAGCTAGTCTCTCACAACGTTATAAACCAAGATTGGAATTCTTACATTTATTATCTAACAGTGCCTCGAATAGGATTGACTCTAATTAGAAGATACACATGTCTTTCAAAAAAAAAAAAAAGAAGAAGAAGAGAGCATTGATCAAGTTAATTAGGCCTATTAGAATGAGGTAACCAATTAGATTTTGTCACTTAAATTAGTTAGACACATGAGCAATTAACCTCCTCTAAAACCACTGCGAGGAAAAGAAATTGCTTTTTCTAATATATTTTCTCCATGTTTGTTTTCCTTTAATTTTTGAAGTGAATTGTTTTCTCAAGCCTTGGGATATCAAAATACAACGTAATTGCTTCATATCTCTAAATGATCGCGGAATCTGATTGGCTACCTCGACCTAAAGAGTTACGGACCTAATTAACTTTATACTGCCCAATCTTAATTATAAGATTAAATTGACTTTTTTTTGGAGATATTAAAGAAACTAATTAAATTACTTTAGATTATTATTTTTTTTTCCAAACTAATTAGTTTGACTAATATACTAATATATAATATAAAGATATACAACAAATTATATAATTAAGTAACTTATTTAGTTTCCTTAATCTCTCTTAAAAAGGTCAATCTAATCTTATAATTAAGACCGGAGAGAGTATAAGTTTTGTCCAAAAGAAAATCTCTCTTTGGGCATCCATAAAAAGGAAAAAAAAATATCTTTCTTAAAAAAAATACAAGTAGAGGGAATTTAAAATATATTTATGAATTTGGAGGAGGTTAATGAATTTATTTGTTGCTTTCTGAGGAAAGGAGGGGCCTAGAAGCGGCTCTATTTCAGAATAAGCATTGCATATTTAGGAGCAAGAGCACGCTTTGTCTGGCTCTACCTGAGACAAGAGAAATAAAAGTGCATCATTTCTGGCAATAATCATTATAATAATAAGGGGATTCAGTTTTTTATTTTTTTTTATTTTTGGTGCTTTATTTCCATGAAAATTTGTCTCTGTCTTGTGTCCGTGTATGGCTAACAAGTTCCCATCATTGCCTTAAACTTTGCCTTGCCACACCCGCACGAAACTGTTTCTATGAAAGACTTTAACTTTACTCACACTTTTATGGTCATTTTTGTAGTAATAATGAGCTTTTTTTTTAAAAAAAAAAATTGATTAAAAGTATTCAAGCCACTTCATTATTACAGGTATAATAAGATCATTTCAATGGAAAAACACTTCTTATGTTGTAGGACAAGTATATTCTTATGTCACACATATATGAAATGGTGGGACCCACCCACACACACACATATATATATGTGGGTCCCACCATTTCATGTGTGTGTAGGAATCTTATTCTTCTCATGCAACATGGGAAGTTTAAACCCCATTTATATAAATTGTTGCTTCTTTGAGAACAATTTTAGGAGCAACCAAAAAAATTATGGTAAAGTTTTTCACATGACATGAGTGGCACTTAATCAAGGTGTTGAATGTAATAATCAAAAGTGAGAAACTCTGATTACTGTAGCTGAGTTGGTTTAATTGTAATTACAAATTAGTCACAGCATGCTTATGAGTTGATAAGACCGATCAGGCATCCCAAGCTACAAATCTCATGTGGCCCCTCATTTTTGGCTGCCAATGAACAAGCATAACTGTAGATTAATCTACTTGTTTGGAGTTGCTAATGATAAACACAGTTAAATATAATTTCCCTCACATACTTATTTTATATATTCTCTTGATTGAAAAACCACTTTTAAAATTTTAATAATAATCATTTCAAACAAGCCTTAAAGCACCTCTTATGTGAAAGTGTCAAATAGTCATCGCACTTGTGAGTCTTGGTTTTTTTTGGGGGGGGGGGGGGGGGGGGGGAACTTAGCTTCTTGTGTTTTCCATGGATCGGATTAATTAATAACAAAATGGAACATTGAGCTTACTGCATAAGTTTTACTTCCTCCAATTCTAAATATAAGACAATTTTTGATTTTTTTTAGAGAAATTAAAGAAGTTAATTAAATTATTTTAGAGTATTTTTATTTTTATTTTTATTTTTCTCTAAACTAATTAGTTTGACTAACAAGGTGATACATAATAGAAGGATACATAATATATTATATGATTAAATAATTTATTTAACTTTTGTAATCTCTCAAATATTTAAGATCAGAGGGAGTATCAATTTCTGAGGCTTCAAGGAGAATGTGGTCTTGGTAGTCAGGAAAGGAATTAAGTGCTTGTTTGAGATGTAGTTGGGAAAATTAGAAATAAGCTCAACAATAACTTTTGCATCCCTAAGAGGAGGGGGAAAATTAGAAATAAGAAATCAGGTTGAGCCTATCGGGCTAGTTTGTTTATGTCTTTTTAAGTTGATGGCCGAGCTTATAAATTGGAGTTTCTAGAGGAAGTCGGGCTTAAAAGGACAAACTTTGTAAGGGTCGAGAGCTTAAAAGGCTACCTCTGCAGGGCCAAGGATTAGCCCGTTGAAGCCCATTAATATATTTTTTTCTAACTTGCCCGGCCACTTTGCTAGTTGACTGTGCCTCTCACTAACCCAAAAATTGCATTTTTTTTCTTCGCCTCTTAGTCACTCTCATTTTCTTCAGCTTGCGGCTATGCGACTGCTATGCGACTCACTCCAAAATCTACCCATAGCATCGACATTAAAGTAACTTTGAACAATAGCTTACTTTTGATTATGAATTAATGACTGTGTTTGTTTGTTGCATGATGCGTATTGTTTAACTTTAATGTTGAAAACATTTATTGTTAAATTAGAACTTTAATTATTATAATTTATACTAATTATATTTCTTTAAAAAAAACACAGAAAAAACATTTTACATTTGAAAAAATAGCTTTTGGCCCTGGTCTGTATTCTCACAAGCTAAGCCTTGAAAAAATGTTTTTCTTACTTAGGTCTAAAAAGGTCAGCTATGTAAGGTTGAGCCAGCCCTGTAAGGTCGGATGAGCCCGTTTCCTAGCTCTAAGAAAAATTATGACTTAGCATTTGGAGGAGATGAACTCTTCTTCAAGAAGCCATACTAAAATTGAAGCAATTTTCTTTGTATTTCATATTTGAAATGTCTGGAACTAACTTTTTAATGTATTATCATCTAAATAATTTTACATTAAATTGAATTTCTTATAAAAATATATTTAAACATAAATCATATTATTAAGGCTGACTTTTTCCTTAGTTTGTTTTGATAGACACCAAATTAAAAAAATAGAAAAAAGTATAAGTACCAGAAATAAAATTTTCCGTATAGAAAGGTCAGAGAACAAGCACTACGTGGAAACGGGCCCACAGCCCATAAATTTTGAAGGACCAGGGTGGGGTCAAACGTTGCTGTACATCATGATTAACGGCACCATCTTTTCACAGCTGATTGTATTAAAAAAAAAAAAAAATCTTTTCACAGCTGAACCAATCATAATGATATATCATATCTTTCATTTCCATGTTGGCCAAGATGTTAAGAAATCTTTTTATTTGTTCTCTTCCAATTTTTGTTTTGTTTTGTTTTATTTTTTAAAATATTTTTGGTGAAATGTTCTCTTCCAAATTTACAGTTGCAATTGAGAGGCCAATAATTACTTTTTCCGATCTTTAATATAAAATTTAATTATCTTTTTGGAGAAGTTAAAAGAAACTAAATTTATCTGTAGGTTAATTGTTAATTCGTCAGTTCTCCTAATGAGAATTTTATAACCACGTTCACAAACACATATAAATATCAATAGCTGATATTTCTTTGTTACCAACTTCGTATTTTCCTCACAATAAATCAAGGTAGTTATCCGCTGTACCCCACATCAAAATTATTATCTTTATTCTCTTGCTTAAAGATAGCTATGTGTGGGTGTTATGAAACATACCAGCTGCTTCTGCAGAAAGCTATGCCTTAAATTAAGGATTGTAGAACCATTTTGAAGTCTTAAAAAAAGAATATAAAGAAAATCCATATGGGGTCTTTTTTGGAGAAAAAATTTTAAAAAGGGTCCTAAGATTCTGAAAATCCTAAAAAAAAGGCTCTAGGGCTTTTTCTGGTATAAATTCATTAAAATTTAACAACTAAATCAGTCATATTAACAACAAAATCAATACTTGTTAACAACTAAATTAGTCGCATTAACAACAATATTTTAATAACTAAATCAGTCATATTAACAACAATATCAGCCTTGGTTAACAACTATATCAACCCTATTAACAATTCATGTAGATTTTGAAAATCCCAGAAAAAGGCTCTTGGACCTTTTTTGAGTTTTTCAGAATCTTGGGGCCCTTTTTAGGATTTTTTTCTCCAAAAAGGGCCTTTAAATACATTTTCCCAAGAATATAATTATAAAAAATATTTACAACAAATAAGTAATGTAGACCTTTTGTCATTTCCATTACACGTAACTTATGAATACATGCTACACACAATCTTTTGATGATTACATTTTTTTCCTTAAAATCACCTTGGAATCCCAAGATTTTAAGGTCGTAAGGTTGCGGGTTTCAAAAGTTTGGCATTGGATAGCCAAGGCAACAACATTTTAACTTTTTTATCATGTTTTATAATCTGGTCAAGAAAATCATGATTCTCATTATAATAATATGGTTTTATATATACTCATTCTGATCTTTATAAGGAGCTGATTTGGCTAGCCATTATTACAACCCAAAAAAGCACCACCACACTTGAGAATGCCTCCAATTTTTGAAAAACAAGTGTAAAAATAAAAAAAGAAACAGAAAGAGAAGGGCACTAAAAAGTCTCTACCTTTCACCGAAAAGTGGAACAGCATTCGAATTTTGCCTTGACTTTTATAGATTTAAGTTCTTTATAATAAGCACTGGCCCTTTAAAGTCTGTTTTTGAGTCATCACCACCTCCAACATTCATTCATTCATCTCCAGCATGCGTTCCTTTGACTTTTATTGCTTCACTACAAGATTTGATTCAATTTCAGGCACAAACAACAAAGAAGAAGATTCTACTTACTGTCCTCTTGATTAATAAGTTAGAATTGGAATGAGTCGTTTGTTAGCATAGTGAAATCACTGGCACATTGGGAATTTTGTCTGGCTTTTTATGCAGATGGGAGTTGTTACTGTAGGTGAATTAAAGACCAGTATATCTGGGAAGAGATCTTTTAGGACAAGTTCAAATATAAGGCATGCCACTGAATGGTAAGTGTGTGTGTGTGTCTATATATATATATATATGATTCTGTTTTTGGTGTCATTCTTGTGTTGATTGAACAACACTAGCTTCTCGGTTTAATATGTCAATCTCTAATGCAGATTTAGATGCAGTAGTTTATTAGATTTTCATTGGCTCTGTGTTCTTTTTTATACTTTCAACCTGTATCCGGCTCCTTTTCTGGATTGGTATCCAAGCAATGGACTACTCCAATTTCAGGGTTTATGGCTTCCCTCCGAACATAGATGTCTCATCTGAAACTTGAACTTGAAATCCATTGGTTCTGTATTCTTTCTAAACCCTTCCACCAAAAAATGCTTTAAGATTTGCGAAGCAATAATGTCACAGAATTTCCCCTTTTTTAGCCATAGATAAGCCAAATCTGTCCTGAGATTTTTGCTGATAGAGCTGTATCTATCACAGTGATCTGAAGGTGCCTGATGAATGTCCAAATCTCATACATCAACAATGTGAACGTGAATCGATGTTTTTATGCCAATCATTCTTGTGGTTTTACAAAATTTAGGCCTTAAATAAGCATGGAGGTAAAATGAGTTCATTCCCTGTCAAAAAAGCCTTGTGGCCTCACATGAGCAGAACATCCACAAAGCCAAAGTGAAGTGTTCCACTACAAATGATATAAACATAATCAGTACCTTAATATTCGATTTTACTCTAGAATCTTGTCACTATATTGTCTATATTTCCGCTTTAGGATTCCCACTCTGTTTTCTAATTTCTTAGTTTGTGATATTCAAGGTAGATTGAGCAATAGCTTGCCATTTGAGAATTAAGAGGCTCTTACAAATTGCTGGAATGATCAGAATTTTGTTTATGTTGTCTTCTTGTGATCTGTTTTGTATAACGATTCAATCACAATTGTTTATTACAGGCCAATATCTGATGTTACTAGTGACCTTACCATCGAAGTTGGAGCATCAAGCTTTGCTCTTCACAAGGTAAAATGGAAAAAACTGTCATTCTCATAGCTTCCTTCATCTTCAGCGTTTTTTTTGGGTTGTTACAAGGGAATTTAAACCTAAGATTCATTAGTAACAGCAACTGAATGGATTTGTGAAAAATAGAAGACTGAATGCATTGGCGGACCTACATTGGTTTTTGTGGGTGCAAGTGCACCCATAAATTTGAAGGAGATATTTTTTTTAAAAGGGACTTTGCAATAAGTTGTCTAGGTGGTATGGTAGTAATTTCACTAGTCCCATACAGATCCTGTATTCAAACTCATGCATGGACAACTTTCTTACCTATTTTTAATATCTCATCACATATGAGAAATCATAATAATTTTTGCTTGCATGTTGCTTTGGAATTTGATTGTGTAACATCTGAGTATCTGTATGCCATGGGATTAGAGTATATTGTTCTATTTAAATTGATTTCATCGAAAATATTTTTCAATTGAACCCAATTTCTGATCCTAAATTTTACGAAGGTGTGGGTTGCCTTTTATCCTCCTTAAAAAAAAAAATTCTCCCGAATCCCACTATTAATTGTGCACCCACAAACATTACATCCTGGGTCCGCCACTGACTGAATGGATTGAATGAGATACTATAATAATACAATTGTTAGTTCTTATAGTTTGATCAAGGTTTGATTTTGACCCCTATAGTTTTAAATTGTTAGTTTTGGTCTCTATAGTTTTCCATAAAGATTTCATCTTAGTGTAACAATGGTCCCAATATTTTAAATAAGTTTTGGTTTTGCTGTTCCTATACTTTAACTCAAACCAAGTTCTTATGAAATTGTAAGGTATCAAGACCGACAATTTAAAACTACAGGACCAAAACCAAATATCGATCAAACTATAAAAATCAACAATGATATTAATCCTACTATATACCATAGAATCCATAAATCATAACTAAAGAGTTTTGTACATGCTATGCAATTTTTTGTCACTGCAGTTTCCTCTTGTTTCTCGGAGTGGAAGAATTCGGAAACTGCTGTCAGAAGTGAAAGATTCGAAAGCTTCGCGCATAAGCCTCACAGCCATACCAGGAGGAGCAGTGGCATTTGAGCTAGCAGCCAAATTCTGTTATGGAATCAATGTTGAATTCACACTCTCAAACATTGCCATGCTTCGTTGCTTAGCTCATTTTCTAGAAATGACAGAAGAATTCTCAGAGAAGAACCTAGAGAGTCAAGTAGAAACATTTTTAAAGGGCAGTGTCCTCCCAAGTATACCAAACACAATAACTGTTCTTCATTGCTGTGAAACTCTCCTGCCCATATCAGAGGACATAAACCTTGTCACCAGACTAATCAATGCAATTGCAAATAATGCCTGCAAAGAACAACTCACTTCTGGTTTGCTTAAACTTGACCATAACTTCCCTTCCAAGTCAAAAAACTTAGAACCAGAAACACCCTCAGATTGGTGGGGAAATTGTCTTATTGTTCTGAGTCTTAGTTTTTTCCAAAGAGTAGTGTCTGCAGTGAAGTCTAAAGGACTAAGACAGGACATGATTAGCAAAATACTTATAAGTTATGCTCATAATTCCCTTCAGGGTATTATTGTTAGGGACTCTCAAGTGGTCAAAGGAAGTTCAATGGATTTGGAGCTTCAAAAGAAACAAAGGGTCATTATTGAAGCTTTAGTTAGCTTGTTACCTACTCAATCAAGGAAAAGCCAAGTTCCGATGGCATTTCTTTCAAGTTTGTTGAAAGCTGGGATAGAGTCTTCAGTATCGGTTTCAACCAGATCTGATTTGGAAAGGAGGATTGGTTTACAACTTGATCAGGCAATTCTTGAAGATATCTTAATCCCATCAAATTCAAATCAGAATCCACATGGGACAATTTATGACTTGGATTCTATATTGAGGATTTTCTCTATGTTTTTGAACCTGGATGAGGATGATGATAATGAAGAGAATGATTTGAGAGATGAAAGTGAAATGGTTTATGATTTTGATAGCCCTGGATCTCCAAAACAAAGCTCAATTCTCAAGGTATCTAAGTTGTTGGACAGTTTTCTTTCTGAGGTTGCACTGGATCCAAGCATTTTGCCTTCCAAATTTATTGCACTCGCAGAGTTACTTCCAGATCATGCACGTATTGTCAGTGATGGACTCTACAGAGCTGTTGATATCTTTCTTAAGGTAAAATCACTCATCTTATTTGCACTTGATTCTCCCGCAAAGAGTTTACTTTGATTTTAAATATAAAACCTTAATCTATTATGTTTCTTACATTTATAATTTTTTCTCCAAAACATTCATATTGATTCCATATAGGGGAAGTTCTAATGTACATGATTAAATAAGGTATTTTAGAGAAATTAATACAAATTTGTTACAAATAGCTAATTTAACTAATTACATTAATATATACAAATTAGTTACTACCTTCGGTCTTTAAAATTAAACCCATTTTATAGTTCAATTTTTTTATTTTACTTTATTAAAGTGAGTCTTATATTAAAAGTAAGAGGGAGTATTTAATTTTTATATTAAAGATTGGAGTGAGTAATTAATTAGTTGCCAAGTTATATGTTCATTCGGTTTGTTTATGTTGTTTGGATGCTTTCGGAAAGAACCATGTTTTGGAAAATAACAAATACAAACACTCAATAATTTTCCACCAAAACCATGATTTTGGTATAAACTGCCCCTACACCTTTTTCTTTCCATGATCCATTTGTTTTTGTTTTTAAGAAAACCATGGTTTTGTATATATCTGTGGGAACAACTTTGAATAATCACCTTTTTCAAAAAAATTACTCTACTTAAAAACAATTTTTATTGACTATTAAAAAAGAAAAGTCTTTGAAACCAGTTTTCTCCAAAAAATAATATTCAATTAGCTAATTCAAACATAGATATTAGCTTATCTAATTTTAACCAACTTTTTTAGTGAGAGTTTGCGTAATTTTGAAACCATGGTTTCAGAAACCCTTTATTTTATTTTATTTTTTTTTAAGTTGAGACAAAACTCCTCTCACATATTTATCTCGTAAATGATAAAAACTATTTTCCAAAAACCCCACTTAAATCTTTATAATCCCAGTTAATTATCACCTGTACATAGGAGGAGTGGAGTGACTAGTTACCAAGTTATGTGTCCATTGGGGTTCCATGATATCAGGTTCATTCTAACATGAAGGAGTCAGAGAGAAACAGGCTATGCAAGACCATAGATTGCCAGAAGTTAAGTGAAGAAGCAGGCAGCCACGCGGCACAAAACGATAGACTACCGGTGCAGATGGTGGTGCAAGTTCTATACTTCGAGCAAATACGGCTCCGAAATGCCATGGGCGGTGGGGGTGGCGGGGGCGGAGGTGGACACAGCCACATGTTCTTCAGTGGGCTGAACGGCCACCAGTTTCCACAGCGTTCAGGGAGTGGTGCGGGAAGCGGAGCCATTTCACCAAGAGATAACTATGCATCAGTGAGAAGAGAAAACAGAGAACTCAAGCTTGAAGTTGCAAGAATGAGAATGAGACTGACTGATTTGGAGAAAGATCATTTTCATATGAAGCAAGAGTTTGTGAGGTCAAATCCTGCAAATAAGCTCTTTAAATCATTTACTCATAAACTCAGTAAGCTTAATTCTCTGTTTCGGATGAATAGTATCAGGTCTATTAGAGGCAGAGTTGGTTCTGATGGTCGCTTCCCTTTTCCAAGGCGTAGGCGTCACTCTGTTTCATGATCATAATAATAATAATAATCATGATTACACACTGTTAATCATTTTGTAATATGCCATATTTACATATTGTATAGCTTGTATGTATTCACAAATCCAGTGTGATGGTTGTTATTTTTCCAACTCCCAATCAATATTACTGGAGACGTCATTGTCACTTGGCTTGAACCAAATTTTGGTTGGATTATGAGGGTGGAATGCTCGATTAAAATTTTACACAGAACATAATGGAGAATGGAGATTACAGCTTGTTTGTGTAATCATTTTTAAAACATGTACATTTTTCTCACATACCTATTTTATATATCATAAATCACGTTAGAAAAATAATTTACAATACAAAAGTTTTTGGGCTGTTGCATTGCACTCTTTTATTTTCCCTTATAACCTTCTCACATCTTTCTTGATACACTCTTCTAACTTTACCAAAACCTTGAGATGCGAATTCCAAAGTTTAAAAGCTGGGGAAGCTAATTGAAAATGGGCCTCAAGCCCCAGCCAATCAAAAGACAATGAAAGGCGTCAAATTTACATATTACTAAAATTGACTCCATGGCCCAATGGAAAAGGCGCTGGTCTACGGAACCAGAGATTCTGGGTTCGATCCCCAGTGGAGTCGTATTATTTTTCAGTTTTCTGAAAAAAAAAAATGAACGGAATGAGAATACACTTAAAATATCATGCATTAGTCTAATTAAACTTACCGTAACAATAAAGCAGTTCTGCAACTTACACATTACATTATAGAGACTCTGGTTACGGTTATTAATTTAATATTGGTTTTTCTGATCATACCATTACTCAGTTGAATGCCTTCAAAAATAAATAATATAATTTCTTCCAATATTTAATAACTATTGCTTAATTAAAATAACACCTCTAGAAAGAAAAGGAGAAGAAAATCTAAAACAAAGTAGATTGCAAGTAGTTCACTTAAGGCTTTCCCTCTAAAGAGTTTTTTTTTTTTGCTCGAACCTCTAAAGAGTTGATGGATGCTATTAAACCTCACCCCACCTTACATAGTTTGATATAAGCTACATCCTCATGTTTTTAATAAATGTTCCGCTTTCATTAAAAAAAAAAATCGAACTACAAAGTTGATATTATATTTAGGATTAGAGAGTATATTATATAGACTTACGAATGATGAGACTTTTTATAGATTTTATATCATGTATGTGAGTTTTTTCCCCCCCTAATGTGTGACGTATAATAAGCAACATCATGCATTTCTCAATTCTCATTATCCTTTCCATGGAAGGTATTTCAAATTTATAGACCTCCCCCATCCTACACTATCTATATATTCATCGACCAAAAAGAACATGCACACAGTGGAATAATAAAAAAGGGCAGTACCAAATCATCATCAGTAATCTTCCATATTCATTCTATTATGCCTTCATCATTATATTCTTCTGATGTGTCTTCCCTTCTAGAAATGATGTTCATGAAGGTCTTCGTGGCTTGGCCAACTGCTCTGGAAGTCTTTCTTGCAGCTCCAGCAACAACGGGTTGCAACGATATTTTCGGCAAGCTTGCTCTCTCTTCAATCATGGCTGATTCATATAAAACTACCATCAAATTAACAATAGAAAGAGTGTCCACAAGTACTAAAGTGTGTGACGGGCACTATATTGATACCATCATTATCATTCCATGACATTGGTCATAACAAAGGTTAAGTGTATAAAATTTTCATATTCACTTCTCTCCTAGTAACATAGTTGCCCAATCAGATTGAAAATTATCCTAGAGACAATGCATGTTTAGCTTCTTCTATTAAACTCATCCCAGACACAATGCTTGTTTAGCTTGTGCATTCAAACTCAGAAAACTTTGACAAACTAAAGAAAAACAGACATTCTGACAGCTCATCCCTATTCATTTCGTTTTTACATTTTTCATCTGTATGCACAGGAGTAGAAGAGCTGCTCAATGCTGTAGCTAAAATCAATCATTAATTAAACCAAGAACTAAATTACATGGTGTGTGATAGAAAGTGAGGGAGAGAACAAAAGGAACACCGATAAACACATCGCACATACAAATGGTTTGCTTGCGTGCCACAGAACCCATCTGTCGAATTCCAGCTTCAGCTGCTTTCAAAGCTTGAGTTGACTTGTTAACCCCATCAGCAATCTCCTGGCTGAGTTTGTAATATAGATTAGATTTATGCAACATGTAGTTAGAGCATGACTTGGAAAATAATCCTGGATAAATAGAAATGAGCATAAACATTGTTTAAATTATAGTTCCCACATTCAAAATTCAAAAATCCATACTCAGCCTTCTATGTTCTTATGTAAGTCTTCAAAGTTTAATAGATCCTTGTACAAGCATACTACATCTTGCTCTTAACTTTTCCTGATTTAGTGGGGATTAATTGGGAAATTAGTTCCCTTTTCCAATCTATATGTATGCCTTCTCCCTTATCATGAAATCAAGAAATAAAGAAGTCTCATTAATCCACATTTATTCACGGTCAATTCTAATGTATCTGTCATTAGCAAGGTGTTCTCTTTCCCTTTTGGGTTTAGACCACTGTGCATCTTTTGCCTTTAAATGTAGTAGCATCCATTGTGCAGATATAACTCACTATCTGTAGCACTCAAAAAAAAAAAAAAATCTACATGTGAAAAAGGTACTAAAGTTTCAAGCTAACGGACCAATTAACCAAATACTTGGTTGCCAAGATCTTTCATTCCTGATTCTATGTTAAGATCGAAGTCTTATAGGATCTCATTTACATCTTAAGATCTTAGGCTACATAACCCCTAAAAGTATCAAAGCTGTAAGCCAGTAGACCATGAGATTATCTCATTTCTTACTGCAATCATTTTAATACATAATGCCAAACTTTCAGTCAACTGTCGCAGTATTAATCCTGATGGTGGAGAAAAATGGCAAGAGAAAATTTCATGTATCAGCACCACAATAATTGAAGGCGCCAAAGGATTTTCCCTTGCAATTTTGATAAAACAGTTCATTTCTGCATATCAATTATGTTAGGACCCTCTCCCAAACACAGCTAAAGACTATATCTAGAAATAAAGCTTGAAACTGGTAATAATATTGCTGTCAAACTAAACCAGATTACATGGGATAAGTTGACTTAATACAGCACTAACACTAAGTTACATGTACAACAATTAAAGTAACAACACAAACTAAAAGAATCAGAACATATATGAAACAAAGCTACAAAATACACATAAAGATACAATTCTCACTGTAGGACATACTCTAGGACTAGGACAAACCAACAAGTTGCCAATCTTTCGAGAGGGATGACACTCTCCACCAAAGGGCCAAGACCAATTCCAAATTCTTGTTTCCCTTTTCCCTGGATCAGTATGAGAATTTAAAAACCCCAAAAGTGACTCACAAAGCCCTCTTCTCATAGGCTTAGACCGTGGCAACCCTATAGCCACCCTACTTCTCTATTTCTTTCTCTTAATTAGCAAATCATAGTCCTAACCAACAAAAGGTGCCCCTTTCCATTATCATATATCTTCCTAGGTATTGAAAAGTGGACCTAACAAATTATGATCCCATTCACAGCTTGTCAAATATAAGATTTGGAGTGACAATTAGACAATATTCATGACTGTAAATTCCCTATAGCCATATTAGAAGCCAAATTTTGAAAAGACTTAATAAAAGGAATGGAAAATAAAACAAAAGGGAACAATTCAGAGAAATTTATTTTCACCTTAGATCACTTAGTTCTAGTGTAAGATCACTGATTTCCATGCCTGAAAGCCTTATAGCAGCCATGGTACTAGGGAGTTCCTCACGTGCTGTATCTGCTAGCTTTGAAAGAGATATTGCAGCATTTCTCATTGCCTGCCAAAGATTTAGAAATGTAAATATGACCTAATCAGAATCTAGTTATGAATAACGATTGAAATATTATGATGAGTATAAGGATGGCATGTAGTATGTGCTGACCTTAGAACAAATAATGAATCAAAACATCATATGCAACAGACAAACAATAAAGTAAATAATGACTTAAAGTTGCGTGGTTATAGAATAAGAGCAACAGAATAAGGGTGTAAGCAAGTAAAATTCTTTTATACTTAAAAAGAAGAGCAAAATCACAAAGAAGAGCAGTAACATCCTTAACACAGTAAAGGGAGATACTAGAAACTCCAGTGAAAGTAAAATGACTTCTACAAAGCTAGAAAAAGGGGAAAAAAATAATGGAAAAGATATTTAGAGGAATCAATATTACAAAGACAGACTAGTTGTGAATCCTAGCACGTTATTATATGATTAAGGCACAGAGAGATAATATTATTATGTAGTAAGAGCTTAAATCTAGGAAATTAAAACTGGGTGCAACAGGTTTACATTTCACTTCATTCACGGATTTATTTAGTGCAAAAAAATGGGTAAATTGGCTGTCTGTCTGTATGCACTGAAGCTTGAATTAAAGCTACTTTATTATCCCTGTTCTTTGAGGTTGATTAGAAGGATTTCTAGATGATTAAATGTCACTTTATTGTTGGTGAAGAGCAGATTATTAAGGGTATCAATGCAATTGAAGGGAACAACTGGGAAGTGTCAATACATTGTTACCCTAGCTTTCAGAATAACACCTGAGTTTTTGGACCTGCAAAACCAGAGCCTTCGTATGACCACAATTAAAAGGGATGAGATTATATTATACAGGAACAATATTCAGAATGCCATGAAGCTCTTGACTACAGGAATTGCAATATCAAGAACACACAATAAGGAACTGAAGAATCTACTGGTAAGAGCAGGGATTTTAGGTATTTTATCATAACGTATGTCCTTCTCAATACAAAGATGCAAAATTCTGTATTTTAAAATTACGAATACTAAGACTTGATTAGAGATAATAAGCATATTTTTCCCTGGTCTTTTCGGCTATAAAGAAAAGCTTGAACTTTCAACATAGTTTCCCTCTGCTAAGTTGTCATTGAATAAGGGTAAGTCTTATGGCTGTAATTCAGTGTTCAGCGTCATGATCCGTGCTATTTGCATTTGGATGTGTTTCTGGGCTTATTATGAGCAGGCCTAATTAATTAGTTGATCAATTAAGGAAAAATTTTCAAATTTGATCCTATTGATTAAAAAACAGGTTTCTCCCTTGCAAAACCTCAGATCTGATGCAACGGTCAAATCAATCAAGCTGGCAATTTTTTCTTTCATTCTGTATCTTTTAAGACATAAGATAAATTTCACGATAACTATTAAACAAAGGGCAAAATAGCATAGAAATAAGCAGGAATTGAATTTAAATCATGCAATATCATACGATCGTAAACCTTTAAAGCATCTGCAGCTATAATATACGGAGTAATATATAAATTGTATGCACAAACAGCCATCAGGAAATAATATGAAATACAGATGTTATATGAGATCATCAAATATAAGCATAGCGATCGTCAACTTACAAATAGTGTAGGAACAGCAGCAAAAACTAGGCTGGTGAATGCCACTGAAGTCTGCATATGTAAAATACAAGATACCCAGAATGAGAGAGACAGATAAAATATAATTCAAATGTAAAGAATACAGGGACTCTATACTCAGCAATCTAATTAATAAATAAACTGATTTATCTGTTTCGTGCTAGCCTATCAGGTTTATTGTAAATTCTGATTTATTAAAACATTACCAAACGAACATAGACTTGTGATTATACAACATCAAATAGGGGGAAAGGTTGGTCATACCGTGCAAGCAATGAAAGCCATGAGAAAGAAAGCTTTATCACTCAAACTTAAATTGGCCATGGGAGTAACAAAAAGAGGTATTCTGGGGCTCCCAACTAAACCATGAAATTTGTCATTCGCAACGACCGCTTCAGCAGAATCCCCCTCAACTGCTTCAGTTCGAGAATCTGACGATTGCGCAGAAGGCGATGAGCAATACGTAATAAAGCGGGATGAATTGGGATGAGAATTCAAGAAAAGTGAGCGACGGACGTTGGATTTTCGCAGCAAGAGATTGAAAGCTTTGTTAGTATAGTGTGGGAAACCATGAATTAGCGATGCAGCAATACTGAGATGGGTAGGATGCGAGGCTATGATTAAAGATCTCATAGTGGATCGAGAGATGAGACCCTGACAACCAGAATCAGAAACGATGCATTAGAAACATGGAATTCGGGAGAGGAAGGCACAGAGCGGGAGTGTAAATTGAGCAGCGTTCAGGCCGAAAACAATGGGAAAATTACCCGTAGATTTATTACTACCACTTTTTGTTATTACCAATGTTACTATCACTTTTCTATCGTTAGATTAGAATCTCATCTACCTTTATAATTTCTTTCCTATTAAGATTTTGATCTAACTGTGAAAAAGTGATAGTAACAAAAAATGGTAGTAACAATATCCTGTCCCTTATAAAAAAGTCTATTGAAATCACAAAATTACACAGAAATTTTAAGAGACTTTTTTGATATTATTTGTATGGAAATAAAATTTAGGTTTTTAAATGTTATTATAAATATATGCATTTTCTATTGTAAATATAGATTTTTCGGTTGTAAATGACTAGATTTTAAATTTTGTTGTAAATATAGCACTTCCTGTTGTAAATCTAGTCTTTTTCTGTTGTAAATGATCTCTCTACGTTCAAAATCCAGGTGGTTAAATGTTGTTGTAAATATAGTCATTTCCTGATATAAATATGGTTTTTTCTGTTATAAATGTTTAAATTTTAAATTTTGTTGTAAATACAGCATTTCCTGTTGTAAATATAACATTTTTCTGTTATAAATGATCTTTCTACGTTTAAAATCCAGGTGTTTAAATGTTGTTTTAAATATGGGCATTTCCTGTTGTAAATATGACTTTTTCTGTTGTAAATGGTTAGATGTTTAAATATTGTTATAAATATAGACATTTTCTGTTGTTAATACAAATAATATGAAAAAAGTTTGGGAAAATTATATATAGGTCCTAAGGAACAGAAATATTTACATTTAGGTCCCTTGAATTCATGAAATTACACAGAAGTCCCTAGGAACTTCTGTGTAATTATTTGTGGAGGCAAAATTACTTTTTTGCTCAAAGGAGAAATAGCCTCTGAACCTCAGAATTGAAAAAATCCAGGTTTGCAACAAGAAATTCTATATTTACAACAGCAAATTCCTATTTTAACAACAAGTTTTGAAAGCCTTGATTTTTTCAATTCTAAGGTCCAGAGGCCATTTGCAACAAGAAATTCTATATTTACGACAGCTAATTCCTATTTTAACAACAACTTTTGAAAACCTGAATTTTTTCAATTCTGAGGTCTAGAGGCCATTTGCAACAAGAGTTTCTATATTTACAATAGCCAATTCCTATTTTACAACAACTTTTGAAAGCCTGGGTTTTTTCAATTTTGACGTCCTGAGGCGATTTACAACAAGAAATTCTATATTTACAACAGCAAATTCTTATTTTAACAACAACTTTTGAAAGCCTGGATTTTTTCAATTCTAAGGTCCAGAGGCCATTTGCAACAAGAAATTCTATATTTACAACAGCAAATTCCTATTTTAACAACAACTTTTGAAAGTCTGGATTTTTTCAATTCTGAGGTCTAGAGGCCATTTGCAACAAGAAATTCTATATTTACAACAGCAAATTCCTATTTTAACAACAACTTTTGAAAGCTTGGATTTTTTCAATTCTGAGATCCAGAGGCCATTTGCAACAAGAAATTCTATATTTACAACAACAAATTCCTATTTTGACAACAACTTTTAAAAACCTGGATTTTTTAATTCGGAGGTCCAGAGGCTATTTCTCCTTTGAGCAAAAAAGTAATTTTGCTTCCACAAATAATTACACAGACCCCTAGGGCTTCTGTGTAATTTCATGAATTCAAAGAACTGAAATGTAAATATCTCTATTTTTTGGGACATGTGTGTAATTTTCTCAAAAAGTTTCTTGAGACTTCTGTGTAATTTTATGATTTTAAGGGATTTTTTTGATTTTTTTTCCTTTCTTGGGGCTCGCACGTAACTTTCCCAGAAACAATTGAGCAGCGCTGGCTATGTTGGGCTGCTGGCGGCGAAATCGGAGCGTTCACTTCGAAGGCTCTGATAAGTGAGATTTTCCTACCCATTGGATGAGCTGAACGGCCAAGATTTGGGGCAGCTGTAGGCACATAAGAGGAAGCGCATCTGAGGCCCCAAATCAGGTTGTGGCCATCCCACAAGCAAAGAAGCACTATAATCCATCCGTACCGTATTGAGAAGACCATTGAAAATAAAAAACGACGTAGAAGTGATTTCAATTCCAAGAACCCTGTAACATACGCTTTATTTGTTTTTTGTGAAATTAAAAGAAAAAGATATAAATTTCTCACACAATTTTTTTTTTAAAAAAATAACCCCGACCTATTGGAATATATTCTTCCTCTTTGATGAGTGAAGTGGCGAATGTGATGAGAAGAGTGAGAAGAAGCTGAAGGTATTGAGAGCAGATGAAGGAAGGACATATAAGTGATTTCAATATTTATAATATTATAGAAAGGGTGAAGGTGTATTTTTGCTAACGAACAATTATTGAAAGAGCGTCTAGCACAAATATTTATTTTTGGTACCTTAAATGCAAAAAAAAAACAATTACAATGTGCTAAACTACACAACCCCATCAGTTTAAGCAAGTAACAGACGTTAGATGTTGATGTGGTGAACCTAAAACCAAAACGTGGCAAAAACATTTGATTGACCCTTATTTTTACAAAAGCTTTGAGGAAGAGACGAATCAAAGGCAAAATCATCAAAAAATGGAGAAAACCAGAGAGAGCAGAGTGAAAGGAAGAACGTGAAACCCATCGGCGAAAGAAACATAGGTCGGCGGGAAAATGGGGAGGAAAGAAATAGGAGGTGGTGGAGGTTTGTTTTCTCATTCTTTCTCAGGGAGCTCATAGAAAGTGCTCTTCTTCTCTTTCTGTTACGCCCTCATCGTTTCTTTTCTCCTAGCTTTGGAGTCTGCTTTACTCCTCACACACTCACAGCTCCTACGTTTTCCTTTCTTTCAGCATTTCTTTATGGTGTGGTGTGGGGCACCTGCGTTTTTGAATTTATAGTCCTCCACTTGATTTTGCTTTTGAAACTTTGTTAAAAGGTACCTTTTCTCTTCTTTCTTCCTAAATTGCCGCAATTATTGCCAGTATTACTTTCACTTGACCATAGCTGTTACCCTTTGGTTACACTTTCATTTTCCTCCCTAGTGTAGTTCCATTTCCATCATTTTCTTCTTCGCTCAATAGGCAGTCATTTAGGTAGCTCACTGTTCCTGTCCTCTTCTTCTTCGTGAATATTTTATTTTTTTGATCCTTCTCTTTCAGATTCGGGATCAGATCTGCTCTCAGATTTGAGGTTTACAAGGTTCTCTGGTTTAGTGGTTGTTTTAATTTATTAGTCGGAGAGAAAAATCATGGCAGGAGGAGGAGGTGCGACAAAAGCAGATGAGCCTTAGCCACATCCACTGAAGGATCAGCTGCCTAGAATTTCTTTCTGCATTACGAGTCCTCCTCCATGGCGTGAGTTTCTCTGATGTTAGATTTGAAAAGCTTACCGTTTTGAAGATGAGTCCTTGCTTTTTTTGCCTGATTCTTGTCAATTCATATGGTATATTCAAGGCATATTTTGTTATGCAATTTTTTTTTGGGATGGTTGTGAGGAAAGAAACAGGGGGTGGTGGAGGTACCTGCATGTGCTCCCCGACCATGCATCTTGGTTCCTTTCGTTGCAGCCTTCACAAGGGCTTTGTCTCTCGCTCGAAGGCTCCGTACTCTCCGAACAGGCTCAACGCGTGTAGATCAGCGATGACGAATTCGATCGTGTGAATCGGCGGCGTTGAGGGAGATCTGGTGAAGAGAGCCTTGTCGGCGCTGATTCGTTTTCTCCAGCAAGCTAGAGGCACGAACAAGGCACAGTCAAATGCTTCTGACAGAACTTGCCATGTCATCGCACCACATCAGCATCTAACGTCTGTTACTTGCTTAAATTGACGGGGTTGTGTAGTTTAGCACCTTGTAATTGTTTTTTTGCATTTAGGGTACCAAAAATAAATATTTGTGCTGGACGCTCCTTCAGTAATTGTTCATTGGCAAAAATGCACCTTCACCCTTATAGAAATGTTAGGCTCTATTTGTTTTTTTAAATTAAAAAGAAATGACACAAAAGCCTCTCAGACATTTTTTTTAAGTAACTCTTACTACCCTTTCACCAACCACCGACTAGCGTCAACAAATGGCTGGCTGCCGGCATCAAAGCTCCATGGGAATAATTAGTCATTTCTAAATAAATATATAGTTGTAATTTCCATATGTGAATTTGTTATTTTCAAATTTAAACTTCGTAAACTCATATCGAGTCTAGAAATTAATTAATATCAACCTTCTCATCTTCACAAATAGTCATTTTAAATGTATAATTATTATTTTCATATATAGAGTTGTCATTTCCAAATTTATCGTCAGAGCTTCGGCGACAATAGCCAGCTGCCAGAGCCTTGGTGCCAGTGGGGTATGTTGCCGGAGGCCAGCTGTCGGTGGATGCCAATGGGGTTGGAGTTAATAATATTGTTTTTTTTTTTAAAAAAAAAAGTGTGAGGGCATTTTCATCATTTCTTTTTAATTTTAAATAAGATAAAATTAGACACACATCTCATAGGAAAATTGAAAATTGGAATTACCTCTATGTTCTTTACCATTTTTAATGGTCTTTATGTGTTTTTTTTTCTCAATATAAATAACTATATATTTGGTCAATAATAAGTTAATTAAAAACAATAAATTAATATATGACAATGTAATTTGATTTTTAAAAATACCCGAATGAGAGGAAGTGAGTAAACAGTAACAGGTTAATTAACTTAGTAAGACTAACCAATAGTTAAAGAGACCCAAAAAAAAAAAAAGACATTAAAATTTCACATAAATGATTAATGGGTTTTATACTTCTTATGCAACAGGAGAAGAAGTTTTCTTATGCAAGGCTGAAAACGACACCGTCAAATATGGTATGCAGTGAAAACATGCCAAATCCTAAAAACTGTATATTGGGTTCAACAGGGGAAAAAAAAAACCCAACAACACGACAAACAGTCTTGAATATGGAAGAAAGCGAGTATTGGATTTACAGATCATTCCGCTGATGAATCTTAAACCAGATTGATATGATGATCCAGGCTTCAATTCCTTCTCAAGTGGAGATCCTATGTCAAAATAACCATCATTTAAGTATACATTCTCCTCTAGCTCATCGGTGATCGCATCGATGTAGTCTTTGAATATCGTGGAGGCTTTGTCCTTGGTGAACTCGGAAGACTGGAAAGTGTCGGCACTATTGCCGACGATGCGCAATAGAGCATATAGGTATTAAAACAGGGTTTATTCAAGACAGTGTCGTTTTTAGCCTTGCATAAGAAAACTTCTTCTCCTGTTGCATAAGAAGTATAAAACCCATAATTAATCTCTCTTGTAAGTAGAAATATGTCATTTCTAAATAAATTCCCTTATATATATGGTTGGGGAATGGAGACAGTAAAATAAAGATTTTTTTTGTTTTGTTTTCCCCCTTCTTGATCTCCAATGGAAAATTATATAGGAAAATCTCGTATGAATACCATTTGAATCCCAAAATTCCAAATCAGTGATTCTAATTTACTGTGTCATACTCTCCTTTTTTTTCTTTTCATCTTCTCTCTCCCTTCTTCAACCTTCCTCCCCAATCTGCGTCGCCTTCTCCCACTCCTTCTCCGTCACTGGACTAATTATTAGGCTTTTAGTTTGAACATTCTTCTTCCTAATGTCTGAAGAAAACAGGTCGTGTTTCTGGCTTCTTGGTTTTTCTCTGTCTCTCTGGTCCAAGAGAGAAAGATCAAGTGTAAACTTTCTGGAGGTTCTGAAACCTGAGTTTGTCGGGTACGTAAATATCATCTGTAGCCTTGACTGAGTTCTCTTGGAGCCTGCATTTCAATATCACTGATAGTACTCTATTTTTTTTACCCCGCTTGCCCCCGATTAGTTAGCTATCGATGGGAGTTTCTTCTGAGCAAATGTTTGATCATTAATGAAAAATATGTTTTTAATTTTTTTTTTAAATTTCCTTGCAATTTCTTGTTCCTCTGGAGTACATTGATGAATTAGGATAAGACATCCTTGAATGTAGTGCATGCGCTCATTCTGATAAAAAGCAAAGAAACAATTTACCTTCGATCATATAGTGGAGAAGTCTTGATTATGATGTCACTGAGATAAACTTGTTTCATGGCCTTTCGATTCTCACATCATTTCACATGCACGAGTTTCATGGTCTTTGCCTTTATTGTGATTTTTAATTTACAGTACATCTAAGTGACAAAGTCCAGTTATGATGGCAACAAGTATGCGTATTTGTAGATTGATTTTGTTTTGTTTTTTTTCAGTTTATGTATAAAGCCAGGTAGATCTGAAAATGTTTTTTCGATCTTGAAGGTAAACCTGAAATTGAACATCTGCATTCTGCTGTTAAAAGGAGTTGGTTTCATTGACACCAGTGGAGTGGTCAAACTAGTTGAAAGTATTGCCATTTAGCTTGTATTTTCATGTTATGAAATTGATGCAATGGATAAACACTTACGAAGATAACTACATTAATATATGAAAATGCAATTTATTTTCTTAAAATATTTTTATTTATGAGAATGAGACTGAGTAAATAAACAGTGTGTAAAATTTATCATATAAAAAAAAAAAACCAATATGCCTTTTTTCAGTAGTCTAAAAATAATTTTTCATTTTTATTCATTCAATTATTTTTACATCTTCAGAAAGAGCCACAAGGAGCTTATGAAAAATGAGGGACAGTGGGTGGCTAAAACCTCACAAGAATGTACGTTCTGTATTATCGATACTTAATTATGCTATGTTTGAATGGAGAGAAAAGTGAGAGGAAAATATAAGGAGGGGATACTAAGTTTGAAAACTTCCACAAATGGTTTGGGAGTTTTTTCTCTATCCAAACGTAAGTAACGCCTTTGCCACACGAACCAATGTGCCGGGTGGTTATGACGTGAAGGGCTATGAAGGCTCTTCATCTGCGGCCCTCCTCATTTCCACCGTTTGCTTCCTCTCTATGGCTTCTTCTCGTTTGGAGAAATGTTCCTTACAAGCTTTACTACGTACGGCACGTGCTTCATGTTCGTCTCCATGGTTTGTCAGTGGATCTCTTTCTGTGGTACTGATTTCTTCATGCTCAATGACGACACTCAAAAATTGCGCTTTGCTCTTCCAATTTATGTTCTGTTGTGAATATTAATTGGGGACCATCGATCCTTTTTGTTGTCCACATTCGTTGGTCTTACAGTGACCGAGTTTCTTGTTCCCCACATTCCTAGACACACAGTCACTGGTACTGTTGGTTACCGAAGGACCAATAATGAGGAGAACAGTACAAATTAAGTGCATGTCTTGTATATTTTTCAAGCAACACCCAACCTCTCCTACCACTTTTATTTCAATTAAAAGCTTGTGTGTGTGTGATTTCATGCTTTAATACACTAGTGTTTACTGATCTTGCCAAGCAATAATGTGTTAAGTGAAGATTGTTCCTATAGAGATTTGGTTTCAAAACCCCGTCAAATATTATTACACTTTTACATAATTTGAGGGACACAAATACCAAGAGTGAAAGGAAACTAATATTAAAATTAGAAAAAAAAAATAAAAACAAGTGATTCATGGGCTTTAAGATATAATGAGACCCAATGATTTATTACACTTGTATTTTATAACATTCTATTAACATCTTCTCATAGATGTTCTTTGATAGGGCAAAATTTAAAGCCTATGGACTCCGCAAGTATACGGGCCGAATCAAGTAATAAAATGATGAGTAGAGTATCGTTCCCACGAGGACTCAACCAAACTAGTGATTAGAAATTAAATTTCATTATTTCGTTTAAGTTGAGTGAGTCAGGTTTATTTTGAATAATTAAAAAGAAATTAAATAATAAACTAATAATAGCAGAACTTCGCACAAAAGAATAAATTCTAATACTGAGACGTACAACCTAGAGTCACTAATCCCTTAATAGCTTCATAAACCTGGTTTTCATTAAGTTAATTAGCTTTAATATCAATTTTGTTAATCTCGAGTATAAATAGTTATAAGTGCCTGTCGGTCCACTTACAACCCTCTCTTAAGCAAATTTTGTTATGTCTAACATAATTATCAAAAGAGGCAACATAACTTGGGCACACTCTTCTACAATTATATGGGGCTATTAGGTATATGTCTATCCTAATTGCAAATTAAATCGTAATTTAATCCCATATCACTTAATCTCAAAGCCTAATTAAAATTCCCTTCGTGAAGGCAAATCCTAATTCTCAAATTCATATTTAATGATGGCCAGTCACAAAATAGATAAATTTAAACAAGATTAAGCAACCAAGATTAATATTAAATTTAACTAAACAATGAAAACCAAATTTAATCCACCTATAAGTTCATAGCTACTCTAGGTTGAAAAAGAAATTAGCCACACATGGCTATACTAAAATCCATGAAAAGATGATAATCAAATTCAGAGAAATAAAAGAAAGCATAAAACAAGATAGGAGAAATTAAGACTCTCAAAGAATCCCTCAATGCTCCTTGCTGCTGTTCGTGCTTCTTGAATTCCTTGCGTCCAATCCGTACGTTTACTGCGTCTTTGAACTGCCGTGATCGTTCTCTCTGTTGCGTGCCTTTTCTTGTTTTGCGTCCTTCTCTTTCTTTTCTTTTTTGTGCGTTTTTTTTCTGATGCGTGTGTGCCCCTTAATTTATAATGCCTTTTAGGTCTTTTACTCCTTTCTTGGACCGCGCGTTGATAATCCAAATCAGATCTTTATGAATCATATCTCAACCATATCCTTCCAACAATCAAATATGCCATGGTAATTGAAATTCGTGTGGGGTCCACGTTGGGTTTTTTCCTCCTTTTCGTTTTCATTCTCACGTCTGATGCATTTCTTTTTATCTCTTTAATATATCCTGCATAATAAAATAGGATATTAATAGATTTTCTGTTATAATATTCTTTTATCCTAAATTTAATTATAAAATAGATAAGTATATCAAAGATAATTAACTAAGCATAAGATATTACTAAATTCGATTAATATATCCCGGAATCTATACTTATTTAATTATAAAATATCTACTTATCAAACTCCCCCACACTTAAACGTTTGCTTGTCCTCAAGCAAAAGAGAGAGAGTTCATTATTTGAAAAGAACATTGTTCATGAAATTCCTAAACAGAAAGCAATAAACCACCACACTTAGATCATATTATCCAATCTTATTTAAGTTTAATGTCTTATAAAAATAAATCACTAAGCCAATAGTCTTTAAACAATTGTAACAATCTTTTAACATCCCATGATTAAAAGATGGCACGCAATAAGTTCAACAATAAGATTAGTAAAAGAATATTACGCTACTCAATTTCTCCAGAAAAGTTCAAATTCCCTTGCTAACCAAGTTTTTCATTTAATTTAATTTAATAAGGATCCTCAGGTAGGAAATAACTTAATTCATTGTTTTTCCTTTTTTTTTTCCTCTTTTTTTTTTCTCCTTGAGCCGTTGTAAGTCCCCTTTTTACGCGACCCTGCACATGGGTGATGCAGCAGCGGTTACTCAGTTACTTCAACAGGCATCTCAAGAGGCTTTTAGCCTAACTCATAACTCTTTTTAACTCTACCGTTTGACGCGAGTGCCAACATTGGTGATGAAGTGCCCCCGGTTACTAAGTAAGGTCTAGAGAAGTCATTGGAGTTGTGTGTATGTGTGTGTTTGTGATGGATTTTTTTTTTCTCACTGCCTGAGTCATTTCCCCAAAGAACAGTTTTACTTAGTTGGCAAGGTCATCATCTAATTTTCTAAAGAAATCATGTAGCAAAATATCCATAAACTAATAATCGGTTGATCATATTACAAACTAATCAATATTCTCAGAGTCAATCTCAAGATTGAAAAAAAAATGTAAGACTTTAGAGGCTTAATTAGAATTGTTTTTTTTGAAAAAAAAATTGATTCGATAATATTTTTCTAAGATGGGGAAGGCTCAAAGTTAAGGTCAATTCTTGAATAATGCAAAAATCTCAAATAAAAAAATTTCAATAGCATAAGGACGAGCATAACCAAAGAAATTATTTCCCTCCCCCACACTTAAATCAAACATTGTCCTCAATGTTGCAAAAATCAATAAAGAGGGAAAGAAACTAGTACTCCCCTGGTTAGGCTTCTAACTCTGATGTGGAGTTCTTCCTTTAGTACCATCCATGATGTTTTGAATTTTGAGAGAAAGAGTGCACAAGCAAGACTTTGCAGCAGCAAGAGGAGGATTGTCTTCAAACCTAAATAAAACTGAAAGAAAAAAAAACAAAAACAACAGAAAAAGAAAAACAAAATAATAATAATACTAAATAATGCACGTAAAACCCTTGGGTTGCAGCTTCTTAAAGAGAGATAAAGGCATAAGATTTACAGAAGACCCCAAATCACACAGTGCACCACCTTCAAATTGGTCACCAATCACACATGGAATAGTGAAGGAACCAGGATCTTTACACTTTAAAGGAACATTAGGTTTAATGACACTAGTGATCTCCTTGGTCAGCGCTACAGTTGCAAACTCAGTAAAATGCGCTAATCTAGGATTCAAAAGCTTTGTCAAGTTAAAAACAAGTGTTTAATTCCATTAAGCGTGTTCAATAAATCTCTTGTTACAATTAATAAAACCCAATTTTCAAGCTCCAATCCTAATCCTAATTATGCAAGGTTATAAGTATATATCTATCTTACCAACAAAACTATCCATTAAACATATAAACTTCATGTTCTTAGGTAATTTTACCCAAGTTCTACACTTAAGTTGGCCCTCTCAAGCATTACTCAAATAAATACAACATCTAAATGGTTATCAAACATTTAGAAGCAATAAGCAAATAGTAAAATAAACACACATATATATCATTAATCACAGAAAGAAAGAAGTAATTCAGAGTTAGTTAATCCTTACAGAAGATCAAAAGAATCCTAAAGCAAAGTATTTCGCCACACATATTCAAGAAAACCATTGAAAAATATACATATATCAGCACAACCATTGAACAATAGAACAGAAAGCAAGATAAAGAAGAAAAACCTCGGGAAAGAGGCCCCCGATCTCATCAAATATTCAAAACCGAGCTCAATCTCCTCTAAGAAGCAAGCCCTAACACAACATAATACTCTGAAATCCTCCCTAGGCCAAAAGTCTAGAATGGAGGCCTCTAAAGGAGCGTGTGCTCTGTGTCTTGATGACCTCTTCAAAAATAATCAAGAATTTGAATATAGGGTGCAATCCAGATCGTATCTTAAAGAGCCTTTTATTAATTTCCCAAGAACTAAGTGCAATGATTAACATGAAACAATTAAAAAGGAGAAAATTTGACCTTTTAACTACCAACTACTTTTTGCAAATGAAAATGAAATTGTTCTAAGCTACCTCTTTTTGGATTTTTTTTCTTTAAAATACGAAATGGAATGATGATGAAATTAAGAAGATCAATAATGGGATGAGAAATCCTTAATGGCAATGGAAGTTGGAACAAGCAATCATCAATTCAGACAATTATGGGAGATTAAATATGGTAGCTTTTAAAGACTCTAAGGGCCACCTCTTAGTCCAAGACTAACTTAGATTAATTAATACCATGCCACCCTGAATATTACTCTTTCCAAATTAAGTTGACTAAGCACTTTAGCAATTAAATGAACTGTTGTATTTAGCTTATAATCCAATAACCAAGCCACCTCACATTACCACTTAATTTTTTTATTGATTTTAATTTAACAATGACTACCCATATGAAAAATCAAGATTAATGATGCTAAAGTCCAATATTAAACACAATTAATAAGCTCAAATTCAGGAAACCTATGGGAATACACGACACTATTGACCCACTAATGAAGCCACCTTGAAATGAGTACAAAATATTCACAAAATCATCAATTCAATGGCTAACTAGTATAAAGAAATGAGCATCTAAAAAAGTTCAAGCTACAACCAATAATTCTATAGAAAAATGAGATAAAATAAATACATTCAAATGCCATAAATTAAAGTTTATCCTAAGACCTAGAAATCACTTAAGAGTGTAAGAAAAGAAGATTATCAGTGCCAAAACTCCCCTTTTGCATGTCATTGCCAATGCTACAAAAAGGAATTTAGCTACTGCAATTCATAGAAACAGCCTCAAAAAGCAAAACTGTCTTCAGATTCAAAAGCTCGCCATGGAAATCACCACCAGAAAATCTAGCTTAACGATGAAAATGGAAGATTAATGGTTGATGAGGGGATAGAAACAGAGGAGCCACAACTCGAGTTGGAAGATGGTTGCCGGAGGTATTGGAAGTAGAGACGAGGATGATGGTGAGATGGAGAAGGTCTGAAGACAGACTCTGGAGGTTCTGAAGCTTGAAAATCAATGGAGGCTAACGGCTCTGTTTTATCGCTGAAACTGCTCTCCAATCTCACTGCTGAAGCTCTGTTCGAATCTGGGGAAAGGAACGTTGCTGGCGGTAGAGAAAATGAAGGAGGGAAGACGGTGAAGTTAGTGATGGTGTTGAGGATGGAAGCGATGAAGGTGAAGATGATGGTTTTGGTCTGGTCCTTCTAGTTTGCAGCAGCTCCAGTTGAATATGCTTCAGGTAGAGAATGTCGAAGTTCGCCAGCCACGATGGAGATGAGGGCGAACGTCACCCGAATATCCCAATTTGTAAACCTCGAATTAAGATATAGGCATAGGATATTCTTAATATTAATTTTCATCACTATCATTTTTCTCACCAGGAGAAAAAAATGATAAAGATAGATAGGATCCTGACGGTGAAAAAGTAGTAGTAATATTGGTAGTGACTAAAATTAATAGTGACAATATCTTATCTCATATATAATACCCATAGTAATTAAGAAAAAGTCAAAAGATAATTTTTAAAAACTGATTCCTAGAATAAGGCTTATTTGTTATTGGGAATAGGATATTGTTACTATCATTTTTTGTTTCTACCAATGTTACTATCACTTTTCGACCGTTAGATCATAATCTCATCTACCTTTATAATTTCTCTCTCCTATTAAGATTCTGATTTAACGGTAGAAAAGTGGTAGTAACAGTGGTAGTAATAAAAAATGGTAGTAACAATATCCTATTCCTTTATATTTTAATGAGGAAATACTAGGTCATAGGCTTATTCAGCATTGGAAATAAAAAAAAGAAAGAAAGAAAAAAGCAAGAACCGTTGATCGGTGGGATATTATTTACCCACATATGCGTCTTCTCGTTTTGAAAAGTCCCCCTACAACGCACAATTATGAAAGATTCTGAAAGCAAGAAGACCAGAGGAAATCGTCACCAGAGAAGCGGAAGAAAGCCGAACTCCACATGCAACTACATATATATTTTCTTGTCTTTGATTTATGGATTTTGGTTCTAAGATGGGAGAATTTAAGATTGATTATGATTACAAAGGGAGATGACACCTGAACCCCGATCCTCTTTTCTGATTATTGATTATCAGGTCCCAAAATAAATAAAAAGGGAAGTTGATTTGGGATTTTGATTTGGTGGTTGCATGAAACATTTGAATGCTGGAATATATATATATATATATATATATATATATATATATATATATATATATATATATATATATATATAATATATAGGGAAAAACACTTCTCATGTTGGAGGAAAAATGTTTTCTCATATTACACACACATAAAATGAAATGGTGGGACTTATATATATATATATAATTAGCATTATATATATGTGGGTCCTACTATTTCATGTGTGTATAAGAATTTTCTTCCTCTCATGTAACATGAGAAGTTTAAACCCCATATATATATAGGGTAAAGGATTTCTCCAGTCACTAGAGATAGAGTTATCTCCGGTGACCCAAAAACTACATTGTAATTTTATCTCCAGTGATTGGAGAAATACTTTTCCAGTTGCATGAGAGAAAGAAGATTCTTACATACACATAAAATGGTGGGATCCACACACATATATATACAATGCTATATATATATGTGGGTCCTACCATTTTATGTGTGTGGCATGAGAAAACATTTCTCCTACAACATGAAAAATGTTTTTCCTATATATATAGGGTTTATCGTTTGTCATGTCACTTGACATAAGGTTATGTCAAATCCCCCCAAAATTACGTCGTTTTGGGAGTTAAGGGAATTGATGAAGAGTGTTTTAAATTTTTTTTTATATTTATTATATAAATTTTACCAAGAGACCCTTCATTAATTTCTCTAACCCTAAAACTACGTCGTTTTGAAAGTTAGGGGAATTAATGAAGGTGTTAATTTTAGCAAAACACTTTGCATTAATTCCCCTAACTCTCAAAACGACGTAGTTTTGCGGTGACTTGACATAACCTTATGTCAAGTATATACATATCCATACACACACACATATATATATATATATATATATGGGCTTGTGTGTGGGTGTTTATTAGAGCTGCTTTCTTTATCTAATTTTGATTACAAACTGAAAATCTACTGTGTTGTTATGATGTTACCAGATGTGAAAGTATGATATATGGATACTGTGGATTGTTTAAGTATAACAATCATGAGGCTTGAAGAGGTTGAAGCTGAAAGCTGATATAAACCTTGCTGGTTTATGTCTCTAAATGCTGAATCATTGTTATGGATGTTTAAATTAAGTATATAGACTTTACAATGAAGGCTTAAGTCTTGTGATTGGGGCTGGAATTTTCAGATCGAGCTGCTATCAAGGGAATTTATGATGATTAAATATGAAAATACGATGGCTGAGATAATATTCCAAGGCTGGGAAAGTTTTCCAAATTGCAGAACATGGCCACACGATTGATAATGTGAGGCAAGAATATAAGTTAAAGTTAGGAAACAAGAACAAAGCAAAAGAGTCAATTTAATGAATCAAAATGTTGGAAGTTCTTGAGTATATATAGTGTCTTAGGAGCAATGGGATTGAATTTTTATATTGCTTCCTTTGTGCTCTTCTCGGCCAGCTCAATGCCAGCAAGAAGGAGTTGAATTTAAATAAATGTAAGTTCTTCAATAAGTTTTGGAAGGAAGAATGGTGTAGGAACAAGCTAAGTTAAGCTTGAAATCTATGAAAAGTTCATGTTAAAAGTTAAATCAAAAGCAAGAGGGTGGGGGGTTTTGGGAAAGATTAATTATACAAGATAAATATACGCATATGATGAATTAATCTGTGTAATACCCGAAAATTTATTATTTATATTAAATACAATATTTTGGTAAATAATACTTATTAAAAATAGGAGAATATGTTGTCTCTAATTTTGTAATTTATTTTCTATAATTTTAGGCAAATTTCCCTTGGTATGGAGCAAACCAAATGTTAGGTTTAAGATTAAATTTTTTCTAAGGTTTCAAATTAGGGATCATAAAATATCATAAAATTATCATAATTGAGCATAATCTTAATTTATTTATAAAAGACAATTTAATGACACAAAAATACTTATACCAATTAGAGAGAAAATTTGCCAACAATTAATGGACAATGAATTTGCAATAATTAAAGTAATTGTATTAGATGTTCATAATTAATTAAATCAACTAATTAACAATATTAATTGAGATTAGTTATGGATGACTAGGATTAAACCTCATAAAGCTAAATCCTAATGACTTAATTCAATTTCATAAAGTAAAATCCTTATGAACAAAAATGAACCAATGAGAGGCTTTCCTCTTTGATTTTGTGAGACAAATAAAACACAAAATGGAAAAAAAAAAGGGATGAAGGGCAGGGGGACGGTTTTTGGGCAACAAAGAAGAGCAAATTGTTTATAATAAACAATCAAACACATGGGATAATTGACTTAAATATATGAAAGAAGATAAGAGTACTCTAAGAAGAGGTATTTATGAATTTTGGAAGAGGATAAAGGAAAGAGAAAAAGAGTTGTGAATGTGTGTGTAGTGTGTAGGTGTGTAAGAATTGTGAGTGTTGTGTGCCTAGTGAAGGAGAGAGAAAAGTGTGTGTTGTGTGTCTAGTGAAGGAAAGAGAAGAGTGTTTAATAAATTTAGTTTATGAGTTAAAAACCACTGGAATTAATGAGAATTTATACAAAATAAATTATAACTTGAGATACGTTAATCATAGATCAAATATAAGGATTTATTATGAACCAGTATATTTTAAGTTTGGAATAGGTTATCTTCAAAATCTTTTCCCCAATTTTTGGAATTAAACTTAAAATGATAAACAGGAAGTTAGAGACTTTTAATTAAAGCCATAAGTTTCAAAACTACAAAGTTAAAGAAAAAACTCGAACAAGCTTCATAAAAACCTTTAAGTATATTTTTATCTAGATTACAGGACACCTAAAGTAACTAATAATTAAAATACAAATCAAAGAAAAGTGAAGAGGAAATTTTTGGCTTGGAAAAGGGGTAGAGAATTGTTTACATTAAATTTTAGAAAACATGCTAATTAAAACATTTATGGAAGGAACAAATTGGAGAGAAGGTGTGTACTTAGGATGAGTTGCATTGATGAAAAATGGAAGAGGATGAGGGAGAGAGAAGGGGGGGCACGGTTTTTGTGAGAGGGAATGGTGAGGATTTGTGCTCCACAAATGACCTAGATCTAAGGGTTCATATTCAAGAGGATTAGGTTTAAAATAACTACCAAAATGCCATTACCTTTTGCTATAAATAGGGGGCTTGAGTCTTCACATTTCTCACACCAAAACAAGTTTAGAAATCTGATATAGAGAGTGGAAGTGAGAGTGAAGAGTCTTGGAGAAGATGGAGCAAAGCTCTTGGTAAGTTCTCTAGCTCTAACTTTTAAGTTCTTTAAGTTTTAGTTCTTAAATTTATAGTTAGAAGTAGCTTTGATTTTAAATATGTTAGAGTAATTTCAATATCACGTTTTTATAGTAAAAAATAGTAATATTTCGAAAATTAGATGAGCCTCTTGGTATAGCAAATTTTTTGAAAGATTATGATCAAAGTAGCGAAGCTTTGGCGAAAATCCATCAGGTAGAAATCTATGAAACCAGTGATAAAAATACCAATATTTTATGTTGAAAATGAAGTTACAAAATTTTGGGAAAATTCATGGTTAAAGTAGACATATAGGGATTTTCAAATATGCTAAGAACATGTTAAATTGAGCTCTGTACAGTGAAATAAAAATTCTCAAAGTTGGGCTACGAAATTCTGGGAAAATTCTGGGCAGGGGTTCAAAACTTTAAAACTGGAAATGACTCGTGTAATCTGGGCAAAATTGAGTATTTTTACTTAAAAATAGACATCCTAAGGATTCCAAGGAATTTTACGGATTCTTGTTTTGATTTTTCTAAAAATAGTTATGATTTTTCAAAGTTAGACGAAAAATCTGCCCAAAAATACTATACCAGCGTTTTTTCAAAAACTAAGGGAAATAAGTTGAAAAATAATTCCACCAAGAAAAAAATGGTCATCTATGACTAAGATATCTACTAGGATATTATTTGTGAATTAATGAATGCAATATTACCATTATAGGATACTCATGATCACATACCGACCAACGAACGTACCAATATCACCAACGAAGGTACGAACGCATACTGTAACACTAACTCTGATGCTTATTGTATACTTATATGTGATAGATGTATTCATAGACTAAGACTCTGTCTTAAAGTTTTTCATACACATACAACTTTACATGGGTTATGATTCTGATAATACCGTTGAGTTTTCCTAGCGCTGAGAACACGAATGTACATCGTGGCATTGGTGAATAGAGCAAACCACAATAACATACATGTGCAGTGGCTGTGTTCTATTATTATCTTTCATATGTGATTGTTGCTGTGATGTCATGAATATCTGTCATACATAAATTGTTACATAAGCATGAGGTTAACCGTTACCTAAGATTCAATGGTAATTGAATTTCAGCCCTCACTATAGCTTCAGGGTCCGGAGGAACCAAGACCGAGGACAAGGGTAAGCAGCACGTGTGAGGACACGGACGGAGAACTTTTATTTTGAATTTATATTATCGTACTATATTTGGATAACTGTACCGCTGTATAAGCAAATAGATACAACAACCGTGAATGTTTATCAGATACTCGCTCTTTTAAAATTATTCCGATGCTCTACTCTAATCAAATATTTTGAAAACATTTTAGAAAATTGGGATGTTACAATTTGTCCTGTTGAATAATTTATAGGATTAAATATTTGCTATCTAGTTGAAGGAAGAAGCAAAGTCCAAGAGAAGCAAAGAAAAGGAAGAGAGTTAGAAGTTGGTACAAAGGTAGCTTTAATAATCATGAATTTCGTATATTTGCATTGGTTGCATGTTCATTTGTACTATTATTGCTGTAGTTAAGCATAAGAACATGTACATTCCTTATTTTAGTCATAGTAATATTCAGTTATTGTAAGGTATTGTTCTTTGTGTTTTGTACGTTTTGCATGCTCAGTTATTTTCCATGCATTATATATTGAAATATGATTATTAATTACAACTGATCGAGATTCACCCATATCTTTTATGTATTAACCACAGGAACAAGTTCATCTAAGTGAAGGAAGAAGCTAATGGAGGCTTAGTTGTGGATGGAAAGAAGCATGTTTTGTTAGGTTAATTTTGGAATAGTGTGGCTTATTATAATTACCATGGCATGTAAATTTTATGTTGTTTTGGGCTGTACATATCTCTACAAGGAGTTGAGATGAGTAGTTATAAACATGGTAATTTAAGCTTCAGATTATTGTGGTTAATTGGTTGCACATGCTTGTTGCAACATCCGTTTTGCGTCAGACTTTATATAGGGTAAAAGTTTGAGTTATTTCTTGATATTTGGCAGGTTAATGGTACACATCCTAAACTTTTAAAAACAGTATTAATTTAAAATTTTTGGATGTGTAGATAAAAAGTTACGAATTTTCTAGTTGAGTCAGAATTCTGAAATTTTCTGCAAAAATTCTTATGAACATGAATGAGTTCTAAGTAAGTTCTGGACCCTACTAAGACTTTATCGAGCCCAGAAGATTTTATCATGAAAGACATTGTAGGAGCTTAAGTTTGAGCTTTGAACCACTATTTTTAAAGTTATATTGAATTAGTTATGTATTTCTTTTTTTGATACAGCCAGTGGGGAGAGGGGGAGGCAGAGCTTGAACCCTGGACAAGGGAAAAAGCCAGCTCCTAAGGCTGGCCCTAGTGCCATTGCACTACGAGGCGCTTGGCGAATTAGTTATGTATTTCTAAAGTTCTTAAAAAATCTTATTCCAACAATAAGTACTAGAATTTAATATGTTGTACTAAAAGGATTTAATTATTGGTGATTTCTAGGATTTCTAAAGAATTTTAGTTGTTCGTTCTCAACTTGATAGCTCCAATAATTAACTCTATATATAGTCTTCGAGCAAAAAATAATTAACTCTAGAGTAAGGTATGACAACGGAGGTGAAAGTTTGGTGAGGGGAAGGAGTCAAAGGTCGATCTGGAGCTTTCGTGGCTGTTTCTCTGCGAAATCTCACTGAAAATGGGAGAATTCATCTGGAGGCCCATATTAACAACTTAAACCCAAAAAAGGCCCAAGGAATCTGCCAATACAAGGAAAGGCCCCAGGGCCCTTATAGGTATTAACTTTCAATGCAAAAATACAATCATGCCCTTAGTGAAGATTTGAAGTTGAACCCAAACGAAAACCATTCCCCGTATTCCTCTCTCCTCTCTAAATCATTCCAAATTGCCTTCTCCGTGCGCTCACTCTCTCCGGTTGCTAACCTTCGGCCTCATTCGGTTGTCAAATCGCCTTCTCTGTCGCGTCCACTCTCTGCATTCTCTGATCTCTGGCGTCATTCGGTTGTTCGTCGTCATTCTCTGTCTTTGCGCCTCCGTCCTCGTCGATCTACGGCTGTTTCAGAGAGAAAGGGTAAGTGTTGATTAAACCCTAATGTCGATCTCCCTGATCTCTGGCGGGTTTTTTCTTTGGCTATAAATTCTTTGTATTCTTTGGCTTGCGAAATTCCAGGTTCAATTATTTGTTGTTGTCTTGTCGGGTCTGTGTCTTATTTCCAAATGAGGCATCTGTGGTTGCTTCTTCTTCTTCTTTTATGCTTTCCTTTGGTCAGGACCAAGAAGGGTCTAATGCAATGAATGTTATATAAATTCTTTCATGCTTTCCTTTGGTCATGCTGCCATCAGTGTTGGTGATGCCATCGAGCAAGAGGTGTGTCTTCATTTCTCTCATCTTGCTCATGTTTATTTTATATTCTATTTGGAGCTCACCGCTCAAATTACATGGTTAAAATATATGGGGTTAATCACCGCTCAAGTTATTTGTCAATCTTCTTTTATTAGTAAGATATATGATCCATTTTTATTCAAAAAAATTAAGAATTTGATTTCAATATGTAATTGTGTTGCTCTTTGCAGTTTATCTATTAACTGGTGCAGAAAATCTGTAGGCTATTTGAACTTTAGAAGGGAAAACTTCCCCTTGCAATGCAATATTAGAAGGAGCATATTCTTTTGTTTAGTCTCCCAAACTCAACTAAAGTGAAATCTAATCTGTAAGAGTACTTCTTGAAAATAAAGTAGTTGTCCAGGGTTTCAAGCCTTTCATTTTACTTAGAAGGATCAATTCCACCCAAAAGCTTAAGCTATTAAGTGAAGGTTCTTGAATAAGTTTATTATAGTCTTTATCACATACTCACATGACAGTCTATCAGACTTGAGGTGAAGATAAAGCAAAGGCCCATTATACCTTGTGATGAAATTTAACTCTGATAAAAAGGAAATAATAAGAGGCAAGGATCAACCTGCTGACTATTCAGTTATAAAATCTCTTATACCATGTCAAGGACCAATGGAGTCCATAAGTTTAAACTATCAAGAAGAGAATGACCATGAATAGCTTTCTTATAATCTCTAACAATTCCTATATCCCAAGCTTTACTGAGGTGAAGGTATTGGGGAGTGACTTGATTTTTTAGTTGTCAATGCATAAGAGTAGACAGCAATAATGTTTCATGATCTGATTTATATGATATGTAGATTTTAAGTGGCATAACACTTCATTTCCATTCATGTCACCTATATTTTGATGGTTCAGGTTAGAATATACAAGTTCTTGGAGAAGACCAAAAAGGTAGAGTTAAAGAACAAGGGAAACACTTTTCATCATCATTAATTGCAAGAGCATAAATTTCAGGAGTGTCATCATTGTCATTCTACAGCAGCTTGGGGGAGTTTCCTGAATCAATTGGCTTACTTAGGCATTTTAGTTAAAGTAGCTGGAACAAAAATTAAAAGCATATGATATCAATTTGATGATGTTACTTTTGTGTATATGCTGAAAAACAAAAATGTGGTTGGAATATCTTAGATGACTATGCTCAACAAATGATATATTTTGAC